>JAUMJL010000524.1:0-2400000 GCA_033558185.1 Dromococcyx pavoninus | reverse complement strand
TATTCACATACGAAGGAAGATCATGCAATATCATCTTTTTAAGTCTATGTAGAACAGCTGAAAAAAACCTATCCTCCTTTCATATCTGGGTTACACATGTTTTCTAGATGCTTTCTATTTGCATCTTGGAATCTCCTCATTGAGATGACCAACATGGTTAAAAGACACTTTCTCAAAAAGTGCATGTAAAATACACTTTTCCTTTAAAAAAGATAGAAAAAAGCATTTTCGTTCATCTTTGAGTATGTTATATGCAAAACTCAAAGGTATTTGTAAGCCTTCCTGGGAAACACATTCAACTGGAGAGTGTGGGAACTTGTGGTTATTTATTTAAGTATCTCATGTGCCTGGAAAGCAACTTCAGCAAAGAGCATAATATATATTGCTGACAAAGCTGATTTACACAAATTATGATGAAAATATGTCTAATGGGATAAACCTTTAGAGTAAAACAGCCAAGGTGCCAATTTATATCATTAGGCATAGTTTAACAAACTCTGTGAGCCGCTAAATGGGAAAAGAAAAATAATAAAATTATAACTCTTGTGGATTCAGCACACACTGGCAGGGGTACAGCCCTCTTGCCCTGCCACCATGGCACATGTACAACTGTGCCCAAGCCTCAGAGTCGGCCTCTGTGCTCTCCCTTGTGTTTGGGAAGCAGAAGTTACACCGGCGTCCACAGAGCAGCACGGCAGCAGCTGGGAGGTGGCCAGGGCAGCTTGGTTGGGAGCCAGGCTTAAACTCATTGGCTGCACAACGGGAACACTGCGGGCAGTAGCAGCAGTTCAGACACTAGACATTGCGAACAAGTCTTCCATGTCACGCAAGCACTGCTCAAATGCCATAAACCATGGTTAGTGGAGGTTTTTTCCCTTCTTTTCCCCTGTCCACTTTTTTACAACTGCAAAATAAAGACTATGCTCTATATCCTTCCCTTCATTCCCCGGAGCTGAGTGTGAAGCCTCTCTGTTTAAAAAACTAAAGACATTCTGAGCCCGGAAACAAGGGTACTACTTGGACTGCTCCAAGACTTCAGAAGAAAAAAAAAAAATCCTGTTAAGAGCCTCAATGTACTCCCATTCCTCCCTTCCTTTCCCTCCTCACTCCAGAAATTCAGCCTCTCTCACAAGTTATAAAAACCCTACTACAGACATAGTGCCTCGGGACATGGTTTAGTAGGCACGGTGGTGTCGGGCTGATGGTGGGACTTGGTGATCTTAGAGGTCTTTTCCAACACTAATGATTCTATGATTTGAAAGTTGTTTTCCTTCATACAAATACAGCTCCTGAAGCAATGGTGTATATCAAAGCGTTCAGTGTATTGAATTTGGGTCACAAGGCAAGGAAAGGGGCTAGAAGAAACAATAGCCATCATTAGTCATTGTTTGACTCTTCATGTTTTTATCATGCAAAGATGTGTACTCCATCAGCTACATGAAAAAAACAAACCAAAATAACAAAATACTACAAAAAATTAAACAAACCCAAACCCACATCTTTGTACCTGAAAAAAAAATCAGAAAAGGAGAGAAAATGACTGCTTCCAACCCAAAGCCCTTATCTGAGCTTGCCCCTGCCAAAGGCTGCTTCCAAAGTCCCTCCATATCATTTAAGAAGGTGTGAAGTGGACACTGGTTCTCTTGGAGTAAAGCCTTTACACTGCCTCTTGCCCTTTCCAGAAGAGGAGCTACTTGACTCTCAGCTAAAAGGGATCAGAAATCTCCCTTCTGGAAACATAGTGGTGAGATGAGTCCCCAGGGATCCCATGGCTGCTTTTCCACCCCTGAACCCAGCAGGGTGAAAGGAGTGATGGGGAGAAGTAGAGGGACAGGTTATGACCATCATTAGACTGCCCTTGGTGATTAAGCATCAGTCCAGTGATCACTCTCATTTTCACTGCTGTGGTGAAACAAGTGATTTCACAAGCTCCATTTTTGAAAATGGGTTTACCCCCTCTTAGGAATGGCAAGAAACTCTCCCAGCAGCTCTATATGAGAGACAAGCATGGCACAGGAAACTGCACAGCAGGGGCAATGGGGGCGTAAAGTGAGCTGTGGTGGTGACCTAAGCCTCAGTCAAACGTAAAAATGTACAGTACTGACCCTTGACATGCCACAGGGCTGTTATACTGCTATACCGTCACAATAGATAAATGACAAACTACCTGCAGAGCACCTCCTCAGACACAGAGGGTGCAATGCCAAGTAATTCAGCATCAAGTAATGCAGTTTCTTTAAGGACTGAGTTCAACAAAAATGTATATAAGCTATTAATGTGCCGAAGTGTGGGCGCTGCTCCACAAGGCGGGGTCGTTAACTAAATAATACAACTGTATATTATGTTTGTTATTGTGATTTCTTCTTTCTTTCTGGTATTTTTATGTTCTTAGGAACTACTCTATTACTCAGACGGGAAGATTATTCACTTTTATATTTTATTTTATGAATATTTCCTTATTTTGTTGTTGATGTGGGAAAAATACTGTGCCTTATGGTCCTTGAGCCATGTGAATTTGTTGCTAGTACTAAAGCCATTTTAATTATACTTATGAATACATACGCACCTGGGAATACCTGACAGCAAGCACAAGAGAAGAAAAATTTGTACCCACTAATGGATTAATTTATTAGTGCTTCACAAAGAGCACGCAGCCTTGTGGCTGTGTTACGGCTTGCTGGCACTTTCTTCTTAGTCATGTTAACATGGAGAATTTTTCCGCAGTAAAAGATAGGTTTCATTATGCTAGATACATTCTAGGATACATTATAGTTAGAAATATAAACTCAACATGCAAATCTCACTGTTTTATAGAAAGAAAATGTTGTACATATTTTCAAATACTCATTGTAGAGTACTACAGACATTTTAATCTGTTCTAAGGAGAGGTTGACTTTGGCATCAAGGGGACAGCTTACGGAAATCAGTGTAACAGCAAAGTGTTTTCCTCTGCAAATGAAATTTATCGGTTCAAATGAACTCATAAGGTTTGTTAAATTGGTAGATTATTGTCTCACACATAAAATGCAACAAGATAATATGCTGCAAGCTACCTCGGGACAGCTCAAATACTCTGAACAGCTTATCTGGCTGGAAGGAAGGAAGGAACAGGACAAAGTTTAACTCTGAAGTATTAGACCAACCAAACCTGGCTTGAAATGAAGAAAAATCCTTCAATTCAAAAGGCAGCTAGATTGGGCTACTACCTAAAAATATAAGCTACTGCTGTCTTACCCATTATGTTTTATTATACTTGACAACACACAGTTATCAGCCTATTTGTGTATATAATGAAACTAAACCCATAACTAGTTACACACAAATATATGTGTGAAAGCATATTGTATTTTGAATCCTCCAGTACATTATTTTTGATGCCTCATACTGCATATGAGCACTCAGAGTTATGGGACAAGGGATTTCTCTATTCAATTGGAAGGGTACAGTGCTCTCATTTTCTCTCTGACATCCACAGGAGGTTATCAGACTTAGCAAACTGGCTAAATGCTCACAGAGGTTGGTTGGTTTCTTTTTTTTTTCAGTATCAAAAAGAAACGGCACCAGCATATATTAAAGTATTTTACAAATCTTAGTTACTAGAAAGCAAAAGTTGATTTTGTTTTGTTTTAGAGAGATTCTGATGATTTGTTTCTGTAATTTACACAAAAGTACTCTTCACAACATTTTTTTAGAGGGCAGAAGAAATGATTGAGACAGTTCAGGGGAATCAGAGACATAAAATCGTGTTCATCAATTGATTTTTCAAAGCTTCTTCACTGAAAGACATGACAGAATTTTCTCTGCCTAGGACATTTAAAAATGGACCACACTAAATCCTGAGAAAGACTTTGAATAGATTAATACCTGCCGATATAAAATTTCCCTGGCAATAGGTGTGCTTTTTGCTATGTGTTAGCTGGTGCAATAGTCAGTAAACAGAATATATCAGTAATTTGCTCCACCTATGTCAAGATAGTGATAAAAATCATACACACGCACATCTCTTACAAGATACTTGGGGCAGTTTTCAATGAAAATATAAATCACGGTTACAGAAAAGATAACAAGTCAAAACAAAAAAAAAGGCCATAAATCTATAAAAAACTTCACAATATGATTTTTATTCTCAATTGGCAGAGATGGAATTAATTTTATTTTAAATCAAATTAAAATTCTCCTTCCACAGAAACAATTATTGAAGAGGTTAAGTGCTTTATCAATTTCATTTTAAATAGAAAAAAAGACAAAGGAGGAAGAAAGACTTGCTGTGGGTGTTTGCATGACTCTGGAGAGGCTAGAGCGCAACCTAGGACAGAATCCGCCCACCCATTATCAATTTCATACCAAAGGAACGTTTGAAAAACATGCAGCAAAGCCTGTTGTTTTATAAATAATACATAGTGCTGAATAATGGAATAAACTATTGATTTTCTTTCCCGTTGAATGACAAAAGCTCGTGGCTGTGGTTTATACCACCAAAGCTGAAAGATAAAATAATAAGATAATAAAAAACAGTGATGCTCATATCTTCACAGGTTCAAGACAAGTTGGAAATTTTGACTGCTTACCTCATCTGCAGCATGCAGGCTCAGAGGATTAACCTAGCCTCTTCTCTATCATTTTTAAGACCTTAAATTATCAACCCTAAATTACTTCTCTTTGAGGCACTATGTTGGATTTTAATGAAAAAATTTAGTCTCACCAAACAATGTAAGCAATCCCTACTGATATCCACAGGATTGTAAATCAGCACAGGTTTTAAGCTTATGTTAATTTTTGTTACTACAGATATAAATTCACCAGAGCAAGTATCCATATCTTTAAATTCAAATCAAACCATAGTCTATTGGAATTACTCAATTACATTTATTAAATGTCTGAAGAACATATTTAAGAAATTTACTGGATCCAGGTAAAAATTTTTAGTGTTAAGTTCCAGTTAAATGCAGCAATGCTTTATTTTTCTCTGAATAACCTATTGTTTTTTATCAATGAGAGGAGAGAGCAGGTAAATGTTAAATGTTGCTGCTGTATGCAGATATATATTTGCTGATTTATGTTACATTCATAAATCTACAGAACTGCAAATGTATAAGGACTTTAATTCATCCCAGAATACCAGTGTGCGAACAGTTAAGTCCACACAGAATTCTCTGTCTGCAGTCAGACGACTTGAAGATGCTTTCTTATTTTATTTGCTAAAAATGTAATGCTGTTTCCATAAAAATTAGAAACTACATCACGTGAAAATGATGCTGCCTGTACAGAGCCTCGTAGCTCGTGGTGACAAGATTATTTATGTAGTTTACGCTAAATATATATTAAAAATGATAAACCAATGTGGTCTCTCTGAGTTCAACTTCCTCCCCTACTGCAACGAGACTGCAGTACACATTGCATGGTATATCCTGGCTGCTTGGTTACTGATATTAACATAAACTATTATAAGTAATGATTCTGATATATATTGCTAGAAAAATCATGATTTCTCTAATATCCTGCAGTTTTGACAGATCAGTAAAATCCTGTATTAACATTGCAATGGCAAAAGATGTAATAGTTCAGTTATGTTCCCGTCCACCGCTGAAGCCTATCACGTCCTGTAAAATTTCTTCTTTGTTTTTCCTTTTTTTTCCCCTTGCCTTCATACATCACAATTTTTTTATATCACCATCTAAAATCCAGCCTCAGATACCATGATCTCTGACTGCGTTAAGGACTCCAGAAAGACAAAACACTGATGCAACTATTTGACCTACTTTTACAATTCTGAACTCCATTCCTGGGCTGCTGCAGCAACCGTGAGAATGACTACACTTGTCCCACAGTTGCAGTCGCACAGTAGGTGGTTACAGCACTGCCACAAGTGAAGAACCATCAGGAGAATTAGGCTATGAAGCAATATATTCTTCTGTTTTTCTCTGCGTCATTAACGCAACCATTCCTGCTGAGCCAAGACTCACATTGCATAAAATCCTGGTCCATCTCTCACAAATACTCCAGGTTTGCATCGCGGCATGATGCTGTCTCTGCTGATGGGCTCACCTTTATCTGCATGAATGGTGGCACCTGGGTTTGAACATACTTATCTGAAGTTGAGCTTAGATGCTTTAAGTCATTTGGTGCTTCCCCTAAATTTCAGTAGCTACTGACATCGTTAGTCACGCAGAGTCCTTTGAAAATGTGTCTCCTTATTGGAGAAACTGGTCCTTTCCCAACTCTGTTGTGACAAGGTCTCATAAAGCTAGATAGGAGAGGGGAAAGGAACTGTATTTTTTGTCAAAAACCAGAAAAAAATTACAAATCATACCCCCAAAAAATATTCAGTACTTTCAAAACATATGGTCTGTAAAGTTTTTGGAATGACGTATGAATTAGATTACTTATCTTGTCATAGGCGTGAAAAATTTCACTGGGAGAAAGAATCCTCTTTTAGTTAAATAAATGACATAAAATGTCTACTAAGGTGGCATAAGTCTATGAGTTTCTTCGAAATTACTGTAGGGATTTTTGCGCTATTATTTCCAAATGGATATTTGATAATATGGGTCTGTAAAATATAACCAGTCTCATAGAAACATTAAAGGAATTGCTAATAGCTCCCTCATCTTATGAACATACGACATTCAATAAACATTTCTCATGTTAAATGTTACTTTATTCCTTCCACAGACCATTAAGCTGTCCTTCACTTGCCTACTCCAAGAAAATGTTTGGGATGCAATTGTGTTTACTGCTCTCTAAAGGCACAGAAAATTTTGTAAGTTTTTGTCAATTTCTTAAAACCTAATTACTTTCTTCAACTTCAGGACAAGGAATGTACATCAACTTGTGAAAAAAATATAGTTTTAGTCCCTAATGCACTAAGTAATTTAGTTGTACTGCAGTAAAAAACAAAACCCTGGCAGCAACAGTATACAGGTATTTACACCAAGATTTTTACAATATTGACTGAAAGCTTTAATGGTTGTGAATTATACATCTCTATTGTAAAGACAATAAGGTTGCCATATTTATTTATATCTGTATTTAGCTGCCTGAGTTTTGCACAAAAGGACTCAGGAGACTCAAAGGTATAGGATTTTCAGACTGTTTTAGAAAGATGCTGGTAAATATCTGCCTTGATTTGGGAAACTACACATCTTTAGGCATCCAATTTTGACAACTCTAACCATATTTGCTGTACACAGAAGACGTGTTCTCCTCTTGTTTCATTTAAAATAATGTAGAATGTAGCAAAAGAATTATTTGAGCTTACTCTGACTACTCTGTGTAAGTAGCTGCCTTACACAGCAGCGTTACTGAGCCTCACTTCTAGTAGTCCTGTATTTCAGGCTCAGACGATGATAAAAAAGCACAAGCTTTAATCAAAATTTTCCCAGTGCGACACTGCTTATGGCTGCCTTTTGGGCTCGCCAGTCCCCTCTGCAACAGGTACTCCTGTCAGTAAGCGGTCTTTCAACCCACCTTCCTGCACCATCAAACACCAATGTTCTTCCAAATCTCACTGAGAGTCCTTTCTGTAGGAAACCAGGCATGGAAGTCCCTCTGTACCTCAGATTCAGCTGCAGGCAGGCAATCCACACATAAGTGGTGCTCAAAATGCTTTCATTTAAGAGGTTGCTCGCATCTACATAGGTCTCTCATATTTAAGGAGGAAGAAGAGAAGCATCCCTCCTTTTTGTCATTTCTTTCAGTTTCACAGGACCATATACTTGAAGGCTTTGAAGAACTTGTTGCAGTGAATTTTAGCAGAAAACATAGGATTTGTCCAACATTTCTTATGATTCAGTGGAGGAAATACCGAGTGCCAGTTACAAAAATAATCCTGCTGCTGTGGGAATCTCCCGTGTCTGCAAGAAGGTAATATCTATAGCAAGGGAATGACTGCAAACCTAGGCATATCTCTCATTTGTTTTTGAATATTAACTCTGTCTAACTCAACTAACAATTTTTTTTTTCAATTATTTTTAAAAAACTGCTGCATGTTTGTTGTCTGTCACGGAGTGCAAACTATGCACATAACACAACGTTGCTTGCACTGCATTTATGCAATATGAGGTATTAATCAGAGGGACAAAAGTTCATGTATAAGTAACTTGCTGAAGAAACTAATGACTTTTACTTCTAGTTTCTTTTTGTTACTTGGGAAATGTCTATTAAAATACTTTGAGATTCCACGAATACACTTGATCAGTTACATTTCTTTTAAAACTGGTGGGGGATTCTTTTATTATGTAGTGTTTCCAGATTCAAGGAAAGGCTCCTTGAAGGACAGGAGAGGACTTCAGCACTCCAATTTGAGTTCTCCCTCAATTTACCCACCAGATGCCCTCCCAAATGCCGTCGTGTGAGACTGATGTGCTGTATGAACAGTGTCAGTGGAAATAAAATGGTAATTATATTCTATATATATTATATATTGTATATATTTTAATTATATCAAACCACAAACAGCAGATGGGAGCAGAAGAGCTCTGGTTTTCTTTAAGTTAAAATCCTTTCTTGACATCTGGGAAAAATTTGTTTAAGCTAATCAATAGCCAGGTATGCTGGTGAAGCCCACTGACTTGGACAACAGCTCTGCAGTGCTCAGAGCACTGTGACTGAATGGCAGGCTTTTTGAAGTGAGATAGAGAGATGAGTTATTTATTGAGATACGAAAACTGCAGAGTTGAGGTATATTATCAAGGCTCCGAGGAAATATGTCTCTTAACTGGAGCTGTAGCAGTTCAAATGCTGCCATTTCTATGTGATTGTGGGTGTTGGCACATATGTCCTGACAACATCAGATAAACTTGTGCTATGAACCCACAGACAACATAATAAAGAAAGCCCCATATCGTGCAGTCAGATATAGTACATTCAAATAGAATCATGGCTTTTTTTCTGTGCCTAAGCTGCCTTGTTTATGGAAACATTATGGAAATACATTCTGCATAGAAGCCACCAGCTAATAATGTAAAAAAGCTAGTAGCAGCAAAAACAGATGGCAAAGAAATGACCATCAGATCTTCCTCAGAGTCTGAGCATCTCGTGCAATTCTGGATACATGACAGGAATTTATGACTCTGATATGCAGATAGCAATTTGAAAAATTATTTAATTGGGGTTGTGTTTGAATGCTGTAGGTGTTTGAATTCTTTACTGTCATAAATACAACCAAACAATATTAACTACTATAAATAGATATAACAAAGGTGGTCTAAAAATGTTAATGTTTAGGATGGATAATATGTCTCATCCATGAGACTTGAAGCAGACATAGAGCTATAATAAAAAGAATTGTGAGCTGCTATCAAAAGCAATAAAAAAATAGGATATTGGAATAAAAGCGTATGATGTGCACACAACCCAGAATCACCTACAGGGAGAGCAGCAAAATTAAAGCTGCTGTTTGTCCCATTTGTGTATGGTGATACACTGCAATTAATTCTTATGAATATCATGTGAGAATAGTCGCAAAGGCCCCATATATAGAAACATCATACTCAGAGACATTCAAACAACTGAATTGCTTATGCACGGAACAGATGTAAACTAAAATGACCAGAATGGTACTGATACGCTGATAGTTGCAGCATGGGTGGTTTGCATCTGGTCCTCCAGCCAACTCACAAAATCCTGCAGCACCCCACGCAGAGCAGCATATGCACAAAAGAAAGGAACACATTTTTTTCTGTGACTTCCATAAACACGAACCATTATTTAAAAAATAGGCTAAGAGGTTTAGATTAGTATGGAGCTCATTTGTTAAAAGATTTCACAGAAAAAGGCAACAGTCTGTAGGAAATATCAGAAGAGACACTATAGCCTGCCCTCAGTGAGACACCTCAGACACACCTGTGCTTAGGTGACCAAAGTGCCCTCCGTCCCTCCCTCCCTCCCTCCCTCCCTCCCTCCCTCTCTCTCTCTCTCTTTCTTTCTTTCTTTCTTTCTTTCTTTCTTTCTTTCTTTCTTTCTTTCTTTCTTTCTTTCTTTCTTTCTTTCTTTCTTTCTTTCTTTCTTTCTTTCTTTCTATTTCTTCTACATAATACAAACATTCAGAGGCCTCAAAGAATTTCATAGTTCCTATGAAATCTCGGTGAACATTCCTTGATCAAAGGCCATCTGAATTACTCTTTTGTTCCAGGATTAAGGTACAACTTTATCTTACATTCAATTACAAGTTAACAATATTAAGGAATTCAGTCTTTCCCTTATAACACCTTTCTGTTAGGGCATAAATTATTTTGACAAACAGAAACAGGGCAAAAGGAAGATCTGGATTCTTTTCCAGTACAAACAAACTATATGTGCTAGTAAGGAAATGTGTTCTGTAGGATAGTCTAGAAAACGGAAATAAAATGAAATAAAACAAAAAACATTATCACCTGATTAGGGTTTGCTTTGTTTTAAATCAGAGCAAAGCTGTGAGGTTAAATCAAAACTTTTTACTTTCTTTGGGTCACTTAGGAATCAACAAGGGGGAAAGGGGAGTCTGTAGCAAGGTGGATGCTGATATCTTCTCCCAAGTAACAAGTGATAGGATAGAGGAAATGGCCTCAGGTTGCGCCAAAGGAGGTTTAGATTGGATATTAGAAAAAAATCCATTACTGAAACAGTGGTGAAGCAGTGGAAGAGGCTGCACAGGGAAGTGGTGGAGTCTCCATCCCTGGAGGTGTTCAAAAAAACATGTAGATGTGGCACTTCAGGACATGTTTTAGTAGGCACAGTGGTGTTGGGTTGATGGTTGGACTCAATCTTTGAGGTATTTTCCAACCTTAAGGATTCTGTTTAATGCTTTGCTCCACTAATGCACCTTATTTCACAACTTGAGCAACTCATGAGCCCTGCAAAGCTGATCGGCCAACACAGCAGGTAACACACTGCTGGGCAGGTATGGCTCTGCGAGTCCTCACCCAAAGCAACTGAAACTCAAGAGCAGGGTAAACCACTGTCATCTATGTGCTACAGAGGGTAGGTAAATATCTAAGTAGGACTAAAAAATATTAACTGTTCTTGTACTGTCCAAAACATTTATATCTCTAAAGAGTAAGTACAAAGCAATTACAGAAAACAGTTGTTTTTTCGTCTCATCACTGATGAATCAGAGCCAGGAAATCATCCTTTATATGAGGTCTAAATTAGTTTTGAACCAAGGTCTATATGAGAAGAAAATGAGTGAAAACTACTACAGCTTCAACTGTAATAATACATTTTTTATCATCTGTTAACCAGCTGAAATGGAGTTTCCCCTTGAGACATACTAGCCTGGGACATTAAATGCATATACGGTCACAGAGTAAGAACTATTGCCTCTCATATGTCCATTCCAATCAACTCACTAGAAAACTTTACAAGCGATTTGTAGAAATACAGGATAACTTACTGAAAAGCCTTCTTTTTTTAGCAAGTCATAAATCCAAAGGTGTATATGACCCAACAAGAAGAAAATGCTTTCAAATTACATGATAATATATCAGCATTTCATGAGGAAAGTAAACAATCCTGATGCCTGTGCAAGTTTTGATTTTATTCTTGTTAAATGAAACTGTATCATGAATTCATTCATTTAAGAATACAGTAAAATTGACCATGGCAAGGTGGGAAAAGCTCTGGGTTATCAAATGGACTTGCATTTTATCTGCCAATGCAGCCTGCTAAAATGAAGGTACAGATTGGCTGGTGACCTCTCAGTTGACAAAACCACAGTTGGGAAACTACATAGAAAATTCCTTTTTTGCTGTGGCAATATTACAAAGCAAATAGTTATAGAAGTGTCAGCCACACTGCAAAATATTCACAAAGCTTAATACAGTGTCAGGAAAAAGAGACAAAGACATATTTCTATTTATACTTTACTTGAGGGTCGGAATTTCAGGTACAGAATAAGATCAGGTAGGAAAATTAACCTGAAAGATAGCAAACAAAGGTGCCAAAGTTGAACAGCACAATTTTCCAGTGTCTTCTCCAACCTCACTCAAGTGAAATTGCTGCTGACTTGAGATGAAAACTGTGATTTCACAGAAAATTTTGGGAAGCTGTCTCTGTTAAGCTGAGTCTCGTCAAAATCGGGATTTGTCATTTATTTATTTATTTTTATTTTATTTTATTCTACCTGCATATGGTCATAAAAATGAGAAGTCCAGTTATGGCCTCTTTTGTCTCTAGCTACACATCTGTTTTACTTTCATGTCAGTGGCAGGATTGAGAAGGAGCTTTTAAATGGACTGTAGTCAGTGAGAAAGACAAGTCCCCTTATAATGAGATGAAGATGCCAGGCAACAGTGACAATGACAGAATAAGGTTTGTGTTCAGTGAGCAGTTCCCACCCACATCACCCTAACCCAAATTCATTAATTGGATTGTTAAACAAAATACTTTCTTTAGAGCATGTAAAGGTCAGTAAACAGCAGAAAAGAGAGGTCTAGAATACTCTTCTGCCCCAAATCCTCACTTTCCTAGAACACTTAAGGAAGAGAAGGTATTGATCTTCACAGGAGCTGTAGGGCTTCAGCACAGTAATATCTGTGTTTTCTGGGACTTTGGCTGCAGATCTTCTTAGTCAGCCATTCCATTCATTGCATTCATCAAAGTGGGGTTTCCTCCCTAAAATGCCGTACCGAACAACAATCTCCTCCTTCTGATTCCTCTGTCCATTACATAAAATGGGGTCTTAAATCTGTGTTACAGAAGGGACTGTATTGCTGCTTGAGCTGACAGCAGCATCAGAAACAGGTCTTTACATTTCAGAGTAGCTTTACAAAGGATTAGCAAACATCCTGGAAATAAGCTGACATCAGTAAGTATCTACTATTGCTGTAACACCATTACCACTGTCAAGTACACAGACAAAAAGATTTTTTCAGAAAGACTTGTGATAAACTCATTATTTTACCTTAATATTCAAGAACATCATCATCAGCAATATTTTTTTCCTCAAAGGAACAGCTGTCCATTGCAAACGGAAGTCCCCTCCTCTTCTCAGCAGCTATGTACTACGCATAACTAACTTTCAAGAATATTTTAAGCTGAAAAGGCAGCTTTCTATTTTTCAGTTGCTAAATGCGCCTGCCACTAAATGTTAGTGGTTCTCTTCCCTTAAATAAAACATTATAGACAGGCTCATGCATGGTTAAAAACATATTGAGGGATCTACATATCTTTGTAAAATAAAAACCCCATTCCCTTTACCTTTGTAAAAGAAAGCTAAAGTCATTTGCAAAATGAAAACCTGTCATCCTAGACTGATACTTCCTAAGGTCTCTTGAAAATTGTATTTCTCTGGGGTAATGTCTATGTTTTAAGAGACACAAGTGACTTTGCACATTCAACTAGTCAGCAGAAGGTAGACCTGGGTGTAGTTATTGCAGCATGGAAGAACAGCCATGCCTGTATTACCATGGTCTAAGAACATTTCGTGGTCTTGCAGCTGGTTGTTCCATCACATTGCTGTTATTGCTTATGCTAGGTGGGATCAGGCTAGCTTGGGAACACTGAGATTTGCTCTCCATTTTGCTGAGATGACTACTCCTGCTTTTGCCAAATAGTTGCATTAGCAGAAATCTAGCAGGGCATTAGAAGCTGGAGGCTGCATACTCACATGAAGAAACCTTCCACAGAGATCCAGCGACCATGGCTGGAATAAGGCAATGAATCTGAGTCACATCATACCATTACAGTGGCCAGATGAAGTCTTAAACATCTCTTCAGCTCTGAGGCGCAAACCCTAGGTTTTTTTAACATGCAAGAATATTCTTTTCATTGTCTGTCTAAATTTATACTGTGCCAACTTAAACCCATTCATTCTTGCACCAGCGTATATTTCACCTTTAATCACTCTTATCTCTCCTTATATTTATCCGTTTGACTTATACACCAAACGATATCCCACGGACGAACTTCCCAGTTCATCACTCCATACATCTGTAATTTTCAGACAGACATTGGCACACCTATAAATTACTGGACTGGATCAGCAATACATTTACTCAAACAACAGTGTTCAACTACTTTCAAAAAACCCTGATCACTGCCCCTACCATCACGTCCTACATTCCTATAAAACATACCACACGAACAGAAAGAAAGCAGCACCTATTAGTGTTGCCAGAATCACGTCAAACCAAACAAAATGAAACAACTGAGCAAGAATAAAAAATGGTAAAAGGTTTTGACTAGCGTCTTTGAGTCAGACTCTTCGAGGGAAAAGAAGAGTACAAGATCTGCCACTGAAAGTGCAATTTCATCCCAAGAGATACATTAAGGACTGTGCTGGCTGGCACAGCTACTCATTCTGCTACCGATCCAGCTGTGAAAAATCTGTCATAATGAATCTGCAGATTTTCCTTAAATCTCTTTTGCCTAGGAAGGAAATTTCTGCTCCACTAACTGGATTTTATCTAGAATTATTAAATGGAGAGAACATTTTTAACAGAGAAAATATGTTACTATCATATTTGTGTGACAACTTCTAGATAAAATAAATCAAAATAGTTCAAGAAGATCTAACTTCTTCCATAACCAAGTTTCCACCAAGGAACAATTTTCAGAATAATAACCTTTTGGTTTTGGAATGGAATATAAAATTTAAGACAGAGCACTCAAGATTGCATTTCTAAAAGCAACTTCTACAAAACCATGTTCTGATGATTACAGGTTATGTATATATAGAGTCATACAAGAAATGCAGTCATACGCTGCACTTTCCCCATCTTCTGTGTAGCTGCTAAACACTGCTGCACAAGACCATAATAATATACATGCTTTTTTAAATTACTTGTTTATTTTTGCTAAGGCTGTTTAGATGGTTAGGACAACTTACAATACTAATTTTGGTGTCTTATTGACTTCCTTTACCTGTTGTGTGTAGCATTTAAGCAAGTTTAAATACATGCAGAGTAATTACGTATGAGTTGTTAAATGCTTGCCTACCAGCTCCCCCAGCTCCCACAGTACCTGAAGAAGAAATGATTGTTGAGGAACAAATACAAGTTGAGGCCTGCAACATGAACCTTACTTCTGGAAGGTATTCTCAAACAGCAGTAGAGTCACACATTAAACACTAATAAAAATGGCTGAAGATGGATATGCCAAATGCTGTATAAAAAAGACACACAGCCCTATCTGCCTGAGTTGAAGTCAGCGTCACTGTGATGGAGTCTCATTACCTGCTCTGCAGTTCTGCATTTACCTTTTCTTACAGTCCATTAAGCTGACTATAACAAAATTAAACACACTCCAATGCAAAACGACCAAGTAAAACAAAACATTTACACTGTTTATAAAGATTTTCTTAAGAAATTGTGATTTTGAGGATAAACGTTGCTCTCTTGAGCAAATTAGAGACCACTCCTTCCAGTTCTCCCCTTTGAAGACCACAGAACTGGGATGGGGGAGAGCAGGTTTATTTTGTTTCTATGAAAATAATTCACCAAAAATATGTTGCGCCTAACTGGACATTAAAAAATGATATCTCTACCCCACAAATGAATCATAACAATAATAATACAAATCAAACTCTACTGGGATGAATAAAATGAATTAGATGGACTAGCATGTATCTGAGTTAATGTTACAACTATGTATCCTATTCACCATCTTTCACTGGTTGTGCTAATTTCTGCATTCTCTATCTATGGCCATTAAATGCAAAGTATGTCATGTAAAAGAATTTTTTGCAGGGAATTATAAGGAGCGAGCCACATCTTTTTAACATCATTAACCTTTTTAAGCATTCAAGAGGATCAGAGAGTAGGCCAGTAGGCATCAATAAGGCCTACTCATTTGCCACACCTGCATTAGACAGGGATAGCGTGCTTTTGGATTTGGCCTTCCACATGTTTTACCCATAAAGTATGTTTCGTTAAGTCACTGGTACAGGGTTTTTTTATCTTTTTTTTTTTAAATCAGTGTTTATAAACAAATTAATTGGTGTGCAGGATGTGCCACCACGTTGCAACGGTTAATCTATTTTGATGGGTATTTCTAGGCTTTAAAGACAATAGAGGGTACCATCATTGAGGAATGGACCACCAGCTGAATGTGTTTCCGACACAGCTCTGAAATATGGGGTCCCCGAGCCTGATGCCACCATCCCGCTGCAGCGCAGTGTCCATTACTTGCGTGATAAACCAGTTTCAAAGAATTCAAACTCCAATCTATTTATTTTTGTCTCTGACACAACTAACTAACATATTCGATTTAAGGCCCTTCGTCTGTTGTGACCTAACCTGAGATGATGATAGTATTTTTCTCAGGCCACTCAATGTTCTGAAGTGCCTGTGGTTTGTCCAGGATCTTTATACTACTTCTCAAAGATTACAAAACCAGAGGAATGAAAGTTAGAGGTGTCAGCACATACTGTACCTAAATCAACTGAGAGCCAATAAAGTGATTTCACATGGAAATCATATAAATTCCAAATTGTTCCAGTGCATTGTAATTAATTCCTTTAGGAAATTTGAAATCAAGGATCAGATTGTTCAGGCTCTCTTCTCCCCCAGTGCTCCTTCCCCTCCACATTTGACTGTTTATTTGCATTTAAAAATCCCACACTGGAACGTGACTGTGACTTCCCACTATTTTACATTTGCTTATGAGAGAAAGGTGATAGTATAATTTCAAGCATCTGCAAAAGTTTCAGTGTCAGGATACAAACCACCCCTTTGTATCATCAAAGCAGAAACAGTAAATGTGTCAAACAGAAAAATGGACACCCCACCTTCTGCCTTTTATGGACGTACACTGTCCCACTCGGAATGCTGAGAAAGGAAAACTCATCAGTGAGCAGCATAACGTGTTAGTATAAGCAGATTAATTTCATCCCATTTGTCCATGCTGGTCCTTCACTTTCAGGTAGTGTTTAGCATAACTAAAAAGGTACTTTTGTGATTATAATGAAAAGATAAAATCTTCAAAGTATTTTTGGAACTCAGTTTACTGTTAAATTCTGTATTTTAGTGCATTTTCACCTTAGAAAAAAAGGCTGAATACTTATTTTTTTTTCTCAAATTATGCCATGAAAAAATATAATTCACCTTTTAATAGAACTGTCAAGGACCCATTCTCTCCAGTTTACTATATAGATTTGTATAGCCCATACAAAAATGTTATGAGTTTAATTGGAACTGACAGCATGACAGCACAATTTTATAGAACTGTTTACAATTACTACAATGGTAGCCTCCACAGATCTCTTGGTGACTTTTCAAGAGCATTTGCAAGACTAAAGTGTGTGTTAGGAAAAGAGAAATAGTAATTTGATACTGCTGTGCAAAGGGGATAAAGGGAATCTATCAGCAGTGACACAGATATTTAGAAAGGGGAGATACTTTGCCTATACGAGCACGATTGTAAGATTTTGTGACATTGGTAGTTTATTTAAAGGCTAGATTACATGAAGTATTCTATTTAAGCCTCAGATATATGGCTGACTTACAGGTTAGGAAAATATTCTGGTTGTTCTTCACTTAAGGAGAGAGTGAGACCAATTAGACACAACCTAGGACCTCCAGTACTCCAAAGCAGAGGGAAGCACACAGCGTATATGAAGCTCTGGCAAATTATGCTAGCGAGAAGCAGGAAGACAGTATCAAAAGAGGAGTGCAAAAGGCAAAAAACCACAGAGGAGGTCTATGAAAAAGTGATGAGAAAGGTACTTTTGTGGCAGCTTTAGTGCCAGAGCTGTGACCAACTTTCTTTTCTGTGATGTGTCCTGTTCAGACAACAGAATTTGCTTGTTATGTTGTAAGCATAACTGCATCAAATGATCCGGGTATTACCAGTTTGCTTTTCTAACTACTAATTTCACAGAATCTTCAGTTCTAGTCAAGCCCTTGGGTCAAAACTAGTGTTATTATTACGTCCAACAGACTCAAAGCTTCTATTATCAGATGATGCAGAATGGAAACTTACATGGAAGACTACAAAAAGCAAATGGATTTATTTTCTAAAGGGCATGTTGAACACTGATACTAAAAGGAGTTTTGTTGAGTATAAGGGCAATAAGAGAACAAAACTCTTTGCCTAATTAGCCAATAATGAAAAAAAATCATTAGGGAAGTTTAACATACTAATAGAGAACTTTGTAAAGACAGTAACCCAATTCTTTTCCTAAAATGATTTTATGGTGACATAAGATCTTCAAATTAACTACATGATAGATTCATTTTTTACTTACTTTTGAAGATATTCTCAAGACCCAAAAGGTCATTTTTGACCTTGAACTTTGTGCTTTTGTTGTTAGATTTGTCATCCACTCAAACCAGATTAGAATAATGCAGTAAGGACAGACATGGAAGAACACTGGGCTGTGATTAATACACATAAATTACATTGAAAAAGGGCTCTTGAGAATAACTGGGTTGAAGATGGACAAAATTGCTTTTCTTCTTTAGGGAAAGGGGCAGGCAGAGCAGTATTTATGCAAGCAGGCAGAGTAATTGGCTTTTGCTGAGCTCTGTGTTGCTGCAGCTAAACTGCTTCCACAGCCTGACCTAATTAATTTAGCATTTGCTTGGGTATTTCCTCATTCAACTACAGGACAAGTGTAGTATGCAGTGCACTGCAGAAATTATGTTGGTAGTCGCACAGCCTCATACCAAATAAATTTTTCACAAACAAATTAAAATTCATAAAACATTGTTGCAACACAAAATAATCAGTCAAATCAGAAAAGGCTAGATGAAAATTCATATACTTTAGAGGGAAAACTGGCACAGTAATTTAAATGTACTGTCAATAGCAATTAGCAAGTAGCAAATAAGCATCTAAGTTATAAGACCCTTCATATTCATGTGCTTCACAGCATTAGTGACCATCTCATTTATATACTGACAGGTCTCATTTTTTCCACTGTGATCATCAGGCTGATTTCACAGTCCCATAATTTTCCTTGCATGCTCTCTGAAGATGGAAAAATAAAGCTGTTTCAATTTCCTGTATCACGGCAGGTTTCATAGCAAAGAAGTCTCATGAAGGCAGAATTTCTAGACATGGGAAACACACTGCTTCCATTCCCTTGTGCCACTTGAGTAATAGAATCATGGAATGATTTGTTTTGGAATGGACCTTAAAGCCCACCCAGTTCCAACCCCCCTACCATGGGCAGGGACACATTCCACTAGATCAGGCTGCTCAAAGCCCCATCCAACCTGGCCTTGAACACCTCCAGGGATGGGGCAACCACAACTTCTCCAGGCAACCTGGGCCAGTGCCTCCTCACCCTCACAATAAAAAAATCTTCCTAATATCTAATCTAAATCTCCCCTCTTTCAGCTTAAAATCATTACCTGTTGTCCTATCCCTGCGCTTCCTGCTAAAGAGCCCTCACCAGCTTTCCTGTATGTGCCTTTTAAGAAAGCTGTGGAAGGGCTCTTTATTTTTATTATGAAAACGGTGTTATCAGGTGGAGAAATCCCACATTTTATTTCTAGATCAAGCTCCTGCATCTGTGCAGGCCATTAATGAATGCAGCAGAACACTGAGTCAAGAGCTAAAACAAAGAAAGAAACAAACAAACAAATAAAGGATAAATGAATACATAAAATGTGTCCAGGTCTTAACAATTCTAGCAAGCATGCCTCTGAAAATTTCAGCTCTTGGAGTCACTTTCTCTCCTTTTTGTTTTGTTCTTTTTTTTAAGTATAAATGGATGAGAAAACACATCTATCCTCTGCAAGAATACAATGACCATCAACTCAAGACACAAGCAGAGAAATAAAGAAAATTCAAATGTACTAGGTTTTCAAATTCTATTTTTAAGTAGATGCAATGATTTTTAGTTGGCTTTTACTTTGCAAAGGTAAGTAACGAAAGAGAAAGTATAGCTTTGTGAAAATATTAACTAAAAGAGAGAAAAGAACTTTCAGTTAGAATAAGGACATAAAGTAATGAATGGATATATACCTTGCATAAAATTAATTTTAAATTAGCTTTAAAAGAGAAGGTTTAAAAAAAAGAGAAGAGGCTTACATTCAGTCTGCTTATCACTAAAAACAGAAGGGTTAGAAATGCCCACTACAGTACGAATGAACATGTCTTTAAAATTTTGCCCCACTGCAGAGTTTCAGCAGGCACAGTCCAATGTCATCAGTGCCCGGCCTGACCTACATGTGAGCTAAACTTTAGAACTCACTATTTGCATTTTCACAGAATTACAGAACCACAGAATGGAGGCATTGGAAGGGACCTCTGGAGCTCATCCAGTATAACACCCCTGCTAAACCAAGTTTACCTCAACCAGGTTGCACAGGAACAGGTGGGTTTGAATCTCTCTGGAGAAGGAGTCTCCACACCCTCCCTGGACAGCCTGCTCCAGTGCTCCGTTGCTCTCACAGTAAAGAAGTTTTTCCTTATGTTGAGATGGGACTTCCTGTGCTCCAGTTTGTACCTGTTGCCCCTTGTGCTGTCACTGGGCACCAAGAAGATAAGTTGCGACCATATCAAGTGGTAGTCCTATAACTGCTCATAATGCAGATCTCCTTGGAAGAATTTTAATCAGATAAATCACATTATATTACTTATGTTTTAAAACAAAACCCACTCAAATGAACAAACAAAGGTACACATAGAGTCTTTTGTCTCCCAGTTGATGTTCCTCTCATTCTCCATCTCCTCCCTGTCCAGCACAGTTGGTCCCTTCTCTTCAATGTGATGACTCAGTTCTGAGAGTCTCTCTGACTTTCAAGCAGCTTCACTGTGGATAAAAGCTGCATTTTTTTAAAACGAATAGCAACAGTTATTAATTAACACAACTGACAGCAATTTCTACACCTATTGTAGAAATTGAGGCTTGTACACCAAGTACCTGGGTACCAATTTAGAACCTATAGCCACTTTCCATAAGACTACTGAAAACTTCTCACACCATATGCCTAGTGGCACCCTTTAGAAAGGGTTGTTGAGATCTGGGTGCCGTCATATTTGCAAGGGTTGCTCTCAGGAACAGACACAACAAACACAGTAAATTTGAAAATAGATTCTAGGGAAATTCTGTATAGGTTTTGGGGTCAGTTGTTTCCCCACAACCCTGCATCCATCTCTAAGGTCTCCCAATAACATTCCCTCTCCTTCTGACAACCAGATGCTGGGGGGAGAATCAGATACAAATAGTTTCCATCTCACCAAACTGTTACCCTATGATCCATCACCAGTTATCTAGTAAAATATCTGTACTCAAATATCCTATCCACTATCAAGCAAACCGAATCAGGGCATGCACTATAAATACCATTTGGGACACAAAAGAAGGAAAAAAACTCCCAAGCCCTAGAATTATGTACAAAATTTTTCATCAATCATCCATTTACTCCAAGGTGTTTCAAAGGCATTAAGAAGTTAATCAAGGAGTTTAAGTATGATTTCAAAAACTGACTTAAGACACATAGGAGCCTACATATTCCTGAAATTCTGCTCATAATTTTTCACTTTCTACCTTTACTTTTTCCTTTTGTGTAAGAGATTTTGCATTCTTACCCAGCAGATGCATTGTTTTACATTCAAATAGTGGTGCAGCTGCTGGTACCTACGGCTTCAGAGATTTATGGATAATAACAGGAGTGCACAATAAACAAGTATATTTGGATGCATACCAAACAGAAGCTGCATCAGTCAATCAAACTGCTGTGCAACTGATCCAAGTTTACAGAGAAATATAAAACCAAATAAAATCCTCCAGTGAACCTGGCTTCTTCTTTAGAAAAATACATTATGCATTTCACAGTACTGGCATGGATAACGCAGTACTTTCCTCTTTGACCGAAGTATACTATATAAATCTGTTTTCTAAGCCAACAAATGTTAAAGCAGAAACAAACAGTCATTCTTCTGCATTGCTATCAATAAAAAAAATAGCAAGCATATCAATCAGTTTGTGAAGCAAGAGAAAAAAGTATGTGACAATGTCAGGATCTCACCACATTCCACTTTGCACACAAAACAACTGCACTTCACCTACATGGTAAATGTTGTACCGGGCACACACTGCTTCTTTGCCGGTCACTTCACTTATTCTGACATCTTTTTTTTGTATTTTTTTCTGTTGTGAATGTCACATTCTGTACTAATGAGAACAACAAAAATTTCTGTGCATGTCTTTCACATGAACAACAGAGACCAAACTAAAGGACCACAGCAATCTCAATCTAAACCTGACAATTTTATGCAGTACTTTTTTAGTCTTTATCAATCAAAACCACAGAAATAAAAATAGAGTGAAGAGCTCTGAGCTGAATTCATGATTGTAAACCTGTACCAGAAGCAAAAAGTGTCTGTTCTCATCAACACCTTGGGGAGAACGAGGGGGAGGAAATGGCATTTTGAGTTGAATGTGCACCAGGGACAAGTAGATACAAACTGGGGGCCCTATGCTCAAAAAACAGGCAGTAACCTTCCTGCTGCACTGATCAAGGTCAATGTGCCTATTTTAAATTTCCTTTCTCTTCTAGGTATTTATGGCCAGCAATTTAAGACACTCAGAAATCTTTCAGAATATCCCAAAGTCCCTCTTCAGAAATCTGCCTGACCCTGGAGCCAGATCTTGACCACGAGCCCAAGGCAGCATTAGCAGTCAGGGCTCTGCAGACCTGAAGTCCAAGTTTGTTCACATCTATCACCTTGAGAATGACTGTTTGTTCCTACTGCTCTGTGGTCTTTCACAACTAAAACCCCACAAAACTAATCTGAAAATGTAGTAGTTTTCTTGTGTTCTCCCTGATTTGGTTTTGTCTTTTTTATTGAGCTAACCACTTACCACTTAAATTTTTGCCTACTCCTATCATAAATATTATATTCTGCTAATAATGGCATTTGCATAAAGAATAAAAATCGATGCACTCAGGCAAAAATCATTAATTCCTTCTCTGATGTCATATTTTTCTAAAATCCCTCCTCTTGAAGAATCTCTTAGCTGATTTCTAGGCTACAGTTATATTTACAACTTTTTAAAAAATTTTACTGTCACTCTTTATTGCCACTGAGAACACTTCTGCTGCTGTTCTTTCTGCCACTCAGACACAGACCATCTGCCAACTTGCTCACCAAATGACTTGTCTGCTTTAAAATCTGTAGTCACTGAAGTATTTCTTCCTAAGTCTTGGGTTAAGAAGGGTGTTGTATTATAATGAGAAACTAGCTATGAAGAAAAAGCAAAGCCCCATAGCAGACAGGACAACAGGCATATGCCATATATTTTCAATGTGCACGTCTTGCCCCTGTTACAAGTTTATTCAAATCCCCTTTTGGCAATGAAGTTTAAATGATTTTCAGCACACTGAGATGTTAAGCAAAGGATCACAAGTCATACACTTCAGATTCCAACCCCCCAAACTGATCCATTTTCATTGTAAAGCATGCAAATTTTTCCAGTGAAAAGTGTGCAGATGATATTCAGATTAATCAAACTAGGGAATCCTTAGAGTAATTCTAAAGACTGCAGCTCTAACATGCAACTTGACAGCTGATGAAAGACAGCATTGTTAAAAGTAATGCACATTGTAAGTATGAGCTGTAACAAAATTTTTTTTTTATTTCAGGACATACTTACCAGAAGTTAGGAGGAACATTCATCTATGAAAGATCAAGATGGAAAAAATTTAGAGCCCAGTTGTTCCAAACTACTTGATCTAGGGTCAGGACTGGAACGCAGAGAAGATCAATCCTCTTTTCATACCTGTTGACCATTCTAAACTTGAGTAATCTTCATTTTAAGGTTTGAGTAAGTCTCATTCTCATTTTAGTAAATCTCATTCTCATTTTAAGCTTAAGTAATTTTCATTCTCAGGACAAATTCAGCTGGGAAGTTAAAATATATAGCAGACTTTCAGGTCTTACTCTGGGCAATCAAAGGCTCATTTGAAATTTATTTCAGCAAGTCCCTCTGCTTGGGCAAAACCTGAATGCACAGTACACTTGAAAAAAAAACCCAAATCTAATAACCACCCTCAAAAAAACGAACCACACCACACCATTCATTACATTATTTTTTTAATTTTAATATTTTCATCTACAGTGTCCATCTTGGCAGTACCATGTAGGGTTGTGTAAAATGGTTTGGATATTATGTGCAACACAAGAATATCAGAGGTTAACTATTAACATCCTGCCAAGTTTTAGAAAAAACCTTTAACTTCAGAAGTACAGAGCATTATCAACCCAAGAAGGAGGTTACTGATTTTGCATTATTCTATTCACAGTTGAGGTAATACCTAAAGTATCCTAAATTAAAATTTAAGCAATGCCTAGTTCTACCTACCCCAAGACTCTATATGCTTTTTTTTTCCTTTCTTATTTTCTTCTTATGGTTACTTTGTAAACAGGGCTTGGGGAGCAGAAAAAAAAAAGATATTTTCATCTTTACATGTGATGAATTCTCTCAGACAGCTTCACGATGCTGTCAACTCACTGAGTTCAGCTAAGCAACTTTAGACTTGAGATGTTTTGCCGATGCAGCAGGGTCACTGTCCCTGGTCTCAGTGCAGATCTGCCCTAATATTTACTGAATAATTTCTGCTTATTAAGAAGCAGCCAGGCTTAAGAGTAGCTATGACTATGAGCCTTCCTCAGACTCCCTTATTGAAGCTTCTTAAATAGTCAGAAGAGCTAATATCCTCTACATATCACCTCATAACATCTAAATTTTGCTTCAACCTAACTTGTCCTATTCTGATCAACTTCTGATACAGCAGGAATGTACATCTCCCCCATTAACTATGTAGGGAACTCGAGGTTATCTTAATTCAGATATCTGCGGGGTGATATGAAAAAACATGTAAGAGCCTATGTTTCTTTCACAGCACATTCTGGTACAAGGTTTCTATCTGATACAGGTTGAGGAAAGAAGTCCTGGAGGGAGAAATGGGTTATTCTGAATGTACCTGCACAGGCACACTGAGCTCATGAAACAAGAACAAACTGAAATGGGTCACAATCTCCCCAAGCAGATGCATCTCTATATTTAGCAACAACTATTATAGTTGTTGACACCTTAAGAAAGTGACCTTATCAGTACCCTAACTGGGTCTGACTTGTTATCTTTCTACTTATAAACCCATGTAGTAGCATTGCCTCTTAATCACAGAAGTGGCAGCTACACAATTATGTGAATATACCATACAATTTTTCAAGTAAAGTGCAGGAAAAGTCTTTTGCAAAACCAAACTGGATAGTAAATATTGGTTTATAAGAAAAAAAAAAAAGCCTAAATTCTGAGTATTATCCTGCTTTCACAACACACTGTGACAGGTATTGTCAGCTAATGGTATTGCTTTTTTTTCATGTGGTATTATCTTTTGTCTTTAAGGAATCAATTCTGAAAACAAATGTATAGGTTATAGCTCTATTACTGTACGAAAGCCCTGCTATGCTCAACTCAATGTGAATTCAAATTAGAATTACTGATGACTGCGAAGTGAACAATTACAAGAAAATAAAAGCTGATGAGATTGATACGGGCTCTGATCCATCCATTTCCCTTATTTTCCATCAGTGGAAACCTGCACCATGTCAAAAAATGTCAGTCTTTAAGAAAATATTTGCCTTTGTCCATTTACCAGCTTGCTGCCTGACACATTGTCCTTGTTGTCTCTTTAATAAAAAGTCATTTCATTGTATAGTTTGAACAGAGAATAAACTGAGCAACCAGGATCTAATATGACAACTCAGAAAAGTTGTCAGGGTTTGTAGCATCAAGTTTCAGCACATGTGCCTGGCCACATGCAAATGTCAGTTTTGCACTACTACATCCAGACTGTAAAGTATATTGGAGATGAGTCTTACCTGGTTTTGATGGTTCTCTGACAACAGGAATCACCTTACGTGTTTGATACATATTAAGGAACAGTTTTTTGTTTTAAAAAATAAGCTTCAGCCTCTCTTTGCATGCAGGGACTCACATTTTTCCTTTTATAGTAACTGCTACTCTCTTGGATGCTCCTACTTGATAAGCTTTAATCTACCCTGCTTCAAACAAACAAGATTGCACTAATCTGTCAAAGCAGGTCAATTATGTACAGACTGCGACAGCAGAAGGCACACAGAAAGTAAAAACTTGGTCCAAAATCTTACTACTATCATGTAAAGAGTCATAGTGGTGAATGAAGAGTGATCACACAGAGCTCCTTCAGCCAGCTGTCCTTGCCTCATGTGGCACCTGACTCAGAGTAGCCTCCATTGATTTCTGCCATCACCAAGCTACAAGGACTTTCTTAACTGCCAAACCAAACTGAGCATAACCGGGTTATAAAGTCATAGTGGGGAACTTGCCTGAATGCGACTGCAGGGCACCAGCTTGCTTTTATCACACAGGCAGTTATCACAGAATAGCTAATTGCAATCTAAATCTACACTGTAACTTGCAGTAACTAGTTACATAGACATAACCTAAACTAAAGACTAATTCACCCTGCCATCTGTTTTCAAATGTTGCAGCAAAATTTATAACAGTATTACAGACTGGATACGATCTTTGTTCCATAATATGCTAAATTCTAGATTATTCTAATTGTCTTTCCTAGCTTCCCAAAGAAATTATGAATTTATATTGACTGGTTTTGCCCTAAATACATAAATAGAAAAATATTTCCACTTTCCAGTGGATTAAGACATTCAATACTATCATACAAGACTGAATCAGTTTATCTGACCTATTTCATTAGTCACTATGTTCCCAATGCATAGAAAATGAATAAGTTTCTGAGAATGGTATTACTGCATTGGTAAGTAGTATTTTCACTTGGAGTTGTCCAGGCACCTACACATATGGCTTAAGCAAGTTTCATAACTTTCTATGAAACAAGTCATCTCTCCTCTAAAAGCTTAAAGATAGCATTTTAAGGCTTTTAAAGCATTAAAGTGTTTGAATATTTACTGAATGCCGAACAAAACCAAACCAAAAGGGTTGCCTAAAACTTGGAGCCAGATGAAGACAGGAAATTAATATGGCATTAATATGAGACAGAAATTTTCAAAACCAACTAAAGCAAACTGGAATACTTCAGGCCTTTACTGTAATAAAATTACATCTGTTTTTACATATTAATATACATATACATATTTATAAATATAACTGTTGGTCTCCACAGACCATCAGGCTCCTTCAAAATTATACCTTCCTCCCATCAGTGTACTGAATTGTCCATCAGCTGCAGATGGAGCTGTTCAGGAGGAGCTCCTCCACCAGCAGGAGCCAGGCTCCTCCATTAGAGATGCTCAGCTACACAGAAAAAGTCTTTTCAGGACAACCCATTAAATCTAGAGAATTAAAATATGGCAGATCATCTCACGATCAAGAACACTGAAAGTTTTTGAAGTAAAGCACAGATTAGTGCAAATAATTGAGTTGGATGCTTCAAATGTGCTTAGTATCTTGTGTATGAGTAGTTCTCCTGATAAACGATATCCATCAGTATAGTGCTTTGTAGGCTCAAGGCCCAAATCAGTACCATACATTTTGTAAACTCCAGCACCTTCAATAATACAGGTGAGCATTAAGGCAAAATTTTGTCTTGTGCTCTCTCTAGGGTAGGGCAATACTGTAAAAACGCAGGTTTTTACTGTACCAGAGATTTCAAGTTCATCACTAGAGCAAGCTGGGCAACAGCAGAAAAAGCTTAGTCTTTCCTTTCCAGTAAAGAAACAAGAAAAGACACAGACTGACCCACGCTCTTCTGTGTTGTGATCTAGGCATTCATCTGGAAGAGAGGAAACTCAGGTCAAGCAAAATAAGAACTTGAACCTATTACAAGAATGACCTGTTACGGATGAATATTCTGTTCTCTGCTGACTTGGGGCCTCTTTTTCTGTATCAGGGAAGCCACAAAAGGCTTGCTGCCTTCCAGGAGCTAAGATGTGAGACACTGCCGAGAGGGTGCCACAACTTGTCAAGAGCACAGATTTCTATATCCACTGCCACTCTTTCATGTGAGCACAAATGAACTGCAAACCAGAACGTGAGCAGGATCAAGGAAGATTATACCTGAGGGTGTAAGTAGTAAATATTGGTGCCCAAGTTATCTTTTTCTCCATTTTACCAATTGGAGGGAAGTGGGCAGCCAGAAATGGTTATACAATGGATATAAACTCCTGGTTCCATGGCTGGTACCATTACGAAGGTCTTAGCTTTTATGACAACAGGACATTCTTTGATGTCTATAACCAGCTAGGGAGGGATGGTGTTAAATACATCCCCCTGTGTAGAAGGGGGCAAGGGAATCTTTGGCAGCAGGCTGGCCCAACTTGGTGACGGAGGCTTTAAACTGAAGGACTCACGGAGTGGGATCCAAAATGCCAACACTCATGTCATCACAATCAACTGGGAAATAAGCCAGGCCAACCAAAGCAACAAAAAGTGTTCCTTAGCCTACTCCCATGACAAGAACCAGAAGGCCAGTGATATCAAGAATGTGTATAGCTGTGGTGGATCCTCTTGCAACCCCAAAAACTGAGAGAGGATCTCATCAACGCTTATCAACATCTAAGAGGTGGTTGTCAAGAGGATGGGGCCAGACTCTTCACAATGGTGTCCAGTGACAGAACAAGGGGCAACGCGTACAAGATGGAGCACAGGAAGATTCAACTGAACACAAGGAAAGACTTCTTTCCGGTGAGGGTCACAGAGCACTGGAACTAGCTTGCCCAGGGAGGGTGTGGAGTTTCCTCCTCCGGAGCGATTCAAACCTGCCTGGACATGTTCCTGTGCAACCTGCTCGAGGTGACACTACTTTAGCAGAGGGTTTGGACTGGATGAGCTCCAGAGGTCCTTTCCAACCCCCACCTTTCTGTGATTAGATCAGATCTATTTTCTTCTAAACAAGATTCTGAAAGAGCTTTCCCAATAAAAGTACTGTTGAAGCATATAAAAATCTTCAGTGCTGAAAATACAGCCTTTTTTTCAAGAAAAAATCATTTTTATTAAAGGAAAGCAAGAAACCAGGTTAAATTTAGATGCTGCCTTTCACAAACAGCCTACACAGTGGATATTTTTTACTGATAAGCATCAGGCATTAACCTCTTTCTGTATCTTCAGAAATAATTGGAGCCAGCTCTTTTGGAAACGAAATGGAATGTGGATATCTGTTCACTATAAACATGTAAAGAACATTTTCAACACTAAATAAAACTGCAAATTATACATTTTATTCCATTATGTGGCACAAGGAAGAAAAGAAAGCCCAAATGAGATAGAACAGACAGCATATGAAAAGCAATATGTGATCTATGAATTCATCTGGAAGATGGGAAACGGGTCAAGCAGAGCAAGGAGTCAAACCTTGGTTTCAGAGAGGCTCTGCAGTAACAAATATGGGAAGAAATCACAGCAAAAGCATGTGTCAAGTATTGAAGGCAGCAGTCATTAGCAGAGAGTGAAGAGTCACCAACAGAAATGTAACTTTGACGCTAAAGGGAAAAAGCCCCTCAAATGGGGAAGGAAATAAAGTAGACATAATCAAAAGAAAGGAAAAAAAAGAAGAAACTAAGGAGTAGGAAATTAAGGCAAGAGAGTCAAAAAAGAGAGAGCTGTTATGATAAAAAGCAGAATATGTAGAAGACTCAAATACTTTCCTTTTGATAATGATAAGCCAGCTGAGATGCTAAAACAATTAGGGAAGATGCAAACAAGATCAAAGAGCAGAACTGCTTGCAAAAATCAAATGGACACTGAAAGGCAGAGTATGGCCATTGTATTCAGTTGTTCAGCAGCTTCGTACTGTTTTCTTCATGAGACCATTCAGAACTAGATTGTCAAATCTGTTACTCAGGCTGTGTACAGAAGTAACAAGAGAAACTTTCTGTTTCCTAGGCCCATTCTGAACCTGTGACTGATAATGGCAACAAAAAATTGGACTTCTTCTCTACAGCAAGCTGGTACTTGCAGTGAGAGCAAAAAGCAGGAGCTCTACTCTCTGAAAAAGTTGCAAGTGAATCAAGATCTCCCAATATAAGCAATCACATCAAGAATGACATTCAGTCCTTTAGTTTGCTCCTGGGACAACACTGATCTGGTTTGTCTTTTAAGAAACCATTTCTGTGATCAAATTTATCACTTAAGAAAATGAATACTTATCCTCATAGTTGGCAATTTCAACTCTTCAATGGTCAATCCTTCTAGCAAAATAGCAGTCATACATGGAACAAAAGTCATGATAGGACATTGCAACCTATTCCTAAAGGATTCATTCATAAAACATATATTGGTTTCAGTAAGACCAAGATTTTACCATTTGATCATTTTCATCCAGGGAATACTAATTTCAGAAATTTCTGTGTTTGCACAGTAAAATTTTAAACAGGAATGGCCATTCCCTGTTGCCAAATATGTGATGAAAGGTCTGAGAAATGAACCCCCAAAACACCTTCAGGAGTCTCAGTACTATCTTTCTTCTTAGAAGAAAATAATTACTGTGATGTGGTAATCAAACTCATAGTAATGCTGACTCTTAATGAGTAAGATTACCATTATCCTAGGAAGATAGGTACACACGCACCTTACCCCCAAAGCATCTGGCCTTCACAGCAACATAAAGCACTTACTACATTAATATTGAATGATACTCTTATTCCAGGTTTTCCTTAGAAGCAGAGATTGTTCAAATAAGCTGAATCAACACTGGTAGAACCTCCTTGCAAAGTGAAAAGTCTAACAACAATAATTGCCTTTATAAGCATACTTGTAGTGGAGTATGGACCTAACGCAAAGACAGAAAATCAGCTAAGAATACAGAGGCTCTTACAAAGTATTAGTTTGGGGGAGTTGGTAAGGACACAGCAGAAATCACCAGTGGAAACTTTAGGTCTCATGTATGAGCCCTTTAACGTTTTTATTTTCAAGACAGTTACTGTGTGTTGGACTGATCTTGAGCTTAGTGTCTGTAAGAATCTGCAGGATTTGTCTTCCTGTTGTTGCTTGCAGTCACCTAAGTATAGCGCAGAGAGGACAGATCAGAATAACAGGTACCTCACAACTTTGTGATTTACCTGCCCACACAATGCTGCACGTTTTACGAGAATAATTTTAACACAGAATTTTTAACTCATGGGAGATGGTAAAACACCCAGTTCAGACCTAGATTTAATACAGAAACATTCAAAGGTATGAGATTAGCTGCCAATAAAAGAAATCCCACTCTTTTCTCCACATATTCTTTCTAGCTCCTGCAAAAGGCTATGACATTGTTCTGAAACCTATACCATAGCATCTCAACTAATCCTGAGGCATTTAACATCAAAAGCATGACTAAATCACTGAGTTAAAGTGAAATTGTATTGCTAAAGTGAAATGCTATTTGGACAACTGAGTAGCTAACTTACAAAGACAGAATTTGACAAAACAAACACTTTCCAGCTAAAGCACTCTTGGTTTATACAATTTCCCTACACGTCACCTCTTGATCACCCATCTTTGCTTATACTTATCTCCCTGAGCATGAAGAACTGTGGTTGCTGCACTGCTGAATGTTCCACTTGGAAAGCTGCAAATCTGATCTGACAAGTCAAGTGATTGATTGCACGTTGTCCATCCAGGCAAAATTAGAGAAATCCTTCTGAAGGACAGCTGGAGCTAACAGCAACATATCATCCACATGAAGAGTATGCAAGTCAGAAAAGTTAGTTACTCAGACCAACAGGATAAATTAGACACTTTCAGAGTGTCACTTCAAGCTATATTTATACTTATGTTCTTCCAGACACAGGATGGCCAACAGCAGACTTAGGAAATCATAACACGTTTGTAATAGGAGTGGATAGAAGTTGATGTTTCAGACGCTCACCACTTTAGAAGGTGCTTGTTTAGTGAAAGTACTGCACCGCCTCTCATTCAGGCACTGAGATGAACTCAGCACTCATGGCAGAGTGGGCTCACCAGCGGGAGAGCGCGATTCACAGCTCTGTCCCTTACATAAGACTGTAACCTCTATTCACAGCCATCTGCTGTGGCTGTTGTGTAACAAGCCATAGTTGAGTGTTTTTGCCATCATATGGTAAATTTCCTTAAAATACACGTGTAAAAATCACTACACGAAGACCTAGAAATCCTTTAACTAGATCCAAGTCCCAGATTTCACAGATGAATGGTAGTTCAGAAAGACAACCTCTGCATGGGGTGGATGTAATTTCCTCCTTGACTTCTCTAATAGCATCTATGGCTTACAGGAAGATACACTGATTAAAACTTTTTGTTGACTAGGGTTTGTGTTGCTAGATATCTCCATTTTCTGACTTCATTGGGATTTATACTGAACTCAAAAGGAATTCTTAATTTCATTAGTAGCCTTCCAGATACAGGCAGTTTTAAAGAAGGTGTCCTGGATTTGGCTGGGATAGAGTCAATTTTCTTCTCATTACATGTGGCATTTTGTATTTAGTGTGAGAATAATGTTGATAAGACGTATTGGTTTAGGTGTTGCTAGGTAATGTTTTTTTGCTCAGCTGGTGTAGACTTAATTTTCTTCCCAGTAGCTGCTGTTTTTCTAGGTTTTAGTATAAGAATGCTAAAAAATATGCTGAAGTTTTTGATTGTTGCTAGGAAAACAAGGCCTTTTTTCAGCTTTCCATGTTTTATGAGCAAGCAGGTGTATAAAGCTGGGAGGACCGGAGCCACGACAGATCATCCAAAGTGGCCAATGGAAGTATTTCATACCATGAAAGTCAAGCACCGTTTATAAGTAGAAAGTTTGTCAGGGACAGCCCCCCTGCTCTCGGCACTCCAGCTCTTGTTGTCTGGTTTATACTGCTTCAAGTTTAGTTTCTGTGTTTGGTGATCTCTTGCATGGGCTGTAACCTCTATGCCTGCTGGAACTGTGGTGTTTGCTGCGTTCACCATCTGGCAATCACAGCTTGGAAAGCACGTTCCACAATTGTTAATACAGGACAGGCTGAGTATTGTCATATTATTATTATCATTATTATCTTTATTATTGTTATCATCATCATGATATTTTATTGTTCTATTGAAACTGGTTTTATCTCAACTCACAAGTCTTCCTTTCCCTTTCCAGTTCTCCTCCCCGGGTGGGGAAGGGTCATAGCGTAGCTGCATACTGGCTAACAGCTAAATTAAGATATAAGGAGGAGGAAACAAATGGTTTTGAGGTTTGTTTGCCTTTTTTTCCCCTGCTGTCAAAGATATTTTATCCACCCAATTCCAGCTTGCTCTCCACAAATCTCTATAAAGATGCAGTCTTTGCAAGCTGAACTTGAGAAGACTACTTATGGCCTAAAAGTCATGGAAAAACCAGACATACTTCAATACTTTAAATGAAAAGCTTTTTAAATAAAACAATGTTGAGTAACAAGGTGCCAAAACATTCTTGTCTTCCAGGAGAAGCGATAAACAGAGAAGAATAAAACCCCAATATTCGTTTAAAATTAACAAAAGGATTTTGGTAAAATTTAGACTGAAATTTTTCTACTTTTCCAAATAAAGCAGTGCAATGTCTTATTTAAATATTACTTTAGCTAATAAATAAAGATACATACAAATCTGGTAAAGGCTGACATTTCATTTAAAATTAAAATATGAAGCGGAAATCAATTGTAAAACTCACTTCAATTTTTCCAGAAAGAAAGCTGGAGATGTGTTGGGGGTGTGATATACAAACTCACTGCTGGTTGTTTTTCAAAAAGGACTGGGAATTAAATGAAAGTAGGGAAAAGTCTCTGTTATTCCACAGAAAAGCAATGGAAGCAAGCCAGTTTAGAATTATAAATTCATAGAGTGGTTTGGATTGGAAGCCCATCCAGTTCCGACGCCCCTGCCATGTGGGCGACACCTCCAATGGATCAAGTTGCTCAAAGCCCCATTCAACATGGCCTTGAACCCCTCCAGCGATGGGGCAGCTACCACTTCTCTGGGCAACCTGTGCCACAGGGCCTCACCACCTTCACAGTAAAAAATTTCTTCCTAATACTCAGTCTAAATCTTCCCTCTCTCAGCTCAAATACATTATCCCTCATCCTATCACTGCACTCCCTTTAATACTGTTTGCAAACAACTCTCACAGTAGTGGATTTTTTTTGTTGTTTTGATTTAGAAGCAACACAAACTCAGAATCCTAGAATTAATGTAAAATATTCCCCCCCATGCCCATTAGAAACATGATTGCCAGTGCTCGTGACTTTTAAAATCTACTCTGCAGTACCGACAAAAAAAAAAAAATAAAAAAGTAGCTGAGCAATATTTATACTGCACAGTCTATACAAGTCACTGTTAGCTTACCTATAGAAATAAATATTACTTCCACTTGTTTCTTGTGCATTTAAATTTTGGTTTTAAGATTGTAAGAAAAAATCATGTTATCAAAACAAATGAGGACTTTGAGTGCGACTTTCTTTGCCCACTGCATTAGCAGCAAATTTATGATTCCCATTAATCTCCCCTGGGCTTTAACTTTTCACTGTGTTCTGACAACAAACACATTCACATTTCTATTTATCACTAGCGAATCATTTTGCTAATGCTTTGTCAATGTTAGCCTTCTGATTTTGAGCATTTCATTCCAGTTATGCAGAATAAAGCCTAAGTTCTTATTTTAAAGCAAAAAAAAACCCACACCCAAACTCATACTAATGACAAATACAGCTTCAGCACAACTCAAATTTTAAAACATATCAACATTTACATTCGGTATCCTGAGGTCTCTACCCACACTTGATCAAACAGGAGGGAAACCATGCCCCTCCTTTCCCCAAGGATATATTTTCTTTCTTATTTTACTTTGCTGAGGTTCCATATTCTCCAGCCTGTGTCTCATGTGATGCATCTTTTCTTGTCTACAGACAATTTCATTAAAACTGTTTAAGTGACTGTGCTGCTCTTCTCCTTTTTTGCTATTTCCATTAAGGCAATTCCTTCCTTCCTTTCTATCTTTAATGCATCAACACTATCCTAGGTTGATTTACAATGCATTTAAACTGGAGGAACTCTGTTTATAAACCCTTATAAAGAAACCATAGTTAACAGAAATGTCATACCCACTCGACGAATGCAAACAGATCTTATATTGAGTTATTATTTTCAGGAACTTCACTTGACCATTGTCACCACATAGGTCTTAAAATCTGATTTTACAAGACAATAAAATATAACATTTGATTACTTGATTCTGGAAAAGCTTAATATCCTACAATAACATTAATAATTTTTATTCTGTGCACACACTGTTGATGTGGCACTCTTTACAATTAGATTGATAAGAGCATGAAATGACAATTACTACAAAAGAAACTAGGTCTGCAGACACTCTCTCCATATGATTTTTTGAATACAGAATAGTCTTAAAGAGATGACATAATTACTGAAGAAGGGCTTAAAAGCCTTTTCTTTCTGAGAAAAGATTAAGCCACAAAATTCAGATTTAGATCTAGATTTCAAAAGATCTATCTGGGGTTAAACAAGCCCCATGTAAAATCTCTTTCAGAAGGACTTACCCTACACAAAACTCAGATATCCACACCTTTCCCTACTTAGCCGTCCTATTTTCCTTAAATTTTCTTCTGCTTACAACTGCTCCTATCTATATCCATCCTTCTAAGTATTTCAGCAGCAAAATCTTATTTTCTCCTTCTAGAAATAAAAAAAAAAAGAAATCCAAGAGGAAAATTGAGAACTGAGGAATCATTAAAAAAAGGTCACAAAATTATTCAGGTTCTAATAAATCAATCATTCACTAAGAGACCAGAACTTTATTTGTTCAAATTACCTGAAAATACATCCTATAAATATTTCACAGCTCTGGTGCGCTTTTTTCCCTGACAGTCCCTGTACAGACCACCTTCGTGGTCTGCTACCTGCCCGCCACAGGTAGCAGAAACTTCAAAGCTAGCTCTGCTTAAAGCAAAAGGCTGAACTTCTCAAGTTCTCCAGTATTCTCTCTCAACTCAAATTATCCTATGTTCTTTCAAATACAAAACTGGGGGGCAGGGGAAAAAAAAAGAGGCAAAAATTTCTGGAAAAAAATCCCATTTTTTTCTTTTTTCCTTTACTTGGAGTTGTTTTACTTATTTTTCTTTTGGTTTACTTTCTACTTCTACATAAAGATGTAATCTAAGAAGGAGTAAATGCAGATTCCAGATATGACACTTGCAGGTTATCCTTGGATAAGTTTCAAAATTAAACATGATGTGTGCCATGCTGTCATAGGTTCAAGTACTATCTGTAACCACAGGCTATAGCCACCTCTATAGGAACGAGACATTGAAAAAAGCCAGTTTAACAGACCCAAAGCGTCACATGGTGAAAACTGATAGAAGTGAAAGAAAAATATCAGTGTAGAAACAAGGTGTGCATTTTAATGAAGAACACCGACAGATTTGGATTGTTCATAAATTTTGGGGGGAAGATGAAAAATCTTGAAACCCTCAGAGCAGGGACACTAAAAGGAACCTGTTAATAGTGGTTAGGTTCATGCTGATTTTAAGTGCTTTACAAATGAGGTATGATCAGCTTACGGAAGGAATTACAAGATGGGCTTGACTGCAACAGCAGAAGCATGGCTCAATGACCTATAAGCTTTTTTTTCCTTTTAGAAAATAATGCATTTATTTGGGAAAAAAAGACCGGATAATATTCACTATATTTGATAGGGGATCTCTCTTCACTTAAGCTTCTGAGGTCAAATCGGGCAATTTGAATTTTAATATGACAAATATAAAATTAATACTAAAATTATAAACCTGAACCTCTCTTTTTGCACAGGAAAGTAGCTTTCAATGCTACGTTAAGAACAAAGTAGTTGAAGGTGGACTTCAGCATAATTTGGGAAAGAAAGGTTAATGTGACAAACCCATTTTCAATGCCTTGTTCATTGCTTTGGAATATCCACACAGAACAGTCAAAGCTTTAAATGTTATACTTTTCCTCAGTATAAAAACTGATCCAAAGAAATATGTGCAGCCTACATAAAACTTACCTTTCAAGACTCGTTGGGCCAGGCAGGTCTACTTCAGAACACTATAAAGGATAGTACAGGAGTACATTTGTACGATTTATGTTATATATAAGTTCCCAATCCTATAGATACACACAGGACTACTACACATGCCTGAAAAATGACTTGTACATAAAGTTATATTAAAGTTGTATTTATCACGTTGAAAATGTAAGTGCTTCGGCATTGCTATGAACTGAACTATATTTATAGAGAACTTAGCCCAGATGGAGAAAGCTGAAGCAGTATTTCAAATATAGTCCTATCCTTTCCTTCCAGCATGCGACTGCTATTTGTTTTCTCTTTGTCCCATTAATACTTCCTCCATAGATGAATGAGATGGTGAGTGAGAGAGAGTTCAGGGACTTGTCCTGGCCAGTATTCACAGAGCTGACAGACTCCCTCTTCTTCATAGGGACCGTGAGTACAGGTTGCATTGTCATGCAGCATGTAGCCTTTTTCCTTATTGGTGATGTTACTAATTTTGTTAAGTTCCTGTAGCTCCCATGGTTTAGGCAGGTTACTCCAGTTTTCCAAGATTAACAAACAACTTCTCAAACCGCTTGTGTTTGGGTTGGGTTTTCTGTTGTGGTTTGGTGGGGGTTTTTTTTTGGTTTTCTTTTTATAATGTATTTCACTTATAGCCAGAAAAGTTGGTAAACAGTAGAGAAACTAAGGAAAGTGCAAACTGTTAATACCTGTGATTCTTGAAGGTCCAACAGAAGGGCCTGTGTTTGGGTTGTTTTGACATTGCTCTATGCTTCCTGCTAAAGGAAGGTAGCAAGTGGAAAATCTGACTGCAAGAAGCCATGGATGCCAATTAGGGAACTCTGAAACACAGTTGGGTAGTTTCAAGGGGTATTATTCCAATACCAGAATCTTAAATATCTTAACCATTTAGCTTAATTTAATAAGATTAATTTAGCTACGTGCACATGATTTAGCATGCCTTATTAAGTATCACATACTAATTTATATACAATATCTGTGATGTAAAGTTAAGACCTGACTAAGATACACCTGAAAGAAGTTAAGGAACTTGGTTTGGCTCTTGCTGTTAAAAATACTGCAGAGTCATATCACAGAATTTGAAACTATGTAGCCTCAGATAGCAGCCATGCTCAACAAATTTGGTTTGTTTTAGAGAGTTAATTAAATTTAAAAAAAAAATAATTTTGCATGTGTAAATGACCAACAATTTTAAGACAATATTGTTGCTCTTTTCCAAGATACTGTGGTCCAGATTCACTTCTCATTTAACAACAAGTGAATGTTCTGAAAACGTAACGAGCATTACCAAGAGTAAGATAAACTTAAAAACATATTGTTTCAGTATTTTATGCATGTAGTCTTCCAATAAGCTCAGTATTGTCATCACATGCATCATTAGCAGTTCTGAACACATTTACCATCAAGAACCCAAAGCAATCGCACAAAATTCAGATGAGGTGGACTTGTTTGCAAAGCTTGACTGCACCAGCCAGTGTTGGTTATGTGCAGTCCAGACACAAGAGCACTCGTTTGGGTGTTTAACTTTTGGAAATTAAGCCTTGGATTTAAAAAAAATGCTTCTTTCTGAAGCCATCTCCAAATTCACCTTCCAGTGTCCTTCAGCAGTTCTCTTCCTAACACAAACACATTCAAACACAAAACTAAGTTTTTCAAAGCAACACCAGAGTCTTTGGAGATGATCACACTGTGCTTCACTACTCTGCCAAATACTTTTTGCCCTCCTCAACTTATGCAAACAGCAAATATTTCTGCTATTTTCAGCATGGTATTAATTTTTAACTCTCCAGAAGGAAGATAAATATATTACATTTAATTCCTGAGCAAGACATTCATGTTGTCACTGTCCATCTGCAGGAGAAAGTATCTAATATCTCCCTTTCAGGCCAGGCATACTTCAAACAAGTGCATATGCACGTACATACACAGAGATATTTCACAACATGCCAACACATAGAAAAGTACTGGAACAGCTTCTTTTCCTCTTCAGAATACAGATGAGGATTAAATATTAGTTTAATCTGGAGACTGACTGGAAAAGTACCTAACTGACTTTAACCTTCTTTATTTACATTGGAAGAGGGGCCCTTCTTGGGCCATAGGTGTATCTACCTTATCATCAAACCAAGGTCCCCTGCTCTTCCACACCCTAAATAATGTCATTTTGAAAAAAAAGCCTCAATAAAAGAAAATAAAATTGCCTTTGTAGTCAGAAGGTGAAAAAGGCACACTTTAGCAGAACCTTAGCTTACTGAGTAGGATTAAGTGGTCTAAACGAATTTATGGAAACAATGCAGTCAGAAACCAACCAGGGTGAGTGAACATTGTACAAGTAAAGAGAAACAGGTTTGTGCAACCAACACAATGCTGCAAAGAAACAACAACGATACCGTCTGCAGTATATAAACACCGTAGGGTTTTGGTCTTGTTAGGTGCAGCTTGATCTGGGAGTCTTTTGGGGGCTTTTATTTTATCTATATGATTTTCAGCTCTACTCTGGAGAGAGTAAAACCAGAGAGTTCCCTGTTAAAACCAGGTCAGATAAATACCACCATGGCTTGTCCTTAATTTATTGTCCTTTCCCCCCACTTGTAGGATACAAAGAACCTTTGCCATAGGCATATACACAACTACTGTCTTGACATATGCACGTACAATTTGGCCGAGGTAAAATCTGCCAACTCATTATAGACCCTGCATTTTACTGTTAAAGGTCCAGCAAAATGAAAAGCTAAACCAAACACAACGCAAACCATAATAATGGGAGCTATACAACACAGAGATCTACAAAACAACAGGTGTCTTTGGCAACAGGCTTTCACATGGAAAAGCACAGGAAAATAAACAGAAAAAAAAAGACTAGAAAAAGTATTATTCTTTATAAAAAAACCCACAAACAAAACAAATTTTAAAGAGCACCCAAAACCAGAAGACTTAATATGTTACAGCTTCCAGGTATAAGAACAACAATGAGAGATTTGATATGACCCTTTGTTTGTCACTTCTTTTAAAAATTTAAGATAAACAACTTTAATTAGTAAATGGATTCACTCCCAAGAAATTTATCTTGTATAATATTTTTGACATAGCTCTAATGGTCCGCAGAATTTATGCAGGGCAACAGTGGAGTCAGAGACCATATGTGCGGTCGGTATTCTGGCATATACTGAGCAGTACAATAGAAAGTCACTTCGTCTCCACATTGCTACCTTTACTCTGCAAATACAGAGCAGCTTCACTTGTAAAAGTGAAAACAACTGAGTTTTGTGTAAACAGTTATCACATACTTCCAAGGAGGTGATAGTGTCTGTAGTGACAGACAACAGGAATTTATTTTCTTTTGCAGCCTGTTCTTGGTTTCCTTGTAGATTATGTAATTTTATTTGTTCTTGAGGCAAGAGTAGAGAATATTCTGGCTTTAAACAGAGACAGAATTATTCCAGATCATAAGGAATTAAATCCTGTGATGGCCTGCCCTGCTCCAGCAACAGACGTTTTATAAGAAGGAGGATATGTTTTTATCTTTCCAGCAAAAGCAACACCATTGTCTACACACAGCTGCAGTGACTTCTGAGACTACACAAAGGGTCATCTCACACAGCAAGAATAGCCTCCAGCATGAATTAAAAAAATAAGGAAAACATTTGACGTACTTGGATCTGACAAGATCGAGTCGGTTTTCGGCAAAAATTGGTCACAGCGGACTCCTTGGTAGCCCTCTTTGCACCTGAGAAAAAGGGGATAAATGACAAACATACGCATGCGGTAGTAAAAGGTTAACTTCAAGGTAGCAAAATCAACTGAAATTCTCCCTGCCAACACTGTAAGGGACTTGTGTATTTACAGTTATTTCAACTATTATGGAAGCCAGGTTATCACTGAAACACAAAGGAAGCACATAAAATCATTTGTATTTCAAAAAGTTTCCCTCAAACCTTTTTGATTATTTTATAAACTATAAAAAGAGACATCATTTAAGAATAACCCCTCTTTTAAATAGCAATTCAGTGAAACAAGCAAAGAAAAATCCTGTATAAAACAGACCTAATAAAAGGAACTCATATAACAGAAAGCTTTATAAAACTTCTGTATTGGACAAATCATCCAATTAATACCTTGTTTATCTTTGTTTAAATAAGCAGAGAACGCTTACCTAGCCATTAATTTTAAGACTAGTTTCTAGTGTGTTTAAAAGATAAGATGTTTAGTCATGATAGGCAACGTCAGGCATTATTTGTAAGTGGACAGTGTTAGGTGTCTGTGGGATTAGATTTTAAGGCACATAAACCAAAATATGCTCCTACCTCAACAAACAAGAACTGGCTTTGGTGAAATTCTAATACTATTATTTATCTTGAAACCTTACTTTGAAGAAATTCCATTTACTGCATTTGGAGTGTTCTACGAAGTCTCTCCAATTTCAAAGAAGTGTATCAGAATCAGACCTTTAATTATTTATTCACCAAGCAGTTTTTTCAGACAAAAATGATGGACACTTTAATTATAAATGATAGCAACAGAGATCCCTTATCTCCCAAAGCTCCTGCACATCATATAAACAATATGCTCAAATCAGCATCACCACCTTTATTAGGATTGACAACTGCAGCTTGAATGATGCGATAATGTTAGGAGAAGAAGTTATCTCCCTCTTCACAATGTTTCTACTCAGGCTTTGTCTAAGAGTTGCCTTTTAAAATGCTTTTGGTTTATTAAATTAATGCTTCAGTGAGAAATGCACCTCACCAGCACTGATTCAGGGAATAGTAAGCACATTTGTGAGCAAATATGCAAGCTATAAGAATTCCCATCAGACCCAAAAAGTACCAAAGAAAAAGATTTTAAAACCATGCAGATATTATTTCAAAACCTCCCTTTTGGCCTTTCTCCCTGAAGGATACTCGGTGCTACTTTGGAGATCAGCTTCTTACCTGTACTTCCCTATCTATAAAATGACTGACTGTGGAAAAATGAATTCAGATCCTGTGACAGTGGTGAGAAGTTATCAGTCAAGGAAAAAAAATGTTCTGTTCTTTTTTTTTTTAAATGTGGAATATTAAATCAAAATTGTCCACTACTCAGAAAACCTGAAGTCTCCATATACTCAGACACCACTATGTGCACTTTAGCCTCTGATCATGAAATATCAAAAGTTGCCTCACATCAAACAGAAATTATTCTCCACAGTCTTGAGGAGAATTGGTAGACCTAATTTCAAACCTTAAGAATAACCTATGGGAGAGGGATAATCTTGTCTTTGTATTAGCGTTTTTTATTAACTTTTTGACACACATTTGTAACTGCCTCAGTTACTCTTACAGACTTAAAACTTGCTGTGCTAAACTGTTGGTCTGCAAGTTATACTTCCACAAGTGAAAGTTTTGATGCTGCTTGCAAGTATGAGAGTCAGAGAGTGGTAGCTCCTGGTAGTGCTGTACTGAATGCTCATCTGCATAGAATCATAGAATCATCAAGGTGGGAAAAGACCTCTAAGATCATGCAGTCTAACTGTCAGCACAACACCACCGTGCCTACCAAACCGTATCCTGAAGTGCCACATCTACGTGATTTTTTAACACCTCCAGGGAAGGAGACTCCACCAGTTACTACCCTGGGTAGCTTCCTCCAATGCTTCAACACCCTTTCGGTTAAGAATTTTTCTCTAATACCCATCAGCAGGCACAGTAATGCCACAAGTTGCCTCACACAAGTGGAAACAATCCCTTCCCCTCCTCTCTTGCGGCCAATGGGGTGCATCCGAGCCAGAAGTTCTGCTGCCTTCCTTTCCTTATCACTCCATTCTTTACATAGCAGAACAGGAGCTTCAGACTATCTCAACTTCATGGCTGAGAAACAGAGTTTGCATTATTTATTCCAGCTGTCAGATGGCCCAGGCAATTTTGGTCCAGTTAACTAATTGTTCATGACAGAATTCAAGGAGCAAAATTTTGCTGCCGTGAGACACTAGAGAATATTTTTTATACCTTGCAGAAATGGCAAAACATGCTGTGGATATTTTCACCTTCCATTTAACGTTGCTTGCAAGGGCTATGTTTCATCAGACACAAATGCAAAGAATGCCAATACAGTTAGGGGCCTCAAAAACGATCTGATGGGAGACTCTTATAACTGGTGAAGTAACACCCTAGTACAAGGCTCTAGCTTAGATGTCTTTCTGTGTCTTTCTCTTCCTGACTTTGCAAGAGCAATGGGTTGGAATAGAATATATCACAGAGTCACTTAGATTTACAATTTCACACTTGTAAAACTCAGCATCCCTGGTACCTGACTGAATTGCACGCTGCCCCAACTACACTATGCAGCCTGGAGATAATGATGGGGATGGATTTCTTCTCTTAAAATGTATTGGCTATCATATTAAACTATTATTTTTACCCTGACTTTATCACACATATAGTGCTGTTTTTCTCCATCACTGTGAAAATGTAGCATACACTAAACAGCTGATTGACTATCCTGGCTGAATCTAAAGTTACGTTTTCACTTACCTGTACACTTCAATGAACATGTCACAAGAGGAATTTATTTTTATTACTTTCAAAATTTAGTACAGAGGTGGCTGATATATCGAAGAATAGATATCATCTGTCAATATAACAACATATACTTACACTGAGGTAACAACTACTATGGCTACACATGGCTTGTTTTTTTAAATTACATCCACTTTTTCAGCAAAGATAAAAACTAAGTCTTCTAGTTTCGTTAACAAATAACTTTCTAAATCCATAAGATGACAAATAATAACAATAACTGTGCTGCCAATACCACACCAATGTTCAAACCTTTGTCATTAAGTCTTCTGAAACTGAAGTCTCGTAGAATATACATTTGACAGTTATAACATTACAATATGACAAAACTTGATCACGTTGTGTCATCTGCACCCATCCTAAATGGGCAGATGTGATAGTTGTGCTCACGATACCTGACAAGCACACATGCTGCTAAATTGCATCACACCTCTAAGGAAAAAAAAAAAGAACCAGACACAACCCACCATGAAAATGCTATTAAAATGGCACTGTTATGTCATATATGACAGTTCAGGAAAGTTCAATTGAGGTCATTCAATATTGCTATATGCTGTGTGAATGATCACACTCAGATTTATAGATGCATTAAAATAGCTGTGAGCAATCAGGGAAATCTTGAGAAATGTTCTGATGCAGCTGACTGTTTCAGAAATTATCTTTGATAATATGACAAGCAAATATTTGTTAGATATGCCTTTTAAAAAAAGAAAACTAAAACGACATTGCTTGTAGTGAAGCCAAAGCTATGATCTGTATAGAATCATAGAATTATTAATGTTGGAAAAGACCTCTAAGATCATCAAGTCCAACCATCAGTACAACACCACCATGCCTGCTAAACCGTGTCCTAAAATGTCATGTCTGCATACTTCTTAAATATCTCTAAGGATGGTGGCTCCACCACTTCCCTGTGCCAATGTTTCATCACTCTTTTGGTGAAGAATATTTTTTCTAATATCCAAACTAAACCTCTTGTGACATAACTTGAGGCCATTTCCTCTTGTCCTATCACTTGTTACTTGGGAGAAGAGACCAGCACCCACCTCACCACAATTGCCTTTCAGGCAGTTGTAGAGAGCGATGAGGTGTCTTCTCAGCCTCCTCTTCTCCAGGCTAAACACCCCAGTTCCCTCAGCTGCTACCCATAAGACATTCCCCAGAGCCTTCCCCAGTTTTGTTGCGCTCCTCTGGACACACTCCAGGAACTCAATGTCATTCATGTACTGAGGGATCCAAAACTGAACACAGGATTTGATGTGGGACTCCCATAGCAGAGGATGGAAAGTATACTCTGAGCTCTGGTCCAGCACTAGGACTCACTTCTGTGCTGAATCGCTGCACTTAAGAGCAGGCTCAGGCACATGCTTAAGCGGAGACCACGGTGAAGTGCTCTATAAATAGCATTAATTACAGCTTCCTTGCAAAACAAATATGAAAACGGAATTCTCAATTTTGCATTCAGATTTTCACCAAAATAACTGTATCTGTCTAGGCTCTAGATCAAAAACATCAACAAGACTATAAATGGAATTACTTAAATCCTGATTAAATGGTATGAAAAGAGAATCACAGGTAAAGCTAATCTGCATCTGCTAAAATGCTTGCAAACAGCATGTCCCTAAATGATATTTGCTACATCCAACTAAGATTGTTTTATGTGTTCTTCATATCTTTCACTAGTAACGTACTTTCTCTAAATTATGTTTCTGAAAGGTCACCAAAGACAAACTGCATTGTGCACTGCACTTCATGGAGTTGCCTACAAAATTCTTCCTGTGAAAACTTACATGCAAACAAACCATTTCTCTTTCCTGGTGAGAAGTTTTTTTCTTTTTACTCAAACCTATTTGCACTTAAATATTAAAAAGTAAGCAGACTATGAGCATTTTTTCAATCTTTTTGTCCTCAATTTTAATATTAAATCGTATCAATACATATGTATTCTCTTCAAAGAGATCACAGACATTGCCTGTGGACATTTCTTAGAATTGTGTCTTGTATATTCTAATATTATGGAGCCAAGGGGAATTTCAAAGAAACGACCACATCACATGCAGGAATAACACAGCTCTCCAAATCCCTGGATTTCAGACAGGACACTAATAAAAAGTCAAGTATGGGCAGGGGGTGTATTAAATTGTACGTTAAGTGAAGCTGAAGAATAAAATATATCTAATTCCCTGAAGAAAAAAGGGAAGATATTACAAAGAACCTACTTAAGAAGAGTTAGAGAATGACATACAAAACTTATGGCCAAGAAGCCATTACCATCACAGTTTAAATTTTCCCAGAATACTTCCATATACAGCTCCATATCCCTATTAAACTGACAGTAACGTACAGAAGGCAGGAGAGAGAGTGGCACCAGCAAACTGTAGAGGCTATGAAAGATGATAATGCTGTGAATCAACATCTCTTTCCTCCTTCCCTATGATACTGCCCATCCATATGAAATGGGAATAATTTTTTTTCTTCCCTAAATGTGGTGGTCACATTGCCTCTGACCATGTGAAGAAGTATGCATAAAACAGTTTATCTGCAATGTCCAGAACTGGAAAACCATAAGATATAAGAGTTCCTGTGAAATGGAAATTTTGAAAATGGCATTTGGAACCTCAGTGACCAACTACACCAGAAGACAAAGCTGTAATATTATATGTCAGGAAAATAAGTATATCTAGGCAAAAAGTGATTTGTGACATTTAACAGATACGTCTTAACAGTACATTGCCAAAAAGATGAACTTATATAAACCTATAATCTGATTCTAACTCCATAAACAGGTGTAATCCAATTTAAAGATGGAATTAATAGTGTCTATCAAAAATGAGTTAATTTTTGCAGCATAACCTGACCAACATATTTTTTCTCCATTTATAAAAGCTACAAAAGGACAGCCTCAAAAATGCTATTAATTAGAATGATCCATCCCATAATTTCACTGAATTGGTTGCAAATTATTTTCTCATGACACCAATTATGGCTATTGTATTGACAATCAGATGCCAGCGAAAGTACATACTGCATCTCTTACCTATTTTCAAAGAGAGGAATTGAAGGCCATGATAAAGAAACATTCCAATGGACTATATATTTAGATCAAGTGGGTTTTTTTCACACAGAGACTGCAACATACATTTTCCTCGGTTAGAGAGCCAGTTGCACAATAAATGTACAGCAGCAAGCCATGACATTGGGTCATTGGGTTGTCCCACAATCTAGCCCAAAATATTCTGTAAATGATGAAACATAATTCCTCTGCTCTGTAGGTCAGGTAAATATAGACTTCTCTGCCTGAAACTAGAATGACCTTAACTGGAATCAATGTAAATTTGTATTTGTTACAGTGACTGTTATTACGGGAAGATTTTATTCACAAGGGAAGAAAAAAGTCATCATAACAGTGAGGGCCAGACCGGGTGTCTTGTCATTTAACACACACAGTCTGATATTTTAAGTTGAAAACAGGCTTCCTAGATTCAACAGATTAGACTACTGAACCACAATTTAGACTATTTCTCAATGGATACCATGCTTAAAGCCAGACAGAAAACAAAACCTTAATAAAAATCAATAGTTTGCTGGTCGGTCAGTCACTCACCAGAAAAGAGATTCACATTCAGTTTTTGGTGTGAAAAAGAAACATCAAAGACTTGAAACCAAGTTTTCTGTGTCCCAGAAACGTCCTGATGACTTGATGATCTGTCCTAGGAAGGACCGCTCTCGTATTTTTCTTAGGAAAAAAATCAGTTTCTCCATTTCATCTCAAAACAGATTGGGGTGTCAGGGGAGAGTCAATGAAAAAGCAACTAGATCAGGATTGGAAAAAAATTTCCAACACAGCTCTAATCATGCATAAGCAAGTGCAAAAAAAAATCACCTTCTGAGCCTTGGAAGGAGTTACTATTGTTACCAGGTGGTGCTTACAGCCAATGGAGTTTGTAGTGAAATACAAACCAGAAGTAATATTTTAAATGCAAATCAGCTAATGATTATTTGAGACTTTTCCAGAAATTGAAAATTGCAGGCCTCAGGAGACAATGTCTATATCAAACAGCACTGGCAGAGATGGCACTTTTCTCTTTGCAAACCTGTTTCAACTTTTTAAAGTTGACATGATTTTATCAATAATGTTTTATAAAAGGATCATGCAGCAATTTACAAGCAAACTCTTAAGGGTGAAGGCTTTTCTTAACTGTGAAGGGAGCATGGGCGTTGGACTGTAGGTGTGTGCAGTCTGCTGGCAGTAAGCACATGGGTCAGGAGGCACAGACAGAAAGAGGAGCTGGAGAAAGGGTGACAACCCCTAATACAAAACCAGTTACAAAAGTCTGCCCTAGTAACAGTGAAAACTGCCCTTCACTAATTTCTCCCTTGATCTATTTTCAAGTTCAGCCTGAAGAACAGAAGGCTATGGGGAGACCTTACAGCAGCCTTCCAGTACTTAAAGGAGGCTACAGGAAAGGTGGGGAAGGGCTCTTTATCAGGGAGTGCAGGGACAGGATGAGAAGTAATGGTTTAAAGCTGAGAGAGGGGAGATTCAGATGAGATGTTAGGAAGATATTTCTTCCTGTGAGGGTGGTGAGGCACTGGCAGAGGGTTGCCCTATCCCTGGAGGTGTTCAAGGCCAGGTTGGATGAAGCTTTGATCACCCTGATCCAATGGGAGGTGTCCCCACCCATGGCGGAGGGTCTGAAACTGGGTGATCTTTAAGGTTGCTTCCAACTCAAACCATTCTATGATTCTATGATATAACACTCCAACATATATAATTGAATAAAGTTCATTCTCTTCCAGAAATGAAACACTGGACTTCAAAGCTTCATGAAGAAGATGCAGTTCTTCCTCAATTGTTTCCAGGAGTGGTATAGTGCAACTACCTCATCACGCTTCAACCCATTAGCACTTTTAAAATATGCTTCTCACTGGCAGGTTCTATCATTCTTCCTTATTCAAAGATGACAAACTGTAGCTATTTTGTAATCAGACTTTTCAAACACACCAGTGACATCTATAAGGATTCCCTATCTAACACAGCCGTCATGTCTTGGTTTTGGTAATTTTATAAAAACTGTAAGGCAATAGTCTCAGTCATATACAACCACAAAAATCTAGTACCCTCTACTACTTAATGTAATTAAAGTAATGCATCTCCCTAGCCAAACCACCTAATCACCCACTATTTACAGACATCATCAATAAGCAAAGCAGACAAAGCAAATGTGAGGTTCTGTTTCCCTTAGCAACTTAAACACAAGTAGCCAGAGGCTTTTAACACGAAGAAGAAAAAATGATATCTTTTGTGCAAAAAAGGGTAAACAGAACCACTCATTAAATACATGTTTAGATAAGTGGGTCTTTAAAACGCTGTGGATTTATGACTGCAGCAATATGTGCACCTCTGTCACCAGCATTTTCGGCATTTCTTGTATCAAGTTCTAGCCTCTACAGTCTATGTTCTGGACAAAATATAGCCTGTTAATTAAAATCAAACTAAAGTCAATACAAAGAGTTAAAATCAATTAAATTAAATTAAAAATCATCCATGGCATTAGAAAGAACACAACTAGGGATCCAATAAGGAGTTGGGCAAAGACACAGTATTTCTTGAACACAAACATGAATCCCTTCAGATGAGAAGGCCAGAACACTCACCCAGGACACTCATCTACTCTCTTTTTGATTGAATGAAGATATGCCACTACCTTTTTTTTTTCTTTTCTTAAAGAAATAAGGTTGATTATTGTGTAACAAAGTGGTACAGTTCTCACAGAATGCACAGTATCAACTTTTGGGGGAGGAAAAAAAATAATTTTTCCCTGAATTTTCTTTTAAACTGTTAAAAAATAGTGGAGCAAGGAACCACAAAGGAAATGATATTGAAAAGGCAGCCAAAGACGATAAGAAAAGTTTTTTTTCTAGATCGTTTTCCCTAGAACCAAGGTAGCTGAAACACTTAACAGAAAATTGAATCAGACTTTTTAAAAATCATACCTATCATTTGTATAATTCACTGTATTTTTTTCAGGATGTAAATTGTCAGTGCACCTCTCTGAAACACAGAAACATTGTTACGCTTTAGGTGCAAATGGCAAGAGATTATAGGTCATGGCTACAAAAACCTGAGTTACTGCCCAGATTTAGGTAATACAACTTTAAACTAATTTGTGTACTCCAGTGTTTCGGGTTCCTTTAGCCTTGGAAGAACTAAATAGGGACACAGTAAAATCTGAATTCTCCAAGTCCTCAGTAGGAACCATTAAACTAAATGAGGCTTTTAGCATTTAAAAAGAAGTTAAGTGGATTTGATTTAAATGCCTCCTTCAAAGTTATACAGGAACACCTGAATTATTATTCCTCTCCTGGTGGTTTTCCTTCTTTGTCTTTCATAACAGGTAGGTCAGAAAAAGAGATAAAAATTAACGAGAGATGTTAGCAGAGTGTTCAAGCCATCCAGATCTATGGCAGCACCTGAACTAATAAACATTTCCCTTCTCTCAACAAGAGACCTTTTTTTCATTGTTATTATTTGAAGGTGCTCCCACAAAAAAAAAAAAAAAAAAGTTTCACATACCTAATCGATGCACATAGCTCATACAGAATTGTTACACAGTGGTCTTAGAGTACAGAATGCATTTAAAACTCAGGTTAGGTATTATATCTCGAGATGTAAATTTCATAGAATCAGAGAAAGGTTTGAGTTCGAAGAGACCTCAAAGCTCATCCAGTTCCAACCCCCCTGCCATGAGCAGAGATACCTCCCACTGGGATCAAGGTGCTCAAAACCCCATCCAACCTGGCCTTGAATGCCTCCAGCGATGGGGCATCCACAGCTTCTCTGGGCAACCTGTGCCAGGGCCTCCCCACCCTTACAGGAAAACATATCTTCCTATGATCTCATCTAAATCTTCCCTCTTTCAAATTAAAACTATTGCCCCCTCGTCCTGTCACTACAATCCCTGACGAAGGGTCCGTCCCCAGCTTTCTTGTAGGCCCAAACTATTATTGATAGTTACTTGGTGTCAAATTTATTTGTGGCATATCCACATGAAGGTTTGTCAACATTTCACACTAATACAACAAGTTTTAGGCTTTTCATGGGATGAAAATTATCTTTACTCACTGTGCATAATGAAATCCTTAAGAAATTATTTTCCCCTTTGTTGAACTTGAAAACGGTACAGCTACAAATCAGCAACAGATAGCTAGAACACAGTCGTGTTTCAAACCCTGGTGAGTGGTGTATAATCATGTTTATAGAAGACACTGCAATCTAGACAGACCTACTTATGCTGCTTGCCCAATCAAAATCAATGTATTCATTTAAAGCCATATAAAATAGACAGATGGATAACTTCAGTGCTGAATGGAGCCTGTCATGAGTCTTCATCTCTGGACTGCTATCACGTCTATTTTGCATGTTAAATCCTGCAACTTAGCTTCAATGAAAAAAAAAATACACCTCTTACTTGTGACAGAGATAGGATGCATTCCATTATTTCAAGAGTTGACTTCCTTTCCTCTCCTCTATACTTCATTTTCCATCATATATTTTAAATACAAAATTTCTAGTTTTGGAGTCCTTTGTTTCCTGTCAGCTGAAGAACAGTCTTTAAGTAAGACTGCAATTATTTAGGAACTACCAAACCTGAGCACATCAGGGTCACTAGAATGAAATCTTTGTCCTTCCATTCTTAACTTCATAATATAGAGTAGCACTCTACTGTGCTGGAAGAAAATTCAAATCTGATAGAACTGTGCTACTTTCCTGTAAAAATCATGGCTAGAAATAAAACCACACCACAGACAGACCTGAGCAGAAGCAGTCATCAGAAAGAAATAGAGACCAAGACTGACCAATGCTTAGATGCCAAAAATAACCCATCTGTAGAAGAAATCTAAGAATCCTTCTGAAGTATTGCCAATATTTAGCTCTTCACCTATTCCAATGGACAAGGGAGATGAAAGGAGTAAAGATGCAACACTGCCTCCTGAAATTAAGACTACTATTAAACAAAATTACCAAAACCACAAATACTTTACTAAAGGAGGCTATGGAGGAGTACTTCAAATTCTGGTTTTTACAACAAAAGTGGATTTGGAACAAGACTGGAAAAAGTTATCAAGAACATGCATTCACAGTTGACAATGACAAGGCCACACTCACCTTACAGTAAATGTTTTAGAATCATGGTCCCAGGAAACTTTGATTATGCAAACTGGAAAACGATGCCTAGTCATAAGCTCGATTTATCACAGCAATGCTCCATAAAAATCAAATGTTACGAGGTCAACAAGTGATAACTTTTATCCAAAAGTTCATACTTCTAAGTCCATTTATTACTGCTTACAGTACTTTGACTCATATGTCACATAGCACTAGAGAGGCAACACAATTTTTTCATGGCATAAGTTTTGATCATTAGAGAAATACGTTACTCCAATCAAATAAAATATCAATACCTGGAAAAATCTGTTTGAAAAGATAAAAATTTAAATACACTTAATCAACAATTTTCATTTTAAGAATATTTTTAATATATTTAGCTTTTGTTACTTTACATTAGTGCTGAAATACAGAAACTCACAGTCTGTGCTGCATAAATGGAGTCCTGACTTCCAATTTTAACTTTAAGATCTGCAAATCCTTGATTAAATTCAATAGAGGTAGGGAAATGCTTAAGAGGACCTTTCAGAAGCGATCCTGGAGCGACTGCACTTCAGGTCGGCAATTTTTACATTCTCTTTTGCTTTCTGAAAGAAGATTTTAGTGCTGACCTGTACCAGGAGCAAGTTTTCATAACCCATTCATTCTAGTAGTTCATCTCATGTACCCATACCTTACCAACTTACCCGTGGCAACATTTTAATAAGCCCCAAGCATGTCACAATGCAATAACACTGCCCCTGCCCCAGTGCTTTATTTTTCAAATTTAACTCAAGAGAAAGATAACACTTTCCCAGTCCATGTTGCACTGTTAAATAAAATAATAATCCATCCTCATTAATGACAAACTTCAATCTGTAAACCACAAAAGCATTGGAAATTGTATTTGAATATCACATAAACAAAATGTTAAATCAACAAACTGAGCAATCATTTCTCTGCTATTTTGGATTTAACCAACCAGAAAAACCAAAGATTTGATTAGGTTTTTCCAAAATATACCTCTTCTGTGTGATAAATGATTTACTACAGATGATAAATGAATACAGTCTTTCATTATGTATGGCGTTCATCAGCTATGAGAAAGCTTTTGAATAAATGGAAAGTGATTTCATACCCTATTCAAAGCCTCACTCAGCTAAGGCACAGATGAAAGGCACATTCAATACCTGAAAAAACAAATGAAAATGAGACCTTTCCTTTACACTATGTCCGTCCAAGATTACCACCTTCGTAAAAACCCTATAAAACTCTTTTTGAAAACATCTTTCAGAGACTGAACTTAGGTAGGAAAAGAGATGTCTGAAAATCAATAAAGGACTAAAAGATGTAAGATTTACAGATGCTATCAGTATCAGGTGTTCAGTAGGAACCTACCTGACCTTCAAGTGGTCATTTGTAAAAGATGGCAATTCTAACAATAAGCGGGGTAATTCTAAAGAGAGGCGCAAACTCACTGGTAAGTAGTGTAATGGGTTTGCTGATTGTGTTTCTTTTCCTAGTTTCCTCCACATACACATTATAAGCTCAACAATGAAGTCTTTTGCTTCTAGCTACATATCAGTCCTGTTTTTCTTTCAATAACTTTCAAATATGTTTTTCATTTTGTTTCACTGAGTATTTCCTAATTGAAAAATAGAGTAAAAAATACTCAGAGAAAAATTCTCTTACTCAAGCCTAAGCTAGAAGTACAATGCATCCCTTGATTATCGTGAAAAAGTTATGCAAGATTTCTAGTTCAGCCCTGATGATTCAAAAACTTTTGTCAAATTTCAGCAAAAATTACTATTTTTTTGATAAATTTTAAAATATACATAAGAACTCAGATGCTTTTATGCAATAATATCTATGCAGAATAACACTTGTCACAGACTCACAGACCGCCTAAACATCTCAATCTACATTGAGCCAATGCTTATCCACAGAATGCCTCTGCCAGACACTCAAAATCCCCCAGTAATTCAGTGAGGTATTTATTTGGTACCTGGTTTTATACCTGGTTTGGAAAGAATAATTGAAGCCACTCTAGAGATGTCAGTGAAAATTTCCTTAACTACTGACAGCTGGTCTACACAAATGATGCCCTCTCACTTTATGGCAGGAAATAAATGCTGCTGTTTTATATGATCAGCACACATCACATTTTATAGATAAGAACGATCTGACATACAATGTAATTGCATAGCAAAGATCAAATAGAGAAACATTTTCCAAAATAACTCTTCCTTAGCATATTAGGTATAATTTAGAACCGAGAAAATGAATGGTGTTAAAATTCAAGCAAATTGTTTCCTGGAGATATTTAAAGCTACTAACTGGAAAACTCCAAATCTTTAAAGTTGTCCCATTATACAGAAAGATTTAGTAACAAGTCCTGGGTAGAATATTTTTTTTCTGAAGAGACAACCATATGTATTTTAACAACATTATGGCAAATGTATCACTATGTACATTTAGCATAGAAGTAGCAGCTAAAGCTCTCCTGCTGATAGATCAACAGCTTACCAGTCAGCAAAAGCTATTGGGGTCAGTTGACTAAATCTAGCGAATTTAACTCCTACAGAAGGCAGGAAGGTGCAGCCTTTGTCACATTACAACATCTACTATAGCCGGCTTAAAGCTTCAAAACATAACAATGAAAATTCCAGCCCAAAGTCGTTCTGAATTTACTCTGCTCTCCCCTTTGTTTGGTAGCAAAAGAAAATGTCAGTAGGAGCAAATGTTGGAGAAGCACAATTCTAAAACAATAAGAGCAGCATCCACAAGAAAAAAAAAACGGTTAACTCATTACCACACAAAATGGAGGTGGACTTCCATAGGAACAATCTGGCAAGACCCTTACTACACTAAAGCTGAAATGACATGTCTAACAAAAAAAATGTAGCCTTTTACAAAACTTTATCAGAACAAGTGAAAAACTCCCCTCTTCGTTCCACTGTGAAGCCCTGACCTGAAGCCTTCTTCACTAGTTTTTCACTTACGAGTTACAAGAACCCATATCATTAAAAAGCACTGGTGACTCGAGCAGATCTGTCCACAAGTTAATAACGCAAGATTACTATGCTTCACCGGCAAAGCTATTTGTAATTTAGTAGAGTTCAGATGAATATGTTTCATTGCAATAATAAGCAATATGTTTCACTGCACGAAATTCTATTTGACTACTGACAGTACCTGACCCATCAGTGACATCATTCATTAATTGTGGAGACCAGAATCTTTTTCAATGGAAAACAAGGACTGTCACTTTATGAAATGTAAATAGTAACACCATTCTAGGTTATGGATTCGGCTCAAGCTACATTTTTTGTAGATCTGTTCAAGAATCTTCTAAAATTATAATTATTTCATTATTTGCTGTGAATATGTTTGGTACTTCATCACTGCCCATCTGTTGTGGAGGGTTTGTTTACATGACTCCATGTCTTGTAACAATATACTTGAATGCAGTTATTTCCTATACAGGATAAAACTTCCAAGGTTTTTAAAACGTAAATTTCTTCAGAGGACAAACTGAACCACACCAAAGCCAGATGATGTCATGATGCTAAACAAAAAAGTCAGGATAAAGTTTGTTTGTTCAGTTTGCATTTAAAAGTAATTCATTAGTTGGCAAGTCTTGATTATGTTGATGAACATAAGCTATTTTTTTCTTTTAAATTTCTTTTAAATAGTTTTAGAATAAGAATGACCCAATATAATAAAATCACAGAATCATAGAATGCTTTGGTTTGGAAGGGATATTAAAAGATCATCCAGTTCCAGCCCCTCCTCCCATGGGCAAGGACATCTCCTACTGGATGAGGCTACACAAAGCCCCTTCCAACCGGGCCTTGAACACCTCCAGGGATGGGGCAGCAATGGTTTCTCTGGGCAACCTGTGTCTGTACATCACCACCCTCACAGGAAGACATTTCTTCCTAAGATCTCATCTAAATCTCCCCTCTTTCACCTGAAAACCATTCCCTCTCATTCTATCCATGCACTCCCTGATAAAGTACCTCCCCAGCTTTCCTGTAGCCCCCTTTAGCTACTGGAAAGCTGCTCTAAGGTCTCCCTGGAGCCTTCTCTTCTCCAGGCTGAACAACACCAACTCTCTCAGCCTGTTTTAAATATTGTTCACAGAAAAGATTTCTTACAAGGGTGGTGAGTGGCTTTCACACATTTATAGCAGCAATGAAAGCATGGTACATATTTCATATTGCAATATTTTAAATTGCAATATTTTAAAAGCTATTTTTACTATATAACCTCCAAGAAGGTTAGCTATCCAAAACACGTGATACGCAGAAGTAGGGGCAATTTCTGGGTTTTTATGTCCATTTTAATGTTTGCCCAACACACAAAGCAGCCCTCTGGATGATACAACACTCACTACTGGTGAGGCGCTAATGCGCAGGAATCCAAACCATGTTATTTCATGTGGGAAGAAAGTAGTCTAACCAGGTCATTTTAATTTGCTGTCTTTCCTGAAGCTTCTGCAAGAAGAACAGCAGAAATAGAAACATTATTAGAGACAAGGGAGCTCACAAGAGTTGTGTCAATATGTAACCCAGGTTAACACCGTTGAGAGAATTAAGTCCTTCTTAGCATTTCGGCTCTGTAAATGCCAAACTCTCTTACATTAAGGTATATGAAGTGCTTAAATTCAAGCAAGTAAATGGAAGCTACGTGGGAAAACAATTACACATTGAAGAGAACAGCATTCACAAAAAGACCAGTTACATTTCAGTTGACAGCCTGCACTTCTTCTCAATACAGTTTTTAAAAGTAAGCAGTGGCACAAAAAGTTGCTAAGTCCAATAGTCTATCTGACGTGCTTGCTGCCAGAAAATACTGGTCATACAAGCAAGACTCTTGATTGATTCCATTTTCAAAATAATGGCAGCTGAGGGCGATAATCAGGAAAGTCATTACGTCCCATTTAAGATCATTTTGTAGATTAGAACTAGTCTCTGCCAAGATGGCCCTATGAAATTTGAGGAATACATTTCCTTTTCTAACCATAAAACAAGTGGGCCCAGTGACATGTTCCTCATAATTCTCTTCTGAATGTAGATGAAAGAAAAGCAGCACAGCTCATACTGCCTTTAGACAGTGCTCCCAAAGTTTTCTCGTCACATACACACAAAGAGAGCAGAACAGGTCATTCTGATCTTTTTCTTATTTCTAAGGAAATAAATACTAAAGACTAAAGCCTTTATGGGGAAGAAAACAGAGGATGTTTGCTCTGCAGCTCTGCTCCAGAGGACACACCACCTTCCTCCTCCATGACCTTCAGCCAGGCACTCAAAGCATTGCCCTCACACCACTGCTGTAAGAGCAACATGGCACGATTGTCAAAACCACCCCTTCAGCTGGACTTTTGTGAGGAAAAATAATCAGAAAACATGCAATAATGGCGGTAATGCAAGCATCAAAGGTACACAGGTAACAAAGTTAATATACTCTTGTCATTTTCTACAGAAAGCATTGTCAAACTCATTAATTTAGTATGTTTTTCTCCAGAGAAAAAGTATTGAGAGTTTAAAAAAAAAAAAGGCTGCATTAATTAAACATGCATTAAAAATTGGTTATAAGTAAAATCAGGATATTATAATTTCCTTTTTCAAATTTAACTTCTAAAATATTAATATTTCAAAAAACAACAAAGCAAAGTTTGGCACTCCCATCCACTTTCTTGCAGGATACAAGTTCCTTTCTAGAAATAGGGTATAAAGGCTCGTTGTAATTTGGAGCAGTGAACAGCAAGAAGAGAGGAAAGCCTTGCCTGCAGAACCTCTGACGATGGGTGATGAATGCAGACATTGTGGATATCATGGATTGTTCAGCTTACAGAAGAAAAGGCTTCCAGCCTTCCAGAATTGAAAGGGGCTACAGGAAAGCTGAGGAGGGGCTCTTTATCAGGGAGTACAAAGATAGGAGGAGAGGGAACAGTTTTAAACTGAAAGAGGTGAGTATTAGGAAGAAACATTTTCCTGTGACGGTGGTGAGGCTCTGGCACAGGTTGCCCTGAGAAGTAATGGATGTCCCATCCCTGGAGGTGTTCAAGATGTTGGATAGGGCTTTGAGCAACCTGATCCAGTGGAAGGTGTTCCTACCCAGATATGTTATCCGAGACGTGTACTTTTTCCATTTCAGCATCAAGAATCAAACATTCTTTCACCTTTGTTAGGGTCTTAATGCTAGTCAAGCCAGAGATTCAGAGGCAGGACTCTCCAGATCACTTTGGAGAAAATCTGCAGAGATGCTTATGTTCTGAAACATGAAAAAGAATGAGACTCGTCTTGGAGCTAGGCTATTCCATTTTGACAAAGATAGGATAGGATTTGGTAACATAATGCCTCACTACATTCATTTGAAGAGTTAAAAAGCTTGAATATATTTCTTCTGAGTCCTTAATGAGGAAATGAACTTCTAAAAAATATATGACTATCAATAACATTAAAAAAACCACTTAAAGCAAGAGGCGTAATCCATATACTTGCAGTTCAAAATACTTTTTTAATTCACATCATACAAGTTTGAGTTCAAGATTTATAAGGAACAAAACATCAGCTGCACTTAAACCTGGTGTCCTTTCCTATCTATTTTGTGCTAAACAAATGCTAAGTGTTCACATGGGGTTTACAGTGAAATGGTTTCATTCAACTTGATATAAAACTAAAAAAGGTACCCTTATGCAACAGAGATTGATACAGCAGTGTTATCAACTTAAAGCTAGCACAAGGATTAATCATTTGAAGTCTTAAAATTATAACACTAAGGAAGATACATACTGCTGTCCTTTTCTTTTATATGTTTAATGAACTTCTTAAAGATCGCATTATTTATTTAAATGCATAGATTTTAAGTCCATGTTCTCATTAATTTGCTTTGTTTCAAGTGTTCCTCTAGAGTTAGTATAAAACAACATGAACAGAACCAGATATATTGGGAGCAAAAGTCAAGTTAAACCTGAGCTAGAAATCAGAATTTTAAAGCCTCAGGTTCACATAATCTAATCTGCTGCATAAAATCAAGTACTTAGGTTTGCTCTCAATCATTTTGTGAAGTCAACTCCTGACTTCATCATATAACTTACACAGTCTAATTAAAAGGTAAACCCCCCCCCCAAAAAAAAAAACAAACCCCAAAAAACGAACCCCCCCATCTTGGCTTCTAATACACAAGAAATTGACGTTATTCCATTAATTTTAGAATGCGTTTCATGAATTCCAAAGTACATGGGTACTACACTTCACAGAAATATTAATAAGCATATCTGTATTAGTTTTAGAAGTATTACAGATAAGAGATATTTTCCTGTATTTCAAATAGTTATTTTTTAAGCATCTCATCTTTTGATGATAATCATAGACATAAGAAAATTGTTCATCTAGATCATCTACAAAAACATGTTCTTCGTTTCATAACTAATGGTTTTACCAGATACAAGATAGAAAATTATGTTTTATTTAAAGAAACTCAACCTGTAAAGATTTACAACTTAACATAAAGGCTTTCGTCTCCAGAGCAACGCCATGGAAAATTAAATCCATCAGTCCTCAAAAATGTTTTTCTTTTTCACTTTACTTCAAATTTTGACAGAGTCGGGAAAAATCTCCCAAGTAATTAGCAGAGTTTTGCATATCTATCACTGTTAATAAGCTGAGTTCAGGAGTGCTGCGGAAGAGAATCAACTAAATGAATAAACAATATAGGGACCAGAGAAAAGAACTACTTCTTTCAGCACCTTCCTGGAGTTTTCTTTTGGAAGACCAAGGCCTTTTCTTTCCTCCTTTTCCTCCATCTTTCTGTAGTTATCTTTCACCAGTTCTTATACTTGGGAAAAGAGAGTTCTTGGCAGCAGGTTGGGATCTATTTATTTCTTGCAAACTGGACTCATTCTTATCCTCCTCTGTTCTACAGGTATAACAAGGTTTAACAACCTGCCTCAAAAGCAGTATATCCTCTGATGTGCCCCCATCACCTACATAACCCTATACCAATCCAGAACATCAGCTCTCAAAGATGATCTCTCGTAAGAATACCACGTATGGAATTTTATCAACAAAGTTAATAGAGCACAGAAGCAGCTGTATGGTGATTAAAGCATTGGTGCATCTGGCATGAGGACAGGCTAAGAGAGCTAGGGCTGTTGAGCTTGAAGATAAGGCTCCAGATGTGCAGAAATGCTCAGTGAGGGGACCACAGAAGACAGAATCAAACTCTTCTCAGTGATACCCAGTGAAGAGACAAGAGCCAAATGGAACCAACTAAGATACTGGAAATTCCAATTGAACACCAAACCCCTTCTGTTTACTATGAGGGTGGTAAAACACTGGAACAATTTGCCCAGAACATTCGTCCATTGAAGTACTCAAAACTCAGGTGGAGAGTCCTGAACAACCTGTGGTAGCTGACTTTGCTTGACAAGGGGTTGGACTAGATGACCTGTAGAGGTGTCTTCCTACCTTAACAATTCTGTGGCAAATGAAAAGATCATTTCTTTGAGAGTTACAAGAGTTCCTATAGCTAAAATACAAAACCACAAAATAAATTCCACCCAAAAAAATGCATCACAACGAACTCTCCACAAAAACAACCCTTTCCAGAGTAGCAAAATCTACCTGCAGCCCAGCCTATTTCCAGTATAACTGTTAATAATTAATTGGCATCATCAGAGACAGATTAGAGGAAGATAGATTTCCATATCTGAAAACAACATTCCCTGGTTTCTAAATGAAGTGCTGTTGTGAATCACAGCAATCGATCATACAGGCTCCTTTACTTACTAAAGAAAGATCTAGGATCTATAAATAGACATTGTTTTCTCTTTCCCATGTCCCAAAGCTTGAGGTCTAGTTTCATCATCGCTGCTTTAAAAGTAACTCACCTCACTTAGAGCTATAATACAAAGAATAATTGAATGTCATGTGTGAGTTGATTATAGTAGTTCCATTTTTCCATTTTATAACAATGTTTGAAGACTTTTGACCTTTTTATCCTATTTTGAGTGATACAGTCAATTGCACCCTTGGCAGACAAAAAAGAGGAAGCAAGACAAAGTAAAAGACTGCATACATCTTGAAGAAAGTACTTTACAGCAAAGCAGATGGCTGTATAAACGAAGACATTTTTCTGAAGCCCAGCTGACGCAATCTGTACAAATTCATTATTGGAAAGCAACTACCAAAAATATAACAGAAGCATTTGTAAAACATTGCACCTATTTTTCAAACACCTCTGTCAAAGGCTTACTGATTATTTTTCCTCAAGAGACGCTTATTTAAACAATCACTGTAACTTCTGTTTGTTTCTGCTATTTCAGTATAGGGAGCTGCAGATTTCAAAAAAAAAGGAGAGCCTTTAATTATAAATAAGTGAAGCAGCACCAGTTAGATTACAAGGAGAGTAAAGCAAAACCAGTTCTGAAGTTCAATGTATATAACTGAGCATATCCAAACCTTACATCTTCCTTGGGAAAATAGAATATGTACATGGGGACAAAGGTAACTGAGAGGAAGTGGAAACTGAAATAGGAAGTAATCATGGAACTTCTATTCCAAAGTAGAGTCTCCTTTCTTTTTTTCCACTACCTTAATGTCCAACCAAGCTTCCAATATCATCTTAATGATATGTGGAGAACGAAATTTATTGGATGGCCCTTCTACTGCTCCTGTATTCCCAATAGGAAAGGATAGCTATGTACTGTCCCTTACTGATCCATTCACAGGTTTTCATAAGGAGAGGGTATGTAAAATAGATGTGGGCAGTAGGTGAATACATCCTGATTTTATCTGGTATAACACCATACTGCTCACCAAGCTCCAGCCGGACTAAAAGGCAAATGGAATAATTACAGCTCTTTTCTACTAAATTGAAGCTTGCCTAGCAGTCAAATATTAACAGAATGCAAGCTCCTCACGCGTTCAGCACAGAATCTATTTTCCACGCCCAACTCCTTACCACATTTTCATAATTTTTAAAACATGCACTGACTTTCAGCCACTGCAACAGATACCACTCAACAACTCGGCACAGCCACAGCTGTCTTCAAGAGGACAAACATCAGTATTTTCTAAAGGCTTTTTTCACTCTAACCTTCTTCTCAATTTAGCACCTACTAGTCCCTCCTCAACCCACCACAGATATTTAAGTAACCCCTACACAACCCAACACTTGCCTAATTCAGCTTTAGAAGGGCAATACTGCTCCTAAAGCATTCTGTTCTACTTACTGATATAGCCACAAAAGCTGCCATCTGGTGGTGGAATTTCAGTTAATTAAATCAATGTTTCTAGATTTGAGGCTGTCTGGTGAGAAGATAAAGCTTACTTGTGACTGCAGAGAGGAAATATGCCCAGATGAGCTGCATGTACTTACCAGTACAATTACTGAAACCAGTGCTTCACAATTAGTGAAACCAGTTCTTCACTCTCTAAACTTTCTTGACAAGCCCAGGAGGACCTTCTGGATAGGCAGAAACAGGCTACAGCCACTCAGGCTACTTCAAAGTGAAACTCACACTATGGCTGCCTTGACTTTTTGGCACACGAAGACAAATGGGCAAGAATCTCTAGGTGGAATGAGATCTAAAAATTAAAGTATAGTCCCCCTCTAGTGGGAACGTGAAGATTTTAGAATCCAATATAAACATAAAGATTGAGGCGGATTTACCAGAGCTATCATCTGGTTTGAATACTTTCTGCTACAGCCTGTACACCATGTTACGAGCACTTAGACTGCTCAGAGGTCTCTTGTTAATGAGATTAGATTGCCTGATGTGCTGCAGGGTGGATCAGGCTCTCTCCCTTCCTACTTTGTGTGAGTCAGAGCCCTCTCCATGAGCAAAATAAGAACTTTAAGAAAGTCAGCTACAAACTGGTGAGAGAACAAAAGGCTCATGATTTGTTTTTCTTCTTTTTTTATGTTAGCATTATAGTAGGTGCTTTGTGTTTTATCAGTTTTGCTTGCTTATGCACCTATTTCAGCTCTGAGTAAACACAGGTTTCACAACTATAAATAAAACATACATGAAATGTGTTGTTGTCTACAGATTCATCTCCCTCTGCATTTTCCTCATCTTCTGTGTTTTATGCACCTATGTTCTGTAAACACAGATCCTGTGGCATTCCAACACACTTGTGGATACTTTAGCAGAAGAGGACTGCTGTCATTTCTATTTTAAAACTCTGAACAGATGTCAGACTGCACAACATAACAAATAACTTTGAACAAATAAGATGAAATGATTTTCCCAAGACATTCATGAAATTCCACTATGTTTTTTTTCAAAATCCTATAAATGTACCAAGGCTAAAAACTGTATTTTTACAATGATGTGGATATTCTACAGTATATCTGAATCTTTCATGATCCTTTAAATACTCTTTCTTAGTAATAGAGCCTACAGGAATTGCACAAATTCTTTTTTCTTCAAATATACAGTGCATTGAAGGCCTCAAAAGGATGGTTTCAACTGTTTATTTTAAACACCAAAAAATCCCTCCCCTTTTAAAGCATCTGAATAGTTAGTTCTCATTTTCAGAAGGTCTAAAAGCCAATGGACCTGGCACTTGGTCTCTGAGGCTGATCCTGTCAGCCTCTGAGCTTACCTCCTTGCTCCAAAGAAGCACTTAACCATGTTTAATTTCCAATGTGAAGTTTAGGTGATTTTTGGAAAGGTTGGATGGGTACCTTCAAATTGATCACGAAACATTTCCCAATTAAACTCTCTCACAACCCTCTGTTGGACAAAAAAGGCTTCCTTGGGGAAAAAAAAATCCTGATAGAAGTCCAAAGGAATCATTATTTTTGGCTTTTGAACACACATTAAAAAAATTATCAGCAGTTGATCAAAAAGTGTACAGCATTTACTAATTTTGAGAAGTTCATTGTGCATTGTACACATTTATACAGACAGGGAGGTTCCCGCTGCCTCAGAGAACCACAGTCCAACTGTAAATCTAAACCTGTCAATCCCGCCACTATGCCCTGTCCCTAAGTGCCACATCCATACACCTTTCAAATACCTCCAGACACAGTGAATCCACCACTTCCCTGGGCAGCCTGTTCCAGTGCTTCACAACCCTTTCCATGAAAAGTTTTTTCCTAATAGCTAGTTTAAACCTCCCCTGACACAACTTGAGGCTCTTTCCTCTCATCCTGTCACTTGTTACCTGGGAGAAGAAACCAATAACCACCTCACCACAACCTCCTTTCAGGCAGTTGTAGAGAGTGATGGAAGTCTCCCCTCAGCCTCCTCTTCTCCAGTCTAAACAGCCCCAGCTCTCTCAGCCACTCCCCATACGCCCTGTGCTCCAGACCTTTCACCAGCTTCACCAGAGAAGCCGCACAAGACTACTATGAATAATGAAGCCTCAGTGCAGTTCAAGTCATAAATCTAGGCTGTAGAGTTAATGCAGGATTTACGTAGACTGTAATCTAAGTCCTTAACCTATGACTAAAGTGCATTGCAATTCATAGCTATTTTCTTACATATTTCTGAATTTTCTTTTAGAAGAGTAACAAGAAATAACCTATGATTCTAACACTTGTTACACATTTTATTTTTATATTCCATTTACCTCAGACAAGTAAAACAGAATCATCACCTTTGTGATGACGGCCTCTTTCTAGAGCCTAGTTAGTAATCTTTTTTCTTTTTTTTTTTAACAAAAAAAGAGACTGTTTTGCTAGTTGTGACTGAAATACGAGATGGATTGGTTGAGAACAGATAGAGATAACTTCACGCAGCTCAAAACAGAAAAAGGTTATGCATTATGCATGGGATTTTAAGTCTTGCAAACTAATTCAGTGGAGCTGGTATCAGCATAATAGCATGTGCAAAACAGGTCAAAAAAGACTATTTTATAGGTTGTAAGAGAATTTCACAGAACACCTTTAATGTAGGTGACATATACACAGAATATTAAAATAAAGACTCCTAGAAATATTGCATTTCTTTTGTAAAATCTTTTATTTTTAAGACATGTTTTTTTGAGAATGTATACGACACTTTTGCATCCTTTGACAACAGAAATATTTGCCCTCATGTTATATTAAATTAAAATGTCCCAGGTCATAAGCCCCATGGCACTGTGGCTTACAGGATACTAGAGGTCCAAGAATTAGTATAATCTGATTTACATCACAAAGGCTTATATCTAGAAACAAGATATAGTCAGTCATTATACATACATTATACATTTGTTATACATACACAGCAAGACTATAAGAATATTTTAAAAATATTAATACATAGAATAAGGGTAGAAAACACAATCAAACCTTGCAGCAGGATTTTTAGCTGAATTCAACCAAGAGTTGCACAGCTAGCTGATTTTCATAAAACAACAAATCTTAAAAACAACTAGTAACCTGAAAGTGCCCGAAGCATGCTCTAGCACTATCCTTTTCCTGGGCTAAGAACCACCTGGACAGGTTACAGGTGATCATGTCCCAAATGCACTTGGATAAGAAAAACACCCCCCCCAAACATCTCAAGTAATTCTAGCGTGGTTTTATGCTGTGTTGTTTTGTTGTGGTTTTCTTTAAATACACATTCAAATCGTAAATGAAAACAATCATACCACAGGCAGCTGGATCCCTCCCCCTCATTTACAGCATCTGAAAGACCCACTGTCCTTTATTCCTTTTGAAATGCAATATGAATACACACTGATTTAGCCCAAAGATGAAGTTGCTTAACCAGGAAAGAATAATAGGATGTCTACCGAGAGGATGAAGACTCCCTTTATATGAGGAGTCACACAGAAAAGATAAGGGATAATGGGTATAAATTGCTCTTGCGGAGATTCTAATTGGATTCCAAAAGAAAATTTTTCACAATGAGAACAGGTAAACATCGGAATAGTCTCCCCAGGGAAGTGATAGATTCCTCTACACTGGATACTTTTAAGGTTCAGCCTGACAGGGTTCTGAGCTATCTCATTTGAACGATTTGACACCTAAAAATGCTGGACCAGATGATCCTCAAGGTCCCTTCCAACCTGGCATTCTATGACTGTGATCATTAGTTACTCCCAGATTTATTTTTTTTTCTCATTCTGATTTAAATTAACTCCATACTCTTTTGGGAATCAACCTCAGCAGAACAATCCCCTTGCTTGTTAACCTCCAGACCTTAAGTAGAAATGGTCTACTTTAAGTAGAAATTTCTCTACTTTTCATCTTGGTAGTATCCTTGAATCACAATGAAATACTGTACAGATGGGCTCTCCACTGCTGCTCTAAAACTATCACTTGTATATAATTTACCTTTTAATCCCTTTTTCCAAGACTCTGTTTTAGGAAATATACTGATATTTTAAAATGCTTCCTCGGAGAAAAATGTCTACACTAAATGGTTTTATATGCCTCACAGTTCTCTTACAAAGTTTTAAAATCAGAAGTCTCAAACTCAGAAGTTTCATCTAGCTATTGGGCTGGGAAACAAAACTCTCCATTTCTTCTCTAGGCAAATTATGAATTGAACTATATTCTTGTCCTTGTATAAAGTCATAAAGTAAGACAACAGCAAATAGGCCTATTTTATGGATTCTTAAAAGCTTGAAGTTATCAATCTGGATAGCAGAAGAGAAAGAAAAGAATTGCCTCACTGGAGATGACACACAAGTGCTGCTGATAGCAAGGACTGATGTGGTTCCAAGAGCCATCATCATCTTTTATTTTTTTTTAAATTTCTTCTTTTTTCTGGTAGCTGTCCTACTATTTAAATGCCAGTTTTACCTATTACAGGGATTTCTTTCAGCTTTGGGGGTTTGTTTTCTGTCAAGTTCTGTGACAAAGTAACAGCCTGCATAATGATATCATATGTATATGTACACACTGAGAGCCAGTGGGATAGCAAGCCATTTATTCAAATGACACGGATATTTCTATGTAGAGTGTAAGACCATTATATAAATGTAATTTCCAGATAGATGCACAGGCCTTGGAAAGAACCTAACTTCCACTCCATTCACTTAGGAAAATACCTGCTAGATACGCCCTAAATTCTACCATTAATAAGACACAGAAAAAATGTTTCATTCATACTTGTCTCTCTGCATTCTAAAGCTATTATTTGTTTGCTATTTAAAAAAAAAAAACCAACAAACCCAAACTTACGCTGTATGAAAAGAAAGTCAAAGCAGGAAGTTTGTTTGGGCAAAATTTCATTTCTCTATACATCATTGTGCCATATTTTCTTCAGAGAATAAGTAAATTCAAATGGAAACTAAATGCAAATCAAACTAGCAACAACAGAAGACTGAAACCCGGTGATTGATGACAATTCCCTTTTTCAAAGTGCTCCCTGGAATCTCTCCACAGATCCAAGGCAGCTAAGACTCCTGTGGATTACAACAGAACTCTGTGGGGCTTGAATATGATGACAACCACATGATAATTGTACCAAATACAGATGGGCTGAACAGTTTATATTAAATGGGCATTTTTCCTATGGCAAAAGCAGTACCTTTTTCACCAGAAGTTATAAGCGAAAATTACAACTACCTCTCGTATATATTTATAGTCCCATATATATACACACATAGACACTACATATTGAAAACACACAATTTTTATGTATCTCTCAGACTAGAAAAGGAATAAATCCCTTGTGTAAAGGGCTACCATGTCTCTGGATTGCAAGCCATCAAAGTGGTTGTAAATGATTTAAAGACTTCTGCAATTTTACCACAAGACATGTTTACATACAGAACAATCAGAAAAAGAAAATAAAAGGAGCTGAGAAATCTTACACTAACATTTTCTTTAATCAAGCGTAGAAATACTTTATCCTGTGCTGTATCCTTTCTACTTGAAGAAAATACTTCATAGAGAAAAAGTGCTCACAATTTACACAACAAAATTGCAACAAAACCTTCCCTCTCTAAATTTTATTAAAGGAACTATAGGATCAAACACAAAACACCTCCATGGAACTGTGCTTAATTGATCTGTCTAAGGCTGGTGATGGAGATCTAATCATAGTTTACTTATGAGAAAATTAAAGGATTACATTTGGTAGAAGCAGCTTTCAATTGAATGTGCTCATAGCCCTCTGACAGAAAGCAGAGACTCAGCTGCTGGCAAATAATGGGAGTTTGATGTCAATCTCGACCTACCTGAGGATCACCTCCTGGTGCCTGTTGTTTCATTATTTGTTTGATTTTACACTCTATTATTTTTCATCATCTCCCAGATATAGAAATAAACTAAAAGATTTCATGGTTTAAAATTCTTGTCGCTACACATAGTTTGACCTCAAATAAATACTGTGTTCAGTTTTGGGCAGGAGGACACTGAGGTGCTTAAGTGTGTCCACAGAAGGGCAACAAAGGCAGTGAAAGCTTTGGAGTGCAAGTCTTAAAAGGAGTGGCTAAGGGACTTGGGGTTGTTTATTGTGGAGAAAAGGAGGCTAAGGGGAGGCCTTATTGCTCTCTACAACTACCTGAAAGGAGGTTGTAGTCAGGTGTGGTTTTAGTAGGCACAATAGTGTTGTGTTGATGGTTGGACTTGATCTTGGAGGTTTTTTCCAACCATAATGATTTTATGATTCTACAATTTCATTTTGCCATCTTTACAATGTGGCACTGATAAGCAGCGACGAATTCAGGATAATTATTTAATCCCAATAAATGCATGAATAATTAATTTCTTCAATGAGAACACACAGACCCACAGAAATTCTGAACTTCAAAAATATTCTCAATTTTAAATCTGAAATAAACAGGTATTAGGCAATGACACATTCAATATAAATACTTAATGGTTTTCATATTGATACTTTTATCAATTGATTATCATTTAAAAGCATCAATAAATCACATTGCTGATTTGATAGCAGCTGTTAAGCTTTTCTAGTTTTATCATGAAACACTAGCAAAGGCATTGCTTCCACATATGGTACAGCGATATAATAAATGCTAATTGAAAGTACAACAAGCATTTCAACTATGCACAATGAGGTTTCTCATAGCGCTCAGACTGAATGTCAGCCCTAACTTCAAGAGCCTTAACTTTCCTCATTCTGCACATTTTCATAACCAATATTGTAGGTATGAAATGGATCTGTATTCCTAACTACATCAACATCATTAGTCATAATTTTGTTTCTGGGGAAATTCTCCCATCTAAGAGAATACAAAAATGAAAAAAAGCATGTTTGTAAAGAAACATCTCATTGTTTTCAGATAGATACATTCCTACCCTAAAATAATCACCTTTTTATGAGTGCACAGTAAAAAGAAATTAAAATTGTTTCCTACCTTTCAATCTTAGTTCAAGAGAGACATACTACGCTCTGCTGCATCTTCATGCCTTCACAGTTTATTCAACACCCACCTATATACTGGCATTCCCTAAGGGATTGATAAGCCTCAACGTGGGAAGGCCTAGAAAAACCTTATTTCTCTTACCTTTCAGTTACTGTTTAGTACACGAAAGTACCAACAATGAGGTTATCAATGCTGAAATCACAGGAATGTGATCTGCATGAGGTCTGGCCTTGGGAGGTGTGCTGAATGAGGTGTGAAGCATCCTGGTCACTAGTTCTTGGACATCCAAATATTTAACACATTTTTCTACACTCAAAAAACATGAATGTTTGACAAATGTTACATTCACTTGAAAATGGAAATTAGGAAAAGGAGCCAAATGGGAACAGTTCATCTGAGGGGCACAAAGATGATCAAGGGACTAGGAGTGTGTCTTGTATCAGGAGAGACTAAGCGAGATTTGTCTGTTTAGCGTGGAGAAGATTGAGAGGTACTTTATCGATGCTTATCAACATCTAAAGCGTGGGTGTCAAGAGAATGTGGAGAAACTCTTCTCAATAGTGTGCAGTGATGGACAAGGGGCAACAAGAACTGTTCCACCTCAACATAAAGGAAAAACGTCTTTCCTGTAAGGCTGATGGAGCACTGGAACAGGCTGCCCAGGCAGTGTGTGCAGTCTCCTTCTCTGGAGATATTCAAAACCTACCTGAACATGTTCCTGTGCAACCTGCTGTAGGTAAACCTGCTTTTGAAGGGAGGGCTGGACTGGATGATGTCCAGAGGTTCCTTCCAAACCCAACCATTCAGTGATTCAGAGTGAATTTGTTTAACACTTTCTTCACATGTGAACCATATGAGAGTATTTTTCCATACCTCCCACCACAATCAGCATTAAGAGGACAGAATGGATAAACTGAAAAATATAATTTCCTATGGCTATAAAGTGCTTCAATCATGCAAAAATAGATCTTGCAGTCAGAGCAACACTATCCACAAGTGGGAATGCACCCCCCATTTTACTATCCATGCACTTGACTGGAAAAATAAAAACATTCTGTGATGAAATGAGTATTCACTTAGTATTTCAACAGATAATGCAGACTCTACACTCTTTTGATAGAAGAGCCTGCATCCTAGCAGGATAATCCCTTTCAATATTACAGATCTATTTAATAAAGGTTATTGTCTACGTGGATTTCTGCAACGTATTTTATGCAATAGCACCTGGTACAGAGATTGAAATTTTCATTATGTGTAAGTAAGTACTCGTATGTTAGATTAATTAAGAGTTGCCTTTCAGACTTTAGTAAGAAAAATTGCTCAGGTCTTCTGCCTTGATTGGCTGGGTGGCTCACACCTAGCAAGTGTGTTTGGGAAAAAAAGGAAGGGGTTATAGAGACATTTTAAAAGAAATACAAATATCACCTAAAACTTTCACGCTGAAAGATGAGCATGACAGAATGAAATAGGTGTCCTCTTAGAAGGAAACTGAAGCTTAGCTAATAATAAATTTAAATTCTGCTTGGTTTTGGTATTTTCCTGATTCTCTCCATTCATTCGACAGCTACACTCAATTTTCCTACTTGTTATTTATTTACAAACACTATGTAAGGCAAAAGAGGGGAGATTTAGATGAGATATAAGGAATAAATTTTTTACTGTGAGGCTGGTGAGGCCCTGGAACAGGTTGCCCAGGGAAGTAATAGCTGTCCTATCCCTGGAGATGTTCAAGGCCAGGTTAGATGAGGCTCCGAGCAAAGTGATCCAGTGGGAGGTGTCCCTGCCCATGGCAGGGGTGCTGGGACTGGACGGGCTTTAAGGGCCCTTTCCAACCCAAACCGTTCTATGATTCTGGGCTTTTAAAAATTGTTGAAAAACAATCAGCTTTTTTAATCATCACACTTTGTTGACATTGTAGAAAATAATCACAAAAGGGATTATAATTAAAGTTTAGTAGTCAATGTCCTTAAACAAGAATTTTACAGTGACAAAAACTTTCACCAACTACCTCTAGAGCAGCTGATTACATAAGAAAAGAAATCTTACCCTGAAAGTCAAAAATAATACAGAGAAATTTCAAGAGTGAGTCAAAGAAGCAAAACTTTAATAAGAAAAGTAGCTGATCAGAGTTGATCACTACTGATCTGTCATGTCAATGAAAGCTGAAAACATACTTAAGTATTGCGAAATAGTCCCCTATCTTCAAAATAAATTTCTTTCCTGAGTGAATATAAATTCAAAGAGAAGACTAATGTAAGACGATTTGCATAAAAATCCTTGGGCACATTGATATTTTCTGTATTTTTTTGGTAAATTCAGTCCTGCAATACAGAAGGAAAAGGTTAATGCTCACATGTCAGCTTTCTGACAGATTAAATCATCTCTTTCATCAAATGGCAAAAAAAAATGGTTTTATGACATTTTACAATCTGGGGAAGGACAAGTTGGAATAATCAGATTCAGTGAGAGTAGAGGAAGTCAGAGAGAAAAGAATAGGTTTTGAAGTTAGTGCAGATGTGGAGGCACAAACTTTAGCAGAGAATAGGGACTGGAAACAAGGGTAATGTTAAAATAATAAAAAGACAGTAATAAAAAGAAGGAAAATTGTGTTTGGATTTCTGCATCAGGGAAATGAGAAAAGGAAAATATAGAAAAATAAAAGAGAAATTAAAGTACAAAGAAATAAGATCTGAACTTTAAAGAAAAAGGACAAAAAGGAATCCACTGCAACATACAGAGGCAGTAATCAATGAGAAGCCAATTTTCCAATATTCTGAACTGCAGATAGATAGAATTCTCTCTTTTAGCTGAGAAATATCGAGGACCACACTAATTAAAACCATGAAGAATTGTGACATTTCCTATATTTGTTCCACAACTGTAAACTCTGAACACTGAGGCAGTAAAACGTAAGCAAAACCAATCTTTCCTTAAATAGCTTATTTTGCATTCAGAAACATTTATATTTAGAAATCAATGCCACCACAAGTTTTCTGAATGTAGATAAGCCCTACAGTCTACCCTTTTCCACGTAAGTTGCTTCCATGCTCACTGCTTTGGCATCACGTGCCTCTATGGACTTGTATTTCTTATTATCATGCAAAATTAGTTACTTTTTCAGAGGGCTGGAAATAAATTTCCAAAATATAGAGTTTAAGACCACCTATTGCAGGAAAGATTTTTTTCCTTTCTACCCATTCCAATAAAAAAAGGAACTCAAGGTTTTTCTACAAAAAATCAGAACAGCCTGGCTCCTACAGAACACTTCCTGTGGCTTCCCTAATTTTGCTGTAGTGGAAGTTCTGAGTCCTTTAATGCACACAGACACAGAAAGATGGACATGTAAGAGAACATGCTTCTGTCTAGGTTGAAATCCTTTCCTTAGTGATATTCAAGAAAATTAAAGTGATATATATTAGATTAAATATCCTAATCACTATTGCATGCATATGACTACGTTGGATTATACATGCATTGTGAGAATACAGCAAAACAAGATACGTCCCATAAAATTGATCCATCTTAGTTCTTGTTTTTCTCATGAACACCCAAGAAAGTAGTTATGCAAGATTTGGAAAATATAATTAATATTTCCCCAAATCCTTCTTAGAATCATAGAATCATTAAGGTTGAAAAAGACCTTTAAGATCATCCAGTCCAACTGGCAACCCAACACCACCGTGCCTACTAAACCAGGTCACGAAGTGCCATGTCTACATATTTTTTTAACACCTCCAGGGAACGAGTCATGAAAAACTGCCATTAAGAGAACTATAACAAGTGTCTCATAGCAAAAAATGTTCGAGGGGGTCCAAAAATAAGTTTACTCCTTTGACATGCAAAGCAAACGTGGTAGAGGTCAAAATAAACCCAGCCACACAGAAGACTGAAAATGAGACACATGTATTCAGCCCAAATGCTGAGCAGTAGCACAGCTGTAAGTCAGTGGTAGCTTGAGAATCCCAAGGCAAATTTGCTCTCGTTCAAATGCTTCTGACACCAAGATCTATTTCCATTCAAAACTATCTCAACAACCATTCTCTTCCCTTTTATATTCCTGAGAAAAATCTTGGCACTGTTCTGGTACCGCAGGAAGCCCACACTTCTACCTTGTGCTTGAGATGTCATAGAATCATAGAACCATAAGGTTGGAAAAGACCTCTGAGATCATCAAGTCCAACCATACCTGTCCCCTTACTAAACTATATCCCTAAGAAATCATCTACCCATCTACCCACCTTTTAAACACCTCTAAGGATGGGGTCTCAACCATCTCCCTGGGCAGTCCGTTCCAATGCCTTTCAGTGAAAAAAAATTTCCTGATGTCTAATCTGAACCTCCCCTGGTGCAACTTACAGCCATTTCCTCTTGTCCTGTCATCTGTCACTTGGGAGAAGAGACCAGCACCCACCTTGCCACAACCTCCTTTCAGGCATTTGTAGACAGTGATGAGGTCTCCCCTCAGTCTCTTCTCTAGGCTAAACAACCCCAGTTCCCTCAGCCGTTCCCTCGTAGGACTTGTTCTCCAGCCCCTTCACGAGCCTTGTCTCCCTTCTCTGGACCTGCTCCAACACCTTAATGTTCTTCTTGTAGCGAGGGGTCCAAAACTGAACCCAGTACCCAGGTGTGGCCTCACCAATGCTGAGTACAGGGGCACAATCACTGCCCTGTCCTGCTGGTGATGCTGTTTCTGATACAGGCCAAGTCAGGCTGACATTCAAAGAACGCATCAGGAACTGACTGACACCCATCATCTGCCTGGTGTCAGTCACAACTGGTCTTACCAGCCAGTTGCACCTTGTCAATTTGCTAAAGAAACAAAGAGAAAATAATCAGAGAAAGTATTTGGCCAAGTAATCAATTTTTCAGATCATTTCAGATGGCAGTGGTTACTGGCAAGAGTACAACAGCATGAATTCAGAGTGGGCATGCTCCATGCAGCACCGTAACTCCACGCTCTGCACTGGTGGACAGAAACGCTGGAGGAACAGGGTGATGAGGTTGTTTATGCATTGAAGCTCTGCTACAGCAAGTCTATGCCTATGGGAACTTCAGTGGAAAACCTACTCTAACAGCACATTCACAGCAGCCAGAAGCTCTTCTAGATCCTACTGACCTTGCTGAAGGCCTGAGAAAGAGCAAGGTACTCTTTGAATCACACATGCAATTCCCATTTTTAACAGAATATTGTATAAGTAATGCTATAAATCAACCAATATAGGAGCCATTGCATGATTACATGGTACACAAAAAATAAATACATGTCGGTTTCCCATATTATGCTGTTCCCGCCTTACAACATCTCTTTTCTACCTTGACCAAAAAAATAATCTCAACTCTTAATTCTGGGATTTTCATCAACTGCCATCATTACTGAGCTTATTAACCTCCTACTGCATTCCTGCTGACAAAAATCAAGGCTCATTTACAGCCATGTTGCTGAGTTGCTGTCTCAGTTCAGCCAGGTTATCGTATTTGGTTGATATAAAGCAGCTTACTTTTCTGAAAGAGAATGTTTTATCTTTTTCTTTTAAAAACATTCAATGCAGTCGATCCCAACGGGACAAAAGAAGAAAAGGTTTCTAACCGAAGATGTGGTGACATTGACTATAATAAAGACAAATATTAATGCAGATTCCATGCCTGTATCACTCCAACATGAAAAACTGAGTTGGATGAAATCACAGCTGATTTCACAAATCCAACCGTACTCAGATGAGCATTGTGTGAAATACTCATCACTTAAGACCTACTTGTCACTGAGAAAAGGAGTTACTCCACAGAGTGAGTCTACTGCTAACCTTATCCAAATGCACATATAACCCATAGGAAACAATCTGTGAATGGAACAAAAATACGTGTATAAAATATACACATTACAAATAAACACCACCAGAATCACATATCTGAACCCCCTTCCAGCCAACTCAACAAATAAAAGACTAAAGCAACCACAGGACTGAAAAGAACATGCTTTGTTTGGCCAGATTGTGAATGAGATAATGTGAGATGGATGTCTTTTGGTGGAACGCTACATGATTAAGAACCTGACTATGAGCAGTGCTAAGCAAACCAGAATTTTTTTTCTGTCAGCAATTTCGTTAGAATTTCAACCTTCAATCTCTGTTGTTGAATGAATAAAGGACAAATCATTTTAAAATGGAAAGAAAAAGTGAATGAAGGAAAAACAAAGTAGATCTTTAATTTGGTAAATCCTCTTTTGTTGCCTAGTTCAGGCAAAAGCAATAGACCATATGTTTTGAGTGTCTAAATCTGCCTTCAGGTTTCTGATGAATATGTCTCTGTGGGGCTGTTTCTGTCAATGGCAATATTATTCTTTGTGGCTTAGAAATTGCTTGCTGGCAGCCATCTGCTAATAACACCACTACAAATCAGTAGGGTGCTTGGGAGTTTAGCCACAGATTAAAAAGTAATTGAGAGAGTAGGCTAAAACATGTCTAGAAACGATAATACCCTCTTGGAGCCACTTTTTTCTTGTTTTGGAAATAATTTCTCTTTAGGACATTCAATTCATTCAATAGTGACTTGAAAAGTGATGTCTTCCACCACCATCTTACTGCAGAAATACATGACATACGTCAGCTTGACTTGCTCTGCTTCCACTGTGGAGCTTCTGCTGCAGACAGATCACTTGGAGTATTTAGTATTTCCAGAAGGAGTTCCTAGAAGTCATGCCAATTGAATGTGCTTCTATCATTGTGTATACTAGACTTTTTTATGATTTTACTTTAATGTTTACTTTGTTTCACATTTGAAGACCTTATGTATTCAAACATCTGAAAAGAAAACCCTACTGCTCAGAAAACAAGATTCAGGTTACTTCATTTTTAAATTAGGAGAAAGAATTGCATCTTCAATTACTTTGGTAAAATCTAATCAGAGAAAAGCCAAGTTAAAATCATCACACAAAGGAGATCAGACTGAAATACAAGGATAAAAATAGGAATTCCACCTTACTGAAATAACAGGCAGGTGGATCAAATTTAACAACTTGTCTAAGCTACTTGAAAATGACTATTTAAGAATGGTCTTTAAGATATTGGGGCATTTAATCTCAGGCTCTAATGATTAAAAATATAGTCTGAAGCTCAGATCCCACGCTTGCTTTGACTAAATCATATTCTACCTGGTAAGTTTTAAAGGGAGTCAGAAATGTATCTTCATCTTCACATGACAGTGTTTGCTAGACTCAGAGAGACAATGAGAGACCTCGAATGCTGAAATTTCTGCTATAAATTCCTGCACACAAAGTTTTATTTTTTTTGCTAATTATTGCCTTAACTATGATGACAATGAATTCTTTAGTAGTAGTAAAAATAGTATTTTGTTAACATCATATTATTATGATTAACATTTAACTTGACTGACCAGTAATCAGTGAAAATTGGTGCTGGAGTTTATGTGGGGCACTTAACTGAAAACCAAGTGAATATAGAAGCATTCTCACTGCAGGACAACATACAATCTACTGCATTTAGCTGATTATTAGTCTGGAAATCCTGACATTAACAGCCATGTAAATGATATCCTGATTTACAGTCCCTTTACTGCTTCTCTTCTTACATGATTTCCCTTAAATTGATAAATTGAACTTACAAATTCCATTTCACTAGAGGATGTCGAAGAGCTTTATAAAGTGAATTAATCAATTAATCAGAGCATCACGCTGAAGTATTCTATGCAAGGACACAACGAAATAGAAATGCAAATCTGAAATACATATAAATATAAAAATTCAAATGTCATGATAATGGAATTGTACTTTATAATCCAGATGCAACTGAGCCGGAAAATTGGTGGGGACATAAAAACAGAAGGGTTTGGGATGGGATGTTGAATTACTCTTTTTTTTCAGGAACAGTAGAAAATAAGAGAAAAATAAAGGAGAATGGAGTTCTGTGAAAATTCATTTCCATTCTTTATGTGCTGGTCTTAAAGTGATCAGAAAAATCTATATCTTTAATAAAAAGACTCCTGGGTACTTTGAACTGTGTAGCTGATTATGGACTCTGCTTTACTGTTCACTTATTTGCCTTTTCTAAATCTTTGCAAGGACCAGCTATGCCTGCAGCTCCCTTAAAGCAACACTAATCAGGAAGATCACATGTACTTTGGATAGCAGTTGCACTTCAAATCAGCCTAAGCCTTAGTCACTCATGTAATGGTAAATAGCAACCATACGATTAATTAAAACATTACCTGTGTCCAGAGACTTCATGGAATCTGACTTCATATACCCATACTCATTACATTAAGCACAAATCTGTCCAGAAAGTTAAAGTGATTTGCCTAAAGCTGAAGAAACAGATCTACATCAGCTGCAACTGCATGATGCAACCAGGAGTTCAAGAGATTTCATTTTTTTAAATTTATAACACTATAAAATGACAATCATCAATGAAGTTCTCATTTTCTTGTGTTGTTAATTAATAGGCAACCCAGTCACAAATACATTCTAGTTCAACAAATACATGAAAATAATAAATAAGTCCTGTTAATTCCCAAGTTTAGCATAATAAATGAACAAAAAACTTCAACATCTTTCAAGTGATATATTAAGAGTTACGAAAAAAGAGTAAATGCGTAAGTTTATACCATAATATAGTTAAAAAAAATTCTTAACTAATGCTCTTTTATTAGAGAAGTGTATGTCGTGGTTTAACCCCAGCTGGCCAACAATAACAACAATACAAAACAAGTGATGCTCAATACAATTGTTCACCACCCAATGACTCATGCCCAGCCTGTCCCCGAGCAGCAATCACTGGCCCTCAGTTTAGATTCTGAGCATGACATCGTATGGTATGGAATGGTCCCTCTGGCCAGCTTGCGTCAGTTGTCCTGGCTGTGTTCCCTCCCACCTTCCCATGCACCCCCTGCCTTCTGGCTGGCAGACCAGCATGAGAAACTACTTAGCAACAACTAAAAATATCAGTGTGTTATCAACATTATTTTCATCCCGAATCCAAAACATAGCGTTACGCCATCTACCAGAAAGAAAGTAAACTTGATCCCAGCTGAAATCAGGACAGTATACCATAAGAAGAAAAGTCTTTAGAACAAGCAGTAAAAATACCACCCCCAAACCAAAGCCAGGATATTACTGTAAAGAGGTTGCAGAAGTCTTCTGTATCAGCAGAAACTAATCAAACTTGAAGGGAACCTATAGATTCTAATATACTTTCTGTGTCTGCACATCATTGTCCAGAAGGTTCATGCAGTTGCATAACAGACCAAGTAATGGGTTAAAATCTGCTAAGGAGACTTCTAAATCAAATTATAAATCTGGATTTTCTTTTGCTTTTAAGATGGAGTCTATGGTAGCTCCAAACCAGATTGTTTATGCTTGCCAGATTTCCTATGAGAGCTATAAACATAATATCCATCAGAAGCATTTCAATGTGTGAGGTCCCATTTCAACAAAATCCAGCAAAACAGGTTAACTTGAAGCCTGTAAATTGAAGACAACTATATATTTTCTTTAAGTGATTTACTCAGGTTAGGACTTAAGATTCAAATCCCAGTCCCTAGCTTTGAAATATACTTAAAACTCAACTAGACTTTCCTTTAACTCCATGCACCATGCATATCACACACTGATGCCTTTCCAACTTCTCTTTATTGTGGTTGAAAGCAAACAATCAAAAAGATTCCATGAAAAGAGAATGCGCGATACTGCTGTTCCTGACAAGATAGGATGAAGTGTGTACCTCAAACAAAGAAATTTTGTTTCAGGCAACACTGTTAATCTAAAAAAATATGATTAAGATTCAGAAAAGTCTAACTAATTTCTTCCCAAATTAAAACCATTTAGGACCACTTTTTTCATTAAAATAAATTTGTCTGCCAGAAGACGATCACACTGTGAATCACCATTACCCTTTCTTCCTCTTGTTCTAAGCACAGGTATACCCAAGACATATTTATGCTCTGCTGATGAAGAAAATTGGTAATGGAAAGCCATGCAAAGAGTGGGGTATCCTATACTTCGGTACCACTCTAAACAAGTAAAGATGTTATTTAGAAAGACTTGCAGGTTGGCTTGATGTGCTTGCCAAAACACCCACAATAACAGATAAAATGCTTTGTAATAACAAAGCTAGTTCATAGTCCTCTCTCATTTAGCATAATTCCTGCTCTGTGCTGCAAGGCAGGGATGCAGGGGAAGAGGCATGTTGGACCTGTCACAGTGATCTATTGTCATATATGATAATAATCTGGTGAAACACCAAGAGAAAAGGTTGGTTGTGGTTCTATTTCACAAATTCTAAACCTGCAGAAATTATTTATTTCTGTTGCACAACTACTACCCACACATTCCTTCCCAGTTACAAATTGTGGCTGCCACAGAAACCCTGTCTCACCCAGTGCTCTGAAACTCAACAGAGGCACCTAGTGGCTCTTCTTTATCACATCGAAGTACCCGCAATATCCTAGCAGAGTTTGTGAACCACATAAAACCAATTTGCATTTTTGCAGCTGTCTAGAAATATGTACAATTATTCTCATTAAAAAAAGATTCTGCTATCTTAAAAGTTCTGCTCTTAAAAGTTAATTTTCTTATCTCATTTTTCAATCTGTTTCAGGTTGTATTCTGCTCTTTGTGGATTTGGATTTTTTTAATAGGATATTTCCTTTTTAATCAGCTGGACGTTATTTTAAAAGCCCTTCTCTGTTCTGTAAAGCAACAAGAGTAGTTGCTGATTAAGCCTTCCCTCCAGTTTAAGTGAATCTCAGATTGGTATTTTGACTAGAGAAATTTAAACAGAGTGCTAAAAGCAAATTCTACTTTTTTAATTAAATAGTAATAAAAGCTTGGAAATACATAAAAGCTGGGAAATACAGAGATTGCATGTTTAGCTAAAGAAAAATGAAACAATGGAGAACTGATGAGAACTTAATTAAATAATAATAATGTGTTTGACCTTTTCTAGGACACAGTTTAACTCCTGCCCCAAGGAATTCGCAGGCAAGGTAACAAAAGTATGGATACTAAAAAAAATACAACAAAAACATACAAACCTGCACAAAGGTGATGTACACATCGCCAGTTTGAGCATTTGAAGTTGCATTCATATGTGTGTTTGTTCTAGAGTTTAAAACTCTACTGTCTTCTTGGGGGTAGATCAAGGTTTAGGCTCAAAACCAAACATGCCAGATAGCAACTGCTCACCCGTGTTTAAAAATTCTCTTGTGACAGCCTCAGGCCTATATTTACTCTACAAATTTGTATTTATTACCTCCATATGAAGATGTCGGGCACGTTTTTGCTTCTCACTTCTTATGTTATTCCCTCTAACATCTTGCTATCGTTTTCAAAGAAACTCTTACACTTAAGAGATGGCATAGTAAAATACCTCAATCACCGTCATGGAAACAGGACATCAGGGAAGGGCTGTGGAAGTCTGCTGAGGAGCTAACCTGGCAGGTTGTGTATGAGAGACTACCCTCTCTTCCCCAGATTTTACAGAGCGTAATCAGCTGCTCACACTTTCAGCTGTATGTAGTAGTACAGTTTCCTGAGCAAAAGAAATGGCCTGCTTACAAAAAGTAGACTATCCACCTCATTTTTCTTTGGGAAATCCTGAAGGTGTTCAAAAAATGTGTAGACATGGCACTTCAGGACATGGTTTAGTAGGCACAGTGGTGTTGGGCTGATGGTTGGACTAGATGAGCATAGACGTCTTTTTCAATCTTAATGATTCTATGAAGTCCAGTAGCCAAAGACCTTTTCTTCCTGAAAGCTGTACTTCACCAGTAGCCACACACCAAAATACAAAATGACAAAGGTTCATGGACGCTGACTGAAACCAGTGCATTGGTGACAACATTAGTTCTTTACTAGTAAAGACGGCAATTTTTATTGAGATTTCTCAGATTCATTACAGGTATTGGCTGAAGTAAGCACCACACAATCTACACAAAGAATTAGTAATCTACCATCAATATAAATTAAAGTTATATTTTTCCTCATTAAAGGTTTTTCTAAACATACATAAACAATGACTAATTCAAACAACATCAACCTGAATTAGGTCTCATGCAAAGAGGTCCCTAGGCTCACCATATTATTAATTCATAACATAAAGCTAGAGTGAACAGACAATCCTCATGTCATGTCCTTAAGGTCACTAAAATATAGCATAAATGGAGAAAAGTATCACGAGCTTATGGCTTTCCATTGAGAAAATGCTGCTTTTAGTCCGTTTTAATTTACAGGATGTTATTGACAGCAACTCATTTGCTTCCAATATGTCAAGCACTACAAAAACAGGTTTTCCAGGTAAAGCTCATTACCTTGAATAGTACCCAGAAGCAATTAAAGTGGCACACGCTCTAGTGAGCAGAGGGAAGCATGGGGTATACCTTTAGCATTGCCAGCACAGTGAGCACATCCCCAAATCACGGAATGTGAATGCACATTAAATCCCTTCTCTGCAAAAAGGCATTGACTTGAGTATTCCCCACAAACACAAATAGCAAGCAAGGTGCAGCAGGTAAGTGTTCCGAGCATCTACTGTCACATTCAAAACATACATAAGGGTGCTATAACAACTTACCCTGATATTAAAAATACACATACATATATAGGACAGCAATCTAAGGAAACTCAGAACAAGTGTTTGTGTAACTGCCATGTGCTTTGGACATATGCTAAAATACTGGGCAAATACTGATGTATTTTAAGAATATTTACCTGGAAGTATTTGCCTCTAAATGAATTATAACTCCTTCAAACCTATCCTAGTGAGAACCACATCACTGGGTGCAACACTCCTCGCAGAAAAAAAGCCAGCCAAATAGCACCAAAACACCAGAAACAAAATATGATGTAGAATGTGTGGAGCTGGGACACAGAATTACAGGCTTTCTGGTATAACTCTGTATAACATCACTGTCTGTCTGGACTGTCTGCAAAACAGCATCATCTCATGGGTACTGCTGAGTAAAAATAACATTATCTCAACAAGTCCTCAATACATTAGTGTTAGATAATAAAAAAACAACAAACCAACTAAACAGTTTCAGACCCCAAAGCAAAAAAATATTTAAATTTCTATTAGGAAGCTTAAGTAATAATTATGAGCTCAAATGCTTCATTTAATCTGAACTCCAGCGTACAATGCTGGCACAGCTCTCGCCTACAATCTGAGAACAATCTTTTTAGGGTAGGCAACTTCATCTCCAAATCTGACACTGGTTTTATGTTCATTTCCTACTTCAAAACATATCTATTCGTGTGAAATCCTGGTAATCAGGTATTAATATCAGAAAACATGAAAAAGTGATTTTTCTCCATCTTGTATTTCCAACACTCCACTTCCCCTGAGCTGAGAACTTAGCCTTTCTTCCACTATTCTAGCTCTTGCTTTGCTACAAAGCATATATAAAGAAAACCTCCATCTGCTACTGAAGGAATGACTTCTCTCCCTAAAATAACTAACACATCCATAGCAGACTAGGCCTGAGTAACAGTTCATTGCTATAGATTAACTGCACAAAAAGCTGCTTTTGTGTCTGCAAGTGTTTATTTCAGAGCAAGACACGGTGTAATTATTCAAAATACATTAAAAAATCCAGTGTGCATTGATAAGATTCCCAAAGGCATCCTGTTGTTAAGTGGAATATACCTTCTATCAAAGTACTCCCTTATCCAATTAAGAATCAAATGCAAAATTCAGTAGGCTTCCAAAAAGTTAAAGAGTACAAATAAGAGAGCTGTATTCTATTATGCCGATCAGTAGGCGGGTATGGCTTAATCTGCTTGTTAAAAGAAAAATACCTTGCCAAAATTAACAGATCTAATACCTTAATCTGTTGTACCACACAGGTTAGCCTATTAGTGAGCAAATTATGGAGAAATGCAGACAGAGAACCACACACAATTATGTGCTTAGCAAAGACATGCAGCGCCTTCCAGTATCTGCAATTAACTATGAATTACAGAGACCTCAAACATCAACAGCTTGCTCAGTTAAAGCCTCATTTTGTTTCCGTGATGGTTTCATTGCATCTCAGAATGACTTGAGCTCTTGAGAATACAATCCAGCTCATTCTTTCTTATTCACAGTGTGCAGTAGTGCTTGAGATAGGTTCAGATAAAAAGAGTCAGATTAAAACACTTTCAGTAACCCTAAAACCTCACAAGACTCTCACCCAGACTTCTACCCCCTGAGAAAGCTGCATCCAAACCAAAGAATTTTCACATGATCATTAGAAGCTTTATTAGTGAAGGAAGCATGGATGACACAATGTTGTGACAATCACATGGATCTATTCATCTGGATTCCTAGCTACTATTTCTTCCTGCATTGTGTCCATTGCTGGATAGCTGAGGATAGTGCCAGTAGCCTCAATGAGAGGCAAGACACATTATACAAAGCTCTAATCAGCTCCTCCGGTATATGTCCAGTTAGCAAAACTACAGACAAACAAGCTCCACACAGTAAGACTTCAGTTTTCAGAAATGTCAGCGTGGCACTTCCATAATTACTAAATCCACTTGCAAAAGTGAAAGTCTTAAAGGCTACAATGATGTAACTTCATCTGTTGAAGCTGTTGATTCCCTATGATGGAAATGTTTCATGCATTTGTATTCATATCATATTCATAATTGTTCCAAAAGAGCTGTTTAATGTCAATTAAGTGCTATTATAGTGTCAAAGTGAGCTCATTTTCAACATATTTTATTCTTCTTTAATACTTTGTTGCAGTACTTCTACACTTTTATTTCAATAACGGTACAGCAAAGTCAGCTGACTACAAATGAACTGAAATAATGAATAATTCCCTTTTGTTCCCAAAGCAAATTACGCAGGCATTTGTCTGTCTACCTATCCGATCTAAAACAGGGTCTCTTCTCTTTGTCCTTCAACACTGAACAAATCAAGAGGAGTAACTGCATAAAAAGTGTAACAATATATGAACTATTGACTAAGTAGGTCCTCTTCCTCCTTAATATATTTCTAACGGCATTTTGTCTCTTTTCTGGATTTTACACTGAACTACTGAGAATAAACTCATTCTTTTTAGTAATTTTCTTTATTAATGCTTCATTCTCCCATCCTTCAGTTTGTTTTAGGTTTTCTCTTACTGTAACCACTTCTCTGTTATCCTCCTAGCAGTTTCCCACTTGCTGCTTTAATTAACAAATCACAACAACAATTTTCCTGTTTTTTTGATTAATTGGCAGACTGCAGTTCAAGCAGGCACTCAGATTCTGTTTTTTGAGCTAATTCTAATGTAAAACCTCTTTCATCCATTCCTTACTGTCAGACTCTTTCACAGATCTATGCCCTGTATAGATTTACTCAGTTATTTTTATTTGACTAAATTGATGCTTTCCATCAACTTTATCTCAATACCAGCACACACTGCTATAGACTAGAACTTGCTGACCAGTCCCCAGTTTGATGGGAGTTTCTTTTATTATTTATTTTATCAATACTTTCGGATTTGTCTCACATCCATTCCATGTGAAATGGCGCAGAAATGAATGACCTCATGCTGCAACAAATCTGACTGAAAAGCATGAAGTTCTTTCCAGGTTACATCTGCTCTGACAGATGCAGGTTTGATCAACAAAGGTGAGAGAATGAGACAGTGAATATTCCTCCTCTCCTATAAGCCCTAGAAAATACTGTTTAAATGCGAATTTCACAACTTGCTGTCCACTGTCACAAAACACATTTCAAATAACATTTTTTTGTCTCTAAAGAAATCCTCCTTTCTGATTTCATATTGCCATCCACCTGCTTAAGATTCAAAAGCACTGATTAAGAGATCGAGAGAGGAGCAGCACCAGATAAAGGGCTAAAAGGGCTAGTTTTGCTGCGGAATACTTCACTCCTGTAACACAACACTGTCCAGTACTACCTTTTTTCTTCAATATAAATCACCCTGCTTGGCAAAAGAGGCAACTTAAAGCTAGGTCCCATCCTGGCAAGCCAGAATACATTTAAACTTTAGGTTAATTAGCCCCAAAGCTTCTGATTCCTCCAATCTCCTATGGCTTAGATACAGCTGCTGTTACTCCTTTTGCAGCGAGAAAGTCACATATTTGAGGCTTCACAGTATGTGTGGTATAAGGAATTAATGACGGCATCTATTCTTTCTAATTTACAAGCAATTATATATGAAGCCTAACTTTGTAAGCCTAGCACTTAAGCAGGGTAACCACTTTGTTAGCAGCTTCACGTCTTTTTTCCAAACAATATCTGTCCAAAAGCGGATCATATTTTCAAAACTTGTTCTCAGAAGAAGAATTTTGCATGAAATTAATGATGGCTCCGTTATCTTTGTCCAGCTTCATGATCCAGAGATGCACATACTCCTGAAGTCTTTGGCTAGACTTCCAAGAGAACCAAACACTCCTAATGCTTCCCTATACTTCCTGTGTCAGTGAAAATAAACCTGTCAACATAAAGATGAAACTGGGCAGCAGGCTCCTATGCAAGTTGCCTTTGCTCAGCTCTGTCAAGAGAACAGAAGAGTAGAATGATCTTATGTACAGCTAGAAACCAGATGAAATAACTAAGAAAATCCTCCCCAAAACAGTTCAAAGGGACTTGCTGAATAAAAAGAGTAGTCATGCTGCTTCCCTGGCATTTTATGAAAAGATGACCTCTCTGAAGGTTTCAGATCCTCCTTGTGAACAAACGCGATTATTCCAACCAGAACCCAAAAAGTTATGATTGCAAAAAGGAATAAAATCAGATTTTAACTAATTGAGCCTGTATTTAATGCCTTAAAACACTGAGTTGGCAAAACCTTCATAATTGCTTTTTGAGTCTTTACGAGGAAAAAAAAGTAGTGCATTTTACAGAATAAGTATACACAGTCACAATACCAGCTTACTGCAAATAAATACTTTTCTTTCAGTAAATTCACTGTATGTTTTAAAAACAATTTCTTAAATGACTTGTGTTAACTTACAGCAGAAATTCTACAAAGATTGCTTACTTCCCCACAAGCCAAAGGACCATTCAGTCCATATTCTCACCTCTCCTGTTGCCTACCTTTTTGTAAACCCCAATAATCATACAACCACATTTTTAAAACATAAGCTTTCCAAGAGACTTCTTAAGCCTCTGGTTATATCAAAGTATATTACCTAAGTCCTACCAAAATGGATAAAAAACTCTGAGGATTTGGCACTACAGAACACAGTGCTACTATTGCCAGGGGAGATTTAGATTGGATATTAGAAAAAAATTCTTCACCACAGAGTGGTGAAGCAGTGGAAGAGGCTTCCCATGGAAGTGTTCTAGTCTTCTTCCCTGGAGGTGCTGAAAAACATGTAGATGTGACAATTCAGGGCATGGTTTAGTAGGCACGGTGGTGTTGGGCTGGTGATTGTACTGGATGATCTGAGAGGTCTTTTCCAACCTTAATGATTCTATGATTCTAACAAGAAAAGTAATTCTATTATTTTTATTAGACTCCTTTCTCTGAGTATATTCAGCGCAGTAAAACACTACTCGAGTGTCTCTTCTGTTTTACCCTCTTTTTAGTTAAGACACCAACTCTTTGCATGGTTTTATGCATTTTTGTGATGTATACATCAAATAAATTTCTTTCCTACACTTGGGATAAGTAAATGGGTTTATGTTTGGGTTTCTGGGATTTGATTTGGTTGGGTTTTTTCTTTCCTAAGCTTGATAGAACTAAAGGTGATGAGTTTAACACTACAGTAATAAATGTCAAAGAAATTTACTCTTTACAGAGATAAGTGACTATCTTCAAAAACACTTCCCAGCTATCTGGACAAACACACACTTCATAATCTCTGTTGCTCAATTTATCATTGTGTATTAATTTGATACACAGAGAAAGCCTATGTATTAAACTCGTGTTTCTGATATATGGAATACATATTATTGTCATTTTAAATTTTTCCTACCGAATATCTGCTGCAATATTAATATTTTGTTGTAATACATGGATATCTGCAAATCTCTCAGGTCAACATGACTCAGGCGGCTAGTAGGAGAGTGAAAAATAAATATGCCAAGAATCAAAGCAAGAATTTCAGCATCTGTTGATCCAGTTGGTTTCCCATGGCAGTCTTTCATTATATGGATGCAAATTACTAAAGCATATTCTTCCGTCCTAATCATGGGCCTCAATTTTTTGAAAGCCTCTGTAATTCAAAACAAGCAGGTTGCTCTTTAGATTCAATGCAAAATAATTCATCCTTGGAGAATGAATCTCCTTAGCTCAAATCTGTTTCAGCCACATAATTTGACAGCAATGTTAACTCAGGGATATTTCTGGGTTCATTCTTGTGAAAGGTAGTCCCAAGAAAAAAATCCAAAGAGAATGACAAGCAGGTCATATAACAGACAAGAAAAACTAATACTGACGAAACCAACTCAGAAGCAGAGTAGTGGAACACACTGCCACAGCGTCTAGACACAGAACTCAAATACAAGGATGTATGGGTCACAGAAACATCTACTTAGTTTTCGTGAGAAAACTTTACGTTTCAGTGGCATAGAGCCAGCCACTAACAGAGTGACATTTAAAAAAACCTCTGTACTTGAAGATTAGCCTATTCCACATTCCAACATCACAGAAAGAACTACTGGACTAGACCCGGCACATAGGAACATTCAAAGCTCTTCAATAACCTCGCTTCCCTTGATTTCTATGTTGCACGTAGAAGAAAAGTAAAAACAATGGTATCTGCAGAATATCTACACTGCTTGTTCCCCAATGTGTATTTTTTTTTGCATCTTTTTAAAAGCTGCTGGTCCAGCTCCTTTCGAAATGTAATGAAGGAAGTATGTGATGCATGTGAAAATGCATGTGAAAATGCATCTATCAATAGGATCATTATAGTGTCTCTGGAGTATTAACATTTTCCCCCCTGAATTTGTATTGTGCCCATGAAAATAAGGCTTTGACTCCCTAAGGCCATCCCAGTGCTAAATAAGAAACCTAGATTCACATCTGTACCTCTATGTATAACTGCATGACTGAAACTTACAGTAATTCCTCCCTGGAGTTTCTGCTTTAGTATTTTTCTACTCTCTCGGGTATTAACAACTCTGAATCAGTTTGCCTTACAAAGCAGCTGATGAGTCAGGCACTTAAGAACAAACAAGAGCTCTAGCTCCAACGGTGCATCGAAGTCTCTACAAAAGAGAGGGCACAGGTTTCTCTGCCTGCATGAGGTTCTGGCTGAATCCAGTTTGCAGGACTGAGCCCATGATTAATTACAGAAGTGCACCATCATAGAACAAAAGCAACAGGTATAGGTTTAAGTTTTCATTCTTTAAAAAAGTTACCGTCTAGATGCCTGAATCACTGCAAGTCTTTTGAAAACCCCAACAGGCACCTATTTTCAGAGAACACAGGCTTTCCAAAGCCTGCAAGTCATTTTTTCCATACTTCATCTTCACTTTTTTGAGCAACTTCACTGGCTCAGCCACCCTGATGATAACTGCAGTGGAGACTGACAAATATGATGGTGAAACTTTGGCGATTAGCTTACTACATTTTTGGGTTTCATATGGACGAATTCTGTCTTCAGGGTGCTGCCTAAATCCAGGGAAAACAAGGCTATTAAAACCATCAAGTTTGTAGCTCTTCTGCGCCTTTTTTTTCTCTGTGCTTCAAATTGTTGGGGCTGTTTAGTCTAAAGAAGAGGAGGCTCAGGAGAGACCTCATTGCTCTCTACAACTACCTAAAAGGAGGTTGTAGTCGGGCAGGGGTTGGTCTCTTCTCTCAGGTGACCAGTGACAGAACTAGAGGGCATGGACTCAAGCTTCATCAGGGAAAGTTTAGGCTTGATGTGAGGAAGAAGTTCTTTACTGAAAGGGTGATCGGCCATTGGAATGCGTTGCCCAGGGAGGTGGTGGAGTCGCCGACCTTGGAGGTGTTTAAGGGGAGATTGGATGTGGCACTGAGTGCCATGGTTTAGATGATGGTTGCTGTTATTGTTGGGTTATAGGTTGGACTTGATGATCTCAGAGGTCCTTTCCAACCTTGTGATACTGTGATACTGTGATACTGTGTGCATAGCGGTTCCTCATGCATTTTAGTCCTGAACCAGAAAGGAGGCATTTTCTGGGCACTAAAGACATATCAAACTGCTGACATGAGCCGAATACTCCACATCGACATTTAGGGGATTGGAGAGTGTCAGGCTAAAGTTCTTTTGGTGTCTAGCGAGACTTAATTTCAGCAATGTTGTCTTATCATGTGTTCACTGCATTAGTCCTAGAGAGTTCTTCCAGATGCATTCCTAAAACTGCTAATTCATTTGAGAGAGAGGAAAGTAGCTCTGCCAGAAAAATTAATGAATAATGTATTAACCAATTAGAACTTTTATGGGGTAGGTAATTACCCAGACTTTTAAGAAGGTACTAGAATATCCAGTATCACCTTCAAATCATTGACATCTGGGGTCATGGATTTCCAAATCCAGATATAGTTACTTCAGGTGTACCAAATTTTAAAAGGCCCTTAATTATGAATCACAAATGGCCTAAAAACTACCCAAATAGGAACTTTTCCTTCCGCCTCCTTTTCATGAAATTACTGCACTTTTCCTACAAAAACGATAAATTAATCTAATGAGAACTCAAATATAATGAAAGTTCAAGTGCTTTTCCAAATGTTTTTCCTCCATAATAAGCAGCAATTATCTGCTACAATTATGTACAGCTAGAAGCATTAAATACAAATGTGTAACACCCAAGTTTAATTTTGTATGTTCCTTTTTTAAAACACGGAGAAAGATTAAAATTTTAGAGAACTCACACTAAAGATACATAGAAGAAAAACTCTTAAATTGTCAGATTACAGCAGAAGAAAACCTGACTTTCACATTCCGTTTTTTTTTATTTTCACTTGTTTTATTTGGATTTAAGTAGCAGTTTCTGTTCCACCTACCTGTCATCTTTGAGGCTGATTTTGAAATCCGTTATCCTGATTAATCAAAGTAAGTGGTAGCTTGAAAAGTAATTTAAACGTAGTACGATGTAATTTGGAGAATAGAGAGTTTATTTTAAGTGATAGTGCATAGATGTGTATGTCTCACATACATACTAGAAGAGGCATTGCATTTTAAATTCTAAGGCTAGTTCTATATATTAATTTAGACCTAGTCAGAATTAATTAGGGAATTTATATTTTTCTAAAAACATGTTTCAAGAAGTAATAGCAAAGATGTAATTATGAAATCTTAAAAGTAACATCTCAAATGTATTACAAATTTCAAGTTGATTGTGGGCAGACTCTTCTGATTTTGGAGGCGGAGTTTGGACAAAGAAAACAAACAATGCAAATAATGTGCAATATCTTGAAGAAATCCTTCGCATGATCTTTGGGCAGAGAAACCACCTGCAAACCTGTGGACAAAGTCAGATGGTGACACAGAAGTGGCTACCTCAGTCCTCTGGGAAATGTTGGACTGCAGCAATTTTAAGTTTCTGGCCATAAGGAAGTCAGGAAATATCTTAATAGCAGGTTTAAGTGTAAAGGTTTTTTTCAGTACAAAATCTACACAATACAAACCCCCCTCTTGTTCCCAAGTGTTTTAGGTCCAGAAACATGGCTCTGTGTGGGCCACACTCCGCCTGTTGTCTGAAATATCTTCACCCACTGTGTGGAGCCTGTGTTGGTACTCTTCCCTAGCATGAGTGGTTTATTTTTAAAGCACTCTTTCTAGCAAAGGACATTAGACGCATCAGAAATGAGGTATTAGAGGAACATCTGCAAAATCCTCTTTGGCAGCCTCATGAACTCTGAAAGCAGAATCAGAAGAACACAGGACTTGGCTGGTTCCTCTGCTAAGGTTCAAGAGAAAAGGAGCGTTCTCTCAGGAGGAGTGAGATCTGCTCCTGGATCCCAGTAAGTGATTCCCCCCCATTTCAGTAACACTGAGTTTCGGCTTCCTTTTCACTCTGCACTATCTCCTGCTGTGAATTCATGTGTGACATCTGCAGAAGAATAGTGCAAAACAATTTTATGAACAAGTTTACCACTATTGCAATGGGGGAAAAAATAGATTTTAGCAGATCTAAGGCAACAGTCACAAACATATTCTAGAATCATGTCACCGGATATTCAGCATATTCAGTGAAATTGATTTCATTTCTGCCAGCTTATTCAGTGATGGAATTGACTCTCCATTACCTTAAAAACGTTACAGGCTTTTCCACTACAAATCTAATGGCACAGAAATCTGATTACAGATTCGGACTTCAGGACTTGAATTTGATAGCTGAGGACAAACCTCACCTTGCTTCTTTGGCATTTTCTTCATAATACATGTCAATTTTTACAGTACATTTTCAAACACAAAGCATGACACCTTTTATCTCTGGAAAACAAATGAATGAAGTAATATTTATAGCCTGCAATAGTCAGAGCTAGTCTAGGCAGTACAAGAGCCAGTATGATTCCAGATTTTCTACTACTTTAAGGCTTCCAGAAATGCTCAGATTTTGTAGAGAGATTCTGTGTTAGAGGATTCCTAATCCTTGTCATCATCTTTATTAAAAGAGGTAAGAATACTCATCAGGATTCTTCTGTCGAACAGGTCTTCAAGTGGTCTATGTCTTCTTAAGATACCCATTATAAAAAGAGAGTGTGATTTCTTTCCAGTGGAAAATTGTTGGAGTCTTCAATCTGGATACTTCAAGAGCACTACTGAATAGATTTAGGTGTGAGTTTAAGTGGATGAGAAAGATCAAGTATGCCAGACACAAGATGTTTTAAGATCATAAAATAAGAAATAGCTCAGAAACAAAAGAGGAATTAACTAAATTACTACAACTGCTACATCCTCAAAGTCCTTAGTAGGATGTTGGGGACAATTGCATTTATTCGGTAGCACCCATTAACCCATTAATATTCTATTAATTAACAACATTTCCCATTAAAATTTTAAAGGGCATGTATATAAAAATTGGAACCTGCAAGCCTTAGACAACACTGGTATGGGATTCAAGAAGGAAATAAAAGCTTTATGCTGCTTGTCACTTAACTCAGAAGGTCAGACCTGTGAGCTCTCTCACAAAAGCTTTCCTTTACTCATCGTAGAAAAGCTCTTGGAATAAACAAGTTTCCACTGACAGTGATGCTAATGGAAAATACACCAAAATCCATATGAAAATAAGGTCCAGCGGAAACTTGCAAGGCTTCAGACACTTCCCATCCAGCAGGCTGTACCTGCTCTCTTTCACATCTCTAGCTGTAACCACAAAACAACCAGAGAACTGGGAAGCCTCACCTTACTCTTGCAAAAAAAGACCAAACCACAGCAATGAGGAGTCTTATCACAGTCACTGCCCTGCTACTTAAACTTCCTCTGTTACTCAAGGGTTTGAGACTATTCTTAAGCCCACATTTTCTGTAACAGAAATGAAGTGATGATGCCAGACATGGTCCAATCACTAAAACTAACTTCCTGAATCCAAGGAGTTAATTCACATCTTTCCAAATTACTCCTGAGGTGAATCTTTCTCCCTATTTTAATCTCATCTAGAAGCTAAAGAAGTGCCTGAAAGAAATACGCTCACAATAACTGCCTACTGCAAGAAAAAGTGTATCTGCCAGATTCATTGAAACATTCCTGGCTAGAGTTTTACTTTCTGCATTCTCAACTCAGCAGGCCAATTAAAGAAGCCACACAGACAATTTATACTGTAGCTTTATGAATAACACTATTATGAAAGTTAATTCAATGTCATTTATCTTCTCTATGCAAGTCCACACCCCAGGTGCAGATGATCTCCATAGTGAGAAACAGTCGACCCATCTCACAAAGGAATGTTTGGGTTTGCTGCTTTTAAGAACATACCTCTTGCATTTTCAGACCCTACTGAGAAATCCTTTCCATTTTCATGAATCATTAAAAGCACTTAGACTCTTTGGTTATGCCCTAACATGGGCATAGTTGTTTTTTTTTTTGCAGATGATTGTTGTTAATTAGCTTTTGCAGAATATATATTTGTCTATTTTATTTCTGACCTATAGTGTATATAACTAGGGTATCTTGCAATATGTTAGCTGATTAAAATGATTCCCTTAAACTGCTTCACTGAATAACACTAACTGATTATAAATGTGATGATCATGAGCTGACAGATTCGTTCCTCTAGAGGTCTGTCTGATTTAACATCAGATTGATTAGACTATGACATATCAAATTCTTTCATAAGCAGATTAAGAAAACCCATAATATACATAAAATAGTGTCTTCCACAGTAACAGTATATATGACCAATGATAGATAAGTATCATAATCTTTACTATAATAATCATTTTATAAATTAGGCATTATATAATTTAAGATATACTGTTCTTTCATAGTTATGTTTCTGAATTGGCTATTTATGGTTGCACTATTTTTTATATTAATTATTTTTTCACCTACCTATAAATACCACTGTATAAAAACTTTACACAAAATGAACAAAAAAAACCCAACCCCAACATCATACATTACTGCAAATGCTTTTCAGGGAGCTTGGACTAATGATAAAGTTAACATTAAATAACATCAAAATTATGTATTGCTGGCAACTATAATTAATAAACATTTTGTCACTGAAAAAGAGAATATACTATTATGAAAATGTTAAAAGCAAAAGAAGGAATCTGTGCCTAATTGCCTAATCATTTAGTGGCAGAAAAGGATCAAGAGTTATCAATCATATCAGTGCTACGTCTGGTATTTGAGTAACTACTTGAAAATCTCAAACAGAAGAAAATTTTCTTACGTTTTTAAAACCAAAATTTTTGATTGTGAATCTTCTCTTAATATCCAAACATCCGAGCTAGTGCAAACAAATGATTTCCTCCCCTCCCACACACAGGATCCTTGGAGAACAATCAATCACATTACAAGACTACTCTGCATTTTTAAAGTTTTGCTCATACTCTGTGGAGTCTTCTTTTATACAAGATGAAATAAATATAATCCATTAATGACTACTTATGTATTACTTTATTTAAATCACCTGTTGCTCTTTTTGTTCTTTGATGACTTATCATATTTTTCTTTACAAAAGGGGCTCAAAATCTGGACAAAGCCTTCCAGCTCAATGCAAACTAGAGTTAATATATCCTTTAATGGCCGTTAGTTTATTTTCCAACTACCACATTATAGACTTACTTACAGGAGCCAGACATAAAATACTAAGAAACATTTTACTATTCAAAACTACCTACACTTTAGAGTTCACCTCCCCAATTACAATTTTCATGGATTGTCCTTTCAATTTGTCAAAATTATTATTCTGTAACCAAAACCATCTACAACTCTTTCCACACTGGCCTAATTCACAAATGCTAAGCTTCAGTATAGCCATAACAATCAATATAAAAATAAAACATTAGAACTAGATCAGGATATTGATCTTGATGCAATACAAAACTGCTAACAACTACTCCTTGACATTCATTTTTCAACCAGATATATCTTTGCTTTATCATGGTTCATCATGGAACATACCTTAATTTGCTCAAGAAAAGCAGACCGATCCTTATTAAAACTGATATATATAGGTTCTCCCTAGCTCTAGACCACATTATGCAGTACAGAAAAAGAATTTTCCTACCTCCCCTGCAGCATTATTGCAACAAAGCTCCACCCCAAGTGTTGACAACGATGGCGTTGCCATCAGGAATATTATATTCAACTCAATAAAAGCAAAACTCCTTCCATCCCTCCTAGTAAAGTCCTCTACAAGCAAAACCAGTTTTCAGTGTTCATTACATGTATATGACCTAGCATCACTTTTAAAAGGGAAAGTGATTGCTGGTACTTAACATAAATGAGACAACACTTATATTCGTTGACCAAATTCATATGACAAAAATACTGCTCATTACCTGTATTTTGCATGTGTTTTAAGAACAGATGAGTATTATGTACATCTCCAACTATAAACTGGGCAGCCACCTTCATCAGCTGAAGGTTATACTTCATTTTCTTGACTAAATGTTACATTTCTGTCAATCAAAACAGGGACAAAGATGACCCTCTCCTTTGGGTACCAGGGAGGAATAGAATGGTGTATAAATGTAAAAATGGAAAAAATTACATTTCGGTGCTCCATTATTCCACCAACAGGAACTCAAATCCAAATTCATTCCTTTAAAAGAATAATCTCTGCATGCCTTTACATGCCTATTCTTTTTTTACTTATCACTTCTAACAACATCTACCAACTGTAACAAAAATGACTAATGTCCTTTTGCCTGGAATGGGTTCACATACCACAGGCAGACAATCAAATCCAAATCTGGATGGTTGCATAGCTGCGATCATGTCACATAATATCAGAACAAACACAAAGACGAGCAAGGAGGGATAAAACCTCAAACTCATTTTCTTGACTCCACAGTAGACAACAAGAAAGTAAAAAGGATGATACACTGAAGTGCGTTTTAAAATGTTACTGGAATATTTGGTATATTTGGCTATTATTCAGTTCAAGCTGTGATCAACATGAGAACAGATTGGAACGCAAACTGCTACAGTGACTTAAGTATAATTATAGGTTCTTCAGATATGTTTCCACACTTCAGGAGATCAATAAATGTGGTGGATAAAGCCCCAGCTAAACTCTTAGTCCTACTGCATCAACTCAGGCACAAGAGTTACCTGACAACCAAAATATTAAACACAGAATGCAAACACTACTGGACTTACAGTTCATCTGCATGGGAGGGCAAAAGCTTCACACTGTTATACAGTTACCATCATTAGTTGCTCACCTTGTATTATTCTGTGCTTCCTCAACACGTTTATTGCTTAGCGTGCAGAATCTGTTCTACAAGGTGCCACAAACTTGGTACAGCTATTTAACAGACTGGGGCAGATTTATATTGAATTAGCAGATTCGGAACACTCCTGAAGAGAATAAAAAAAACTTCCATTCACATTCATCTTCCACTCATTCTTGATCAAAGTTGTATTTTCTGAACTAGTAACTGAATTGCAAATCAATCCAAGCACTTCACATCAATCTGTGGTTATCAAGCATGTGACAGAGGCAACAGTCAATGACAGAATGGTTGTCTCTGACTTGTAGGATTATCATCTACCTTACTTTCATTTACCCACGAGGGACAGGGAACAGCAAGTCTGTTGAGACTTGTTCTACTGGTATAAGGCCTCTATTTTGTGCTTCCTACCGTCAAACCAAAATGTGAATTTGTGGGGCAGTGAGGTGGTTTCTGTCCTGCCCTAAATGGCTCCAGTGCAAGAAGATATGATGCAAGATGCTAGGCAGTGTTTGTCTCTTCCCCCTGGGAAATCCTGCTCAAGGGCACAATCTGCAGACCAGAGCCAATATAACAGCTTCTGGTCAGTTGTGGGACACAACTCGCCCAATCCACCAGTCACTCTGGCTCACAAAACACATGCAATTAAGGGATTTCATACAAAATCATCACCTTTTACACCTGCGAATATACTGTGGCATTTGAAGATGACTGAGAGTTGCATCATCTCACATTAGATAAGAAAAAGGGTCTCAAAGCACATCTTCTCCTGAGCAGCTCTGTGTAGTCTAGGACAAAATAAGCACCCGGTCCTTATGGCTGCAGAATCTGTAACCTCGTAATGGACACAACTGATTCCAGCCTCAAAATATAGCAACTCTATAGTGAACAGCCTGCAAAAAATTTCTAAGAAATGTATTTGCAAGTATTGAGGTCCACCTATGGGTTAATCAATGGAAGAAGAAATATCTAAATTTAAAGTAAAAGTTGCTCCCAAATTTCCCAGATCCAGGTCTTCACAAGCCATGATCTCAGTGATCCAGCTTGTTCTGGGGGAGAATTCCTCCAGTTAATAGATCAACTTTATCTATTATCTTTCTGAGTAAGAAGAATTAAAAAATTAATGGTTTGTCCTGAAAAAAAAAAAAATAGACTCTCAGGAGTTGATAAACTGTGAATCATTTTATAGTAAATTATGCTGCAATGTATTTCTGTAAAATTCCATAAATCAACCAGATGCAACTCCTCTATTCAGTTATATCCACCAAGCCATATTGACTCATACCAAGAGCATTTGTTCCAAAATAAAGCATTTGATATCCTGAACTCCTGAGCACATGCCAGGCCAATGAAATGTACCATGTGGCTAGAAAAAGCTCATATGCAACACTTCCATTTTGATGAGATAGGTAGCCTACCAAAAATTCTTAAAACCTCTTCACAAGGAAGGATCATTTCTGTAAAAACTTCTAAAGATAAAACTAAGCAGATGAAGAGTACATTTATACAGCAAAACATACCATTTCACCAGCCCTGTAACCTTACAGCATGGCCTATACACAGTGGGAGAACCAAGATATCCAGTAACCCGAAAAGCAAAAGCATTTCCAAAATGAGTCCTGCAGGCACCTCCATGAAATCTTAAATGAGTCTCTGTACAGCTACGTGTAAAGAGAGTTGAGAGATGTCTCCCTGATTCTGTGAAATCACTGCTCCAAATTCCTGACCTTGACCTGCAAGTCCTAATGAGCATTTGAGAAAGGACAGTTGAGTCTTCCTAATGCCCTCATCTCCTCTGACTCTGAGGTGCAATAGGGAAAGAGTAAGAAAGCACCGTGCACAGAAAACCACCTCCTCTCTGCTTGCCTGCAACACGAGAGCTTTTTTACATCACAGGAACAATGACTGGGTATAACCTCACACTGACTTAGGCAGGGAAAGGAGTCAGAGATAAAAACGAAGGACACAACTTCTTTTTCTACTACATTCTCTTAAGCATATATTGTTGTAATTAAAAGAAACTCTGCTTATCTTCTCTCTGAAGCTCAAAATTTCAAATAGTGACTTCCAGATAATCTCTGTTTACATTTAAAAAGGGAATTCATAACAGGACAAATAACCTCAATGTTTCAAATTTATGCTACAGGCATATGAATAGAAACATAATGGATGAAATAAGGATTAAGTCTGTCAGCAAAATGCCAACAGCATTTAGAAAGAACTGTATTTTCCTGTGTATCACTGCAAATCTAGGTAATATCCTCAATGACTGGAGACCAGACTGACATTTGTGTTACGATGTCAAAAATTTTGTGCCACGATAAGCAAAATACTTTATAAAGACCTTGCACTGCCTACCTAAGAGCAAACCTTTGCACTGCTTTGCATTTACTACATTTAGAATTTTATTAAAAAAAAGAATCAACAAATTAAAAAAAATCTATTTCTTCTCTATTGTATGAATCAAAAGCCAATTGAATGCAAGAGTATGCGTAAACTGAATATAGGAATAGTGCATCTATTGTCAGCTAATAAACAACATGCCTTGCGATGATGATGATGATACATAACTGTCTGCCAGTCCTGTAGGACTGAAATAATTTTGATCCACAAGCAACTTTAGAAGGACAGTTCTTCACACAGAATTTCTGTCTTCTCTCAGGAGAATTATACCAACAGCTTTGAGATGAAATTTTGGGTTCAGATCAGATCTTCCAGCTTCTTCTGACATTGTATTCTTTGCCTCAGAAGCAGTCTCTGGAATCAATGGCTTCTACAAGCATTTTAGCACCTCCAGAAGAACTAACAGCCCATGTGTGATCAATGACTAATATTTTTAGTAAGAACGTGAAAGCTGAAATGCATCCTTAGCTAAACAATATTAACATTAATAGTGAAAACAATTAATTTGATTGTTCCTGTAACAAGAATAAGTCCTTCGTACCTCATAAAGTAAATAGATGGCAAATATTTGTCGTTCGTTGCTACAACGAACACAGTCAGTAGCATCAAGATAAACTTCAAAAGCTCCTTCAGTGATTCCCTTCCCTGTATATGCTCTTTTTCTCTGTTCAGCATTTTATCACAACGCTTTGTCATTCAAGAGCATGCAATGAAGTAATGACTCCTGTTTGGACTTATGAGAAGTACTTTCCTACTCTGGAGTTACAAGAGGTACTTTTATACTAAGAGATACTTTACACTCGAGAAGAAGAGGGAAAAATTACTATTTTGATGGAGAAGCTCTCTCTCTCTCCTAAGGCCAAAGAAAATGCTTTCCTCTGCTGAATTTAAAAGCTGATCTAGGAATACTCAGGCCCACTGTCAGTGAGTTTGGAAAATCAGTTATTTTGTCACATAAAGGTCTACTAACTGAAGAAAGCTTCAGTTGGCTCTAACCTTAGGAAGCGACACAGAGCAACACATTATCATAGCTCTTATCAGCTGCATCTATAAGGAAGGATTAATGTTAACTATGTGCATTGGTACAAGATCAGGCAAGTAACTACATAGAGCAGCATTTCAATCAGAGTAGTATGACAGGTGCAAGTAGAATAAAATATTCAAAAATTTTCAGTATTGTTACCAGTTTTGTTTGATTTAAAAGAAATTTATGCAGGACAGCACAAAGGACTTGTTATGCCAGTAAACAAATTACTAGAAACTTTCTTTAGGGACAGCTTTTTTGAAAACCCACCCTCTTTCAAATCTATATCTGAAGACGTAATGTGTTTGCATCTTAACAGAACAGCAGTAGGTGTTCCATAATCCCACAAACTAGCAAATGAGTTATGAAGGTAAAATTAAACCAAACTTCCACATTTTAATGTCTTTTGGAGAGTGTAATCATGGCTAATAACAGATATAAAAACAGAAGCCATAGGCACTGACAGCTAACCAACAAGTCATTGCAGGTGACCTGGCACCATCTCAAATCAAACAGCCTGAGATTTATGCCAATAAACAAGATTGCCATGGTTGATAATCTCTTTCTTTCCCTAGCAAATCCCAACCACTTGCACTTCAGCATGTTTTAGGCTATTTTTTCTTGTACTTCCTGCAGGACTTGGGTTGCTTGGAAAGAATCAAATGAAGACTTCATTGTAAAAAGCTGTGGAAAACTCAAATTATCTATTTGAGAGAGACTATTTGCATTTTAAAGATGGTATTTTCACAGCTAGCTGCTCATTTGATATGCTGTAACATTTTGTAACTTGAAAACAAAATAAAAACCTTTTTCTGCTGCACAGAGAAAAACTCTTTCCCAAATAAAATGCCCTCAAGTTTCAGCAAAATTCTGAAGTGAAAAGAGATTGTGGTCTTATATATAATTAATTATAACACAGAACCCTAGATGATTTAGAAAGCTCCATGCACCTTTTAAAAACTATAAACATATGCCATACTTATTTCAAGAACTGTTATAACAAGTACTGTTAATTTCTCTATTTTGAGTAACAACTGGGAGAAAGATTAAAAGGCTTGCTTTTATTTCCCGACACTTTAATCCCAGGCTCAATTCTACTTACTCCAGTAAACTGTAACACTTGAACAAAGTGAAGATTTATATTCCAATTTTCACAAGTTCCAGACATTTCATGACAGGAAAAAGTAGAATCTTCTACCTCCTTGCATACATTTAGCAGGTTTCATTTTTTCCTGTTGAATTTTAAAACATAATTCTGTATATGTATGTATGCATATATATATTTCTGAGTATGTATAAGCATGTCTATATATATACATATAAGGGGGAATAAAAACGTGTGTATGTCTAAGTACATGTGTATTAAGTATATACATACAAACATACTCCTAAAAATATATATAAATGCAAATTAAGCTTAATTCATACAAAGAAACAATAATCCTGATCATAAACAGTACTAAAATAGAAGACAGACACAGGAAGCCTGCATACAAATACGCATGGGGGGAAACCTTTCAGAGTTATCAGTAATTATTTTCATCCACTGTTTCTGAATATTTTCCAGACATGGTACATCCGTACGCACTCACACGCAAGCAGTGAGCATCAGGCCTTCCAAATTCACTCTACCACCCGTCAAGCATTTTCCAACAAGAAGGCAGCATCCTCAGGGTGAGAGGCCTGAAACCTTAGCATTAGCGCTTATATAAAAATTTTTAGGCCAATCTTACCATTCTGAACATTTAGGGCTAATTATATTGCATTACTATGCATCTATTTTGTAAAAATTACCTGATAAGTCTGTTTTTCACTTTTTCAGATTTTTAGAATTTTTATATTCTTAAGGAAACAATTGCTGTTGCAACTCTGATTGTCACAGCTGTTCATTGTAATTTTACCACTTCATTCATGAAAAGTAAATGAAAATTATGCATATAAATTGATATAATAATGTTACTGTTATTTATTCTATTGTATACGATTTTTGCATTGTAACTTATTGTAATATTTCTGAGCACTCCTTTTTGCATAAAGGGACTGGAGAGAGAACTCTGGGGCAGAACCTGTCAATTCAACAACTCAACAATATTCAAATGTACTGAGAACTCATTATTTCTGAAGAGATTACTCATTTCATCTATTTCACTTCCAACAAGGCCTTTGCTTTCAACCATAAAGAAATACATTTTAGTGGTAAAATTTTTCCACTGATGTTTCTGAAATTCATTCATTTTCAAAATGAAGTAATTAAATCTGATTTCCATTGTACAATGGTTCAGACTGGGCCAAGACAAAGACGCTTGAACATTCAGTTATTAAATCTCTTCAAATGAAACACATAAAAACCTGAAAACCAAAAGAAAAGGAAAGACCAAGTAATCATTTTCACATACAAAGCCAAAATGGAAAATCAACTTGCAGTATCTTGCACTGACTGGAAGCTTTCTGTGAATAAAACTTTTGGATATGTTTAAAGGACTAAAAGGAAAATACAAATTAAATCTTTTACCCTCTAACATTTTCTCAGTATTTAAGAAGAGCCGGAAAGAATAGAGTAATCCTGCATGATTAATCCCTTTTAGCTTAAACTTTCATCACAAGGAGGGGCTGGGTTTTTTTAATACTTTGGAGTGCACGACACCGCTGCTTTGGTGGACCTGTAATGCATTTGCTCAGCCTCTAATAAGGACCATAGAAAGAAACACTCGTTTTCTATGGTCTTAGTGCCACAGTTGCCCTATCACATTTCTGTAAGCAGAAGTGAATGTTATTTAGCCAGGAATAGAGCAGAGCAACATTGTAAATGAAATTAATGTTTTAAGCTGCCAAGTTCACACAGAACCTCAGTCCCTTACTACAGACAAGCAATATGGGTCATCTGCAAGTAATAGGGGTCAGCATCTCAAGACTGGAAATAATGCTGTCTTCTTCCCTTACCAGCAATAAAGCTATGGTCTCCTATTCTTCTTTTCTTTCACACACAGGAATTGTTTCACACTTTTTTAATGCAGAAGATGACAACTGTACCTCTGATAATTATTTTACCCACTCCCAACAGCCAGACTGTAAAAGCTTAACCTCTGCAAAGATTCAAATGGCAGTGTACCAGAGCACCATATCTGTTGAATAACTCACCCTGAAAAATCCATTATTCACTTTTGTTCCCTCCCATCTGTGCTGTAGAAAATCAGTACTATAATCTTATACCACTAACTTAATCTAGGATTTTTCTTAAAGAGTGTTTGGGGTGTTCTATAGCTTTTGTGCATTCCATATTCAGTTTCTCCATAATTAGCAATAAAATAAATAAAACAGAGCAGCATATACCTTAGAAAGCTCATATGAAATAAAAAAGTATGTGAAGAACATGTAGGCAGTTTATTTATCCCATAGCTGATATTCTACAACAAACACTTCCAGATGAATCATTAGTTTCAGTGACTTCCCTAGCATTTCATTTGTTGTCTTAAAGAAAAAAAACACCACTTTTTTTCAGTAACAAACATGATATAAGATCTAGAATTCAATAAGGAAACAGAAGAAAACTAGATTACAAATCATTAAAAATTTGAATGTACAAGAATGTGTTACAATGAGAGACTGGGCGTCAAACTCTGTGCTAAAATATACAGAAGTACAAAAGCTATTAAAGTCTGATTGCACTGAAAAACTCCAGAAAACTGAACTCTACAAGAGATGTAGGTGAAGATGCAAGTATTTCAGAAAAAAGATATTCAGAAGTCAAGATTCAAAGCTAATTGTAGAACACTTACAAAGTTTTGGAAAAGATCCTATGGGAAATGATATGCTGACCTAAAATAATGGAAAATAATAAAAAGGTAAAATACTTTTGGGCAGCCATCTCACTGGAATCTTTTGAATTAATTTTGTAAAAATGCCAAACTCCTGGGCACACCTGCACTCACCTTCCTCGAAGAGATTATTGAAAGAGGTGCTTTGAATTTATGAAACTGATTTTCTCAGTAGTCCTCATGTTGCTTCACAGCTGAAGACAAAAAAACCCAGCAAGAACTGTAGTTGTGTGGGTGGTAAAGCTGTTATCCCTAATCAGGTTGCAAAATCAGGGAAAAGGAATACAACCCTAAGTGAAAATTATGACTGCAATATGTCTTTATGCAAGAGCCTCATTATTCACTCAGAGATAGACTCCAAAAATATCCCACAAGACAGATACTATTTTAGAGAATCACAAAATCCTGTAGGATTCAGGAAGCTTCTTTCTATGAATTTCTCTCTGCTTAACAATAAGAGCTCACCAGTTCATCTATCAGATTGCTTCCTTCGTTTCAACATTGACATCTATAAAAAGCTATTCTGAAACCATATTAAAATACAAGTTTATCTGCCTGTTTCATTTCTGTATTAACTTATGAAATAAAGCTTATTGCAGCTTGGTTCCTCAACTGTCTAAAAATAAATATACTTCCAGTGATACAATATTTATTATTCAATGTCTCATCTTTCCAAACTTAATAATAGCTCTGCTGCAAGGGTTAACAAGTGATACATGTCTTATGTCAATGTAATATAAAATTCTAACACATCGCCAGTGTGTGGCTCGTGCCCATATGGCACAATGGAAGCTCCTATGACAAGCACACCTTCATTCACTCACCAAAACCCTTCAAGCAATTTCAAATAGATATCCTGTAAAATCCAATACTTTCACATAATTAGAAAAATAACAATGTTTTCTTTTCCATTAGGACATGGCTTTTGCTTCTAGTCTATCTAATTCAGACCAAAATATTGAAAGTTTATTTACAGAAAAAGTTATTTTGAGAAGGTTATTTAAAGGTCTCAGAAACATCCTATTTTCCTTTCCCCTTCCCATCTCAGAAGACTATATAATTGATATGTGACACCAGAATCCATTTTTTACAACAGAATAAAAAGCCTAAATAATAGCAAAAAAAGACTTTTGCTAAGTGTTAGGATATTTACAGAAGTCATCCAGAATATTAAACAAAACTGACCTCAAAAGGCACAGAGTGCTGATCAGAACATAAGACAATTGTCAGAAAGAAGACTTGTCATAAACTTTCTCTTCAATACCTCCTTCTCTCTTACATGTCCTAACACTTAACCTTAATGTAATCAGTTGATGGCATACGCCTATTTCTCTGGGGGAATGCAATGATGTATGTTTTAGTTTTATCACAATAACAAAGTAAAAGCCTGCTAATTATAAACATAGAAAGGAGGGAATGAAATGGAAGAGGCACTGCATGAGGATTAACTGTGATTTATGGTCATCTCTATAAAGTAAAACAGATAAAGGATGAGCTGATGAAAATTCCATTTTCAAACTGATTTATTTTTATGAAAATATAATGGAAAAGATAGTGTAAAAAATGATAGGGAATAAAATGTTTTATAATCAAGAAAAAGTTCTATAGAGATAAGGGGGACTACTCCATTCATCTGGAGTCTGTTCTGCTCTAAAAAAGCCACAAAAGTTAGCTCTAGCTCTTTTTGAGCTCACAAGCATAGAGTTTTATTTGATATTAAAGTGATAAGAACTGAAAATTTTCCAGAGATGCTGGAAAACATTTCATGCAGTAGTGATTCTCAGCATTTCAACAGTGTAAGCATAGCAAAGCTCAGCTTCCCATAAGGGTTTTCATGTACGGAAAGCATTTCGTTGAAGGCTAAAACATAACACTATACTTGCTGGAGAAGATCTGATGAGTATTCTACAATCCAAGGACGAGAAATGCCAAGATTTAATCAGAGAGAGGAAGAAGCAGTATTCAAAATTCAGTATTCGCAACACAGACATCTAAAGCAATAGCCAAAAATTAAAGAGCAAGATAATTTCAAGAATTTAACTGCAAATTTACTGTGGATTTGAACTCAATGTGCGTTTTGTTTCTATAAGCAGCCTTCTAGAGTGCAGCAGTCAGATACAACAAGCATTTGGTGCAATTCAGTAGTATTTTTCCAGAAAAGCTTTTGGTCTCATTTATTAAACAAACAAGCCATGATAGTTTTCCAAGTTACTTCCTCTGAGTAGTAACTGAATGGGTGTTTCATACTTCTGCTCAAGGTGAATATTCTTAATAACATTTGCTGAATGGACATACCCCAATAAACTTCATTTTAATAAATAAATAGAATTTATTTGGGCTATCAGTTTTGACTGAATGTAGCATTCTAAATTCCACACAATCTATACAGCAGCAATGCACATGAAGAGAACAGGACACAGAGGTTTAATTATAATGCCCCTACTGAACGCTGGATGATAAAGATAGCAGGTCAAATTGTGGTTTCTCTTGCTTGTGTACATAATTGCTTATGTGCTGACAATACACGGTTCTTTGGTTTACAACGATTCTCTAAACAATAACTGAAATGCAAAAAGTAATGTGACTGTTTCATGCTAATAAACTACATGAATGTTTTCAAGAACTATCCTAAATTAGAGTATATGTTTGCAAACAGGAACTGCATGTGGTAAGTTATCATCACCAGTATAAGATCACCAGGTAAAGCTCTTTCCATTTTTCAAAGACAACACTCTATCAACCTAGAGATAGTAACAAAGGTCGAGTATTTACATTTTTGTTATTACTTGTGGTTTCCCTCTCTCTAGGCCTCCTCAAAACAACCTTTTCTGCTATTTTTCCCTGCCCCATATGTTCACACGACTGCATAAGACTGGATTATTGAAAGAATTGGCAAAATGAAAGCTCAAAGTAGAGGCAGAGCTGTTGTGTCACCTTGGTTTAACAGAAGAGACAGGCATAATTAACTATGAAATTATTGAATTAATCCTTAGGTTGGTGTTAAAAGTCTCTTACTTCCAGTCAGATGGATATGCTGCATAGATAATTAAGAGGCAGACCTTTTAAAAAACACTTGTATTTCTTCACTTTCTCTTTTGGAACTCTGTGTTAACATTCTTTACTTTCCTTCCAGAGCAAGTAACACCACAAATAATGCATATCTGATCTCACACTGAGCCTGTTACCCAGTAGAAAGATATTCTAGAAACACTCACCTTCCCCTTTCAACCTAACTTCACATATTCCCTTTGTAAATTTCTCCAGATTTGACTTACTATATTGCATGAATACCAATTTCTGCTGGATATGAATATATCCAGAAATGAAATAACATCCTACTCCTGAATGTCTTTGGTATTCAGAAAAACGCCTTTACCAAAGGAAGAAAATATCAAAGAGGGGAAAATAAGTAAAATATAACATACCAAAATGACATAACTTTGGAACTTGCAGCAATAACTATAGGTTTAGTCCTAAATATTAGCTAGTCTTCCAAGTAAGACTAAAGTAAATATTAATAGCTTGAATATTATCTTAGCAAGTCTCACGTAAGACCACTGACTTCACTAGAGTCATGTGCACCAAAGCAAGAACAAATGCAGTCAGTTTTATTATAAATACATACCATAACATGCCCTAAAGTAAAAAGATATGCTGTGGGAATGCATTAAGAATAAAACACAACAAAAACCTCAAATATTTAAGAAAAAAGTATTTGTCAGTCTTTTAGTCTGAACATTTCTTCTCTGTTCTTTTTTGACTTACTTTGGCATTTTTAGAACATCTGAGCTGAGAGTAATTAAACACAATCATGGTGTATACCCTTAATAAATGAAAATTGAAGTAGTGATAATTGAAAATACTGCAGTGAAAACACTAGAGTCCTGTCTCGTTTGTTAACAAGAGTAATTGTAGCAAGCCTTAACAGTAGCTTAAGAATTTGATATTTGAAATGAAAGAGCTACAAGTGAAAAGATTTCCTGACTTAAGAAAGTTAGAAGCAAAATCAGATTTTAAAAAAATACATATTTCATCTCAGATTTGAGAAAACGTGCACAGACATAACAACATAAACAGGTGAGCTGACTTCCAAGAAGGCTTTGCAGGGCAAATATTTTCTTATGGAAATTGATATGAAATTAAAGAAATGTTTCTATTGTAACAACACAGGACATCAGAGGAACCATGTTCCATTTCTAAAGCAGCAGAAAAGAAATCAGATTAAAGCTCGATGCATTGTAGGTGCAGGTGGGATAAAGAACGAAAAGACTGGGAAACTCTAGTATGAGTTTAAAGGCAACTGAGGTCTTCTACAAGTAACTTTTTTTTTCTCTAAAAATATCTATATTGCAGATAGCATTTATAAAATAGTAATTTTAAAGATGAGTAAAATTACTGATTCAAAATAGGTTATATAGAATCTTACTAAAACAGTGCTACTCTGACTTACCTGTCATACTAAAACTCAGATTCTGTTTCACCTTACTGGAACCTATCTTCTCATCTCTTTCTCCAATCTACACAGCACCATTTAACATCACATCACACACTTAACAAAAATTATCAATAATTAAAATTATGAACTAATCCTGAGCTGACTTATCAAAGTTGAACACAGATTTCCTTCTCAGAATCTGCCGTTAGGCCTGTTTAATTTTTTCTTTTCTCTAAAAAGTAAAACAAATAATTTTGGTATCTATTTATAGTCTTTGCGGAAAAAAGTGCACAGCGTATGCACGGCACCTTAAATTTCTAGGCAGAAATTACACAGGACAGATATGGCGGATCTCCCAACTTGCATTTCTGATTGCAGTATTCTGACAGTAATCACTGGGTTTTCACATGCAAATCACGATGTCAATCTTACAACCCAGCTTTTCACAGGCATTAAGACTCACGTGGCTTTGTTTGGGCACAGCTGTATGGACCACATGCAAACAGCATGACTGAAACTGAGACACAAAAAAAATTATCCACAATTTTTCAATATACATGACTGTATCCAAACATTTCATATCTAGCCCATTTGCAACATCCCTATTTCTGTTAACGAGGAGGAAAATAGCCAGAACTAATGTTAGCACATTATAGTGTTTTGAAGGGGTTTATTTTGTCATTTCCTTCACCCTCTTTTCCAAAAAGACATCATAGCACTGAATAAGAAGAGGAAAATTTACTCCTCAGTTTAGTAGAAAAAGACATAAGGACAATCTCAGTCTGGATAGCAGGACAATCCCAGTTTGGATAGCAAAATAATCTTGACACACAATGGAAAGAAGGCTTATATTCTAAACCAAAATAAAATCCCTCAATTTTCTCTCTTTTCAGTGAAAACTCTAAATTTAAGTTGGATGCTTTTTGAAAGATACATTTTAGTCCTTTTCCTCTGAAGGAGAGACCTGCCCATTTTCACAAAAGGCACACTTGTTTTATTCAGCAGGTGAAGAGAGTTGAAGTGGTGATTTAAATGTGTGGCTAAGTGCCAGAAAAACCATCTGCTCAAATTTTAGCCTCAGACCTGTGGACAGATTCTGTCACCATCTTTAGACCATTCCAGAAGCCTTCTTGTTCTCAGTAACTGATAAAGTAAATTTACAAGAAACTTACAGAGCACTTGGAGGAATACTGGAACAAGAAGTACTACATGACTTTATTCCAGGATCGCCCTTATGTATTTTCAATTCGAAGTTCAATTGCACCACTTAAATATTGTTCTTAAAGTCAGAATTTAGAGTAGTACAATCAAATAAGACACTTAAGTAATAGCATGTGCAAAATTTGCAAGGTAATCTAGTTATTAATCCACATAGTTTTTGGAGTATAGCAGAAATTTACCATTTGTCATTTATATTTTTCCTGATGGTCAATGTACAGGAAAAACAAATATGCAGCCATTACTTCCTGGAACAAAATAAGAGTCTCATCCATTTCAGTAACACCCGTTGGTTTTCTTGATACATGCTCTAACTTATTATCTTCTAGACATATTCTGACCTGTTTATCCAAACAGACAGCAGGTAAAGAGACTGAATGTAACAAGAATAAAGGCTTGGGTGTGTTAAGAGTGTACAAGGTTGTCTGACCTCTAATAAAGTATCTGGAGGGAAAAAAAGGTAATTTTTTTAGTCTTAAATGAGACTTTCAAGTAAATCTGCAATCCCAAAGCACGAGCTACTTTACTGACAGGTTGGCAACAGTGAATGAACCTGAATTTTTCCTCCCAGGCAAGCCAAAGCAACACTCGCAGCTCAAAGCCAGCCACCTTGGGTACTGCTTGTTGTACCAACCATGGAAAACCATGAACATCAGGGTGTTTTAGCTGGTCGGGTTTTTTTGTAGATACAGTGATGAGCACATGAGAAGATGTAGCAAGATAATCTGAGTACAGTCACATCATCTGTAATTACAAGAACTGCAAAAAGTATCTGTCCTGATACACCATATACTGTCAAAATGTAAAGATGGTGGGGTGTGCTTGAGGTGAACTCCATAGGCGCATAAATGCTGCTGAAAAGAAAACACACTCCTGCAATTTTTCTCAATTGATGAATATAATTCTAGGGTATTGCTTTCTAGTCTTAGATGGGTGCCATATATTAATATCTCAGAATGACATTAAGATTGAGATTAAGATCTCAGGTTCTAGAGGTAGCTTCTGAATTCTATATTCACAGAATTAAGTCAAATTTTGCCACACTGTTGCTATAACAAAATTTAAACACCATTTTAATTCCATACACTTTCAAATAACTTAGCAATGGCATTGTTTTGCAACACTTAACTGACCCACCTTCTTCAAAACACCAGTGAATACTCTTGTAGGTAAGGTAGCAAACAGCCAGGCCACCACTGGGCCTTTTGACTGAAGTCAGAAACAGTTACTACAGAATTCAAATAGATTTCTGCACAGAAATCTGGGTCACCATGTAGCAAAGATGATGAGCACAAAAGTGCAGCAGTGGACAGAGAAGACACACACAATAAAGAAACCCCAGTGCCTGAAGTCAATAGACACAGTAAAATTGCTGCCTTAGAAATCGCACCACAGCATTATCATAAAGAGGGCATTTCATTAAAAGTTCTGAATAGCTTTATATTTTCTAAAAACATCATTCATTTCCTTTCATGAACACCAATTTTCTATTTCCCTTTCAAAACATGCACACAGGGTGATTTAAATCTTCATGTGATGATTTATGGTTAAATTAATTCTTCAGAATTATCATCGTAAAGTGTTTAGAAAAGCTTATACGAACGACTACCATAGAGAGCTCTACCAGTACCTTTTACTAACACACTATACTTGGCCACATACAGTCCAGCTTTGCAACACAGCCTCTGAAAAAATAATTTTAAAACATAAATCAAATGTAGGTTTTACTTATTTGATCCTAAAAGGTTACTCAGTAATATAAAAAAGGAAGTTTAGAATGCCAAGTAGGTCTGGCGTACAAAAGTAGCAGAATAAACCAGCAGTTAACTTGGATTTCAAAAAGACTTGGATTTTTTCATGAAACTCAGCATCTAGGCATAAACAGGCCTGTCTATCCTTGCCAAGATAATTATCATTAAAAGATGGTAGACAACCAAGTGGATGTGAATGGTTCGTTCTCACAGCAGAAGGAGGTCTCTAGCAATGGAATTGTGCAAATATTTGCACTGGTACCAGTGGTACTCAATGCTTTTATAAATAGATTGAAAACAAGCTGACTAATAAGGTGCCAAGCTTCTGCAATAAGTTATAGTAAAAAAAGATAAGAATCAACCATGAAGCAAGGCAGGATATTGAGTGGCCAATAAAATAACCGATAAGATAAAATTCTCTATAGACAAACAGAAAGAAGTAGAAACGGGGAAAAAAAGTTAACCTATCAGAAGTGGTTGGGAAAAGTAAATGAGAAGTTAAAAACTTTCAGGAAAGGAGCACAACAGTATAGCATTGCTTTTATATAAATCCATGGTCTGTCCACCTCAATGCTGTGTGTCTTCCTGATCCCCCATATCGAAAAATGATACGGTTTAACTGAAAATGATTTGGAGAACGAAAATTTAAGACGGGCAAAGGTAAAAGAATAACTGCTGTGCAAGAAATCTCTATGTACAATAAAGTCATTTCAGTCTCTTTCCAGAAAGACATAACTGAAGGCAGAAATAGTAAATGCCTACAAAACCACAGTCTTCAAGGTCAAGGTGATAAAGATTGATTCTTCACTCTCTTCCAAAATAAGGAGCAGAAGGCATAAGCTGAAACTAACAGGAAATATCTTCGAAACTAGATGAGGTGACTCATCAGCCAACAAATAGTTGAGCTGAACTTCCTTGCTGATGGATGTTTAAAAAGGTAAAGGTTGTGTCTAGATTTAAGGGAGACTGAACACATTTAAGTTGAAGAAAATTGTTAAAGATTAATAAATACATAGAAACTACATCTACCCCTGAAGCACTTGATCCAGAAAAGGGTTGGAAAGGTATTAAGCAGTAACATAGATTCTTCAGCCATTTTCTTACAGGAATCACTGTAAAAGGACTAAGAGATCAAGTGGATCCTGGGATTGACCTACTACAGCCACCCTGATGACACGTTGGATATAAAACTGTGGAATTAAAATAAAGGTATAACATTCTTTGGATAATTAAAAGACATTCAACAAATAAAAAAATGCTACACAATGTGGAAGAGAATAGTAAACTGCACAGCTTGATAAAACTCTAGCTGCAAAAGGATTTTGAAATGTTACATCTTGGACATGTATTTAAGAATTTTATATTACTCTATTACCCCACAGCCATTCTAAATGTAGGATTTTAGGGCCATTTATTTTAAGACGTTAATTTTTTTATTTTAGGAATACAAATAGAATATTAATTCTAAAATTCACCTAGAATTATTGTATCATGAAAGCTGAAGTACTTAGGAAAAAAAAACCTACAGATTTGTTTCTAATTTTTGTAAGCAACATCTGGCCATCTCTCACCACATTTCTGTGTTCTATTTTATTTTGGTGCCATTTATTTCAGTGCTTCGCTCTGTAAGATGTTGCAGAATCTATCAACTATTTTTAGACATTGTTATTTTCTCTCTGATCAAATATACCATCCTCACCCAGATCTTACAAGCTATCCAAACAGGAAACTACAACTGGATGTTGAGTGGATGGGGGAGATGCAACACAAAATAATATTTTCAGTGAATTTTCCATGGTCACTCATGGCAAAAATGGATGGTCTTTATAAAGTACAGATGTAGCCAAAAGTTTTTTTTCACTGAAGCAAAACAAAATTGATGGAGAAAGGAAGACTATCCCTTGGTCAAGAAGGATTGGGTTAGAGATCCTTTAGGCAAACTGGACACCTGTACGAATCCTTCAGCCCTGATGGAATACACCCAAGAGTGCATAGAAAGCTGGCAGATGTTATTGCTAAGCTGCTGTCCACTATCTTGGAAAGCTCCTGGAGAGAAGCAGAGATGCCTGAGGACTGGAGAAAAGCCAGCGTCACTCCAGTCTTAAAAAAGAGCAAGAGGGAGGACCCAGGACACGACAGGCCAGTCAGGCTCACTTCTATCCCTGGAAAGGTCATGGGACAACACATTTTGGATGTCATCTCCAAGCATCTGGAGGAAAAGTAGTTTATTGGGAGCCTTCAAAATGGATTCAGCAAGGGGAAATCATGCTTGAGAAAGCTGATAGCCTTCTATGATAGCATAACTGGCTGGGTAGATGAGGGGAGAGAACAGGAACAGGCTGCCCAAGGCGACTGTGGCATCTCCTCTGGAGATATTTAAATCCCACATGGACCTGTTCCTGTGCAACTTGCTGTAGATGAATCTGCTATTAGGAGAGGGGTTGGATAGGATGGTCTCTAGAGATCACTTCCAACACCAATGATTCTGTGATTCTGCATGCCAAAATTGAAAACAACTGGGGTTTTTTTGGAGGTTTTTCTTTTAAAGTGCAGTGTATGTTTTGGGTGGAAGAATGAAGGAATATAGAAAAACATTTCCCCAAAAATCATGTCTTCTTGCGTAAGACATGAAGATGCAAAGGATCGTAACCCATCTCCCTTTCCATGCCTCAAGCGTTTCAAATTTCAATAACTAGAAAGCTGCATTTTGAAAACTATTCTACGGGAGATTAAGCAACATTTTACAAACTTTTCTCACTATCAAGAGTCTGACAGCTGGAAAGATCATTTTTTAGCCAGAAACACACAACCTGAAAGCCATTGGTAAATAAACTCACTGCAGAATTGTGAGAGACTGCTAGAATTAATCACGTCAGCAAAGCTACCTCAGACCTAGACAAACACAAGATATATTTTTATTGCAAAAGTTACAATAGAGAACATTTTCTTTGCATTACGCATCAGGTCCTACAGCAGTTACAGAACCGAGCCACATCCACCTACAGTTGTATTGTAGGGTTTTTTTTAAGCATATTATGCCTTAGGTAGTCATATGCTGAAGAGGAGGTCTGGATTCAGAGACCATCTCAAGATCTGTGAAAAGCACAAATGGACATCTCCGGTGTTAAGAAATCCTGTTTAGGTAAGAACAAGAACTGCCACTGCAGGTAATGCAAAAATGCTAGTCCCTGCTCCATCTCCTCTTATTTTTACAGTCATACTCAACTCAAGAACAACTGAGCTTTTAGTGCAATTGTCTCCGCAGCCTAAATGCCCCAAATAGTTACAACACACATGAAAGAACATTTTGTTCAGATAGGCAGGCTGAGGAACTGAATGTGCTTCACATGCGAGTTGTAATCCTCCCCTCTCAGTAGTAACAAAATGTAAGGACATAATAACGCTTTTAAGAAACCAGCTCAGCATCAAGGTTGAAGCACTCCCTAACTGTGCATCTTGTGGCACTTTAAATCTTGGGTGCAGACAATTTGTGTGTCAGAATCATTGATCTTTTTAACCTCATACTGCGTAGCAATGAAGGATTCTTTATTCTACAACTCCTCTTTCCTGGTTGGGTTCTTTTTCTTTTTTTTTTTTTTTTAATTTGTTTTTATTTTGTTGTTGTTCCCCTCGAGGCTGCTAACATTCTGGAACGGGTTGCCCAGGGGGGCTGTGGAATCTTTGTTTCTGGAGATATTCAAGACTCAGCTAGACACAGCTCTTACAAGTCTTAAGGTTTTAAAAAAAAACAAAATAAAACAAAGCAAAATCAAAACACCTGGAAAACTGTAACATACTCTCAAAGACTGAAGTGCTTACTCTCCAGTTAACAACATAGCACGTTTGGTATTTAATGCCAGTGTATGGTCACACACACACTTCCAGCCATTCAGATACAACTTGTTAGAAAGTACAGTCAGCAAATGAAGAGGTGTGTTAATTGCATTAGACAAGTGGTGACTCAGTAATAAGCTAGTTAATACATCAAAACAGCATGAATGTCTCTTTTTACTACTGACAGCTTTCTCAACAAGATAGCTAATAGAGACCAAAAGTTTCTTCCACTACTCAGAAAAGGAGGTGCGGTGAATGAATCAATCCCAAAGTCTCGGGACAGTGACCCCAGCACATGCAGGCTGATAGTTACAGAAATGCTTTACAGAGGTTATCTTTTCTGTCCCTCTTACTGTAAATGTACAGGATTCAAAAGGATGCTTTAGATTTTATGAGGAATATAAAACAGCAACTGCTAGTTTCGCATGCTTGTCTAAACGTAGATGTAATGGTATTGAAACTATTACTGTTCTTACACATTCAAAGCCATTTGACAAACCACCCTAACTGCCAAATTAATCATCACATTATTAATGTGTCATGTGTTATGTCTTTGAAAAAATAAATTTATCAAAAATCTAAATTACTCTGGTTTACCATTCATAAGTTTTATTATATGTAATAGGTTTCAAAGCTGTTTTTTAAAGTGTGAAAGTAAAGCTGTTTGGGGAAAATCATCACAACAAAGAGTCTCTATACCTAAAGTTACGGGAGTTGATATGAACCATGCATTTTAATCCTTTTTAATAATGAATACTGGAAACAGTAAGCAGGTATGTTAACTCACTGCTACTCAGGTCCACAGCCCCTGTGTGCTAATTCACCTTGAGCTCGCCCAAGCACCCAAAATTAAGCAGATATTGAAGAGTGTCTGAAGTTCAAGAACCCTTTTCCATGTGAAAACCATACTTGCTACATTAGTGTGAAAAAGGACTTTTCCAGTGATTAGGTCAGCCACCCAACATATAGACAAAATTTCAAAACAGAGAAATATAGTTATTAAAATATACAGACATTTTGTGGTAGTTGAATATCATGAAATTAATGTATATTAATAAGAAACACAATTCATTAACAGATTTTCTAATCAAAGCATGGTCTGAATATAATATTCAAAGCAAATTGTTGTGCAAAGACTGAGAAATGCACAAGTAGAAACAGACCACAGAATATTTCATTTTATATATTTAAAACAATAGCATGGCTTCCATAAAACATGTTTGTTTACTTAAATGTTGGGCAAAAGAACCAAGTAAAATGACTGCACATACTTAAGAGTTCCCAGATTAAAATATCACTTTCCCAAAACAGAGGGAATAAATGAAAAAACCTGATTGCAATTCTTTCTAAATGTTAAAAACCTACAAAATGGCTAAATACCAAAACTTCTGAAATCTTGCAAGACTGAGTTCCTTGCTTCAGTGACCCCAAACACAAAATAGGAGATGTTCTGTGGCTTTCGGCTTTCAGGCTGAAGACCGTCCTCCTCTAGCAGCCGGCAAAGATCTGTTTGTTGTATACCATCCCTATATTTTCCTAACTCCATGATGCCTTCTGCCACAAGTAAAAGAGATGGGCAAACCACCCTAGAAGTGACGGAGGAAGACAGCTGACAAACTTCAGACCTGCTGGATCTTCCATCACTCTATTGCTGACCACAGCTGACGACCACTCAGATGCTTCCAAAAAGGCAGACGTTATTGCTCTATCCCCAACTTGTTCATATAAGCCAAGTCATCTCCACCGCAGACCGGAAAGAACATTATTTTTATTTAGCTAATTATTTTAAAGTTAGATTTTTCTTTTTAATTTAAATATGACAGAGTGAAATTTTCCCTCTTGATAAAAATAAATAACACATACCTCTATTTTTGGAAGACGCACTGCATAATTTTGCCGATTAAGTTTTCTTTTCTATTAGAGCATTACATACTTATGTTGTATAAGAAATATTTTTATTGAGAATAGGATGCTTATTAGGAACCTACTTATTGACCAGTGTTTTTCCCAATACTAACTGTTAATATTTTCCTTATTTTTACATAAATATTTGTGTGATTTGGCTTCACTAACTAACAAGAGCTCTGCCTTGCTCTCATTCTATGGTCAGTAATCATTACTGGAAGGTTATTTTATAATGATTAGCTTTAATATTGTAATTCAATATATTTGAACTTTCCAGCATTCTAATTCTTACTTCTTATTTCTTTTGATCCAAATATACCCTTAAAGACCAGTATTAGACATGATAAGTAACATTTCTAAACAGCAATTATACATCTCATTGCCAAAACCAGGCACTCTCTTAAAAAGATTCAACACATTAAAAGCAATAATTGACACAAACGTATTAGAGCAGATGACACTCAGAAAAAGAAAATAACTGTATGAAGACCTTGAGAAAGAAATTGAGCAAAATCATCCCATCTTCACACTAGATGTTTCTATCAAACAGAAGACACTGAAGGATTTAAAAAGGGACCACAAAGTGCGAGTCCCCACTATTAAGCCCACATTTATTCCTCAAAGGTCCTTTTCTGTTGAAGATAAAAAAAATCACCTAATGGTATTGGCAAAACACTTCACTCTGAAGGTTAAAAAATTAAGAACAAAGTCAGTCAGATTCTTCTAACTTGTATTACAGACAAAAAAACCCACAATTCATGACCCGTTCCCTGTCCTGTTATTCCACTGGTTCTCAAGGTAGGAATATTTGCATATAAATATGGCTATACATAACAGGAGGAGCTTTTAGTGCAGCGATAACAGAATCTTTTCTAAATACTCCTAAGTGTTCTTTTTCAGTTGTTAGAACCACCCTTTCCTTCTTTCTGAATTCTCCCACCTGAAGGAATGTGAATTAAAACACTAGAGCTGAAGAAGAGATTTGGCATAGTTCGTACAATGAATTAAAGCTGACTCACAAAATACTTTGGTCAAATGTTTTGGAACAAATTACAAGGACTATTAAAAGATGAATTATAACAAGTGAACTTCAAGGGCCTGCTGGGAAAATATAAATATTAGTAATATAATTTGTTGTTGTATTATAGTAAGATTAAGAAACCTGAATGACAAATTAGATGGCAGAGAGTAGAAGTAAGAACATGTTCTTAGAAATAACAACCTGACCAGCTTCCTGTCCCTCACTTTTTTGAGATGATCTCTTCTTGTTTTATTTCTTGAATACAATGATATTAATTACAATGAAGTTTGATTAGTAGAACGGTTAATTACTCATGCTTGGTTTTATCAAATATTCTTCTTATGTCTACAGGTCAGAATACTGGACAGAGAGCATGTGAAACTCTAGATGCTGTCCTAGAAGATGTAGGATCTTATTCTCAACCCATGTCAAGCAAACTTCTACATGAAGTCAGAATCTTTTACCTAAAGCTACACAGCAAGATGGAATACATGACAAAATAAACAACAAAAAAAAAAACCTTGCTTTTTCAATCTTTGGATTTTACTGATGATGTTGGTTAATTCTTATTTTAAATACCATTTTACCATAGATTACTGATCGCTTTCACAACCGAATAAGCAGAGTAATAATGGAATTAATTCTTTGTTTATCAAAGGGTAACTACCCAGTAGGAATTTTAAATGGTATTAGAGGCTATACAAAAAAAGACATTATCATCAATTAAAAAAAAAACAAAACATTATCTGTGCTCAAGGTGAAACAAAGGAAAGTAATTCTTTAAATAGTTTATTTCTAAACTATGAAATGTACGCTTTACATAAGAGCATACCCATACTTTTCATGTACTATTCTTGATTTATGCACAAGAAAACCTTTGAACAGGACAAAACATTTGTGTGCTCATTAACAAGATCTTAAGATGCTCTCCCATTGGTTCTATTAAAACACACACATGCTAACACCAAAGGTGATGCAATAGCAATTGTTTTCCCTCCTGCAAAACAGAAAATACACGTCGATACTGTTTCAGTTCAGCATTAAAGATTTATCTCATCATGCCTTCTCACATTAAGTACTTTACCTTAAATGCAGATTTTTGTTTGCTGTTTTTCCAAGGCAAAAAAAAAATACATGCACCTGCAGGAAAATACACTTCTACTATACCTCTCTTATGTGGGAGAAGAATTTTCTTAGTAAACAATATTTTTATTTTCATTTTATCTCAGGATAACCTTTCAGATGGCCTAAATTCTGGATATCTCTCTCCAGTATTTATTCTGTTTCTTGAATGGCTTCTGGACTTAACACTGCTGACATAAGCTCCTGTAAGAGGAAAACCTCAAATACTGACACACAAGTCAACAATTGTTTCTGTTTATCATCTCAAGCATCCAAGTGCTTTGAGACTTACCTTGCACTCCTAAGTAGTTCTTTCTCCAAGAAAAGGGCTCTGCTTTATTTTCTCAAGCCCAGCTAGACTATACTACGCATATAGATACCAATTTAATGAAAGCAATTGTCCTGGTTTAGCTTACCTAAGAGAACATATAGGTTTATATTTGTATTAAAATGTAGGAAGAGGAAAGATTAAAGCTGTTTGCAAATTTCAGGCTCCTAACACTGTTCTGGAACATCTTTTTGGAGATATTTCCCACAAGAGAAAAAAAAAAAAGATGAAAAGCTTTTACAGTGGCTTAGCACTGCAACAGGTCGATCAGCCCATGCGTTGTAATTTCTGTCCCTCAAAGTCACCAAACCTCAACTGGAAAAGGTCCTAAGAAGCCTGATTTAAACCTTATGTAATCCCTGCTTTGAAGAGGAGGTTGAACAAGATGTCTCTGCCTTCAGAATGCTAAGAAAGTTTTCCTAAGTAACCATTAATCAGCATTTCTTTTCTCCTGATGCCCTAAACAGCAGCCGCTGACTCACAAACTGCTGTATAGAGCATCTCGTAGGGTCCAGCATGGTATTATGGTTTCTTAATTTACGTTTTTAATCAATAATACATATCTAGATAATTCCTATTCATGGACAAAAAGCCTATTGCATTCTATCCTTTCTTTTTTAAAGGCAAAAGGCATTTGACAAAAGCTGGTTAGCCAGCAGGCTCAGTGTGCTTTTTCTCCTTCCATTGGTACCACAGAACATTAATTCTCTTCTGGTCACTTCGTAACCATATTTATATTCATTCATCAAAAGAGAGAGTTTTGCAAAGTGAAACAAACTATTACAAGCAATACACTCCCCATCAGAAACTGCAGCATTACCTATTTTTGCATCCCTCCAGTAGCAGAAAAGCACTGAAAATTCTAATTAGAAAGCAACCACAACACAAAGTGGTATTTGACTAAAAGGATCCAAAAAAAGGTCAACTTATATATTAGCCTGTTGAGAAATTGAATTGCTACTTTGTCAAACCTGTCAGTGTCTTAAACTAGCTCCAGCCACTTGCTATGATTTTCAAATGACAGTCACAGCCCATCCACTGGGTTTTGTTTGTTTTATCAGAGACCATCAACTGCACAAAATAAGATTACTTTACCAAGATTTCTTTTCGTTATATTTACTTTATGATTGCTATTTTGCCCCCATCAGAGAAGCTCCTATGTAATTTATTCCCTTTCAGTGAAGCAGTACCTCATCCCAACCCTACAGCTATCTTGAAATCTGTGAACCACAACCCTGGCTGGTACCAGTAAGAAGTCTTCTGCTGTGATTAATAAAACAAACAAAAAAATCCCAACTGTGTTTACAATATGTATTTCTAAATTATGGTAAGAAAATTGCTTGAAATGACTGATCAATTGAAAAAAAGAATCTTTATAATAATCAGGAAAATACAAAACACTACAGTGTTAAATGTGAAAGCACATGGAGGAAAATAAAGTAGCAGTACCTTACCTGTTTTGTTCAGTGCAGAGTAATGTTAAGTTGCCATTACAGTGAACCTGAAAGGTAACTCAACTTCCATTAAATAGAAAACCTAGAAACTTCCCAAACTGTAATGTTACCCCTTCTGTAAGGACAAATAAATGCATGGTACTCAAGTTCTCTACACTAAACACTGCTCAAGAGCATACTACAAAACACATCTGCAGTCCTAGATGAGCTAGACAAAGAAGGAGAACAATCCTGAATGAAATCAATTTCTCATGAAGGATCAAACACAGATTCATAATCAAAGCCTCAAGATTAAGCAACATGCGCTGCACTTAAGTGACTCTTTGCAGGTTTTATGTTCTCTGTTCAGAGAATCCAGCAGAGCACAGTACACAGATACCCAGGCATGTCATGCAGTAGATAACTCCAGGTGTGGAAGCACTAGCTTAGCCAGCACCACACTTCAGCTGCTCAGAATTCAAAAGGCTGAATATCCTCTGAAGCCGATTCTGTAGGAACCTCTACTTTTTATTTTAGCATCATCTTAAAAGCCTGGCACTTTCCAAATATGCCCAGAATCAGAATGGTCTTCCATATCATTATCAATTCTGTTGCACTGCACTGTCGTCTATCTCAAAGAGTAAATGTAGTCCCAATGCAACGGTAAGGAAAAATTATCCCCCAAACAGAGATGTCATGCCCAACTGGGGAAGCTACAGCTCCAGAAGCATCAGCCAGAATGCCACTGCCATATGTAGCATTAAAATACAAATAGTATTAGCCAATTTTACCATTTAAAAATTAATTAAAATTAATTTTACCATTTAAAAAATAATATCTTCCTCCTTGTTGGATGTGGAGGGAAATATAGTAACCAAAGATGCAGAGAAGGCTGAGGTACTTAATGCCTTCTTTGCCTCAGTTTTCAACAGCAAGGATGTCAGCTCGCTTGACAGTTGGCCCTCTGAAGTGGTTGATGGGGGCAGCGTGCATTATGGCCCTCCTGCAATCCATGAGGAGGAAGTTAGAGACCTGCTGAGCCACTTGGACCCTCATAAGTCTATGGGGCCGGATGGGATCCATCCTAGGGTGTTGAGAGAGCTGGCGGATGAGCTTGCTAAGCCGCTCTCCATCATCTTTCAGCAGTCCTGGCTCACTGGAGAGGTCCTGGAAGACTGGAAGTTGGCCAATGTGACGCCCATCCACAAGAAGGGCCGTAAGGATGATCCAGGTAATTACAGACCTGTCAGCCTGACCTCGGTCCCAGGTAAAATCATGGAGCAGATAATCCTGGTGAAATCATGCGGCACCTGCAGAACGGTGAAGAGATCAGGCCCAGCCAGCATGGGTTTAGGAGGGGCAGGTCCTGCCTGACCAACCTGATCTCCTTTTATGACCATGTGACTCGCCTGGTGGATGAGAGGAAGGCTGTGGATGTGGTATACCTGGACTTCAGCATGGCCTTTGACATTGTCCCCCACAGTACACTCCTAGGGAAGCTGGCAGCCCGTGGCTTAGATGGGAGCACTCTGTGCTGGGTTAGGAATTGGCTGGATGGCCGAGCCCAAAGAGTGGTGGTGAATGGTGTCTCATCCAGTTGACGGCTGGTCACCAGTGGTGTCCCCCAGGGATCGGTGTTGGGTCCCGTCCTGTTTAATATCTATTGATGATCTGGATGAGGGGATTGAGTCCATCATCAGCAAGTTTGCAGATGATACCAAGCTGGGAGGAAGGGTTGATCTGTTAGAGGGTAGGATGGCCCTACAGTGGGACCTGGACAGATTGGAGAGATGGGCTGATTCTAATGGGATGATGTTTAATAAGTCCAAATGTTGGGTACTTCATTTTGGACACAACAATCCCATGCAGAGCTATAGACTGGGGACAGAGTGGCTGGAGAGTAGTCAGGCAGCAAAGGACCTGGGAGTACTGGTTGACAGGAAGCTCAACATGAGCCAGCAGTGTGCCCAGGGGGCCAAGAAGGCCAATGGCATTCTGGCCTGCATCAGGAATAGTGTAGTCAGCAGGACCAGAGAAATTATTGTCCCCCTGTACTCGGCACTGGTCAGGCCTCATCTGGAATATTGTGTACAGTTCTGGGCCCCCCAGTTTAGGAAAGATGTTAGGATACTGGAATGTGTTCAGAGGAGGGCAACGAAGATGGTGGAGGGGCTAGAGCATAAGCCCTAGTAGGAGCAACTGAGGGAGTTGGGGCTGTTTAGTCTAAAGAAGAGGAGGCTGAGGGGAGACCTCATTGCTCTCTACAACTACCTAAAAGGAGGTTGTAGTCGGGCAGGGGTTGGTCTCTTCTCTCAGGTGACCAGTGACAGAACTAGAGGGCATGGACTCAAGCTTCGTCAGGGAAAGTTTAGGCTTGATGTGAGGAAGAAGTTCTTCACTGAAAGGGTGATCGGCCATTGGAATGCGCTGCCCAGGGAGGTGGTGGAGTCATCGTCCCTGGAGGTGTTTAAGGGGAGATTGGATGAGGCACTGCGTGCCATGGTTTAGATGATGGGTGGTGTTAGTGTTGGTGTTATTGTTGGGTTATAGGTTGGACTTGATGATCTCAGAGGTCCTTTCCAACCTTGTGATACTGTGATACTGTGATTTTAGATCTAATTTATACATTACCAAGTAATTCATCTGCTGCAAACATTACAAATTATGTAACACAAAGTAACAGATAAATATTTAGAAGTCAGATAACTTGAAAGAAGACTCAATATGATTTATGTGTGTGTGATATATGGAGTCTTATGATATGGAGTATCTTCAGAGACCTGTACATACAAAAAGTGTAAATGTTTTTCTAGTATGTGGGTCAGAAAAAGTCTTGAAATAATAAAGTAAAGGCATTAACTCTAAAAGTTGGGGGGAAAGTGAGAAACATATTACTTATAAGAGCAATTTATGAAAAAGATATCATTAAAACTCATTGTTTAGAGGCTTTGATGGCCACAGATAATCTTTAACCCTCAGAACTATACAAGAATTTTAAGACTAGAGTTTAAAATATTCTGTGTCTGTGGCAGCAGATGGGTTCTGTTTCTTTATAAGTTTGGTTTGAATGAAAGATAATGTTTAAGTCTGGAAAACTACACACATGTAAAAATGCAAGATGACCCTTTATGAATGTCATATCTGCACAATACATTGTCAAGCTGTGTATCAAAAAAAGACAGAGTGTGGGGAATAGACAAAAAGCATAAGTAAACTGACAACTTTTTTCTTAATAGCTTAACACATATATATCCATTTTGAGATGATGTATCCTCAGCAAGAGCTAACTTTCTAGAGCATAAAACTTTGTAAAAATGCACTTAAAGATATTACAGTGATTTACAACAGCTAAAAATGTGGCCAAAATGAGTGAGTTTTGCAAAAACGTGAATTTTTGGTTTTAATCAAAAGTCAGTTTAATACTGCATAACATATGAATGATGTAAGTGAAAATTACTCTTCTAGCATGATAATAAAAATAAACTGAAGCTCTGCTCAAGAAGCAGAAATAGCCAATAAAACATATTACCAAACTGTATCATCCACAAAATGTGGAAATTAACTGAGCTGTATACCAAAGAAAGTTACCTACATACTCTCACTTCATGTGGCATCAGTGGTAGAATTGTCAAAAATTTCAGGTTATATAGCTTCACCTGTGACTAAAAAACTAAAATAAAACTAATTTCTGAACAGGTTGTGGAAAAGACACAGTCTGTTAGGAGGGTGGCAAAACAGTGCCTGCAAAACACTACAAAATATTTATGTAACTGTCGTGAACACTGGAAAATTCAGGTGTGATGTTTATCACATCATGCTTCCCTGTTGCCCAGTTCTTTCACCAGTAACATGGAGCTCTCTGAAAAATCAACCTCCTTATTCACAACGTAAAATAAAAGAAAATTAAAATATCTGCAATGACAAGCAATGCTAAAGCTATAAGAAACAAATGCCCCAAGGCAAGCAACTCACAGCTGATTAATTATTTACCATCACAGAATCGGTCAACAGTGTCTGAAATGAAATAAAAGGTGCATCAGAATTGCTGGTTTCAGCAAAAGATTCTCCTTATCTCCCTGGCCTGGACAGCTACCTCTGAGACACGTTGAATTTCAGCCAATGACAGCGTATAGAAGCCTAATTTAAATCCACTACAAAATGAAAAGCTGTGACATGACAGTGGCAGTACTCTCACCACGTGGTTCATCAGAGAAATAAATTGATACAGTTCTGGTAAGAAAACACAAAGTCTATCACTACATTTCATCTTCTAATTCACATATGTTGCTTAACACACCTTCTTCTTGAAGCGAAACTGTTTTAGCTTTGAGTTCGTGGTGTGCTCAGCAAAATTTCAACAGGATACTTTTGACTCTAGGAATTCAAGTTCCTCTCTCAATACATTATTTAGATCTGAGTAAGAATGTGTCCTCTCAAGAACAACCACAGGTCACATCATGCTCCAGCCCATGCTCTAAATGTAACTGTGATTCTCTTCACCTAACTTTGCTAAATTCACCCTCAGCAATTTCAAGCTAGCTTGGATGATTTTGAACTGATTTGAGTTTTCACACAATCCTCCATAATATGTCAATAACCACAACCTCAAAACAAGGAGTTTTCTCGCTTCAGATGTTTTCAAAACACCGGTACAGTCAAGCCCTAAGTAACTGAGAAAGAATAAAAATCAAATTGCACTCTCATCTTAAAGATAACCATACTTTCCTTTCCACCATTCCATATGCATCTTTGCTAGTAGGTGTTACGTACTACCAGCAAAACAGCTGCCAAAAATACTTTAGATTCTTCTGAAGGCACTTTGGGCTCAATTGCAAATACAAAGATGAGTTGATATCATTTGTTAGCTTCCCTTTTTCAAACTTATCTTGGCAAACTCAAAAGTTTCCGGAAAAAAAGCAATAAAGTTGCAGTCTCAGTCTATCTAAAGACACGAAAACAGACATTCACTAAGCCATGATCTGCAGCAACAACTGTAACTCAGCAGTTCAAATTCCACACAGACACGAACCAAGGTGACGTTAAGTCCTCTAATGGTCACAACTAAACACAAAATACATAAGGGAAGCAGATTTGCTCCTGTGACTGGACTGACACCCAGGCACTGGAAAAACTAATTATTTGAAATACATCAGCGTAAGAAATGTTGCACAGTCAAATCTCAGTTACAAGTCTTAGAGGAAAGGCCATGGCACTCTGATGAAGCTCCACTGTTTTGTTCTGCGAGGCAATGAGAAGATGTCACTCTCAGTGTCACTGCTTGAATCCATTCATGGGCTTACAATTGTATAAGACTGGTAACTCAAAACGAAGGCAAGAGTTGTCAGCCAGGGAAAGTCATACAGAACAGGTGAGCGCTGGCTCAGTGTTGTTAATCTAGCTGGGTGTTGAACCTTCCCTTAAGTAAGCAGAAGAAATCAATATAACTGAACTCAGTAGCTGATTAGTGTACTCTCAACAATGAATCTAGTTGTACTAGGGAGATTTACCAGAATTAAACTAGATTCATGGGATAAGTGGATAAATGCTGAAATTTTAACAGAAACCTTAAAGGCTGAGACCTAATAGTATGTCTGGAAGGAGCCCTTATCTTTTACAGTGGGAAGCAAGTCTAAATAAAAATGCAATTCTATAGTTTAGGCAGATGAAATCTAGCACCAAATAGAACTGGTTCCTCCTCCCACTAGAAGTAATTCAGATCAATGTCATGGGATAAAAGCCCAAACATCCCTTCCACAGATTAAAGCACCATGTGTCAGGCTGACTTAAATGAATCATCTTTGACTTAAAGTCTGCACCTCAGCCTCTGATGAAAGAGTAGATTCTTGCAAAGGGACATTCTCTTGAACCTTGACACCATTTGTGCGTGGCTGACAAGGCATCTAACCTACTATTTCATCTTCCGAATTGGTTATGTGCACTGAAAGAGAAGCAGGCACCTACCCAGCAGAGGCAAATTACCAGGCAGCAATAGATACAATACTGCAGAGACAGACAACAAACTGGCACACAGCCTAGAACCCTACAGAGAAAATAATGGGTTTAGATCTAAAAACCTCAGACGACCACACCAGGGTTTTGCACCAAAGAATGGCAGCCGTTCTGTAGCCTTAAACTTCAGTTTGTCAGAAGAAGCTGGCAGCTAGGTTACAAATTACACATCTGCATCAATTTATTAAGATATGACTACAAAATAACAGATGTAAATTCTAAGCCCTCTTGCTTTCCCGTATAACAGGTTGAAACTCAGCCCTTGTAAACTATGTCATTTGATTTTCTTACTCAGTAGGTATCACACCTGCTAGAAGATGGCAAAGAGGTATTACATGGATTAAAGCAAGCCTCTGATCTTCAAACATAGCTCTTGCCCGGTGGGTGGCAATTTATTAGTTCCGTTGGTAGATGAACACAGATGGGTGTTGTGATAAAATGCCATATACATCAGTAAGCTACCAACACCGAAACACGTGATGAGCACGTGTAACATAACAGTAAAGCTTTCCAGAATGGAATTCTTCAATTGTGTCACTGCTTGTAGCTTCAGAAGTGCTTGGTAATTATTATTTTTTCCTTAATGGAAGAAACACAAACTAAACCCACATATTAGTTACTTACCATTAAACCAAATGACTTGTCTCTCATCTTTGGTTCTTAGTTCAGAGGCATCTACTGTTGTCCTAATGGGATAGCCACAGCCTGCCTGCCCAGGAACACATGCATTTGTCATTAATAAAGCTGAAGAGTTCTTTTTCAGACAGTTAAGAAAAAATATAAAGATAAAATAAGCATAGGGTAACATACAAGTTTTTGGCAGACTATATATTTGTCCTGTATACAGAAATTCTAAAAATCAGAACTAGCTTCAGAAGTAGATTAAGATGACTTAAACTTCAGTGAAGGAACAATCCAAATTTTTTTCTCTCTCAACATTTCCGGCATGAGATGAAGAACTCAGTGCAATAACAAGTATGTTCAGAATTCATCTGCAGGTTTATAATTGACACCTGAAGTCCTTTTTCACTTTTACACACGTTAAAAGGAAAAAAAACGTCTTGCCAAAAGCAGCTGTCTTTCCAGACAGAACAGGCAGAGGTTCCATTTCCCAAGCAACTGTTGCTCCTATGTGAGTTTCCTCCTGGGAGATTCACTTGATCAAATACACCCAAATGACATGCAATAGAACTGAGCATTAAGGCAGACATTTTATATAAATGCTGTCTTTGTTCTTTCTAAAAAGACTTAGTAGGATGTGATAAACAGTATCTGCTAGATTGTGATTCTCATCCTTCCATCTTCTCAGTGGATATTATGCCTAATATTGATTTTTAGATAAATATTCAGCTGCTCTGGAGATTCTCTGCATAAGAGTGGCACGATATCACAGTATCACAGTATCACAAGGTTGGAAAGGACCTCTGAGATCATCAAGTCCAACCTATAAACCAACACTAACACCAACCATCATCTAAACCATGGCACTCAGTGCCACATCCAATCTCCCCTTAAACACCTCCAGGGTCGGAGGAGATCAAAATAGAGATATAAAGCTATCTACCTCTTTCAAAAAATAAAAATGGTTAAAAAAACAACAAATAAAATAACTGAAGAGATTTGGCAAAGTAACAACAGGTTAGGAACTGCATCCCTCTTCAACCTTTACCTCTTTCACATTCTCCTGGTATTTCTTCCATCGTATGGGTAAAAGAAACTAATGAAACCTAATGTGATAACATAATAAAAATGCTATGTTTTCTTCTGTTTTTTTAAATACCTGATCCTGAAAGGATTATGTCGGGCATGGTGAGTAAACACCCTTTTTTGCAAACTAATATATTTAGTATAAACTCAAGGTAAATAGGCAGCTGTATAGAGCTCTCAAGAAGTCCTTCTTTCCATGTAAACAGCACCAAGGAGCTGGACTCTGCCTGCGAAAAGAGAAATCTCTCCAATGCTCCAAAGTAAAAGACTGTCAAGACTCATGGAAGGCTTCCCTGATCCGGTGGGAACCATTCGCAGGAGAGTTGGAACTGGGTGGTCTTTAAGGTCCCTTCCAACCCAAATCATTCTATGATTCTATGGTTTCCTTTTTTGAAACCTCGGGATTACTTTACAAAGAAAGAGAGTAATAGTATGAGGTTAAATTATCAATTAAGACTAGATCTCTTTAGGAGCTAGAGTAGCAAATAAAACCCAGGAGTCCTATGTGCTCATCACTAGTCAATGAGCCTGACTGCTAAAAGAATAACAAGGGAAAAAAAAATATCAAAGTAAATGTAAATTACTTTGTGTCAAATTAGATAAGCATACTGCAATTCTTCCACAGAGGAAAAAATAGGGGTTTTATTTTTATTTAAAAAAAAATAAACAGTATTATCTCTGGAGGAAACTATCTCACTTGTACTCTTTCTCTTCACAAATATTTTACATGTAGATAGACCTCCGCTGTATATCAGAAAGAATATATAATGCCATAATAATATAACATCAAATTTGTCCTCAGCTTTTTCATTTATTTTATACACAGATATGCCTATGAAATCCATATACACACTCAGAAAAGTACATTATGTAAGTCGTTTTATAGCTTAAATCAAATAATTCTGAACAAAAAAAATTATGACATTAACAGAGGCTTTATATTTCTTTAAGTCCAAAGAGGAATTTGTTCCATTTTAAAATACCGCCATTTTTTACAGTATTGTTCATATCAAGAGTACAAGAGTCCTAGATCTCATTCTTTGTGTTCACTTGCTTCTTTTCCTAAAAACCTGTCCATTAGAACCTGAATCTATTTGTAATATCTTATATGGGAAACTGCTGAACAAGACTTTTTTCCCTTTCCTTTTTTAAGCTTTAGGTTTGAAATGAATCAAATAACCATTTATTATTACAAGCTATGTCACTTTTTGTTATTAACAATAGTTTACCATAACCAAGAAACTTACGCAGGATTCTTTTGACCTAAAAATCATAGATTAAATAACTGAGAACTAAAATCCATTTAGATGCTATGCATTTGCCTTACTAATTGACAGAGACCTGGATTAGAGACTGAAAATGCAGTGGTCAAATCCAACGTTATCCTCTCAGAGCATTTGGCTTCAAAGTCAGATTACTTAATGTGTATCTAAAGAAAAAACATCGATACCAACCTATCTACTTAAAAGTGTTATTTATGTTTCCTTGGAAGATTCAGGCAGGCTGTTAAAGCAGTATGAGTTTGGAATCTGTGACTGAATTTTTAAATATCCCATAATTTACACAGAAGACTGATTTAATTTTACTAATGTAACCAGAGGTTACTAAAAAAAGTACTATCTGTCTCCTCAAGCCACCCCTCAAATTCCCAAGTGTCCTTATGCAATGGGAGACTGCAGAAGAAAGGGAAGAGCAGGTGTTACACTTTCCCTAGCAATTTTTCAACCTCTAGACATATGCCACAGAATAAAGATGTGGTCAAACCTATTGTCACAGCAATCTTCCTTCTCCAAAAGATTACAGAAACCTGAACCGGGACTCTTCTGCCATTTCAGAGGGCAGTACCAGCCCCACTACACATTTATGGAAAATGGAACCTTTTCCTTTATTGTTTTTAGGCAAGTACAACAGCACGCTGTGGCCCCAAGCAGTGAGTAGTTTTTGTGAACCCACATGCACGAAGAGACAAATACTTGTTTTTGACCTGAAGCTGGCTAATGTAATTTTACCCTCTTTAGGAAAGCAATAAATATGTTTTGAAACTACTAGCTGCCAGAGAAAGTTCTGTTACTTTCATGTAGAAGCATTGATCTAACAGACTTTAGATTAAAGGATAAAATTTTTCTCTGTTGTAGTGCAAACCCCAAACGTACCTCACCTGCTCGCAAAGATACTTGGTTGCAAGTATCTTTCTATAAACTATATTAACATCCAGCTTCTCAATACCTTGACTAAACTGACAAGCAATTTCCACCTCCATTTCTTTTCTGCTCCTAAAGACAAGCATGAAGTTCATCCTTTTCTTAAGTTCACTATATCCATGAATTCACAAAGATAATTCCCAGTGGATCTAAGATTTTCTTAGCAGCCGTTTAAGTACTTACTCAACCAACTGTATAAGTTTAACACTGAAATGCTCTCCAGCTGGAGATTGAATTCTTGTCCCTCCCTCACTTTATTAACTGCAGCTGATTCACCTTATTTGTGGAAAATCTGCCATTTAGAAACTTCTTGGCATCATATGTATCTGGTTGTATATTGATAGCACAACGAGCCTTAAAAATTTTCTGACAAGGTAAGATAATAAAAGGTACCATACATGGGACACAAGAAGGTTGTTTGAGATGGGTAATAAAATCACATAATATTTGCCAGTAGTACGTTCAACGTTACAAATAAGCCCACATCATTAGTGACCTTTTCTATTTTTTATTTAACTATTTTTATAACATTTTTCTGCAGTAGCTCTAAAGCAGAATGCATTAATGGATGTGCAAAACCCAATGTGTTGTTACAATGGAATGTACAATTTTTGTTCGAATAATACCACTTTTCTCCTTATTTAATCACCTCTTAAGATATAAAAACAAGAGACTCTTTCTGCCATGCAAAGATACCATTTTCTAAAATAAGTACATGAAGTTCTCCCAAGGACTTTTTTCCTGATGGAAGAAAGGTTACCTACAGGTATACAACCCCATTATAGGTAGAATTCTACAATATGAAACCTGAAAATGAAGCCACATGCATCTTTGTCACTTGACTTTAAGTTTTGTTATAAAGTCAGGAAGAGACACACTGAAGTGCCAGTGAGTTTATGACTGATTTGTTTTATTTGGACAGATTCGTGTCTCAGAAAAGAAATCATGGCCACTCCTCAGCCAGAATTGCTGCAAAATATTAGATAAATGCAAATAACTCCATTAATTTTCATTCTGATATCATTCAAATCTCTAATTCAATGAAAAATTCACATGCATGGGCCGCTTTATAGGACATAAATAACCATATGGTACCAACCCCCCCAATAGATTTCACAAAGCTCTATTTACTTATAACACTTCACTAAGATACTCTAGTACTACTAGAACACCCAGTTCACCCCCAGCCTCATCCTGGCCACTGTTTCACTCTGCCCTTCAGAGGCCCTGCCACAAATGCTCCCCACTGATTCGACACGAACAGAAACCTACTGATTACATCACTTTATGGAACCTTTGCCACTGAACTGAATAACCTATAGTAGGGGCTTGATTCCATGGAAAACTATGTCAACTGCAAGCACATACGACAGCAACTGATGGTGATCCTGGTCCTACTCATATCTGATATTTTTCCACCCGATTTTAGTTAGAAGCTGGATAGGGACTATGAGTTCTATTAAGCCCAAATTACCATCACCTGCAATTTGGAAAGTTTTATCTCATTTTCTTTTTTTTTTTTGTTATGCTTCTATGGGTATTTTGAAAATGGGATATCTGAGATGAACAAATATTCTACCGTGGGATTTTTATTTATAGCAAATGCAGAAATCCTGCACAGTTTCAGGTCTCTCTAGTTGCAGTTTAGAAATTGAATATTTTCTAGTAAAGCAAACGCAATTGCACTAGGTATTTAGAGAAACCTTTCAATATAAGCCAAGTGATTAAAACACTTCAAACTATGTGCTTACCATTTGGAGGCACAGGCAAAAGCAATGCAAACTTATCCAATACCATCCTAAAAATGAGTTTCAGAGCTAATCAAAGGTATCAACAGATTAGATTTTCAAGTCCCTTTCACATTCAAACTGAAAGTGAATGAATTTTACTGTAACAAGTTTACCCTCTCAAAAGAAGTATTCTGCTTAACTCATACAAACGGACATGAAAAATCACAATAGCTTACGGGAACGATCAACCCTGAATACTTATAAAACTGCAACGTCCAGTAAAATTTGATCTTCCTCTTTAGCACCTTTTGGGCGGCATCGTTCTGACACCTGTTCACATTACGCCAGGCACTTCTTTCAAATGATGAACAGACCCGCAAACTTCAAACAAGCACACCCTATGCCATTCTGTAAATTCTAAAGCCACCTGTCAAAAAGCTTTGTAAAACTGATAAATAACAAAGAAAGCTTCTTTATTTTGGGAGTAGATATTCCTGATAAGGTACCTATAAGTACCAATTACACAGAACCAAGGCACCCAGTATCGCTATGCTGAAAAATATCTATGGTGGTTGCCTGTTGTATTCACTTTTGTACTGCAAGGAACATCTGTGTGCAGGTCATGTTTTATTGCTTCAGGGATATCTTTTTCTGTGTTGATTGAAAATTAAAATGGTAATTTATGTCCTGCGCTTCCATACTGGACCACTGCAATGTTTTATTGTATTGATTTCCTGGCTGGCAGTTCTTTGCATACATTTAACAGCTTATGTGAAACCCTGACAGCAAGGTCATTTCAAACAAGCCATTCCCAGTTCTGCTCCCTTCATCTCCCCACAACACCAAATCGTTAGCTTCTAATTAAATCGCATACATTTGGGGCTTTTTTAATCTATAAAGGTTCTTAAATATTAAGTCAAAATTTCTCTTTATCCTCTGTTGTGTGCCCTGTTTCCCTCAAACACTCAAGCCCAACAAAGCTTTTCTTTAAAGTATTTCCCTATTGATTGAGTCTTTTTTTCTCCTTCTAAGCTTTTAGCTGCTGTTAACCTTGTATGTCAGATCAACAATTTGTTTCAATTAGGCTGACAAACTTTCAGCTTTTACTCCAGTCTCAGAGCTCATTTCCTTGATCTAATGTAAGCTTAATTACCTGAGTTGCTAATTCTGTTAAAGAAAACAAACGTGAAATATTGTACCTGGCATGAAAAAAGTCTTCCAAATGTACACTTTGACAGCCTGATAATTGACAAGGCTTTGATTCTTCTGAGTATTGATTTTAGATTGAAACGACCAAGATTAAATTATGATCCTTTTAATAGCATAGGGAGTGATTGCAGGGTCCACCTTTGATAAACCCTTGGACAAAAACTCCTACTGAAATAAGAGCCTGAACATAAATAGCTGTGTTGAGGGAAAACAGAGTTGTCTGCAGGGTGTTTGCCTAAAACTGATGTCAGAGGCGCTATCATGAGCCTCTGTGTTAATAATGCAGTGGCATTACACATAAATGCACATGCAAACAGACATTGTACTTCACAAGCAAACTTTCACAATATCTATTTTAGTACCTTTGTATTGTTCACAAAAAAAGTAAAATATTAAGATAATTACCATATACAAATAAGAAATTAAACAAGTGCAAAACCTAATCTCCTATATTCAGTAATTACTAAAACCAGTAGTATGCTGTCACTATAGCAAATTGTTGTTCGTAGTCTGAAATTAAAGAATTACTTTTCACACAAGGCACTCTAGTGGAGTAAGTGGGATAAAAAAAGAATAATTAGATCACTTGCGCATAGAATTACTGGATGAAATTTTCTCTTACACATGAGACCTTGTTGCTGCTCCACCTAATGTGGAGGAAAATGTTTTTGCATGCAATACAGGGGCATATTATTTTATTTTAATACATTATATTATTACATAGTGTGCCACAATCATTAGAGATGCTATTTTCATCTGGAGCACATTTACAAAGTTACCATTTTAGCAGAGCTCTTCTGACTTCTACCAACTGCCAAAATGTCCAGTAGATCCAGAGAACACAAAAGATTTACTGACAAAATGATGGCAACAGATTGCATGAATATTCAGTACCTTTTAAGATGTGTTAGAAACTACATATAGACAATACACAAGTTGAAACACTAAAATGTTGTTGGAGAAGTTTACATTCAGTATGCAAAAGGAGTCTTAAACAGGCAAAACACCACCCCAGTCTGTTTCAGTAAAGGCTGTATTCCCACGGCTGATGGCTATTGGAATAAGACAGGAAAATTGTACACCAGTTACACAGACATCTGAATACAACACATGCTCATGGCATACTTCCACATAGGATGATGGCTTATCAGTTTCATATCATATTTTAAATTAAGCTTAATATATTTAAATATATTTTAAATAATATATGTAATAGGTTTACACAACAGCATGTATGGAAAAGAATATGGAAATCTGTAAAGTAAGAATATCTCAGGCTACTGATGATTATCACTGCGTTTACTAAGAGAGTGATTAATCGTTAATTAACTAGATGCCACAGGATATGCATGGCTAATCCACAACTCTTCCACAAAAGAGAGTGGAAAGAAGCCCAAGTTTTCTGATCTTTTCAGGAAATTCTTAGGGCTTCTTAGAAATACAATTTTGTAGGATGAAGCAGGGGATCTTAATGTCCTCTTTAACATCCTTTACTCTGCACAAAGAATCACAAAATCGTTTCAATTTGAAAGGAGCTCAGAAGGTCACACAGTCCAATCTCTGCTCAAAACAGGTTTACTATGAGTTCAGACAAGGGTGTCTTGAGCTCTCTCCAGTCAGGTTTTGAACACTTTCAACAACACCCTTCCTTCGACAAGTCTTTCCTGGTTAATTTGCAACCATTTTCAAGCAGTAAAAGACTATTTTAGTTTTTATTTTCTACTATGGAGTTATATTACTCTGATCTTGTTGTGAACAATGATTAATTAAGCATGAATCCATGTATTCTCGCAAATGATACAAATTCATGCTGTCATGTAATGCTGTAATTCTCTCTGTACCTAAAAATCGTGCTCCAGGATTAGCATGACTACTCTTTTAAAGTTACACCACTTAATATCCAACAGCGTAACATAAAACAATTTAAGAGACGACCGCTTTACCATTTCACTTTATCAGTCAATTCCATCCATTCCTACTTTCCTCTGTAATCTGTGAACTGCTTGGGTCCTTTCAGTAACTGGACACAGAGTAACAAATACAAAAATAATTTGGTATTACAGAAGTGTTTGCAGGAAAAAAAAAAGCATGCCTGGAAAAATAAATAATCCCTTAAGTTTCTTGTTAACATGACCACTAAAAAATTGTCTGTATAAGAACTGCCTGACAACTCTGAAGAGCCACGTGTACTTGTAAATTTACTTGCAAGCAATGTATTCTTGTGCTCATGCTCAACACAATAATCTTTTTAAAAATTTAGATCCTGTACATAATTTACTTTTCTACTAAGTAACAATGAATTTTGTAATCCATTTGCAATCCATTTTTCATTTGTTACTTATCAACTAATCACTGAGACTGACTCTCCTGATATATATACACACACATATTTGTGCGTGTTTATACACTAATACTTTATGTACATATAAAAATATTTTATTCTTTGGAAATACAAAACGTGAACACTACGAGGAGTAACAGGCAAAGAACATGGACATACTAAGATGCATTTATAAGGAATTCTACTAATCAGAAATAGTTTATAAAATGTTGTTTTCAAAATACATGCAGAAAAATGGTCTTTTAAACAAGAAGGATTATAATCACACATAAGAAAATATGTATGACAGTCATTCCTACCAGATGAAGAGCTTTGTTTTCAAACATTCGTCCCTATTGAACACAACAACAGAAAGACAACTGTGAATAAAGATAGATTATTCTCAAGAAACACAACAGGTCAAAAAGAGTTCCCACAGACAGGAATTCTTTGTGGAGGAGATAGGATGGAGTAGATGAGACACTGAAAGAATGTAGTTAGGGATAGCAGATGATCAGTATTCTTTTCTCTTGTTCGCCTTTATTTTGAAATCTTTAATTGTAAACAAGCTCTTTGTAACTTTGAGGTGCATGGAATTTTGCAAAACTGGTAAGACACAGAAGGAAGAGACCTAAAAATGACATGAGGAGCTGGATCTACCAGACATACACCTAATTCTGTTTCACAGGTCATTATAATACAACTCCGAGGAAGAAATAGCTCTTGTGACTACGAAAAATATTATCTCCCTTATACTGATGGATTTCTCTAAAACTTTTCTTGCGCTGAAGTCAGGATTAATATATAATAAAAGATGCACCCACATGTAACAACTTAGATGTACAGCAGCTAGGGAAGAGGAGATAAACCAGAACATGCTGTTACAGTTCCTCTAGAGGACTTCATATAATTCATAATTTTAATCTCAAAAAAGACTTAATTCAGGTCCTATTACTAATGTTTAGTTTAAATTGATATTTAACAGCATTTGACACGTGAATAATTTTTCATACATGCATTTGATGCTTGCATTAAAAGGAAATGCTATAAAATTGCTTATGCAATATGCCTAAGAACCCTTGTAGTTGTGTTTCCTTATTGCTTTTGAAAACCTCTCAACTTCTATGCAGGCACCTTTTCCATAAAAGACAGCAGAGACAATTTCTGTCTCTCAGAAATCATGACTATGTTGTTTGAATTCTGACTCAAAACCAAGAAAACCCCGTAGGTCTAAACATTAAACATGTTAGCAACACTACTTGGATTAAGTTTGGTCTTCACCTTAGGAGATAATTGGATGATTGGCATCAGCATGAACCAAAGCAAAGGCTTGGCACATTCACCACTAGCAAATTTCCTCCACAAGCAGTCAGATACTGCCTTTTATTTTTTTTCCCAGGCAAACACATTTTACCAGAGTTAAGTATTTCATCAATCTGCAAAGGATTAATCACAAGGGTTCACTTGTCATGAATTTCGCAGAGAACCTTCATCACTGACTTTTCCTACTTTAAAACCAGCAACACTAAAATATCAGTAATCAATAGCTCTACATTTTCTCAGGTTCATTTTCTAGACTAGCGGACACGCCATATAAACTGAAACGCTAACTATTCTTCACAAGAATGCAGAGAGCCAAATAACTTCTCTACCTTTGAAAAGATGAACAAAGCTGCATTGTTCTGGGATGTGAAAACTGACGAGTCGTACTACGGACCCTCAAGGATGCTCTTCTCTGTGAAATGTAGTAGCACAGTCTTTAATATCAGCTGTGGATGGCTTCACTTGGCCTTTTAATTCACCTCTATCAGATGTCAGCTGATATTTGCCACCTTCTCTCTGCAGCAAGGCAGCTCCTGTTACCTGACTGGAAGGTGGTTAGTCACAACTGAACAATTCATTTCTTTAAAAGCTGCAGATATTAGAATGAAAATGCAGTTTGTTATTACTTATGAGAACATTCCACTGCAGGTTTACACTTCTCAGAAGTCTCATATTGTTCTTAAGATTCACATTTTTTTGCCATTCTTGTGTGAACTTTTCTTATAAATTATCACAAGTCACATATAAGTCCTGCTTCTGTCCTTAAATAGCAAGACACTGCACAAAAACCATGCCGTAATAACCTGTATTCAATTTACAGAGCCTACGTTTTTCCAAGTCACTCATTTATTTTTATTTTGCTTTTCAACAGGACAGACTAATATATACCATATGCTACAGTAAAAGGAAAAATCTTTCTTAATTAGTTGGCGTTCTTGTGTGGCAGGTTTCTCACACTATAAATTCACATTTGCAAAAGAGTACATAGCGCATAACCTGGAAAAGCAGATGCTACAGTAGCTGTGCAAGGAAGCTAATGACAAACACAACCCACAACGCTAGTTGGACTTAGGCAAAATACAGGGGGTCCTGCCCTGTGGGACACACCAGTCAGAGTTAACAGGTCAAGGGTCCAGGAGTCTTTATGAGGGAAGGAGAGAAAAGCAACCAGAAGCCCTTCACAACCATTTAGAAAATAATATTTCTGCCAGTTTACCAAAATTTTTGTAGAACATGAGGTGCTTAGTCCATTTTAGATGTTTATCACGCTGGATCAAGAGCTCATTGATGCATACTCTGCTAGACCACCTACAATGTCATGGTTTTCTGCTATTCAGTAGTATGAATTGATTTCATACATGTAGCCAAAAAGTTTTGCAACATGCTGAATGATTTATAGAACAAAGACACCATCATTCTAACAAGAAGAAAAATACACAGACCCCGGACAATGCAGTATCATGACGTTTCAATGATTACTGTACTTATCTTAATTAGTGAGCCATGTGGACACAGAAGCAATTTAGCATGAAAGTAGTAGCACACATTTATGGATGACGTTTCCTTATGAATGATTTCCATCAGCACACAAAGATGTGCTTGAACAAAAAAAACTCTACATCTAGACAGACTTATTTAATTGTTGCTGGCTTATTAATTTATTATATTTAAATTTTGTTGCTCATTTTTTCTGTACAGTAACACGTCAAAATTCTCATTCTTCATATTTTCCTCTGTTGTTCTCCAAGATGATCAACACACAGTCACGCTGATGCCCTAACTGTGCCCCTCATCCAGCAACCATTCTCTTTACTGCTTATGTTGCCCAACTTTTCACACTATCACAGTATCACAGTATCACAAGGTTGGAAAGGACCTCTGAGATCATCAAGTCCAACCTATAACCCAACACTAACACCAACCATCATCTAAACCATGGCACGCAGTGCCTCATCCAATCTCCCCTTAAACACCTCCAGGGACGATGACTCCACCACCTCCCTGGGCAGCGCATTCCAATGGCCGATCACCCTTTCAGTGAAGAACTTCTTCCTCACATCAAGCCTAAACTTTCCCCGACGAAGCTTGAGTCCATGCCCTCTAGTTCTGTCACTGGTCACCTGAGAGAAGAGACCAACCCCTGCCCGACTACAACCTCCTTTTAGGTAGTTGTAAAGAGCAATGAGGTCTCCCCTCAGCCTCCTCTTCTTTAGATTAAACAGCCCCAACTCCCTCAGTTGCTCCTACTAGGGCTTATGCTCTAGCCCCTCCACCATCTTCGTTGCCCTCCTCTGAACACATTCCAGTATCCTAACATCTTTCCTAAACTGGGGGGCCCAGAACTGTACACAATATTCCAGATGCCTGACCAGTGCTGAGTACAGGGGGACAATAATTTCTCTGGTCCTGCTGCTACATTATTCCTGATGCAGGCCAGAATGCCATTGGCCTTCTTGGCCCCCTGGGCACACCACTGGCTCATGTTGAGCTTCCTGTCAACCAGTACTCCCAGGTCCTTTTCTGCCTGACTACTCTCCAGCCACTCTGTCCCCAGTCTATAGCTCTGCATGGGATTGTTGTGTCCAAAATGAAGTACCCGACATTTGGACTTATTAAACATCATCCCATTAGAATCAGCCCATCTCTCCAATCTGTCCAGGTCCCACTGTAGGGCCATCCTACCCTCTAACAGATCAACCCTTCCTCCCAGCTTGGTATCATCTGCAAACTTGCTGATGATGGACTCAATCCCCTCATCCAGATCATCAATAAAGATATTAAACAGGACCGGACCCAACAACGATCCCTGGGGGACACCACTGGTGACCGGTTGCCAACTGGACAAAACCCCATTCACCACCACTCTTTGGGCTCGGCCATCCAGCCAATTCCTAACCCAGCACAGAGTGCTCCCATCTAAGCCACGGGCTGCCAGCTTCCCTAGGAGTGTACTGTGGGGGACAATGTCAAAGGCCTTGCTGAAGTCCAGGTATACCACATCCACAGCCTTCCTCTCATCCACCAGGTGAGTCACATGGTCATAAAAGGAGATCAGGTTGATCAGGCAGGATCTACCCCTCCTAAACCCATGCTGGCTGGGCCTGATCTCTTGGCCGTTCTGCAGGTGCCGCATGATTTCACCAGGATTATCTGCTCCATGATTTTACCTGGGACCGAGGTCAGGCTGACAGGTCTGTAATTACCTGGATCATCCTTACGGCCCTTCTTGTGGATGGGCGTCACATTGGCCAACTTCCAGTCTTCCGGGACCTCTCCAGTGAGCCAGGACTGCTGAAAGATGATGGAGAGCGGCTTAGCAAGCTCATCCGCCAGCTCTCTCAACACCCTAGGATGGATCCCATCCGGCCCCATAGACTTATGAGGGTCCAAGTGGCTCAGCAGGTCTCTAACTTCCTCCTCACGGATTGCAGGAGGGCCATATTGCACCCTGCCCCCATCAACCACTTCAGAGGGCCAACTGTCAAGCGAGCTGACATCCTTGCTGTTGAAAACTGAGGCAAAGAAGGCATTAAGTACCTCAGCCTTCTCTGCATCTTTGGTTACTATATTTCCCTCCACATCCAACAAGAAGTGGAGGTCGCTGCTGCCCTTCTTTCTGCCATCGATATATTTATAAAAGCTCTTCTTGTTATCCTTAACAGAAGTGGCCAATTTGAGCTCCAGCTGGGCTTTTGCTTCCCTGATTTTCGTCCTACACGACTTAACAACATCTTTGAACATGACGTGGCTTACGTCCCCTTCTTTCCAACGACGATACATCCTCTTTTTCTTACTTAGTTCCTTCAGAAGCTCCCTACTCATTCAGGCCGGCCGTCTGTCCCTATGACTCTTCTTACAACACATGGGGACAGCCTGCTCCTGCGCCTTCAAGATTTCATTCTTGAAGTGTATCCAGCCTTCCTGGACCCCCTTGCCAATAAGAGCTATGAATTTGGCACAACAAAGTTTGAAATTAACCTTTCGCACTGGATGGGGTGGTGGGCTTTTCAGCTTTTGTTCATATTTCCCTAAAAAATCACAGAAAACTTAATTTTTAGGATTTGCTCACTATAGTTCACCCTCATTAATTATATTGGGAGCTTCAGTCACAGCGAGAAATCTAAGCAGAAACATGAAAATTCCTCCAGAGGGCACTCCACTAGGAACACTCCATCCAGGACAGTCATTTTATGTGCACTTAACACTGCTGTCCTCCAGACTTCCAAAACGGTTGTAGACCCAGAAAGTCAGAACCTCTGACTATCCAAACGGCATCAGAAAGGACTTAAAAGATACAAGAAGAATGGGGCACAAGAAGTTCAGAATTAAAGGGGCAGCATGACTCAAGCTCCATTCTGCAGCATCAAAGAGTCTGCCAGAGTCATCCCATCCCTACTTTCCCTTCGCTTTTAATATTGTATTTATTAGTCTAGCTTTTACTTTTCAAAATCTAAACAACAAAAAGAAATGATGAAACAAAAAACCCCCACATATTTTTGTATGAAACGAGGCCAGTAAGATGAAACTGAGGCTTCACTCAATTTCATTTTTTTTTTCAACTCATTCTCAATGAACTTTTCATAAAATCAAACCAAAGTATTATTTTCTCTTTCTTTGGTAAGATAGTTAAAAAATAGAAAGAACGCCCAATGAGTTGATACGAAGCATCACAGGATAGAAAAGGACAATAAGCTTGTTGCAAAGACCTTACACATTCAAGACCAACTACTGCTATTTTCCAAGAAACATGCAGTACTAGATGGAAAGAAGATACCATCTCTTCAGTCTTTCCAGTTAGCTATTAGTTAAGTTATAAGGTATTTATTTGCTCAGCTTGAAAAGTATTTGATTTCCATGATACTACTGAGATTTATTCAGTCAACGAAAGCACAGAACTCCAAGCAGGATGCTTCCTGTGAAAGAAGGAGTAAGTATATCATCTAAAATAAGATTCTGCACAGAGAATTCAGTTTCCTCATGAAGAGAAAATGAGGTAAGCTTAGAGTTTAAACTCAAAGTCAAAAAAAAAAAGGATTTTTAGACAGTTCTAAGCATAAATTACAATAAATTCTGTCACATGCATATAGACTTTCATCAAATACGAAAGCTTTTAATACTGATCACGCTTCATTAAAAATAAAACACAACCCTACACGGCTTGGAGAAACATCCAATATGTCATAAATTATCTTGCAGAATGTTCTTTTTCTTTGTTCCAAGGATGCAATGGTACCTTACACCCAGTTTTCTTTCCTGACATCATTTGTTTAACAGCATTATACTTTTTTTCATACCTTTTTATACCTTTGGTTTGTATTCAACCAAAGATCAGAAACTATAGATTTGACTACAATATCCAACATGAAATGAAATCCAAAGTTATTCATTGAACATGCTGATAAGATTAAATCATCCACACTAAGGATATTTTAATAAGGAAATTTTAATATTTTCTAGCCTTCTTTGTTTCACTGTATTTTACTTCAAGAGCAAAAGATGTTTGCCATGAAAAATAGACATTGTGACTGGAGAGTCTGAGTTTTCATATATTGATTTTGATATTTTTTTTAACTTGTATTTTTCTATATTTTTTCAAAAATCATTACAAAAAAAGGCAAAAAAAAATCTGTGAATTTTGTATTTCCTTGCAATTAATCACAGTGTTGCCTTTTCCATTCAAGGTGTACAAGCTAATTCAAATCATGCAGTTTCAGCTTTTTACAAAAAGAAATTCAGTGACTTTTTGTATACTCAAATTTATGATTTATGAGACAATTTTAATTTTGGACCTATTACTGTATTAGTGCTGTTCCAGCAGGCCTTTATCAGGACTAGTGAAATCAGATGAATACTCCAGAAAATTAACACACCAGATCCAGTCCTCCTCAACAATGCAGGTTCTGCACGTTCAGGGAGGGCACTGCAGCATTTGCAGGTCCTTGCCAGAAGAACAAAGGATATTAAGAAATACAGACTTATAGGTATGCAAAATGCAACATACAGTCAGTAATCTATTGAGGTCAGGACAAATTTAATTTCAGATAAAATCTCAGAAGGCAATAATTAGAAATGCAATAATTAGAAATGCAATAATTAGAAATGCAATAATTAGAAATGCAATACTGTGTGCAGAGATATTGAGTTTTCTATTTGCATTTATTTCAAATCTAAGACGGTTGCCAATACTATAACTCACTAAGTTCAAATTTTTGTTCATATTGGGGCACCTTTCTGGAAGAATACTGTAATTTAATAATCAATTTATATTCAACATCCAGCCTTTCCTTCACACCTTTCAAAAAGAACAGAATAAATATGCAAACATTTAATGATAGGTTCAAAATACGGAATTTAAAACCAACACTTTCAAGCTAGATTTCATATTCAACAATCTATGCTGATAAGGAGGTGGCATAATTCAAACTAATTTGGTTCTTATACTCTTCAAGTATTGAAAATATACATGTTAAATTAAATATTATGGCTCTATTCAGAATTAAAGCTCTGCTAAAGACATGCAACTAAATCTCTACTGAGTCTTACGGTACTTTTCATCAGACACATTAATGACTCATAAGAATTTTCTCACAAGTGTTAAACACCTATAGCATGCACACCGACCTACGGGTAGGGGTTTCTGTTCTAAACTTGCTCAGTTACAAGGTCTGGTACATGACCTAGCACAGCACATTCGCAGATCACAAGCAGTATGCTAAGCTATGCAACAGAATGAGGGTACCTGGGGATCCTCAGGTTTGCTTCTAATGGGAATACACTCTGTGTTAATGGAGATTTAAAATACAACAGGAAGCCACACATTTACTACAGGGATGATCACCTTGGAAAACAACAGATGAGCAACACGTGGCACTAAGACCACAGCAGTAGAGTCACTATTGAGTTTTAAGTAAGAGTCACAATGCTGCTGGTTTTCCCTCTACACACAAAAAATATATTTTTATTAAAAAGGAACAACGGTGAAGTGGGAGAACACCAAACAAAAAAAAGCCTGTTCAAAACATATAGGCTGAAATTGTTTAAATAAGCTCATATTTTCACTAAAGATGACAATTTCATTTGAGAAAATAAAACTGATTCCCAAAAAGCTTTTGAAGAAAATACTCAGTGCATTTCATTGCTTGCTGTCATTCTTTGAGGAAATGGCCTCAAGTAGTGACAGGGAGGGTTTAGACCAGATAGTAGAAAATACTACTTTACTGAAAGGGTTGTCAAGAACTGGCAGAGGCTGCCCAGAGAAGTGGTGGAGTCACCATCCCTGGAGGTATTTAAAAGACATTTGGAAGTGGTGCTTAGGGATATAGTTCAGTGGCGGACTTGGTAGCATTGGGTTTATGGTTGGACTCGCTGATCTAAAAGGTCTTTTCTAACCTAAATGAATTTGTGATTCTTTACTCCATCTTTATTATTTTTACCATTCTGATTTCAAATGTTTTAAAGTGTGAAAAGAGTTTTTTTCCCCTATTAATAAGCATTTTTATGTATCACTCAAGGTAACTGATCATACACTGCATAGACAATGTTAGTTCAAAGTAATGTTTGTGGTATGGCTGCAAATTTAGTTCACCTGAAATCAGAAAGCAAGTATAACAGCTACAAGGCCAACCTGCATGGAGGTAGTCATAGCAACTAATCAGACTGAATCAGTTTTCATCTTCTGCCCAAAAGTGATATAAACTCCTTTGTAAAATCATTCTCATGAGCTAAACGCAGTTGAACTTTGTAGACCTAGAATTCAAGATTCGAAAAGCATCACTTTTGAAGTAAGACTGGGAAAGTTAGCCTCCTTAAGGGTGCACTGTGCGCAGAAAATGATAACTTTAAATAAGCTGTAAAAAGAAGTTACAAAGAAAAGAGTATTGTTTCCATGCTTGACAGAATAAGTATTAATGGGCTTGAACTTCTGCTAAGAAAAGCATTAGACTGGACCTCAGAAAAGTCCTTCCAATTGAAAGACAAAAGACCACTCAAATGTACTGCCTGGAAACACTAAAATCTCCAGTCTGAGAGGTCTTTCAGAGCAGGTCAAACAAATTTTTGTTAGAAGTTCACTGCCTTTGTCTGACCAGGAATTACATCCCCAGATCCTTTTTGAGCATGGTTTTCTATGATTCTATTAGAAACCTATGAAAGACGTCAGAAGAAAATTTTCACCCATGATGAAATCTGAAAATAAGACTGAAAAAGGCATAACAAACGTATATAATTTTTGGCTTTATGCCTCAGATACATGCTGCATCCATTGCCTTTTCATGTCTGTTATCTATTAATTTTAAAGACCAAAGTGATTCTACTAATATAATATTCCCCTTATTGAAATGGCAGATTCAGTATTAATCAGAGATACTTAAGAGAAATGTCTATTACAATGTCTATGGTCAAGACATGTTTCATAGTGCTGGTCTTCAAAAATCACTCCTCTGGTTCAATGCACATGAACATACTGTGGCCCCAATACCCAAGATTTTTAACAAATGCATAACAAAAGTAAGAGTTCACATTTAGATGAGAGTGGCTTTAAAGACACCAAAAATATTGAGCTTTTATGGCCATGTTTTCATTACTCAATAATTTGTAACTTTTTCTCAAAGTGCTTACATAGAAGACCTACAAATCTTGGCAAACCAGAAATGTATTTTATACCATAGAGCAGCTGTTAGCTCTGCTCTTGTTTCTTTTCCTCTTTTCTCTTTATTACTCTATACAGGAATACGGTCCTCCTCTGTTTTACAAATTCAAAGAAACCAAAAACCTTAGGGTTTGGTTTTCTTTTTTTTTTCAGTTGAAAGATGATAAAATAACAAACTTCTGCCTTTGAATTTCCCATAGGTCCAAGTTCAATTTGAAGGGAGAAATGAAAAAAAGCATGGGGGAGGAACCTGTAGAGAAACAGAAAAGGCTAGATATTCTTAAATCATCTGGTTACATCCTGCAAAATCAAGAGCAAAACGTATAGCACAACCAAAACCACATCAAAACCCCAGAGCTTACTTCTATTTTCTACAATTCAAAGCACAAAATTTCTGAGATAAGTTCACTCCAAGTCTCCATCCCCTAAAATTACTACTAATAATTTTTATCTTTGCCTTCCTGTTGGACAGGTTTAATATCAAATTTCTGATTTTCATGGAATAAGGCAGCAAGAGATGACAGGTAATCACTTCAGTCAAATTATCCTAGCTACTGTTCTTCAGGTTGCTTCTTTACGTACAAAATTAACAACACAGAGAAGAGGGAAGAATGGATGGCTACACATAACCAAACATGCAGAAATCACTTGTAGCAGATTGCCGTGACTGAGGAGAACAAAGAAGTGCAGGGGGAGAAAAGTGTTAGCAGTTGTAACATTTATCAGGTTTGTTTAAACTAATTATCCAAAATATTTTCTAATTTAGCACACAACAGAAATCTCAAATTACATTCAATTCTAGCATTCCTACTGATGTCAATCTAGGACATAATTAAGTACAGGTTAGACCAGTTAGGAAGTTTTAACTTTTAGAAGTGACCAGAATGTTAGTTTCAGATAACAAACCCTATTTTTAGGTTGGTGCAAAAATAATTGTCATTTTTTACATTACAAACTGTGATGCTTATTTTGGATAAAGCCTCTATTTAACTGTGTTCATAGTATATACCATTTTAAAATGTGAAATTCACTCTATTTATGCTAATGGGTTTGTTTTCACTGTTTAACTATTTTTTTATATTATGCTGTCAAATTGAAAATGAAAAAAAAAAGGAAAATTCAAGCGATTTTGTTGTATGAGTTCAAAGAGGATGTAGAGCAGTGGAAACTGCTAGCAATAGTAATCAAGCACTTGGCCAGGGGGACTGTGAATGAACGTACAGCTTGACAGTGGTTCCAAAAATTTTGTAATGGAAACGAGAGTCATGAAGATGAAGAGGGTTGTAGACGTTCTCCTGTGACAGACAACAACTGAGGGTCAGTATTGAAAGACACCCACACAAAACAATTAAAGAGATTGCAGAAGAGTGAAATGCTGACCATTCAACAGTTGTTTGACATTTGCACCAAACTGGAAAATGATAAAAGCTCAACAAATAGGTGCTGCATGAGCTGAACAAAAACAAGACAAACAAATCACCACTACAAAGCCTATTTCACGCTTCTTTTCCACAACAAAACTGATCCCTTTCATTGTGAAATGATGAAAAATGAAAAACCATCACAGCAGAGAAGTATTGCAAGGAAATCAACAAAATGCACCCAGAACTGCAATGTTTACATCCAACACTGGTCAATCGAAGACGACCAGTGTTTCTCCATGACAATGCCCAACCACGTTTCTCACAATTGACTCTGCAGAAACTGCACGAACTGGGATAGGAAACTCTGCCTCACTCAGCTTACTCACTAGAACCCTCTCCCAACAATTACCACATTTTTCAAGCATCTCAACAACTTACCACGAGAGGAAGTTTTCCAAAACCAAGCAGCATCTCAAAATGCCTTTGAAGAATTCATTAGTTCCAGGACTCCAGATTTCTATGCTACTGGAATAAATAGACTTGTTTCTTGTTGGCAAAAATGCATAGATTGTAATTGTTCTTCTTTTGATTAATACAGTTTATTATTCTAAGCTGAGATATACCGCTTGATGGGTAGAAACAGCAATTATTTTTGCTCCAACGTAATAGAAGTTATTCTGATAATTACATGGTGAAGTATAAACTATAAAATCATAGAAATATAGTCATAACCTGGTCTGAAATAGATCTTCCTTGCCCAACAGCCATAACATAACTTTAAATAGCATACATCAGAAATCTGCTTTCTGCAGAATCTTTATACTTTATGGTGTGTCTCTCCATATTCCCAAGACGCAAAGACCTTTAAATACTTAGTTTCATACACTGAGTATCTAGCAAAGCATTGGAAATACAACTTACTTGTTTATGTATTCTAACCATGTTAAAATATATAAAGAAATACATAAAAATCCCCTTGACAACATTCTGCCTTAGACTAAACACTGTAGCTAAAAAATAAGTAATTGAAAAGTCTCTGAAGAAAGAATATCTTAGTGTTTTCTTTGTCTCTACATTGGCTACTGTGTATTAAGCTTGCCCGAATACTATCAAGATTTAAGTGGGAAAAAAAACAATGAATTTTATTCCTTATTCAGTAGACTGGTATCCCAACATGAAACCTCCAAAACTACATTCCCTTTAGATCTCACTTTTCCCCATCAGAGTTCTGCATCTATATGACATCATAAACCTCAGGTGCCACACAAGAAAGAGCTGTAAACAGGAAGAAACAGTATCTGAAAAATTTCCGATGCTGTTGATCAAAATTCCTTTTTCTTACAGATTTTGAAGGAATTCATAGTTCCTAAGTCTGAAACATCTGTATTGCTTCCATGAGTTGAAAATTTAGAAAACTTAAAAGAAACATTGTTTAAAGGGGGTAACATGTACCTCTGTTTTCAACAAGCTTAATTTCTGGCAGAAATCCCAACTCTTTACAGATAATAAACTCCCATGATAATGAAGTCCTGCGGTGCTCCCCAGGGGCTGGTACTGAGCCCAGTGTTGTTCAACACCATCAATGACCTGGATGGACAAGCTGACCATGAACCAGTAATGTGACCTTGTGGCCAAGAAGGCCAAAGATATCCTGGAGCGCATTAAGACAACTGTGACCAGCAGAGTGAGGGAGGTCCTCCTCCTCCCCTTCTACTCTGCTCTCAAATGGAGCCTAAGTGAGGCACTATCTGGAGTCCTGTGTCCAATTCTGGGTTCAGGACTCAGTTCAAGAAAGAAAAGGGACTACTGGAGAGAGTCAAGTGGAGGCTACAGAGATGATGAGGGGACTGGAGCATCTCTCTTAGGAGGAGAGGCTGAGTGAGCTCGGTCTGTTTAGCCTGGAGAAGAGAAGACTGAGAGGGGAATCCTAGAATCTTATCAACGCTTACCAATATCTAAGAGGATGGAGTCAGACTCTTCCCAGTGGTGTCCAGCGACAGGACAAGGGGCAACAAGCACAAACTGGAACACAGGAAGTTCCACCTGAACATGAGAAAAATCTTCTTTCCCATAAGGGTGACAAAGCACTGGACCAGGCTGCCCAGGAAGACTGTGGAGTCTCCTCCTCTGGAGATATTCAAAACCCACCCTGGACATGTTCCTATGCAGCCTGCTCGAAGTGACCCTGCTTTAGAAGGGGGGTTGGATTGGATGCTCTTCAGAGATTACTTCTGACCCCAACCATTCTGTGGTGATGTCCACCATAATAATCCAGACTGCAAAACATGCAAAAATAATTTTTGATATTTTTAACATAATTTTTATATAGCCTTAGTCATTTATAGCAGAGGCTTGTCTTTCGGAAGTAATTCCAGAGATGACCTCTGACTTTCACATTTCTCTGTCATATATCCTTTATATTTTAATAATGAAATTTTCAATAATGCAATGAACAACTACCTTAAACAGCCTGCAGTATGACCTGAAATTTCCATGCTGATTCAAGCAGGAGTAAAGTTATTACTCTGCTTCTGACACTAGCCTTCTTCAGCAGCATAATTCTTGTAAAAACTGCAGTTGCTATCTAACAAAGTGGCTGATAAGGCACAAATGCAGTCCAAAAGATGTTTCATTACAACCTTCTGGAGATATCTCAGGATACATTTTATATAAATCTGCTTTCTATTAGATACTGTTGGCAGGTTGCTTAAAGAGTTCATCCTTGTCTGTACTGGACTAACTTCAAGGAAGTTGTTTCAGCTTCAGAAAATCCATTCCCTCCTAAACACTACAGTAAAGTGTACCAGTTAAGAACCAGAATATCTATGTCTTTAACATAACTCATGTATGACAGTTTACCCACCTGTCTAATCTTAGATAACTCATTTTTCATAACAGTACAGAATCCAAATATTTTTACCTCACTTCTCCTCTTCCCGAACCAGTTGGAAAGGATTTCTTTGCAGAGCAAGGGATAGCAGGAACAGGTGGTTTTACTTGTTCTACTCATTTAGTTTAATCTAGAGCACTGGTGGATTAAAGTTTTGGTAGTTAGAATTTTGATATATTAGTGTGTGTTTCTATTTAAATGACTCAACTGTCCAGAGTGTAGTTCTTCTCTTTTTTCCAGCAGATCTTCAGAGATACTGTCTGCAGATAGGTTTAGATTGGAAATGCTATTGCTTTCAGTGTACTTAAGGCACTGGCAAGGATGAGAATTTAAATGAGAGATTTCAGATGTCACAAATTCCTTTTTGCCTAAGGGAGGCAAGAACAACAACAACAAAACCCCTAAATCATTTCCAAGTTAATTAAAAGCAGAGTTTGATGGCAGAATATTTGCATACATTAGCTTCAAGACAATATATGCCATCAATATTTACACGCATGCTTTTAAGGATTTTCTTTTCTACAAATACTTTGTATTTACTACAAAAGCTATACAATCTTTTTGTTTTCCAATGGCAGGTTTTGGAAAACAAGGTGGGAAAACCCCCATTCTTATAAATTGATGGAATATTCCTTTCCAGGGAATGGATTTTACCATTTTATATTTTTCCAATTTTCAGAACATATCTTTTCATCTTGTTTTTAGCTTCAAACAGCATGTACTGAATAATAGCTTTTCGTAGCCCACATAACTCTATTTTCCTTTAGAATTAGGAAACAAGTAGTTTGAGGCAGTTTCTTCCATTAACAGATCAATGTTTTTCATGGAAGTTTGTATTTTATGTAGAATGGATTTGAGTCATCTCTACCAGTGGAGATGGGCTGTACAATCAAGATGCCTTGCTAATGTATAATGACAAGACACAGCCTCAGAAACACATTTAGGCACAAGAAATGGTGGTGATAAAAATTTAAGGTTCCACCAGCTTTAAGTATTCATGCTAGTGAGACACGAGAATATATGCTACCACAGCATTGCTTCCTAATCTTCCACATAGGTGCCAAATCAAGAAATCTGAGAATTACCAGCACATAGAAAAAGCTATCTCGGCTACTGAGCCAGCAACTACATTTCTCACTTCTCTCTACTAAAATTCAAGGTTATAGCTCAACTCTTGCTTCAGCCACCTGAACAGAACTTACCAAATGCAAATGGAGCTGAACTGGGCCTCTTTCTCTTCCAGCCCTCCAGCAAGAGACGTTAGTTTACTTAAAGCTCCCAGAAATGTTTCTATTTCACTCACACTACTGGTTGTTCTAAGAAATGATACTTACCTTATGTTTGGGAAACAACTGTGTACATCCATAAATGAAAGAATTATCACTGATTTGGCAGCTATTATCTATGAATTACAAATGTGTAGCCTAAAAAAAAAGGAGGCAGGGGGACATGCTAAGACTGTAATGATGTTTTCCCATACTTTATGTTGACTAAAAAATAATTTACAGTAGTCTTTCAGTAGTCAGGGAAAGAGAAATGAATTCCACAGTTTTTCAGTCCTCTATGCTGACATAAGTTTAAAATACATTCATTCTCTCTAGCTTGGGATGCACATCTACATAAAATCTCCTTTGTTTCTTCTTTAAAATCTTCCAAGAATATGAATTCGAATAATATTTCAAGCAAGATAAAATGGGCTAGGAATTTTATTTTGCTTAAAACAAATGAATGGATGAAGCTTTAAGCAACCTGATCCTGAAGTACTCTGAATACAGACTATAGCATCTCAATAGAAACTTAAAACTAGCACTAGTTTTACAAAGCTTCGTTTTATTTTGTAATTTTTTACCATGAAATTAATATATCCTCTCACAAATTATAAGACCAATACAAACTTTTTCCCAGAAAATGTTTAAGAGGGATAAATGGATAACAGACATTTTGCCAGTGAACTCTCTGGGGCACAGTGCTGCTTGAAGGAAGGAAACTAAGTGAACAGGAACAACAGCAACAAACACCAATTTACTGCGTATTCAGAAATATAAGCATGTGCTAAAGGGTGAATTTCAGTAAACACATCAAGGGAAAGGACTGTTACACTGCTCCATTAAAAGACTCGGTTTTGCAGATATTTGAAAGTAATTGAACTTTGTAAAACTTTTCAATTTGCATATAAATATATTTTTCAAAATGAAAACATTTTCTACCAGAAGTTATAGAAGACTGAAGAAGATAAGTATCTGCTAAAAGCAATAATCTAGGGGGAAAACTGTAAATCAAAACCACTATAAAATGAAGTTTCGAGACTGTGAAAATTAATCAATCATTAAAGTACTTTGACAAGAAGCCTTCTTGAGAGCCTCTATCTTCTCAATGTTAAATTACGAAAACATGAACCAGCTGTTATTGAATGGAGAAGTGTTAAGTGTGCACATCATTTAACATGTTCTTGCACTATTTCACCAGGGGAAGATATTAAAAGACTATCTTTAAATTTAAAAAGCATTTGTCATTCATTGAATTCTTATACCATAAGAATTTTAGAGGAGTATTAGAAGAAAAGTACAGATAATTGAGAAAGTACTGTTTATGGGAAGGGTAGTATTTGAACAAAATAATTTAGGTTTTTTCTGATTAATTTTAATCAAAAGAGCTCAAATCTTGTTTTGATCACAGAAAATTTCAGGTTAAATGGTAAAAATCATGTGAGATATGGTAATACAGAAAAAGTTACAATACCTAAGTAACAAGCCTACTGATGTCTTGGGCTTTACACCTTTTCAATTTGAGTTTTAGAAACCATTTGTCTTCAAGTTCGTATCTGAAAAGGTTTAAAAAGGATAAAACAGGTATGCAATAGCAAATCCATGCAACCTACCCCTATAACTTCAAGGGGCAGTAGCCTGAAAGAGAATGTACTGATGTAGTTTGAGGTCTAGTTTGGGAGTGGGGTTTGTTTGGGTTTTTTTGTATGAAGGGAAGAAAATATCTAAAACTAGACAAGAAAAGCGTGAGGTTTTCCAATACAAAAGGGAAAAGTAGCCAAATTGCAGGTTTGTTATTAATAGTACTTAAAGAAATAAAGGCTTTAACTTTTTTTTTGTTTTTTTTTACTAGTACTGTCCTGAATATATGAATATAGCTGAGCTGATTCTACCCTTCTGATGTGCAGTCCAGATGACCTGGCCAAAATTATTTTTTCTTGACTTCTTACAGGCCTGAGTTTTGAAAAGTAGCACGGTCACAATGCTTTAGGCACACAGGCGATTTCATTTGAGATAACAGAAACCACCTCATTGCTGAAAGCAACCATAAGTTGGGAAAGCATTGCTAAATAAGCAGGGGATGCAATAATAATGCAATGTGGTAGCTATATTAAAATATAGCTGCTTAACAGCAGCTTGGTCATACCTAATGTGGTATCTCAAGTTCATCTCAGCTTTTATAAAGTGGACATTAAACTAAAAACAGTAGCATTTCCAGCTAATGATGCGTGCAACCACGCAAATACAATCTAGATATGTGCTATAGCTACACTCATAAGCCAATAATTTTCACAACAGGAGGTCTGTTGATTGCCCTTGACATGGAAGCATAGCCTTTTTCCTCCTTTAAATTCCTGTGACTGTGTGTTCCATTGTCAGCTAAAAGCAATAGATTAATTTTGATGAAAATAACCTTGTAATATTGTGACATCAATGGAATATTGTATTTATTCAATAATGAGCAGTTTTCTGCATTTGATTTATTTACGTGTTGGAAGTGCTCTGGAAAATTGTCACCGTAATACAAGATGGGGGGAACACACAAAATGGAGAAGCTGGTGTTTTAAAATACCTAAGTCAGAATGCAAACCCCTGGATAACAAGCCACTAAACCTAAAACAGGGATACGATATTCTTATCTTTTTAGGATTTTTAACTTAGAGTTAAGTGTCCATATCATACGTCATGCTCGGAGTTGTTCCAAAGGCCAATCTGTTTGTTTCCTTTCTCTTGCTTTTACTGACAGCCAGGGCTATGCCTGCATTACAGGTACTACTATGCAAAAGACTCACAATAAAACTTGACAGCATATAAGCACGTATCCTAATTGAACTTTCATTTTAAAAGGGAATTTAATCCTCCTGGTCTCACAACAGATTTTAAAGCTCAGCAATGTTGGTAACATTTTTGCACCAACTAAGTGTAAAATTGGATTTTTTTAACGGATAAAACCGAGCAAGATCACCAAGCTCAAAATTTATTAGAAGATAGATGCATCAAAAGTTGATTGTCCTATGAAATCCGAAAACTCTGGGATAGTAACCACAGCAGTGCTCTTTGGATGTACATGTACAACTGCTGTAATTCGGTTAACTGAGGATGATGGATTTTGACTGCCTTTGGGAGCCTATTACTTCACTCTCTGTTGTTAGAAAAATTCTCAGGTTTTATACTGCTTGCTTCATGAAGGAGACATGAAGGAGGACAGTAAAAAAAGAACAAAAGGAGTATATCATCTAACATACTCAAATCTATAAAGAGTACCCTAGAGTTCATTGCCAACGCCATGATTTCCAGTGCGTACACAACAGTCTTAATGGCTTTTTTCCAGAAAATAAACTTAACAGTGCAATCCTCCCCTCAAAAAATTTAGCCACTCATTCATCCAGTGTTTTCCAGCCACACATGTGTAATCAGAAGAAAATCAAAGGACCAAAGGGAAATAAAAAGGTAGAAGAACTCATGCCAAAAAACCGCAACCCCAAAACCAGAGTGACTTGAGATAGGATCTTTGAAATGAAACTGTACAGACAAAACCTAAATTTCTTTTTCAAAGCCTGCATTACGCAATACCCAGTTAAACGCTGATGTGTCAGTGTTGACTGCCTACATGATTTGTTTTGTGTAAATCACAAACAAAAAGCAACCTTGCCATTCAGCTTTTAATTCTCAAGAACACAACACGGAAAAAAAAAAATCAGCATATGGAGAAGCTAAATATGAAGTTTCCCTACTGTTGACCTACCCTATCCTTAAAACAAACTTGTGTTAAACCATTCACAAAAATAAATACTGAAGTCACACTTTTAAAATAGCACAAAAAAACATCCAATGTATCTTGTTTGTTATCTAACCACGTGGGAGCACTCTTGCCAGTTTACATCCTCAGGCAAATTTTCACGAAGAGACAGTAAATTGTAGAAGTTCAAACAAAAATGGAACTATAGAATTTGAAACTATAGCTATCCCTGTATATTTTTAGCTCTGGTTGTTAACTAAGCTAAAAAAATCCCATGACATAAGGACATCTCCTCTGTAGGTGAATAAGAATGAAAGATGCATGAGCAGGGCTGCTTTAGACCTCCCCATTTACTGTATTCCCAGTGGTCTTCTGCAACATGACCTCCCTCTTGCTCTTCTCCAAGGGTGCAAAGCCAGCCCCACCCTCCAAAATTACAAGTTCAAACTAGCTAAGGCAGGTGTCTCACAAAACAGAACACTGTTCTGGAGCCAGTGCTCTAGAGCATCCACCTGTCACTCCTGAACTGGAGTTCAACATGTTCTCACCTCCTGCTGCTTTCCATCAAGAGAATGATAAGTTTTGTAGACTCTGAAAGACGCCAGAACTGCCAGTTGAGCATCTTTGCGTTGACAGTACGGTTCATGAGGATACAGAAGAGATCCAGGATGTGACTCAAACACTTATTAGCTGCTATCGAATCTCTCTTTTGTTTCCTTTAAAAATCATCAGTATATTTGTCCTTAAACATGTACACACAAGAACAACTGCACAACTGCCTAAACACATCATCTACTAACACTCTTTAAACCTGACAAAGTGGGACGCAAGTTTTTTTTGCCACATCAAGGTCTTCTGCTCGCAGCTGTTCCACATGGCAAATTCCCATTTCAGTACACTAGTGCTCTGTTCCCAGAACAGATGCAAAATCAAACTCCCGATGAGAATACACAATGCAGCTTGATTCTAAGAACAAAGTATCATTTCACTCTCTAAGCCTTCATAATTTTGTATTCAAATGATTCTTCTAATTGCAATGGGAATTCCATAACCCTTTCATTCTCAGGGAAAATTACTTTTTTTTCCAGTTAGAGGACAAATCCAGTATATCACTTTTGTCTTTTTCTATATGTGTACATTCTAGCTGCTATTTCAGAGCACAGTTCTAGGCTACACATAGAAAAACTCCTGCATCCCTCTTACTATGGCACTGGCCCTGTCAAAGAGACATATAGTCCCTTAGCAAGGTAGAGATACAGAATTGGAAGGTCAAATTAAAAGGTTTCTCTTCATTAATGACATACATATCAGTATTATAAAAGTGATTCTGAACAAGCTGCTGCTTGCAGTTTTGAAGCTCCTTACACAATTAAGCAAAGCATTACAACTACTTTAATCACTTCTTAAATTTGAAAATATTTCTTCTCTGGCTGTAAGAATTTTTATTGCCTTATAAATGTCTTTTCATGTTGCACACTTCAAAGTAACCCACCGAAACAAGCAGATGTTTAATTCCCAGAGAATGAGTCAATGCCTGAAAATTGCACAAGCAATGCAAATCTGTTACACATGGGAGCTAAAAGATTCACAAAGGAGACCCTTATTCCCCTACAGAAGAATAACACAGGAGAAGGTGATGAAAAAAATATCATTCTGCTGGAAGGAATGAAAACTGAATGCTCGGGCCTGTTTAGTTAAGTAGAAAAGCTTGTGTGGAAATGCTTCTAACCATTAGTGACACTGCAGCACTAGATTCATAACAAATAAACAAGAATTTGGCAAATGCAGACAACAGGAAAGATGTTCAAAGTCAAACAAACAAAAAAATGACAGCTCTCATGACATATTGTCTTGCAGATGTTTGAAAGTTTAATCCATAGGGTTTACTAAAACTGTCTGTTCAAAGAAATTGGCTAATAAATTTAATAGTCTAGTTAAAAATTTTCATATATATCCATTATTTCTTGCTAGTATTTTGTACCAGTTTTGTCCAGTTTCAATATTCTGACAATGAAAAATGCTTAAATATTTGAGCGATATAATTCCCTTGTTAACAGCTCATGACAATTCTAAGAAAGACTGAAAATCACATGCCTACTTTGAGAAAAAAACACCTGTAAAGTTTTATGATGCAAGTTGAAAAAGTCATCATTTTTCCATGATTAATGACTCATAATATCTAATTTAATAAGCAAGAAATGGACTGTTAATTAAATATATACAACTGCAAGGGAAAAAATTACCTGCACAGTATTATATAAAAATCTTAGGAATATTCTCACTTTCAAAAGACTTTCATCAATATTTAAATCCATACATTACCACTTTCAAATTTGGTAGATACGATGTGGTATTTTTTTTCCTCTACTTTCAGTGGAATTTAGATACTTAAGTCCCAAATAATTCAGAAATGCTGTGTAACTTAGGTGTTTTTTATTACTTATACTAGAGACTTCGATATATTTAAATGTTCAGTTTACAATTTGTGCATATATGCATCTTTGATACACTTTCTATGTGCCAAATGCAATATCTTAGGAGTAAATTAAAACTTTGCAAGTACAGGTTTTCATTTTGGACCATTTCTATTTAATAGGTTCTTTGAATAGTTCAAAATTTTCTTTATTCTAATCTTTAGGAAGCTGTTACAGTATTCCTTCTGTGTTATCACTTCCTTTTACTGGTCAATACATATAGAACAAGTATATCTGGTGATCTGGTACCCTTTTAAATACATTCAGGATGGTCATAAACATTAACAGTAGTTTACGGGTATGAAACGGTACAACACCTACAGAGCAGGTTCAGTTGGCTATTAGAGTTCCCTTTATTGTTCAGTAGTTTAACTCTTCAAACTACGAACTAAACTCTTCCCCTCTCTCAATGAAGAATGCATACAGCTATTGTCAAAGCTCTACTTTGAGTATGCAAAATAAAGGAATGCCTCTGGTATGTAAAAGAATATAAGATTTTAATATGTAAAAAATAAACTCCCAACCCCCCCAAAAACAAAAGCACCACCCCCAAAAAAGAACAACCAAAAAACCCAAACAAAAAAAACCCTCAAAAAACACTCTCTACTTGTTTTCATGATCAGAAAACAGAATATTAGTGATTTCTTACCTGTAAAAGTAATCAAAATGTTACTTTTTTCTATTTGCAAATATTACAGACTAATATAAACATCAGTTGTCAGAGATGTAATTAACTTGCAGGCAAATTCCATTGCTTTGTAACATTAAGTACAAATGTTTGGGGTGATTTTTATAATACTGGCTCCCTTGGACAGGAGACTTTTTTTGCAACCTCTTCACAAATGACTTACCGGCAGTGTTTATGTGATCCTGTCAAGGTTTCAATCACAAAGCATTCCCCTTCATTGAGACAATATGCAAGATCCTTGTCTTTGCATGGCTTAAAGTGCTCAGATCGCTCAGTGGAATACGTTGTAGTATCTATGGAGAAAACAAAAAGAGGAAAGAAATGCAGTAAGGCTAAATACTGGATGTTCTTAAAGTATACGTTAAATAAATTTGATCAAATAGGTCTGAGTAACATCAACTGATCAAGACAGACTAATGAACAGAAAGCAAAAGCACAGGGCAAGCACACTTCAATGCGACTGGAATACTGTTTGCAATCAAACCTCTTCAAAAGATTCACAAAGTTAATCTTACATTTGGAAATATTAACAGAAAAACAAACTACTGCAGCAAAGCTGAGAATGATTTCAACCACTTCCACCAATTTCCAAAGTACCCCTTCTAAAATACAAACACATTTATTTTGTATTCTTTCACCAAAACAATATTTTCATATTAATACACTGAAATATGGTTTTCAATAAAATACACTGCTTTTTTCCATGAAAAATGAGCAAAAGTAGTTAATATAATAACAACCTAAAAGACGCCTCATAAGACCACAACATTGAAAGAAAAAACAAAACCAAAATACCCTACAGACAATGCTAATATGATTCACCAGTCACAAAACCCAGTCCAGAACTTAAACACAAGCAATGCACCATGTCCATTCAAACACCCCCACAACACAGTTCAAAACACTAATTACAGTTTGGTCTGTTGGCTCTCATTTTGGAATATAAAATTAAGATAACCTTATCTGGAATAGGCTGGAAGTATGTCAGGGTCAGATATCATTCCTGTCTCCTAATATATCCCTTTAACCTTTCCATTCAAGTTGGATTAATCAAAAATAAAGTGAAATTTTCAGAGGAAGATGTTTGACTGACAGATATTTTAATTTGCTTCACTAAGGCAAGGATTTTTCTAATGAACTGTGATTTTCAAATTAGACAATGATTTCCATAGAGCCATGGTTCAGTCTCCATATACAATCTTCATTCTCAAAGTTTAAATTCCTACTCACTTTGTGAGGACAAGGACTAGAATCTAATATACGAATACATATTAGATTATAAGAGAATATTTCATTATATGCCATACAGACCATTACAAAATATTCTCTTGCCTGCTGTCAAAGGAATGAAGCTGTGCTCAATGAACATGAACTCTGCAGTTAACTTGGTTTTCACTTAAAACTAAATAGAAAGTAAATATCCATTAAGGTAATACCAAAGTTGAACACAAGATACCTGTAAGTATGGTTGTGCAAGAAAATTCCGATAATACCAAATATCTTTCAAAGTAACATTTTTCTTAGTATATTTTAAATAGTGCTACAAGTTTTCCTTGTTTTCCAGACTAAGTGAAGAAAGATTAATAAAATACCTTTGAAAAGAATATGAAAATCCACACCTAATCTTTGTACACAACACTTCTTTTCCCCAGAGAGAAAATATTTTAGTTCAAAATTTTCAGTGAAGAGAAAAAAACCCTGAGAATAAACTTCAACAGTCTGCCTTCAAATGTTTTTGCAGATTCAGAATAAAATATTCTGTTATATCCCCCAATAGCTGCATGTACGAAAAAGGTACAGGTTATATAAAAATTACAATATTTTTAAAGAATGAAAACACACCCTGAAATGATATGTATCAAGTTGAGTTTTAGAAACACGATGTTTGTAAATGCAAAAAGTGATTGGCATACCACTGATGACATTTCAAGAATGATCAGGTTTCATGTAACAAAAACATCTCTAGGTAGGAAAAAGGTAATGCTGTCACCTTTTAAGATCAATTTTACACAGGAGAACTTAAATGACCATTTAAAATTTGTTAAAATAAACAACAGTAATCAGATATGATATTTTGATACCTATTAAATAAGGAAAATTGAAAATAATATTTGAAAGCATTTGTGATAATTACAAAAAGTAACTAAAACTGTTTGATGGGTGGCAGCTCAACTCAATATGGTTTTGGAGAAAAGAACAATTCTATTTGTCAGTCTGCTCTGAAGAAACAATCCGTGCAAATACCTTTATGACCGTAGTTGCATAACATAGACCAAAGTAATCTGAGACGTCCCCAAAGGACAAGAGCAAAACTGAGGAGACACAAAGCTTCACACAGCTTGCCTTTGAGATGGTGGCATACTGAATCCTCAGAGCACGTCATCTGAAGCACAGGATACTCCTACCATAATTAACACCTTGTCAAGGTTAGAGTTTTAAAGTTTTAGACTAAATATATTTTTCAGAGGCTTTGGTCACTTTAATAACTTCTCTGTTCAATATTATTCAAAATTATTTCATCTTGAAAGTCCACAGCAGAAACTTTTGCCAATTCGGCAGTGTCAAAGCTGAGCTAAGACTGAGCATATGACATTTCATACTGGCAGAAGTGCCACCGAAGGCACAGCTACAGCATAGCTTAATTTATTTAACTGCTAATCAAAATTATCCAAATAATTGTACTTCTCTGCTGTATAAATTCTTAACAAACTGTGGTCAGATGTTGCAGCCAGTCAGCCTTCCAGAACTGGAATTTCCAAGACTTCCAGAGGAGTAACATGGTGGTGCTCTGCCCCTCAAAGACCTGTCTCTTCCATTTATAAACAGCCATAAGCTGTGATACTTTATCTTTGTCACTTGGACATGATTTCAAGCTTTTCTTACATTGTTTTGAGCCCTGTCTGTGGTCTTTCAAATTACGAACAACAGTTGTAGGTAACAATGATGCTGACAGCTGCTTATGACAGCCTTGGAAAACACTGCTTATGTTGTTAAAACCAGTCCAGTCTCATGAAAAGTCATTTTTAACTTAGAGCCTTCTCTGTCTTGGAAATATTTATGCAAGTCTAACCAGGTTGAAGCACATGGAAGCACCTGTGTATGTGCAGCTGATCTACAGTCTGCAAAGATCACAGATTTTAGCTACAAAGGTCATTCACTAACATTCAAAAGCTCAAAAGCTGTTACTAATTGATACCCACGATATCCCTAGAGCCATTTGGTATTTTCTGTTGGATATACTCATATCCAGGATATGTGAGTTTTCTGAAAGGTTACAATCCTCCTGTTATTTCATGTTACACTTGCAATAAAACAAATTCTGTTACAGCTTCATTAAATATTGAAAAAACAAAATCTAAAACCTTGTTCTAAACAAGAAACAGAGAAAGAACAAAACAGTGGGAAACACTGTAGAGACTATACAGCTTTCTAGACTCTTTTTCTAATAAATAATAAATCCTATCACCTGATTTTTTTCCCCTTTCCTCCTCATTTTTTTGGATTCCTAATCAAATACTAAATTGATTTTCCCATGGTGAAGCTGTCCTTCACAACTTCAAAAGACTCATAAGTATCCACCGTTCTATTGTGAAGTTTAACTTTTGTTTTTATAAATAATTGCTGGAACCTAGGTATTCACAAATTTACTCACACAGCTCTGAAATTTATTTCTAGGCTTTGTACGTGGGTCACAGACCCAAAAATTTATAGATGGCAAAAGGGAATTTCTGTGAAGGATTCTGATTTCCGTGAATTCAGTATGTAAATGGAAATAATCCATAACCTTTTGGAGGTCTTTTTTCTTTCCTGCTTTCAATTGCAAGTGTCCAGGTGTTTTATGCGAAAGCACCAGGGGCTACTGATTTCTGCTGGAATCTTTCCAACTAAATTGGAATAAAGAATTTCTAGGTACGTTTACTCTATTTGTCTTTCCTCACTTTATCAGTCAAGCTTTATGCATGATTCCCACACTCCAAAACCAGATATACTATTGCCAAGCCTCAGATCTCACTGTTTCAGCAAAATGAACAAGAACCCATGTCACATTTCAAAGGCAGACTTCAAGGTCTTTTATTTAGAAACACGGAAGTGGTTAAAAAAAAATATATAGTCATTTGGGAACATTGAAAAAAATTCAGTAGGAAGTTTTCAGGTTTATTTTATTTTGTTAAGGTCTAAATCTTAGTCTAAAGAAGCATTAGTGACTTTGTATTCTTGCCTCATTAATCTATTTCAGCATGTTTATACCAGCACAGGATGACTCATTATAGCTAATTTATTGAATGATCTTCAAGGCATAATGCAGATACTATAAATACTATGACTTTCTTCAAGGCTATCGGACTGATTGTTCTCAGCCCTATGTCCTGATATTAATAAACCTGTAACTGCAAAGGCCAAATGCAGGAAAAGAGAGAATGCAAGATTTAAAATAACCTGGGAAACAGCAGCATTCGTGGCAGCTGTTTCTGCACAAGCTGAAGCAGCAGCAACCATGCCCATCCACCATATTTGTCTCGCAGCATTCTGGCTTCAGAAACTGATTTTACCGGATATATCTCAACTAAATGTTTATTTGTTAGCTTTAACTGATGCCCGCACTGTATGGATCTCATTGTAAACGATTTTCCTAGACATCCCTAACTGCTGTAGAGAAAATGAAAATAAATATCCTAGGAGAAGAACAGCCTCTGAAGTCTTTAGTGGAAGGGCATTCAAACTTTGTAGCTACCTGGTAACATTCATTTATTAACACAGGTATGGAAACTTGTTAGTGGAATATTTAAGACACCGTATTTGGTTTATTGCCAGAGCTTACACACTGGAAGACTTATTCTTAAAAATACTGCATATTTTGACTACCATTGGTAATTGCCATCTTCATAGACTCAGTATCAACATTCAAATTATTTTTTCCTTTATCGTACTTTCTGTTTGTAACTCATCATTCCTCCAAGAACCACAGACTTACTAAGGCACAAAAAAAGTGAGTGGCTTATTTTAGATCACTGATCCTACTTTTAAAAGCACTACAAAAGCAAGCCAATTACAAACAATCAGACTTGCTCTGACAGTGCAACTCCACATACCAAAAAAATACCCTTCTCAAAAAAACACAACATTTTTTACAATGTATTTCTATATCACTATTGCATCCTATGAAGAAGGTAACAGAAATTGTCCTTTAGTAGCAAATAGAGAGTTATATTTTACATTCAGCAAAGTCAATGGCAAAATATTTACAATTACTCAGTATAATCTTGGTTCCCTACAGTTTTTACAGAGTTGTGTAGTGCTTCCTTCCTGATATTTTAGAATTATGTTGGTAGCCTTAATGGAAAGGGTCTTGCAAAAAAATGAAAATTACACACAGAACAGTGCATGTGTTACTTGGTTTTCTCACAGTACCCTAAATCTTAAAAACATATAATCTAAATTTTTATTCTTGTGCTTTTAGAAGTAAACAAAATGTGGGTAGGGGGAGAAGATACCAAGCCCTTTCAAGATATTCATTAAGGGAGAAGAAGTGGAAAACTTAAACATTCCTTGCAAGTGTTTGTTATGATTTAGCCTCAGCTGATGGTAAACCTTTCTTAAGTTGCTGATACTTGTAAAATAAACATTCAAGATATACCCATACCCATGGCAAAGCAGTGATCTCCCTTTGTCAGTGCTAACTGAACACTAGTTGGGTTTAGCAATGGGATAACTGAATTTTAAAATTCCAGAAATAAATTACGAGCAAAAACTCAAGATATTTAGAAATTATAGCTTTATTTTTTAAAAAATATACAGGGTTTTAGTTCTAAACTTTTTGATTTCATGTATATGTGATTAAAACAAAAAATTAAATGAAAACATGAAAAATATTTTATTTTGCAGAGACCGTTTTGCATTAACTAGCAATTGAGTTCTGAATGCTGAGCATTCAAGCATCCTCCCCTTGGCCATTTTGCCCCAGACAAAATTTTATTTATTGCAATAACACTTAAAAGGATTTGATTGCATTGTGATATAAAGCAAATTCATGCTATAGTTGTGGGAATACTTGGAGATTTTCTATTATCTTCAGATTCAAATGAATGAGTCCGTACAATGTAGCGACAAACTGATAAAGCAGCAGATGCATCAAACTATCATCATTTACTGTAGCTGGGTTCCCACGCAGATTGTGGAGGTAGCTGAAATTTTTACCAGCGAGAGATGGTCTGGCTGTTTTCCCCTGGAGTTTAATTCAGAGGCTTATGTAAGAAAGCTCATGTGATGTTAAGTCAAGGAGCACACTCTCATGAAACACCTCTCTCTGGGTACCAACAATCACATCCTTGAACAGGTCGCTTTCCTCCCCATATCACCAGAGCACAGCATGACAACTCTGCACAGAAACAGCAGCTCAGGCTCCAGAAACACACAAGAAATCAGAGAGACAGTCATCTCTCCTAAAATTAGCACACACTCCCTGCCAGTGATTCCAAAATTAATTCTTAAAATGTGACCTTGTTCCAGAAATAAATGGTGACATTTTCCAAACGCTTTATCAGTTTGAAAAATACATTAGAGGATTTTAAAGCTGCATTATTAGCAAAATATCATGTGCTATTAGAGAACTGCTTGTTTGCTGCAAAAATCGTACATATTAAAATGTCTTTACTTTCACAACAAAGAAAAACCAAAACCAAGCAACGACTATTTCTAAAAACAATGTACAAATAAAATGCCTACTCAACTTTATCATCTTGCAACTGAAACTCAAAAGCAGAAGAACAAATGAAGCTAGCGTCACTTTCAGAATGTATTATCTGATCACATCTGTCAGCACTGAATAATGACCCATGAACACCAATGAAATTTATCTATATATGTGCAGAATTGCACATTGGAGGCTACATTCTCCTGTACAGCTCAAACCTGAAACCAGTGAAAACTGAACAAATGGGACATGACTCAGGAGAAAGCCTTGCGAGAAACGGAAATCCAACATTTTTTAGAAGTTCAACATCTAGGAGCAAAGTAACAGGAGTGACTCAAACTGTAAAAGATTTCAGCATTCAATGCAAAAAGTTATTTTGAAAATTGAGTCATGACAGTTCTGATGGGCATTTGATGTGGAGAGTGCTTTTGCCAATCAGACACCTATTCAAGTGCCCTTTGGCAGAACTTCTCATTAATTGATGTGAAAGAATTCATAAAGGAACTCAGTGAAAAAGCAGGGAACTCAAGATAGTGTGAAAAGTAGATCCACCATTCCCCAATCAAGGCTTTTCTCTCCTTTGACCCCTTGAAATTCCTCCCACCCCAGTACACTGAGATCACAAAAAGCCCTGAAGACTGGATGGCACCATTGCAGTAAAAATGGACACCCTTTTGGGGATGTGGAAATAGACTTAGAAAATATTCTCCAATAGATGGAGAAACTGAAATACAGTCAGATTAAGTGATTTTGCAACACAAAAGCAAAAAGAAAAAAAAAGACATCTTTTCTATCAGCAAAATTTGCTGATAGAATCAAAACTTAGGGGAAATAAAAGAACAATTCTACATATGTTAAAAGATTCCAGAAGAAAGCAACCATAACACACTATATCTGTGACATTTGCAACCATTACCACTCTGAAACAAAAAACAAAGAAATCAAACCTACAGTAGAGTGCATCTTGAAGTCTGACGAAACATTCTTGGCTCAGTTTGGCTACTTAAGAAACTGTCACTTTGGAGAAATGATTAATTATCATTTATCAAAACCAGTAATAAAATAAAAGTTGCCTTAAACCACAATATTTTTCCCTTATTTTTCATGCCCAGTTTCAAGTGACCTAAGGAGGATTCAAATCTCATTGCCTAGCGAGGACTGTTACTTTAACTGGATTTGGTTGGCATTCCTTGTAAATAAGTCAAATGAAGAGTTCAGAACTTTACACTTCCAAAACTGATATATTTGGAAATATGCAGAAAAGAAAATATAAGAGGAAACAGAAAAGAAGGAAATAGAAGAAAAGAAAACACAAGAGAAGTGGAATGATCTAAGTAACTCAATATTGGTACAGAAGGAGCATAAAAGTGGTGTTACAATCGCTATTACATGTAGTAAAAAAGAACCCAATTAACAGTCTTCCAAATCTTTTCCTTTCTTACATGCCAGCATTCTTCTTTCTCCTCCTGCCTGTGAAGCACAGTGTAGGGGGCGGAGTTTAGATGCAAGGATGAGGGGAGAGAAAGACGATGACAGAAACCTCAGATGTCAATGTCTGTGCTGGCATGTGCAGGTTGTTCTTCCCGCACCTGCCTGCACTGAGGTAATAGCACTCAAATGAATTGTAGCCTAATTCCAGAAGACCCCATGTGTAGCTCTATCTTGTTCCACACGCCCAATTCCAATCGCAAGTCACATCAGTATCTTTGTCTTTTATATGGAAGGGGGGTTATAACCCAGCAACAAATTTTCAGCAGTTCATTCCACAAACTCTAATCATCAGTCCAAATTAGTCAGACTCCAGAGTCTTTACTTTTATGTCAAAACTACATAACAGATAAGCCAAAAAGTATTTGTGCAATGGACAGACAATGGTGAACAAGAACAACTACCATGTAGTTTAAATTTATTTCAACATAAAATGAAAGCTTAATTAAATCACCTACTCTTTTCTTCTGGATGAATTGATTAAGATTTTTCCCTTGTATTAGTGTACCAAGCAACCCTTTTCCTCAGCACATAGTAGAGGTAGAAGGGAGCAGAAAAGTTTCTGTGGGTCTCAGGAGGGAGGTGGGTGCCCTGGTCTAGTGCCCCTTTCCCAGCCTGCTTCACCCCTCCCATTACTCAGGAAACTGGGATGCATGCATAAGCATCTGTGACAGCTCAAATCCCTAGCTGAAGGTTCCTAAACATTGATCGTCTCAGCTCCTAGATGTTAGCTGATCTGATCTTTACAATCCCTTTCAACCTGCCATCCAGCATTCACTCTGCTGCTGCTGTCACCAAATCAAATTATGCCCCCCCCACAGCTGAGAAATCTTCAACTAACTTTAAGGCGTTTGAACTGCTGATTGAGGGTTTCATAGAAAGAGAAAAAAAAAGAAACAAAAGAAAAGTAAAAATTAATGACTCCTGATTTTTCTGCAAACCAAGCTGCTGCCTGCATTTTTTTTATTCACAAAACAATAAATAATTTAAAATGGGTGATACCTCGCGAGACCTCCTGCTCAAAGTACAGTTAACTTTCATTTAAATGCTGTAAGTGTGGCAGATGTTTCACATCTCTGATGATAGAGATTCTATAAGCCCTTATAGCCACCTGTTGCAATGCATAGTCGCTCTCATTCACAATAATTTTTGCCTCCTTATATCAGACACTGAAAATAGATAAGGCAATAATCTGGACCTGATTAAAAAAAATCAAACCAAAAGCTAGAAAACAAATAGTTTTACTGATGTATGAATCAGTTCCTTAGTAGAAATTAAAAGTTCAATATATTACAAATAAAGGATAGGAGCAGTTTTGATTTTTTTTTTTTGCTTTACTACCCTTTTAGAGCTTTCTAAAATGACAAGAAAATGAGATATAATTTTTAGGATTATGGATATGCCTAAATCACTTCTCAGAGGAGCAAAGGTGGTTTTTTTGCTTAGTATAAAAGGAGCCTATACTGTTGGTTGTAACGAGCATAATGTTAGTTCTGCTTTCAAATATCTGTTAAACTAATATTGATGAATGCTTGAGCAGACATCCACTTGTATTAGTGACTCTTCTCTTGAATGCTCAGGTCTCTCCAATACTTTGTCCTCACAGAGTAATTGTATCACAGATAGCCCCTATGTAGGATGTACTGCTGTAAAGTAATGGCAAATTACAGCTAGTTAGTATTCAATAGCAATAGAGAAAATGTCAACACTGAAGTAATCTTCTATTCCTAAGAAAAGCTGTCTTGTAAGAAAATTATTCTGGGAACAAATATTTTGTTATTTACAGCTAATTAGGACCATTTACAAACTCCTTAAAGTGTGATAAGAACTCACGTTTGTATTTTAGAGGCCTAATAACGTACTTCTCCTAAACATTCGCAAAACACAGAGGTTGAAAGAGAAAATAAAAGTGATATGCAAAATCCAAGTAACATATATTATGTTACAATACAAAGATACTCATTGCCATGACGCTTTCAGTAATCTTCATTGCAAAGTCCAATTTTACACAGAGATTATTTTTAAACATTTAGAAAGTTGTACATAACTTATCCAGGCACTTCTGAGAAATTACTAGTTTTGCTAAGAAATTGAAAGTGACAGAACTGTAAATCCACTCAGACTATCAACTGAAACAAGCAATTCAGAGCAAACATCTTTGTTTTTCTCTTATATGTGTAAAGATAAGACTCAGGCTTTTTCATAAACAACTTGCAAAGATTTCAGCTCTGAAGACCTGAACACTCCTAAAAAGACTGGTTATTTTTAACAAAAGCTTCTGTTTTGCCTATGTAAATAAGCAGCACAACACATACACAAGAGCATAAAAAGCAAACTATTACTGTTTAGTGGTTGTAGGAGGCTGCAGCTTCCCCAGCTACAGCTAAAGGCAAGAAATGATAAAACTGATAATAACGAAGGTTTCTTCATTAATAAGTGGAGAGTGCCCTCACTGAGCAACAAAGGCTTTTCAACCAGAGATCTTTAATAATCTGTATTTGCACACCTTTATATACTCATATATGTATGAGTACATATATATATGGACATATATGTATATATACTTTATATACATCTTTATATACTATACATTATATAGTACAGAAAAGTTCTTTTGGAAACAAACATTGTGTGATTCTCTAGATTTCTGCAAAGGTACAAAAGTCCTGGTGATCAAGAGATGTCCTTGTCAAGTGGAAGAGGGTGTCATACTCATCTACAAGAAGGTCTCAAATGAGGTCCCACAAAACTACAGGCCCATTAGTTTTACTTCCCTTAACAAGCAATGGAGCCAGGCCTCCTAGGAACTATGACGAACCAAACCATGAAGCAGGTGGTGGGAAAAGCCAGCAAGGGGAAATCACGCCCAATTTGCCATTTCTAAGACGAAGTTAGCATGCTTGGTCAGCAAGGGGGGAAGCAGTGGGCATTGTTTTCCTGAACTTCAAAGTGTTGGAGATGCTTTTCTACAGATTTTTCCTGGACCGACTGGCCAGGAACAGAAAGGGTGGGTGGTGGACAAGGCAGGTAGGAAGCCAGCTGACTGGCTGCACTTCAGAGGTGCTGGCAGCCTGGCACAAGTGGAGTCCCTCAGCATCAATACTAATCCCCATGCTGCTCAACATCATAAATGACCTGGGCAGTGGGACTAAGCATGACACTAAACTGGGCGGTGAGGTGGGCCTGTCAGAAGGGAGAGCCTTCTTACAGAGAGACCTGAAAAGGCTGGAAGAGTGGGCAACAACTGTATGAAGCTCAACATAGACAAGGGAGTGTCCTGCACCTGGAACAAGAGTCCAGCAGAGGTCAGGATGTGTGCAACTGGGCAGCAGCCTTGCTGAAAGTACTTGGGCATACTGGTGGATAACAAGCTGAAAGTAAATAAGCAGTGCCCCGTTGCAGCAACACAGGCAAATCAGAGCTGGGCTGCATATGCAAGGGCATTACTAGCAAAGATAGAGATGTGATCATCCCACTCTACTCAGTGCTTGCCAGGCTTCACCTGGAGTACTGTGTCCAGTTTTGGTCTCCACAATTCAAAAAAAGATGTGGACAAGCTGCAGACCATCCAAAGGAGGGCCATGAAGATGATCAAAGGGCTGGAGAACCTGAAGCCTGAAGGAATTGCAGGAGTCCTGAGACTGAAGGTGTTAGGTCTTTTCTCCCTGGAAAAGAGAAAGCTTGTGGGGAACTTGTCAGAGTTTTCCAGTACTTAAAGGGCAGCTACAAAGAACACAGAGCCTCTCTCTTTACAGCAATCCACTTGGAGAAGACAAGGGACAACAGGTAGATGGAGCAGTGGGAGAGGTTTCATCTTTAAAAGGAAAAAAAAAAAATCGATCACTGGAACAATCTCCTCAGAGATCCAGGTGGAAGCCTCACCACTGGGGGTTTTCAAGACACAACTGGACAGGCTGCTAGATAATCTTATCTAGGCTTCATTTTCCATGAAAGGCTGGACCAGATGAACTTTTGAGATGCCTTTTAGCCTGAGTTGTTATATGCTTCTATGGTTTAAATTTCTTCTGGATCATTTACAAATTCCTTAAAGTTGAGAATTTACCCAGTGCTATGTTTTCAGCATCTAATAAATCACTTTTTACAGTCACTGACAAAGTACTGTAGGCTAAAAAAATAGATACTTAATGGCATAAAAGGATTATACTTGTTATATAGAGAGACAATTTACATTGCAATGTAAAAATATTAATTATTAAGAAGCTATGAGTAGTTTGTTTGATTGGAAGTGATGCTCTTTCTCCAAGGAACTGAAACAGGTCAAATAATGCATTAAAGAGAAATGAAGTAAATAAATGCAATTTTAACCCTAAGCATATGTATATTTCCAAGGCACACAACCTGAAATTTATTTACTACTGCATTTATCATTTTGACATCCTTGTGATGCACACATGCAAAGTCAGGCTATGAAACATTAACGTTATTCTCAGCATTTCTTCTCATAAAGAAGTCCATACATCCTACTATATATATATTTAATCTCATTTCCTCACCTTGATTCTTTTAATTCATTCTTCCAGAACAGGAAGGGGATAGACATGAGAAGGTGAAGTGTCTTTGCAGCAGTTCCTTCATTCAGCACTGCTCTGTTCATTGCGCCTCACCTTGCAAAATTTCTCTTGTTCTCTTTCTCAGGTAAGGAGAACATACCTGTTCTGACACGGTATCATGAGAAGTGCACGTGCTCCAAATGTCCTTGATCTTACTACCAGCATACTACTACAAACTGCTCAACTCCACAGGCTAGCCTTTTCTAATGCAAGTAATTAGGGAAATTACATGTAGGTTTATAATTTAAATCCTCCGCTCAACACAGCAAAGAGTCAGTGAGATGTGGTAAGGAAGAGCCACACAATGAGGTTCTCGTGGGCTACCACAGCTTCAGAAACTACATTTCAATCAAGAGAACCTGAGTTACTTCTGAGTTTGACTACAGATGTCAAGGGTATCATATCTAAGACATCTATAGTATTACTTTGTAATATTTCACAGATGAACATAAACATTATATATTAATATTTCACAAATCCTTGGCTGTTGTCTCTGTTCAAATTAGGTTTGTTTGCATTTCCCTGTAGTCTTGGATTTAACAGAAAAAAAATTATGAGGTCAATATCTGTGATTCAAATCTAAATCATTGCCTAATAACCAGGACAGATTTTTCTGCTAAACTCTATGCAACTGAGACTATCACATTGATACAAAAGGAGTTTAAAACAGCTGAAACTTCTTGGTTTGGCTTCTTACTATTAGAGAGTAAAGAGCCTCACTGCAGTAAACCAACAAACATGCAGTTTTGCTACCTGTGGTCAAAGGCACAAAGGGAAGAGATGACATAGCTTTTGCAACTATAAGGAAAGATGTTTTTGTAGAGAAACAGTATAAAGCGCTCTGAAATCTCTCTTGGGATAATATTCAGTCAGTGCTCCTGTTTTTTACTTCAGTTTTCACAAGCCACAGCACTCTGTAAAGTCGCATTTGGAAGCAAGCTCTCTACAGTCAACATGCTCTATAGTTCTAATTTTATAACCTGTCAGAATACTCACCCCAAGCAAAGTAGCATAGATCTCATATCTTATTGACTTGGTGCTTGATTAGCAAGTTTCAGGAGATATAATTATTAGTTAAACCCTGCATTTCCCATTGCAGTGCTCTAAATTCACTAATTTCAATGGTATATTAAAAGTTAATATGTATTTTCTTCCTAGAGTACAGGTGGCTTATAGCACAAGTGACTGGCAGAGAAACTCACACAGCACTTTTATATATTGCTACTGAAAAGATAATAAAGCATCACAAACTCAATGAATATAAAAGCTAGCTAACAAAAAGGAAATCTACCTTATTTGCCTACCACATTTAGTAATCACTACACAGCAGCTATATCCTGCCACAATCATCAGGAGAGGAAATTGAATTCAATCTTGCAACAGTGACAACAAGCTAGTAAACTAATAAGTCATCATTGTCACTCCTCTCTGCATCTTTCCAGTTCTACTAGCTTCTTCTGAGACCTGAAGACAAGAAGCACACAAAGCACTCAAGCCTTAGAGTCTGCACTTATTCAGTGACTTAAAAAATAGACTAACATGCTATCATCTGCATCCTTTTCTAATAATTCCTTACTTATTACATTCACAGACACAACAACATTGTATATGCACATATAGGCAAAAAACCTGCCACACAGTTCTGATTTCCATTACAGTAGCTACAGAACTTACATTTCACTTCCAGGCACCCACGGTATGAGAGCACGGCACCCTGATTTGCTGGCAGCATTGTATCTCACCACCAATTCTAGCTACTGGAGCATTTTGCAGTTATGGTTACTTGTGAGAATCATTATCTCTCATCCTCAATCAGTTCTGAGTAATGGAAGTACTGTGTTATGCAGTAAATATACTCTCTCTCAGCTTTTTACAGTATAATCTGCTTAGTTTGGTATGATTTATGAATTTTGGGGTTTAGATAACCTAATCAGCCTTTACAGTGCACCCTTCAACAAAGTAACTGAAAGCAATGACTAAAAGCATTCCAGAAATTATTTAACTCCACTGAAGATCATGAAGAAAAAAATGCCCGAGAACTAATAACTAGAATTCTGAAGTTCTTAAAAACATTCACGTCAGTTTTCTATTCATTAATGACTAAATAAATATCATAGGTTTGCTTTGCCTTCCCTCGTTTATTTTTTTTTCAAGAAAAGTATTATGCATCTGTTTAATTAAAGCTTAAAAACCCCAATAACTCTAATTCCAGGTACTTGATAAAGCAGTGTGGTTGAGGGAAAATAAAGGAAATACCCATTTTTTCCTCCAGTATTATAAAAACTCTGAAAAAAACAAGGTTTGCAGGGCGGGCTTCTAGCAATGTAAATTCCAATGCTACAGAACCTCAATCTTCATCCACACTTAATGAAAACAGCATGACAGGTAAAAGTGACCACTACTTGCATGTCAAAAAGGATCAAGTCAATGTTAAAAGATCATCAAAAATTTTACATGCTTACAATATTTTACGGAATTCACTGTTTTTCCATATTTCATATTAGGAAAGCAGAGGAATGAAACAGCTGTATCAGCTTTTCGTTCTGAGAGGCATTAAGATGCAGGCTCACCTCTCAGTTCTCTATACTCTTCAATTAATGGGTTTAGATAATACAGACTAAGCACAATTGTAGCAAAGATCTTTCAGCAAAACTGTCTTTGTAAGAAATTAGCCTTGAAGCAGGAAACAAAAATATTCCGTATCTTTCCTACACTCCTGAATCAAACACACATTAAAACGTAGGCATCTACCAGTGTTAGCTAGTAGAGAATGTGAGGTTCCACAAGTGGACATTGCATCCTTGCTCTGATACTCAGATTAATTCAGTATATAATTGAAATTGAAATTATATCTCCTACCTTTACCCCTGAGAAGTTTGGGCAATATCACAAGCACTTTGTGTCTCACTGTACCAGCTTGACGGTTGCAAAGCAGTCAGCTTGCCACTGTTAAACAAAACAGCCTGAGGTTCAACAAATCAGCAGTGTTGGCATCTGATAGAGCTAAAGTAAGAGGGAGGAGAGTAGTTGCGAGATGGCACTGACAACTTCCTTTTCACTTCTGTGCAAATTAAATGTACGCTGAGGCACAGAAATGGAACGTAATTAGACACAAAAAGTAGGGCTGCAGGCTCTGGTTGACTGAATATATCAGTACAGTAACGAAAAAGCCAATTAAACTAGTAGCTTAACTTACAAATTGCAGCATTAATAATGCTTACAGATGTACAAGACAAGTTCAGTTTGGGAAATGCAACACTGAACACCTCCAATGGCAGCCTAATTCCATTTTTTAACTTTTTAATTGCACCATATTCACTACTCTAGTGCCACCAGGTTGGAGAAAAACATATACAGAAGCAACAGCTGTTATCACTATAATATGAACAATTAACAGCTAAAGGAGTAATAAAAAATAACAGAAAAAATGTATCATCCTCTTTTGATGGTTTCTAATTCTTCTTTAATGCTAATGTATACAACACACGAAGCCACTACTGAATAACCGTTCTAACTTATAGCACTTACACATCTTTCAACCTGCTAACCAGAAAAATAAGCACAATATTTCATAATCATCTATTGTGTTATGCTATTTTTAATAACATTTTATAACTAGTAGAAGATCTATTGTCTACTCAGAAGCTGCCCAATAGGCAGTTAACGTATCATTGCTGCAGCTGTCTCCAAATTTGTTCTGTTCCAAAGCTGACTCAGACAGTGATTTTGTGCCAGAATATTTTTGGCGGCAGCAGCAAAAATCCTAGTAATATCCTCTCTGGAGAGCACAACTGCTACTCTTGGAAATGCGGAAAATGCAAAGAATAAAAAAAAAATCTGATAAATCAAATAAGCTAGTTCCAACAGTAATTATTGTCAGAAGTTCACAAGATGAACCCTAACGTTAATACGTTTCTCTAGAAGCATCCCATTTCAAGTTTTTGGAACGACGAACAGACACAAATACTTGCTCATTACAGTATTTCTCTCCCTCCTCTTCCAATGAATGATTAATTTTTTACTTTTTTTCCTCAGACATAGGGTTTTTTTTAAATAATTCTCATGTAATGTTGCCCATATTACACACAGAAACACTTCGATATTTGAGGTTCTAATAACGGGGAAAGTGGATTCCAATTATGTTTCTTTATAGCTACATAACACCTGGTCACACGGGTTTAAGTTTAGTGTTCAACTGGGAGAGACAAGAGATAACTGTCAGCCCTACCCAAGGTGCATTTTTTTTCTCAGCCATTCCCAGGGATACCAGAAGATCATTTCCTTTAAAACCACCTGCCCCTCTCTTTTCCTATGTAAATCTCTCCAAGTGAAAGATTGCTTTATTTAAGCAGAGTCCAACCAACCGTAAGAGGAAAGGGGGAGGACTAAGAGGTCAGAGATAAAGGAAAGGACAAAGAAAAAAATAAGTCAGATGCTACTGCATAATTTCTGAAAATGTATATGACAGAGGGTAGCAGGTTTTAAAACATAAAGCATAAAATTGGAGGAAGGAGAAAGAAAGTGAGGAAGAAACCTAACAAACAAAAAAATGGTGAAAATTCAGGATGTCCAAAGAAAACCTGCTCATGCAAACAGATAACAGGTCTCTTCAGGACAGAAATATGAGCCCTCCTCCTGAGGAGGAAGGAGTAGCAGAGACAGTGTGTGATGAACTGACCATAGTCGTCGTTCCTCTGTGCCACTCAGGTGGAAGAGGTAGAGAAACTGGGAGTAAAGTTAAGCCCAGGAAGAGGGGAGGGGTGGGAGGAAGATGTTTTAAGATGTGAGTTTCTCTTTCATTACCTTACTCTGATTTTGATTAGTAATAAATTAATTGAATTTTCCCCTAAGTCGAGTTTGTTTTGCCCGTGATGGTAATTGCTGAAGGATGTCTCCCTGTCCTTATCTCGACCCATAAGCTTTCAGAATATTTTCTATCCCCTGTCCTGCTGATGAGAACGAGTGATGCAACACCTAGCAAGGTCAGTTCATCACGCTTTTTAAAAAGTAAAGTCCCAAACAACATCTGGTTTGGAAGTACTCATTCAGATTGAAATTGCAAGATGGTTAATTTCTAATCTGGGATTTTACTGATTTTTATTTTTTAAAAGGCGTTGTTATTGCATTGAAGCAGCAGACAATGGGTTTGGACCCAAATAAAACATGAGCAAAAGCTTGGAAACTTGGGGTACAAAGAATCAAATCATATAATCAAAAGTACTCTGGCACGTAAAAAGTGAAAATCTTTGGCTTCAATAGTGTGTTGGATTGGATTACCCATCTTTTGTATAGTAAAAAGTTTCATTAATGTGAAAGTTGTTTGAACAGATCCCACGCCAAGCTCCTTGAACAGCCACTGGCATGTAGAAAACAGACATATCCATAATGAGGGGAATCAGAATTTCTTTCTTCCATGCTGATGTCATTTTTGCTGCAACAATCGCTGTGGGGCACTGGAAGTCGGAGTAAGCTAGAACAATTTTCAGATTATCTAGTTTGCATGAGCAATGTGGCTGATATCTAGTAGCTCTAAAAATAAATATACATCTTTAAAAAAAAAATCAATTCCGAGATGGTGGAATTAATGTTTCACATCCCTTTTGGCAGCTTGTTTCTCTCCATTTGCCAGCTACTCTGTCTTCTTTCTATTTTCTCCAGTTGAGTACGTTTCATGGTTATTCAGTAGATTTATGTATTTTCTTATGCTATTGCCTTAGTACTGTCAAACACCCAAGATGATAGCTTCTGCTAGCTAATTCTCCTCCTGCTAGATGATAAGGACTTCAAAGACAAAATGATCATCTTGAGTCTTTATTATCCAACCTTTTCCTCTTGCTCACACACTGCGTGCAGTTTGTTTGAGATGGCAACTTGATAGCAAAGCAGAACACGGAGCACATCTGTATCTGCAAATCCTGTCAATGTAGATGAGCTGTTGAAAACCAGTATCAAACCCAGGAGGAGTAGTACGACATGCCATGCACTGAATGATAAGCTCAGCAGACTCTCTGTGAGTACACGAGATATGGATATGAGAGAAAATCTCTGCACATTTTAGTGATATATCAAAGATCAAATCACAATGAAATGCCTTTTGAGTACCAAGACATACTCACACCTGAACTGACTATTTAAAAACGAAAAATTTACATAATCACCAAAAGCCTGTATGAAACAACATGAGACATTTCAGACATCCTTTATAGCTGCACAAAGTCTCAGCAAGTATCAGAAAAGCCTACAGATTTGTCTGTCCATGTTGCATACATCGCAGCTACCTAGATCAATATCTGAATATTGCTAATATTTGGGATGTTCCAAGTAATATTTTAAACATCTTTGCATCCATAATTAACTTAACATGGCTAATTAGTGTTTCAGAAAATAAATAGATCACTGATGCCATATTTTTCATTGCCAACACAACTGTACGTGCATCATGAGACTGCGGGTCTCAGAATTATCACTTCGTACAGCACTTTTCAGTTCAGAACCTGCAGGGTCCTTCTACAGGCAGCAATGCAAAAACAACTGGAGATTTTCCAAGGCTCACACTTCACCACAGCATTAGCATTAGCAGCATTAGCAAGCAGATGCAAGATTTCTACAGAGAGCCAACAACCAGGCAAACAGCTGAAAGCTTGTACATTTATAAAATGTTGGCTGAAGTTCAGCCTTCTCACAGTTGCAGCCACGTTCACCACATTTTGAATAAAATCTGAAAAACTTCACTCCTACAAAGAGTTGCTTTTGCATGCAATTTTTTGCTGCCCTATTTTAGAACTCAGAAAGGACTCATAGCATCTCTCTCAGGGTGAAGATTAATTTTTAATGAATTGTAATTAAGAACTGCAGCATCACCTTCTATCCACCCCGGCATGCCTTACAAATCCAGCAATTCTATCTTTGCTATTTCCTTTCCTTCCTCTTCAGCACTGGATGCACAATGTACATAGCATAGGACCCTACCATCTCTTCACAGAATTAGACAGATGAATAAACTGGGACCAAATCAGGAAGCAATTCAGAATATGGCATCATTTCAAAAGCTGTGTCCTCCGAACATTCCTTGAAATGCCAGCAGAGATCTGAAGATCGGTAATTTTATCAGTTTTTCATATCTGGGACACATTGTACACAGTGACAGCATTCAAGGGTTGAGGCTTTAGCATTATGAGCTATCCTAAAAATCATAGTATAACAAAATCCAGAGCAGAATCTGCCCTAAACCCAAGAACAGTTAGAAGTCTCACACTGTAGATCTTAATATCCTCCATATTGCTATAAGATATATTTGATATTATTTGTCTAGCATAAAATCTATGCAAAGTACTTCATAAAATGCAGGAAATCAAGATTTACTCCTAGGAAATTTTGTCTTTCCAAAACACACAACACTGTGTAGAGGTACACAGACTGTAGTGGACTCTGATCTCAAAGGTCTTTTCCAACTAAATGATTCCATGATTCTATACTTAGGTAGTCTTCCCACCTCATTATTATTTGAGTCTTCCCATCTCATTATTAATTTGAGTAATCAAAAAGACTCATGATGTAATAATTACACCTACAGTCATTTCAAACATCTTGGCTTTTAGTACCATACTCATAAATGAATTTTAAAAAAACCCACCATCCTTAATTTGTTTCCTACTAACTCATGAAAGAATTCACTATCTTTCCCCCCTTCTCAATCTTCAATGTCACTGCTTCCATACTGCTTTCATCTATTCTTGCTGACAGACGCACACACTTCCCAATCCCATTCCAAATTGGAAATGACTTATTTTGCAAGCTCCACTTCATTGGTTTATACTTTGTTATTGAGTCTCCTTCTGATATAATTACGGTACACAGAAATCTATACATGCATAAAGTGTTGCTCAGTAGTTTCACCAAAACAGATGATAGAGATAATATTACATTTTGGCTGTTTGCAGCAGTGTATTTAGGCTGGAAGGGACTCCTACCTACATCACAAAAACATGAGAAAATAGCACCACACAACACTAAAGTTCAATTCCAACCTACCTGTCTTGAGGAACCATTTTCTTTTAAATTTGAATTTAGTGTAATGATAAACTACATTTAAAAAAATGACATCAACCCTGCCTCCAAACCAAAAAGGCTTTTATCACCTAGCTGTTTTGACAGAGACACATGTGGGGATGTGTGTGAGTGCACACATGCACACCACTTGTCTCATGTTTGGGAAAAACATGTTATCACACTCATACAACATAATAAAGCTTTCCAACCGTTCAGTTGGAACCATCTGGAAAAACATCTAGCTAAAATAATAAGCAGGGAAAGGAATACAATAAGAAATTACTACGAAATAACAGTTTAAGATATATCGTCTATCTATGCTTGTTTAACATATTCAAGATGATGTATTTTTAGTAGTTTGGAAGGCAATGTTCTTTTACTCTAAGACCGATACTGTTACTTTCTTCCCTTCTGTACAAAAACAAAATAAAAAGAATCAGTTTAAAAGAATAACACAAACTTCCTTTCACGGAAGTATGTTCTTGAGAAAACTCAATGTGGTAAACTGTGAATCTTAAAGCAAATTACACACTTTACATTTATGTCTTTTAAAGAGAACACAATATTGTCAGTATAAACATTATTTTGTTCTTCTGTTTGGCCTCAATATAGTTTTTTTTTTCAGGGCAGAACACCTAAATTACCACACATTGACAAGTATAACATCTCATACCCAATCTGGTTTGGATTTGAGAAGCGTATTGTTGGGTTTGCATTTTCACCTGTGTGGAACAACTTCATGGATGAAGCAATAAATATGTTTTTATTGGACACAATGAAAGATGAATCCTGAGTACAGGCCACTGTTAATTCCTGTAAGTACTCTGCCAAGTATTTACTTTAATAAACATCAAAAACCAACCAAATCAAACCAGACTTACACAGAGACCCACAGGGTTCAAGAATCCAGTCCAGCATCTTATGCATATCAGACAGTCTTTTTGGTTACCACACGCAACCAAAATATCCTCTTACTTGTTTTGACTTCTTTTATGCTAGCTTTTATGAAATAAAACCTATTCCTATTTTCCTTCTGGTATGCTGGAGGATGTGCTGAGTGGCTATGGCATATTGAGGATCCAGTTTACAGAGTTATAAAGTAGCTCTGCAAATCTCTGGATAAGAGCAGCTTTGTAATTCAGTTAAAAAACGACCCAGCAAGTAAAGCCCAACTCACCCACCAGTCCAATCCTTTAGCTCAAGACAAAAATAAGGCATTGAACTTAATCAGAAAGCATAGAGCAAGTCTTTATAGTAATGAAACAGTTGAGTGAAAAAAAAAGTAAGAAAACCTCAAGCTCTTAAATTCTTTACAATAAACCAAAAAAGGTATATGTTCTTGCTCCTTCTTTTACATTCTCTTAGACAGCTGCCATGGTGTCCTCTCCAGACAATGCAGAAGCTTCCTTTTTTTTTTTGTATCTCTAGCCTATGTATCTTTACTTTATGCATATCATAGATATCAGAACCTCCAGAGAATATCTCAACTTCTGAGCTTTCTACAGCAGTTGTGCATCAGTCCAAAATTTAAGATGCTGATTATTTAGGATGTGTTTCATTCAAGGCATCTAGAAACTACAGTAAGCTACCAAAAGCAATTCACTTTATCCAGCCAGCCTGGGAACACTTGCAGTCTGATAGGTAGTGAAGTATCACATCTACAGATTAGGTTACCTGCATGAATAGTACTGTTGATTTCACACATCTAAAATTAGGACTATTTTTGCAACTCGGGGTTAAGATGTCCGTCACTTTAGGACAGGCCTTTACAGTTCAGTAGACTGTACAGCAGCATGTGGCCCAGCACTGCTATTAACAGGCAACTGTGTTAGTGTGTCCTCTGCTTGCCTGGATTTCAGAGCATTCAAATCTCTTAGAAACCCCCAACAAGAGCACCCCAAGTGTCTGTTCAAGTTAAGGAAATAAGTACTTTGAGAACTATCTACTGTCTGAAAAACACTCATGTGGAAAGCTGATGCACATCTGAAACAGAGGTTATTATTTAAGAATTTAGGTTTGCACATGTTCATTGAAACGCTCTTATTTTAAAAATAAAATCACATGCTACTCTATTCCAGTACATCTGCACAGTCAGCCAGTGATTCATCTAATCAGTTTGCTTTTGTGCAGTCTGATTTACTAAGCAGTTGCAAGTATAAGTACCTCTTAAACTGTTTTACTGAATTATTCCATGGCAGTTCCATGAGGATTAGCTGCAATTTATCCACTGTCCAAAGGCAGAACTCCTGAAGGTGTTGCTTTAGTTGGGCCATGTCCTTTCATTAACATACCTTCAGAGCACAAAAGTCTTAGCCCTAAAAGACCTCTGTATTTCATAGAACAATAAAATGGTCTGGGTCAGAAGGGACTTTAAAGAGTATCTAGTCCCAATCCCCAAGGACAGGGAGCAAGACTGTCTTTTCCGTATGCTAATAATGGTTGTGTGGAAAAGAGGTGAAGAAAAATGCACATTAGAGTTCCTGAAAATTAGCAAGTCTCAATCTAGCATTCTGGCCTTCTTGCGACCAATATACAGAGAAGTTTTTGCAAGTTATATTAGTATTCATACTTAGAGTGCATTTACTACTGTTATTGCTCCTTCGTACTGTCTTCCTGTGGATGTATGCACTCAAGATACACTAACTCAGGGGTCTCTGCAGCAGTTTTCACAACAGACCATTCACAGGTTTGAAGATTCATGGAGAGGCTGTGGAACAGATTAAACTGCTACAGGGGCTGAGTCCAGCTTACAGACGATGACTCTTCTTCCGCATGCTTACACCACAGTGACTACAATGAGCTCTAAATTAATTAGAACATGTCCTGCTGGCAATGCATAGTCCTAGAGCATGAAGCTCTGGAGAACTAAGTGTGAAAATGTTTACTCAGTTGTCAGGTTACTGCAGCGTGTGATGAGCTGCTGTGGTTAAGAGCGAGCTGTATATGCAAACTAGGTGAATTCATTACTGCTCTCATCTGCTGTGAGAAGATAGCAAGACTGATTTCAATCAGCATTATTTCGATGCAAGTTGTTTACATACCTATAATTTCTAATGACAATCAAGAAGTATTTTAGCATACAACCTCATTTCCCTCCTCCTCAAAAGTTTTAACCTAGAAGAGATTAAAAAAAGGAGGAACTGGGCAAGGTTTGTGACTTGTTCAAAGCTGCAGAGCAAATCAGAGTTAGAACTGCAGTTATATCACATGACACTCAGCCCAGCACACAGCCTTCATACTTGTTCATATTAGCAGAGTTACAATCCCATGATTCAGTGCCATATCTGTTCATTGATTATGTTCTTTATATTTGGTTGGAAAGCAAAAGGGAAAAAAGAAGCCAACACTGTCACCCCCATCCTTCCCAAACAGAAAAGGATGGATTAGGATAGCTTAACAGTAAGCTGCCATTTAATACAAATCAGTCTTTCCAAGTTTGTAAGCATCAGGACATGGAGTAGCATAGTTTTTCACATCCATGGTAATGTCTCTCATTCATTTTGACTTCTAAGTGCAGTTATTACTTTTGTACAAACATGTCTCTGAATTAGAACTAGTTTGGAGCAAAGACAGAGTTAGTGTACATTTATGCAACAGTACTGGTATCCTTTCCACTGTGATTAGGACTTCAGCTTGTGATACACAATGGTTTGTTCATAATTTTATGCAAATATCTACTGAGTTTGAGAGTAATATTTTATTTTATTTTGAGTAAGATAGTAAGAAGTTTAACTGAAATACAGTGTTTTCTGCTCCCTAGTACATAACACTCTGGCATAGAGATCCTTTAAATACAGTTCTAAGAGCTGTTGTCCTAAAACGGTCATGTTCAGAGTACATAAAGAAATGCAGTATGTTATATACTGTTGCCTCTAGCTGCCAGAGTCAGCATGATTTTTGAGGGCTAAAGTAATTTGAATGGCTGGACAATATATTTTAGTCTAAACAGAATTAGAATGTCAAGTAAATAGTAGGGCTTACCCTTATTTCTATGAAACAACTATATAATGGAGATATTTCAGCTTCACATTCTTTAACACAAAACCAGCGATGGCTTCTTATATTCATAAGAGTTTATATGTAGAATATTTTAAGAACTCACTCTTCACGAAAGAAAAACAATAAACTGATATAACCCACCGTTTAATGAAATATGAAACAAGTCCATCAGTCAGTAATGGAAGTGCATGTTGGCCGGCAAGTGATGCTCAGTTCATACTATGCTAGTTTAGCATAATATCCAAACAAAATGCTACGCATCGCAATCACCAATTTGGGGGTTTTGTTGTTGGGTTTCTTACATGTTCAGATTTTAGAACAATTTTTGTACTTTGTGTTTACTCAGCAACTGCTTTGGTGAGTCATGCACTCAGCCATCACTTATTCACTGCACAGCTTGGCATCCCCTCACTTCCCCTCAACACTTAGAAATGCTGAATGAGATAAACTTGTAAGCTATAGATACCATTTCCTGCAGAGAGCTGACTAGGAGACCATTTCTTATCTTCTGTTACATACACCAGGCCTTAGTGATCCATGCACAAAGACACTGCTACTCAGCTCTGTTTGTTTGGGAACATAGCCAAACAGCTGAAGAGGCAGAAAGAAAAACCCACACTCATCAGCTGGTGCAAAACACAGCAGCTATTTGCTCAGTAGCACAGGCCATTTTAAAACCAGTGCAATGCTTCGGTCACAAGGAGGCCTTCACTCAAATAGTGAATGTGAGCCTGTCTCTGACTTTCCATACCCTGCAGGGAACCACCCTGAGTTAGCAGAACAATTGCTTCTACAGCTACTGTGCCAATTTTGTGCGTATCTGGAGGGGAGAATTAGAATAGATATTAGGAAGAAAATTTTTTTCCTGTGAGGGTGGTGAAGCACTAGCACAGGTTGCCCAGAGAAGTCACTGAAGTCCCATATCCAGAGGTGTTCAAGGTCAGGTTGGATGAGGCTTTGAACAACCTGATCAAGTGTAAGGTGTCCCTGCCCATGGCAGGGGGCTTGGAACTTAATGATCCTTAAGGTCCCTTCCAAACCAAACCATTCTATGGTTCTACAGTTCTATGATTTTCCAGCATTATATGAGAATACTGAAAACATTACCCAAAAGCTACCCTTAAACACAGACAGTATTGAAATAAACCAGGTTATTCAGACCTTTGTTTGAGCACGTCTCAAAATCCTCCATAGTGAGAGGATTCACAAGACCCCTGACAACCTGTTCCAATGCTTAATTACCTTCAAAATAAACATATTTTCCTTATATTCCATCATAACCTTCATGTTAACATTTCTGACCACCATATCTTGTTCTCCTGCTATGCACATCTACCAGAGCTGAGTCCATCCCAAACAGAGGACCTCGCATTTGTCCTCACTGAATTTCATAAGATTCCTGTTGGCCCTTTCCTTCAGCCAGTTGAGGTCGCAGTCAAGGAACAGTGACAAAGGTTATTTCTGAGGATACAGAAAGCGGGATAAATAAGATACAGAGAAGAACCTACACAACTTTGGAGCAGAGGCTTTGAAGGTCAAACAACGGCTATGATACATAATTTTTCATAAATATAGAAGGGATTTTCAAGAATTAATTATTACAGCTAGACATTAGGGTAAAAAATTCTCATAGTAAGGACAGGGTACTGGAACAAATTACTCAAGGAGGAGACAATGACACCTTCATCAGACTACATGATCTCTTGATTGCTACATTATTCTGTTATTTAAATAAGTGCATATGAAATAATCATAGAAATAGGAAAAATACTGTATTTTGCTTTAAAAAGAAACACATGTAATCCAAACCTTTAACAAATTCATTTAGAAGGCATTTCTAAAGTTTTTTGGTTGGTTTTGTTTGTGTTCCTCACCCCCTTAATGGTTTTCAGTGCGTCTGTCTTCTTACCTCATTGGAGCAATACGCTTTGGGAGTAGCCCCTGAAGTAAGACTGTATGTGGTGGCAACATTGCCTTACAGCAAAATCACATTCAAAACTAAAGCCTACTCACTTTCCTTTCCAGAACAAAACACAATAAAAACCTAGAAATACTTTTTAATATATACATTTCGTCAATTTGAATGAGATTCTTTTTTATGTTCCAAGTTGTTCTCTTTAACTGGGGCCTATATTGATTATTCTTAGCAATCAGAAAATCCATCAGTAAGCTATTTCTTCGAAGTCCTAAATGAAATAAATTCGTCTAGTCATGTTTTTTTTAATACTTCTGCAGTTTGTTTTTTTAGATGTTACAGAGAGTATAAATACTGGTCTATATATTTACTTTTATCCTATATAGTGAATATATGTTATTACTTCCGTACAGTTTAAGGAAAAAACAAATAAATCTCTATGGAACCTAAAAAAGGTTTACAGATAATCAGTGAGCAGTGTATGATGAACATCCAGCTTGTGAAAACTACAGTCTGACTCCATTCTTTTCAAAGACCTGCAGGTAATCTTGGAACTATATGCTGAGTTTACCTAGAAAGAACTCATCCAAAACCAGAAAAAACTTTGCCTTTAAAAAAAGGTAGTCCTTTCATGTGTCCTTCATCCCAGCTAAAATTGGCATAAGAATTACAAGTAGGAGTAAAACTTTTCATTCTTCATAGGTTGGACTAGATATTCTCAGAGGTCTTTTCCAACCTTGTGATACTGTGATACAGAATTGCTGCGGTTGGACAAGACTTTCAAGATCATCAAGTCCAACTGTAAACCTAAGACTACCAAGCCCACCACTAAACCATGTCCCTAAGCACCACTTTTAAATACCTCCAGGGATGGCATCTCCATCACTTCCCTGGGTAGCCTGTTCCAATGCTTGAAAACCCATTCTGCGAAGTAATATTTCCTAATATCCAAACTAAACCTCTCCTCACACAACTTGGGGCCATTTCTTCTCGTCCTATTACTTGTTACTTGGCAGAAAAGATCAACACCCACTTCAACACAGCCTCCTTTCAGACAACTGTAAGCAGGTTTTAGTGAGTCAGGTGTTGGTCTCTTACTTCCATAGGAAACTGCCCTCAAAACTACAGGAAACATCATACTGTGCTGCTCTCTCTGAATTTGTTTTTTAGAAACCTAATGTGTAGCAGGATGCTCTTGAACACTAATAAGCATCACATATGTCTTGATGAGTAAGTTTGGCTAACAAGTACAAGGCACAGTGACCTCAGATAACTGGCATGGCATGATTAACCTGCTGGCTCTGTTCAGCTGCAATTAGGATTTCTGAAGAGTACTGGAGACAGTTATTCATAAATGTGTCTGAATAATGTCTAAAATTTTTATTTCTTCATTACTTTTGTTCTTGCGCCACACCAGTGTATAGGTGGGATCATGAAAAATTTTACTCTTGCTGTGACTTTCAGATTTAAATTTAACTACAATTAGACTGAAATTTTGTACCTAAGATTTTGGGGTTGCCTTTTTACCATTAAAAAAGGAACACACTGGATCTAATTTCATTCTCAACTGCAACAGCAAAAGTGTTCTCAATACATTCAAAAAGCATTAAACCTGTAACTTTTCTCTACATTTATGAGTATTACTCACTCCTTTATTTCTTCTAATCTGGGTGTATTTCTGCCAGTTTCATAATGCATAGTTGTATCTCCTTTGAACACAGGAATATCTCCTTTAAATGTTTAAAAATAAGGTAAATACACATGAGCTAAGAAAATCTATTTTAGAAAAACTACACCCAGTCTACTTAAAGTAACAATAACATATTACTCAGTAGTATAATTGGAGATACTTCAGGGAATATTTATTGTCATGCATTTCCTCCAAGTGCTGTTGTAGCTCTGCCACGGCAGGTAGTCTGTATAATGCCAAAGCATTGCTCAGCTGTGCCTGGAGTTTATAGGCTGAAATGGGTTTCCCTTTCACCATTCACACATATTGAACCATCAGCAAAAGGTATTATATAATAAGGGCAAAGCATTCTGGAGAACATCAATGAATCATCTCTGGAACAGAGATAGCTGATAGCCATCCTGTAACTGAAATGACTTAAAGGAAAAATGAATAAAGTGAGTCCATATTTAAAAACAAAGAGATACTCGTATCTTACTGTAGATAATCTTTAGGTTTAGATACTTTAGACACAGACATTTATTGCTGAATGAGAGTTTACAGGCTAGTATTCTGCTGTTATTTTTCTACTCCTCTCTACTGAAACTGCCATTACAATGTAAGAGTAATCTCCAGGATAGCAAAGAAAAAACCACAAAGAAGAGAAGTGCTCCCCCAGCGTCCTACACACACAAGTACACTCAGAATTACTTTGTCACCAGGAAGAAATGAAAGGCCAAGATAACTGCCTTCAATGTCAACCAAGAAAGCACAGTTACTGCTCTGAAAGCTACGACAGCAGCTAAAATACATATCACTGAGCCTTCCAAAATTATGCCACCTTCTTAAATAAGCCCCCATCTTTTCCAACAACATTAGCTGAAGCAGCATGCACGGCTCCATTCATCACCCATGATTAATTTCTAGCGATCATAAGTACCAAACATTCCAATCCCGTATCACACAGCAAAGAAATAAAAGGAATCAGAAGCCTATATTCACACCCTTAAGCTCTAAAAATACCAGAATAATCATTCTAGCCTATTAAGTATTTATGAGAGTCCCAATGCAGTAGTGCAATCGCTCTCATTTTATTTACTATTACAACACCTCTATGAATAAAGGAAAACTTTTCTTCCATCACTCCTTCATTTCACAACAAAGCAAGAACAGCTTTGTATCTTATCCAAGGCTTTGAAGGCAATTTCTTAGAAAGTCTGCTGCTCTGTCTGAATATCTTCTTTTCCTATAATTCTGTAAATTTCATCCCCATAGTAAGGCAATCACCACATATATTAATTGTGATTTAAAACGGGCTATGGGTAGGCACTGAAATTTAGTGTGAGGAAGAGAAAAAAACATAACAGACAATTAAAGGACATGTCAAGCAATACACTGATGTATTCATTTAATATCACCCTAAGAAATAACACAATTTAATATAGCACTCAAACATCTGCTTAACAAAGCCTCCGTCTCCTGTAAACCCCATCTGGACCACTGTGGAGGTGATAAACGTCAGTACTGTGATCCCCATCATTAAAGTAGCTATTAAGTGTATCAGCCTTCCTGCTTTCATGATGAAACCATCCTTAAGTCTCCAGTGATACTCTCCTAGCTTCTTTCTAACCCTCAGAGATGTAATCAGAGCTGCATCTGAATCTGCTGTCAGTTTCAGATTTGAGTACCATGTTTAGACAAAACACGTGCTACCTCTGTCTCTCCCGTAACTCATTATTTTAAACCACAAAAATCAGACTTGCACAATGAAACATATAACAAGATATAACTTTCATTTTTACATAGCAGAAATCCTAAATCTATCGTTATTGTTACACTGAGGAAAAAACCCTATGATGACACGCTCTAAACAACAAGATTAATCTCCTTTTAGAAAATTCTAGTGCTGTTAAAAGGCAACACAACTAAAAGCACTGCAGTGTAAAACTCAGTATTCACACACAAAAATCTACACCACAGAACTGTAGCACACAGTCAAGACAGCATCTTTACTTATCTAACGTTTCTATACATATAAGCAATGAGGACACAGTTATAAGCAGTAAGGGTATAGGTTACTGAACACAAAGCTACTGGAATAAAGCACAGTTATCGTTAGACCTGGTATGCATCCCAATCCCTGCAAGTATCACAGGTAATAGGTAAACTTTAAAATAGGTAAATTTAATAGCCAAGATCTTTCTCGTATCATTTCCGTGATTCTAGTAAGTCTCATAACTTTTAAACAGCAGAGCTTTCAGAAAAAGGGAAAATACGTACACACACTGTTTAGCAAGTAACTACTGAAAAGCCTCTTCATTTTCCCCCCATAATATTTTCTGCCACATATATACAGCTCATAGGGTGAGGTATGTATAATTCTGCACACTTTGAAATGTTCTGGAGAAAATTAATGGCCATTAAAAAGAAATAAATCCTTCTAGCAGGTACTGGTCTTTATTAGGAACACCAACCCCCAAAAGGAGGAATTCACTGATTCTTTGCTCTTTGACAGAGTCTCATTTTTAACTTCAAAACTTCTCCGATGACCTGAAATGTTTCAGTGCATAACTTAATGCATCCTTAATTCATGCAAATTCATAAGTTTTGTACATCAGTGGCTCAGTGACACACAGCAAACAATGACAGACTGTTGGGTCATGTGCAAAAATTGCACACAAGGATTTGATGCTTCTTCTAATACTTCCAAGGAAGGGATTTCCAAAAATACAGTTATTTGATGCAGATCCTGAAGGCACTGATTTTATATTTATTTCCTAAAATGGGTTTGAGAAAAGGATTGCATATTGATTCCCTTCTTCGCAAGGCAGAAGAGATTTGACATGGTTAGCTTGGGATTCTTCCACTGGGTTGTAATCAACCTAAACCACCACATTACTAATTAATTACAATTACAGTTCTGGGACAGGCAGCTGCATTTCAAGATGCTGGAACTGCGTTATCAAAACATATAAAAGCTTTCTGAGGTGATTGCACTATTCTGACCTTGGCGAAGGAAGAATTGGTAAATGCACATTCCCTGTTTGTTACGGCGCATTCCAAGTAATTGACTTTTACTAAATATTTTATCAGAATACCATACCTCAAATCCTTCTATGCATTCCATGTATGTATCATGCAAAAAGTTAATTAACATTAGTTACATGATATTAAGCAATATAATGTATGATAGAAGCCATATAAATACTTAATCTGAGGAATTACTTAGAAAGTACATTTCTGCAGCGGTAAATAATTCATGCTCTCTGATCATTACAGAAATGACAGTAATTTAAAAGAAAATAAGACAGTATTGAAACCACTATCACACAGGTTTTTAAAGTTGTTTTTTTTTTGATGCAGTTACCTTCTTTGTTCATTGTAAACTTATTCCAACAGGTCAAAAAAAAAAATCACATATTTTGAAGTGTCAAAACAATCTAATACGTACCTTAAACAATGCTTCCAGAACTTCTGCGACCTTCAAAAATATCCCAGTAAGTTTTCTACTAGTTATGCAGCTCCTTACACTTTAGGGTAGTATTATCTTTAAATAAACTCCCCCATCTTCCTCTTGTCTTTCAGCACATTTCCATATATACAGTATCATTACTATAGATTCTATCGGGATTGAAAAGAAAAATCTTTACATTTTTGCTAACATTCCACAACATGTATATTTTTCTTTCTATTCCTTAATTCCGTAGAGCAATGTGTTTAGCTGAAGCCTTCCTGATTATAATTTCTCCTTACAATAAATAAAATAAACATAGCAGACTCTTTCAGCCTTTCTGAAAACAAAACCATGAAAATGGCATTTATCAGCTACCAGACTGATACATGAAATATTTGTAGTCTAGAGAATACACTATTTCAAATATCAGTTCATGCAAATCAAGAAGTGGTTTGGTCTAACCACCGTGCCTTTCCTGTAAATAGCAATTTAACTGCTAAAGTACACAGCGACAAAACATACAGTTCAGCTACAGCTTTTCTCTTCAAGTTTGCATAAACATGCCAGTGAACTAAATATAAATGGTAAGGCTATTATTACTAGTATAGCCTTTAAAACAAAACAATTCCTTTAAATTTTCCATGAATGTACTTGTAGATCTAAAGAATGGTTCCAAGTTGGTCCAGCTGAGTTTAGGAGCTTTCCAATTGCAGTTGCTCTGGTATGCACATAGAAAGTGGTAAATTCCAGCATAGCCAAAGGAAGCATAAAATCACAGAATGGTTCGGGTAGGAAGGGACCTTAAAGATCATTCAATTCCAACCCCCTGCCACGAGCTTAAAATGAAAAGTTAAATAAGCAACAGCACAGTAGAGAAGTCAGAGTATAACAAATCAGTAGCATTTAGTTTTAATATGTAAAGCATTTAGAAAACCTGAAAGTCCTGAGTCTGGAGATCTCATCCTTGTAGTCTCATTGCTTGAGTTCCAGTCCCTCAGTTACAGAATTAAGTGCTTATAATCCCACAAAAATATTAATAAAGACCTTAACATTCCTTTGGTGTACAAAGAAAACAGAAGGCAGTGCCTGTACCACATACCAAAGCATTTTGAGATACAGCCACAGAATCACATAATCATTTAGGTCAGAAAAGACCTTTAAGATCATTAAGTCCTACCATAAACCTAAGACTGTCAAGCGTACCATTAAACCTGGTCTGTAAGTGCCATATCCACACATTTTTTAAACATGTCCAGAGACTCCACTGCTTCCCTGGGCAGCCTGTTCTAATGCTTAATGACCCTTTCCATGAAGAAATTTTTCATGATATCTAATCTGAACCTCCCTGACACAACTTGAGGCTATTTTCTCTCATCCTATCACTTGTTACTTGGGAGAAGAGATTAACGCTCACCTTACTACAACCTCCTTTCAGGTAGCTGTAGAGAGCAATAAGGTCTCTCAACCTCCTCTTTTTCAGGCTAAACAATCCCAGTTCCTTCAGCTCTTCCTTATAACCCCTGTGGTCCAGACTCTTCACCAGCTCCACTGCCCTTCTCTAGACATGCTCCCGCCCCTCGATGTCTTTCTTGCAGGGAAGGGCCCAAAACTGAATACAGGATTTGAGATGCAGCCTCACCAGCGCCGAGAACAAGAGCTCAATCCCTTCCCTGCTCCTACTGGCCACATCATTTCTGATACAAGCCAGGATGCTGTTGGATTTCTTGGCCCTCTGTCGACATTGCTGCCTCCTGTTCAGCAGTTGTTGACAAACAGTCCCAGGTCCTTTTTCACCAGGCACCTTTCCAGCCTCTCTTCCACAAGCCTGGAGCACTGCATGGGGTTGTTGTGGTCCATGTGCGGACCAGATACTGAGCACTGTTGAGAAATGAAGCAGAACTGGCCCAAATAATACTGAGCCCTTACTAAAGTCTAGGTAGACAACATCTACATGCCTCAGCTACTAAGCGGCTCACATAGTCATAGGAGATCAGGACTTGTCTAGATTAACAATCAGACCAAAAATTATTCCAAAGCAATATAAAAGAGAAATTTGAAGTGAATTACCATGTTATTCCTATATACTTTGATACTACACAATCCACATCGTTTTCTAAAAGGGGAAAAAAAATCCAAGATGATAGCCAACTACAAAACTAAACCATTTAAAGTCCCCAAAACAAAGAGGGTAATGGACAGAAGCTAAAATTTCCCTTCATATACTTACACTTACTTGCAAATTCTCCTTATAAACCTGAACCATAAAAAGCTCATAAATCATTATGTAGAATTTCTCATACATAATTACAGTCATTAATTAACTTTAATACACCAAACTAAATTAGAGCCATTTTGATTCAAGTTTTAAATGAACTGAACTACAGCAAACCCTTAATAACTTGACTCCTTATGAATTGCTGTGTACAAACTGTGCAAGAGTTTGACAGAGTTTATATGTACTATGGTCATTGTGCACAAAAACAACTCCAAAGTATATCTCACAGTGAAGTCAAAAGCACAGAAAAAAACATCCTTCACATGAATTACACATGGTCATTGAAGAATCATTGGATTCTGATAATGCATGCATTCTCAAATAATTTTTCTGAAAATTTAACCAACATAAGTGACCAATTAAAAAGTTATTCAATATTGCGATGTCTTTGAAATTTTAACATATTTTGACTGACTCCTGACAGATTAGAAGAACGATCTGTCATTGGTCCTGATTGATAAGATAATAACTTTAATAAGATAAAAAACCCGACACAGTTAGCTTCAGCTATGTTATTTACAAGGTTTTAGGGTCAAATCTATGCACAGCCTGATCATCAGTGGAAAAAAAGTTGCAAAGAATCAAATGACACTTTGATTTTATAAACACATCTTAGTAAAAGCAGACTGCATGTGAAACAGGAATCCCAGCAGTGTTCGTAGCTCTGCGAAGACTATGACAGAAGTTTTACTAAAAGCTAATGCAATTACTATTGGAAGAAATCTACTAGGTTAATAAGGTAGGAAAACTATGGATGGCAGTCAGATTGAAGGGAAACAAAATATCAATACAACCTTTCCTTTAACTGATATATTACTAAAGCAGTAAAATAATTCCACCCCAGCAAAACTCTGTGCATTGCATATACACCACTGTGGTCTTCAAATCTCTTCCTCATATCAGTTCCAACTCTAATTTCACACACACACACACACACACTTTCAGAATAGTTTCTTGCTTCAAAAAATTTCAGCTGGGGTTCAAGTAGTACACGATACCAAGGTACTATTAGCTTTTTCTTTAATGATGAGAACTTGTGAAAATAAATCTCTTTCTTTACCTTTTGTCTAAAAAAATAAATGCACCCTTATCTCATTTACTAATTAAACCATTTCCCTTCTGAACATACTGACATTTTGACTGGAAGAGAAAATACCCAAACAACTCTTAAGCCAAAGGTTGCACTGCTCTTTGAGTGGATCATCACATGAGGAGACCACTAAGCTACACTGCTGTATTTATCATCATACAGCTTTATGGAGATGTAATATTAACATAGTGCAAATACCAACGAATGTATTTGGAGAGTAACCAGTTCCAGAGATGTGAATGGTAAAATAAAGAATTTTAGCACAGAATCCTCTGCAAAATGTGATTAAACGGACAAGTAGAAAAAATGGCTTTAAATAGTAATGGAGTGAGACAGGGCAGGTGGCACACTTACGTCTGAACTGCAGTGTCCTGCAAGTACGGCTTGCTTTTGAATTGTAATTTAGATGCTCTATTAAGATGGTGTACGTAGAACAAAAACCTGAGATGCTGAGGACTCAAGAGCTTCCTCTAAAGATAGTCATGTTTATGAGGAACTAATGCACTGAAAAGCACTACCAATTATTTCCATCCTTTTGTTATCAATACCAGTACCAAAGGAGCGGGATTTGAGAATGATAGGATTTGGATCCAGTTGCCAATCCAGGCTACGGTGCTCAGCTTTAACACATCTCTAGACAATCTTTTACAGTGTTCTTTGATCACCAAATCTACAAAAATAAGGTCTGGGATCCTATGCCCTGGTAGAGTGTGTTATATTATTGTGGTTTAGCAGGCAACTAAGCACCATATGGCCTCTTGCTCACCTCCCCCTACCCCACAGTGGGATGAGATGGAAAATGGAAAAAAGTAAAACTCATGGGTTGAGGCAAAGACAGTTTAATAGGACACCAAAAAGGAGAGACAGAATATTAGTAATTATAATAATAATAACAGACTATACATGCACAATACAATTGCTCCCCACCTAATGACCGATACCCAGCCTGTCCCCAAGCAGCAATCACTGCCCTTCCACCCCTGCCCAGTTCCCTAGTTTATATACTGAGCATGACAGTATACGGTATGGAATGTCCCTTTGGCCAGTTTGAGGCAGCTGTCCTGGCTATGCTTCCTCCCAGCTTCTTGTGCACCTCCCCACTGGCCGTGCACGGGAAGCTGAAAATCCTTGACTGAGTACAAACACTACTTAGAAACAATTGAAAACATCGGTATGGTATCAACAGTATTCTCACACTAAAACCAAATCACAGCATTATAGGAAGAAAATTAACTTTCATATACAATTAATCAAGGTACATCTGAGGTAAATAGCATGATGCTTCCTCCTATAAAGACTGTAGCACAAAAAAAAAAGAAACATCTCACATGAAAGTATTTTCTTCTCAAGGTGGCATAATGGAAATTCTCCCCACCCCTCAAAAACCCCAACAATTCCTTCTCCCTGCTCCCTTATTGACTTGCACAGTTACAATGCTTATATTCTCCTGAAATGCCCCAGTGCTATCTAGCTATCCAGGACAGAGGAAATGCCAGTGTTACACAGTATGAAGACATCTCTTTCCTGAAGTCAAGAAAAATCTCAATTCCATAACCTAAAAAGAAAAATTAAGCAAAGAGAAAATTAATGATTATAAATACAACTTAAGTATCTTAAACCACAGAAAGTATACGAAAAGTCTCTTACTTTCCAGCATCTGCTTTCTTCCCACGTATTTCCCTCCTCCTCTGGCAGTACAGTTCAATCTACTTGGGTTTTTTGCTGCTGCTGCTCATTTTAAAAAAGAAAACAACCTTCTAGCAGTGCCTTTTCTATACATTACTAATTAATTTACACTATGATCATGCCACATTCTTTGTTCCCATCATTTTTTGTGCATCTCTGCTTATTCTTTGAACTCATTCAGCTACAGATACTGCTAATTTGAGGTAGGACAAGAAAAGTTTCAGCCCCCCCGCTCAGCAGTTTTTCCTATTAACTTTTACTGTGCACGCTGCAGGGATTAATTGTTGTCACCCTGGTGACTCTGAAGCTCTGAAACTGCGATGTCAAGGAAGCAGAAAAGGCAAGTGTATGCAAAAGAGAGGCAGCAGTGAAGGGGTTTAAACACAGTCACATTTTAGCCTTTAGTGATCTCAGCAAAAGCACAGCATACTGCAGGTGACAAATGAGATGAGTCTAATGTTGCCAGTGTAATCCAAGATACGTCTGCTAAAAACACAAAACACAGCAAGAGTGGTGTTTGCGAGATACGCCTCCTCCTGAAAAAGGTCAATACTGATGAAGACCAAGATACAGCAGCAGCACAATACAGGGTATATCTGGCTTTACCTTATCAAACAGCACTGAGTAATCTTATAGAGGCCAGTGAAGGGTGGCTTTATCAAAACCAGACAGATTGATTCAAAATTACTCAAGAAGTTTGAGGATTTGTCTCTTTTTTCCAAGCTAACAATGTTATTCTGTTCTCTGAAGCAATTCCTAGGACATCAGTGCTTTTACTGTACTGCTGAATTAAAACCAATGAAGAGTGTTTTTAATGTAGCCATTCTGCAATAGACAGTATTAACTTAAAATGATTAAAATCAATTTACAAAACCCTGGATATAAAAGAAGTACTACATGATGTTAAAATAAAAGCTTTTAGGCAAGTAGCCCAGGGAAAATGCCAACAAGGGCTGCAACGCAAACCTAGGTCTCGCTGCAAAGTTCAAAAATTTCGCTAAAACTGGATCTCAGCAAACTTAGAAAATATCTGCAATCAAGCAATTACTTTTGTATTTAAAAATGTGCTAACAAAAAATTACGAAAAATCTATTAGCATTACTAAATTGCAGTTCTTCCCAGACAATTTGTTACAGCACTGTGATAGGCATCACATTATACAGGACTATACATGTCTATCACTTCCTTAGGTCTGCCTGCAGTGTGGAAGGGTTTGCACAGATAACCACAGGCTGAAAGGATTTCAGTCAGACAATCATCAAAAAACAGAGATCCATGTTATTAATGATAACTGGTCGTCCAGTTTTCCTTTTTAAAATAAAGGCTTCATCATTAATTTCATTTTTCTGATGCTGTTACCATTCTCGACCACCAAACTCTTTCTGCAGAGCTGTTGCCTCCCTGGTTTCTTTCCTGTCGCTATCTGAAGAATGTTACCCTAAACACACAACTTCACATTTGTCCCAGTTCAATTGCACTTACAGAATCATAAAATGATTTGGGTTTGAAGGGACATTTAAAAGTCATCCAGTCCAGTATCCATGTGAGCACGGACATGTTCAATTAGATCAGGTTGCTCAGAACCTCATCCAACCTGACCTTGAATGTTTCCAAGGATGGGGTATTTACCACCCATCACTACCTGATTCCTCTCCAACCATTTCTCTAAGTTGTCAGTATGCTTTTGGATTGCAGTCCTATCTTCTACAAGACACCATCCTGGCCCAGTTATTAGGCACCATTTAAAAATGTAACCAATTGACTCTCTATTCCCTTGTTCAGATTGCTAATGAAAATCTTGAAATAACACTGGCGTCTGGTTAATGGATTATTAAAATTACAGAAATCTAAGTTTGTTATCAAACTTCAGAACTATGCAACCTAGCTGAGAGAGCAAAGGTGCTTTTTCCCTTATCTAAAAGTCTATGCTACTGTGCGTGCACAGGTGTTCCAAATAATACAGGTGCCACATTTGTTCTAATCATATTAGTCTATCACTCCATATGCTTCTTTGATAAATCAAAAGCAATGTGGTCCTCCTCAAAAAGAATAACCTTTTTTCCTACAGCATAATGCTATACTTTTGTCATTATAAGGCTGGAGCCCATTTTATCAGCTATTTCTGGTGTATTTTCTTGCAAAGGTGTTCTGCGCTGTACAGATACTCCATTTATTTCTCTGCATCAATTGGAAATGCAGGGAAACTTGCCTGAATAGACAAAGACATTAAACAAAGAAATGTAGGGAACTATTTCAGCCCTAGAGTTTAAGTTTCATTTTTCTTGTGCTTATTCTGTTCATAGTTTTTATTTAGATAAAAAAGTAAATAGATTGTTATCTATACAAATAGCAATCAATCTTGTGTGTCCATCAGAAGGTAGCAGTTCTATACATGAGCACCAAGTTTTTCCTCTAACATTATTTTATATAGCCCTAGATTGCATCAGTTATGTGATTTTGCCACAAATGCACTACTTGGCTTTGACTAAGATTTTAAGTCTTCTGTCCCTGTGACACTTCTCCAGTAGATTCAACAGAGGAAGTAAAATAGGAAACCAATGACTCAAAAAAACCAACATACAGGCTACCAAAAATAAATTACATAATCAGTTATTAAGCTGAGATTATTTAAAAAACAGGAAAGTATCCAATTCTGTAAGCTATCGTAGGAAAGATTCTATAATTCAAAGAACGCATTACTCAGTGTTACTTTGCGTAACAGGAGGATGTGGTACCTTATCTGCAACCTTACTATTTTATAATTATTTTGTATAATGTCAATTAACAGAAAGCATTCTGCAGATCTCTTTGAAAGTCATCATTTTTCCTATGCAGCCAACTAAGAACAAAACTCGCAAGTTTCCAAATACTTCCTAAAGCTAACTAGAAAACTGATATTCCAAAGAAATCTTTGCAAGTGGCCTAATAAGGTATTGCATTTCAATGGTTACTAGAAGGTAGAACACCAAAATGAAGAGTTTTTTTTTTAAAAAAAGCCTGAACTTCTTTTAAAAAATGCTGATTCATGACCTTTTGAAGCTTTTTAAAAGGTGTTCTCCATTGTCTTCTCGACCCTATCAAAAACTAGTACAATTTCATCAAACTTTACTACTCTAATGGAATGGCTTTCTCTGCATGTAACAAGACTACAATTTGCATCCAATTCTAACAACACACAGCAATCTATTCCCTCCTGTTGGCACTGCAACAGCAAAGCAAAACATCACTTTTGTAGGCAGACAGCAAATACAGCTTGTCAAAAAATCTACTCATCTCTTTCCCTTTCAAAGAAGCATTAGCTTCTGCTGCTGTCCCTTATCTAATTCAAAATGATCAGAAATCATGTTATTACAAAAATTAAATGCTTGTTTCATCAAAAAGATGTTCTATTTGACATGTTAAGTGTGCTCTTATGCTATTCTTGCTTCTATTTTATCACATCCAGGCCCACCTGAACTCACATCAGCAGTACATTTTAGCACAAGTCAAGAATCAGTATAGTGACAGTTGATAATTAATGACTGCATATGAATTCAAGAATATGCACCCACTTGTCACATAGTCTACGTAAATATATTATCTTTACGTAAACATTTGAAGTAGCAAGTCCTGTGATCAATTTAAACAAGTAAATTAACATATAAATTCACCATACAATTCACATTTTATGAAGGCACAAAAACCTTGGAAGGCCAGAAAAAGTAACATAGAATCCAGGGTCTAGCAAGCAAAGACTGATAATGCCTCACCTCACCAGCCTGTCTGAACAGACTTCAAATCACTGTTAGTTTAAAAACGTAAAGAGAAGATGAAATTGGATGAACCTTTATAGAACAGTAACATTCTGGATGAATATAGAAAAGCATCACTCCCAGTGAGGGATCTGTGAGAAACATCTGTGTTCCCTCTCGTACTCACTTAGAGAGTCCTACATTAGATCCATCAGGCTGTGTTATTCATTAATTCACACAACACAGACCTCTTCCATCAGATGCATGGAAAGGGACAAACTTCCTGTTTTCTCTTTATCTCTGTTCCCTCACTGCTGCAGAGAAGCCATTAGACAAAAACTCTATCATATTACTGAACAAAATTGTAAGGGGTTAGGTAAGAACTGTAGATAGCACCTAAGCCCAACTTCATTACTTAAAGTAGCTCATCAAGTTAAAACAATAAGGTCAGACCATTCCGATGCAGGCCAGGATACCAGTGGCCCTCTTGGCCACTTGGGCACACTGCTGGTTCATGTTGACTTTCCTGTCCAAGAGACTCCCAAGTCTCTTTCCACTTGACTACTCTCCAGCCATTCTGTCCCCAGCCTATAGTTCTACATGGAGTTGTCGTGTCCAAAGTGTAGAACCCGGCCCTTGGACTTGTTAAACTTCCCATTGGAATCAGCCCATCTCTCCAGTCCGTCAAGGTCCCTCTGTAGGGCCCTCCTACCCTCCAGATTGACACTTCCTCCCAGCTTGGTATCATCTGCGAACTCGCTAATGATGAACTCAATCCCCTTGTTCAGATCATCAACAAAGATGTTAAACAGGATCAGGCCCAACACCGACCCCTGGGGGACACCACTAGTGACTGGCCGCCAACTGGATGAGACACTGTTCACTATCACTCTCTGGGCTTGACCAACCAACCAATTCCTAACCCAACACAGAGCACTCCTGTCCAAGCCACAGGCTGTCAGCTTCTCCAGGAGTCCGCTATGAGGAACGGTGTCAAAGACCTTGCAGAAGTCCAGGTATACCACATCCACAGCCTTTCTCTCATCCACCAGGCGAGTCACATGGTCATAAAAGGAGATCAGGTTGGTCAGGCAGGTCCGGCCCCTCCTAAATCCATGTTGGCTGGGCCTGATCTCTCAGTCATTCTGCAGGTGCCACATGATTGCACCCAGGATATCTGCTCCATAATTTTACCTGGAACCGAGGTCAGACTGACAGGTCTGTAATTGCCTGGATTGTCCCTACGGTCCTTCTTGTGGATGGGCGTCACGTTGGCCAACTTCCAGTCATCCAGGACCTCTCCAGTGAGCCAAGACTGTTGATAAATGATGGAAAGCAGCTTAGCAAGTTCGTCTGCCAGCTCTCTCATCACCCTAGGATGGATTCCATCCAGCCCCATAGATTTATGAGGATCCAAGTGGCTCAGCAGGTCTCTAACTTCCTCCTCCTGGATTACAGGGGAGCTATATTCCGTCCTGACCACATCCACCACTTCAGAAGGCCAGTTGTCCAGTGAACCATCTGTCTTAGTGTTGGAAACAGAGGGAAAGAAGGCATTAAGAACTTCAGCCTTTTCCTCATCTTTAGTTGCTATTTTTCCCTTGACATCCAATAAGGAGTGGAGGTTGTTGCTACCCTTCTTTCTGCCATTAATATATTTGTAAAAACACTTCTTGTTGTTCTTAACAGAAGTGGCCAATTTGAGTTCCAGCTGGACTTTTGCCTCCCTAATTTTCCTCCTACGTGACTTAACAATATCTTTGAACATAACCTGATCTACCAGCCCTTCTTTCCAAAGGCAATACACCCTCTTTTTCTCGCTTAGCTCCTTAAGAAGCTCCTTACTCATCCAGGCCAGCTGTCTGCCCCTACGGCACGTCTTATGGCACATCGGGACAGCCTGCTCCCGCGCTTTCAAGATTTCATTCATAAAGTAACTCCAGCCTTCCTGGACCCCCTTGTTTTTAAGGGCTATTTCCCAGGGTACTCCCCTGGCTAGTTCCTTAAATAATCCAAAATCTGCCCACCAAAAGTCCAGTGTGGACATCTTGTTCATGGCCTTCCTTGTTTCATTGTTTACGGAGAACTCGATTATCTCATGGTCACTGTATCCTAGACAGCCTCTGACCACAACATCACCCACCAGCCCTTCTCTATTTGTAAACAGCAGGTCAAGGAGAGCCTCACCCCTGGTAGGCTCACTCACCAGCTCTGACAGAAAACAATCCTCAATACATTCCAAGAACCTTCTGGACTGCCTTCTCTCTGCTGTGTTAAGTTCCCAGCAGATATCTGGGAGATTAAAGTCTCCTAAAAGAACAAGGGCAGCCGATCTTGAGGCAACTTCCAGCTGTTTAAACAACAATAGATCCATCTCTTCGTCCTGATCGGGTGGTCTATAACATACTCCAACCAGGATGTCGGTCTTGATTGCCCCTCTGACTCTTACCCATAGGCACTCAATCTGGTCATCGCTAATCTGATTTTCTATGGCATCAAGAGTTTCCTTTATACACAGGGTCATCCCTCCACCCCTTCTCTCCCGCCTGTCTCTCCTGAAGAGTTTGTAGACTTCCATAACAGCACTCCAGTTATGAGAGTCGTTCCACTACGTTTCTGTGCTAGCAACTATATCATAGCTCTCCTGCCGGATCACGACTTCCAGCTCCTCATGTTTATTGCCCATACTGCGTGCATTAGTGTAAACGCACTTAAGTTGGGTTACTGACTTCACCCTTGGATGACAACTCACTCCCTACAGTCACATCACTGGTGAGCCTGGTTACATCCCCCTCCCCCTTTGGGCCTTTAAACTAGCCCTCGTAATGAGCCCTGTCAACTCCCGGGCTAGAACCCTTTTGCCGCTTTTGCTTAGGTGGGATCCATCTGGATCTAGCAGGCAAGGTGCAGTAAAAATTTCATAGAAACTAAATTTTTTCTTTCAGCGCCAGGCTTTAAGCCATTTGTTAACAGTGTGGGCTTTCTTGTTCCTTGCAGTATACACCTCTGACACTGGAGGAACTGAGCAGAACACCACCTGCACTCCTGCCCCATCAATTAAACAGCCTAGCTCCTTAAACTCCTTTTTTAATTACTCTGGATCACCTCTTCTCAAGTTCATCACTGCCAGCTTGTACAACCAACAGGGGAAAATAATCTGAGGGTTTAATTAAATCCGGGAGTCTCTTAGTGATATCCCGTACCTGGGCTTGAGGAAGGCAGCAGACCTTCCTGTGGGATGGGTCCGGCCTACATATAGGACCCTCTGCTCCTTTTAAAGGGAGTCACCTATTACAACAACCCTCTTTTTCTTTTTAGTACTTGAGGTTCTGACCCGCCTGACAGATGGAGCAAAATCGAGAGGTTCCCCAGTCGAATTGTCTTCATCAATATCATCAACCCAGGCGTCAAATTCCAGAACCCCAAACTTGTTTTGTAAGGGTAACTGGAAAGGCAATATCTTGAAGGGAGTCGGAGGATGTGAGGAAAATCTATTACTCCCACGAGAGCAGACCTGCTCCCATTCCTCCTCAACAACTAGGTCCCTCCCCTCATCCTGTCAGTGGGAAACACACAGCTCTTCTGTCTCCTGGGAAGTATTACTGGGGACAGAAAGGGTGCGACTCCACCAGTCTATCTCCTTTTCGCTATCACGAATACTTCTCAGCCTCTCCACCCGATCCTTAAGATCTGCAACCATAAGCAGCAGATCACTGATCTGTTCGCACCTCATGCAGGTGTTATTTGGGGTGTCCTGGAATACCACAAGCAGGCTAAGGCATTCCCTGCAGTCCACAGTTTGGAAAATTGCATCCCTCAACAGATGCACTGTTTGAATACACACACTCCTGGCAGCAATGGTTTTGGTTCTCCTGGTCACCATTGCTGGTCAGGGGAGCAGGAAAATTCAAAAGAAGAAAGAAAAAAACCCAAAAAACAAAACACCAAACAACCACCCCTACCAGAAGAGCACCTGCTTACCCTGCCGGTGCAAACTGCCACGCAAACTGCCTCTCTGTGACCCTGTTTGCCCGCTCTTGTTCGCCATGTTCAGGTTCGCCACCTTAATAAACTGCAGAGCCACATTCTTCTGCTGAGCCGCACTCAGGTCGCTGGTGCTCCCAAGGAGACATTTTAAATCTCAGGTTTTAAATACAGGTTTGTGAGTAGAGGTTTAGCAGCAACATAAGCAAAAGCTAGGAACAGAATGCAGACCAGAAAGATGGCTGAGTAGCCTACACCCAAACAAGTGCTGATGTCAGCCATTTCTGCTGTGTTCTGAGACAGGGGTCTAACAACTGGTATGTTTGAAGTTAGACAGTTAAATGCTTATGTGCTTTAAGAAAGCATTTGGAAGAAAGATGGACAGCTTTGAAATGTTTTCTAACTCTAATTGCCAATCATTTGCCTAACCAACATTCTCCTTTAAAAATTATGTATCTGTATCAAAGGGACATTTGATTTTTTTCCCACAAGTGTCTCGCAAAACTTGTCAGTAAACCAAGCCATTTTTGCATATATTATTCAAGTCCACGTCTTGCAGCAATTCACTATCATCAGTTAAAATCCATTGACAGGTATTCATATGACTAGACAGCACTGCAGGAAGACTGAAAGATCATGATAAATCATCACTACCATCACAATGAACAGAGAACTCTGTATAAGTCATTTAGTAACCGACCAAAAAGTAATACAAATAAAAAATATCCCATTATATCAGTTCCTATGACATTTCATCTCTCAGTAAATAGTATCTGTGGCCAGTGGCCAGATTCTACCAGTTACTTTCATAGCTGAAAAAACACAACACAAACACATCATTCAAATTAATATTTCACAAACAAGAATCACACAGGGAGACATCAATGTAGAAAGTCCTTAAACCCTCAGCAACACCAAGTAACTCTCAGCCTCTTTAATAGGATATATCGCTGCCTGCAAGATGGAAGAAAAAGATTCCCCAAACCAACCCACCAGATCTCTTACTCAAGCAAACTTGACCACTAAGGATTCAGGAATTTTCATCTAGACACACTGGCTTGAAATTGTCATGCTAAGGACAACATTTTATGCATCTGCAATGGAAGAAAAAGGTTGAATACACGTAGGTGAATTCTGACAGGCTTGGGATTTAGGGCCAAGCATGAGTGTGACAGCAGTATTTGTACTCCTGGTACACAGCTAAAGCATGGCCTGTGCTAATGCTCAAGAACTGACCTAGAAATGCTTTCCTGAAAGATTATAACACATTCTTAGCAGTTCCTTGTATTTCTTCTTTCTTTTCCTGCATTCTTGCTGCCTTTTTAATCTCACTTTTATTCTTCCATACACTTTAATTAAACTCACTGCGGTTTTGAAATTTTCTATTAAATAAAAGCATATCTCGCACACCAGGTGGGCAATTACAAGCACTCACTGCTCTGGTCTGCTAGTGAATTTTTCAAATTAACTTGCCTAGCTCTTATAAGAGTAGGAAAACATCATTAGACAACATTCACATTCAAAGGAGGCATTAGGAAAAGCGAGACAACTGCATTTCACTTATTTTAAGATGTAAACAAAACTGATGATACAGCCACTTACAAGTTATCAAATAAAAGAGGTGAATATCAATAAGATATGTGGAAGAAGTTTTCAAGACTGCAGTATTTTGACTGTTATATTTAAAGATCTAGTTATTGCTTTCCTTTGATTCCTGCCAGATTTTTTTGGCAACAGTAGCAGACTACTACAGAGACAAATGAGATACCTATCAAAATCAGCTGACTCAAAAAAACCGTAGTATTTTGGTTTAGATTCTTTTATTAAGCTCTGTATATTATGAAAGCATTTATCTAGTATTTTATGTATAATAAATAAGGATTAAACCAACCAAAAATCAGCAAATACTTTATAGTATCAGTAAGCCATTAGGCCAACATGACAGGCCCTTTCTACCAAGACAGGCAGAAGATCATCTTGAATGGACCTCGTAGAACAAATTAGTCAGCAAGCTGTTTATGTATTGTTTGTCCAAGCAAAAGAAACAAAGGATGCCAGCACCTCACTTAGTATTTTTCTTAGGTGTCCTATTAAACAAAGTACCCAGCTATCAATACTGAGCATTGTCTAATACATGGCTGATATAACTTCAGGAGGTAGAAAAATCACAGTAATTCTTACTAGCACTGACTTTTAGTCTTAATTTCTTGTCCTGACAGATTATTCATTCCATGTCCAAACTGTTAGAAACAAGGTGCAAAAGTCCAGAGCCATGGCACCAACTCCCCTGGACAACCAGCCAAAATGTTGACAGGGAAGTGGTAAAAGCTGACGTTTATGTAAACATGTTCTAGCTCTTGGGACCTACAGTCCTGCAGGGATATGCATTTCTGTTAAGGATTGACACAAACACATAACAGAGCAGCTAAATTGAAATGAATACACAATTGGTAAGGAAGTGTGGAATATAAGGATCTCAGATAAGGGCAATTCACAAGAGAAAAAGACAGGAAAAGTAGTAAAAAGTAGTAAACCCAGCCTTACAAACCTTAAGAAGCAGGAGAGAACAGAGATGGTAAAAGCAGTGATGGCTCTACTTTCAGACTATCTTCTTCAATCTGTGTGGTAGTGCTGTGCACACACCCACCTGCATCTCTGTAGACTGTACTTAGCCTTGTTCCTGCCTGGACCTACAACAGCAACAGCCAGAGGACCAGATCTGTGCAACTCGCAGAATCCAGCCATGCTGTCCAAAGAGCTGTATCTGGAAAAAACAACTCGAGTGGCACAGCAGAACTTTTTAGCTTCCCTTCATGTTGCTTTCAGAGACAACCTAACCGATAAAATACAAAGATCGATGCTGATTGCAACTGTGAAATTGGCTTTTAATGGCAATAAGGGTCTCTGCAATCAATTTGAGTTGCAACTGGCTGCTCTAAATTAGGCAATGTGACATCGTGCAGCTGAAGTTTCTCCACACGCAACTGACTTGCATTAGCAATGTTACATCCTTAAGCAAGAGAGCAGCCTTTCTGAAGCTACTGTTGTAATTATGAATACCTCTCATACTGTGAAAAAATTTACTTATCAGTACTCTTTAAGCAGTTTTCTAAATCTTAAAAACAGATTGCGAAATTAAGCGGTCATTCAAGCAGCTTCTTTCATTAGCCATGAGGAAGGAAAGATCTTATGATTTACAATCAAAACCAAAACTAATTTTCTCTCAAAGGCCAAAACAATTCACTTGAACATCCTTAAAGGAAACAGAAGAATGAGACCATTTATAATAGCTTTGAGCAAACCTACTGGGTTTGAATGTTGATTGTGTTTAGCATATGTGACCACATCTTTTCTTTCAAATTTCACCACATTGGATAATTAAGGAACAAGTCTTGTAAAAGCACGAATTTGTGAGTGTGTGTGTTCTGTGGCCCTTCTGGTTCAACAGGACACAGCTCTACCATGACCCTTTTTTTTTTTTTAAACACTTCTATACACACAAAACTCCACAAGAAATCTGGGTGAACTTACTTGGACCTACTTAGTCTACGTAGGCCAGCAAGATAAAGTCTACAAGACCAGAACATAAACCAGAGCTGTAAGTAGTCTTGCTGTTACATTGGCTTTTCAGCTTTATTTTTTATCTTGAATATCTACTACAAACTTGCTTTCAAGCAATCCATATCTTTCTAATGATTTCCTAGTCTCTGAATTTATGATAGAAAAATGAAACATGTGTACCTGTGAAGTGTGGCTGTTTATCTATTCAGTTTGTCAAAGAATGCAATACTTATAGTCCCACCATTATTTACAGACTAGTTTTTGTATGCATCCTCTGTATGGAAATCTCACTGAAACTGGCAGAAATACAAGTTCCAAAAATTTACTTATCTGTCCACACTAATAATTTGCTGGAGGAGACTTTGCCAGAGTTTAATTCTAAAAATGATATAACATGTTTAGGACATATTTAAAATAAGTAAATATCATTCTAGATTACTGAATTCTGTTTTAAGAGAAATATGATGATATTCAAAACACCTTTTCTTTTAACTGCTCAAGCCATCCAGATTACCTTCAATAATCTATCATACTATCTAGATTACAGAGAAAGTTAATTTGCCCTTAGTGCATACCCTCGTCCAAGCAAAACAACAAAGCTAATAGAATAGAGTTACAATCTAATAAGCACAACAGAGTCTCATAAGACAGCATTAATTCAGATATAGATGACCTCACAGCACTATATTACACTCTATATCACATATGATTTACCTCAAATATTTCTAAGGTAAAAATGGATATAAATGTTAATTAGTTAAGTTTTCTCTTTGAAAGGCTACATAGAGATGGCAACAGCAATTAACATTTTATAATATTCTGCATGATAATAATTAAAAAAACCCTTCTAAACTAACAGACACAGAAACATCAAAATTGCAAATTACTTTTAAAAAGAGTTTAACAAGGTAAGACTTGCATAATTTTTGTGGCATATGTACATTCATAAAGCATGTTTTTAAACACTGGTTGGTTGTTACAACAGGTTAATTTGCCCTTTTCAGTCCACCAAGCTGCTATCATTTTTTAGATCAGGTTTCTCCTAAGTTAGATGCTCTATGTCCTCTACTGAACTTTTTAATTCTTATGCTGAGTGACTTCTGAGTAGTGGAAACTGCTCCCATGGGAACTTCTGGAAGCTACAATATGCTATGTGCTGAATTTACCCAAACAACAATAGGTGAGAGTCACCTCAGCACAAATCCAAAATCACTTAAGTATACCAAGCATCCTCAAAATAAGGGTTAGGTGACGCATAGGCACTGTGCAATCCCACAGAGTTGGACTGACTTTCTATCATGACAGATAAACAGTGGAATTCATGTGAGTACACCTGTGGGCACACACACATATACATGCAGAAAAGGTTGATCCACCTGTGTTAGAAGAGGGGTGTATTTTCTGTAGTGTTTCTAATTATACAGAGAGAGTCAAATCTGATTTGATTCACAAAAGCAGCAAGGAATACATGGATCATGCCAAAGGCAAATGGATTGGTTTGTTTCTAATCGGCTCTACTAAGACCCTAAGTATATGGGTAGAACACAGATTTTGGGCTGGCTTAGCTTATTTTTTCCTCTAGGTGAAATTTTCAGACCTGACTTACAGAAGTAACATACTTTGCTTAAGGTGAGGAACATTATAAAAAAAAAAAAAAAGAGAGATCCTTATAAACTGGCTAAAACTTTGGCTTTGTATTTACTAAAAGGTTGTCGATTTTTCTGCTGGTAAGTGAGAACATTAGAAAAAAAAACCCACAGGGCTACAAATACCTATTTTCAAAAGGTTTTGGTCAGCATATATATCACTACTGCATTCTTCGTTTCCATTCTAATCCTTTTTTTTCTAGTTCACATTTGAAGTGATTATATGCAAATATAATTGTAGCATCATTTTTCAAATAGTTGTAGCCATGATTACAAAGGAGGATTAAATTAACTAACTCCTATACTAATTTGTATTTTAGCTGTAGACTTTATGTATGAAAACTACTGGGAAATATTTTTACTTTTATTTTACTTCAAGCACTCCGGGACTGAAATTTGTTTTCAACCCTTACCTACTGCACCAAAACATAACAAATCCAATGTTGTCTTGACGTATCTGACAGTGACCAAGAAAAATGTTTATGTGAGATATCTGCAGTTACAAACTTGGAAAAACCCCATATTTTAAAGGACAAGAAAGTGTAAAATATATGTAGCCTTTTACAACTACCAAGCCTCTTCAGTGGGACAAGATGATTTTGGAGGCCTTGCTGGTGTGATGAAATTGAAGACAGAAACTACTCCATGGCAAGATAGGATAGAGACGTCACTTAGTCTTGAAAACACCTTTGTACAAAGATTTGTGGTTTTATAGATGAAGATGACAGCAAAATAATTCTGGAAATAAAGGGTACACTTGGTTGTCACTAAGTTAACAAAGCACTGCTGAACTGAGTTCTCATCAGGACATAACAAATAGTAAATCACTCTTTAAAATATCTTCCACCTCTTTTTATTTTTAAAGGATTTCAGAAAAGACTCAAAATGTCTAAAAAGCTGTCAAAACTTACTTTGATGCAGCTTAGAGGCTTCTCACAGACAACATGCAAAAAAGGTCACATAAAACCCTTTGCCTTGTATTTACAGCAGAATTTGGAGGCCTAAAGTACTTACTCTGCTTTTATGAAACATGTAACATGAAACTTTCATCTGGCTGTGGTCTTTAGGCTACACACTGTGACAAGATTGAAGGAAAGGTGGTCTGGACGAAAATTAATTCTTTTTGCTTGCAGCCAAATTTACTGTAGTGAATGAAAGCTGGAACATATTGACAGTTCTAGCAGAGAGTTAAAAAAAAAGGTGAAGGAAACAGACTTTCCATTCTATGATGAGCTAAGCAGCTGAGGACAGCACATATAGAAACAAGAAATCATTATTAAAAGAGAACATAGTGGGAGCAAATTTAAGGTAATAATTTTGCACCAGGACATTATTTTCAGTGCACAGAAACCAAAGTCGAATTGTTCTTTTCCTTGCTTTAGAAGATGAACAAGAACAAATTAATAAAGCAAGCTGTAGCAATCAGAGTCTGACACCACGTGAAGGAGTTCCATGCAGACATAATTATGTCTGAAGCTGCTCGGACATGTGGTTGATGGTTTTATGGGCTACATTTCTTCAAAAATACAGCGTAAATAGAAATTGATTCTTCCTCAGTTAAATAATCGCAGTTCTATTTCTTTTGAACAAATAAGCTCTCTTGCACTGCAGGTTAGGTGGAACTACAGGACTAGGTTATGAACTGAAAAGGCAGCCTACTCAACTGTACTAATGTACTGCTAACGTAATTGAAAATTCAGCAATACTGCACAGAATAATTGGGAGACGCAAATAGCTTTGATGTAATATTGCCATTATCTAATATTGCAAACATCAATCTCAGAATCACATACACGATAGTAAGAGTTGTTTTAAGATCGTAAAAACAATTAAAATATAATTATAATGAATGTTCAAGTCTTCTAATTTAATTAGCCTACACCTGTTTTTACTACATCAAATTTCTTTTAATGTTTTATATATTGAAAGCAATTACAAATTTATAAGCAATACAACAGGGGGAAAAAGAATATTTTACCAGAAACAAATTTTATTTGTTTAGGAGTCTTCTTACAGTAACAATACTTATAATGTTTACATCAAGTACCATCTGCCTTTGCCAGCTTTTAGGATAAGCATAATTGCTTTTGGCTGATAAGAGCAGAAGAGAGACTGTGATCATGGAATATTTTGAAAACTGACTACCTATATTACAAGCCCTCAAACTGGGCACAAAGAACATAGAAGAAAAGCTGTAGGGTAAGACATCCTTGACGATAAAACCCATTTTAAAACAGACACTAAGTGACAAGAAGAAAGTTTAATGAAGAGTCTACCTACAGTGAAGCTTTCACTGAGACATGCATTTATGAATCATTTTAAGTGGTCTGCTATCAACAGACCACCAGCTGGAGTGAAAAAGTCTTTTAACTTTATGGCAAATATAGGTAGTTAAAACCAGAGCTCCTAGTAAAAGTACTTCCATAAAAATATAAAACTGTATTGCATAGCATTTGCAAAAGGAAAAAATCCCCAAAACCTAAAATATTGATAAAAAAATTTAAAAGATATCATTCAATGATTCCTAATTAATATCCTTGTAAGATAACAAAAACAAAGACAATGTAATAGAAGTATTGTCGAACAAGTATTAGTATGTGGCTTTTTTTAAATATCACTTCAAAAACATTGTTCTGTGTGCCAGTAAACACTAATTACTCAATCTTTGCATCAGGTCATGTCAGATTTTGCAAAAACTAACCTCAGGCTTTTATGCTAGGAGAAATAATTCCCCAACTCCTACTTCTTGAGCAGGGTTTTGGAGACGGAAGGTGGGTTCTCCATCAGAGGGAGACAAAGGAGCATACTGCCTTAACTAGAGAGCATGGTCAGTATGAAAGGGAACACAATGACAGACCCTGTCACCAGCCTTAGAGGCTTTGAGGAAAAAAGGAAGGGAAAAATCAACAAGAGGAAAATATAAGAGGCCAATGTATTATTTCCCTGATCCTCTCCCAGTAAAACATGTACAATTCAAAACTGGAAAGAATTATCTCTACATGTGTTTCTTTCATGAGTCTGGCACATGCTGTGTGTAAGATAATAAGCAAAATGAATACCTTTTCCTCCTGCCAGATGTGATCCAGAGTCAGAAACACCTCAGCTACACGTAAGTTCTACCAGCTCAGCAGGAATCCTTTATTTTACTTTTAAGTGACTTAAGTAATCTGAAAATTATTTGCATCCACAAATTTCCAATCACTGAATGGTTGAAGGTTAATTAGAGAATTATCGTTCCAGCAGGGAAGTAGTCACACTTATTTTGCATTGACAGGTTCTGCTCACTGTTAAAGTAATGTCTACTTATTTGTTCTAACAAAGCATGTTAATATATGTGTGTGGTTTGAAAGAATAGATAAAACCCCTCGGGAACAGAAATCCACCCACTGGTAAACCAACTCCTTCCAGTTGAAGAGTTGGGACTCACTCAATTTGTCATGCCTACAAATAACCCTGTCATTCTCCACAACATTCATATAAACACAGACCTGAAAATTTCATAAATAAGCTTTCTTAGCTTTCTCACAGACAGACACTTTTTATTCTTTGAAAACATTCTCTTACTACTCATTCATTCTGGCACAATTTTTGCCTATTTTATTAAAACTCCACAAGGACACCATACTGTGATTTTAAGTCACTTGATTTGTCAGAAGAAACAAAAAATCTGGACAAAAAGCATTAACTCCATCTAAACTTCAGCAGAAACCAGAAAGAGTTGCAAGATCTTTGCCTGTTTGCATTGTCTACCCAAATTCATACCAAGGAAGCTCAGCCAAGTCTTCATATGGTTTCTACAACATCTCCTTCAGTTCTTCTAAGTAGCTTCAAAACTTACTATTCTGTGCAATTATAGCCCTGACTACCCTCTCTTCCAAATTAGAACAGACATTTAACCTTCACTCTTTATCAAAGCTTTATAGTGCTACGCAGAACTATTTACAAGCAGAATTTATATTCTAATTTTTGTGAATGCTTTTGATACCTAATAGAAATCAATCCACTTCTTGCCTATTACTCACCTATTCAGCTTATAAAGACTGGTTTGTAGTACACAGTTTCCAGAAGTAAAGTTACCACACAGTTCAGCAGGAGTGAAGAAACACTGAGACTTCAAAACAAAACTTCCTATAGCAAACTGGATGAAATGTCCTTTCCTTTATGCTCTACTCACTTCCCCTTCAAAATCAGATAGTAGGGGGGCAACAATCCACAATCATAATTTCAACATTAGGGTCACCAAATAAGAATTTGTTCCAAACCAGAACACGAACATTTTGAAAACAAAAGAAATAAGAAAATAAAGAAGTATTTTGGTGATTACAAAATATTGGTGATGTTTGATGAGCTCATTGCATAAAAACTGACCTTTTCCATAAGTATCCTGGGGGGAAGCAGGAGGGGTGGGGGGAAGTAATCTAAAGTTCTCGTGTAGTTCTACTGCATAAACCCTGGATAGGGTTTGGCATGGGGGTGAGCAAGCCCTATGAGATTCTCCAAATGAGAATCTTCAGAGTACACTAGCACCTCACTTGCCCAGACCGCTTTAGCAAATCTCCAGTTCCTAACAGAATAGCCACAGTTTAATTGCAATAGCATGGAATTTGCTACAGCCACAAAGTTTCACACCCATGTCTTTTGGGTGGGCTTTACCACTGTACAGAGATCTTGGAACTGCTGTGCTAAGTTGTTCCTGAAATTTGAGCTACGTTAATTTGCCAAGAAAAAGGGAACTCAGCAGCAGCATAGAACCTCAAGATCCCATTAGCCATCACAATTTCACATCACAAATATATTCTCCCACCAAACAAAGCAAACACACACACACCCCCCAACCCCACAGCGTAACACCCTCAGTCTTCAAAGACACTCAGAAAAGCATTCAACTTTATCTTCTGAGAGAGATCAGTTCAGAGAGTTTAGTTGCACTATCTGCCTAAGCAAGAGAGCTTTATGTGATTTAAGATAGCTTATTCTAATAGGAAAAACTGTCAGAATGATGAACGTTAAAATAAATGAGGAGTGGGACTGAAGTGGCATTAACATATCTTCCCTCATAAATGCGGATCACAAATTATGAGGAGGTTGATCGCATTGGGGAATCGAAGGATCTTCACCAAGATAACAGTAGTAGCATTTAGCAAAAATAAAATAAATACAAAAAAAGTCAACATTACAAGGAAAAAATTTACACTAACAAAAATAGTCTCAGAACATAAGGATAAGAAGCAGTTGTGTTGTACTTCTCTGAAGTTAAGGCCATTAGTAGCATTAATTGTATCAGAAAACCACTTTCAGGTGCGATGTCACACTGCCTTAATTCTTATAAACATATGTAATCCAAGGCAAAGTCTTGAACACACACTAGACAAAAGGAGAGGTGCATTAAGAGCTGAATACAGTGGATGTCTCATTGTTTTGGGGAACGTGGCAGAGCTGCTAAATTTGCTATCCTTCCTCTGTACTGGACCATAGGTAAATATGTAAAAATATAAAACATTATTCAGGCCCAAACTGAAAGTACGCACAGACACTTAAAAAAGCTTTGCGCAACTTCTCTAGCAAGAATCGCCCTGTCTACAAGAAGCAGGCTTGCAAATAAGCAGTCAAACATCACAAATATTCTCATGCCCTAATTCAATTGATGCTTTCAATAACACAGCTATTATAAAAGAAAACCCTACATGGACGGCAATACCAGTATTTGTCATTAGGAACTTTATATCAACAGTTTTACAGCTAGATTCAAAAAATGCATCATCTCCAAGTCCTGTCGTGTCTATTTGACCTCTTGATGTCATTATTTGAATTAAAGATTATACCTGAGTATGTAGAAAAAATAATAATCAGAAGGAGTGAAACAACAGGCAAGTACTTTGTATTTCTCAATTTAGCATGGCATATATTCCAAAGGACTGGAGACAGAAAGATGAATGAGTTCCTTTTGCTTTACTTGCAGTGGGTAGACTATAACTCAGCGACTTACTACACTGCTTGTACCAGCCACCTGCAACCACCCCATGTGGCATTAAACTACCGCATTTTTACCAGTGGTCAAAGAGCAAGTGTCCCTGTTTTCACATATGCTTCTTATGTAATCAAATAAAAATATCTAGACTATACCAAAATGATGAAAAAACTTTACTTTTATAGTTCCTATGTAATAATAGCTAAGCAGTTTAATATAGAGGGACAAAGAAAAATTTGAAGTGATTTTTAAATGCTATCTGTTAAGACTACACAGAAACCCTTTAATATCTAAAAAAACCAAGAAAATTTTGAAGATATTCCCATTGGACTCAAATGCACAGCACGAAGTGAATTCACAGTTATATAATGGCTTAACACTTTTTTTTTACACTAATTTTTATCACATTCACATTTCTGTTGAATTTAGAAAGAAATCAATGTGCCATGGGTCCTACTGCAAAATGAAATAATATTAGCTTATCTGTTTGTGATACATATGAAAATAAATCAATGTTAATGAGGCCCAGAGGCTACTGCCTATTTTCTGCTTTTTCAGAAAAGCCCTTAGAAGTCAGCAGGTTCTGCAAATGACTTTGCTGTTCTACATCTCTAGTGCACTGCACTTATAATTTCTTGCCACCCTTTGGGGTTTAAGTTGAGAGTCTGCTCATCACTGATAACACTTTGCATACATTACAAGCATGAGATCATGTGAGACAAGAAACACACACAGTAAAATGCAAATTCCCTTCCCTTCAGCCTGCATCTCCTCATTCTCTAAAACACGCTTTTTTTTTTTACTCATTTCTTATTTTGTTAAGCATAACTTTTGCTTCTCCACTAATTTCCAGGGTCTCATTTAAAAATCATTGAGACATCAAAAGAAATTAGTACATTCTCCTGAAGGTGCGCATGGTTCTTCCAGAGTATGGATCAAAGCTGGAGTAAGCTCTTAGAAACACTTCTCATCATTCTTGGAGCATCCACCAACCCTTTCAAGCACACTGGGCATTCCAAATTGGCCAGCAGAAGATATAAGTGGAACCAATTTCTGGGGTTTCATAGAGCAATCTTAACTTCTTTTTCTTATTATTTCAGGTAAATGATTACACAACAGTATTCCACTATCAGCCCCCTGCTCACCATATCTCAATTGTAAACCCATACACTGTGAACTGACAATAATCAAAGACACTCAGATCTGAGCTGATCAGACTGCAGCACAAATAAGCATCTAAAGAGTCTAAATGCAAGTCAGTACTTCCCTAATATACATTCACATAGAATATTGTTCAGCAGCTTCATTCCCATTAGGTGAGACCACAGAAGAGAAAGATATCGATGTGCAGAGGAAAGTTTGACAGTCAAAGGGATCGAACTCCAATTGAGAAGTAGTCACAGTACTAATTGCACACACTTCAACAGATCAGTGATCACATTTTATGATCATTCTAGAACAATATTACCATATGCCTTGGGTTACTGAAACAATAACTTATAGATAGGCCATTTTAATCTTATTTTCATTCATAAATAAAGCTAGAGAGTATATTCTTCATAAATATACTTGCATATATACCCCTTCTACAGAAACAAAAATAGTCAGAGAGGAGAGAATGCAGAACAGTCATTCAGGTAAAATTTCACTGCACAAAAAAAGCTGCATTCGGTGGCCCAATTAACTTTTTCAAACAGGGCAGCTGATGGTAACTTCATAAAGCAATGCCAAGTGGCTAACATGAAGATCAAACCATTTTACAGTCTGCCTTGAGCAGATTACAGTGTTAGAGTAAAAGTGATACAGACAAGGACTGATAAAAGGTGAATCAATTTTCTTTTAGAACTGAGCAGTCTGGACGTTAAAGTATTTGGGCAATTTTATATTAGAACTCCATTTCAGAACTGGCAGTCTTTCCTCTCACATTTAAGGTCAAGGTCTTTCCTCTCACATTTAAGGTCTTTCCTCTCACATTTAAGGTCTTTCCTCTCACATTTAAGGTCTTTCCTCTCACATTTAAGGTCTTTCCTCTCACATTTAAGGTCTTTCCTCTCACATTTAAGGTCTTTCCTCTCACATTTAAGGTCTTTCCTCTCACATTTAAGGTCTTTCCTCTCACATTTAAGGTCTTTCCTCTCACATTTAAGGTCTTTCCTCTCACATTTAAGGTCTTTCCTCTCACATTTAAGGTCTTTCCTCTCACATTTAAGGTCTTTCCTCTCACATTTAAGGTCTTTCCTCTCACATTTAAGGTCTTTCCTCTCACATTTAAGGTCTTTCCTCTCACATTTAAGGTCTTTCCTCTCACATTTAAGGTCTTTCCTCTCACATTTAAGGTCTTTCCTCTCACATTTAAGGTCTTTCCTCTCACATTTAAGGTCTTTCCTCTCACATTTAAGGTCTTTCCTCTCACATTTAAGGTCTTTCCTCTCACATTTAAGGTCTTTCCTCTCACATTTAAGGTCTTTCCTCTCACATTTAAGGTCTTTCCTCTCACATTTAAGGTCTTTCCTCTCACATTTAAGGTCTTTCCTCTCACATTTAAGGTCTTTCCTCTCACATTTAAGGTCTTTCCTCTCACATTTAAGGTCTTTCCTCTCACATTTAAGGTCTTTCCTCTCACATTTAAGGTCTTTCCTCTCACATTTAAGGTCTTTCCTCTCACATTTAAGGTCTTTCCTCTCACATTTAAGGTCTTTCCTCTCACATTTAAGGTCTTTCCTCTCCTTAGTTCAGAAAAATACTTCAAAGTGAACATATATAGTATTTTTAAATAGCCAAAAATAAAGTTGTAACAAAACTAGTTAGCTGCTCTTCGCACTGTTTTATCACTGTTTCTGGACTGAAAAGATTGAACCAAATTATCTCTCATTTTCCAGTACAAAAAAGATAGCATATTATAGCCTATTGCTTGAGATCTGCTCCTCTTTGCCTATTAAATGAAGGACTGGGTAACAGACTAGAGGATAATCAGGTTTGTCATATCTGTGAAAAGAAAAAGAAAAGAAAAAAGCTTATCCTGACCTCAGCAAACCAGCCAGTTCAGCATATGCTGGCACTCCCTACACATTCACAATATCAGCACAGAACTGCAAGAAGCAAGTGGACAAGGCTCTAAATAACAGCCAGGAAGCACAGGCTTTCCAGAAAGTTGGCCAGATAAGCAGAGAAGGTGAGAGGTTCCCGCAATTTCACACCAAAAGATTTGAAAGACAGGTGAAAGATACCTGGTGAATGTGAAATTGCCCATAGTCCTCCAAAATGAGAAGCACCTCATCCGTTCTCTCACTTCTGGCAAGCTCAAGATGCACACGTCCTCATAGAAGTTCACTTATAAATGTTAATAAAATTCTTGACCTCCTTTTTTCTGAAGTTAAGACTGTAAATATTTGTGTGCCCCATCATAAGCACTGTGATGAAATGAAACCTTACATAGAAGGTAACAATATTCTCGCCCCATAAAACATGAATTGGAAACTATGTTAAAGGAGTTCCTGTAAATGCTTGCAGGCTGCATATTCTAACCAACTAAAGACAGTACAATTCACACATAATTGCCTAGTTCATTACATCAAATCTCGTAAATATTTTATTACTGCTTTACAGAAAATAGTCTTTGAATATGCCAGTGTGGCATATCCTACACCTACTCAGCTATGATGCTGGAAAGAGGCGAGTGCCATCCTCCACAGTGGAGAACACGTTATCAGAAGTGATACAGCAAAAGCAAGTACCCACACAGAATTTCAGCTGGATATTTTCTCTGCATGGCAGCCTAAGGATTGAAGCACATGTCGTTGAGTTTTGATTGTCAATAGTCCAGTCCTTTAGTTGAACCCCTGCCCTGCAACAGGTGTAAAATCAGCAGTAGAAACAGAATAAAAGCAACCATAGAAGTCAGCTTACATAAGTCATACATTTTAGATAGGCAAAACCCCAATATAACAATATTTTTCCCACTATTTCAGCGTATTTTCCACACAGTAAAAAACATTCTTAGCTTATTTGGTCCTGAATTCTCCTATGAAATCTTCCCAGAAATGCTTGATATTTTTTGCATTTGGTTCCAGTCTACTACTTTTCACTATAGTCACAGGAAGTCAGATTTTAAAGAAGATTATCTTTCCACACTTCATCACAATCTTCCTTCATTAGCTTGTCTTCTCCCTCTCCCAGTTAGTTAAAAAGCTATTAAAAATTTATGGCTAAAAATGATTAAGGTGTTCCCCTTCTATATGCATTGAGTGATACAGGATATTGGAAAAAGACAAGTATCAGGTTTGATTAAGAACAGTTCACTGTGAAGCTGTGCTTTTGTTCAAGAGTAATGACAGCTAAAGAAAGTGAGATTTCAGGTTTTCTTTGCTTTTTACTAATAATTTTCTTGTACTGCTTACAAATGAAATACTGCTGTAATTTTTATATAAAACTTTTAAAGACCATTTCCGTACTGAAAAGTTATTATTTGTGGACAAAGATTAAAGTTAATAAATAGTTGCGTTAGTTGAAATGAGGACTGAGCTATGAAACTGAAGTCAGTGATTCAAGCACTCATATTAAGAAATAAGATGCAACTCTGCAAATAAAAGAGATAGATGAAACTACTAAACCTCTTAAAACTGACTAGCAGAAATATGCAAACTGTATAGCTGATGTTGTTTGAAAGATTGTGCAAGAACTTTGGTTTCAGGACTAGAAAGGCTGAACTCTTAGAACGAAAATCAAGCAGATTCCCAAAGCACACATTCTGTACCACTTGCTTGATTTAAGATTGCATTGGTTGCATTTGGATTTTTATGTCTTTGTGACTGAACTGTGACCATATTTTTAGTATCACTATTTTCTATGACACAGAAACCCTGTTTATGGCAGATATTTAACTTTATTTCATTATCACTATTACTGATGGTTCACCTATTACATGTGATCACTCACCATCACCCAACTGGTGGTGAATAAGAACTGGAAAATTCCTGTACCTTTCTTAAAATCTTTCTGGAGCTTTTTCTAAACATGCACCTTGGTAACTAACGAAACATCCAGTCAAAATGTTTATTAGTGAAACACAATACTTAAAATGACTTGCAGGAACACTGAGCTGTAGATGTTACAAAGAAACTCTCATAAAGTTAAAAGTTCTTACAAAATTAAAAGAACTTTTAAATTGCCACGTCCACCTGGATGTTATAAGAAGGCATATTCTATTTTTATAGGCTACAAATAAATGACCATGAAGCTCCAAGACAGAATCAAAGTGCTTACAATATTCATTGATTTGTGAACATAGATCCTCATAGCTTTTAATATAAAACATGAGATATGATTTTGAGCAGCAACTCATTTCAGTCCAATTACTTCTGCCTATGTTAATTCCCTGTTGCAGAAACAACAGCCTAAATATTCTGCATGTGATATCACAGCAACTGCAGAATAACTGTTCTAGTTGTGATAGCAACAGTCATAAAAGAACAGTAAAATTACAAGTCTGTAAAGTTTAGACTGAAAAAATGTGAAAAACTGGATTACATAAATCAATATGCAAACTTCCGATTGAACCTTTGCTAAGGAAGATGTTTTGAGCTGAGAACATTAACTGTCAAAGGTTTTGATGTATAATTATAAAATGCGAACATTAGAGAAGAGCCACTTATTTCATCCAGCATTATATTGTCTTCCTTCTTTAGGATGAAGAACAAAAATCTCCTTTATCTTCTACAGTTCCTTGTAACTGCCTATCTACATTCATATATATATTCTCATAAGTGCTCTCGGATATTTTTATGTCTGTTGTAAATAAAGGAAGGATTATTTTTAACAAGGAAAGCACCTATGTACATCTGTGAAGCTCAGAAACACATGACAAACCCAGCAACTCTAAATGAGGGTACAGAGAGTGTGCACATAAACCTCAGCAGCACGAACCAAGTTCTAAAATATTTTGATGAAAAATTAATTTTAAACAAAACCCCTGACTTGTTCTACTTATTTGGTAATGACAGCTCCAAAAAAATGATGCTTCTTTTCAGTGACATTGGCCATCGCAGGTCTGAGGGGTTTTGTTAATTAATGCAAGACAAAGTTGAATGACTTTTACCTGTACCCTTTTATCTAAGCTGTCACTTAAACAGTTCACTTGTTCTCCACTTACCAGAGAAAACCATCTCAAAGTCACTCTAGTCTGAACCATCATTTAAGCACAGGTCTAGCACCATAGAACTTCATTAATTTCATAAAGACACCATTTCAGATCAGTACTGACGTGCAATCTACACACAGCAGCTTGGTCTGAAAACACCTCCAGAATCACATTAAAGGGTACCCATCTTCAGGAAAAGCACATATTAGTATCGCGTTAACTGCTAGTTACTCATCATATCCTCCTACAGCCTGTGCTCAATAGAGCAGATACTCCGTTGCATTATGATTAAAGCTCTCCATCATAAAAAAGGAGTAACATTAACAGGTACTTGTTAACACTGAATCACATCCCTTTATTGCAATATAGTTTTAATTAACATTTACAAGACAGGCCTGTGAGATCTGGTGAAGCATGGGGCACAAAAGATGGGTTCCTAAGGCATCCATTTCTGTCTATTTAATAATTATGGTGATATAATGAGCTCTATGCAGTATATTAAACGCATCCATTAGGACATTGTCTTTGTTTTCTAGGAAGGCTTTTTTATATATTTCTTAAATAACAAGACAACAAATTTTAAATACTCATAAGACCACAGAAGATTAAGTTTAATCTGTGTTTGGTTTTCATAAGCTTACACTGTCTAATTAGGTAAAAACCATGCTTTTCATTCATGCTCTCTGTCCTTGCTTGGTCCCCAAAAATCTCCCCCCACACCAGCTAACAAACTATTTTTATACTTGTCCAAGAAAGCAAGAAAAACAAATACATCACTAGACATCTGCATTTCAGATGTAAACTTTGAATCCCAGGGAAGGAATACATAAATGCCTGTAGTTTTCTGTTACTGCAGGCAGACAATAAAAGTGGAGCTTATAAAACAATTTTCTGGTAGGAGAGGCTCTATAATCTATTCCCAGCAGTAATTTGATTTAGCCAACCTCAAATTAAACAAGAAGTAGGCAAGAAATTGTAATTTGGAAATGTTTTTCTCCAAGTGTTTCCCAGTATTACACTGTTTTAACTACCCTTGCTGAAGCTTGTTCCTTACATCAGCACCTAGCCCTTAATTGGCAACTATGATCCTCTATAGCCTTTCCAATTACTCATTCTCCCTGCCTTCTCAGATATCGTGTATGAGTAAAGAGTGCTTGATAGAGCAGGAAAAGAAAGAGATAACATAAAGAAATTCAGTTTTTAAAACCTGCTTTCACAAAATGTGAAAATTAGTACAGCACCGTATTAGCCACAAGCAACCTGATCCAGTGGGAGGTGTCCCTGCCCATGGCAGAGGGATTGGAACTGGATGATCTTTAAGGTCCCTTCCAACCCAAACCATTCTATGAGTATGCGATTTACAAGCTTTTACATTAAACTGTTTTTTAAAAAAAAAGTTTATCAAGAACTTTCATATAAATACCTCTTGGTCAATTTTTCTGCTACATCTCGAATCATGCTTATTTTTATGGTAAGCTATTCATATTAGAGCAAATCTTGAATCACATAGCAGAGTGAATCTTATAGTACAAAAGCTTTTCTGGAATTAAGTTGTCAGTTAAGCAAAATTAATTTTAAATTCACGCTCTGATGATGTAGAAAAAAGAACATGACAGAATAACTTGTTTGAGTCTCATATTTTTCTGTACAAGCATGGGTAATGTGTTCTGCTCTGGATTAAAAGCTTACCCAAGAAATTTTCCCATCTGGACAAGTTACCTTAACAAGAAAAATAGAAAGACACAAACTTCTTACAAGAACATCTATACACATTTTCTTTTGACCCTAAAACTGAAAAACACCAGAATCTGACTAGCTCTGTACGGACAGCTTTCTTCAGCATTCAGTTTCAATGAAAATATGCGTCTTGTCCCTGTTATATAGCTCTTTGTGTAGAAACGACCATTTTTAAAACTCAGAAAAAACAATAGAGAATAGGCTCCAGCTAAAAATGAAATATATTTTTCCATTTCCAAGGATTACTCCATTCCATGTACCTTAGCTGACAGCTGCACATTAGCTCAAAACCTAGCCCTTAGTCTGCATGCTTCATTCAAGGCTTCTTAGTTACTTCTTTTTCCTGACTTCCAGGTACCTGTTGCCATAATATATATGTCCCTGGTCCACACACAGGAGTTTTGTATTCACATCAATTACATAAAGGTACATTTTAAATGTGTTACAAAGCTATGATGAATCAGCACACAAACAGCTTTATCCACATACAAGGCAGTGTATGTGCTTCTAACTACATAAGACAACAGCGGCCACACATTTCCACGTTCACAGAGTGATCATATTCAAACCGACACACATTGTGGCTGGGCAGAAGTGAGAGGGAGAGTCTCAGAGGTAGAAGACTCTTGACCATTAAAGTTAAAGCAGCTGCATATATTTCATCAACCACATATCCAGATTCATAGAATCATTATTGACGGGTTTGTGTCGGAAAAGACCTTAATTACCATTCAGTTCCACCTGCCATGCAATGGGCGAGGACACCTTCCACTGGACAAGGTTGTTCAAGGCCTCATTCAGTCTGGCCTTGAACACCTCCATGAATGGGGCATCCACAGCTTCTCTGGGCAACCTGTGCCAGTGCCTCACCAGCCTCACAGGAAAAGAATTCTTCTTCAATCTAAATCTACCCTCTTTTAGCTTAAAACCATTACCCCTAATCCTGCACTCCCTGATCAAGAGCCCCTCCCCAGCTTTCCTGTAGCCCCTTTCTGTATTGGAAGGCTGCTCTGAGGTCTCCCCAGAAACTTCTCTTTTCAAGGCTGAACAACCCCAACTCTCTCAGCCTGTCAGGTTGTTACTCTGTACAGTAAATCTCTTCACTACTTTCACACTGTGAAGAAGGGTACCTGCAGTAAAATTTCAATATTTGTGAAGAAATCACCACAATAAAGAAATTAAAATATTTTCCTAGTGGTTTACTAGGTTTTACACCTATCAACACCTACTAGTTTGGTTTCTATATTTTACAAACATCAATATTTACCCAGCATCATGAGAACAATTCACTGTTAGGGATCTCATGCGCTGCATTCAGCCAACATTACACAAGTTACAACAAAGCATCTACACAACTGCCCAGCAGAATGTACCAGGTCCTGAACATTTCTCACCTATTATCAAACTAACTCCACAATAGCCGTGCAGCAGATCTATAACTGCATTTGGCACTGTAAAAAGTTGTCTGCTGCAGGCACACAATGCTAGAGCGATAGGACTGGTAAGAAGGCAGAACACAGCCACTGGTCTTCATTATACGTAAGGCATCGTGAGTGAAGCTAGAGGTAGCAGCTCCCTCTACTCGGGCACAACACACAGAAACCATAAGCAAGTTTTCTCCTTACTGCTACTGCCAAGGACTACAGTTTGTTTCTGGGAACAATGTGAAGGTTTTAAATGGCAGCAGATTACATGACTTGCACCAAATACTTGCTTTTTGCTGCTATCATCTCTCCAGCACAGTAACCCCCTGAAGGCACAGGACCACATTTACCACATTATACGTGAGGAATCAACACCTACTGCCATTACTGCAACAATCCATTCAGACTTACTTCAGCATAAAAGATCTACAAGGGAAGAATACTGAAGGACAAATAAAGTGTCATAAAACTCAGCCTGTGGGTCTCTCACTGCATGAGCACAGCTATAACAAGAGGATAAATGAGAACACCAAAACACAAAATAACAATTACTTACAACAGGATCCACTGGCTGCTCTTCTTTCCTGTTTAAATTGCTATGCAAGGCTCTGGTAGGGCTGCTGCGGCAGCTCTTCCACCATCAGTATCCTCATGTATGTTTTTCAATGGGCAAGTTCATCTCTCCAAGGGTAAAAGACGCCTCCAAATCTCAAAGTTACCCAAACATTTAGTCTTCCACATTTTTTTTCCTTAGGAGAAGGCAGAAACCTCCACCTCTTTCCCCTCACAGGTTTCCTACAGAGACAGAGTGAAGGCAGTATACCATCCTACTCAGCCCCCAGCTATTCTCTGTCTCTCCCTGCACAGCCCCCAGACAACCAGCAGCCCTCCCACCTCTGCTGAGACACAGGTGAAACTAGTTAGCAGCTTGGCTCTAATTCAAAGAGGTAATGAAGGTCATCAACAACTTCACCTGGGCTGTTTTGGCAACAGGTACAGCATAACTCTCTATACCTATCTGAAAGGAGGTTCTAGCGAGATGGGTGCTGGTCTCTTCTCCCAAGTAATGCAAGACAGGATGAGAGGAAATGGCCTCAAGCTATGTCAGGGGAGATTTAGACTGAATACTAGGAAAAATTTCTTTACCACAAGAGCGGTCAAGCACTGGGAAGTGGTGGAGTCTCCATCCCTGGAAGTGCAGACATGGCACTTCGGGACATAGTTTAGTAGGCACAGTGGTGTTGGGCTGATTTAAGGACTTGATGAACTTAGGGATCTTTTCCAATCTTAATGATTCTAAGATTCTACAAGTGTTCAACTATTTAAACACACCAATAGCCCAGTTGGGCGGCAACATCAGGAATCTATCCAGACTAGAGCATTGTCTATTGAGGAACAGAGGAGAAAATGCTTTCATTACAAAGACAAGGATTTTAATTTAATATAGGTGACATCCTTCAAGGTTACACACTGCAGTTATAGTGCAAACAGGAAGGAAACATAATATATCTGCATATTAATATTTTATTAATGATAATAACTGAGACATATCAGAGCCTTTTTTCATAGAGGTTTGGTACACCTTTACATGCCTAAGCAGGAAGGAAAAGCTGTGAGGGAAGGTATTAGATATACTCAGCCCTCTTCCACCCAAAAATAAAATGGGTTTATGTCATAACCTTCACCTCACTGGACATCCTGGGAAAAAAAACTACAAAGCAAAACAGTGAAGTCACTGATGGTTTGTGTTTTCAGTGAATTCTAGATGTAGAAAAAACTCCCAGAACAAAAGACCTGTTCAGAGCAAAAGTAGAGGAAACAAGAACCTATAATGTTTGCTATAGTGATTAATCATGGTCGTGAGTAATGCAGGAAGCGTGTTGTGGCTGGATGCTTCACAGGTGGTTTTCTTATAGAACACCCTCACCGTGGTTGGGGAGAACAGAGCCGTTTTTACCATTTACTACCTATTGCACTCCTAATGAGATTACAACACCAGCTGCATGGGATACATTCATAGCAAATGAATAAACAAAGCAAATTAAAAATATATATAAATAAATAAAAATAATACATTCAGACGCAACTATGGATGATTTAGCATACAACCTTACAAATACCCAAAACATATTAATCAAAACAAACAATTTAAATATAAGCTTACATTATATATCATACGAATCTCCTACATCTGTGAAGTTGGGGATAAATTTCAAAGGAAATATATGTACCTATAGGCACCATTTATTTTTCTCTTATTAATCAATTAAAAAGTTAATCTATTCCTTGCCTCTGTATTCATACCCATAAATATAAATGATTTATTTAAGACATCCTTACTCATCAGAAACAAGCAGGATTAAAAGATTTTTAGTGCAGATAAACCAACATGAAATATATTGTGGAAGGTTTAAAATTTATGTACAAATATTTGTACAAAGAAAATAGATTAATCCCAAATCTGTTACATTTTCTGCCATGACTGAGATCACCATCCAAAAGCTCGTTGCAAAATCTTCTCCCAGCAGATTTTGTTAATGGCTGAGCATAGCTCTGACATCTGCTCTGTTATGGATGACTTTAAAAAAAATGCTCCCACAGAGTTCTCTAGAAATGAGCATTAAAAGGCCAGCCTAACAGTAACTTCTTTCATGGGAAAGATGCGTTGCATGTAACTGCAAGGTTTCTTAACAACATACAGCTTTATGTCATATTTACTTGAATTTGCTTCAGTTACTTAGCAGAATTTTCACATGCAATTCATCGGTCCAAGTAGAAAAGCCTCCAATCAAACACATGAAGCCAGCTGTATATTCAAGCAAAGATTTCCTCACTGCAGACAGAAAATTGTTGTTTAAATATAAGTTTTGGCATAAGCAATCTTTTTGTTTGAAGACGTAATAGGGATCAGGGCAAAATGTGGACCATTCTGTAATAAGAAACAGTTTTCATCTAACTTGAGCTTTCAGAGCCCCAAACTCAAGCCCCACCAAATGTGGAGTGAAAAAAGGTCTCCATCATGTTCACATTATTCAAAGGAGCCACATAGAGCCCTTTGGCAGGAGCTTCCTCAAACCTCCTGACAGTCTGTATAAATGACTGGTGGTTTTAAGGGTAAAATCGTCTATCTGATGGCTTTCCATATTTTGAGAATATTAAAGCTATAAATGCAAAATAATGTTTTGTCGGGTTGGCACATGAAAGGAAAAATGATAAAAGCATTCCTGAGCCTTTATATTACTGTTCTGATCTGTCTGGTCTCAGAAATTGTACTATCTTCAAATATGTTTAGAATGACATTTTTTTTCTTACTGTGTGTCATTTATTTTACAGGGTCTGGAGACTTCAATGCTATTATACCCTTCATTCCTTTAAAAAAACCAGGATGAACTCATTTTTGAAGTTCCAGTAAAGGACGTATTTGCAACAGTCTGCAAAAGAACTTGCTTCCTGCTACCCAGTTCAACCACCTTAGGACACAGAAGGTTGGAAACACAAGCGAAACCAGGCTAAAAAATAAAAACAAAACCAAAAATAAAAATAGGACGATTTTAAGATACTGACCTAGTAATGAGTCTGTTTGGCTCTATAAACTTAGGAGCTTCTTACAGGAAATTCTGCCATTGAGTTTGCTGGAGCAAGGAATTTCATTTTTATTCTTCTACTTTTTGCCTCAATGACTAATAAGATCCAACAATCAATGTTTACTTGTTTGCTGCCCATCAAACAAGTTCTATAGGTCAAAGATGAGCAAATATGTCATACATGAAAAGTGCACAAAAGAGAGAGGAGAAAGAAGTAAAATAACAAGAAACAAAGAGATTAGTAAGCAAACTTATCATCATCATTTGGTATTAATCTATTTATGCACTTTAATTTACTTGAAGTGTAGCAGAAATCCAGAAAATTATACTTCCGAAATGCAAACCAACATTTTGCTGTAGTCATAATTCAGTCTTCAAAAAATAATTTAAAAAATCAAACTGATGTTCATCAAACTGATGTTTAGACTGTAAATATGTATACAAGAATTGCAATGTATTTGTTCTTCATAACTGTTCTAACACGACCATTTTTTAATACGAGTTCAAGAATTTTGGCACGATTTCAGCTGGGCTGATTTAATTCAAGGTCATAAGTGTTACTTGTATGACTGACCCATGTTTTCACGTACATAACAGTTAATGTTACAAATGGTATAACAGAACATTACCAACATGACTGGTTACAAAATCTGCAGGACATTAAGTCTTGTCTTATATTAAAGCTATCACGTATTCCTACATTGAAACTAAATGGTACCATTTATAAAATAAATAGCTCTTTCAGCTGTATTTCCCATGTCAGCCCAGCAAACTAATGCTTTTAAGACAATTCAAAATGTAAATTAATCTGGAAGCACGCAGTCCTGCTGAAAATGCAGTAATATATCAAAATGGATGTTTTGTTCTCCAAGGAATCAAATTTCGGAATTGCTGTTTGAGAAAGTTCAGACAATGGTTTTTGGTCACTTCTGACAGAACAAAAAAAACATAGCCATGCTTTCACATGCACCTCCTGATAAAAACCACAGAAATGTCAGGTGAGCACTGAAATGGTTTATTATAGAATCATACAGTGGTTTGGGTTGGAAGGGACCTTAAAGATCATCCAGTTCCAAACCCCCCTGCAATGAGTAGGGATGAGTTCAACTAGATATATTTCAGTGCTATAATACTATTTTTTTACACAATTTTTCTCTCATCTAAGAAGACAGAAAGCTCATTCACATCAGAAAATGAGAATGTTAAAAAAGTTATGTTTTACTTAATAAAAATATGGACTACTTAACAAAATACTAAATGTAAAGAACAGTATTTGCTTCACATACTAGCTTTACATAAAACCCAGGAACACTGAGATGTAATATACATGGAAATATCATTTCTGGAAACAGAAACATAACCTGGATATAAAAGTTTATGAATGTAGGTATTGTTGTAATGATAATAGTTTAACAGACTAAGCCGAAGCAGAGAGAAGCTAAGGGCAGATGCAGTGATGTTTAGGATGCATTAAGCATTTGTAACTGTCAAAGTAAGGCTTTCAAGCCTTTTCTGATTTGAGACACCACTCTGTTCCCCAGTTACAAGCGAGAAATACAAACCTACACTCTTTCAATATCCACATGTAATACATTGTTCATTGATAACTGTGTATGTAAAGTTGTGCAGGCACTAAATATCCCATTCTAAGAGCACAGGAAGAGAGAACATTTGCAGATCCACAACAATGCTTCAAATCATGGAATTTTTTTCTACCCAGAGTCAATGAGTTCACATTTGTCTTGTGTATGAAATTAAGAATATTTTAAAAAGTAATTTAGGTTTCCATAGTAGGACAAGTTATAGAATATTTCACCATGTAGAAGACTTGCCAAGAAAATATAGGTAAGAAGAAATCTGTGAAAGTGTTTTGTTTTAAATGTAACATTTGGTAACAAGAACTGCAATTACTAATCAAAGCATATCAAAAACAAAATGCATACACTCCTGAAAAGTTAAATGGAAATTACTCCTTCAAAAAGACACAGTTTAATGCAAGGTAATTAGAATCCTACCAATTACAGCATTAGAAGGATAGTAGTAAAATACAAGCATAAGTAGCAATAGCAACACATAGAACTCGTAGTTCTCTCTTTTTCAAAAAATCACTTCCCTGTTTTACGTTCACCAGTTAACAGGCAGATAGAAAAAACCAGCAAGCCAGGGCCCTAAGACTTTCATTTCTACTCTTTGGTTCTGTGCTGTTATCTTCCCAATAGCAACACCTATTCCTCGAGGCTGTTATCTTCCAGTCCTTGCTCTTCCTCGGGCCCATCCTCCTCTTCTCTGACTAGATCTGATTCTCTATCTAGCCCAGAAATCCTTCCTTAAATTAAACAACAGTGTTTGGCTTGTGTGTGACATGCTCTTTGCCACAGATTTGACAGTTTTAAATAAACCACAGAAGGAATCCTGGCAGAACTTTCCTCTAGTGGGTGTGGGGGAGAACAGGCTAAAATAAGTGCAAATAGACAAAGCCCAAGTCTTAAGAGCCTCCATTTCTTCACATAATAGACCAAATGTAAGACTATTTTGATTGATGATTTTTTCTTCTGCATGTATCACATCAACTTTCCCTTCAATTAAAGAGATCTTTTGAAGTTTGTGGCTTGACAGTACATTAATCTGGCTGTAAAGCTGACAGTTCTGGATCAGAATCGATATAGTCATACAAGATAAAATGCTGATCCAGCACAGGCTCAGACTCCTCACTCAAATTCATTCTGAAGCATTCATGGAGTAATTGTATACCAACCACCTTTCTGCTGAATCAGCTGTCTCGGTAACTCTTTTCTACAAGGAGACATCACAGACTGAATCTCACCACTTCCAAGGCAACATAAAACTCCACATCACATGTACCTTGTTTATAAAGTGATGGACAGATTTTTTGCATTTCCCCATCACACCTAGATCAACTTTGTAGAGTAGTGCACTATTAAATTACATGGAGTAGCCTGTCTCCAGGTTAGAGAGAAACATAAATCCTTCTCGAGGGAGAAGGCAGCAGCCAGGTACCAGGAGTGCACAGGAGCTGTGACTACAGGAACTGGATGAACTGCTAATTATCTCTGATTACTGACAGTTCCCTTCCTAGGAAAATACCTATGACAAGTAACTTCTCCCTTCCCTACCCTGGAGGAGCTGAGCTGCTGCTAACAATTCCAAATTTTGATCTCTCCTTCTGGAAGTGGGCTGAAGGCTTGCATATTTCCAAGGACAAATAAGCCAAATATTTCTTGTACTTTGTATGAGTTTGAGAAATATCAAAGTAAAAGCTGTATCCATAAAGAACCCAAGAGGACACTATGTTTACATTGCCCCAGAAAGAAGTGGGAGATAGGAGAGAGTCCAAATCTGCACGATAGTGTCTGTGGGCTCTGGCAGACTACTGGTGCTCTTAGCCACTGGCTGCTGCAATAGCAGTGCCTTTCAGGAGGAATGAAAAAAATCCTGGAAGGCTCCAACAACATGACAAGGCTGATGATGAGATCCTTGCCTGAATCTGAGCTATCTCCCTAGATGTTAGAAACTCTCAGATGTGAGAGGAAGCCGTGCCCAGGTAGCAGGACGGAGGTGTACACGTCCCTATTCATACTGCAGACTGAGCCTGAAAAACTCCCATTACTATTTTGTTGCCTCCTCAGGAACCATTCACTGGTGTCTGCTGTGAAGAAGCATCACCAAATGTACTCAGCTGAAAATAGATAGGTCCACAAAAATAAATAAAAAAGCCAGAGGCAACCTAAAATTTATGTTTATTTGGGAAAGAACATGAATCAAATTTTAAGTATCAGAATATGAAATGTCATTTTGAGAGTGACAACAGTGTGGAATTGGAAGACTGTAAGAAGTATGAGTTTTGCTTTTAAATTGTTTTCCGCTGTCTCAGTTAATAAACACTGAAAGACTACACCTTGGCAACACAGTTCAGTTTTATCTGTTTTTTTCCACTATCTCCAAATAAATATCACAAATAATGTGTAAACATTTTTACCTAGAATAAAAGACTCTAATAGTGGTACAACTTAACAGCATCTTTCAGTAAATACAGCCAGAAAACAGAATGGGATTCAGTCAGAATTAAAATCCTAAATTGATTCACAATGAAAACACATTTTCCATCAAAACTATTTAATGCAGCGTGTTTTCTCCAGTGCATCAAGGCAGCAGAGTTAGCTGCGATCTGGCGGGAAAGAGTCCACAAAGCCATTAAAGATTTATTGCCTATCCATATTCTGGCACAAGGAACTAAAAATACTGACTTATCACTTTGTCTCTCTTTTTGTTTATTTTTTTTTTAAGTCATAGAGGTCTACGTCTAAACCTGTTGTACAGATAGTCTTTCCAGTCAATGAAAGAAACTGGTATGGACAAGGTATGGCCTATTTTGGGTATCTGAAGGAAAAACCCAACTAATAAAATTTCATAACAATCAATAATGTGTGCTATTACAGAGTAAGACCCTGAGTCTAGGATCTGGACCTCAGCTAGCCCAATTCTTCCCTGTGAGCACATTGGATTCATTCTATGGGCAGACTGCAAATACTCTTACCAAAATCCAGACCAAAACAGCCAAGTAAGAGAGCTTAGAAGAACATATTTCAATCTCACATATAAAGAACACTTTTAAAATTACTCCATTAGAGTATCTAATGGCTAATTCTAAAAAATATAGTACTGTGCAGTGATCCACAGTGCTAAAGTATTTGAATAATTTCACTCCTCTTCAAGAAAGCACAAAAACATATGTTAAACTTTAATCATAGATCATTTTACTGCTTTCATCTGGACCTAATCATTAACCATAAACACGTGCTTAAATGCTTCACCGGAAAAGGATAAGATTACTCACACTCCTACAGTTAATTGTATGCTTAGATGTTATAGTGGCCTCTAGGCAGGCTGCACTGTGTGCTGTGACTGTTCACAGCAAAAGTAAGCTATAATGCCCTACAGCAAAGACTGTGACTCTTCCCTGCTTTGCTGCTCTTTAATAAGTTGTGCAGGGTAGGTCATGTAAGACAGTCTCTGCGTGTAGTGCTCCATTGAGACTTGGCAAAAAAAGTCCTGTAAAAAATTACATCTAGTGAATTGATCCAATTTCAATAAATTTTCTAACACTGAAAATTACTTCTTTCCCAGAGAGAATACTGATTAAAGTTAATAGTTATTATTAAATGTACTTGTTAGACTCCAAGATTAAAATCTAGTTATTAACTAGACTAATCGGTTACAGTGAAGGCTGCAATCCCATACTTTGATATATACAAAGACACTATCTTCTGTAAAATATCAAGCTTATTCTTCCACTGAGCCTCAAGCCATGGTATTGTAGATGCAGTCAGTGTGTCAATTCTCTCTCTGTTCTCTCACCATATCAGTTTCGGTCCTTATGACTTCAATGTCTAACTGCCTTCCTAGACATTGGCAGAAAAAAGTAAATCAGACAGAGCTCATAGCAGCAAGCTGAAATCCATTTCCAGGGAACTAATTACAGTTCAAAAGATGTATCAAGTCCTTCTTCTTGGAATAAAAACTGTGTTTTAAAAGGAAAAAGCCAATTTCTTTGAAATCTGCCATGATTTCATATTCAGGCATGTCAAATGTTTAATCCGGTAAAAGGCACAGGGGCAGACAAACAAGTATATGAGTACTTTAAGAAGAAAATAGGATCTGTAAAACTAATAGAGATCAACACAGTAACACAGCTGTTTCGTCTGTAGCTACTTACAGAGAATTGCATTTAGCATATAAGCCACTTGTCCTAGCTGTCTGTGCACTTACTGCAGCATTCCTGCTAACCAGATTGCTGTCCTGTAATGCAACGCTACATTGACTGTCATGATACTTTTACAGCTGGGCAAGTAAACAGCTTTTGATAAATGCTACCACTTGTTACAAAATCAAACATCATTTGTCCCAGGGAACAATAACTCTAGACTATGGCCACCACTGGGAAAAGACTTCCACCTATGGTCTGACAGTCCTTTGTCACAGTTCCCAAAAAATTCACTTCTTGCCTCATGAGAATTCTGCAATTAAGCTGCCTTTCATTTTACAGTCTCAAAGCACAAAAAGACAATTTAAGTCTGTACCTTAAAAGCAATGCATCTTGAGGAGTTGTTTCACTTTCACTAAACTCAAAGTATTTTTAGCATCTATGCTAACATGAGGGGCTTTGTTCCTGTAGTTAACTTCACTTCCCAAAGTATTTATACTTCAGGGGGCAGACTAACTTGAAATGGGATATTCAGGTTAAGACAAAATAGTAATCCAGAATGAGTTTTAGGTTTGTCATTTGATTGTTTCTCAGCATTTAAGAAATATGCAGAATCTAATTGACAGTTTTTATCTGCACAATCCTCTAGTTGACTGAACTCTGGCCTGGCTTACAGAGCAAATATTTGGGCATATGCATTGTTAAGCATCTATTTTTTTTCCAGGTAAACTCTGCAATACAATAATGACTTAGGTAAGATTAACTCTCCTGGCTTGTATCAGAAACAGTGTGACCAGAAGGACCAGGAAAATCATCCTTCCCCTGTACTCAGCACTGGTGAGGCCGCACCTCGAATACTGTGTTCAGTTTTAGGCCCTTCCCTACAAGGACATTGAGGTGCTGGAACGTGTCCAGAGAAGGGCGACAAAGCTGGTGAAGAGGCTGGAGAACAAGTCTTATGAGAGGCAGCTGAGGGAATTGGGGTTGTTTAGCCTAGAGGAAAGGAGCCTGAGGGGAGACATCATCACTGTCTACAACTCCCTGAAAAGAGGTTGTAGTGAGGTGGGAGGAGAGGAGATAGCCTCAAGTTGTGACAGAGAAGGTTCAGATTAGGTATCAGGAAAAACTTCTTCACTTGAATGGGTTCTCAGGAGCTGGCAGCTGCCTAGGAAAGTGGTGGAATCACCATTCCTGGAGGTATTTAAAAGTCGTAGATGAGGTGCTCAGGGATACGGTTTAGTAGTGGACAGGTACAGCTGGACTCAATGATTTCAAAGGTCTTTTCCAACCAAACAGTTCTACAATTCTATGAAAACCAATAAGAGTTATTAGTTAAATATTTTTAGATAAACTTCTGCCTGTAATATGCAAAAAAGAAAACAGTGAAAATGAGAAGGTATAATACAACCTATTAAAGGGAGAGGGGGGTGGGGGGTGAAACAAAACAAATCAATCCCCACAGTGACACAATATATTTGAGGTCTTAAAGACTCTGGCAATCGCAGGACAGAGATTGAACAACAGACAAAAAACCACAGAACGTGCGGCATCCTTTTGGATCTTTTACATCTAATTCTTTAAGGGAATGTTATTATCATGGTGAGGGAAAGTCTGAATTGCCTCTAGCTTTACTTTAGTTACCACAGTAGTTGTTTGTAAATCTCAAGAGAGAAAGCAACGGCTTGGGTTCAAAAAGTAGAGGAAGAACTTAATTGAGGAAAAGGGGAGTACTATCTCTTTGAATGGTTGTAGGGCACAAAAAGGATGGAGTACAACTTAAACGCAGAGGCAGACTCCTGCGGGGGGTAACTGTTAGCAAAAATGTCTGATGAGTGGAGAGGAATACACAATAATTAGTTTGATTCTGTCTGAAATGAGAGCAGTGCACAGCAGCCCAAAAGCATCTGCGCATGGCATCGTGAGCCAATACGTGGGTTAGGACCTTGCAGTGCTGTTCTTCACTGAGAGATACACATGACTTGAAAGTGACCAAAGCAGGCAGTACTGCCAGGATCTTTAGGGCTAGCATCCAACACAAACCTTTTAAAAGCATCTTCCACTTTATTCTCAACTGACTTCAGTTTTCCAAACACACACACAAGTTATTTCCAGCAAACCACTGCTCCCATGAGGGAAAAAAAAAAGACTGTGGCCCCAGAACATAAATCAAACTGATAAAACCAATCCTCACAAGTTTTACCCTGCTCAAGAGAGAGAAAAAAATCCATGACCGTACTATTTGTTTTAACTCAGTCTACTTGTGGAAGGACGGCTGTGGCACCCCTTCCCAAGCAGCACTTTTCAAGATATCGTAACAAAGTTGAAAAGAGCACTATCCAAAATTCTTTCTTGTTAACTTTTTGGGGAAAGAAATTATAGCTTCATAGACATGTGCAGATGACTTAATCTTCCTAAAAAAACTTAAAATAACTTTATTCCAAAGTAGCACTTTTATTTGAAGAAATTATAGGCATTTAGACTTTAAATAGTAAAGCATTATTTTTTCTGGAACAATCTGAAATGGTTCAGATCTACTGACAAGGAAGTGAATTACTGATAGTAAATGCTAAGGTCTACAATTAGGCTAATAAAATCTGTCATTATTAAATTTATTAAACCTGTGAGAAACCTAAGGTACATTTTTTTCCACTGAGCTCATGAAACAAAAATATTTGTTAGTCTTTTGGGTTTAGGTAACTGCCATTTATTTGGATGAATAACTATTGCTAGAAGCATAAAAATAAGAGTCCTTCAACCAACCAGTTCTGTCACCTCCCAGTTTGTAAAGCTGTACAGTACAGTAAAAAGTATACATAGATTCACTAGCATAAAGTGACAGCTCTGTGACTCCTGGCTCACTTAGGAGATTTTAAAGCCTCAAACTGAAACACACTTCTTGACTTTAATTTAATCACTGTTAATTCAAACAAACGTCTTCTATAGGAATCATGAAATGGTTTGGGTCGGAAGGGACCTTAAGGATTATCTAGTTGTTCCTTCATATCTAATCAAAATTATCTCTAAAAGCTACCAAAAAATACTGAAGAGATTTTAAAGGTTAGTTTATAAAACTAGAAATCTAGAAAAGAGTCCATCTCTGCTTATTCACCTGTTCTACGTGGAAAGAAAAGTATCCTGTTACGGTTTTTTACCTTACATTAATAACAATGATAGGCAAACACAAATGTACCACAAGCCACAACTGAATTACACCCATAAGTGTTGGAAAGAAATATCACAGTGAGTCCCTGTGACAATTAAAATCAAATTCCACAAAAGCATCCATTCAGTTCTGAATCAGCTGTTAGGTGGGAAAGGGAAACTAGAGCTTCATTTTAAACACGTCCTTATATCCATTCCAGACAAAAAGAATAAGACTGAAAAATGAGTCATTCACAAATTTAAGAAACTGAATAAAATTGTTCAAATAAATAAAAAATATTTTCTAAGAAAATTTGTAACTGAATAATAAGACTAAAGATTTTGATGGGGGTAGGGAATTAACTTGAAATAACTGGAAATTTGGACAGAGGGAAGGGAAACACCCAGCATAAAACCAAATTTAACAGTTTATAAAGGGTACATGTTGAAAAAAGACGATACTCATCCTTGTTTTTCAATTACAGGAGAGGAGGAGGAGCAGGCACTGATCTCTTCTTGCTGGTGACCAATGGTAAGACCCAAGGAAATGGTAGGAAGAGTCGTAGGGGCAGACGGCTGGCCTGGATGAGTAGGGAGCTTCTGAAGGAACTAAGTAACAAAAAGAGGATGTATCGTCGTTGGAAAGAAGGGGACGTAAGCCACGTCATGCTCAAAGATGTTGTTAAGTCGTGTAGGACGAAAATCAGGGAAGCAAAAGCCCAGTTCGAGCTCAAATTGGCCACTTCTGTTAAGGATAATAAGAAGAGTTTTTATAAATATATCAATGGTAGAAAGAAGGGCAGCAGGGACCTCCACTCCTTGTTGGATGTGGAGGGAAATATAGTAACCACTGATGCAGAGAAGGCCGAGGTACTTAATGCCTTCTTTGCCTCAGTTTTCAACAGTAAGGATGTCAGCGTGCTTGACAGCTGGCCCTCTGAAGTGGTTGATGGGGGCAGGGTTGGCCCTCCTGCAATCCATGAGGAGGAAGTTAGAGACCTGCTGAGCCACTTGGACCCTCATAAGTCTATGGGGCCGGATGGGATCCATCCTAGGGTGTTGAGAGAGCTGGCGGATGAGCTTGCTAAGCCGCTCTCCATCATCTTTCAGCAGTCCTGGCTCACTGGAGAGGTCCCGGAAGACTGGAAGTTGGCCAATGTGACGCCCATCCACAAGAAGGGCCGTAAGGATGATCCAGGTAATTACAGACCTGTCAGCCTGATCTCGGTCCCAGGTAAAATCATGGAGCAGATAATCCTGGGTGAAATCATGCGGCACCTGCAGAACGGTCAGGAGATCAGGCCCAGCCAGCATGGGTTTAGGAGGGGCAGGTCCTGCCTGACCAACCTGATCTCCTTTTATGACCATGTGACTCGCCTGGTGGATGAGAGGAAGGCTGTGGATGTGGTATACCTGGACTTTAGCAAGGCCTTTGACACTGTCCCCCACAGTAGACTCCTAGGGAAGCTGTCAGCCCGTGGCTTAGATGCGAGAACTCTGTGCTGGGTTAGGAATTGGCTGGATGGCCGAGCCCAGAGAGTGGTGGTGAACGGTGTCTCATCCAGTTGGCGGCCGGTCACCAGTGGTGTCCCCCAGGGATCGGTGTTGGGTCCGGTCCTGTTTAATATCTTTATAGATGATCTGGATGAGGGGATTGAGTCCATCATCAGCAAGTTTGCTGATGATACCAAACTGGGAAGAAGGGTTGATCTGTTAGAGGGTAGGATGGCCCTGCAGAGGGACCTGGACAGATTGGAGAGATGGGCCGATTCCAATGGGATGATGTTTAATAAGTCCAAATGTCGGGTACTTCATTTTGGACACAACAATCCCATGCAGAGCTACAGACTGGGGACAGAGTGGCTGGAGAGTAGTGAGGCAGAAAAGGACCTGGGAGTGCTGGTTGACAGGAAGCTCAACATGAGCCAGCAGTGTGCCCAGGTGGCCAAGAAGGCCAATGGCATTCTGGCCTGCATCAGGAATAGTGTGGTGAGCAGAACCAGAGAAGTTATCGTCCCCCTGTACTCGGCACTAGTCAGACCTCATCTGGAATACTGTGTACAGTTCTGGGCCCCCCAGTTTGGGAAAGATGTCAGGATACTGGAATGTGTTCAGAGGAGGGCAACGAAGATGGTAAAGGGGCTGGAGCATAAGCCCTATGAGGAGCGACTGAGGGAGTTGGGGCTGTTTAGTCTAAAGAAGAGGAGGCTCAGGGGAGACCTCATTGCTCTCTACAGCTACCTGAAAGGAGATTGTAGTCGGTCAGGGGTTGGTCTCTTCTCTCAGGTGACCAGTGACAGAACTAGAGGGCATGGACTCAAGCTACGTCAGGGAAAGTTTAGGCTTGATGTGAGGAAGAAGTTCTTTACTGAAAGGGTGATTGGCCATTGGAATGCGTTGCCCAGGGAGGTGGTGGAGTCGCCGACCCTGGAGGTGTTTAAGGGGAGATTGGATGTGGCACTGAGTGCCATGGTTTAGATGATGGTTGGTGTTAGTGTTGGGTTATAGGTTGGACTTGATGATCTCAGAGGTCCTTTCCAACCTTGTCATACTGTGATACTGTGATACTGTGATACTGTGATGTACCAGAGGAGATGTAGGTTGGATATTAGGAAAAAGTTCTTCACTCAGAGGGTGGTGGAGCACTGGAACAGCTCCCCAGGGAAGAAGTCACAGCACCAAGCCTAACAATACTCAAGAAGATTTTGCACAAGGCCCTCACACACAAGGTGTGAATGTTGGGGTTGTCTTATGCAGGGACAGAAGTTGGACTACTTGATGATCCTGTAGGTCCCTGCCAACCTAGGGCATTCCATGATCCTACGCCTCACCTTTAAATAACAGCACACATGCTCCCCATCCACAACACTACTACCCACAGCGGATGGCACGCCCTGGTTTCTGCTGTATTACAGCTCGAAGTTTAGTAGGCTTATTGCTTCATATCATCTCCTGCATTTTTTAACACAGTACACAGATCCTTACAGAATACTGATAGTATTTGCTGTACAAATCCGTTTTTAAGAGACAAAGAAGCTGTCTATTTCTAAGCCACATTGCATCTGCCTGGTATCACCATTATCAGTACTTGTTTTTTTTCCAAATGCTTTGCTCATGTTTTCTTTTTTCCTGCAGTTTAAAACTGCAAGGGAAGGAGAGAGCATTTCCACATTTCAGACATCTCTTCAGATCCAATGGGACAGCAGAGTGTGTGTCTGTTAATGATAAGAATCTCGAAAAGACTAAAGCTCCATGTTCAGGTAAGATGCTTTTGTAGTACATAAACGTAATAATTTTATCACCAGGAACCTTTGCTTCAACTGTTACAGTCAAACAAACTCTTTTTTGGCATGTAAAAGAAAAGTCTAGAACCAATCTTCTGGTCTTCCTTACTAAGTAATCAAAAAAAGTAAGGACATGAAGTATTCAGTGGAATAATTATTCAAATCTGTTTGACTTTACTAAGCTGTGAAATTCAAACTTTTAGATAAAATGTTACATTCCTTTATTTTAACTCCAAGTTTTTTTCTTCTGCCCACTGATGCAGGCCCTGTGTTTATTTGATCAACAGAGCTGAAGATGTCAGCCAGTTACAGGCCAACTGATGACTCTATTATATAGAATGGTTTTATTCATCCTTCAGTAATTAAAAATCATTGAACAAGCTAGAATTGTCTTGGTTTATGTCCTATATAAACACAATATTTAATATAAACAACTGTAGGAAAGAAAGAAAGGCAGGAAAAGAGGAAGGGAAGAAAAGGAGACTTCTCAAAAAATCTCAGATGTAGGGAACTGGTCAATGAAGAGAGCACTACACACATCATTTTTCTCTGAGAATTTGTCCCATGTTGAACCTCAAGCTGTGTACCAAACACAATACACTATGTACACAAGTACACATGATGATGATCAGATCAAAGAGAAAAACACGCTCAGTTCTTGGGGAAATCCCTCTAGCTTCAAACCTTCATGCTGTAGCAGCCTCACAGAGAGAAACGTTGATACTTATGATCAACAGCTTTTCCCTAATGCATGTGGGAGGAGACCACACTCCTGGTTTCTAAGAAAGCACAGTATGCTGGGGGAATAGAAGAATTGCTTCACAGATGAAATCTTACAAGCCAAACAGATTTGTAGGGAGGAGGCTGCTGTGTGCCAGTACAAGACGTACTAACGGCTACGTAGGATTGATGCCCCAGCAGGGAAGATCCTGGTTGAAGATTCTGCCTGCATGAAACAGAAGCCTTTGCAGCTGCCTCTTTCAGGAACACAATGCGATTGACCTAGTCCTGCCCCATCTCAGCAAGGCATTTTTTTGCTTTGGGAGACAAAAGACAAAATTATAAGTGCAAATATGGAAATAAAATAATTTGTCTGCTTGAGCTTTAACTTTTTCCCCCTCTGTGCTTAGCTAAGCATAGGCAAATACGTAGGACAAATGCATCCACGGAAATCTTCATAGCCATAGCACTCAATCATGAACATTTGTGAATAAAATGAGGACACACACAATGACCAGATACTACTCTTCAGTCTCCTCTCTTTTTTCCCCTAAAACTTTTTCCCCATACAGATTGATGCACCCAGCTGCTGAAACCTTCCTCCCTTCCATTCTCTTAAACACTTTCCAGAAAATGTAGTTTGTTTTCAAATTCAATACCAGATTCTTACTAATTAGCTACGTACTCAATTCATGCTTCGTGTATGAGATAGTCACAAACCAAGCTCGAAAGATGAAGATTCTTCTGTGTGCTAAGAATAAAAAAATCAAGACTTTGATCTTCTCGCAAGCATCAGACCAAGTCCGCATGGGTAGCAATTACTCAGAAGCAGGTGTTATCAAATTCTGTTGTTTCTCTAAATAAAAGCCTTCACGAGTGGAATCAGCAAACTGTCAACTGATAAAGAGGACATAAATAATTTTCCTGAAAATACCTCAGGTTTATAGTCTAAACAATTCCTGGGGAATTTAACAGCCAGCTTTTATAAAATGGCAAAGCCTGCATAAGAACAGTGGCAGTTTTTTCTCCTTACTTTTGAATTCCTTCATCTTTAACAACAAAGGAAAGATTACAAGGGCTATGTAAGTTTATGTTGGCTGAAACAGTTCATACGAAATGCAAACAGCTAAAGAAGAAATAATAAGCCTGTCAAAATCTTTCAAGACGTTAAAGATAAAAGATTGATTACTTATACCGAAGAAAGATGGAATTTTTATACGTATCTGGGGATCCCAAAAATGGAATCATATTGATAACTTCATACTTCTAATATAAGCAATCTGATTCAGTGGAAGGTACCCCTGCCCATAACATGGGGGTTGGAATTGGAGGATCTGTAAGGTCCCTTCCAATTCAAAACATTCTATGATTCTAATACCAAAAATATTGCCAGGCTTCTAACAGGTTTTCCTCCTTGAGGGAAGGCAGTTGCCTGCCCCACTATGGCCTCAGCCCTCGGCTGATCGCCCTGTACCACCTGTGAGCACTGGGAGCTAGGACAGCAGACACAAACAGCTAGAATCAATAAAACAGAATAAGAACGTTGTCACAGGAACTAAATATCCTTTTTCCCAAGACATAGGTAATTATTCTTTATAGGATCAGGAAACACGTGACTCCACTCTAGTTTCTGCGCAGTCTTTGTTTTAATGCTTCAAGGGCTTCCGATTCGGGGAAATATGTTAGAAGGTTAAGTCTATCGGAAGATAGTGGGCCCCTCACTACAAAAAGGACACTCAGGCACTGGAGTGTGTCCAGAGTAGGGCAACAAAGCTGGTGAAGGGGCTGGAGAACAAGCCTTTAAACAAACGGCTGAGGGAACTGGGGTTGTTTAGCCTAGAGGAAAGGAGCCTGAGAGGAGACCTCATCACTGTCTACAAATCCCTGAAAGGAGGTTGTAGTGAGGTGGGTGCTGGTCTCTTCTCGCAAGTAACTAGAGATAGGAGGAGAGGAGACGGCCTCAAGTTGTGACAGAGAAGGTTCAGATTAAATATCAGGAAAAATTTCTTCACTGAAAGAGGTATAAGGCACTGGCACAGGCTGCTCAGAGAAGTGCTTGAGTCACCACCCCGAAGGTATTTAAAAGATGGGTAGACAAAGTGCTGAGAGATACGATTTGGTAGTAGACTTGATCTCAAAGGTGTTTTCCAAGCAAATGATTCTGATTCTATAAAAGCTAATTCATATGACTTCCTTAAGTAGGAGCCTGATATAGCCCATTGTTTACATGGCATAATCGAAACATGTTAAACAGATTTATGAGAGTCTACTTTTAATTCCATTTTTAAAAGGTACTAGCTAATCAGAATAATACAATCCATTTAAGAAACTAAAAAGGAAGTAAAACTGTTAAAGTGTTAAAACAGGTGTTTCCTCCAGAGCTGCCAGATAACTATAAATAGTTTTCTTTGATTGAATAATTACAAGATAACAAAACAATAACAAAAAACTAAGAGAACACTTTTAACCTCCAGTTGCAGTAAAAGGGCAGATAAGTTTGGCATGACAGAAACATCATAAATCCTGGGAAAAAGCACAATTTACTTGATAATGCTGTGATTCCAGTTAACAGAGATTTTGGACATGAAAATAGTTTTCAATAGGTTTGCAAATCTCTGAACAGTTATCCAAATATATGGAAAGAAGGCTAAGTAAATCCCTCACATCAACTCTTTACAAAGTTTTTGCTCTTTTAATACAGTAAATTGTACTCAGTGCAACGATCTGTTTTGGAATTACTTTGTTATAGCATAAATTTAATCTTCTATGTTACCTTGTAAAGTACATGACACTGGAAGTGCAGCCAAAATTCAGGTCTCTGAATGAATTTTTCACTTAAAAATGCCTTTCAGCTCAGGTGACTGGGAACGCAATGATGCGCGCTCTATCACTTTGCTGTAGTAAGCATTCATCTTTTATGCTGATGTCAGCACTGCTGCAGTTTTACTGCTTTCCTACTTCCTTTGTATGTAAATCTCCAGAATAATGAACCAGAAGCTTCACTTTATTTGAAGAAATCTCCACCAGACACGAATTGTGTTCATCCTGAATAGTCTTTTAGGAAGGTGAAAGGCACTGCCTTGACTAAAAACTCAGATTGCTTTAAAATAGATGCAACTTCATAAGCTTTGTTCTATGCTAGACATTGCAGAGTATCAGACAAATCTATCCTTTATAAAGCAACACCTTAAGCAAAGAGATATTTTTTCCTGAAACCACCAGTCATCAGTCCAGTATTACACCTTGATTATAAATATCTGTGCTTGTTCATCAAGACTGGCCCTGTAGTACGAACCTTGGCTTGCACAGAGAAATTCTTCCACCTCAAGTAAATGATGTCCCATGGTCATCTTGATGAATTTTGGAAACTGGTGATCTCGTTCTAGAATTAAAGCATTTTTTGGCTTACTTTTTCAAAGTCTACTTTTGCACACAAGCAAGTGAGACACTATCATTCTGTGGAACCGAACTGAGTACATACACAGTATTACCTCAAATGGGTCTGGCAAGCTGTAGAGATCCTTCACATTCCACTCCTACTGATAAACCACAGTTTATTTAAATATCTACTTATTTATATACTTTCACTGCTCACGCTGAAATCAATCTCACGTTAACATAACATTTTTCCTTCCCCCAGTATGGCAACCTGTGCAAACCATGTACTTTTCTTTAGCTACTCCTGATTGTATTCATTCCCTTGTTTACAAGTGGATTTACAAACCTTGCATGGGAATTGCTAACCCACCACCAAAATCCAAAATCTCTCAGGTGAAACAAAGCAATTACTGAGGAGTGCCCAACTCACTTCATTTATCAGAGCTAATTATTTTAGGTATTAACTGATGTTTCACAAGGTAATTCATAGTTCTTTTAAAGGTGTAATTAAAGCTGTTACTCTGAGCAGAGTTAGAATATCAAGGTCATGCCCTGCCCTTGTCTGTATGCTTTCTAGACAAGCAAACAGATATATTTACATGCACGCAGCACACTGAATCTATTTAATGTATTTTCTGGAGGCTGGATCAATAGACAGTTGAATCCATTTGTAGTTTGCTTATCCCAAAGAAAATTAGACACTGTTAGAAAAATAACAGAATTTTCAGCTTATTTATTTAAACACTGAAAGAGGTCATTCCTAGGAAGGTTTCCATAGCAACCACCACTGTCTAAGATAGGAGAAAGGTGTAGGCTGGGCTCCCTTCCGTAAAGAACTGAAACAAGCCACCTTGTCCTTCCCAGCAGGAGACTGCTCAGCCCCTGTTCGTTTCATCGTTGATGCATTTGCATAGAGCCTGCCTGGAACTGCCCCTAAAAAGAGAACCGCTACCTCATGAGCACATAAAAATAAGAATTCACTAAAATTAATTACTTCTTGCTGTGGAAAAGCTTAACCTGATGGTAAAGAGTGATAAACAACCAAGTACTGGACTGAGAATCCATAGCTGATCTGAGCAGAAAGCAAGAGATTAGAGTAGTGTTTAATATATCCCAGCTGGACTGGGTATTATACACATTAGCTCTTTTCATTCAATGCAAGTAAAGCACAGGCAGCATATTATTATTTCTGATTTTTTTCAATCTAAGCCTGAACTCAGTTCCTGATAATAAAAGGACAAGTCGCTAATCCTCTGCATCTCACAATTGCTATCACCTGACAATTTTATATTCATGCTTTATTGATTCCTGTGAAAGAAATATTCTCTACTGATTTTTAAATTACATACATTCCAAAAAGGGCTCAGCCTTATCTCTGCCTTTGGCTGGATACAACAAAGCTATAAAGATTTTTATTTTAAAGGATGATAGTACAAAGAAGCGTGCTGACAATGTAATTTCAGTCTGCTTAAAACCACAGAGTAAATCCAGTTTATGATAAAGTTAAAATAATAAGTTCATCTTATCAACTAGCATAAAGAGGGAGTGGAATAACAAGCACATTAGTGGAAGGATGAATTTTGGAGACTAACACAGCATCTTATTTAAGATTTTATTTTTTCTGAAAGACATATTTGTGTTTTCTTCTGTCATCAACATAAAAGCTTCAAAAATGTCAAGCTTCTGTATCAAATATGTGTGTGTGTCAAAACACAGATGAAACAAAAAGCAGGAGATGCTATCTATGAAACACTAACTCCCTCTGTTACAAAAAACACCATGTGAGACAGCAGGAGTAGTAGCACTGAAACCATTCAACCACAGTGAAGAGAATCCAGCACCATGAAAAACAGTATTTTTCCAGAGAAAAATACCTCATCTTGCAAAGTGTCCTGTAGAGGGTCTGTATCTTTGATAATATATTCATATCTCCTGGAGGTTAAAATTCAAACTGTTCCTCAGTACCACAACAGTCAGTTTCCCAACTGGCTAGTAAGTGAGGTATCCAGAATTTTAAAAGGCCTGAGGACCTCAGCGGTTTTCCATTAGAGCGCTGTAAAAATCCTGCACAAATCTGTCCTAACAAAGCTTTAAACATCATTTTCTCATGCATCATTCTCTTGAATCCCTTTTCATTTGTTCTTCTGACAGATACAAGTACAACATCCTCTGCACACACAAGCACTTCCAGTACCATTAAAGGTTTCAAGCCCTGTCATCATTCCTCTACAATTATATTATAAATCTCTTCTTTTACCATTATGCAGAGATTGAGCACTCCAAGGAACAACCCTTTTACTATAGGTCATACATTAATAGCTGGATCCTGTTCTAATTACTGTAATGGGAATACAATGTATAATTCATACAGTGAAGAAGCAGGAGGGTCTGGCTGAGGCAGTAGTACTAGTTCCCTCGTTGATTCACAACTGCCTCTGGAGTGGTTCTTGCATTTGTGCTCATCGAGAGTCAGGCAAGTTCAGGGCCAAATCAATAATAAACATGTCCTCCCACTGCAGCCTGGGCAGAAACAGCCACATCAATATATAAAACAATTCATTTCTCTGCAGAGGCATAGGATTAACATGAAGGAAGATTAGACACATTTGACTTTTAAAATAAGCTTAGAAAAGGCCAAAAAAACCCTCCTATAAATATGAGATTTATGGAAAAGATAAGCACATCTCTACTTGGAGATAAGTTTTTGAAAATACCCGTTTTCAGACATACTTTACATGAAGACCTCGGACCTCTTTATCTTTCTTATTTTGACGTGGTTTTATTCCTACAACCATATAAAACATGAAACTCTTCCTCTACCGGCATTGTTTACTGAAAACAACAGCAGTGAATAGCTTTCCACTTCTTAGCCATTCAACTCAATCTTATTTCCCAGCCAAACAAAATTTAAAGCAGCATTCGCAGAAGATAAATCACGTTATACGATCTGATCCAAACACAAGCCACCATGCGTAAGCGATGTCCCTGTCCTTCCAGAGAAGGCGGCTGAGAAACATGAACGCTGCCAGCAGACGGAGCCTTCCAGTTCATTAGTCACCATTCGCCAATGAGCTGGAAGACTGTAGCTTCTGAGGCATGAACTTTCAGGTGAGTTATGAAGTCCCTCCTGTCGTGAAGTCTGCTGTTTACAGCTCTGCATTTCTGGAGGATCTCTCGTAGCACTGCTTAAGCAGGAGAGAGAAAGCTGGAAGCTTTCCAATGTAAACAGGTAAACAGTGAAACTACTGTTAATATACCAGTATTAAGAAAAGCAATGCTCTGTCCGAACCAAACACTCCTGCTCATCTGCTAGAAAACGCTAAGGAGAATTTTTGGCATGGCAAGGAAAAACAACAACAGAAGGGAAAAAAAAAAGGATTGTTGAGATGAAATGTCACCATTTCAGTAACAAGTTCCTAATTTTACTCTATTCCTTACGTAGCCACAGAGTATAACATTACATTTTGAGGAAACCTTGTATGGCGATTAAAAATCCATGAGGCTTAAATGACTTAAAATGAGATGCTTTTTGCCTTGCAGATGCCACTCTTGAGCCTGGGCTGTGAATTAAACACACCAACACAAAAGGCCTGGGCTTGCAGAGCAGTCTGGGGCTTTGCTAGTACAGAGGCAAAGACCTCCCCATCCAGGCTTCCTCTCAGTTATCTAAGTTATCACACATTTGACTGCTATGGAAAATCAAACCTCAGTTAACTGCAATATCTTGGTTTTGGGGGGTTTTCTTCCTCCCCAGAAAAGTTCTAAAGGTCCTTCACTCCTCTCCCTGCCACATTCCTGCCTCAGCTTGAAATTTTCCTTTTGGGGATTCCTCATATGCCACTTCCATAAGTAAATTATTTTAGTTAATCTTTAAGCAAGTGGCTACCTTATATATTCCATTATGCATCCTGTAGTCACCCTGTACAGCATATATTTTGTGACTATTATTAGAAAAACAAGTACATTTGTACACAGGAAGATCTTCATTAGCACTGTTTTCTAGAAGGATGGTATCAAACACTAAGTCCCGAGATGCAGACATCATGAGTTGTCAGCATTTGACACCAAAACACTCTATGTCTTGAAATTTTGATTGATGATATTTTAAAGTATCTGAACAGTATATGTACATACACCATTGGATCACAAAAGACTAAACATCATTAGAAAGTATGCTATAATTCTAAGTTGAAGTGACAGCAAAATATATGTAATTTGAGCCAATGTACTTTACTCCACCTGGGGGTTTATTTATTACATAATTTGAGCTATGCCCAAAAACAAAATGCTGCTTTTAATGGCCGCTAATCTGATGTGTTTCCTTTCTTACAAGTGTTGCATACAATTAAAACCCAATACAAAACACCAATATTGGTGTTAAAGATTCCTAAAAGTGTTTGCAGAATGACCTAAGTTTCATCATATCACACTGCAAGGGGAGATATTGTTATTTAGACATATTGTATCTCCCAGAATAACCTGGTCATATGCTTGCTAAGCAAGAAGAGGCAATGCAGACCTTGTAACAAAGGACATGCTCTTGCATTTAACGAAATTCAGGATAAGATGAACTAGACTAAGGCAGCCAGAAGACTGCAATACAGCTATGGAGAAAAATGTGAAGTGAATCAACTGGTTATGTTGGACATCGACTGGACAGGATAAAAATTTAAAATATTGATGGAATCAAAGGACAGAAGAGAAAACAAAAGAGAGGGTCCTAACCTAAAGACAAAGATCAACCAAGGACCCAGGAAAAACACAGCACAACACACAAGATCTGACCAGATCTCACGTAATTGGAGATTTGCGTATTTGTAGAGGACCTTTGGATTAATGTGTGTATTTTGCAATTAGTGATGATTGAGTCACACTTTAGGTGACTTGGTGGCACAGTGTTTCAATGCATTTGTGTTTTGAAGTGTCACAATAAGCTAGAACATCTCTTTGCCCTCTCCCTAATGATTTTCTTCCCCACTTCCTTCAAACCAAGTAGTGAGTGAGTGAGCTGAAAGCATTTAGATAGCAGGTGGTCAGACTGACAATTGCAGTGGCCCCTAACTGATGTGCCATGTGTAAATCCCCGTGCGCTATGGTGTAATGCATTGACTGTACAAATCCACTCCAGTTCACAGCAAGCAACATACCTCAAGGTATAGACAACACTCCTTTGTATGCTACAAGATTTTCATCTAGGTTCAGCCCTGGGCAGAGAATATAAGAAGACAAACTTCCAAGTAAGTCAGTGTAGCTTGGCTGAAATAAACCCAGAGATGTAATTTTGAAAATATACACAAGAAAATTACACCAGAAACACCAGCAAAAGATATTCTATCATCACCCTCCACTTAAAGAAAAATAACAGAAACTATGGACTTGTAGCACTTAGAATCAGAAAGCAAGAACTGCATTTTAGCAGTGGGAAATAAAATACATCTATTCATTGCTTCTTTTACATTTTTAAAGAAACCTATTTAATGCCCATATCTTTTCTTCAGCTTTCTTCTTACTTGCTCACAAAATCTTTCCCTTTGAATAAAAGCTCAGTTCAGCAACCTATAGGCAACTATTTCCAGCAATTTCATACCAACGTTTAAAAGTGTTCTGGGATGGTCATGAGCACTGTATTCACAAATCATCTTTCCTAAAAGTTTCCTCTAATTTATAAATGTAATCAACTGAATTCCGATTAATTTGTTGTTGGTCCAGTGTTTTGTTTGTCAAAGAAACAAGTCTCCTCCTAAGCTCCTCATCTCATTATTCTCAGAAAAGGCTTGTAGCTTCAATATTTAATGTCAGGGAGAAAGAGATGGAATTATAAAATAACCACCACTTCATTACTCATTCCACGAGTATGTGAAATGAAGACATAGCAATGTACGTGTAAATTATGAACAGAACTGATACATCCTTCCCTATGTTAGAATAGTTCTTGCTGTAAAAACAATTTAGTTTTCACCTTTGGCAATCCCACTTCAGAACTGGTTGGAATCAAAGATAAAACTGAATGCAGTGGTGATATCTTGTCTTCCTACTCTCCCGCAGGTATCAATTCACAAGACAATGTAGGATAAATATTGAACCTTTTTAATATTTTCATTTTTATAGGTATGAAATAGTAGACCTCAAAAATCTTATCACACTGTTCAAAAAATCAATAAATAAAAAAGGAAGAAGGACAAATATGGGTTCCAGTAAAATTTTTAGGAATATTAAATCAGCATATTTTGACATTTCCTATTTTAAATAGTCTCACATTTCTGACATGCTGAGATCTTGCAAAAGAATGCTGGAGCTTTCATAGAAAGTCTGCTTGTGCTACTAGAGAAAAAGTCCACTGCATTCAACATAGCCATTGATACATTAATGGTCAGAACAGCAAGCATGTTATGTTCCTAAAATTCTCAACAAACTGATGTCACGGCAACTCTTCTAAAGAAATCATGTTGGGATTTTTCTTTGGCATTTTTTGAAATTCATTATTGAATTTGCTATTATTAGCATGCCAGGCAACAAGAGCCACAGCACTAGGGGAGATCTAGGAGGGTCAAACTCCACATACTTTTTATCCTCAAGTCATTTAACCACATCAATGAGAACCTTTCCAAATGCCTTGACACTGAGATCTGATGCATATGACGATGGGAGTGACTCAAATCATGGTTTATGCATGGAACACACTGGACGTAATTATTTCTGGTTCAAGCCTACCAAAACTCAGGTCACCCAGCTCTGGTACAGACCCAGCTACACAAAGTCTAATCATTCTTTAGAGAAATTTTGAAAAGCGGTAAAACAATTGACTGTAGATGGAGTGAATCAGCTAAGCAGAATAGCTTTGAGAATAACAATATTTAGATTGATAGGAGTAGGCTTGAAAGGTATATGCTCCAATTACTGCCCACTCAATTTATGCAGCTATAACTCTTCCCACATTTTACTTGGCACATGCAAAATCTAAAATTCATTGTTTTCACTGGTAACAAACATTTTACCAGATGGTCACTTAAGCAAATGTATTTGCTTGCTAATACAGAAACTTTGCAACTACTAGCACATTTTTATAACATTGACATATTTATAAACCTAAAAGCTGTTTCAGCTCTTTTATGAAGTCCAATATTGTATAATAAACACTGCTACAGAATTCCCAGTTTCAAAGAGAATAGATCTAATACATTTTGGTTTAGAAATTTCCCTCTGTGCTTAAGGATTTGCAAGTTTGAGTACCTTAGAAAAAAAATGGGTTTCAATCTATTATCTTCGGAACACCATTAATAATATAACAATTTTCCGTAGGCTTAATTACAATATGCAGAGATTTGGAGTACAAGAAGAGACTCTACGTACAACATTTTTGCTCTGGGGAGCAGTGCATCACAGACTATACCTCCAAAGAAGAACATGCCTTCTGCTTACTGCTGGTTTACACCACAGTCAACTTTCCTGCTAAAAATCTCAATGTAGGAGTGGTAATTAATTTTCAGGAGAATAATCCAGATGGACCTGTTCAGACAGAGTCTGATCCAGCCAAAACTGAACTCATCTATCATGTTAGGTTTGTCCGGCACAGCTCATGCTGAGACACCAGGAAGCTGACAAACATAAGGCTCATCACAAAACTTATCAGAGTGCCAAGATAAAGGATTTGCCATGTCCAGACATGCCTATTCATTCACGATAGGTTCTTGAGAGTTTTTAAAGTGGTCTTCTCTACATAGCTCAGAAACATCATAGAATGGATTATCAACAAAGCTACTGTGACACATACTATCTGTGCATAAGGTTTGGGTTTTTTTTAATGTAGGATTCTCTTTACAGTAGGAATAATTAAGTGGAGATGGAAGTGTATCAATGTATCTGTCCCACCAGCATAAAATTTGTCCTTTTACTTTGTCATGCACTTCATTTTTAGTTACTGATAAAAAAACCTCATAAAAAAGGGTTAATCCTGAAATTATTATTTCCATAGTACACCAGTAAAGGCTCATTATGCAGACAGGACTAAATAGCACCACTTGGACATTTTGGGTCAGCTTGAGAAGACATAGCTCAGAAAAACAGGAACAAACCAACAACCCAATAACAACAAAAAATAAAAAAAAAAATTAAAAAAAATTGATGCTCTTTCTAACAGCATTAGCAGGATTCAAGTCGTGGTTTGAAAGAATGAAATCCACTTTAAATGGAATTTGTACAATTGTCTACCACAAAAGAGTCTCAAATCAACATCCAAAACTCTTTACAGTGACCTGGGAAAGAAATCTGATTTTCCATTTTAGTCTGCATATCAATACCATCTTCCTATGGTCAGCCTAGTTCTCTTATTCCCACACCATATGGCAAATCAAACTCACAACTGAAAGTCAAGCAATCACAATTGACTGACTATAGGCAGACTTCAGAAAAGGAAATTCCTGTTTTCCTATATAGATTTCTTATCTCTGTTTAAATAATTACTAATTTTAGTTAAAATTAATTATTAATTTAACTCTAAATGCATTCCTTTCCTAGCAACAGTATAGCTTCAGTTTAAAGTGTAGTCAATAAATGTTTTATTGATCAAATACCAGTTGTCCTTGGTAACATCCTCAGTGATATGACAGAAACAAAACTTCAGAAAATCCTTTAGGATGCAAAAATTTGAAGGCATTTCTTTTAACTACTTGCTTTTCAACATGATATTTGATGTGAGAATATAGAAATTACTCACAGGTGCATTGAGCCAAGGAAATTGTTCTCCTCAAAAACTGAATTTAAAGAAAATTATAATATTGAAGACAGACCCTTTGATTGCCCTTGGTTTACCTTTAAAATTGTACATAAAAAAAAAGGATAACATACATGTTTTACTATTCTGTTTTGTGTCATCATTCTCTTTCTTTCATGGAAGCACAGAAGCAGTATAAATCTCCAGGAACTTAATAGGCAGCAAATGCTTCTTTCATCTTTACGTATCTCTGACTCCTCTCACTTCATCTCCTTTTTCTGCCTATATACATTTGCACTCATTTTTTTCTTAATGAATTGGATAAGCTGAATAGTCTGGACCATGCATTATATGGTTTTTTTTGGTGGGCGTCAATATTTACTGCTATAATGAAAATCATATAATTTACTACATTATGTTCAATGATTATTTGCAATAAAAAATATTTAATCTTAAAGAAGTCTAAAGTGCTGTAAAGAATAGGTATTTTAATTTCTCAGAAATTCCAGGAACCTTCCCCTCAGCAAGCTTTTCTAGATATTCTGCCTAAGTTTTTCCACTACTGTTAGTAGTTAGGAATTTTTTAGTAGTATTGCTGTATTATCACATTAAGTATGCTGATATTATTTTGCTGCTTATATTCTTCTACTACTCATAGAATGTGACGGTTCCCTAACTCCCACACATCACTATGACTATTACTATGTATACCAAGATAGAATTTAAGAGATTTCTTGTATGGATCAACAATATTTTGGTAAGAGTTATCTCTTATGATCTGAACATGTGCAATAAATACGGTGGTTTATAGAATCATAGAAGCACCAACGTTGGAAAAGACTTCTACGATCACCTAGTCCAACCGTCAGCCCAACACCACCACGTCTACTAAACCATGTCCTGAAGTGCCACATCTACATGGGTTTTTTTTAACACCTTCAGGTACAGTGACTCCACCACTTCCCCAGGCATCATTTTCCAATCCTTGAGCACTCAATGATATACCTCTATTCCCTTATAATTGTTATTCCCCTCTAAATGCCTCTGAATGCATTTCAATTTGCCTATACAGCATGATGGTCAGATACAACACAGCAGTTAGAAACGTCTTCAGGTTTCTAGATGCTGTTGAAAGAACCATATGCATGCAAATGATTGTCATGTTCTTCAGAGCAGACACAACCCAAATTAGAGTACCCATTTTTGAACTCAAAGCTCATGCTCAGAAGGTGCACCCCCACATAACTGAGTCCACTGCCACAGAACGAAATGTAATTTTTTCGTTGATATATTAATTTGTATTTTTGAAAGTAGTCTCTCTGTTATGTTATGCCAATATTTCAAAGGTCACTATTTTTCCCCATGAGGAATAATTACAGTCAAACAAGTCTCACTATCAATTTTATTCCACCTTTCTTATCTTTACAACATACTCAATGTTAAATGCTGTATTTATCAAATGTTAATATGGAAATTAGAGAGGGAATTTTCCAAAGTTCAAAAGGAATACCGATATTAATGTCTGATGATTCTTTGCAGTACACTAAACCATTAGGCCTTAAGATGAGCTTAAGATGAGCTTATTTATGCATTAAAGAATAAATATATTTACACTTTCTCGGTTCATGATTTTTTTGGTTGATTTCCTCTCTTGCTCTTGATGTCCTTCATAGTCTGTACAAAATGGACATGCTTTTTGCATTTTTGTAAATATGATCCAATAAATACATTAATAAGAAAAAAACCCCATACTTTTGTTCTACAGAAAATCTGAATGTGAAAAATAGGTTAAAAAGTATTTTTATCAAAAATCTTATTTTTATAAACTACATCTACAAATCTAAAGTGGTATTACACCAAGCTATCCTTTCTTCATACAAACACTTCAAACGCAATGAAAAATAATGGTCCATTTTGTTCTCATTTTCTGTTATGTTTTTAGATTAGCAAATTACAACTTTTTCCAGTGTTCCTTCTAGAAGTTGGGGATTGTTTCATAGTGCTTTGATGGCAGAGGCAGGGCCAAAGACTTACAAAGTATTGCACCATTTATTTCAATGATGAGATATTAATGCATTTACAGTAACTATAACTGAAAATGTGAAAGCAACAATTGTACTACCATGAAATTCAACATGGTGATGCTCAAAATGTCATCTGTTACTCACACATAACAGATGAGACATTCACCTTAAGTCTCGTCAGCTGCATTTAATGAAGTTCTTTTAGAAAGATTCAGTGCTGGTTTTTTAGATCACAGTTAGTCATTTAAAAAAGAATTATTCCTACACACCACAAACTCACCCATCGCCTTTAAAGAGTGAAACAGTGTCCCAGTTAAAAGTGGTGTTATAAGAAAATTTCATAAGCCAATCTACACACTGGTGTGAGCTGAAGCTCTATTTTTCTTCCTTGGGCTTAAAGCATTGTCCTAGTTTACCATATTTTATTTCATTAACATATCATCATTGGAAAAGAAAGCATTAAGTACAAAACTACACGGCTTATCAAAAGTTAAGATTGACACTTTATGGAAGAGATAATACCTCCCCCTTAAACACATTTAAACCAACTACAAATGCACCAGCAGTCTGAGGGAGGTTGTAATAAAAAAAAAAAAATCTTATCATCATGATCTGATCATGCCACGAAAAATTTTCAGTGGAATCTGTCTTATGTTCAACACAATAGTTTGCAGGAGAAATGGAAAACTGCAATAACCATTCAATAATAATATCCTTTTAGCCTGCTATTTCAGTTGCTCAAAGTTTTCTAAAATTTCATCTTTCTAGCTGTGATTTTGATAAACCAGATGCAAAGAACAAATAGGTGGCATCTGACATCGGACCAGAAGTTAAACTAAAAAAAAAAACACCTGAAGCAGGTAGGAAAAAGCAATTCTCTCCCATGTTTGTTTTTAAGAGAAGACAATCACCCCAATCCTTTAAGAAGTCTGGAGATCTTAATATGAAAGACAGTGTGTTATAACACCACATAGGAAGTTTTCGAGAAAAACGGCTATTTAGTCAATATCATGACTTTTGATCTGAAAACTCTGAACAGATTTTCAACATATTATTTGCTATGTTCCTGACGCAACACAGCTTAATTATACTATTACAGCTTCTGAAGTTGAATTCCTTTAGAGGTAACTGACACTGATAGAGATTCAGCTGTGAATGGAGACATGATCCTTGTTTTTAAAGGACATTGTGCTGCATCTTGGGAAGGTAAATAAATGCTCCTAGCAGCTGGTGAAAGAAATACAAATTCATCGTGGCAAGGCAAAAAGCCTCTCATGTGAGAGTTGTAGATCTGCAGCTGCTTCACTATACAACCGATGAAAAATCAAGTTATTCACCAAGACGAAAGCAGGTGAACAACCTGATACTTAAGAAATCCCTACCTTCACTTCAACACAAAATTCTAGCGTTTTATCTTTTCAGTTAGAGAACCTCAAATTACTGAAGGTGTCCTTAGTTCAGTTACTCTCCTGACATAAAAGACAAAGTCGTAGAAGCAGAAAATGCACTCAACTCCCATTGCACTTCCCTTGTGTCATGTTTTAGTTCCCAACTGCGATTCTTTTTTGTGTAAGCAAACTGTAATTGTTTTCTTTCCCGTTTTAGTGGGAATAGAATTAGACCCAAAGCTGCTCAATTATAAATGCTGGCCATGCCTCACTTCCACTAACCATTTGTGATGACCTATTTGTGCCTGAAACATTTTCAAATCATATGAAGCCTGGCATTGCCTTTTGCATTATTTCAACTTTGCCACAGAAGAGGTCACATAGCAGTAAAATTTTATCGTGGTTCTGCAGCCAGCTAAAGGCTATATTTCCCTACATACAATAGGGCTAAGTTTCTAACAAATACATCACTTTTTATGCAAAATACTACTACAGAGTCCTTTTTTTTAAACACAAATCTGTCTCTGAAAAGCCCTATTACTTCTTTTACCATTGGTAATAAGAGTAGAAAGTCCATTATTAGTGGTTTCCAAAATGCTGTTAACAAGACTGAAGTATAATTCATGCAAATAATTTTCATTTCTGAAAATATTTTTACTCCACTAAGGATAATATGTTCACATTTAGTTTCCCTGATGGTAAAAGCTACCAAGAAAAGATGGAATCAATCAAGGAAAAAGCAATTGCTTTTCTATTGCTGATTAGACAACAAATTGGAGCTAGTCAAGTTTTCACTGAAGCATAAGACTGCTGACATGAAGAACAGGACTGTTAACTACTGATTCTTGTCAATCATGCAGCAACTTTTTCTGATAAAGTGTTTAAGGCTTCACTTTCCTAAGCTACAGAAACACTGCAGCAGTGTTTTAAAACAGTACGCAACGTTAGGCTTGAAATATATGCATATTCATTTTTGTCTGAAACACGTAAGTGAATAGTCCATGATGAGAGAATCAAATTTCATGGTTAATAGGTTCACTGATTACTATGAATTGTCGGTATTTAATTAAAATACTTTTTCTCAGCCAAGAAGGTCATTACTTTCTAATGGCAGTTGGAACACTTCATTGCACTCTCTCAGTTGTCACCACATCTTTGGCACACTAATTATTTCTCTGAAATCAACTCCGTTTGCACTGGAATTCTGTTGTGCATGTAAAAACAATCAGAAATTTTCCCAAACTGTTAATTCTGCTATTTAAATGCAATAGGCTTAATTCTGGAAGAAGGGGGGGGGCACGTAGGGTGTCTGGTTTTTTGTTACAGAGTTATACTTGAAAATGAGCAAGAGTATTTTTATCAGTTTCTGTAAGCACACCTAACAGTCTACCTACAGAACCTCAAACAATACCCAAAATGATAGTTACACATGCATATCAGCTAGCTGAACATCTCATCTGGGACTTCTGAAGCTGCTGGTCTAGTTACACAAATTTATGGTAATTGAGTGTTCAAACACCCTGGTACACCTGAATTACTGGTGAGTCTGTGAAGAAGAAACTTCACTTTAAACGTCTGCAAAGCAACTACCTTGTTGCCAGGCCAGCATCAACCGTGCCTCTCTAGCAGTGGCAGGGTCAACAGCCCACTCAGAGCCACCATGTTTCCCTTGTGTTCCTCACCTGAGCAACGTGCTGCCCAGTGCTCCCTGCCCAAGGACAGTCTGGCACCTTGGCTCATGCACAGCACTGCCATGATCCCAGGAAAGGGTCGACAGGCAAAAGCACGAGAGCTCTGAGACCAAGCCAGTGACACCAGACATTGAGTAACTCACATCAAAGGAGGAACACCAGTGTTTGCACTTGTTCCCAGTGACTCTGGTACAGCACAGAGTCATAGAATGCTTTGTATTGGACCTTAAAGGTCATCCAGTTCCACCTCCCCTGCTGTGGGCAGAGACACCTCCCACTGGATGAAGGTGCTCAAAGCCTCATCTAACTTGGCCTTGAACACCTCCAGGGATGGAGCAGCCACCACTTCTCTGGGCAACCTATGTCAGGACCTCACCACCCTCACAAGAAAAATTTTTTTCCTAATGTCTAATCTAAATCCCCCCTCTTTCATCTTAAAACCATTACCCGTCATCCTGTCACTGCACTCTCTGATAAAGAGCTCCTCCCCAGCCTTCCTGTAGCCCCTTTAAGTACTGGCTGCTCTAAGGTCTGCCTGGAGCCCTCTCTTACTCCAGGCTGAACAAGCCCAACTCTCACATCTTCTTCTTGTATGGGAGGTGCTCCAGCTCTCAGACCATCTTCTTGGCCTCCTCTGGACTCGCACTAACAGATTCATGTCCTTCCTCCACTGCATCTTCACAGCACCCAAACATGCCCAACCTGAAGCCGTGAAACTGCTCTCAATGTTGAGCACATGAAGAAATGATTCCTTGGATCATAGCTTACATATGAGATAAATGATAACACAAGACTCTCTTCAGAGCATTCCCATCATCACTCTGCAGTAGTTCTCATATATTCAGCAAGGACAATACATAGTAAAGAGTAAGTGGCCATTTAAGAAACCATAACAGGCAGTTCCTTAAAAAAATCACCTTTCCCAAACAGGCTGTGCCTGGCTTCTGATGGGGTCTGGCTGATGGGGTCTGGCAGATACATGCCATTTAAACAGGCATTGTTCTTCCAATAAGCTTTAAACAAACACACAGCTAATATAGAACACTGACATCTACACAAATCATACAGAAAACACTCAAAATAGCAATTTTGTTATTAAACATTTATATCTCTCTGGAACATCTATGCTTTATCAGAGGGCAGCGCTAAACACTAAGAAATTGAAGATGGGATAAAAATCTTTGGTTCAACTATGCAAACTCCCAGAGATAGCATGTTACTATGATTTGCCTTTAAAAAAAAAAGAAAGATTATGTTTAGCTCTTCTTTTGTCTAACAGCAGCAACTTAGAAATTTCAAATGTACTCTTGGAATCATTAAGAAGTGACAGATACCAGGTCAGGTCGTATAGTATTAGCCCTGGCACTGCTTTCCAGAAAGGACCCACTATAAAAACATCTAAAACCAGACTTCTAGATTGCTTGTCCAGCTAACAGGGAGCGAAGAACAAAGACTCCTTCTCCTCTGGTATGATTTAATACTAATAAATGTGTGCACTGGCATGACAAAGCAGTATTTCAAATACTGTGCTGTAACACAGTAAAGTAGAAATTTATGCTCCAGTAACGTCGGTGAAAATCAATTTTCTGGCTTTCATTACGGTTGTCAGAGGATTTACCTGTTTACAAATCAGTGCTGCTATCTGTAACCTGGTTTAAGGTCAAAACATGCTCACCATGGCTGACGATATTGCAAAATAGCCTTCATTCATCTCTAGATCCAAACCCCTCTCATTATCTCTTTCAAGCTGAAATAAAACAGCTGAACTGAACATAAACATCTTTGGCCACAATTCCTTTTATAAAGAAGATTAAATCTTTAACTGCAGTTGAGGATTTCATACTGTAAAACAGAAGGTGATCGATGCCTGAAGTTCACACAACAGAAAGATGCATCACTAAAAGAGCACTAGGATTTGAAGAAGGATGCGTAAAATCAGAAAGGTACAAAGATTTCTTCCACCTGTCACATCCTGCTGATAAATCTAACCTTGCAGGTCACACCTTCTTCCTGGTGGCTCCACTGTGCACGCTGATCAATACAGTCTCTAGTACAGAGTATCCAGCCCAGCTTAGGATAGAAAAATTTGTACGTGGCTTTTAAACGGAATCAACTCTTGCATTAAGATAACTTAATAATATTAGTAAATTCATAGTTAAAATGAATTCAACTACTTTTTTTTGTTAATTTGATATTAAAAAGATATGGAGAAAGTAAAAAACAGATTAGGAATCTAAAATAACATCACAGAACCTGTGAGAACTACACTTGTCTAATCCAAACTAGGCTACTTTTCATTTATATTAACTCTACAAAAGATCAGGGACTAGAGCAATTAGAACTTCCTTTCTAAATATTTACAGACTGGCTGCAGATGGAGATTGTATTTTGGATTCACATTGACACACTGGGAAAAAAACCCAAGCACTTTCATACTGCTGTAGTAACTCCTGGACATTAGCATGTTTAGTTTATTAAGTTAGAAGTTACTGTCTGTGGTACAACCAAACAAACAGCGCCTGAAGTTGGAACAGCTCTTTCAATTAACATTGTCATACAAACAAGAACAGTTATGCTGCAAATGAGTAAGAGGCTGGTGCAGGCAAGAAGAGGCACTACTGTCTGGAGGGGACTGAAGAACGATTGCGACGTTCAGATGTGACTCCCATGCCAGTTTCCCCCTCTACTCACACACACACTTTTCCAAGACTGCATTGCATACGCTCTCTCAAATCAGCCAGACATTATCAGTTAGAAGATGGGAATGTATGACTGACACACCGTGAATTGCTGGCTCCTTTCCCTCTCTGTAGCAGAGGCAATCCACAGCATCAGAGCTCAAGCAGGGGAAGGTGGAACTGGAGAGGCTCCACATTCTAATGCAGAAGAATGACAGGGAAGAGATCTCACAACAGATGACTCCACACCTCCCATGTGCCCTGTCAGCCAGCCCTACACAAGGAGCCTCCATGCTTTCCTCTCCCACTAGCACTGCTCTTGCACTGGGGCATCCCATGGGTCAATTCCTTCCTTGTGGTGACAAGGATAAAGCCCAGGACATTTATGGCCTCAAGCAGCACCAGGGAAGGTTTAAACTGGATATTAGAAAACATATCTTTACTGGAAGAGTTGTGAAGCATTGGAACAGACTGCCCAGGGAATTAATGGAGTCTCTTTACCTGAAAGCATTAAAAAAAGTGTGTAGATGTGGCACTTGGGGACATCATTTAGTAGGCTCAGTGGTGGTGGGCTGACAGTTGTACTGGATGATCTTAGAGGTCTTTTCCAGTCTTCATGATACTATGATTAGCCTGGGCATGGAAGGCACCTAAAGTGGCCCTCGCAGGACCACCAGCCTCTGAGGGCTTGGCAGTGCTATGGCACCATCAGGAGACCACTGACCAAGATGAGCAACCATACCCAGCACATAAAAGCTCTGGCCCCAGGCAGCAGCTACATCCAGCTCCAGGCTGTAGTGAGGACTTCCACGTGGGACGCCACGCTTAGCACTGCCAAAGCTGTCAGAGGTTTTAGATAATCAGTCATTGAAAATAGGATGTTTATTCTAGAAAGGTAAATTCCCTTCCTCCTCCTCCCAGAACTAAATTGACAAGCAGCACACACATAAAAAACCCACCGAAACTACAATGGAAAGCAGCCCAACAACAATAAGATGTATCAAAGAAAAGGAGCAGAAGGAGAGCGTGAGGGGAAGGGAAAAGATCTTAAAATGTCATAGCCGCATGTTCAACTAGAATGGAAAAAGTTATGTTCCTGACCTTAAAATTACAGCACATAAAAGAAAAAAAAGTGGCAGCTTCTATCTTCCTACTTCTGACTCTCAGTGTGTCCTAACAGACCAATTAGAAATTAACTCCAACAGCACAGTCACTGGACCAGCCAGATTATTCATCTCAACCTGCACAAAGGTGTCAACAAGCAGGATTAAACACACTTTACTCAGGCAGCCAATGTCTGTGTGGCTGTAAGCACTTACATGCCTAAAAGTTTAAACTTTGAATTTAATGTTCAGAATTTTAGATATATCTAACTTGTTCAGATTGAAAGGCATCATGCCATGTCCTGACAGGGAGTTTAGTGAACATTTAATTATGTCATCTATTCTACTTTATCAGCCTTTAATCCCCTTGACAAAATACCCTGTTGTTAGTATCGATAGGATTGGTTTGGTTTTGCTTTAATGAAAGACTGGCCAGTTCAGTGCCTGATTAAATGGAGGGATGGCACTGATACCACTGCACCCTCTCAACAAAAGTGAAGTGGTGTATCTGACAAGTAAGCAGATGTTAGGCTCTCTCCTCTCTGAACATTTACTAGAACACAAACCAAGTCAACTGTGCTGCTAATCAAGGGAAACTGGAGGGGAAAAAAAAGACAAATCATATAACAGACGAACAAATGCTACTATAAATAATTGCATATAAATTATTCCTTGTAATTACCATACCTATTGGCAGCAAGTAAGGACTGTCTTGTCATATGTCACAGAAATTCATGCTTTTACAGAATATTATACACAAAACTTCCCATGATCTATCATGCAGGCTACAGTATTTTTAATATGTAATCACTTGTATTAATTTAATTTATTTTGTTTAAAACTATGATCCTATTTTACCAGATCATTCTTGTGCCATTGTAAATCTTATCTGAAGGTTCACTGATCAAAGCATCTTCCATAGACATAGATTTACAGCTGGCTATAAAATGAAATGCTAAACCTACTATTAACTCATTCAGGGAAACGGCCTTAATAATTACATTACTTAATTATTTATGATAGTTCAAATTTTAAGTTAGCATAATTTAGTATCTCTCTGAAGTGCTCCCAGCTAGGATACTTCAGCTGACTTAGTGAGTAAATGAAACCAGATCTGACTGATGAGGTAGTAACATGGGAGATGTTCAGCCTTTGCAAGAATGGTGGTGTTTTCTAATGCCTCAGAGCACTCTGCAGAAATGAGATCGCATTTTCGCTTCTTATTGTCTGCTCTGTCTTCATGCTGGGATAGCCACTGGTATGACTTAAGGACAACGCTATAGATTAGAGAGCCCATTCTCTCCTCTGTAATTACATCAGCACGTCTCTCCCAATAAACAACAGAAATGGAAATTGTTAGAATGAATAATGGGATTGGATTCAATGCTGAGGAAACATAAGCCAGTAGAATTCAGCAAACACTGGCAAACCTGAAAGCAGAAGGTACAGGCTTCTTTTTTTTTTTCCCCCAAGCCAAAATAAAACAGGCCTCACTCTAAGGTCACATTGGTCACATTTGCATTTACCACATAAATACATCTTGCTTCCTTCTCAGCAGCAGTCAATAAGTTAACAGTTTTGACTGTCAAAAAAATCAAGCAGCTTTAAATTACAGTAGCTTCTGTGACCCTATAGTAAGCAATTCAGCCTTTTATAGAATATTGCTTTCTGTCTGGGAACAGTACCTAATATCTAATTCCAATTTGACAGACCTGGTTAGCTTCCTTTGTTTGACTCTGATGGATATTTTTCAAAACTCTCACACAGCAGAATCTATTTTTCCAGGAGAACTAGACAATACAGTACATTTTATGTCAAGGCAAGAAGAGATTACACAATTATACTTATGTATACTATATTGAGTTAATTCAGTACATTGGTTTTGGCAGGGAAAGATGCAAGTGGAGATACAAGCGGATTAGCAAAGGATCATAGAATAATTTAGGCTGGAAGAGATTTTTTTTATAGGTCATCTGGTCCCCCTCCTGCTAGCAGGGCTATTACCAGATTAGATAAGGATGTTCAGGGACTTTGCAAGCCAAGTTTTGAGTATCTTCAAGGATTCAGATACCATAAATTCGGTACTTGCTCACAGACTGGTTTTGCTCATTTTTAAGACAGCAAATACAATGAAGTCTTCCATGAGACTCTGCTGTGATTGTGTTGCTTATTAAAGACTAAGGTCATAGCATAGTTCACCTCAATTAATTTTGTTCTATTCAGATTTTTATCCAATACTTATTATGAGACAGAGATCTTTTAATGGCCACAGAAAGTACTTTTCTATCCAGACAGCTTTGCTCTAAGTTTTTATACTGCATTTTTCCCTTGAAATGCTGAACTCAGCAAAATTTAACCCACCTAAGTTGCCTGTGAAAGAACCAAGACCACTCTAAGATTTAGAAGCTTGATGATCTATTTTTGTTCAAGGTTTAACTTCTTTGCTTTATTCTGTATTCAATTCCTTTTATTTTTCTTGTTGGCAGCAAACAGAAAATTAGCAGAGATACAGCATTTGCAAATGTTATTTTCTTAGACTAGATTCTAGCACTGCCTTGTAAGACTGAACACAGAACTATCCTAAATATTCTTTTCTGAGAAGAAATGAAGATATTTACTACAGAAAATGCAATTCAACATCTTTCTTAAGTCTTGGAGCTATTTCCCTTTTAACACCTTATTTGTTGGCAACACACGCGAAACTCCAGTGGCATAGCTTAAACCTCGTTGCAAATAATGACACTGAGAAAAAGCAACTGCATTTAGTTTTAACCAAAGGAGATTTTGTTTATACTAGAGAAAAAAATTGGGGTAGGAAGGTTTTCTTCCACTTACTACACATTAAAATTGATTAGAAAACTATATGAAGCAAAAGTCCATGTTACATTGTGCAAATAAAGAATCCCAAAATGTTTTGGATTGGAAGACACCTTAAAGATCATCCATTTCCAATCCCCCTGCCACAGACAGGGACACCTCACGCTGGATCAGGTTGCTCAAAACCTCATCCAACCTGGCCTTGAACACCTCCAGGAATGGGGCAGCCACCACTTCTCTGGACAACCTGTGCCAGGGCCTCACCATCCTCACAGGAAAACACATCCTAAGATCTCATCTGAATCTCCTCTCTTTCACTCTAAAACCATCCCCCCTCATCCTATCCCTGCATTCCCTCATCAAGAGCCCCTCCCCAGCTCTCCTGTAGCCCCTTTCGGTACTGGAAGGCTACTGTAAGAGCCTTCTCTTCTCCAGGCCTAACAATTCCAACTCTCTCAGCCTGTTCTCACATGGGAGATTCTCCAGCCCTCTGATCATCTTCATGGCCTCCTCTGGACTCACTCTAACACATCCTTGTCCCTCCTATGCTGGAAGGCATACATACAATTTTTTGTATACACGATATAAAGGCAATCTGCATTACTATGATTATATCCCTAATTATGGAAGTAACATGGTCGTTCTAGAGATGCCAATCTTTGTCTTTCCATGGTGACTGTAAAAAACCTTTGTGGATTCCGCCCACTGCTCTGCACTTTTTGTGACTTCTGGAATATGTCATATCATTGTCTGGGAGCTGCCTACTGAAATAAGCACACATTCATCAGATTTAACACCAACTTCTGCCTCTTTAGTGAGCTGTTGAGTGTAAAACTACACAACGTCAATTTGTGACAACAGAAGTGACTAAAATTTCATAAAATCTTTCATGACATGATCTTTAAATAACAAAAATATCCCATGGTTTGAAATATCTGAGTCAGATATAACGGATGAGATGATTTTTCTGTACCCCTTTTTTCTGCCCACTTCCTGGGTATGCATTAATGAACCACATATAACTGTCATCACAAATTCAATTTGTACATATAAGAACACAAGCAAAAACCCTAACAATTAGCAAATAGAACATCGTGACTAGCTTCCCCGAGGTTATCTACTCACATACCCCTAACTTTCCATAGGAAAGGATCCTTCTAATTCCATTAGTGTGTTGCAATTTTAGTGATACCGATCTTAAAAAATTAGCAAGACACTGATTTCAGGATAAGGTGTTTTTAAAATTAGTAATTTTAAATCAACAAATCTAAATGAACAAATGCTAAAATATAAACCTTGTGTCTTTTATTACTATCATTAGTAAGTTACTTCGAAATGTAAATATTAATTACTTTCCACTAAAATTGTCAAATTACATGTGTTTTGCTTAAGTCTAGTTTTTGTTTTATAGATCCACTGCAACATGAACATTTTCTAGCTCTGTTCTCCAAATCACCAGTACTACAGCACTGAGATGCAAGAAAAACTTGCACTGGGATTGGTGTGTGGCATGTTAAATTGAATTTCAAATAATGTTACGATGTGCAAATTGAATTCTCAATAATGTTATGATGTGCAGTCCATGGGAATCTCATCACTGATTTTTGGACCTGCAGTCCTCTACAAGGTCTTACAAGTCACAGAATCATAGAATGGTTGGGTTGGAAGGAACCTTAAAAATCATCCAGTTCCAACACCGCTGCCATGGACAGCGACACTTCCCACTGGATCAGGTTGCTCAAAACCCCATCCAATCTGGCCTTGAACACCTCCAGGGAGGGGGCAGCCACAACTTCTCTAAATCTACCCTCTTTCAGTTTAAAACTCTTACTCCTTGTCCTACCACTGCACTCCCTGATAAAGTCCACATCATGTTCTTGAGTTATACATTCAGCATTTATGTATCTGATTTAAAGAAAAATTAAGTAGAATTGTCAACACGTTTTTATCCATTCTCTACACATCTGAGAGCTCAAATTTTCTCTCCATATGCCAACAATAAAGTTACTTCAGAGAACATACCTCAGTGTCAGTTTGTCCTGTCTACAAAGATATTCTTGTGCTTTCAATAAAAAAAGTTCCAGTGGATTTGAAAATCAGGCACCAATGGTCACACAGACATAGAACATAGATTCTGCAAGGTAGGGAACAGACTCATCCTGTTCATCATATCTTCCTCCTTTAAACTAAAACCAGTAATGGGATAAGTAGACCTCTAGATGCAAAACACAAGCAATAGCGTGTTCTTGTTTTTGCAGTCTGTATATCTAGGTCTTCCTTAGTAACACCAGGTTGATTTAATTCTGCCAATACTGCTACAGTTTGTTAGTTTTATCTGCAAATATTCCTACTAGGTGGAAGAATCTGGCCTAGTGGAAGAAATGGTGTTTATTGTTTCTTCACCTAACCTGGCAGTTCTACCAAATCACTTGCACACAGGGTATCTGCAGAAAGGTGTGAAAGCAATTACAGAGATACCTGGTCTATTTTTGCTTCTTTTACTTCTCCTCAAAATTCACCTATTTCAGAAACCAAAGTAAATACCTGGAATGAGTAATATTCTGGGTTTCAAAACACATCTTATTTTCCCTATCACTAACACAGAAGTTCAAGAAATCTGGTACTATTCAAGAATAGCAACAGATAAAATTATAATTTTTGCCACATTTCATTCCACCATTATTGCTTTTTCAAGAATGACAAGAAGAAAGGGATTTCCTTCTGGTTTGTGAGAAGATTGCTTCTTGCAGTCTGTAGAAACCTAGCGCAGATAAGTTTGTTAAAAACATTTGGTGCAGAGGAGACCCAAGGACCATATGGTTTACTGCAAAAGACTTCTCTCTACAGCTCTGACACATCCTCCTCAAATGCTGATCTTCATCTTGTTAGTCTGTGGCAGGGGTCAATATTCCCTTATGTGGAAAGTGCTGTCTTCCCAGTGAGGCCCAGGTGCTTCAGAATCGGTGATTTAGTTGCAGCAGGAACAAGAACTGGGCAAATGAAATTGTTCCAGCAGATCTGGAATCCAATAGTGAAAACTCACCTTGAAGTAGATGACAGTCTTGTAAATGAAACTCACAGCACTGGTTCCTGAACTGAGACACAGCAAATTGCCTCCACATCCATAGAGCTACCCATGCCACAACTTGAAAATTCTGCCAGTTCCTCCTGCTGGCCATCATCAGGATTTTAGACACTCCTCCTGACACCTGTACCTCTACCGCGTACCTCTTAGTCCTAAAGTGGGCAAAACAGCTGTATTATGGGGCAAGTTGATTCTTCTACTTATCGCGTCTGTCTTGACATCAAGATAATCTTGCCCTCTCTTTAGTTGTATCTTCTTACTTGCAAACAAGGATAGGATAACTCCAAACATCACAAGTACATAGTGAAATTAATCTCTGACAATTACACAACTGTGACTGCAAACCCCAAATACTTCCAGCTGTTTCAGATGGCCTTCCTTCTCAATCTACAGAGTCTGGGTTTGCTAGGCATACAATACTTATTCTTTATGTATTTCTTAACAAACATTTTTCACTAGGAAGAGTTGATTTGTTTATATAAATACCACTTATGTTATAACGTAGGTTTAGTAAATAGCCTGCTTCTACGTTTTGAAAATAAAGCTAGATCACACGAATTCTGAAGTTAATTCAAACTTCAAAGCCTTTCATATTTTAATGAAAAAAAGAAAAGTTTAAATTTAAATAAGAACTATAAAATATATATTCACAAAAACACACACACACTAACCGTATTTCTGAGATCATTAATTTTTCTTTATAATATTCAGGGACATAAATTTTTCAGGCTTGACTCTTCACGAGAATGAAATTCCCTGAAATACTGAAAATTCACTTGAAGTGAGAATGTCATTTCTCACTCAATTGATATTGATAGATATCAACATTGAAGCACAATCACCATTGTCATTTACACATGAATGTTAATCTTTTCAGCTGATAATAGGTATAAACATTTAAATACATTAATCTACTTCAGAGCCTCTGTCCTGGCTTACAATTCTGTTGATTTGAAATTATGCCCCCCTATACCTAATATCAGCTGTATGGTCTAACTGTACTTTTCTCCCTAACAGTTCAATGAGTGCTTTGTGTAGGCATTGCATTACTCACCCTGCTATTAAAAAGCAAAAATAAAACAACCACACAAACAAACAAAAAAAACCAACCAACAATGACATCCACCACAATAATGTAACTTCACTGTTTTTCCTGTGAAAACACTTCCCACAGTTTGTTCTTTCAGGAATTAAAGCTCATTAAAAGATTAAAAAAGCCCTGTAAGTGACTTCAAAGTTGTCAGAGATTTAGATTTAAATCTAATCAATTACTTCTGTATTTCACACATTGAATCAGCTTTGGCTTATGTAATTACCTTGCATAAATGTTGCACATGCTACAGCATGCAAAATTAATAAAATAAACATTAAACATTTTAGCAGGAGCATGATAATATCCTGCCTTCTGCAGAACAAGCTCATAGAATTCCATAAAGCATATAAACAGCAGAAGTTTGACCCAAAGATGGTTGTTTTTCCTCATTCTTGACTATCACAACAACAATCCTTTAAAAAGCAATTTAGAAATACAGGGAGTTCATGTACATCTAGGCACTTATCTCATTACCTGCTATGAAGAAAGGCGACTTGGGATGGGAGAGACTGTTCTGCAGCACGTGTATCCCCATATGTTTGAGAAGGACCAGGTAGCAGCTCTTTAAAGAGATCTTACTAGATGTCTCCCAGAGGAGATGAATGTGCTGCAGACACCAGCAAGAAGTTGAGCTGTGCTTGAGAGCAAGCCAGATCCCAGCATAAATGCCAGAGCACAGGAAAGACAGAAGTGAAGATTTTTTTCAAATCTGCATATTGAATTACCTTTACTATATATTTAAATAATAAAATGAGCCCTGACAATTACCTAATTCTGTGTCTTTGTTAATATCCTCCTCAGTTTTTCTTGTAAAGGAAAGGAGATAGTTCATCTTCTCAAGATAATTAACATGAAGCAATTCCTAGTACCACATCATGCTTATGGCCCTGTAAACCCACCAGTACTCAATAATTATTGTCTCCCAGGTCAGTGGAACATGCAGAAATGATAGTAATTTCTTCAGCAATACTTCTCTTACCTGATAATCATATTATAAAGAAACTGTTTTACACCAGTTTACTAAAGAAGTAAATCAATACTTAGTCTAAACAAAAAAGAGACACATAAAAATACTCAAGCATACTACCATAAAAAAACCCCAGACTTTAAAACAGCATCTGACTCCAATACTTCTGCCTGTCTCTTCACTGCCTGAGAACCGGCAAAGCACTCGTCAGAAACACAGGATGGTCTCACTAACCTTGAGAAATTTATAAGAGATATTTGCCTGCCCAAGCAAATGCCTGGCATTCAAAAATAATGTCCTGAAGTATAACCAGCGTGCAAGAGTTCAGCCAGCTAATGGGGTGTAACTAGGCAAAATTGGTACATTTTTATGATGATATTGACAGCTTTGGTTCCACACTTCATCATTTAAATGCCACATACACCTCTGCTGGAGAACGTCAATAGCACCACTGATCTTTTTTCGCTTCAGTACAATTACTCATTGTCTGCAGTTGTAATGATACTGCAAAATTAAAACAACTATTTGGATACTTGAAGCCATCAGCTCAGCCCTCCCTAAGGGAAGTGCCTCAACTACACCTCTGTATATGGCTAAAGCTTTCATGATAGTTGTTCATGTCTCCATTCCTTGCCTCCTACCAAAACAACTCTCACACAAACCCCTGAATATGCCAAGAAATATATTCTTTACAAATCAAAGAAAAATTGGGAGAAAAAAATCTAATACGGATAAGGCTTCACGCTGTTTTTTCCTCCTCACTGTGGACAATCATCTCAATCATTATTCAAGTTATCACTGACAGGTTTTGTGCTACCACTGATCCAAACTTGCTTCTTTTTAACTGCGGGGGTGTTATGGAAACTTAGCTGTGATCTAATATTCATGCCCGAATCCTACATGTTTTCTGGCCTATACTTGATAATTGGGTTCTGCTAACAATGGCCTAATGATGTCCAAAGGATCTCATCCTATCAGATGTTAAAAGCTGCTACTTCATCATCTACTTTCAAACACTTCAGAGCTGTCCATATAGGTTGTATTATGAAGTCAGGAAAACATAGGTTTTCAAACACGAGATGGGGAGAACACACAAACAATGCCTAAGAGTTTGACAGGATTGTGTGTCTCAGGGTTACAAAACAGGGATGTATTTTTAATTGAACAAATCACTCTCCTGAAACAATGAAAGGGAATGTGTTATTATCTAAATGATGTTAGGAATTTTCTGTTTTTAAATAAATTGTTGGATGCTAGCATACTGAAAGAGAAGAAAGCTTACTTTACAAATAGGCTAATTAACTTTAAATGTATGCTTTACATTGTTCAGAAGACTAAAAATGTTGTAATAATTAAACATAAATCAATTTTTCTCCATTCATAGAGCATAGAATGAATAATGATTATCTGAAAATAATTTTTATATTTCATTATTTACATAGAAGTAGGTATTTTATTTTACCCTAAATGTAAATGTGTTGGAGGGAATCCAGAAAATTTAAAATCAAATTTCATTTCCTGGTTTCTAGGTCATTCTTAACAATCAGGCTTTCTTTTTAATTAGCATCTTCCAAAAGGTCACTACTGTCTCCCCACTTTACAATAAACACAGGTGCTACAGTTTATTTTATTTGCTTTCCCCCTCCCTTGCATTTATTTTTTTAATCTATTCTTCAAACGTTAGGAAAAACATTGGACAAAAGGAATAGGTAGGGTTGGGGTTTTTTAAGTTGTTTGCCTGTTAAAAAGTTAGACTGGAACCTGAAGGACACTTAGCAAACTGCAGCTCATATCAATACAACCGTTTCTCCCATGCCTTTGCCTATTCATAACAAAGTTAGAGAACACAGGCAATATAAGTTTTAAATTATTTCTTTTTAGGTCTCACTAAGTGACAGGAATCTCTAAGTCACATTTAAAATGATAAGTAATAACTTGGGATTTTAATATTAGAAATGTTTTCTTCGGATTAATCCTTGTCTTACACAGTCCTTAACTGCTAAAGTGTGACTGCTCCCTAACAACCACATTTGCATTACATTCAATTCTCCTATGATCAACAGACCAAGCTCACCTCCACCTTTTCTTCCAAGAAAGTCCTTATTATCATGATAACATTTGGACTCCAATCTCAAGCCTTCCATAGTCTTTTCACAGTGTTTTTGAGGAATTAAACTTCATAGACTGGCCTAATTTTATATAGGAGAAAAATATTGTTAACTGGCGGAATTAATTAGCAGATAGCACCACACTAAGAAGGTTTTGAATGTACACAATAAAGAATATATGCCCTAGCAATGTGTGTTGAAATACTATGTTCATTTAAATTTTATTGGCAAAAAAAACCCAAACATCATTTTGTTTGTTTTTCCAACAAGCTATATGAAAACTGTGCTCCTCAAAATAACTTCTACATTCATATTTTTTCTAACTATCAGTATTCTAGATCAATGTTGAACCAAAAATAGACATTTAGTAAAGGGAAGCAGGCCATGGATATAGCCAGAATCTTTGAGGGAAAAAAACACATTAAGGTGCTACAGATAATTCTACTGAAATCAGCGGGCTTATCGGCACCCAAAGAAATTGCAAAGAAGAATTTTTCTAACATGTATGATCTGAAAAATAAAGTTCATTTATAATAGCTCTGCTTTGCACATTTTTTTAATACTGTACAAACTTTCCTCCCTAAAGCTAGCAGTCATATTTTAAAGTGAACTACAAAATACAATAAAAGCCTTAAAAGCCTTAGAAGCACAGGGAATTTTTCAAATGATGATGCTGACTTTGGAAAAAATACCTTGTACACATAATTACTTGCCATTTGAATAGCTTGAGTTTATGCAGCTTTTAAAAAAAGTTCCCATCTATTCGATCATTATTAATAGTCAATATCATGATAACATTCCTACTTTCTGAGGTCTGCAGAAAAAGACCTCAACTCAGGACCACAATACACACAGCTCTCAATGGTCTTCAGGAAGACTTGGAGTCGCTGCTTCCTCCAGAGAAGCAGGAGAAGTCAGCTCTATTCTCTCTCTGGTCTGACCTCTACTTTGAGGAAAACTTTTAAGCCCATACTAACACAAGGAATTCTGTCATTGCTTTGAATTTTTGATTTATATTTGAAAATATTTATATTGAAAAATGGATGAATAATAATCTAGCATAACGATGCTTACATTAATTCGGTCATTACTTTCAAAAGAAAATTGTATCCCTGATTTATTTCAGTATGAGGGGTTTGACTTCCAATACCTCTAGAAAATTTTTTCCTTATTGGACTGTTTGTCCTAACTGTCAATTGTTAACAGTTCAGCTGCATTCAATGTAACCTTCCCTGGAAGCTCCCATCCCAGCACTGTGAAAAGCTGCACTGGATTCTTTATAGACCTTACCGACATTGCGCAGCTATTCAAATGATGCAAAGGTAGTTTTTTAAATTAGTCAGAAGACAAACAAATTGCTAGCTATATACACAGAGATTTCCATCTGTATAAAAATACAAGGGATTTATTTGTTCCAAAAGCTTGCAAATCTTGATTACCCTGATTCTGCCATAGAGGCTGGGCACATGTGAGGATTTGTAGTCAATCCTTACTGAACACGAGGCTAACTAAAGCAGTTTAGATGAGGTCTTTTATTTGATGGCAGAGAACTAATCCTGGATGCGGCACAACGTGTACAATCTCAAATCACTATAGTGATCTTATCATCTCACTCTTTTCATCACCTACATGTTAGATGTGCAGCCAGACTGTAACCCCCATACTCCTACGCTGCAGTGCCCCATCAATTTACAGAACTCAGAGGCAGCACTGCTGTTTGAAAAAGGCATGGTCAGATCTCTCACTCATCTCTGCCTCCTCAAACAAAGCTGTGGAAATCATCCATCTAAATCCTCCCTGATCGCCTTGTAGTGATCTCGCTTCCAGAGCTGTTCAAACATATGGCCAGCAATCAGGCCGTGTCTAACCTCACATTTACCAGAAATGTTTAGAACAGCTCAGTGCTCCCTCTTTGTCTGTAATTTCCATTTACACATGTCATTCCCTTGAGACATTATTACCCAGTTGAAGTGGAATATCGTATCTGTATACATTAGAAAAATAACACTGCTACAGAAAATAGGAAAACTGTTGCACAATGTATCCTCCATGCTAACTGCAAGAAATACCACCACTCATAAAAAGCGACAAAGCTTATGCAAATGCACAACCTGGAAATTTCATAAGCCAAGGTTCTTCGTACACCAAACCACGTGAAAAAGGGCAGAATGACTGCTTATTTTTGGCTACTATTTCCAGACCAGGTCTGTTGTGCTTAATGCTTAGGGAAGAGTTTAGCTTCTACAATGGTTAGAAAACTTTGGAACATTTCATCAAGTCAGACAAGCATGCACTGAAGCTGATTGTTAATAAACAACCTTATTGTGCAAAGGTAAAGCATCAGAGACTCATAGAATGATTTGAGTCTGCAGGGACCTTAAAGATCATCCAGTTCCATCCTCCCTGCCATGGGCAGGGACACCTCCCACTGGATCAGGTTGCTCAAAGCCCCATCCAGCCTGGCCTTGAACACCTCCAGGGATGGGGCAGCCACCATTTCTCTGGGCAACCTGTGCCAGGGCCTCACCACCCTCACAGGAAAACATTTCTTTCCAATATCTAGTCTAAATCTCTCCTCTTTCAGCTTAAAACTATTCCACCTCATTCTATCCCTGCACTCCCTGATAAAAGAAGTTACACCTCACTGTCCTGTCCAGACAAAACTGAAATACATTACCGTGAAGCAAGAAAACATCTATAGTGTTAAAAGGGAGATTCTCACATTTCAGGTGTTTTCATTAAGAAACAGTCTCTCATAAACTAAACAGATATAGAATGTTTTCAAAGCATTTCTGAGAAATTGCTTTATAACCTAAATACTTGAAACCACATTTAAGAAAAATATTTTGCACAAAAGCAAGTTTATGATTCTTTGAATTCTGAAAGTTGCAGACCTTGTGTTAGGTGACTCCTACTGACTGGCAGCTGACGAGAACTACATGACAGAACTTGTGAAGAAATTCACAGTACCAACACAGTGGAGTAATTACAGACTGAAACCAGGTCAGGCAGGACGCTTACACTATCCCTACTGTACCTCAAGGAGTATTTACGCAGGTCTGTAACAGATAATAAAGGCACACAGGGAAGACCTATTGCTGTATTTCCTGGTGAATGAATATATTAAATACTGAAGTATGGGTTACAAGCACAAGGAAAGCTTCTGAGAGAGTGTGAACTTCAAAGGAATACAGCAAAAATGATAAAGTTTATTTGTTATGGTAAAAGTCAACATTGAATGCTGGGCAGCTTAGAGTCACTTCTTATTTCCTGATTCTATTTGGACACACTACTACTGACTAAAGATAATGGGATTAGGAAGTCTGATTCTGGACAGAGGTTTTAAAGACCTGATTAGAAGAGAGAAAAAATATACCTAGGTGGAAAAGAATTGTTACTTTTGCTGAAATGCGTTTAAAGACACATACATACAGAAATATAGTATCTATACAAGCATAAACTTATATAAATATATATACACCTGTATTCTTATATACCTATATATACTCACTGTAAAGTTGTCAAAAACATTCAAACGTTTCTTTTGTACTACATATAGGAATATATATCTGCTTATGTCTATATAGAATGAAAGGTTTGTCCTGATAAGCAGTTTTATTTGTTTCTTTATATCAGCTACTGGGCTAACCTCAATTTCAGCTCAAGCATTAACACAACTATAAAATATGTAGCAGCAAACATAGTAAAGGTGACTTTAGGTAAAACCAATTTAAGTACTCTGATTTATACTAAAACAACTGCACCCATCACCCCACCAACATGGCAATTTGTGATGTATTTGTGAACTCCTCATTACACGTTCCTGAGTTTATGACAACGTGGGAGAGAAAAACTGGATTAAAAGATCTGCAAAGCCTACTTGGAACTCACAGACAAAAATCAAAATAATTCTTTTTGCACTGCAATTTCCATTTCTTCTTACTGCTTAGAGGTTCTGGTTTATAAGTACATATAAATTAACTCTATTTCCTATTTCAATACAAGTAGATATTGCCAAGTTAACCTTATCTGGTTTACAATTTTTAATATTCATATTTTCAGTATAATATGACAACTTTTATGTATTTTCAAGTTGCACATAGTATTTTATATCTTATCTGCATGTGTGATATGGCTTCATTTTATCTTTAATACTGAAACAATATAAACTTGTCTTCCTCATACATGTGTGTAATCAACAAAAGAGAGACAAAATAGCTTTACATGCCAGCAGCGTCATTAAATCCTGCTATTAAACCAAGAGTAGATGTTTGGAATGCAAGGATCTCAAACATCAGATTTTTGTTGCTTTTTCAAAAAATATATTTTGTCTTCCTCAAATTGCAAAATGAGATATGTACTGGTAAAGGTTTCAAACAGTAAGGACTGAAGAGTTAAAAGTAGCCAATATAAAATGAAGCATCTGGTTTCTGATCATTTGTTGCAGTATCTCTAATGACACTAGGTACACCTTAATTGGATTCAGCAAAATCACTAGAGATTTTTATGTTTTGGAAGCCTGAACAAATGGATTAGCATGCTGAAATCTGCACCTCAAAAGACAGATAAGTGAAATAATTTTATTTCTTTTGTTTGGCCCAAAGATGGGATTAAAATCATATTTTGTAACTAGAATTACAGTAGGATCCCAGAGAGTTAACTCCAACACATAGCCTCAAAGGAATATTCTAGACAAACAAGAAGTTATAAAATAAAAATACTCCCTTTCGCTATATAGGAAGAACATATGAAATACACAATACATCAACTCAAGTTCTGTCAAATTTACTTCTACATCCAAACTTTCTGCATATATTCTAACTTAAATGCGTTAAAACCAAATGGAAAAAAAAAAGTTGTTGATATCTTTGCATTAAATAATAATATCTAGACTTTTTATTATACAATTTATATAATTCATAATTCCTTAAATTTTGGTGCAAGAATAAATGCTTGAGTGTAATCCTAGGCCAAGAAATATTAATTTTCAGTTTCACACTAAGTCAGCAAACCAGAAACCAAAAAACTTTAACTAAATCAAAGAAATAAAACTGGCACCTCTACCAGAATGGTAGTACATGAGACATATTAAACATCCTATCAGGTCAGTCAGTTATGGTTAATTGCATCTTCATTAGGAAGGTGGTACCTGCCCTGCTGCAAGCAATCTTACACAGCTGGGCACATACTGCACTATGAGGAGCTACCTGGGCCGGGGGAGAAATTTTAGGCATACTGATGTATTTCTAGTCAAGACACAGTCATAATTCTGCATTGTATTTGACAGAGTTAATGTCGATGAAGAAATAACAGCTCTTTGACTGCCGCTGGAGGGGAGTGCAGACTGATTTGGAATAAAGTAATTGACACAGATCTAAAAACATTGCTTGGCCATGTGCAGGAGAAATGAGGTTTGCTTATTTTTGTGCACAGATTGAAGGACAGCTTGAACAATTCATCCTTAAACAAGTAAACAAATGGGGAGGTAGATTGGATTGCAGCATAATTTGCTTTAAAAACTTGCTGTGGATGCATGGCTACACTGTGTTGTGACAATGAAGGTGAGTGGGACAAACATTAGAGAGAAGCAGTAGAAAAGCATCTGACCAGTCTTTCATATTGAAGAGGGGGAAAAGCAAGGACTAATTTCTGGTTTTGTAGTATCATATATTTAACCCTTGCAAAGTATAATTGCATTGCAGCATCAACAGTGGACTCCCTCAAGCCATATGACTTCTTTGGTAATTATGTTTTCAATTTAGGAAAATGTATGGTAGCAGTTTGGTACAATTTCTATTTTAGGACTAAACAATGTTCAGTGCACATATGCACATCGTATAGCTCATTGAGCGTTTAAAAGCCATATTGTACAGAGGAAAAATAGCTAATTTAGTCAGTCTTTTAGAATTAAAGTTCATACTGAAAACTTCTGAAAAGAAAAAAAAAAATCTCCAGCTCCTATAGGTTTCAGTGATGCCTGAAATGCAAAAGGGAAAATAATCTTTATAACCTAACAGGTACAGATTAAGATCCTCACATTTGAACTTTCTCACACAGATAAATAAAGATGCTCTTCATGAACTAAGGCTCATAAAAAGGAAACCTTCAAAATTAGTGTTTATTCAGCAAGAAAAAGAAACATTCTATAGCAGATGAATAAATCTACTCAAGTCAATAAGCACTAATGAAATGAATGGAACTCACATTGATTTCAGAGCAGCCAGGACTCTGTTCAATGTATTTACTCTGAGCAAAACCCTATAAACACATTGACTGGTAGGTTAGGGATTTAGAAAGATACAATCAAAATTCAACCAACAGGTTTTTTAAACCAATACTTTTGACTCAAGCTTCATTGTTATTTGAACTAATTTTCATTGTGAATTCTGTATTCTAAATCAAATCAATAAACTATTACCACGTTTATTTTATGAAAATCAAATGATACTTTATTCAATAAAAACATAGGTGCTTTCAGTCTATGCATAGCACAAGATCAGCACAAACACTGCTCAGATGGGGAACACTCCAGCATACTCTGTCTTTCCATTTTAATAGTTATTCCAAAGAGAGATTGTGTAACCTGAGTTTTTAAACCATTTAATACTTAATAATAAATATGTAACTCAGAGAATTATTCATACATTACATCAAATCAAGGCTTAGGAAAAGAGAAAGATCCAAAATTATCACTTCTAAAACCAGTAAAAGTATGAGTGAGTGCAGCACAAATAACAGTGGCAGACTTTTATGTAACTTGAGACTTTATATAAAATAGACATTGTCAGTTTTGAGACAATGCAAGTCAATCGCACATTGAAGAACTGTAACAAGAAAGAAATGTATTAATCATTGATACATAAAGGAGCTTCATCACACTTTACGTAAGCTGAAATGTAAACATAAAGAACCTGTGTTCAAATGGATTAAAATTACGTCAACATGTATGGAAAGTTTTCAACAGAAAACTTTGGCTGAACTATGTTGTAAGTTCTAATGACAGCGATATATGTACACATCTAAAACGTAAGAATGAATAATACTTATTTAAAAAATATTTATTGCTATAAAGAATCTGGAAAGACCCAAGGAAATGATTTTCAGTCATTTTTAACCATGATGCCAACGCAATCCACAATTTTCAAAGTTCAAGACTCTATGATATCGCTGTAAAAAAGTCTCTCTTACTTTTGTTCATATGCTTTAGACACTACGAATTCCCTATAAGCACACAGGGAGAGTTGTAGGAGTTCACACTAGTTTTAAAACAATAAAAGCCTCTCACCAGTGGAAAAAGATCCAATATATCGTCACTTCAGCCAGACAACTGTTAAGCATCACAGACCAAAGAGGACAGAGAAGAATTTTTTTCAGTTCTCACTATTTGTGATGGGTTTCATTCCTCAAAAGACAGCAGTGGGATACCAATGTTTTTATTAGAGGTGTTTCTTTTATTTCAATTCAAAAAACAGAAATTACTTCATAAGAAAAAATATCAAAACCCACGTTTTTTTGCTTGCAACCAGTATGATGGCACTAAGGTAAAAAAGGCATTTGTTTCAACAAATGTTAATTCATTATCAAGCATGCCCCATGGGATCTAAATACAGCATAAAAAAACCCTACCTGATAAACCACATGGGGACCATGATTCTTTTATAATGAACGACTGGATTATTTTATGCATGACATTAGAAAAAATAACTGCAGTACCCACAGTCATTGCATGTTTAAATTCACAGGCTGCTTTTTTAAGTTCATCATGTTGGTTAGTTTTAGATATGAAAGCATATTCCAGCCATATGAGAAATGCTAGGGATTACTAATTCAGCTAATGTCAGCAAAACAAATGTATTGCACAACCAAGCTCTACGGGAACTCGAAAGACAAGCGAGGCATTCTGCTTTCCTAAGAGCCCCATGTTGCACTTTATCATGTAGAGTGATCCCATTTGGTTCCCGTCTATAAAAATACTACTTGCAGCCAACTGGACTAGATTTCAAAAAATGTTCTTACAGAAATTATTGCATAGAAGATACTGCAAAGAATTAAAATTGTTAATTTAGTTCCCTTAAAGTCTGCAGTATAATTGAGATTTTTAATCTTTTATTTTTTAATAATAGAATACCCATATTTGCCTGACAAACTTAAGCTTAAATAATTCTCTAGCAATCAGGGTCAGAAGGACAAGACTGCAAAATTACTATTAAAATAATTCATGAGCATACTAATTAATCAAGTTATATGAATGATAATTAAAGGCATTTCTACTAAGGTTTCTAGAATCATGGAAAGAGCAATCAATTATCAATTTTATGAGAGACTTACTCTTTGAAATTATTAAATGATTAATTATGATATCCATATTATTAAACATTCTCTTAATATTAAGATATTTGCATTTAAGATTCAAAGCCATGTACTTTAGCTGTATCTTGACTATGTGTAGCAACCCTGCAAACAAACAGACCAAGTGCAAGGAAAGGAACATTATTGTTCCATCATACAGGTCAAACAGGAGAGTTTATTACTGAAACTATCAGCCCTCTTTCAACTGATCAGCTATCACAGACAGACAGGTGCAGGCACGAGTTTCATGGAGATACAACTGTTACTGCACCTGAATCACTGAAATTCTTGTACAGAGAAACAAAAGCATTAAGGCAAGCAGCAGCTACTGTGTACAAATCAGGATTTCTGAATCACTCTGTCTGATGTTTCCACTCCCCTTTCCCTGCAAAAGCGTGATATAAGAAAAAGATGAACGTGAAAAAGAACAGAGTTAAATGTTTCTGTGGGAGCCTGGAAAGAAAACATACAGATTAATACAATGATTTTACTTGTTGAAGAGTTTCAGCATAATTACAGCTATATTAAAACTGTCATAGCAAGGCATCAACAGTGCCATCAAAATGCCTACATAAAAGGTGACTCATCAGAGCCCCGAAATTCAAGTGAAACACTTACTGTCACTTAAAACAGTTTAGGAAATGAAAGCCAATTTATGCAGTCTCACAGACTAACTTACTATGTCATTTTAATTATTTTTCATTCACACAGCTTTTCTTGGCACACAGAATGAAGGCAACAAGGAGAATTTTTCTTTTGAAAACCATGTAGCAAGATGGTATCAATTAAGGACGCAAGAGCAAAAACAAAATAGAAAAAAAGAACAAAAAAAGAGAGTAGTCATGTAAGATACTGAATATTAAAGCTCAGATTTACAGAACAGGGAACAACAAAAGAAGTAGGAGAGCCTGCAGGTCTTTAAATTTATACATAGTCACTTAATGGATGGACGTATTTTTATAGAATCGTAAAGGATGGAAAAGACATGTAGGAACATCCAGTCCAATGGTCAGCCCAACCCCACTGTGACTGCTAAACCGTGTCCTCAAGCACCACATCTGCGCATTTTTTGAACACCTCTAGGGAAGGAAGATTCCCCCACTTCCCTGACAAGTCTGTACCAGTGCTTCACCACACTTTCAGTAAAGAAATTTTTTCCCAATATCCAATCTAAACCTCCTCAGGTACAACCTGATGTCACTTCCTCTCGTCCTATCACTTGTTACTTGAGAGAAAAGACCAGCACCCACCTCGCTACAACCTCCTTTCAGGTAACTGTAGAGAGCGATGAGGTCTCCCCACAGCCTCTTCTTCTCCAGGCTAAACAACATCAACTCTCAATTCCCAATTCCCTCAGCTGCTTCTCATAAGACTTGTTCTCCAGACCCTATATTGCTGGAACTGTGTCTGATAAAAGAATAATGCAAAAGCTATTGCTAAGGCTGCAAGTAAGTAAACTTACTAAGCCATTCAAAAAAAGCATGTACAACTTCAACAATTGTTCAGTATTACAAAAAACTAAAATCTGGACCAAAAAAACCACACAACATGTTTTCTATGTAATGCAGAACATCATACACACCACGTCTAGCAATCTGAGACAGCAATACAGTCACTTCCAACCGACTGAGACACGAATTTTTCAGTGGCCCATCTCCAGTTCAAGAATAGATGAGCCCCAGCAACACTTCCATCCTCCCTGACCCTCACTCTCCCCTAGGAAAATAATGGTACTCATTCTGTTTACTCATTACAGAGACTCCAAGTGATGTTGCCTTGTTTGTTCTCACAAAGGCTGACAGTGTTTTCAGCTAAGGAACTGCATGCATTTGTGTCAAACAGAAGAAAAGCAGAGGGAGATAGTCTGACAACTGACCACCACAAAAAAACCCAACTTTTTTTAACAAAAAACGAGTATACTTTACCATCCTGAGCAGAGTCTATCATAAATTTCTTTATTGATGGATAATGCAACACTTTAAAACTTTCAGTGAAATAAAGGACATTCATCTTCCTAAACTTAATGATCTGCTGATAAGGATTCCCTATTAAATGCATACATTTAGATATTCTTTTAATTTTGATGTAGTCTGATAATAGAATAAGCTAGAGGACTGTATTAAGTTCTTGTGAATTGTTTTCAGTAGCACAAAAAACCATTATGAGAAAATCTGTGAAAACTCCTGAACTTTGGACAAATACGTACATTCCTGCCTCTGCAGGATCACATTTAAAACATTAATGAAAACACTCATCAACACAGACGTTCTTTCTTTTACTTTTTTAAAAGAAGTATCGCCTAGAAAATTTAATCTGTAGTTATACTGCTTAAGTATAGACATGATATAGCCAAATGTTCCATTATACAACATAAAAATGGGTCATTTCCTTTGAGAGAAATTCTCCAAAAAGTATTAGTTTTCAGAGTTACATACTCCGATTTCAACAGAAATTCCCATTTTCCAATCAGTTCTCAAAAACATATTTCATAAAATCAAGGAATAGTTTGCGTTGGAAGGAACCTTAAAGATCATCCAGTTCCAACACCGCTGCCGTGGACAGGGACATCTCCCACTGGATCAGGTTGCTCACCACTCTCACAGGAAAATATTTCTTCCTAAAATCTCATCTAAATCTCCCCTCTTTCAGCTTAAAATCATTACCCCTCATCCTATCCCTGCACTCCCTGAGATCAAGAGCTCCTTCCTCAGCTTTCCTGTAGCCCCTTTCATTACTGGAAGGCTGCTAGAATGTTTCCCAGGATCCGCCTCTTCTCCAGGCCAAACTAACCCAACTGTCTCTGCCTGTCCTCATACGGGAGGTGCTCCAGCCCTCCAATCATCTTTGTGGACTTCCCTGGACTCGTTCTAAGAGATCCATGTCCTTCCTGTGCTGAGGACTTCAGAACTGAATGCAGGGCTCGACATGAGGTGTCACAAGAGCAGAGGGGGCAGAACCACCCTCCTTGGCTTTCTGGTCACACTTCTTTGGATGTAGCTCAGGATGCGGTTGGCTTTCTGGGCTTTTCTATAGCATTATCATACAGTAGACATTACTTTCTTTCACTAAATGTAAAACATTTGAAGTTAGAAACTTCAATAAATGTACTTAATATACTTAATGTTTTGTCAAGGTCAGCAACACACTTCTTTCACACACGCTTTTTGAAGTCAACTATGTACTATGAAAAAATGCAAGGGAAAATTATGGTGGAAAATTATGATTCACAGTGAATGACTGAGAAGCTACTGACCATCAGGTTACTTATTTCAGAAATACTCAGGTAAATCGTACTGAAATTAAGAATCTGCCAGCAGTAACAGCTACAGGAGACAAATACTGGCAACTAATCTCCTGCTCGTAGTGACCATTTTCAATGGAAATTTTAATATTAAAGTATTTTCCCAAGAGTTCAGTCCTTGTGAGTGATTCACAGCACCCTGCACCCTCTTGATGGAAGGCAGACAGTACCTACTCTCTTCCACCGGAACGGGAAAGCCTAGAACAACATCAGTGTATGAAAATCAACAGACCAAATAGTCTTTGGTTTGAGTAGTAAGCTACCTTCAGATGGAGGCTGCTTTAAATATTAAACTTCTTAGATTTTCATTCCAGTTCTATTATTAATAATGTAGGAATGTAACCTACATAGTAGCTGCTTCAAGCAAAGCATCCTTCCAAGCAGCGTCCCAGGATTAGGTTGAGGTAGCCTACTCTAAAAATGAAATCACCTGTCATGTGGCCTTCCACCAGCTACGACTGATCTGTGTTCTTCCATCTCCAGCTTTCAACTCACATGACAGTTTTGAATAAAAGTCTTTTCCTAGCAGAAAATAATATAGATGTTAAGTGAGAATAAGCCCAGCAAAGCTGCTTGTATTGCATTAAGGGCTGCTGCACAATGACACCTCAATGTAATTCCGTGTGACTGCTCCTACCCACCGTGCTTGTAAAACACAGTAAAGAGATAGTTTTGCTTAAGTTATGTAACATGAACCCAAAATAAAGCATCACATACTCACTTGTATTGTAAAAGCACAAAAAGCTTTAAATAATAAGCAGCACAGAGCTGTTAATTAGTTTTCAAGGGTTAGATTCTGCTACTGTAAAATGGGACAGGAACCAGAAAGAAGACAAGGCAGAACACTGTAAGGATCTGAACAAAAATTTAGTCTCTGGATCTCATGCTCTGTCTCTCACTGATACTTTCACCTAAAAGTAACTACATAGTGACAAAATGAAATCATTTTGACTGAAGAAAATGACGACATTAACCAGTAGAACTGGGATTTTACTGATGATAATTGTAACAGATAAAACAAATCAAGGAAAAGCAAAGAAACAAAATGTTTTTGAAAGTATACATATACTTAACTTCCAGGACAAGAACATCATTTGATAGTAAGGGCTAAGGAATTTTTTTCTCTGGTTGTGGATTAGCTCTTTCTTGTGCTTTTACAGCCTACGGGACTCTTTGAGGAATGAACTGGAATTCATTCCTTTGTTATTTTTGTACATAAGCACGGGAGACATCTCTGAATATGTACTGAGAAGCAGACAGATCACAGAAAGCTGTTTTTTAAAAGGCAATTACTGCTGATCTCTGAAAACCACCTTCAGTCCAAAGAATACTTTCTGCAACTTCACAAAATATCTCATTTTTACCAGGGATGAGTGTGTGGATTTGCTAAATAAAGCGAGTTTCAATTTTAACTCAAGGGTTTTCCTTTTTCCTGAATCACTTATACAAGCAGAAACAAATACACACACATCTTAGAGTGAACAATCAGGTTCACCAGCACAGTGGTCATTTTTGGTTAGCTAAGCCTTCAAGAGTAGCATGAAACATTTTCTTCTGTCAGTGATGAGCAAAAAACACACACTCTCTATTACAAATCCATACATGCAAATATAACTCATTGAAAAACAGACAAACTTTGTAATGTAAAAAATCCTCAGTGTCTGTAAGTTTTATTCACATTTTCACCATAGCTGGAAAAAAAAGGCAAGAAGTCAACTTCCTACCAGAGCATATGAAAAGGAAAACATGAACTCAAAAATCATTTTCAAAACTGTCATAATGGAAGAGAGAACGGACCTCAGGCATGCTGTCTCAAATTTACATTAAAAAAATACATCGGCTGCCATGAGCAGCCTGAACTGGTACAATTTACACCTTTGTGGCCAGTATTTCAAGCTAACACTGACTGCAGCAGCACTGCAAGGCTGGCTCTAAGAAAGGATTGAGCTATTATGTCAGCTATTATATAGTATTATATATTACTGTCAGCAAATTTGTGTTTTCAGAAAAGAAATAACTCCATGACTATCAACAGCAACCTGTCTGAAATGCAGGTTTTGTATTGTGGTGGGCTGCCCCTGGCTGGATGCTAGGTACCCACCAAGCTGCTCCATCACTCACCCTCCTCAGATGGACAGGGGAGAGAAAATATAAAAACATGCTCACGGGTTGAGATAAGGACATAAAGAGATCATTCACCAGTTACCATAACGGGAAAAACAGACTCAACTTGGGGAAATCAAATTAATTGATGACCAATGAAATCAGAGCAGGGTAATAAGAAACAAAAAATAACTCTTAAAACACCTTCACCCCACTCCTCCTTTCTCTCTGGACTCAACTTTACTCCCAATTTCTCTACCTCCTCCCTTTGAAGCAGCACAGTGGGACAGGGAATGGGGGTTATGGTCAGTTTATCACATCTTGTCTCTGCCATTCCTTCCTCCTTACACTCCTGCCCTGCTCCAGTATGGGGTCGCTCCCACAGGAAACAATCCTCCCTGAACATCTCCAATGTGAGCCCTTCCCATGGGCTGCAGCACTTCACAAACTGCTCCAGCATGGGTCTTTTCCACAGGGCATAGTCCTTCAGGAACAGTCTGCTCCAGTGTGAGTCACCCACAGGGTCACAAGTCCTGTCAGCAAACCTTCTCCAGTGTAGGCTCTTCTCTACATAGACACATCAGCCCTGGCCCTGCCAGGAGTCTGCTGCAGCACGGGCTTCCCATAGGGTCACAGCCTCCTTCAGGCATCTTCACGCACCTGCTCTGGTGTGGGGTTCTCCATGGGCTGCAGGTGGATATCTGTTCCACCTTGGACATTAATGGGCTGCAGGCAGACAACCTGCCTCACCATGTCTGCACGATGAGCTGCAGGGGAATTTCTACCCCAGCACCTGGAGAACCTGCTCCCTCTTCTTCTCCACTGACCTTGGTATCTTCAGAGTTGTTTCACATATTCTCACTCCTCTCCTTCAGATGGTGTTGCACCACCTTCTAAAATAAGTTATCCCAGAGGGCTATCACTACTGTTGATGGGCTTAGCTTTGGCCAGCAGTGGGTCCATCTTGGAGCCAGTGGCTTTGGCTCTGTCAGACAAGGGGCAAGCTTCTGGCAGCTTCTCATCGAAGCCACTCCTGGAGTCCCCTGCTACCAAAACCTCATCATGCAAACCCAACACATTATGATCTCACCAAAATTAGAGGTGAAAGAATAAAAATTCAACATTAAAATGCTACAAAATACCATTTTCCTGCAAACCTATGAAGTGTATTCTAGTTTCCTTTCTGCATTTATTATAAGTGAGTTTATAGAGATATGAAGAAATGACATAATGTGAGAGAAAACAAGCCAGAGTTGCACCTATTTCCTTCTCTTCTTTCATTTAAACTAACCCCTTATCTTTGAAAAGAAACAGCAACCACCGCCTTTATCTGTGCAGGAAAATACTGCGTTTCAAAAACAGAAAGGACTTCTGTAAATTTTTAAGCTTTAAGTCTCCTTTGAAGTTATACAAACAACAACAAAAAAGAAACATAACTTTTAGGGATCTGAAACATTTCCCCTTTTGTCTGAAGGTAACAAGGCAAAACAAAAAAAGGTCATAAAAAGCATTTCAGAATGTGGAATCAAAGAAATTAGCTATAACAGCGAGTCAGAGAAGACAGGTAGACATCTTAACCCAGGGAACGTATAGTGACAAAGGAAGAATAATCAAAAGGATTATTGTCCATCTTGCCTCTGAAAGTAAGTCTGATTTTACATAGAAGGACTCCAGTCAAGGATATGATAAATATTACCCCTGAAGGTCTGAAGATACCTTTGAAAATCAGAAAGGCTCAAATGTCAGTATTTCTATGTTACAGAATTAGCAACAGTACGGAGGAAACAAAAGCTTTCTTTAGTTTAATAACTGATTGCCTGGCACATAAATTAAAGAGTTAACAAAGCAATAAATAGCAAAGTTGTGTTAAAGAAATGTTTCATAAGAAGCCTAAGGACAGCGGATAAATCACTGACACATTACCACAAATCAAAAAATGAATGACTTCTCCTAATCAGATTGAAAAAAAAGGTATCCTGGAACTATCACACACAATCCAGCAAAGTCTGGCAGGATTACACTCCATTTAGAGAGAGAAATGAGACTGAAATACTACAGATAGAGGGAAGATTTTTTTTTTTCTCCCTGTGTTTTACCTCTAGCCTTTTAACTCTAACCTTTTAACTTTTCATTTCTACTTATCTACTTTGTGCCATTATTTATGACAAAATGGGGACTCTCTCAGGCCCTGAAAGCCAAATTCAGCTTCTAACTTGAATAATATTTATATCCAGAACAAACTCCTTAGAAACTATCTGGGTCACTTTCATCACAGTGTGCTGAAATTCCTGAGTAAGCTAGCTGATGGATTTTCCACCGCCTTCTGAAATAATAAATACATTTGCCAATAAATTGGTGAATATTCATGTAATACAGTCAGCAAACAAATAAAACAAATTATTTAAACGACCAGGACAGAAAACTTGAGAACATGGCTTCATAACTCTTCAAGCCTGCCACACCAATCATCATCAGCTCATGAATTAACTAATGCTTGGCACAATAGATTAAATGGGATTTTACTTTCACACTTCAAATTGCAGCTTAATAAGAAGCTAAAGTATCCCAAATGATGCAAAACATCCCTCACCTTCTAGTTATCTGCCATGAGCATATCTGAACAGGCTTCAGTTACCTCTCATAGTCCCTTTTCCTTCTCCTCCCCGCTTCCCTAGAGTCTGATGCAGTGTAGGACTGACCTGCTGACAGTTATAGATTCATAAACACCTTGTCACAATACACCCAAGACATATAGATACAGAAAAATACCTTCTACTAAGTAAATCACTAATATCCAAAGGAAAATTATAGTTTTCTTGAAACATAGGGCTCTGCTGACTAGCATCTAAATTGCCTTCTCTCAGAATCATGGAAATAAATCCCAATTCCACATTTCATTAAAATATAAAGCTCCCTTTAAATATGGTAGCTTCTAAACGAGCTCTCCAAAAGCAGAAGTGGCTCACGCGCCTCGGCATCCAGGAGTCACCACGGGCAGCCATCAGAATTCCAAACTATATCACATGTCTATGCTGCTATCCCTACACTGCTTAAATAGTCCTATTTCTTCTGGGTTCTTGGATCTTGAAGGTCACACTAGACAGCGTATTTATTCTGACAACCTTTGTAGAACTCTGACACGAAGAGACAGTGAACAGCAAGCTTTACAGAGACTGAATTCAATTATTTTAAGGTTACACCAGATTTATACTGATTGTATTGTATAATATTTAGGGACACGCTGTACAAAACTGCATCTTTTTTTCCTTCCTACTCATCTACATAAGCGGATTTTTAAAACAAATCTGTATTTTTTCTTACATACTATACTAATAATTTCGTTTTCTGAATCCCTTAGGGTTAATAAAAAAATCACCCTTTTACAAAGTTGCTAAAAATCACTGAGATGTAACCTTTATGATAGGTCAGTAAACTTCAGATCAGTAAATATAAACACGTCTTTGCCTCTAGTGAATATATTCCATTTTAAGAGCTGTGCTCATCCCATCTACAAACACATTCCAGTGTAAGCAGTCACATTTTATTTTCTCACTTTAAAAACACCCCGAGATCAGCTCTAACATTTATGCTTTGATTTACTTGAATAAAAGGTTATTTGAAATTTTTGGTAAATGGAAATAAAAAAGTGGCATATAAATGTTTCCTGCAATTCTGAAATAAAAACTGAAATCATATTAGAATTGGATATTTGATGCATTAAATTATGATAACTGGAAACCCGTTAAATAAATAAAACCTCTTACATCGCATTTTTCCTTAACATAATTCATTTCTGTTCTACACACTTTGTTAAAATCAATCACAACCGAGGCTCTGCTGCAATTAATTTGTGCTTCACTACCTGTATCAGTGATTATATCTGGAGAAGTGTAGGGAATTAACAGCACTCATCTGGCTTTTCCACTGCCCAGCAGCTGTTCACTGGAGAGGCAGGACTCAAGGAGAGTGGCTACCTCACCTTTAGCGTTTGCAAATTTGTTTGTGAAGTGGCTCTCCTAACCCTCAAATTACTAGCTATACGATTTTACTGCATTAGCTTAAGCATTCTTGTAATAACCTACAGCTGTATTCTGAACATACCATCTTGAGAGAATTACAAGGCATGTTTCAAACAACAAATTAAGTGTATTGCACACAGGACAGCCTGGACAACCTCTACCATAAGGTCAAAAAGTTGGTGGTTCCAAGTAAGAGATTTTCTGCACAAAAGAAACACAAGAGTTCAACAGTTTGTATAATATGTTAACAGTCTTTGAAAATTACTAGACAACTCCATAAAAAAAACCCTTTAAAATAGCTATTGCTGTGGTATTGCTTCCCCATTAAGACTTGGGAAATACTCTCAGAGCCGTGACTCCAGGATTTTAGACTGTTAGGGCAGACAAGATTATAAAAAGGATGCAAGTACTTTATTGCCACTTTAGATGTAAAGTTGGAGGTAGAGAGCTGCACTGGTATTTCAGAATCCTGAGATAGACCAAGAGAGAGTCTGTGAACAGACCACTTAGAATTGCTTAAAACGTTTAATCATTTTGCCAAATATAGTTGCAGACTGAGAAGTTGCACAAATTTGCTTGTTATGATTCACATCTTGCAGAGCCCAGATGATGCTGCAAAGTTGCATAAAGTGTGCAGAGCGTGAAATAGCTCAGCTACATCCAGAAACAGTAATTTCACCTATTTTGGAAAAATCTTGTCTCCTTAAGAGAAGCAGATAAAGTAGTAGTTCCATGTTTCATTGAAACAGCCATACAAAGGGATCAGTGATGTGCAAAGAAAACCGGGAGAGCAGCTTTGCATTCATAACTGACATGACAACATGAGCATCACAAACCCATCAGTGGTTAAGGCAATATTCTGTTGTTAATTAGTTATGCTGTTGGTCTGTACTGATTTGTACAGAAAAATAGGATGAGATTAATTTAATCTGACTTTGTGATTCTTGGAAAAAGGAGTCTGAGTGTGTACGCATATTTACTTTTGTAACAAAACAGAGCATCCAGCACAACCCTAGCATAGGCTCAGACAGTCTGGAATTAAAATCTACTACATGGAAAATATTAAAAACCTCTCAAAATGTATTTTTTTCTTAAAAAGAAGAAAACATTCCATCCTAAGAAAAAAGAAACAAGTAATATTTGAAATTACGAGAAAATTCGTAACATAATATGAAAGTCTGTTACTTGGAATTCCAAAAGATTAGAACTTTTCTACTGCCCCGCTTCAGAGTGCACTGCATCCACCACTTCAGTTAGGCAGGGCGTTTAGAGTTGAAAACCTAAGACTGCATGAGAAACAGGTAATCATTTTAGTATTATCCTTAATTCTCCCAACAATCATTGCCAGAAAGAGAAATGCAAGTAATGGGTTTTTTTCATTCTCATTACAAACTCTGTCTTTCTGAAGCAATATCAGAATTTTAATGACTCATATATTCTGTGAACGAGCATAATGAACACTACCACTCTGACACTTTCAATGTTCTGTAATTTGATTTGTTGGCAATTCCTATTCGCTCCTATTTACAACCTGCAGAAAAGATGCAAAATATCTAGGCAGTCAAAATAGAGAATATTTATAAGACTCAACTTTATGGATTCATTTTAACTCTCCACTAAAGTGGAGAGCTTTACCTTATTATACATCTTGAAAAACCAATATGCACATACCCAAGCAATAGCAATTTTTCTGAGAGCAGCCATATTATGAGTTCAAATAGCTTCAGGGGAGAACTTAGCCGTATGTTTCACAAGTCTCCCAAAAGTTTAAATTCTTCTGCTTAATAAAGTAGGTACACAAATGCTAATGCCCCTTTCTTGGTACAGAGCTAAGGTGAATGTTTAAATTTGCAGCTTCTATCTGTTGCCTCAAGGACATGAGTAGAAAGCAAAGTGGTGCTCCCAATTTGTGGACTGACCAGATGACATGGGAAGGGTGCCCAGCCATGGGTCATTATGGCAGAGGGACCAGCCAATCTCCTCACTTCCAGACTGTTTCAGTGTGCCATCATCCACAACCCCCCTTGTCAGTGCGCTCCCATTGCCACAATGACCCTGCTGTCCCCCAGATAAGGACCAACATCTACTCCTTTCATGGTAAATGATGTTCCCTATGTAAATCACACCCGATACTTGCTTGGTTACGACAGCTGGAACTTGTATCTTCCATCAGTGAACTCAGCTGTGCTCAGAAGGACCCTCTGCACTGCCTGAAAAAAAGGGAGAACGTTCCTAAAGGTTCCCTGATTTAGAATTCTTATAAAGGTCTCACAAAAATAGCATTTTAGGGTTCTTAATTCACTTTTCAATTGATTTACCAGAAAAGTTTCTAATTTTATAACAAATACACCCCACATATCTCCATATGTTTATTGCCTAAGCTTTCAACAGATAAACAGACATCGATTACACCTCTAGTTACTGAAGTTTATAGTCACCATCTGCGACACAAAAATTATTCAAGTGCTACTGCTCATGTAACCTGCTGCATGGACAGCAGTGAAGACAGAGCCCTATAGTCTCTCCACTGAGCAGAAGGCAACAATATGAGGCTTCCTCAATATCTTTCTTCATTCTGAACTGAAGAAAATAAGAAATACAAATTACTGGGGGGAGGGGTGCAGTGGTCTAATCTCCTTCTTCCAGTGTTCTCTGTTGCCAATGCTGATTTGTGCCTGCTTTGACATTTACTCCTCTCTACTGGTTACCAGTAATACCCACCTTCCAACATTTCAACTACTGGGGCACGGAAATAAAACTTTACTGAAAAGCTTGTTTCCCTTCATCTATATCCATACCTCTAAAAGCAGTCATTTTTGACATTTCAAATTTGATACAAAAAAGCTTTGTGACCTCATCTTTCAGACTAAACATTATTTAACAAACTAAGTAATTTTCTAATTTTTTTTATATTTTAAATACTTTAAATGTCTTTCAAAGAAAACTCCTTTATAAAACTTTATAGCAGTTTCAAACTGTTACATAATGCTCTGAGTTACAAACCACCTTAAACACCATAATATTTTAAAATTATTGCTGCAAAATTTTTTAAAACTCTGTTTTAAACAACAAAGAGCACCTCAGCAAGGAATAAGATGCACCAGCATTAATGATGAAATCCCATTGATACATTTCATATACATGAAAATTTAATGCAAGATGAATGGTGAACACTGAATAAATTGCCTTTTGCACAGAGACTTCCACGTCGCTGTTCTGGCTGATGACAGAAGTCTATTAACAAAATTAAGTAACAACCTTGTAAGTACACAAAATATTAATGTATCAGGGAATAAAAGACAAAAAAATATTACTTCACCTTTGGTGAATGTGAGAATGGTGAATGCATATATACTTTACTGTAAAATACTATAATCTGATCCAATGATTTAAATAGAAAAGCTCATAGCTTTTTGGGTATTCTCATGAAAAAAATACATAAATAAGAGTTCTTCACTGTATTTTACTCAATGTACAAAAAGAATGAAGCAGCATTCTCTTAAAATCTACTAATTTAATCCAGTTTAAAGAATTAAAAGAAAAATGCTTCATTGATCAGTTCTGCTACTCTCAAGGCACTTCTGTAAACTAGAATAATATTCAAAATTGTCCTTAAGACACATTTCAGGCTTTCTGAGCTACTCGCTTAACATGTGAATGTCATACTGGGGCCCAAGGAAATTAAGTACATCATTTTCTTATAAACTTATTTCATCTTTGAACTGTTCCTGCTTTTCCATGGCAGGGTGTGAACTTACAGAGTGCTGATTACTCTGAACTGACTCCCTCTATGGGCTCTCCTAGCACACCAGGAGAGAGCTGCTGAGCAGGGCAGGTTATATGGCCCACATTTGAGTGAAGCACGGCTATTTGAAGCGTGTAAGAAATGTTTACATAAGGAATTCACACTGGTTTACTACCTTCTATCCAGGCTTGCCCTTGAAATGTCAGCCAACTCCAGAGAAGATTGCATCAATTTACTGACTCATTGTTTGGGTTTTGAAGGCTACTCCTAGGGAAGCAATACATGGAAACGAAAATTTTGCATCACAAACTTTTGGCAAATCTCACAGAGGAATCTGCATTGAAATGGCAAGCTGAAAAACTTGAAACAGCAAGTGAAAGTACAACTGTGATTTCAAGACACTTATTAGAGTGAGTCCAGCAATCAGAGAGCTGGAGCACCTCCCACATGAGGACAGGCTGAGAGAGGTGGGTTTGTTTAGCCTGGAGAAGAGAAAGCTCTGGGGAGACCTCTTAACAGCCTTCCAGTACTGAAAGGGGCTACAGGAAAGCTTGGGAGAGGCTCTTCATTACAGAGTGCAGGGATAGTACGAGGGGGAATGGGTTTAAACCGAAAGAGGGGAGGTTCAGATTAGACATTAGGAAGAAATTTTTTACTGTGAGTCACTAACAAAAATTTCCCAAAGAAGAGCTGGCTGCCCCATCCCTGGAGGTGTTCAAGGCCAGGCTGGATGAGGCTTTGAGCAACCTGATCCAGTGGGAGGTGTCCCTGTCCATGGCAGGGGGGTTGGAACCGGATGATCTTTAAGGTCCCTTCCAACTCAAACCATTCTGTGATTCTACAAAAAGCAAGAATTTGAACGTATGACAAGCATCTCCCTGGTTATTTCACAGGTAAATATGCATATGAAGTGAGATTAAACTGTTTATAAAGACTTAAAAACAATAGATCTGCTTGATGTTCCTTGTACTAACTCAATGATACACACGCATTCTAAAGGAGAAAGAACCTTACAAACTCCATCAGAAATGCAGGCAAATCCCTTGAAGCCCCATCCACATATCAATCCCAGCTTTTTGTTTGGTATTTACACAGCCTCTCCCTCCTGATCTCTAGCTCCTAAACCAAACCCTTTCCTGAAAGGGTAGCAGTCACTCTTTGAAAACCGAGAGTAGCCAGGAAAATCTGGGAGAGGAGCAGGTGAAAGCATAGAGGAGGAGGAGCAGGGAGCACATGCACAAGGCCACCAGCCAATTGTAGGGGGAAACACGACTGTCCCTGTCCAGGGAGAGCATCCAAAGCCCTCAGAAAATGCAAACCCACCAGATTTTGGAGAGGATGAAGTAGTCATGCTAAGACAGAAAGAATTGTGAGGCAGGAAGAACCTCACCTGTGATAGAATATAACATACATATTTTTCACTCAAAGGAATCTTCCACTAAAACTGTAAACCAGTTCATTAACTATGACCAGTAAGTTGCCTTTGCAAAGACTTCCCTTGATTGGGAATATATTCTTCTAAACCTGAACTGTACCAGCAGAGCTAACTAAAATGAATAGCTAAAATATAGAAATCTTGAAAAAAAAAAAGACACATTTACCAATATTAAATATTTCTTGACTTTTAAAAAATAAACCCTATTTACAGGCTTACTTCGTGTCAATATTTAATATAAAGCAAAGGAAAAAAAACACAAGATATGGAAATCGTTATTACTTGGACTCCTAACACAGTTATTCTCCAAATATGTATTAAAGCAAGTTTGCACCTCGAAAGCATTGCAGGCTTCACAGAAATGTTCAAGGATACATTGTTGCAAGAGTATCCTTCATGATCAATAACAGCAAGTTTGGATACAGGCTGTTTTTTCTTTTTTGGAGGACTCTTGCAAGATGGTTTTCTTACGCCAAGTGACTGCAAGTACACATTTCAACAACCTCCAAGAGCAATATTCCAACACTGACTATCAGGTATCTTTCTCTCAACGTATCACTACATATTAATAAGCATTAAAAAGATTATTTTCTTTTACACATTTCTGGGTTTCATCCTCATTCCAGTAGAAGCTGCTCCTGGTGCAATAATCACAAGTCTATCAACGAGAGAATGACAGCGAGCAGATTTTCATTCTTTCAAGGGAGAAGAGCCAAGCTGTTGCTGTGGTTTATTATTATATATAAAACTCATAGTTTTGATACTGTGATTAAAATGTCATTTTTTAAAAGAGCCGTTCTCCATCATATAGCTCTGATTAAATTTGCATAGCTTAAGTATGAGAATTAAAATGACTTGAAATTGAGACAAACTGTTTGAAAGCATACACACATTTTTTGCACAAGTGCCTAAACAACAAACTCTTTACAGCCACAACCACCAGGCTATCGGCGTTTATGCAATATCTCACATGGGCTTCGGCAGTCAAAAGAGTCTCCAGAAAGTAGATACCCCAGAAGAAGGACAGAATGGATGTAACAGTCAAATCAGTCAGAATTATTATCCATAATTCGCTAACATACACTGTATAATACAAGGAGCACTTCATATGGACAGCAATGGTGCCATACAAGTATCAGGAAAGCAAGAGAAGGTTCTGAAATCAAGACGAGACTGAATGAACATTGCTGTTCTATAAAAGAAACATATAAAGACACAGAAATTGAAGCAATTCCAGTACTGCTAACCTAAAAGACAGAGGTGGCAGCCCCACGCTGCAGGGTAAGCAGAGTAAAGAGCACTCGCTCCTTGGATTTATGGTCTAGATATCACAGGACTTGAGGTCTCAGTTCAGTCATCAGCCTGGCAGGGAGGGATACCCCAACCTAGGCTGAGGTCGCCAGACTAAGGGCAATCTCTATTTAAAAGGGCACATCTTTTTCATTGCCAAAAAAACCACAACAGTGTCATGAAATAACGACAGCTCAAATAATACTGAGTAGACTTTGACCCTCATTTTCACAGTTGGCTGAATAAATACATATATATACACATACATATATATGTGTCTTAGTTTCAAGCCAAAATGAAGTGTCGTGACACACTGGCCAGGTAAACAGTGCTTTCCCCCTTGAGCTCAAGAACTGATATCCTAGATTCAATACAACTCATCAGAAACGTGTGATGTGCTAAAGAATTAATTGAAAATAAATATTATACTTATTTGAAATTACAAACCACTTCACGCTATTAATTACTTCAGCAAGCTGTGTATTTTTACACTTATAATCACTCACAGAGATAAGATTACTGCTATAGCAGATTCAAAATAAATATACATGCCAATAGCTGTTAAAAAAAATCCTAACTGAAAATTCTGTTTTCCCCAAACATTGAAGACATTGATTTATGCCCATGCTTGCTGAGAATTCATGTCCCTACCAGCCTGTAATGATGATCTAGAGGAGCCATTCACAAATCTTGAATGACCAATCCATAATCCCCCCTTTCGGCTACCAGCTCGTAAAAGGTTTTACTGCACTATGGAATCAATGTTTCCTATTTGATAGAATGATAGAGGAGTTCCGATTAGAGGGGACGTCCCTTGAGGTCACTCAGTCCAAGCCCTAGCTCAGAGCAGGTTTAATTAGATCAGGTTGCTCAAGGACTTGATCACCAGATAGCCTGGAGGAGAAAGAAAGAAAAAGAAAACAGTTTCCCTAAACTTCTGGGATTAAGAAGGAGCAAGAGTAACGTCCTACTCAAAGAAATAGATTAAATATGAATGGAATAACATCTTCACGTCTGTTTAAGATGACTCAAAAGCAGGCTTTCATGAACTTGAGTGGGCAAACTTTTTATACATTTACATAACCTGAGCACATGAAATCTTTAACTCAAGAATACAGGCCATATGGCTAGAAGCAACTTTCCAACCTTTCCAATCAGGGCCTGATTGATATCAAAATTGTTCCTGTAGTTAAAAATGTGAGTGTCCCAAAAGTTACTAGGATTTATGGGCTAAGCAATGTGGTTGTCTTTGGAAAATTTTTATAGCATGATTTATAAAAACTACACATTTTGATCCAGTGAGAATGAATTACAGGATGAATTGAGGTATCTCTCTAGATCAGAAGCCAGAGTAGAACATCATGGATTTTTCAGGTGATTTTAAATCTACAAAAGTTTAAATGGAATTTTATTAATACAACTACTATTTCTTTCACCAGAGTTGCCTTTTTGAACAGCAACTCAGCAGTTTCTCCAACTACTTGCCTTTTCTTTAAAAAAATGATGATGAAGTGTTAACATTCTATGTTTTAACCTCACTTAAAAGTTTATAAATCTCAAACTGCTTAGCTATTCTTTATCTATTTCTCAACTTAAAAAGAGGCAAAAATATCACTTCTTGACTATGGTTACTATGATAACAACTGACTCCAGAAACAGGGGGAAGTGGAAAAAAAAAAGAAAATAGAAAAGGAGAAAGAAGGCCTACATTTCAAATAAAATTAAAAACCCAGGAGCCCTGAAAAAAGGTTCAGAGCACCAGATAAATCAGAAAGGAATAATGAAAACTGGCAACGTGGAAGAGGGTATTTCAATCTTCTAAGAGTCTCCGCTGAATGTAAATCAGGAGATGCAGATACAGGCAAACATAAAGCTGGATTTCACTAAATCTATGGGAGTGCCACAATGGATTAATTTCTCAGTTTCTAATCTCCTAAAATAACACATCTTTGCTTTAATATTCTAAAGACCTCAACACCACATTCCTAGTGCAGGACATGGAGCTACAGATATATTCCTTCTTAATTCTGAGCAGATTCCTTGTCTCCTGGCAAAGCAGTACTACCTGTATCCCTCTGGTTCCTCATGTCAGTCACAGAGCAATGCCCTATATATTCTACAAGGTCTCCATAAAAAGCACAGAGAACAAGCTGCTGCTACTTGCATTTCAGCTAGATTACTTTGCAGCTTTTTTACCTCTTTAAGTCAGTGAGGATCTGAATGAGTATTCAAGTAAAGAGATTTTCTGAAAATGTAAAACCTTTACCCTTTAAAATGCGCCACACATTAACACTGCTTTAGCTGTCTTATTCAACCAATATTTCCATACATGTCTGGCTCCTTAGTGACCTAAGAAAGCTTTCAGCTTTGACCTTGAAATTTCAAAATACTTGCATTGTTTGTTTGTTTTTCCCAACTAAACAAAGCAACATTCTATATGGGAGGCCAAAACCAATGCTACACCTGCTTTACTGCTTCAGAAGATAACCATGTCATTCACCAACCACGTACAGAAATGACCTTGGATGTGGTTGACGTCACCTTTTTAATACTGTCCAGTGTTATAACCTTGTGTTCATTAATTACATGATAGGCATTTTTCTGAGTAAAACCAGTTCTTCAACAGGGAAAACGAGAATGAATTTTCCTTTTATATCGAAATTCATGATACATGCTTATATATTATATATTTATGAAAATTATGTTGTAATGTTCAGAGAATTAAATATTGTAAAAAAAGAAAATATTTTTTATTCAAAGTCTGCACAGAGAAGTCCTTATTTATACACTAAATGGGGTTCTATGAAAAAAAGAGCTTTGTTTTAGCTCTTGGAGATAAAAAGCCAATAAAAGTTGTTTCAGACCACAGACTGTATAATAGTCTTGAACAACTATTACTACACATTCTAACACTGGAAATGAGGTGCTTATGCTGGGTATTGCATCAATAACTGTCATCTCTCCTCAAAACTTCACAGCAGCATTTCCTACACCTATTTACATATCTGTATCAGCTGTAGTAATAACTAACATCAGCAGACTACAATAGACTGCAGAGTAGATAGAAAGCAATGCCCAAGTTACCTTTTGGGCAAGAGAACTGCAGGTTCATCTGTACTTGTATAAATTATAGAATGATTAACGTTGGACAAGACCTTTAAGACTGTCAAGTCCAACAGTCAGTCACACCACCATGCCTACTTATGTTACATTATGTTAAATAATATATGTTAAATTATCAATTATGTGAAATTATGTTAAATTGTAAGTAAACCGGAAGTAATGTTCATTCAGACCCAACAAACTTTGCTAAACGATGCTATGATCTTCTAAGATGCTGCTACTATAAATTGGTATAAACTAGACTTGAAGTGCTAGTTTTCTCTTGTTTTTCCTTTTAATATTAAAACTGACTACCCGTGGCAAGAAAATGTGAGAATAAGGAAAAACAAACTACAAGGAGTTCTCCTGACAACAGCAAAAATTCAAACATTAGGGCTTTTTATTATTTTTTTAATTTGTTCTGGGCTTTAAGGACATCACTCATTTAGAAATTCCCACTGAAATATATTATCTTTGCCTTCATTAAATTATTATCCAATTTCAGAAGCTGGAGCTTAAACCCTTAGGGTAGATACCAAAGTTTGTAATACTATCATACAGTAACTCACATACGTTTTGATTCAGGTTCTGCCTGTTTTTATAGAAGTTAAGTATTTCTGAATAATCCAAGCCCAGAGCCAGGGTTCTGGAAAGAGATGTGACTGCCAGGTCCCCAGCGACATTTACCCCCTTCTCTGTGCTCAGCTGATACTCACAGCCCAGGATCATCCTTACACAGGTCAGACCAGAGAGGAGCTGCAGGCACAGAGCAATCAAGGATAGATTTCACACTAATGACATGAAGATAAGTTTGTCCAGTTCATACTGCTCCCAAATTTATCACACAAAACCAAATTCCATTTGTGGGTTTGTAAACAACACAGGCTCTGTTCTCTACATACAGATTACCCCCCAGATATTAACCCAACTGTGACTTAGTTTCTCCATCCATAAAATGGATATATATATACCTAATAAATCACAAATACAAGAAAGCAAGTGAATTAAATCCAAAAAGGCACTTAAAAGTGATGAGCAAAGTGGTATTTCTAAATCAGGTCAAACCAATAATCTGCTATTAAGCCCAGTTACTCACTGCTGCCACATCCCACAGAAACACACCCCACTGGACTTGCTGTGGCACCCAGAAAGTGACAGGTTTTGTAGCCTTTTCTGTTAATTACATGAATATCGTTAATTATTCCTTAACATTTCCCCAGAGACTGGTAATTTTTAGGTGCTAACTAATAAATGACTCATTCTGGTAAGCCAAAACATCTCAATTGCTCTTTCTAACTTGGAGAGCTCAGCATTATCGCTGATACACAGGGAAGCCCTGTAAAATTTCGACTAGGTGGCAAATCACAATTATGTGTGCATCAGACAGATGCATGCTCAACAATGTGATTAAGTTATACAACTGGGAAGTCCCAGCTATCTGTATTTCCTCTAGAATATTCTACACAGACTGACTGCAGTACTGTTTGAATTACTGTCGATTTACGTAATACCATGTTGGGTATATAAAACGCAGTTTTGGATCAGAGGCCGTTAAATTTCAACTATCTTGTCTAAAATTACACACACTCACCCAATATTTTTCACCCACGCATCCAGCAGGGACACAGCACAGAAGAACATCCCATATTGCTACAAGAAGGACAAAGCACTCGGTTGCAAATGTATTTTGCAGGCAGCTCTGTTCAATAAAGGAGCAGCACACACTTACTGTGCGCTCCCGTGGTACAGCTGAAGGCAACTGACATACCAATGGCACACAGACCACATTCCCAGCTGAAGCACCATGCTCCCCGCTTCTGTTATCGACTCCTCACTTTTAAAAGAATCTACATAAACAAACAGAAGGGGCTGCTTTGTGCAGTACAAGGATGACATGTTTCTTCTGTACCAGCGCAATACAGTTTTGAGCAATAATAAAGAACTAAGGGATGAATGTTGCACGGGTTGTTTGCATTTCCTTTCTCTGAAAGGGCACAGATTTCTTTTGGTTCATGTCATTTGCCACCAAAAATCAAAATTGAAAATAATTAGCAATATCAGTGGCAAGAGGTATGTCCCAGGGATAAGAACCAGCAGAAACACATCCAATGAATTATAAGCAAAGAGCTAACTCCTTCCTAAGGAGACATTTTATATACAGAAAACATATTTTAAAAGCACCAGAAAAATTCAGACTAACTTGTCCAGGTATCAGTACAGCTTTTACTCTATAAACTATCCCGTAGATTCTTTTGATATTTGTCATGCACACTGCCTCAAGATAAGGAAAAAATAGCATTAAAAATGTTGAGTAAGATTTTCATTAACAAAATTCAACTTAACGCTAAGCACAACTAAAAATCTTTAGCCATTACAACTACAGTCACCTGCAAAATAGTGAAGAACAACATGCAGTATAACATTTTTTTAACTGAACTGGAAAAAAATATATTTTTATTCCTCTTTATTTGATAAATCATTCAGTGATCGAGTAGCAAAGAACAGAAAAAGACAGATGCATCTTCAATACAGAACTAAATTATTAATTGTAAAGCACAGCGTATTTGGCAACTCCTTCACTGCTACTGCTACTCAAGTGTAAAACAACATTACTGTGAATTCTGATGTGCCACAGTCTTTCCACCGCAGGCAATGATCTTATACCTCATTAGCTAAGTAGGTCTGAGCGGGATCAGAACTGAAAATGTGCAAAGAGGTCAAGATCCAGACCTGGAGGACATCTGTACGCGAGAAGAATTCAAACACTCAAACATAACATCCATGTGAACATCTCTAATCCCCTCATTAGATACAAGGACCTGCAAATTTTTTTCATACACCACAGCAAGCACCATGCTGAAACTGTTCCCCCAAGACCTTCGAAAGACCAGTTGTTCTGGGTTTTATTTTTTGGTCTATTTAACAAGATTATCCACAATACATACAAACACAGATTTTACGTACCACTTCCTCGCTCAAAAGCACTGTCTCCCTTTATCTGCAGTGCCATGAGATGAAATTAAGTGAATGAAGGGCACAGATGTAAATCAGCTGGACTTGAGATTCTCTCAGAATATTATAAAGCGTGGAAGTCTCCTCTCACTACGACAATCAGATTATCACTATTAACTACTAGCCATTTCCCACAACAGTTTTACCATGATTTGGTCAGAACTGCTGTCACTTTATCTCACCTATACCTAACCCAGTCATCACATTTATGGGTTTTAAATATTAGCAGTCATTCAAAAGATTTTTTGAACATATGTAAGATACCTCAATTGATTAAAAATCTGCACCAGTCATTCAAAAACCTCCCTATCCAGAGATGGAATATTCTTTTGTGGTGAGGGCTACCTGGATCTACAGCTCAAAATTTTTCAACTTTATACCAAATCATTCAATGCATTAGTTATTTGCTTGTAAAAATCCAGAGTATTTCAGTACATCTGTACAACATACATTTTCTCTCTTTTTAAGTATTTTTTTAACAATTATATTTTTAACCTTGCTTCCTCTGTTCTTTCCCAAACCTATCCATGATTACACCTATGCCGTTTTCAGAATTTTACTGATGCCAAATAGTTTTCAAAGAAAACTACAATTATGCATGTTTGCTCTTTTTTAGTTACACTCTGATATCATTCAGCACTTGCCCATTTACTAACATGTAGTGCTCTCAGTTTTTCCATTTTTATCCATTCATTGTTCATCCCTATTACTCTCTTGTTGATTAACTTTGCTTTTTAATCACATTTTTTTCAATCCAAAGAAGTTCTGCTTCATTTTCAATTGTATTCTCTTTCATTAATGAGATGTATTCTTTGGCATCTAATGAATCAGACTTGCATAGTTCCCAATTATCATTGGTATTCTCAGGTTTAACTGTTACCTCCCACTCAATGGGATCATATCTGCTTTCATTTTTACATACGTATATCCACATATGAAACTTTAAGTATGCCCTGTTCACTCTGTAACATTGACTACACTGTGGTTTTACATATCAAGCAAAATTATCATAAGCACTTTTAGTTTAGTGATCAGTGACTTAGATTAAGGGCAGCATAGCGGAATAAAGGTATTCTTTGTAATTTAAGGTAGCTGTAGTATTTTGAATAAAATTCTAACTGAAGAATTCTAGAAACTTCTTCTCATACTTTGAGAGCCAAGATATAGCCATACAAACATTCTTAGATACTCCCCAAATGCAAATGCATGCTCTATGTGAAAAGTACTTTGGGTTCTCATCAAAGAATTATCTGGGACTTATTTTTCTTTCAGTATTAAAAAAAAATGAAAAGAGAGAAAAACAAAACAAAACCAACTCGACAGGAAAGTTTTACTACTTGCACTTGTATTTTACAATGTCATAAAGGCACAGGCATGCTGGTATACTTCAAGGGACCTTTTTTAATTTGAAATGAGGAAAAATGTGGTATTGCTGAACTATGTTTCCTGAAGCTTTATCTTAGGTTAGATCCTGTTTGGCACATGGTTAAAATATAAAGGTATGTTCTGTCAGCAGAGGCTGCACTTCAATAATGAAGTAAACAAAAAGTGTGTGCATTCATCCATATTAGTAATTAATTAGTCCATTTTACAAACATTAAGTTGAAAGGCATGGCTTAAGTAATAACACCAAAACGATTTACACACACTTAGGAGGATAAATATTCCCCTTCTAGGTCTAAGGCTTCTAATGAAAGAAAACTGAGTAAACTTGTAAAATGTTATGTGTATATGGTAATAACAGTGTATTTCCAAAAGTTGATAAAATAAGGATTTAATTATGCAAGTACTCCTACACCAGTAACTTGCATGTGAGTAAGCGCTCTGCATAACATACATACATAATATACATTGATAATACACAATTATAATTGAATGCTTGTAATTGTTTTCAGGATCAAAGCCCTTATTAAAAATTTAAATTAAAGACTTATAATGGTAGTAAGTCATGATGGACTTACATGAGGGTATAATGAAATTAAGTCCTGTAATAAGTGGCATGTTGTGCATATACAATTAGATAATCTTAGAAGTGATCAATGTAGGGCTGACAATTGCTAAAAGGAAAGAGATGAAATCGTGGTGATATTACAAGCACTGACAAGGCAAATGAGAAAACCAGTCCAACTCCAGAAACAGTATTCCTCAGGAGACACGTTGAACCTACCACACAACTAAAGGGACAGGAAATCTGAAGAGACGAAATGTTTGGCTATCGCCAGGCTAATGACCTGAAACTAATCTCTGGTAATGACCAACAGCAGGAGCCCAAAGTACGAGAGAACATCAACTCCGCTGCCTCTGACCTGTGCTAGCAACAGCAAGGCTGGACTCCTCCCAGGAAAGCAGAAAGATAAGTTACAGGACACAACCGTTCAGCAGCAGCAGTCACACAAGGACCTTTGCTGACTTGGATTTTAAAAAGCACCTCGAGAGCAAGGAAACACCATCTCTGTACTCCCTGTGAACGCACTAAACACTGGTCATGAAACAGCCACATCTTTCCCAGGTCTTCTGAAACTGCAGAGTGATAACAGTTAAGGCAGCTGGAAAGCTGAGATTTTATACCAGAGTGACTATCAAAAGGAAGGATTATTTGGAAAGGTATGAAAAATATATAAAAATTTTATTCACTGCTCAACTTAAGTGCTTCTGAATGCTTTTTAAAGCATTTATAGAAGTGACTAGCATCTCCCCTTCATTACCTACCAAAACCAGAAAAAAAAATATGACTATCTGAGATGAAAGTAAAATCCTACTCCCATAATAAATTTGAAGAGCTGTGTGATTAATTTCTATAGGAAAAAAAATAGACTGTATTTATATTGCATTAGAAATGTGACAATTTTCAGGGAGAAAAATAAGTAAAAATATCAATTAGATACAGAATACAAACATTTACAGTTTAAACTGAATTACATTGCTTGAATTAGGGTAGACATGAATTATGGTTTACGGATCACACACCATCTCATATAAAAAAAAAAACCAGCACCAAAAGTTCGAATTTACAAGTAAGAGCTGAGAAACAGTTTTTCCAAGGATGCCACCCTTCAGAGTATACTTCAGTCTGATTAAAGATGTGTTCGTAAGAGTAGGTGCAGAGAATAATTCAAATACTTCTGAAAACTCTCACTCCTGAACAGAGACTGTTACTACTGGAACATCAAACACAGTCACAAATTTTGCTCTTTACACGTATCTCTAAATATTCATTTTAAAGACTTTCAAACACCTATGTAGGGTTAGGAAACTGTTTCCAATTTGAACACTCAGAGTTTGAACATTCAGAGCAAATGCCTCTACTTTGTCTAGTGCATGGAAGAATCTTTGGCTACCGAAAATTTCAGCCACTATAGAAGCCCCTTCCTCAGCTGCCTAAAATCAAAACACCTTAACATTGATAAAATAAGATTGATAAGCCTTAACAGGCTGCCGAGGGAGGTGGCTGACTCACCATCCCTGAAGGTGTTTAAAAAATGGGTAGATGAGTTTTTGAAGGACATGTTTTAGCAGAAGATGGGTACGGTTGAATTCGAAGATCTCCAAGATGTTTTCCAACCGGAAGATTCTATGATTCTATGATAAGAAACAGAAAATCAAGGTGATGCACCATGTCAGACTCCTACAGCCCTCCAGGCTAACCTGTACTGTCCTACAATCATAGAATGGTTTGGTTAAGAAGGGACTTTAAAGATCACCCAGTTCCAACCCCCTGCCGTAAGCAGGAACACCTCACACTGGATCAGGTTGCTCAAAGCCCCATCCAACCTGGCCTTGAACACCTCCAGGGATGGGGCATTCTGCAAGAAGGAACCAAACCATGCTGGAAGGACTGAAATTTGTTACTTAAGAAATGTTTATCTTCCCTGCATTCTGCAGGTGCTATACTCAAAATATTTAACAAAAGTTTCTGCTTCAATTTTTTAGTCAGCATTATGAACATTGAACAAATCAGGGTCTCTGGCAACAGGGGTGTGCTTATTCACAAATATTTCCAGCGCAGAAGACTAAGGCTAACAAATATTCTCAACTGATGTGTTGTTGATGCACATGAGCTGTGGTATCACTGATGCACTACCCTACACTTCCGTGTGCTAGTTATTATAAATCACGTGCTTTTAGGTAGCAGGGCTCTCAGACACTCAGAATGCTGCTACATTTAAAGATCACTTCTATAAAGAAGCTCATGATATGTTTCTCTGTTGTTTGGGATAAGGTAACCCCTTCCCCAATTTTTTTTTTTCAACTGAGACAGCAATGATGCATTTAAAGCCAAATATTCTTTTACTATGAATAGCAGCAGCAGATTAATCTTTAATTGCTTTAAAAATAATCAACTATTCTAGCATTCACATGCTCTTGTCTACCATCAGCGGAGCCACAAATGAAATGGCAACGGCAGAGATCTCCAGATGACATTAAAGACTTAATTTGTGCTTGACGTTCTGAGCCGGATGGTGATGCAGGAAAACCCAGGAACATCAGGAGTCATCACAAACCCCTGGAGCATCCCCCTGTCTGCAGGGGTCAAAAGACAGGAATGGATGAGAGCACCACACAGGTCTTCCACATTAGGAACTGAATAACAGATTTGTAATCCAGTACTGCAAGAAGCTGCAGGAACACAGGGAAGAAACTGCTCAGGCAAATACCACCAAAGACAGGGAAAACGCATGTTTAGATTCATATTCTGGCTTAGTAAGGATTAATATTTGGGTTTTTGTGGAAAGGCAAGGTTAAAGACACTTAGAGCTACCATTTGGGTATAACCAATTTATTTAAGATTATATATTGTAATTTGTATTAGAATTTTAAGGATATATTAGATCCTAAATCTATAAATTAAACTAGGTTCACCAGGGAAAATTCTTTCAAAACAAGAAGACAGACATCCAATATTCACTGACATCTTAGAAACATGTTTGCTAGGTAACTCATGCTGCATTTCAAAGAGAATCCACCACTGGCATTAGGAAACAAATGAAATAGCATCATAAAACTTATAAAAAACAGTGAACTGCAATTCCATTTCTGTAACAGTTTCTCGGGGCAGCATTGCTCTCACCGTGTCACAGCCGCATCCTATCAAAACACATGGCAGGACAGGAAATACTACTTGCAACAGTAGCAGCCTAGAGGTTCTTGGTTGATTATAAAGTGAAGCTCCTGATCGTTATTACCTAAAGCAAAATTTGAAGTGTAAAATGGATTATTTTTGTAGTATAAAATGGCTTTTTTTGTAGTTTCCTGTAATAGCTTACCCATGCATTGATTTATTGAATTTGTAAAACTGGTGTCTAGATCATCTTCTCTTCTGTCATTCACTCAAAATACACATTTAGTTTCTTCATAGGTTTCTTACTAAAACCTTTTCTTCTTAATCCTTCCTGCTAAGGGGAAAAAAAAAAAAGGCATTTTTATTGGACTCTTTCCAAATGTACTGGATTGGTTTTTTACCTTTAAAGAATAAGTAAATGCATAAAAAATAGATGAATAAATAAATGCTTGTTTCTGTGTAAATGGCGGAAATACTGCAATGAAATATTGGATTCATCCCATGTCACTAACTTTTAAAGAGAGCTGTCCCTCAATTAATATTCAACACATATGACAGCTACAGTTAAGAAGCGGAGTGCCTAAATTAGATTAGAACTATGGGAATACCAGTAGATTCAAAATGAGAACTCTGGCTTCCTCACAAAATTCCCACGTAACTGACAGTTCTTTCCACTCCCATTTATCAGTATCTGAAAACAAAGCCATTTTTTACCATGTTTCCTATCTATATGATGATATTTGAAGTGTTCTTTGGGATACTCAGCTACTTGTACAGTTCTAGCTTTAAGTTCAAATAACAGCAAAACGTCGACCAGAAGAACAAACACAAAAATTAACTACAGTTTTATTATTAGAGGGAGGACAGGAAAAGGGAGGACAGCCTTTTAAACACGCTCTGTTTGTCTGGGTACTGATAAACATGTGTTTCCTCCACTCAGACGTGCCTGGAATACTTCCCTTCGCACTACACATTCAAGAAGAGAACAACAGAAGAAGAATCTGAGGATTAATCAGTGTGTTAATTGAGGTTATCTAGATCATGATGGATGAAGACAATGCATTAAGGAAGTTACTATGGCAGCCAAACGCATCTGTTAAAACCAAAAACTAATGGATAAACAAACTGATGTTCACTTTCTCATTGATTTTTATCCAGATGCAGTGGACTATAAAAGAGCTATCAAGGAAAGCCATCCATCATCTGTCAACTCAGAATGCCATAAGAAGCAATTGCTAATCCTCCAATGATACCTCACTAAATCCTAATCTCTACAATTTATTCTTTGAAGAAGCATTAAACCAGACATCAAACCAGGTCTTTAATGCTTCTTAGACTTACTCAACCTGTAATCCATTAGAGATCATGCAAGCACTTTAACTTTTCAACCCAGTTATAATAACTAGACGGATATTGTCACTGGCAGGCCTACATCTTCCTTTGTTTTGTGTGCCTTGGGAAAAAAAAAGGATAACAACAATAGTGATAGTAATAATGAGACTATTCTTGTGCTTCAATTTTCTTTGTAATATGATCTTCAACTAATAAGAGTGTAGGATACTCATTAAAAGGTAAAGATAGATTCATTAAAATGTCAATGCTCGTATAATTCCAGATAAGCAGTAAAATTTAAAAAAAAAACCCCATTTTTTAATACTATTTAAAAATTTGATTGTTTCAATAATCGTACAAGATGCAACCAGTAAAATGGGTATGGCTGAAACAGTATGAAGTCGACATATACAAATAAGGTTCTAAGAAAAAACTAGTATTTTAGGAAAGGAGAAAATAATGATGGAGACTGAAAAAAACCCTATAGAATAGGAATCTTAATTTCATGGAATAATCATAAAAACATTAAAATCTCCCAGGTATGTTGTTAAAAGAAACAATCCCTTTTGCTTCCCAGTGCCTTAGAACTAGTTCATTTGAAGACTTTATATTAGAGTTCTGGTGAGACCAAACAGGCAAAAATTACCAATTGTAGACAATGATCTAATACATTTCAAGTTCTTCAGTTGAGACAAACACAACATACAATGCTGAAGCAGAAATGATCAACCACACCGAACAAAAATCAAACGGATAACAAATCACAGAAAACAGCAAGACAACAAAAAAAAAAGAAAAAAAAAAGAAAGAATGCTAAAGTGATGCAAAGAGCATCATCTGTTCTACCTATGCACCTCAGAAAGAACAAAAGTAGTTTCATATTACACATAATGCATAAAGCTTTTCTAAACAATCACATCACAATCGTACCAAGAGACTGACTAGTGGCTCTTCTATTCAAAGCAAATTATTTTTAAGTGGAAAATGGACTCCTGTTAAAATGATGGAACAATGTTTTTGGAGGCATCTGTCATCAGAACACACATTCCCTCCACCCAGATAGAATATTATATTAGAATTTTATAGTACCAGATAATGATCTAAAGTGAATAAAGGTTATTAAAAAAATGAGCCATATAACCATTAAAAATTAGAACTTTTTTTGCATTGAAGTTAGAGATACACTCACAAACCTAAATTTCCAAAGTAAAAGTGAAGTAGTACGTACATCCAAAAGAAGTTCTATATAACCAACAGGTGAATTAAGACAGGAAATAATCCATACACTGAAGAGAGGACAGAATGATTTAGTCTGCTATCTTGGTAATGTGCTTGGTCCTCCGGAGACAAATCCAGCAGCTGTAAACAAAATATAGTGTAATGGAAAGGAGGTGCAGAAGGAGCAAAAGACAAGAAAACACACTAAAGCATCCTTGGTATTCTTTCCAAATGAGGATCCTGCCTTCCGAAGGAAGAAACCAACAGAAAACTGATCCTTCAGAGTCCGACTGCTCTGATTGCTGCTCAGTCAACACATCATTCACATAACTCGAATTGCAGCTCTTGGATGTCAAGTAGAGAGATTAAAAAAAAAAAAACCCACAGAAGTTCCCACAACCACATGTGAACTGGCAGGGAATATGAAGGATAAGGACTTGCTTATTGGAAGGGCTGACCACGCAAATCCATCTCCTTGAGCACCACACGATGCTTAGGAAAATGCCATGTTTATGCAGTATATTCATACCGAGAACGTAATTTAAGGAACCATAGCACAGAATTTGGAAGATAGATCTATACTGCTATAAGAAAACATTAATTTCTGGGTGTCATTCTGAAATATATTATGCCCCTGTGTGACAGAAAATATACTCTCAACACGTACAGATAATATAAAAATAACTCACTTTAATGCAATGATCATGTGAAAACTCCGACAGATAGGAATTTGAAAATTGTTAAAGCTGAAAAAATCCTTCAAATTCTTCCTCATGAAACAAAGTAAGAAAAGACTCAGAGAAGGGCAGATAACTTGGCAACTTTCTACCTGATGGATGCAAGCAAATACAGAAAATTCTACCCCACTGTGGCCACTTAAAAGATCCCAGACACAGTAAACAGGCAAAAATCTGATTGTATTCTTATTGTAAATCTTCAGCACATTGAACAGCTGCAAACAGGCATATCAGGTGATTTTTTTTTTACTCAGTTCTCACAGGGAAAGGGAATCTGATTCAAATCATGATGGGAATATGATACAGTTCAGTTGTGACAGACAAGGGGAATGAAAAGGAAGACAACTACCATTACAAATAATAGGTAAAGCTTTTCAAATGACTTGGTAAGCTGGAAAAAAAAGGAAAAAGGGAAGGCAATTAAATGGAAGCAGAAAAACCTGAAAATATAAACCAGGAATTTCAGATAACATGGAAGCCTAATATAGGAAGGTATGGAATTCTTCATCTCCCAGAGAGATAGAGAAAGAACACAGCATGGGAAGACAACATGTTAAATGACAATACACACTTTTAAAAATAAAATCTATCCTGACCAAATTATTCAGGAAATGAAGAGAATTTCAAAAACTGTTAGGTAAAGGCAATAAATAATGCATATGAGTGTATCAGTCACAGGAAGGCTAGGAAGGAATCAGATGTTTCACTAAAAGATCAGGCATTAATTATGGATACTGCAGGTAAAATAAAATACTTCTGTGCATTGATCTTTACCACAGAATATATGGAGAAGCTTCTCCTACAAACTTTGTATTTCCAGTAGGAACCACTAAAGCACTTGGTTAAAGCATCAGGTTCTAGAAGATACCTTTCTAAAGCTCATTGTGAATTTCAGGGCATTTACTAAAAAATAAAATACAATCCAATTAAAAAAAGAAACAAAAACCAATATGAACTGATAATCCCAGATATCAAACTATTCCTTTGACTCTCACAAAAAAAAGGTGAGACAAAACATTCCAAATCTTCGGTAGTGCCACCCATCCCAGGAGAATCCCTGGGAGAAATACTACAGGATCTTGCTGGAGAGCACAACAGGAATTGATCCTAGACTGCATCACCTGATTGTGTGCTCAGAGCATCATCCTGGAGCAATTTCCTTCTTAGCTCTTCAATAATTTACCTACTGGCAGGAGTCTTATCATAATAAATGAGGCCTACGAGAAAGCATGCTAAATCTTCACAATACATACAATACCACTGGCTTTTCTGATCTCCTGAGCTTCTAAATTTGCCTTTCTCATTCCCTCTAAGCTCAAGACCTCTTTCTACCTCTGCTGTCTGGTTCTCTCTGGGTACTTCTGGAAAAGCTTAGCTGAAAAGCAACAACAGAAGAGAAGGCACAGAACACTGAAAACACCATTTCACTGCATCAGTAAAGCATACGTGGCATAGTATACACCAAAACGTGAAATGAGGAAAGACAGCTTCTATTAGGTTTATTGTCTGCATGTCCTAGAAGTAATACAGCACTTGAGAATAACAGCTACACGTCTCTATTTGGAAGATTCTACAGAACCCGTCAATGGAATTTCTATATAGTTATTACAGTCTATGCTTTAAGAAGCAAATACAGCAGAATACATTAGATTTCATGCCTATTGCAAGATTAAACCCGAAACTACAGTTAATTTAAAAAATGTGCAGAATCAAATCAACCTTTTATCATATCCTACTACCATATAAAAAAATCCAAATATCCCACATGATTTCTTTTCTTTTTTTAATTTTAGGTGTTTACAGAGCCACCTCAAAGCCTCACTTTCTGTAATGCATTGCCCAGGGACTATGCATACCAGTTACACAATCAACAGCTTGTCTCTATGAGAAGTCGGTCATCTGGTAGAGCTTCATGATTTACAGACAAGGTCCCCAGGACTCTGGAGAAGCGTAGAGTTCTTTTATTTTTCCGAACTGTTTAATAAAACATTTGAGACTTGAACCTTCTTAATGCAAATCCTCATTAAGCAATGACCTTGAAACCTCCGGAAGTTCAGTTCTTGTAGAACTGTTTCAACATGAAGCTGCAAAACTGTATGACTGTGCCTTCTGAAGAACAGATACTTTTCTCAAACGGAGACTTCTGAAGGAAAGCTCTAATCACCCACGATTCTTACAAGAAGCTCACAAAAAATACCAGACACAAGCAGGATTGTTTGGGATACCAAGATTCTGCCTATATCAGCCATTTGTTTCCGAATAGAGCAGGAAACAGTATAAGCAACCTGATACAGTGGGAGATGTCCCTGCCCTTGGCAGATGGGGTAGAACTGGATGATCTTTAAGGCCACTTCCAACTCAAACCATTATATGATTCTATGACTAAAAGCTGGATCAACACTGTCACGGAGATCTTCTCTCCAGGAGTAGCGCAGTGGTTGTTTATAAATGCTGTCTTGACATACCAAATGGGTAATTATTACCTTACTGCAACAATTTATATTAAAAACATAATTTTTCCATTTCTTACATATCACAGTATCACAGTATCACAGTATCACAGTATGACAAGGTTGGAAAGGACCTCTGAGATCATCAAGTCCAACCTATAACCCAACACTAACACCAACCATCATCTAAACCATGGCACTCAGTGCCACATCCAATCTCCCCTTAAACACCTCCAGGGTCGGCGACTCCACCACCTCCCTGGGCAACGCATTCCAATGGCCAATCACCCTTTCAGTAAAGAACTTCTTCCTCACATCAAGCCTAAGCCTTCTTTCAAGACCTGTGATTCACAGTACAGCTTTCTTTACAAATGACAAATATCATTAACAAAGCTGCACTTGGGGATCCCCCAAAAAATTCCAAGGCAAGACAACCACTGCAAACCGAGATCCTCTTAAAAATAATTCAGTTTCTCCTAATGCTTATCTGAGCATCTTGTCACATGATCACAACTGAAATACGTGGAAAGGAAGAGGGCATACCACTCGAAAAACTTTAACTTTTGTATTATTTTTAAAGAAAAACCATCTGAAACTGCGAAGTTTTCAGTGCTCTGATGTTCATATAATGAGGTTATGATGCAAGTGCTACAAATCAAGATTGACAGAACCACCGAGAGTCAAGCAGAATATAAAAACGCTGTTAAAAACCTTCTACACAGATACCAGTCCACCTGTCAATAAAATGGGTACCACAGTCCAGCTCGACTGTGCCAGACAGAGGGTTCGAGTGTGTCCATGTGCAGACCTTCCACTGACATCAGTTGCAACAAATGAAGAATTGAAGGCCTAATCCACTACTACAAAAATTAACATGGCTTTTGTACTAGTCTAGCAGGGACAGGATCAACCCCTAGACAGACTACTACTACCTGAAGTCCTACCCCGTGACTGTCTGGGGAAAAGACATTCCACCCTAGATGGTGCCTCCCACATACACAAGATGCCAAGCCCAAGATGGTTTTTAATAGTAGAGATTCATTCATTTATTACTTCTCCTTGTTTTCAATCCATTTCATTATCTTATTTGCAACCAAATACTCCCAGCTCTCCCTTCCAAACAGTAGATTATGCCACTTAATGGCAATCAAATTTCCTAAAGACATTAAAAACGCTATTAGCAAAATATATTTTCAAGCACTAGTATAAATCATTTCATATAGGCTTTGGAATTCATGGTGTGTGAGTCTTCAGTGCCAACGTCTGTGTTGGGGTCATATGTCCAGGTGTTCACACAAAATTAATCTCCAGTAGTAACTAATCACACTAAAACTTTCTCTAAACTAGTACGGCAATGTGAATATATGAGAATTTTAAGATGCTAAATAGTTTCTTTCTCACTTTTAGTAAGTCTCTCTGATACCAACATTGTTTATAAACACGAAACATAAAAGCAGGTTAAATAAGCAAATAGGACAACACTTACCAAGCTCTACACTTACCTGTCCACACTTCAAAGCTAAGCATATATCACATTGAGTTATGAAAAACCTTTTCAGTTAATTAATTTCAGTCCAAAACTTTGTTGTTGTTGGACTTCTACTCCTGGCAGAAGGTTGAAAAGGGAAATCAGTTACATCACCTCACAAAAGAGACACAAAAAAAGCATTTGCCATTTTTTCTCCAATTTTATCAGTTGATCTACTAGAAGACCTCTCCCATCAACATTGTCTCCTTCTCCATCTGAGATCCCCTCTAATAAATACATTAATGCTGTTAGAACAGATTTCTTTTCTCAGAGATCAATCACCATAGCTACATTTAATAAAAGTCAACTATGAGCAAATGCAGAACAACAGACTGGGACAAGCAAGTAGCTCCTTTGTAACTGTTTATTCTAAATGTTAGCTAGAGCCCACTTATTCTCACTTATCTCATTGGGTTTGGATGTGGCTAAGGATTCCACCTACTCAGCAAGCATTTTCACTCTATCTATAGAAGACTACACCATACCGAAAGTGTTTCTTCCTTTTGATGTGAGATATGGCAACAATAACACTTCAGTTCTAAAATAAAACAAGACAGCAATATAAAATATAGTAGTTACTAAAATCCACGGTGACAACTGACTACAAAGTTCAGCTAAAAAGACTTAAATGAGGTTGTCATAATGGCAGGTTTCAGCCTAATGAGTGTCCCAAATCAAAACCCAATTCAGCTCATTGCAGGACAAAAATAAAGAATTATGAGGTAGCATAACCGGCTTGTTAGGGTATTTCACGTACAGCCCTGCCCTGCTGTCAGGTACATCCCTGTTATCCAGGGACATATCTTGGCTTTATTTGGAGATACACTTTTAAATCACCTGAAAAACCTAAAGCTTCCATTCTTTCCTCTTTAATTTTGAAGTCTAATAAATTTCCCTGTCAGAAAAGTATTGAAAACAATGACACACACAACCAATGGCACAATGAAAGATACCAGGTGCTTTCTGAAATTTAAAATAAGAGCTGTTGGTTTATTTCATTATTATTTTTGAACATTCATTATAATACACATCTTGCTTCTCATCTGTACCTCTTCATCATGTCTTTAATTGTCAAATAAGAAAACTTGAGCTTGAGAAAAAGAAGTGACCCCTTCTGGTCTCCTAACTTTTAGTAACCAATCATCTATGGTCTGCTACTTTCATTGAGGTCTGAATAACTTTTGGGAATGAACTGCAGACTAATAAGCAAGCTGAAATTGCAAAAAGAAAGTCACTCTATAGCAAATGTCTAACAGCTCTACACTGCCAAAGTCACTCTTTTTCTGGTGGAAGTGGAAAGTCAAGGCAATTTTGCTGAGTTGTAATAACAAAGAGCAGAGCTCCAAAGACCATCGTGTAGCAGAGAATTTTATTCAAGCCTGAACATTGTCTCCACACAAAGTATCTCCATCGATGCACTATGGGATACGTTTCTTCAATATCTAGTGGAAAAAGTTATTTTCTTCTGTAATGCAGGAAATCATTCTATAAAGTAAACAACAAAAACATGAAATAATCTTGAATCTGTTACTACGTATTGGGCTTGGCATTTGTTGGGGTTTTTTACATAGTCTTATTTTCCATAACTACTACTGAAACTGCATATTACATACATTTAATCTAATATCCTCCTATTTCCTTTATTTGTTTTGATTATCCTAATCTTCATTTATGCCAATGCAGAGCTAGACCAAAATTTGGTGATAATTAGAAGAGCTTAATTATGTTTGGACTCTAAATTCTTTAACAAGCTTTTATTAGTAGTTCTTATATGAAACATTCACTCTAGCATTTATCTGTGGTCTATCCTGCTTCTTGCTGTGATTCTTACAGAGCTGCAGAGCAGCCTACAGCTCTCACTGAATACTTTGTTACATGTGAGATGAGTTCCTCATATTCTAATTCTACTTCATTACACAAAACATAGCAAACATTTTTGAGTAGAATTTATAAGGAAAAAGTCCAAGAGTCTATGATGTCATATAGATTCTATTAATAAACAGAATTACAAACCTGAAAATAAATATTAACAGAGTGTTAGAACATTAAGGGATGGTTGAAAAATAATCTCTAATTAAATAAATCAAATGTAATTTATTTAATTAATTAGATATAATCTTACAGTATCTTCTTAAAGGCATTTAAAACAAATAAGCTCCCTAATAAACCCACATTCCTTTCCAACTGGCAAAACTCTCACAGTATGCAAATAAAAATAAAACCTCTCACAAGAATTATTAATCTTTTAGCACCTAGCATACCTCCTCCTCACTGTAGAACTCTACACCCAGTCATCTCTTTACGGTAAGGACTTTAGTTTAGGCTTGCCCAATATGCTTCATTTTTTACAGGTACATCACTCGTCAGCCAGGATGATTGTTAAAATCAAAGAATAGATGTATTTTAATTATTATCAGGCTTGAGTAAATACCTGTTCATATTTCTAAAACATGCATGGTAAACAAACCAGAAATGAGTAGCCATGACTGTAGCTCCTCAACCTTTGTATGTTCACATTTATAGATGCATCCTACAGCTGAGAAGCTGTGGCTGGCTGCAAACGCCCTACATCTGCCGAGGTAACAGAGGGCAACTTTTCCAATGTATGTAAATGCAAGGTGTAATCAAGTATTGCAGTGTACCCAATTACTGAAATTCAGTAGATGCAAGCAATCTCTTCAATATCCTATAATGTAACAATTGCAATAACAGACTCTTCTTTCTTCCCTTATTAAATACATCATACATTAATATTTCAGTTTCACATGTTCAGATTAAATCCATCCACCCAAGAACTAAAACCTGTAAGAATCCCCTACCGCAGGCAGATATTTCTAAAACAAGTTACAGTATTGCTACTATTCCTGCTTTTCATTTGGAACTAAGTAAGCCTCTGAAATGAATGTGCTCCAGATACCACACGGTAAGAGAAACACTTCTTTCCCTCTGTGCCTTTGTAGAGAACAAGGCAGGAGAGCTCCTGCTGACAGAGCCAACGCAAAGGCTGTGTCTTCCCAGATCAGGCCAAACAATGCTGAAGAGCTTCTTGTGCAGAAGCACAGGATAGGCACAGCTCACCCCGTCATCTCCACTGCCCGTCCCCAACCCTTCATCTCGAAGAAGAGGCGATAGCAATCACCAAGTGGCAGCCACTTTCCCCAGAACTAACGAGTCTTCCTGCTGTAAACCCCATGACTCTAAAAACATTCTGTGAATGTTTCATTTTCTGTGTTGTTTCTATTATCGTTAGGAGCATCAAGGCCATCATCTTCACAGCTCAAAAGGTAATCAGTGGAGGCAAAGGTACAACCTCCTAACAGAGCAACTTTGGAAGGAAGAGAGCTTCTGCACTATGACAACCTGTTGCAGAAGGACCTAGGCTCAGTTCAATAGCAGAATGCATCATTTCTACATTGCTTTGACATAATCAGTGAATTTTAAAGTGGGTGTGCGTTATAAACTCAGAAACAGTATTCAGTTAGTATTTTCACCTATTCATCATTTTAGGTTGCAATCTGTATTTTTCTAACATTTTTGATTACTGCAAACTAATCACAATCAATTATCACACTGAGACAGTCTTGTAAATAAGCAACTGGCTCAGTAAAATACACGGTATGCTCTATTAAACATAAGTTATAAAATAATGATTTAAATCTAATAAACCAAACTGCTTAAGGAAGAAGCCATTGCTGTATTTATGCAGAGCACTTTTGGCTTTTTTGTTATTAAAAAAAAAAAAGAAAAAAGGAGAGGATTGAACTTTAACGCTATGACCCCCATGTATCTGGGTCAGATTTCACCTTAAAGGCTAATGCGGTTTAGCTACTTATGAAATAATTATAAAACTACCTCTACCCCTCTAAATCAGGAGCACTGACACTCATTGGAATAATCCCCTCCTCTAAGTTCCTGAATCCAGCACCAAACCCTGGCAGTGCCAAGGCTTCACATTCAATACAGTTAAAAGGCAGGACAACCACTGTACCATTCCAGCACAGCTCATCTCCAGGGTACAAACAAGAATCCTGCTTCTCTTTTGTAAATTTAGTGACAGAATGAACAAGAGAATTAATATCCTCGCCATACAACGCTACCCTTAAAAAAACACTAACAAAGCACACACCTCTGGAAGCAAACATTGGTTTTAGCAACTATTAACAAATCAATCCCAAATAAAAACTTCTGCAATAGCTCTGTACTGTTTTAATGATAACCCGCTCACCCTCTGAACTGCAATTCACTGGAAAGGAAACAAAGATTCCCTGCACCTTTTTTAATCCTCACCAGTGTTGCTCAACCACAGAGACAGCAGCCAGCTACAGCTCTCAGCCACTCTGAGCACAAATGCTATTTTATTACACGTTAAACGGGGAGACATAAATAAACATTAGCATTGCAAAATGCAGCACAATGTTGCAGGTTAGTCATGCTTTTTGACACAAGTTTTTTTGGTTTTGTTAAATATCCTGATTACATTTAGAAGCAGCACAGCGACTGTAGGCTGGATTGTACATTTTCCACCTTCCTTGCCAACCACATCAGGAAAAAAAAAACCCACCCTTGTCACTGCAGTAAAACCAGACCCCCAAAGCCCTTTCAAGACAATAACCCCATCTCATCTCAAATGCTTGCTTTACAAGTTCTGACATCAGTGAGAATAACCAGACCTGGAAAAGAGACTATTTGCTATTAATATGAAATTAATGGCTTGTTTTTACACGGTGCTATAGCCCCTCTGTCTGGTAACAACCAGCAATCAAGGCTCAGTTCCTATTGCATTTGAACTTTTAACAGTAATGATGCTGTGAAATAAACAATGTCAAGATCATCACATAATTTTGGTGTCAGAAAAGGACTAAATAATAAGCTATAACTTGCTATCTCTAACGGTTTAGAAAATATTTCCTATCTATAAGCTTTAGGAAAAAGTCCGTGTTGGCATATACCCAGCTGAGGAAGTAATACAGAGAAAAATTACAAAACTAGGAGCATTATTTTCCTGAATAACATGCCCAAAAATTAATAATCAGTAAGAAAATCATTTAAAAGTGATGTGCAAAGAAATTCATTACCCACATGTCTTTTGGCAGTCCACAGCTAAGCAACTACAGTCCTGCTGAACACAAAGATTTTACTACAGAACACATTTCATGCAAAGAATAAACAGTGTAGTGCTATATTTTTCATCGTCATGCAAAACACACAAAACAGAATGCAGATATGGAAACTCAGTTCTAATAGGCATATTTAAATAATGCTCACACTTGTTAAAAAGAGGATGTACATTTATTTACACATGCATGTTTTGTAAGAATTCAGACTGCAATCTAAGACAGGAACAGATTTACTCACACAGATGTTCACATAAATTGACCATGATTCTGCAGATGCATAAATCTACAAAAGAGAAAAGGCACCACTCCCACACTCTAAATTGGGCCTATACATTTGCAAAATTGGGCCATATAGCAACCTCATTATAGAATAAAACCCAAAGATTCTAAACTACTCAATTGAGTACAACTTCTACATGGAAAGGTATCAGGGTTACATTTTCCCTTCATTCTCTGCTAACAAAGTTACAAAATGCCTTAGTGAAAGAGGCCTTTGCATACAAATTTAAAAACTAATTCATTTTTCTACAGAGAACACCTTCCACATTGCCAATGTACATGCACTGATGAGGTGCCTCTTTCTTAAGGCATAAAATGCAAGCAGAAGGGGCAAGGACCTTAGAATTGCCAAGAGGTTAATTCAAACATTATAAGGAAAAGAAAAGCCACAAAACCAAGAAATAATGAATAAAAAGGAGATGTTAAACCAAAAAGAGGAGACTTTGCAAGTCATTGAGCTCATTTTACAGGGACTAAAGCAGGAATTTCTTCAGGTATTTCAGAACAAACCTTCACTTAATCTTTTTAGCCACATTTTTCTTGGAGAACGACCCTCTCCTATCCTACCTGAGCTTTTCCCAAAGGCTTAATTCTTGCAGAAATACAAACATCAAATTACTCTGAGGAAAAAAAAACGTGAATTTGGACTTAAAAATCATTTGCTAAACATGATATGAAGTGAACCATTTTGTCTCCTACAGTCAGCAGTCATAAGAACTACACCACACAAAATCAAAGAAAGCAGTAATATGTTGTAAAAAAGACTTGAAAGTCATGGAAACCTCCTACTTAACACGCCACGTGAGAAACACAGCTATGAAAATACAAACTACTGCCTCTGGAGGACAGAAAAGATGGAACACTGGAAAAATTTTCAAGGTTTTACTTATTTTGTCTACATTTTTAAATATTACTGGAGTTTTAGAAATAAACATTTGAATAGTAAGTAATAAGTTTTTAGTAAATGTATTTTTCCCTGCTGCTACCAAATTTCACTAGGAAGAGTTGATCCAATTAAGTATTTCTTCAATGGAAGAGTCACTGGAATTTATAAATGCAGCTGCTATTTTAATTTTCCTTCTGGCTGCTTTGTTCATTCTTCTCTTCTTGAGAATTCTTCTTGGCATTTTACCAAAGGGCCTCAAAAAACCCTGAGACAGAAATTAAAAATCCACTCAGAAAGCACTTATACACCTGTGTGTGTTCACCTTCTCCACGTTACCTACAAGTTCCATTTGAACGCTCATCCTCTGTCCTTGTGCTGGTCAGAAGGCACTCCCCTGGCAGGCCTGTCTGCTCAGCCCTCACAGGGAGCTGTTTTCCTCCACTGAAGATGCACTTTACTCACTGGAGTGGCTCGAGATTGGGAATGGAGGGAAGGTAAAAGTATAAAAGCAGGTTTAAGAGCTGTCTGCCTTGGAAATTTAGTCCTGGGCAATGAGAAAACACAGTGCCAGTTTTGATCTGGAGCACAGCACCTTATTAAATGACACTTCTAAACCTCACCATATCAACCCGAGAACTAAGTCCCCTGGAGTAAGAAACCGTTTCCACAAAACAAAGTATCTTTCTGGTTTTCCTAGATGCACTTTCTCTACTCTTGTAATGCAAAAAAAACCCCGTACCTATGCTTAACAGTAACGGAAAAAACAAATCCCCTTCACACAGCAGAACCCGAAAGAGACTTTCAAATAAAAAACTATGCAATTTTACTTGGTTTTCAGTCCAGTCAACTACAACAAAACCTCCGGGTTCTGTTCTGAACTCCACAGCCAAGACAAGCTCCACAACAAAAGCAGTTGTCTTGCTTAACAAATCCCGGTCCTGAAGTCACTACAACATATGAGGTCTCAAGCTTCCTCAAAAACAGGTACCTTGCAAATGTAAAAATACCTGCTTACACCTCATACACATGTGTGCACATGTGCACAGTTAAGATGGGAATACTTCAAACTTGTTCAAACCACAAGGAATCTCAAAAAGAAACCACCAGGCTCAGAGACATAGAAAAGTTTCTGAGATTTATTTATTTGTTTAGATATCTGGCCAGGTAGTCCCACACCATTTTACTGGGCATTTTTCCTTGTGCAGTTTGTTTCCAAACAAGTCATGAAAGAAATCAGCAAAACCAAACAATAAGATGCTTTAGACACTTCCGGAAATCCACATGACATATAGAATTTGAAGATAAAGCCAAAGCCATGCCACTCTGTGTATGCACTGGGCTCTGGAGAAGGTTTCAAAGCAATGAGTCAGATGATAAACGCCCTGCTACACTAGACACAATCTCGTAGATAGAGACAGGCCTTTTGCTTTAATTTTTAATTTCCATTTTCTGTGGGTTTAGACAAACCACTGACATTACCATGATACTTTGTAATGAATCAATACTTTAATTTAATAACTGTATTCTGTTGTCAACATATATCATATAATGTCCTTGTATAGATGATGAAAAAATATGCCCAATAAAATGCAAGGCTTTGCTTTTACCAGTGATCAGAGGTTAAATCAATGTAATGAATCCTTACAGCCCCTAGAAGAACTTTCTTCTGGGTTAAAAGGCAGTATGGAATACTTTCAGCCATATCCCTTCCTCTCATCATTCCAGTTCTGTGAAAGCTCTCCTAGGTCATGGGATTCCAACAAAAACTTCAATAAAAGGAACACAGAGGAAGTAGAGCTGAACAGAAACAATGTAAAACTCTGCAAGAAGGACTTTTATTTAAACATTCCACTTCTTTATGAACTCTGGGATAACTATGCTAGTTCATAACTATACAGGGGATTGTAAATGGAAAATGGAATTAAGTCCAAGTCACCCAACCTTACTGAAACAGATGAAGCAAGTTGTGGCTGTAAAACACAAAAAATAAAATCACAATAATTTCCAGTTTAACAGTGTGACTACAGTTCTGTACCTATTATTTTTATCTTGACAGTAGCCTTGCTGTTGACAAGTATTTAATATGGGAAACACAAATCTAATCATGTCTGTGGTGCGTTGACTCATGGTATGTGAATAGAAAGTAAGTGGGAATGAGGAAGAAGCAAATGCTTTTACCACTCCCAGTTGTTCGCTTAAGTATTTTTTTTCAATTCGACAGCTTTTGATGCATTACAAATTGATAAATAACTGACATTAATCTTAGTCAATGTTAACAGCACGTGCTTTACAGCCACGTGTGCTCCCCTCGATTTCAATGACAACTCACGATCATAAAGCAGTGTTCACAGATACGTGTCATTTGCTGGCAGAATGTTTTAGAGCTCTGGGAAGAGTAGGTCTGGTTTTACTATGGTTTGGCACCTCCCACAGCACCCTCCAGTTGGTGAAAACCCCGCAGTTCCATCTAAGTGTCATCCTTAATGTGAAAGAGATATTTGAGTCAGTGCAAAATAAAACAAACAGCTTTTACCAAAATGTCAGCGTTGGTAACAGTTCAGCTGCCAGATGCTTGTTACTTGAACCCATGCCGTGCATAACAAACAGAGAGAGAAATGACTAGGACAAACGACTGGACCAGAAAATCTTTAGCAAGAAATCAAAGCATACTCAGGCTGCAGTCTGGAGTCTTAAAAAAAAAAAAAAAGTTCGCAATTGGACTTCACAAGATCTATTGATTAAGAGTTCTGTAACGTCTCTTTCCTTGGTTGCTATGCATTAGTTGAGCCCCACCTGGCTGACCCCTGTTCTCTGCATTAGCCTTTGGTCATATGAACACAAGAGAAACCACAGGGCTATTTCATAGCTGAATTCACACAGGAATTTTTATAAGTACAATATCTCAATTTAAAGACAATAACATTACTGAAGAACCCAGAATACCATGAAAAATGCATATTGGAAAAATCAGGGCATGACTCTTCAGAAATGAAACCAATGGCTGGACAAAAATAAAACCTCACTGGTGTGTTCCAGTTGGTTGATTTTTTTCTGGTCTACAGGCTGGACTATCCTTCTAAAGCAATGATCGATTTTTATGTTGAACACTGGCTAAAGAGGCTCATGTTGTAAAAAGCCACAATCCAAGCATGATCATGAGAATCACATGCAAGCATAAGGCACAGAGTGAGATTTGATGAGTAAGTGGCTTTTGCTTAGTCAGAACCTGAAGGATCTTCATCAAGAACTTTCAAAACAGCGAACAGATAGCTTGACTTTGAGTGAAACACAACCAAGAATTATTGTCATTATGCACACCCACAAAAAAATGAGAGATTTCACAACATCTCCTCAGATGAATATACACACAGAGAAAAGGCTTTACCAACATTTATTTCAGGTGGGCAATCAGCTGGTTTTCTGGAGAAATAATTCCCGATTTGCCTTCCATTTCCCTAAGTCATGCTTTAAGCCTATTTTAATGTGTTAAAAAAATAAATAAACCGCAACATGAACCAGCATAAATAAAGACAGCTGCTTCTTTTCTTAAAAGCTCTGAAATGCTAAATAACCTGTGATTCCTGCCCCCATATGTGCCTTGCCAAGCCAGAGGATCACACATGGCTGTGAGCTATTTTGAAAGCTGGGGCATCAGATTTGCCTTCTTAGCTTCCTATTTACAGGGTACAATGAGATCCATGACTTTCTTTTCAATAGGAGCTGGAGCAACAGGCCCAGCTCAACCTGGGAAAGGAGGAGGGATTTGTGCTAAAAATTCCCTTTCTTCCTAAGAGCTGTAAGGGGCAGATGCAGATACTTGCTTTGGGGTCACACCGTGTCAGCAGATCATGGCAGAAAGATTGCCTTTCTTCTCCCTCTCCCTTCTGGTGGATGCTGCAGCCTCAGAGAATTTTACATGTATCCTCAGAGATGCTTCTATTTATCAGGAAAGTACAGCTGTAGGCTTTAAAAAAATTTCCACATGCCCTACAAATTCAAATCCTTTTTTTATGTAATCTATTTAATCTCCCATTAATGATAATCTCTGCTATCAATGTGCCCAAACAGGGTCAATTTCTGCTGGATTTGCACTTCTTGCATTTCATCCTATAACCAAGCTGTATTTAATGAGGGGAAACACCCTTCTGTAAAAGATATTAGCAGTCTTCCTAAAACAAATAATAGTTACGAGACTCTGCAACTGCCAGGAACATTTCGAGATTGTGGGTTTTCTTCTTCCTTTGTGTGCCTTGCCTGGAGGAGAGTCCTGCCAGCTGAACATTATTTATTAATCAGGATATTATTGCCTTCTATACCTTGTAAGGAGACGGCATAGAGGGGCGGAAATTGCTGTGGATTTCTCTTACATACCCAAAAAAATAGAAAGGGGAGAAAGGAACAGATTGCCAGGGAGTATCTAAATCCTGACAGATTTCACCTGGCAAATCCAGGTAGCATTTCAGACACACACAGGTCACTGCAGTTTGAAACCCCATACTTGGATCACACAAGGCTTGCGAACAGAGATGCACATTGAAAATCAGGTTCCTTTTGCTGCTAGGTTTTTTAAAACTGCCCCGTACATCTCCCTACAGTTAAGCGAAATGGGTAGGGTTCAGCTCTGCCCGAGATTTTCTTTCTGGTAACACCAGACTTCCTCAGCTGACACCTACAGAGCAAGCAGGCTCAGACACACCTGTAAGGGACGGTTCTCTATCACTGTAGCAGACATTGGGAAAGCGAGTTACTGCCTTATTTGCTCCTCTGCTTCACTGATAGTTTTATTTGTAATCACTCCCAGCCATCCGCCACCTGCACACCCACCCACCCACCCACACATCCAATTTGCTGTTCTTCTCCCGATTTTGCCAATTCACAAGATCAGTTCGCTCTGCATATACTCTGCCCCAGGGCTCATCAGCAAATAGATTTAATGGACAAAATAAAGTTCAAATTACTTGCTAACAAAATCCTCTAGTTGAATAGCCATACATTAGCATGCAGAAGGGGAGCCCTGGGCTGCAAAATCAATTCAGGTGGCAGCATTCAATCGAACTGACATCCCTAACAGAAGCAACTAAGAGTTAATGGAGGACACAGGGCTTTTCACTCCCTATACCCGCATCAAAGAGAACACAAATGATGATGACTGTAATATACAGTATAATTGAACATTCCACTAAATAGCACCGCACAGAAGTTCTTTCGGTACAGATCAGCATTTGTCCTGGATAACCTTTACGAGAAGCTGAAAGTTGATGCACTCAGACCACAGATCTAGCCCAAATTCGTAGGTTTGTGCCTGGCAGGGTGGAAAGAGCCAGCGACGGCGCATCCATCGGGGAACTAGCCCCCTCCTCTGCTTACAGAAAAAAACCAGCCGGTTACAGCACGACCGTGCTGTGACTGCACACAGGAGCCAGGAAAGCGTTTGGCTGCATATGCAAATTCCCAGGATAATACCCTGGGCTCCTTCTCTGTGGAACCAGCGGTGTCTGGGACGGAGAGATCATCCTTAAGGAGCCCCATTCTCATCGTATCTCAAGAAAAACGAGTGTGAAAAGCCGAAATGCCTCGCCGGCAGAGAGACACGGGCACAACCTACCCTGCACCTCCCCACTGATCCTGCTCGTCGGGTCATCGATTGTCCCTATAGCTCGGACACCTCCCATCATCTCCCAACCACCTTCCGCAGCCCAGCCTCGAATGGGAAAGGCTGAGGTTGGGTGTCTGCATCTTTCCTAAAGCTCCCAGCGAAACCTTATCACCCCTAACAGCAGCCCCTGCCTCACCACCCATCACGCGAGCGGGGAGCTTGCCCGGGAGGGGGGACTGGGATCAGAAGAACAAACTTAAGAGCATCTCGGCTTCTCGCAGGTCACCAACCATCCGGGAAAGCCGCGTCTCCCCGGGATGCAGGGATAGGAGATACGAGGGGAGACGCAAGGACAGAAGCGAGCGCCCCGGGATACGATGGCAGCACCCTATCCCACCGGGGAGAAAAAATACGGTCCCCCGAGCTGCGGGGAGGGGAGATGCGCCGGCAACCCGGAGTGCGGAGAGGGGAGATGCGGTGGGGTCGGGAGATGCGCCGGGATATGCAAGCACCTCGGGATGCAGAGAGGGAAGATGCGGGCTCCCCGGGATGCGGAGAGGGGAGATGCGAGGTCAGATGCGGCGGCAGCCCCCGACCACACCGGGGAGGGGAGCCGCAGGGACGGTTGCTGCGGCTGTGGATCTCACTTACGGATTTTGGGGGTGGTGCTGGCCTCCGGCGTGGTGGTGGTGGACTCCTGGAAGGGAGACAAGGTCCAGGAGGGCGCCGAGTCGTGGACATAGATCTTGTAGGAGGAGGTAGCGTGTGCCGCAGTGGGCCAGGCGGGCAGCGGCGGGGTGCTGGGGGCGGCGGGGGGCGGCCGGGCGGTGCCGGGGGGACGGCTGGCGGGGGACACCGTGTGGGGGTGCCGAGGAGCGGTGGGGCGCGGGGAGCTCCGCGCCGGCCCGCGGGTGCCGGGGGGGCGCGGGGGACCTCGGCTCATGGTGGTGAGGCGGGGGCTGACGCGGCTGGGCGGCCGCGGAGTGGCGGCGGCCGCAGTGGTCTCCGCGCCTCGGGGTGGAGCGGTGGGCTTGGAGAGGAAGAAGGGGTCCTGCCCCACGCCCTTGGCGTCCATCAGCTCGGTGGGGACGTACTCCTTGACGGAGCCCACCACGATCCACTTGAGCAGCATGAGGCTGAGCCCCAGCCCGATGAAGCCGATGAAGAGGGGCACCACGCACAGCCACGTCTGCTGCCGGTTCCACACGATGCAGTCGCTGCAGCGCAGCTCCCGCGCCGGCACCCCAGCACCATCCCCGCCCGGACCCCCCCCTGCAGCCGCCGCTGCTGCCGCTGCCTCCGCCGCCCCGGGCGCCGCGGCGCCGGCAGCCCCGTCGCTCATCCTCGGGGCATCAGCGCGCAGGGGCGCGGAGGAGAGCGCCCCGCTCACTCACATCGCCGCCCCGCGCAGCCTCCCGCGGCCGCGGAGTCAGCGGGACCGCCCCGCCATCCGCCGTTTGCTTCGGCCTCTTCGCTCTCCTCTTTCTTTTTCCTTTCCTTCTTTTTCCCTTTTTCCTTTCCTTCTTTTTCCTTTTCTTTTTTTTCTCTCCTTTTTACCTTCCTTCTTTTTCCTTTTTGCCTCTCCTTTTTACCTTTTTCCTTTCCTTCTTTTTTCCCTTTCCTTTTTTTCCCTTTATTATATTTTTTCCCGAGTATCCAGTCGCAATAATCAGCCTCCTCGGTTTATTTTATTCCAAGCGAGCGGCTCCGGCACATTCCTTTACAGTCGCTCTCCTTCTCTCCTCTCTTTTTCCTCTCCCCTCGGGGCTAGGGGGGATCTTTTCTTGCCGTCTTTCCTTCCTTCCTTGCTTGCCTCGCTCCCTCCCCCGGCTGCGCGGCGGGGAGGAGGCGGCGCAGCGCAGCGCTGCGCACCCGCGCCGGGATGATGGGGATGAAGGGGGGGGGGCGATGATCCGCGGGCGGGGCCCGGGGCAGCAGGCGCAGCTCCTCCGCGTTAAGTCCAGCCCGGCATCCAAACTCCAGCTAGCATTCCCGAGGGAAAAAAAACAAAAATCCACATATACACACAGAAGAAAAAAAAATGAAGATGAAGCCCTGGAGGGGGGAAGGGGGCGGCAGTGACCCAGTCGGTAGAAAAATACGGATCCGGCAGATAAATGGGCACGCAGAAAGAAGGCAGCTCCTGCCAAGCTCGCAGCTCCCGTTCAATTGTGTATTCCTATCGCAGCGCAGGGGAGGCAGGCTCCGCGCAGAAAGTGAGGCGCCTCCCACCAACGCCTAATGGTGGTTTCTTAATGCGCACAAGATAAATAAATGATCCGGGCAAACCCCTTGGGAGGGTGTATGCTCCGGCAAGCGGGTCCTAGGAAAGGGAAGGAAAATAAAATAGAAAGGAGGGGGAAGTGCCTGAGCCCGTCCTGCGGTAGGAGCCCAGCGGGCTGCGGCTCTGTGTCCAAAGAGATGGGGTGGAGAACTTTCAGCGACCGTCCAGGGCTCAGGACGAGGTGTGTACAGACGCTGATGCTGCCCTGTAACTGGCAATAACCAGCGTTTTGTTGGTTTGTTTTTCTAGAAGAGATTCATTAAAGGAAATCAAAAAGCACTAGACACCTGCAACAAGAGGATGATGCTTCTTGCAGCCGGTGGCACAGGTACCTCTTGAGGCTGCAGCACTCAAGATGCTACCAGACAAGTTGTGACACTGAGACAGCTTTTCCATTGCTTCTAGAGCTGAACTGCATGTTCAATGTGGCCAAAAGTGTGTGCTATCACTCACTGGACAAGGCATTTAGACAGCCAGGGCAGTCACCTAAGGGTTAACAGCAGTGGGCCAGACAGTGAGGTTGGCTACATTTTCAAAATTTTAGGAAATGGTCTGTAAATTTGTACACGTACAGGTGAGATTTGTCTCTTTTTTTTTGTTGTTGTTCTGAATTATTGCCTCATCAGTTTCATTTCCTGGTACTGATACATAATTTCATGTATTTAAAAGTATACTGATATTTATACAATGTAATTCAGCAGAAAAGTTGGAAACAAACTGTGAAATACATTTGTTCTGTATAGACACAGACAAATATGGAAAGTAAAATATTGCAACCAAAACATATCTGCTTGATTTTTTCTTCAGAATGAATGTTAATAACATTTATAATACAATAGCAAAATGACACTAACTAGACATGTACATTGTTGTCACTGCGAGCAATCTAACTGGAGTTTGGCAGTTTCTCTAAGAGAGGTCTCTGCTAACAGCTGTCAGGAAACCCTGTGGAGGTGGCTTATCAGGTAAGTATACTGTTCACTTTCTCATAAAAAAGCACTTTGGCATTGGAAAACATGAATATATGGGTTTCTAATCCTTTGATGAAGCTGCAAAAGGATTATGAGAAAGCATTTAGAAGCAACCACATAAGCACTGCCCAGTAAATAAAGGGATGCCCAGTGAAACAAGCAAACGAGCAAGGCAGAGAAGTCCTGGGAATCTTTGTCACCAATTCTGTGGAGCCCAGGATTTCTTATGGAAACCTAGAACCAGGAGGTTTTAGTCACGAGTGCCTGTTCTGCACATTTCCCACCTTCCTTGCAAACTAGGAGTACCTTGGTCCTGCTGTGGGCTTTGCACTGCCTGTACACGTGTCCTCTAGCTCTCGCCTCTTCTGCAAGCATATTGCTGTTCATTAAGCTCCATATGAGTCGTCCTTTGTATTCGTTCTCATGCAATTTGTACATCCTTTTTTGGAGAGCAGAGCACAACAAAAATGTTTTACAACCCTCACAAGACAGAGAGTTTTTAATTTTCTCATGACTGTGTCCTGAAGTCCTTCGGTGTCTCATCTGTCTTCAACTCCAATTCTTCCCCCGTTAAGATTTTCAAGATTTCAGGTCCTAAAATTTGTAATGGTTCTAATGGAAGACATTAGGATGCGATACATTAAGATGACTCAAGTGTAGCCATTTCATTGTTTAATATTGAAAGACTTCCCGTATTAAGAGTAAAGATTTTCAGGCTTGTTTTCTTACGATTTCCCATTCTTATGATTGAGGGTTGACAAACTATTCTTGAAATTGATTGTGGAATGCATTCAATGTACCTTACTTATATGAATTACTTAAAAACAGCTATTCCCCGATGAGTTAATGAAGATCTTACCATTGACTATTATCCTGTATGAAGAAAGGTCTAAAAATACGAAATGACATGGATCTTGATACAGGAAGCTCAAAGCAGCTTTCCCTTAACGCCACAGGAAATGCAATCATATTTCAAATAGGTTACCCTTTAGTTAAGAAAAAAAATGCCATGCACCTAGACAGACACTGGAGCTAAAATGTTCTGTTGTATACAAAAGCCCAGTCTCTGAATGCTTCTGGTTTATTTCTCTGTCCTCAAAAATTAATATTCAAATCATAATCAGTTTCTCAAATCAGCCCACTCTTGTTAAGCTGAATCTGTTCAGTGCATTAATTCTAATGTACGTAGGTATTTGGTAAATTTTACTTGCATTTCTTCCTACTCATTCTGTATCATAGCCTAACTCGGTTACTTTTTCTGGAAATATGGTTGTCATGATCAGAAAACAAAACGTGATTTAGTTTTCTAAACTTACTTGTCTTCAAAATATGCAGAGGAATCTTTAGTATCTCCTTGAGGACATCTGTGGCTGGAATGAAAGAGAATTATTTACCTACAGAAATGGTGTTTTTTTAAGGACTAGTGTCACACATCCATACCAGGTACACTGTTTATGCACGTGTTGCTGTGTTTGTTAGAGGGGGGGCTGTGCATTTTTGGCTGTGCAGCAGTTATGCCACAGCTGATGGTTCTGTTACAAAGGTGCTACTCCTGACTGGCTTCACTACTCCTCCATACAGTGGAACCACATACAGCCACATGGTCTTCAAACCGTGAAATGAGTTAAGGGAGTTAGGTTTACTTTAGCTGCTGTCATGGAACTGGCCCTACCTTCAGGATAGCTAACAAAAGAAAGAAATTTGCAATTGGAAAAGATGACCCTTTTGGATCCATTTCGTCACCAAAACAATATGCATGTGAGATGTCCATATTCCAATCTCATGTACACACACTTAGAAGTCTTTGTTTCCTCCCCAACTTTACGAAATGTCTGAAGACATTGATTGTGTTTCATGTAAACATTATCAGAGGCTGTGAGCAACAAAACCTCTCTAGTTACTGTGGTGTGACCAGCCGCTAATAGCAGACACAGCCTCTCAAAGTTAGGAAGAAATTAGGAAGCATTTAGGAAGAAATTCTTCACAATGAGGGTGGAGAGAAACTGGCACAGGCTGCCCTGGGAAGTTGTGGATGCCTCATCCCTGGAAGTGTTCAAGGCCAAGTTGGATGGGGTCTTGTGCAGTCTGGTCTAGTGGGAGGTATTCCTACACATGGCAGGGGGGTTGGAAATGGATGACCTTTAAGATTCCTTCAAACCCAAACCATTCTGTTATTCTAAAATTGCGCTGGAGGATCGCACATCACTTGCCTTCTTCTGGCAGTTTAGCAACAGTCTGTGACAAATGAAACAGAATTTCACAAAGAAGGTACCCTGGAATAGGGGCTGGCGATAACAATAGGTGTTACGCTGCTGGGGTATTTTCCCGAACTAGGGCATTTGATTATTCTTTACTTCATTCTTCCTCTTGGCTTTCATCCTCTGCTCAGCTCCAACATTCATGTCCCTAATGGCTGGTTCACAGTCAGAGAAAACCTTGCTTTTAGTCTGAGATCAGCATGTGACTCTTCATTCTTCCATGTGAAGCATATAAATAGCATTCCATTGATGCCATTAACCAGAGCTTGGAACTAAAATACTCTTTCCCATGCTGATTGCTAAAGTACCCATTAGGCAAGACAAAAAGACTATGCTTTATTCAGCTAACTTGTTTTCAAGAGACTTGGGCTATATACCTGTGCATAATGTAGAGCCCGAAGTGTTCCTCCTTGTGTTTCTGCACAGGGGTGTCATGAATGCTTCTGGTACCTGGCAGGAATGACACAAGTCACAACGAGTGAGAAATCCATTGCAGAGTTCAAAAGCATGGCAGCCATTTGAGATGCTAGCGAGCTGCCAGTTAGCATTATGTCAGTCTCAGATAGGTGTGAGATGAGTGACAGTTAATTTTGGTTTAAGGAGAAGAGTCATGGCTAAATTAATTGGATAAAATACACCCATCCTTTCACATGGTGTAAATATGCTGATTCCTCCTCAAGAGTCAGCATGTCCTCATGTTTTCAGATCATTTGTAGCCTATTTGCAAACACCAGGGCTGCCACTAAATATTTAGAATTACACTTGAATGTACGCCAGTGAATATATGCAATTCAAATATTTATTTTGGCATGGTTTGTAATGATTAATTGAAGTACATCATGACATTAGCAAAAAAATCCACACCCCAAATCCTAAAAAACATGTTTCAATGGGGAAATATTAGTAAACTGAATAGTTTCTTTGAAGGAATTTATTACTAAATAACTGAAATTCTAAAGGCCTGACTTTTTATCATGTGAAATTCTCAATATTCTCCACTTTTAGCTGACTGTAAATTCAAAGGATTTTAGTGCAAGAAATTCTGTTTGGTAAGAGTAAAATCAAAGCAATTTTTTAATTCTGATTTTAGTGGTATTGTGTCAGTCCCTTAAGAACACACTTAATAATGATTTCAGACTGAGAAATATAGTGACTAGTCTTGAGAATGCCCTTGTGATATGCTGAAGACACTGCAACATAACAGAAATGCATATATTACCCTTCAAGACTTTTTAACCCCAGAGATTTTTATCAGGAGCATGAATTTAGGATACCAGAGGAAGTAATATTTGAATGAAAATAAGGAAAATGCCATCTAAAAGGTCTTGCTCCAAAGCACGATGGCATCAGCAGAAATCTTTCAGTATTCTGCACTGTCTTGGACAGAGCCCTAAACCAAAATTCAAAACTTTCCAAGATTTAGGAAAAATGATGACAACTGCAAGTGAGGAGGCCTATGAAGTAATTAGTCATCAACAGAAAAGGAAGTTAAAATTATTTACTATTATGACTCACTTCCAACTATTTTCCAGAAAATCTGGAATACTTTTTCCACCCCAATTAATCAGGCAGAGAGGGAATATATACCGTGTTTCGGACTTGGGCATAGGATCATAGAATGGTTTGGATTGGATGGGACCTTAAAGATTTCTTCCTAACATCTCATCTGTAAAACTGTTCCCCCTCATAGAGTCACTGCTCTCCTTGATAAAAAGCCTCTCCCCAGCCTTCCTGTGGCCCCCTTTAAGTACTGGAAGGCTGCTTAAGGTCTCCCCAGAGCCTTCTCTTCTCCAGGCTGAACAACCCCAAATTTCTCAGCCTTTGCTCATATAGGTGGTGCCCCAGCCCTCTTGTCACCTTTGTGGCCTCCTCTGAACTCGCTCTAACAGACCCATGTCCTTCCTGCGGTGAGGATTCCAGAACTGAACACACTGTATTCCTTTTTCTTTTCAAAATTGTTTGCTGTCCAATGTAACTTCCACCCAGTGCAGAGAATGCTACTGCCTGGTATTGCTTACCATGGATCTGGCTGTGGATATTGTCACGTGTTGCAAGCAATAATGAATAAAAGTTTAAATACCTTTAGTTCTGCTCTCCATTGCAGAAGCTTTCCTCTTTGGAGAAAGGTGACAAAGGAACTCTTGTTTCTGCAGTGATTTTTAAATGCTGCCAAAGGGGCAAAGGGTTGTAAACTCTTAAAATGTACCCGAGAGAACAGTGGATACTTGTCTGGGTTCTCCTCCCCTCTGGTAGCTCCAGGGTTGTGCAGGTATGTATGCCAGCAGCCTCCAGTGATGGGTGCTCCAGGTTATCGGAGGCACAGCTCTGGTAACTTCTCCACTAACAGGGCTGAAGCATCCAACATGTTCTTTCAGAGTTTTCCCTGGAAATTAACCCAGCAAGAGAGACTGTCAAACATAAGAGGAGCATGAGGCATCCAGATACTGAATTAGTTTCACCTATTTCATTTTCAGAAATGAATGCTGCTTAAATATGCAAGGGTAACAACACGGGGCAAATAGTTCACCTCCAGGTGACTTTGAACTAAGTCTTAAGTCAATACCTTCTCTAAAACTACAATTATTTACTAGTATTGATTTATTTTTAGTCTTGTTTACCTTTGATTCTAAATAAAATTGTCTTCTGTCATAGTCTTTGGGTAAACAGTACATTCATTGTAGCTGTTACATTAAAAAGAGAGATTTTATATTTAAATAAATTATTTAAAATATTTTCTTAAATTATCACAGTGACAAAAGTCAAAGCAAGTCTCTAAAAGCACCAGAAATCTATTTTAGAGGGAGGAATAAAATAGTGATGGAAAAAATAGAGCTCAAAATAAATTTAGTGCTCTCATGATGTCCAAAGTTGATAGGAACAGAGAGAGATTAAACATCCTCATCCGTCCCAGTGATTAAATTAAATTCAAAAGGACTGGCCTCTCTGACAAGAATGACCAAATACATGATCGATCAAGCCAAACATTGCTGCCTATTCTAACACATAGAAAAACAGTGACAAGAGAAACCACTATGAGTGGTTGTTTAGTTTTCTGTAGAATCTAGAGAAATTAAATGGGAATTATTATTTTATTCACATTATTAGCATTCATCCAGAAATTTATTATTACCAGGATATTTTATTGTAGTACAGTGCCAAGTTTGGAAATTCATGGGGGTAACCTTGAGTTGTTCAAAGGTAGCAATGCTAAACAACACTGACCCATGGTCTCCCTGCTGCAGCAGGATGGCTCTCCCATAGCTGACAGAAGCTGATCCCAGGTGTTCCAGGACAGAATCCATCCCATGGAGACTACATTTCCATACTATAATGAATAATTACATTGATATAAAATGTAAGGCAGTTCTATGAAAAGTAATGAGTGCTATTAGTGGGATTTTGGATGTCAGATTCCTGCTACATAGGAGATTCAGTGGCTTAGCAGCTGCCCCGAATGTCCAGAACAGCAACAGGGAGAGCAAGCTGAGGGGAACAGTCTCCTTATCCTTCTACATAACACAGAAGGAATTCATTCCATTAGACTTCAGGGAAACAGTTTTGTGGTATCTGTCCTTAGAGCTACATCTGAGCGACCCTTTGAAGTAGAAAAAGCCCACAGCATCTCATCATTCTCATACCTTAATCAGGAAGAAAAGCTGGATCTTTCATCTTTAAAGCTTTGAGATGTCCATGAAATCATTCAAATTTTCCAAGCACTTCACCTCTTTGTGGATTTTGACTATGTGGAAAAAATGCCTTTTTTTTAGATCAATACACAAGTCAGAATAAACTGTTTCTCAGCACTGCTGTGCAACTATGAGGAACTTTTCTATACCAAGCCTGAACTAGCATAAAGAGTCAGAAAAAAATAAAGCAGGTGAGAATCCTATTTTTATCGCTGCTGTGTATTTCCATTTAACTGTGAATGGAGAGACGCTAGAATTGCCAATAAGAAGTGTTACAATAAGAAGTAAAACAATGCCTAGATTGAGATAACTGCTGAAGAAATATTTCAAACAGAACAAGAGATAGAATGTTAATTGATAAATATCTGCCTTATATTTTTATATACAGAATCTATTGTATTAAAAACTGTGATAAGGAGAAAAAAATGAACGTGCTCTGAAAAGTAAGAGATTTTGAAAGCAACAGAATTACCAACAACTTTCAACCTCAGAGTTCTAAAAAGAATAGACATCTTTTGAAAAAACAATTCAAGCTTAAACTTATTAACTACTGACATGCAAATCTATGTTTCTACTTACTAACACTGTAGGTGTTAACGCTTGTTTCTCCAAGGGAAAACTAGAGATGTGTTAGTTATTCTAAGATCCCAGTTAGTAATTCTGAATCGTAGTACTGTGTTGCTTTGTGTGTACTATGAATACAGCAATGCACAGCCCTCATCATCGTAGTTATTCTCTACAGTTCAGTAATCAGGGATTTAACAATTAATAAAAAATATTGATAAGAACAAACCTTGCATACTTTGATGTTTTAATAATAGTAAGCATGATAAACAAAGAGATGTAAGGTTTATTGAAAGAGTCACTTTGGGTTTTTTTTTTGTTTTATGGTTTGGTTTGGGTATTTTTACCAGACCAGCTGAGCTCGTTGGCTAAAGAAAAAAAGCTTTCAGTCACACAAGGATTTCCTTATTTTAGTCTCTTTCTTTCCCTACAAAATTACATTTTAATATCAGTAACAGATCTGAAGGAAGAGTGGCAATGCTTTTATAAGTTTATATGCATGCATATATATAAATGCCAACATGTATGTGTGTGTGTAAATGTAGATATATATTTGAGAAGGAAGATGTCAAAGCTGTGGAGTGAACAGAGGAATACGTACCCTGGCTGTGCAACCAGCTCCTATGACTTGTCCCATTTGGTACCAAAGCAAACACCAATCAGCTGCTAAAGAGTCACACAGCTCAGTCACGCATACAAATACACTTGTGTAAATATTCCAGGTTTTAGAAGCAATACAATACAGAACCACTCTATTCAATTGTATTTTAAGGTGGAGTTACATATCTGTGACCCACCAGGCTGTTCTGGCAATGAGACATTGAAGTGAAGTTCTCGCCGTCAGCTGGGATGCACAGAGGAATCCCTAAACAATACAGTTATATAAATAGGTTTTCAAGGACAAAATCACGAGTTTCCAGTCACAAAGTAGGATCAGAATTTTTGTTTCTCTTTTCAATACAAAATGAAGATTTTTATTTAAAAGAGCTATCAACAGAGCCTAAGTGGCTAGACTTCATACACTGCTCAGCTATTCCCTTGTTCTACAGCCATACACACTTCCCTTCATCTCTTTTGGGAAGATGAACCTCTTTTAAGGGGAAACCGCTCTAGAAAATGTGTCTATAATCAGGGAATCAAGGTCAGCAGAATGGTAAGTCTGTACTCAGAGGCCAGAAATGAAGATTACAAAATTTGTTTCTCTAGCTCCCTAATTGTCCAAACCTGTGATCAGGGAGTCATGAGTGTTCCCCAAGATCCCTGCATAAACATCTACTGCTATTTCTTCCCTTCCTATATTTCTACACTAGAATGTACTTCAAAATAACAATATCCACAATGCAGCAAATACGTTGTTCAAATGTGAATGCTTTAAATCTTCATTTTCAATGTTTATTTGGACATAGAATCATAGAATCATTAAGATCAGAAAAGACCTCTAAGATCACCCAGTCCTACCATCATCCCAACACCACTATGTCTACTAAACCATGTCCTAAAATGCCATGTCTAAATGTTTTTTTAACACCTCTAGAGAACCAGACTCCATCATTTCCCTGGGCTGCCTCTGCCAGTGCTTCACTACTCTTTCAGTCATGAATTTTTTTCTAATATCCAATCTGAACCTCCCCTGGTGCAGCTTGAAGCCATTTCTTCTCATCCTATCACTTGTTACTTGGGAGAAGAGACCAGCTCCCTCCTTGCTATATACACACATTATATAAAATACCAATGTCAAAAGTGCTATAGATTATCTATTTCCATTAAAATCACCAGTCAATTGCATTAATTCTGTATAAACCTAACTTTTGCAAATTTAGGTGCCTGAAGGTAAAGGTTAACTGAATTTCTATCATTTTAAAAGTCAAGATTTACTGTTATCCCTGAGCATTTTTGCCCTCCATACTGCATTTTCATGTACACTTTGAGCCAAACCCCAGTGTGGGATCAGGAGGCAGATGCATGCTTTAGCTGATAAAACCTGAGTTAGGTTTTGAAGAGGAGGCAGACACAATGCATGGTAGAAATTTACCTTACATAATTGTGCTTATGCCATGAATGCAGAAGAACCTGTAATGCCAATGTTGCTGCCCTCCCTCTAAAGGCAGGGGTAAGATCAGCTTATAGGTTTCATTACTTCTGCACTCTTGAGGATGAACCCTACATTCAGCTGTTCTACGAGTCCTGAAATTCAGCCTCCATTTCTCAGCCCTGCTGTGTAACAGGCCAAGCAGTACTGGCACCTACAGGAAAATTTCCTCTAGCAGCTTGTGAGAAACGGCTTTTTAAATGAAAACTGCCCCTAAAAATTATGTTGTATATAAATGCAAAAGCATATATAGAACAGACATCGTAGAACCTTTGGTCTCAGTAAACCTATTGCAGCTCACAAACATGGGGATATCTTAGTTGTAAATCTATCCTTCAACCATTCTTTTCGAGCAAACTGCCCTTAGAAACTGAGTGCCTTTCTATTCTAAAATAAGGAAACCTTTAATGATTAAGCATCCTTTTGATAAAGAAGTGGTACAATTAATTACTTTTCCAGTAATGGCCTCACCACTAGTTCTTAGGAGGTAAAGTCCAGAAGGGTGTCTTGCCTCTAATGCTTGCTTCATCTCTTACTGATTCATCCTAAAAGCTACTTTTGATTGAGTTAGAAAAAAATTAAGGAGGCAAACATGTACGTATAGCTACAAACATGTACACAGCCTGACTTGCTCCACAGCACGTTGCTTACATACACAAGTGAGATAAAAATTACTGCTAAGATGAAAAGCACAAAACTTTCTAAAAATATGTTCCTTTTGAGATGTATATTCACAATTTCAACACTGGCAATGCCAGCCAAAGTGGGAACTTTGAAGGAAATGTTAAGCTCAATCAGTTCAATCATTAAAGTTATGTAAATGGAAAAACACATTCCTTCTTTTTAGACATTGCTGCATTTTAGTTGCAATCATCCGATTCAAGAAGTGAGGATGGCATATAAATGTCAAAAACTTAACAGCATCTCAGGGTGAAATCCAGTCCCAGCTGTGGTCAATAGCAGAGCCTCTGTACTTCAACGGGAACATTATTTTACTCATGATCTTCACAGAGCAACTGAGAACTGAGGCAAGTTTAGAAGTGAAACCATTGAGATTACTTGTTTGTAAAAGCAGACAGCAAATTTTCACTGTGTACTACCAACTCAGGAAGTTCTGAAGCAAAATGCACTTAAATAAAAGAATGATAGCAAGACAGACGTGTACTGCGCATCATGTAATGTCCCCACTACTACGTTTTGACAGTTCTCACGGTCTTACTTAAAGGAAGAAACACAAATGCCACATTCTTTGTCATGAGACCGTGGTGGTGCAGCAGTGTCGTCCAAAAGGAAAGGTTTTTCTCTGAGTCTGGTGCTGCTTGCTGTTCAGCAGCTATCATTACCTATCTATTTCAAACATATGAAAAATAAGTTGCATAAACAGTGAGGAAATGTACTTTCTCCTGCCTTGTTCAGGTTATGTACTGGAAGACAGCCCTGATTTATGGCCAGCAGAAGTGTTCCTTGCCTAACCAGAGTACTTTGAGTGCTGGCATGAGAGCTTCCTTCCCCGCAACATTCCATGCCTTTACTTACTGAATCAAAGAGATTTCTAATTAGAAATTATTTTCTTCATTAGAAGCCAGTGAGATAAGGAGAATCAGCATTTAATTGACTGTATTCCTTTTGTGCTGTCATCTTTCTCATTACAACAATATTTTTGGTTTGGCAGTTATCTTTGAAAGTGGTCTGCTCATAAGGTGCTTGTCTTTGCCACTGAATCTTCTTTATTTTTAAAAACTGATACAAGCAAACAAAAACCAAAATTAAAAAAAACCTTTTCAAGTAATTCTAAAAAGAAAACTTCTGAATAACCTATTTTTAAATCATTGTTCAAAAATGTCACCCATGGTAGTGCAGTAATTTAAAGTCAGATGTTCCATACCAAGTCTATCGAATTAAAGAGATCTTTCTTATATATACCGACTATTCTATATTCTATTATCTAACTTCCATGAAGTTTGCAATTTAGTCAGCAAACCAGATAAAACTCAGATTTACTGTAATAGCTTAATGTTGACATTCCTACACAGTCTGGATTACCTGTTAGATCACGAGTGGCCATGCTTACCATGTTTAGAAAATAACCAGAGACTTGGACTGCTCACTTTTAAATGTATTGTAAAGTCCTCATCTCTTTGAGAATCTTGAGAAACATTAAGAAGATCTATCTATAGCCAAGGTAGCTGGAAATCAAAAACAACCAGAAAGACAGATGTTGGGGACAAGAGCAGATTCAAACTGAGAGCAGGAAGAATGACTATGTCTTCTTTCTTTTCAAGCTGTGAAGGTCACTTTTTATATTCAAATAATGTACAATATACTGCGGTATAAAAAGTATGCATTTTTATTCTAATTTGTTTTTCTTTCAAGTTCAGAATCACCAGCAAAGAAAATTACTCTAATTGCAATGCTTTGCATACAAATAGTGATTAAAACTTAGAGGATTGTTAAGACATGACACCACGCAACTTATTAGGTCAAATTGATTGACGCCTACACTATACGAATTTTTTCAATGTAGCTAAATCAAGTTAAGCTCGCTCAAGAATCTTAACTTAAATATTTATGATCAAAAAAATATGAGTGTCAAACCTACCAGGCACCACTTACCTGGTCCTTGACTCAGAGCTATGAAATAATCATAGGAAGAAGCAGTCATGATGTAGGATGGCATTAAAAACCAACAGCAGCAAAATCAATTTTCATCAGTTCCCAAAGAATGAATATGTAGAGACTAAAAACCTTTCTCCAATATATTAATACAGCTTATTTTTCCCTTGGTTAGTTTTATAGAATTCATCAAAGGGATGCTGAGTGGTTGAAAAGGTGCACATGAAAGCACTGAAGTAGTGAATTGCATACAGAGGTATTTCGTACATTTCCAGAAATTTTCTGTTTTTTTCCCTAATGTTTTCTCTTATAGAGTTAAATACAAACATCTGGAGAAAGGAACAATTCCCTAAGATTGCTCAGAATGAAATATTTGAACACACTATTTATGGTCAAATTAAAATTTTTCATAGGAAAAATAATGGCCACTTTATATATTACAAACAGTAATTTTTAAACTTTTAATTAGATTCACATTATAATAGATATATTTTGGATAGTATCTTACACATATGTGATATCATAGCAGAAATTAGCTGAGATTTGACACATCATTTGAGAACAAATGCCATTTCTCTGAAGCTAAATTACAGTGTATGTGTTTTCCCAAGGAGCGGAACACAAATCTCGCCAGTGGCTGAGGTTGCAAGTTATGTGTTTTTATTTTATTGGTCTAAAATTTGAATTTGTCTTTTAATAAAAAAAAAAAAAAATATGTTGCTATATGCCAGTGATGATAGGATAATGGATTAGGTCAGAGACAGTCTGTGTGTGAGTGGGTGAGACAATAAGAAACAAGCAATCTCTTCCATCACTTTTGCATGTCTTGTATCCTGTGAAGCAGCTTCTTTAGTCTGGACTATTTTCTAGTTTGCAGACTATAGGTATTATATACAGTGTTTTGTTCTTATACCTCTATCTTAATTAATTAATAATTCCTGCCAGTAATAAAACACTCCAGGGCATTAAGACTTGAATAGTTTTAAGTGAGATGCAGCTGAGTAGTGCTTTAAATACTTCCTAACAGTCATACCTTTCTTGACAAGTTCTGTTTCACTACACAGATTCTGCTCATATGGCCCACTCATTCTACATGTCCAGCTCGAGGCAAGTAAGCCTGTGCAATTAACATTTTGATATCTGTACAACTGTTGGAAAAGTCAGGTTTCTGATAGTATTGTAAGATCCATAGTGTGTTTTAAGGAGAGGTGGAAGTAAGCATATGGAATTAGTGCCTTTTTGCACGGGTAATGGATTTAAAAACATACTGTAACATTCTCTCACCATTTGGCATATAAAATGATATTCCTTTTCTATAAAAATGTTGGTGTTGGAACTGTAATATCTGCTCAACCAAATCTCAGCCTTCAAAAGGCACTGAGTTAAATTAGTATTTCTGCAGTGCTTGTATGACATACTAACACTAAAAGCAGTGCCATTGAGAAATACATCATGGGCACTCTAAATGCTACTAAAACAAAAGCCAAACGAAACTGTGACATGCTGAAGGCAAGAATAATTTTTATGATGAACAATTTTTTTCATCCGTTTATGAATGCAGTTCAACAGAGTTTTTCTTAATTGAAAAAGTGAATGTGTAGATTAACCAGGATTCCAAAGCGAATGTGTAGATTCATCAGAATTCCAATGATCCTCTCTACAGATGACGTGGGAATCCTCCTCGTCAAAGCTCACAGGTGTGCTATTAATATGCCCACAGAAGCCATACAGCTCAACTACAACTGCAGCTGACAAAGAGCCCCCAGTTTTTAGCTATTTATAGTTAACTAGAAATCAGCAGAAAACAAAAATTAAAGGAAGGAAACCTAATGATAGAAGAATACTCTTAAAGACAGTAGCTTTTATTACAAAGGTGGAATGATGCTGAATTGATCTCATGGCTTCCAGAGTAGATTGGTATCTTTAAGAAAATGGCATAGGTAGGACAATAAGTTGATGGCAGATTTGAGTTTCCTGTGCTTTTACAGTTTGCTTTTGATACTATGTTGCTAAATTTATGACTAATAACTGTTTGTTGGGCCTTTTTACCTTATGCTGAAAAACCTCTGATAGAATAGTAAAATGATAGTAAATGAGAGGCATGTTTCTTTGGAAACAACAAAACCAAATAAGAGGGTTACAGAAACTCTTGTCTACAGCTCTACATGAGTTTGAAAAATCTAGGCAAGGTTCTTTTCCCACTAACCTGCAAAAGTCAATCTGGCAGTTGGTAGAACTCTGTACCAGGACACAGAAGAGTCTGCTTTTCATTTAAGGAGCTGTGGTGGCCTTCACATCAGAAAACCCTGTCACAGCAATGTACAGCTGCAATGCTGGTTGTAGAAGACTTCCAGGGCTGGGCAGTGGATAGAATCTAAAACGGAAACAGTTTTCTAATTTCATTGTAATTGGTCCCAGGCTTAAAATTAAACTCAAGCTTATGTATTTAATTTACCTATTTGCCTTGCTCTATGAGGTCTCTGTACTTAAATTCTTAGCATATGATCCTGACAGGCTGTAAACTATAGTTTTATATCAATGCATAAATGTAAAAGTATTGATGTACAGTCTGCCACCATGGGACATGGCATAATTTACACATTCATTTTGCAGCCGCAAACACATAGATCCATATCATCCTGAGCAGCTGTAACCAAGCTGCCTAGATTTTAGCCAGTGCTACAATTTATTTTTGAATTACTTGTGCTAGCATTGCTTTAACACACTGTTCCAGCTAAACTGTGACACACACTAAGCAAACGTTTACCAGAGGAATCCTAAAAAGTCATCTAACTGTACATCACACGTGCCTTCTCTGCGGCAAGACAAAATTCTCTTTAAGCTTGCAACCCCTCAGACAAGCAGAATTTTGCCTTGTAAGTTAAATGCTGATGTAATAATCTGGAAATCATTGCTATCCTGTACATCCAGCTTTCAATTTTGCAGGTAAAGTCTGTGTGTTGCACACTTTCACCTCAAGGCCTAACTGCCCTCAGAAAATGGCTCACGAACTCTGTGGTATTATACCGCAGCTCTAAGGTAACAAGTTCCCGACATGAGCTCGAGGCATAGCAATACCGCGGTCTGTTAGGCCTGTTAACAGCCCTTTCAGTTGCTAAAGCTTTAACTATGTGCAGACAGAGGCCAAAGCACAGAGGTGACATGAAATGTGTGGGTTCAAGAGGATGTCATTATGCATGGCTTCATCACACATTGCGCTCAGCAGCAGCTAATGGAGTTTCCCTGTTTGACTCTTCAGCGAGCAGTGCATTTTCAAGGGGTGATGTCAAGTACAGCTCCACTGTTTGTGTGTGAGTTGTGTCAGAGTGCTCTGAAATGCAAAGATTACTTTTCTTGCAGGTTTTGCTGTATGGCTATCTGATCTGTAATGTTAATTCTTGTACGCTGCCAATACTTTTTTCGTACAATGTCAGATACCTAGCTGGCAAATTACACCTAAAACTGAATACATTTTCTTGGCAGAGATTGCTATTCTTCAGAAGGCCTTTACTGTTTTCCTTCCTCTCCCTCTCTTTTCCTCTTCCTGCTTTTTGTTTCTTTGTTAGGATTGGTTTTTAAGTGTCTGGTCTGCACAACAGAGTAATCTCTTTCTTGAGCACTGGGTAGATTCAGTCCAAACAAGAATCCCTCGTAGGGTTTATTTAACAATTTTGCTGTAGCAATAGACAATTTGTACCATCTATTTGATCTATAAACCTTGGACTGATCGTTGTGTGTGTCTGCAACTGCACTTCTCTGAGATTCTCCTCTCAGAATTCACCTTTTTTTTCTGTCTTCTGTGCTACTTCTACTCCTATTACAGGCCTTTAGTGGAAAGTCCAAGATTCAAGAATTGACCTAATCTCAGACTATGAGCAAACCAAATGGGTAACCTGGAAAAATCATTATTTGTCCAGAAGAGAATGAAGGTTTCATCTTCTTTGTATTAAAACTGGAAAGTAAATTTGATATAAAAGTAGAGATTTTATCCTAGTTCCAATATAATACAGTTTCATCCTTTGGCAAGGCCTTTTACTTCCAGGAGTGGTAATAGTTCCCTCGCAGTGGCCCTGTCTTAGTCACTTTCCAGCTTTTACCTTGAGATTCTGTGCCTCCAGGCAACTTCATACACATGGCTGGCACATGAGCCAACCCAAGGTTTGGTGTCCACCACAAAGCTTAACCCATTGGCAGAAATATCGGAGACTTGTTTACATCTCAGTTTTCTGATCACTTCCACATGCCCTGTGTGAAAGATCTTGATGTCTCTGAGACCAGGGTGCGTAACAGAAAGAGCAGGTTCCTTCATGGTTCCATTTCCATTTTGTTAGCAGAGTCCACAAAGGCCTCAAGATGAAACTGTGCAGCATTCAGACTTTCTCTGCACAATTAGTTGTCTATCTTGGCTAGACATTCAGGTTTTTCTATAACATGAATAATTATCGAGAATTTACTAGAATAATATTAAAACATTACCTAAGCCAGAGACTGCTCTGCAGTCACTGTAAGAACCAGGATAATATTATTGCATTTGATAAGATTCTTAGACTCATTTTTTCTTAATTTTATAGAAAACTCAGACTCATTAAGTGTTTTTTTCTTTCCTTCCCTTTATTTTTTCCTTCTTTCACACTTATTGCACTCTTTTTCAGGATTATAATAGGTTAGGTCTTGGCTAGAAGTTTGTGAACCTCCCAAATACTGTTCTTGTTTTGTCATAAAGAGGACATCAATAGCTGAAATCCACATATAATTTTCTTTTTCAGAAGAATGAGGCAGAAGACCGTGAATCTAATTTCGACATAATTTCAGCAGGGCCGGATCCATCCTTAAATGTTCTCTAGTCACTAACTTCTGCTTTAATGACATGATTATTGTTTAAATGTAGAAGAAATCAAGAGAGTTCTTATACAGTGTAGGTGTTTTCACCTGCTGTATGTAAAAAAATACAAAGCCTACCGCTTGAAACACATCAGAGAAGCAGAGGTAATTAGGTATTGGTGCATCATGCAAGAAAATAAAAGAAGCTTGAAAAATGATATGGCTTAATAAAGTTTTAGTATCCTAAAGCTACACAAAAACTTCTTGAAGGGAAATGTGAATTGTGAAGAGGGAAAGCTTAGGATTCTTAGAAGGTATAATCAATTATAAATACAGATACTAAGGACAAATTATCCTGTTTAAGTCTTTATAAGGAATAGGATCAGACATCTGTATGCAGGCTTTCAAGAACAGCTTTTTACAAATATCAATTGCTATACCACACACGGCACCTTCATTTGGAAGCCGTTACGACTATTAATCTTACCTAATGTATACATGCAATGACAGCATCTACTAGGATATTTGCACCCAACAGAAATGAGAATCCTCAATGAATTTGTTTTCTGAACTCATTTGAGACCCCAAAACATCCTGGAGCAGATTTTTCATTGGAACATGTCCTTTACTGTTCTAAAATATTTACAAGCAGTCTTTCATATTCTTTACAACCAATGTCTCCAAAATATAATATAATTGTGTTACTAAACATGATAAGAAACACATTTCAGATAGATAAAATACATCTAAAATCTTAGAAGCCTGTGGTAACCACAAGCATTTGTAGCTTTTTTTTCTGAAATGAACTGACAATTCATCCTAAGGAAAAACACTGTAAAATAGACTGAAATCCACATAGTCTCACAGAAATTTGGAATGATCCAGTAGAGATATAAAACAGTTTCTACTAGCTGAGGCTTGATCTTATGTTTGTTAGAGCCAACACCGAACACTCACAGGGTCAGCTGGAGCTGAGCAATACTTAGATCAGACATGCTGGCAGGCAGCAGGATTTGTTTTGTTCCTATTCTTAAAGCCAGGTGCTCGGAGCTACCTCACTTGCAACCACAGAGGTATTTTTGGAGTGGGGAATTTCCAGCCTTTTGGGTTCTGTGTTTATGTACAGCCTCCCAGACAGGCTTGCCCTATAATTCTAATTGAGCCCAGTAGAAAATGTTAAGATTTGAGCATTTGTTTCAAATTGGAAGGCAACCAAATTTCTGAAAGTGTCCTTAAAATGGAATTGCTTTTCTCTACCGAGATTGAAATGCTCGATGAAACATTAAAGAGAAATATCGAATTGTCCCTTCAGAGCCCAATTTTTTATTCATTAGTTTTTTTTCCCTTCGTATGTTTGGCTTTTTCCCTTGTTCAACAAAACTGATCTCCAGATTAGGACATTATGTAAGAATATTTCATATATGGACAAAATTGTTCTGTACTTCCCAGTCCTTGATATTTCTCAGTACAAAGATACAGGGAGTCAGTGAAACAGGAGTTTGCATTCTGCAGCTGAATTAGATTATAGGAACACAGATGGAACTTTAAATGTAAAGCCATATTTTTAGCCAAAGCACAGTTGAAAGTGGTGTCATCCTATGTATTTAGAGACATATACAAAGACGCTTGCAGTAATACACATTTATCCCTTCTAGTGAATGGCTGATACAGTACCCTGCGTACCCTGTCTTTGAGAAGTACCATCATTTAAAATGTATTTTTTTCCTTTAACAGGAGAGAATGAAGTATTATATTCCCATATGTGGCCTCATATTTCTGTTTCGTTTGGATAGCACTCAAACTGTTCCCCTAGTTTTCCCTCTGTGAGTACCTGTGTGAAAACTGATATTTTCATGGACACTGTGTAATTGCTCCAGGGTGAAACATTTGCCACTTCTGTCAGAGAAAGCAGATATTCATTGTAAGGATTGTGAAATTCCACCTCCAGAGCACAGGTGTGAATTTCCATACATTTGCAATTGTCAGAGGGAACGTTCATTGTTTTCATGGTAAAAAGATCATTTCCAACAGCAAAATCCCCACATTTCGTGACGGATTTGAGGTGGGATCAGAACCATTTACCTTTATCATAAAGTATTGCTGTGATGTTTCTCTGTTATGGAGAAGTTTTATTATTTCTGGCATATTGTATATCTGAGCTTAAAAATTAGAAAAAAATATCTTGTTAAAATAGGAATTTGAAAGCATTGAGAGGGTTCATAATTTGAAAGCGTTGAGAGAGACAGGGGTTTGGGTACAGCTCTCTGCGCAATCCCATATCTACAGTTCTCAGTTTTGGGCTCTGGTGTTGCATATAGACACATCTGTGTGGTGCTGGACAAAACTTCCTGGAAGGATGAATATACTCAAGGAATATCTTGTGGATATACATCAGGGCACCAGTAGCCCCTTGTCACTGTAGGTTGTCCCTAGCTTTAAAAGCCTAAAAACCCATTGGAAGCAATTCTTCCAAGTCCTTCCCCATTATGGAACCCTGCTGTTGCAACTCTGTGAGGAGTAAAGAGAGACCTGCTTTTAGGAGTTGGATTGTTAAAAGTTGGAGGCTTTAGAGCTTCTTCTGGAAATATGCTGGATATTGTATTTTCTCTTTCTGGTAAACAGGATACAGATCTTGTGAACAGGATAGGGAGAAGTATTCCTAGTAAAATAAATTTAAAGACGAAGTATGGGAAAGAATAGTCTTCTTGGAAAGACTGTTGTTATCTGTAAGGAGAACACTGTTTTTCCAAAGAAATGATGCCATGGGACAGCTGAAGGACTGCTGCTTTTAAACTTATTGACAATAGGCAACCGTCACGAGCTGGTAGGTGTTCTCTAACACTTTTAATGTTTAAGGAGATAAAAATATTAATTCCTTTTCTCTGGAAAGTTTCATACTTCATATTAAGAAGTATTCAATAGTATTTTATTAACTGATAAGGAAAAGAAAGTCAGAAATAGCTTTCTGAAGGCTGTTCATCTTGACTTACTCCCCAGTAGGAAATAAGAGAAGGGCATATAGCAGCCACTTAAGGCTGGAGAGTGTGGGTGGTCAGGGTGCGAAATGTTAAATAACCCAGCAGTTTAGTTGACTGTTATATGACTACACCTTGAGTTGTTCCCAGAAAAAAACATTTAATTAATCTCAGAAAAGCAAAAATGTTGATTTTTTAATAAATGATAGAGCCCCACCTACTGCTGTTTCACTGTGTACATTTCTAGTTACACATACATACTTAACGCAAATTTCATTTATTAGTGTATGGATAGGTATTTCTTTTATTGGACCCTTAATTATGGAATATAATCCCACAGTGTATATGTTTTGCATACACACAACTGCTTATCTCGAAGTTGAAAATCTAAGTTGAAATTAATCAAAGTTGAAAATAAAAGTGGATTTCTTTCCATTACTCTGTGATTCAAGCTTTCCTGGTCAATATGAGCACACACACATCCAAAAAGCTTCCCAGGGAAAGACTGAAATATTTCAAAAACCCTGGAAATCTTTTTGGTCAGCGGTTGACAGAATGCATACTTAGGAGTATGCCAGCAGCATGATCATCTTTTGAAAGGACATAAGTTTTGCAGTCCAAATAGAAAAGTTTAAAAATAAAATGTATGGAAAACAAGATACACATTATTCTCCTTTTGAGTAAGTTGAACCACAGTGCTCAGGAAGTTTAGTAGCAACCTGACAAGTAAATGTTTCATCCTGGCCGACATCTATTCAACATTATGCCTGCTCATGAGGAGTGTAACACAGAACTCCTAGCACACATGAGGCTTTTAAAAATGCCCGTTTCACCTGTCTGCTTCTCATTTGCTTTGCTTTTACTTTAGTTTCATGTGAACTGGAATTCCCATTGCAAAAAGAATTATTGAAAGATCTCTTCTGAAATCCCATGTCCAAAGTAGGAGGCATATTTTGAAACCGGTAAAATGCATTCTTATAATGTGTCACAATCAGAAATCAGTATCACATTTTGCAGGTAACATCTTGTCTTTCAGGTGTTACCAGTTACTACAAGTTCACAGGTTGGCGTGATTTTAAAGTAGCAGCAGAATTGTGTCAGAACTACAATGAAAAGATACCTTGTACAAGCAAAATGAATTGAAATACCTAATAAAACAATGACAGCTGAAGAAAAGGACCAATTCATGTGTTATGTTGAGAATGGCAACAAGCTTCAAAAACCTGTTTTTAACTGGCAGCAATTGTTCTGTTCTGTCAGTTTAATAGGTGATAAGCCAAAAAGGTGGAAGGAAGTGCTCTGCATTATAATTACACTTATTTCCACAATTTCATGGTAGTGTTTTGATATTGCTTTTAAACAAAGCTCCCCAAAATATGGTTACTAGTGTCTTAATAAAGCTAAATAGAAAATAATTTATTACTTCCTCTTTCAGTATTAATTTCTTCAAAGGAAGTACAGACATCTTGTCTAGCTTGACCTTCTGCCCCTTTTTTGCTCAATTGTAATACGACAGCTGATATGGTTTTACTTGTCCCTGAAAAGATGCTAGAATATTTGAGACTAGTCAAGAATAGGACATGCTCGCAAATAATGATTGTTGTTTAACTCATCCAAAATATTTGATTGCAAGATACTGAAATTACTAATATTCTTTTAATTTTGGCAAAACTTTGAGAAATAGCTTTACCTGACAATCTGACATTTTCTAAGGTATATATTTATATGCTTGCCTGCACATTTACATTAGTTGATTAAGCGAGATGTGCAGTGTTACATACAACAGAAAATCTCAGATAAAACAGGCTTCTACTGTCTTGAGAACAAGTTTTCAGAACTTAAAAGCATGTACAGGTCTTAAATATAGTGTGACAATATCTGAGTTTAAACTATAAATATGATAGGTTTAGAATATCCATTAAAAACATAGGTTTTATTTATAGTATGGTGTTTAGTATTTATGCAACATACATTACTTCCTTATCAAAATCAATAGCGGATTAGGAATATAGATTTGAAAAACATACTTAAGATCATTCAGGTTGCTCCCTGAGTATTTGGAGCATGTCCTTGAAGAGTATGCACAGACTCAGGTTCTAAGTTCTTCTGCTGACGTTTATTTCTTTAAGGATGAGCCACACAATGCCTTTGATGTTTGGGTGACGCTAGGACAAGAGTACATTAAGCAGTCTACTTTTTCCCTCAGGAACATCACTGCAAGGACTGCAGAGCTGTAGCAGCAAAAAATACTCTGTTAAATACAAGTGCCAAAATCCAATAGCAAAAGAGACAGAATCCTAAAATGGTGCAAAACATTTCTGGCAAGTTAATGTAAGTACATTTTATCGTTGTCCTTAACACCGGGAGGTCAGACCATATCATCATGCGCGTCACGGCAGTTTGCATGGCAGTTCACTCAGGCAGGGTGAACAGGCAAGGAGCAGCCACCTAGTTAGTCTCTCAGGTGATCTTTTTTTTTTATCTGGACTAAAGATGATAATGGTTTACAAAACAAAGACAGATGTCACTGCTGTTAGCACTAGGAGTGCATCAACACAAACGGAACCTTACAAGAAGGATGCAGTCATACAAGTTGCTGGCTGCACACACTGCTTGAACCTGGCAGCATTAGCTCCAGAGGACAGTGTGAGAGGAACCTGTGCAAGATGTGAGCAGGTGAATGATTTGCTATACATGGTAGCGGAGCTCAAGGAAGAGGTAGAAAGGATGCGGAGTATCAGAAATAGTGAGAGGGAAATTGACTGGTGGAGTCAAACCCTTTCGATCTCTAAGGAAAGTCAGCAGGAGAGTGTGAACCCCTGCCCCTCCTGCCATCAGGCAGATAGAGCTAATAGAGAAGATGGAGCGGAATGGAAACAGGTCCCTGTTCGGAGAGGAAAAAGAACTCCCTCTGAATACCCATCACATCCTCAGGTGCCCTTAAAGAACAAATATGAGGCCTTAGACTCAGATAATCTAGTAGAGGTCAGGGAGGGAGATCTGTCTGGAGGGTTCTCTTCTTGCACCCCGTCTTCCAGACAGATAAATACAACAGCTGTAAGAAAGAAAAGAAGGGTAGTTGTAGTTGGTGACTCCCTTTTGAGGGGAACTGAGGGCACTATATGTAGGCCGGCCCCAACCCAAAGGGAGGTTTGTTGTGTTCCTGGGGCCAGGGTGAGGGACAATGCTAGGAGACTTCCTGAGCTAATTCAGACTTCAGATTATTATCCACTGTTGGTAATCCAGGCTGGCAGTGATGATATTAATAGAAAAAGTGCCAGGGTAATCAAAAATGATTTCAGGGCACTGGGTATATTAGTCCATGGGACAGGGGTACAGATAGTATTCGCTTCAGTTCCTGTAGTGGGTGGAATGAATGGGGAGATGCATGAGGAGAGAATTAGGAAAACCTACCGTATCAATAGGTGGCTAAAGGATTGGTGTCACCATCAAAATTTGGGTTTTTTTATCATGGGGCAAACTCCATACTACCTGGTCTTCTTAAATCAGATGGGCTTCATCTGTCTAAGCAGGGCAAAAGGGTTGTTGCCCATAAGTTAGTGGGGCTCATCAGGAGAGCTTTAAACTAGGTCTGAAGGGGGAGGGGATTGATATGAGGCTCTCCAAAGTTCAACCCAGGGGTGATAAGATTGAATTAAAAGTAAAATCAGCAGCCCAGCTGAAGTGCATGTACACTAATGCACGCAGTTTGGGCAATAAACAGGAGGAGCCGGAAACCATCATGCAGCAGGAAAGCTATGACATAGTTGCTGTTACAGAAACGTGGTGGGACTCGCATGACTGGAGTGCTGTCATAGGTAGCTACAAGCTCTTCAGAAAGGACAGGCAGGGTAGGAGAGGTGGAGGGGTGGCTCTGTATGTTAGAGAGTCTCTTGACTCTGTAGAACTTGAGGTCACCAATGACAGGGTTGAGTGCTTGTGGACCCGAATCAGGGGGAAGGATAACAAGACTGACATCCTGGTAGGAGTCTGTTATAGACCACCCAATCAGGATGATGAAAGGGACGAGTTATTCTACAAGCAGCTGGCAGATGTCTCAAAATCGACAGCCCTTGTTCTTGTGGGTGATTTCAACCTGCCGGATATCTGCTGGGAGCTCAACACAGCAGAGAAAAGGCAGTCTAGGAGATTCTTAGAGTGTATGGAAGATAATTTCCTGCTTCAGCAGGTAAATGAACCTACTAGAAATGGGGCCTCACTAGATCTGCTGTTTACAGAGAGGGACTGGTGGGAGATGTAGTGGTCAGAGGCCAACAGGGGCACAGTGACCATGAAATAATACAATTTTCAATATTCAGGGATGTAAGGAGGACCACCAATCAAACCTCTGTGCTGGACTTCCGGAGGGCAGATTTTGACCTGTTCAGAAGACTGGTCCAGAACACACCCTGGGACACACTCCTCAAAAACAGGAGCGTACAAGAGGGATGGATGTGCTTCAAGGAAAAAGTCTTGAGTGCACAGGAACAGGCTGTACCAAATAGCCAAAAGACAAGGCGGCGGGGAAGACGACCACCTTGGTTGAATAGGGAGATACTGAAGGAAATCAGAGATAAAAAGAGAGCCTACCGACTGGTGGACTGACTACTCAGGAAGATTATAGGACTATAGTTAGAACATGCAGAAGGAAAATCAGAGAAACAAAAGTGCAATTTGAAATTAATTTGGCTACTTCTGTTAAGGATAACAAAAAGTGCTTCTATAAATACACTAATAACAAAAGGAGGGGCAAGGAAAGCCTCCATTCTTTGTTAGACGTGGGGGGGGGGGAACATAGTTACCAGGCATGAGGAGAAGGCTGAGGTACTCAACACCTACTTTGCCTCAGTCTTCACCAGTAGGAGAGATGCCCCTCAGGATAACTGGCCTCCGGAGCTCACAGATAGAGACAGGAAAACAAATGGTTCCCCTGTGTTCCAGGAGGAAATAGTCTATGAATTACTGAGCCACCTGGATCCACACAAATCAATGGGACCTGATGGATTCCATCCTAGGGTGATGAGGGAGTTGGTGGAAGAGCTTGCCAAGCCACTCTCCATCATCTACCAACAGTCCTGGCTCTCTGGGGAGGTTTCAGATGATTAGAAGTTGGCAAATGTCACGCCAATCCACAAAAAGGGCTGCAAGGAGGACCCGAGCAACTATAGGCCTGTCAGCCTGACCTCAGTGCCTGGCAAGGTTATGGAACAGATCATCCTGAGTACAATCACACAGCACCTTCAGGATGGACATGGGATCCGACCCAGCCAGCACGGCTTTATGAGGGCAGGTCCTGTCTGACCAACCTGATTTCCTTTTATGATCAGGTAATCCACCTGGTGGATGAAGTGAAGCCTGTGGATGTAGTCTATCTGGACTTGAGCAAAGCCTTTGACACTGTCTCCCACAACATACTCCTGGATAAACTGGTAGCTCACGGCTTGGACAGGTGCACTCTCAGCTGGGTTAAGAACTGGCTGGATGGCCGGGCCCAGAGAGTGCTGGTGAACAAGGCTGCATCCAGCTGGCGGCCAGTCACCAGTGGTGTCCCTCAGGGATCAGTGTTGGGTCCAGTTCTGTTTAACATCTTCATCGATGATTTAGATGAGTGGATTGAGTCCATCATAAGTAAATTTATGGATGACACCAAGTTGGGAGGGTGTGTCGACCTGCTGGAAGGCAGGAGGGCTCTGCAGAGGGACCTTGATAGGCTGGAGAGATGGGCTGAGTCCCACAGGATGAAGTTCAACAAGGGTGCCGGGTCCTGCACTATGGCTGCAACAACCCCATGCAGCGCTACAGGCTGGGGACAGAGTAGCTGGAGAGCAGTCAGGTGGAAAGGGACCTGTGGGTGCTGATTGACAGGAGGCTAAACATGAGCCAGCGGTGTGCCCAGGTGGCCAGGAAGGCCAATGGCATCCTGGCCTGTATCAGGAATAGTGTGGCCAGCAGGACGAGGGAAGTGATCCTTTCCTTGTACTTGGCCACACCTTGAGTATTGTGTTCAGTTCTGGGCCCCTCAGTTCAAGAAAGATATTGAGGTGCTGGAGAGGGTCCAGAGAAGAGCAACAAAACTGGTGAAGGGACTTGAGCACAAGTCCTATGAAGACAGGCTGAGGGAGCTGGGGTTGTTTAACCTGGAGAAGAGGAGGCTCAGGGGTGACCTCATCGCTCTCTACAACTGTCTGAAAGGAGGTTGTAGACAAGTGGGGTTCAGACTCTTCTCCCAGGCAACCAGCAACAGAACAAGAGGGCATGAGCATAGAGTCTGCCAGGGAAGGTTTAGGCTGGATATCAGAAAAAAGTTCTTCACAGAATGAGTAATCAGGCATTGGAATGGCCTGCCCAGAGAGGTGGTGGATTCACCATCCCTGGAGGTTTTTAAAATAAGACTGGATGTGGCACTTAGTGCCATTATCTAGTAATCATGATAGTGTTGCATTAAGGGTTGGACTTGATGATCTTGGAGGTCTCTTCCAACCCAGATGATTCTATGATTCTATGATCTGTGGACATTCTTCCGTACTGGCTTGAAGAATTTATGACTTGCAGTTATTATTATTAAATTACCTAAAAGCTTACTCTGGAAAACAAGGAAACACAGGTAAAGTTTTCTTGAGTTCTCTATAATGACAGGGTTCCTGAGAGTGAATGTATTTAGGAGGTAGGAAAGAAAGAAACATTTGGAGCCAGGATGAAGTGTGTCATAAGCAGTGTCTGACAAACTAAACCTGAAATGAAGAAGGATGAATACACCTGCTACTAATTTTCCAGAGTGCTCACCATTCTGTCCTATGAAATACACCCAGAATGAGTACACGTCAAACATATTGAAGACTTGTGAAGCATAACTATTTTTTAAACTTTCATATTGCTACATATACAACCCACAGAATCCTCATTACCAGTTAGAATCTTGTGTGAATTTCTCATTTTCAAATCACATGGGAGTGTGAAAAATGGAATTTTCTCCAGTACAGATCAAATGCTGGGATTAAATTTGAAGGACCAGACATTTGGAATAACTCCAATGACTTCTCATAGTTAGGCAGCTTTACCTCACTTAAGAGTCTGGCCTAAGGTACATATTAATCTGTTTAAAGTATTTTGAGGGTTCTAGTAGTATCTTCTAATAATAGCTTTAAAAATATTTTGTGGACCTCAAAGTATGTTAATATAATATTAGGTAGATTTTTTTTTCTCATGCAGCAGACTCAAAGGAGAAAAAAATTTAGGAATATCTGATATATTGTAACAGCAAACTCATATTTCAACCCTGATACTACCTTGCAATATCATGAAGAAGGAAGCTTTGTAATGATACATTAATTTCAGCTTAAGTCACAGGATAGTAGTTTTGACTGTCATACATTCAGAACAGTCAAATTAATTATCACAGAAATGTGTAAAGTGGAATTGAAGACTGAAAATACAAGGCCCACAGGTTTAAGAGGCATGTGTGTTTATGGTTTATTTAGAATGAAATGATTTTCGGGAAGTTAAATATAGGTTATCTATACCAACCAGCTCCGCCTATTTCTGTCACGTATAAAATGTGCTGAACCACAAAGATTTTGCTGCCAGCTTCAAGCAGATTTGAGTCCTAAGAGAAAGGTAACTTAATGGCAAGTTCAATGCAATTTAATGATGTATGAATCTTAAATAAAGCAGAGGGAGAGAATATCAGCACAGCTTAATGCTACAGACTGTGTGAACAGATTTGTGGTTGTACTTTTATCTGCATCTTTATTTTCCAGGTATACCAGCTGCATCAGTATGAGAGGTTTCAGATTGACTTCACAAGTTTCCACATTTCCAAATTCAATTAAGGCTGCTTGCAGACTCCCAGGGAAAGCCCTTTGAACTCCTAGCAAGCTCTAGTGTCCTTTGTCTTCTCATGTGTTAGTGCTTTAACCATGACCTAGCAAAATTATATCATAACAACTAGTGACACAATTCCCTTTTTTTCCATCTACACTGCCTCTTGTAAAGATACCCATGTCTTTTTAACTTAGCTGGCTATATAGATCAATATTGCTACAGAGGCATACAGTCAGCACAGCTGCAAAACCTCCTTGAGAAACTATAAATTCTCAGCTGCCAGCCTGTGGCAAGCTCTTGGAGTAGCTGGGCTACCTGGTTAAACTCCATCGTGACTGCTAAGCAGACATATCCTATGCCATCACAGACAGGGTGGAAGCAAGAAGAACATGCGAATGGTAAATGCAATGGCGGAACTTTGTAAATAACCTAAGGATGTTGCTACTCATTGATAAAGAGCCAGAATAAGTTAGGTTTCCAAATTATAATAAAAACCAAAAGAAGCTGGGTAGCTAATGCTCCATCCAAATCCTGTTTCTGATTTTTATACAGAACAATCAAGTAGTTCAAAGATGTGAAAAGAGCTTAAACCTTGAGGATAAGTGGAAAAGTTTTACACCAAGTCTCACCTTCTTCAGCAGGGCTGCTATGTGCCAAAAAGAAAAAAAAAACCTGGGGATGGCTTTATATCGACTGCTGTTACCACCTTATTAAAATGTATTCCTCCTCCTGCCTCAACCCCCTCCCCCTCAGAAAAAAAAAAAGTATTCTGCACATAATTACATCTACTAATGTGCACTGCCATTTCACTGAACAGGGACACTTTCCACTGGATCAGGTTGCTCAAAGCCTCATCCAACCTGGCCTTGAACACGTCCAGGGATGGGGTGTTCACAACTTCTCTGGGCAACCTGTGCCAGTGCCTCACCACCCTCACAGGAAAACATTTGCTTGCTCCTTGACAGAAATTTCAGAAAAGGTCAAAGAGCTGCCAAAACTCTTAAGTAACTTAAGATGATTTTGTCAATTTTGTTTCCTCACTTGGCAGTTTTAACCCACACTCACTCAGTGTGACTTAAGCAGTGTGATAGCAGGGAACAACTCAATTTGGATTTCATAGAAAGTATTTTTGTAGTGAGGGAAGGAATAGAAGGGGGAAAACCCCTCACTCTTTTGCTCACAAAGATAACTAGACAAGATATGAACACTATAAATATGAAAGGCATAATTATGGTTCAGAGTTATTCTCTCTATTGACAGGAAAGAGAGGAAAAAATCAAAAGGAAGGGCATCTGAGGTTCATTAAAAACTATATGAGCTGTACAGAAAATGTGATCACACTGACACCAGTGAAAATGCCTACAGGTACTGTAATTTGCATTTGCTTTTGCATAAGTTTTTTAAAAAAATGCAAAGATAACGAGTGCACAGTTCTCTTCTGCTTGTCAGATCCAGTCATTGCTGGCTGTTTAATTGCTGAGGAGCAATAGCGTTGTGTTCTTCCCCAACCTGTGAGCACGCCGACATCACTGGTCATGGCATGGCATTTTGCAACACACGGCAGCCTGTCTTAAAGGCAAGGTTTGCTGGGTTTTCCCTGCACTTTGCAGAGGCTTCTGGCAGCAGCATTAGAAAGGTTGTGGTGTTACAACGGAGAAGACAAGGAGTGTACAGAGGTTTACGAACAGTTTAACCCCTTTCTCTGTCAAAACACTAAAAACTCATCACTGCACAATATTATTTGGGGATGAATATAGAGGAAGAAAGTTTATCCCTGCCTCTATTATCTTTTCCTGCTAGGAAAGTAACTGAAGTGTCTGTGCTGATGAGCTCAGCGTTCAAAATGCTGCTTGTGGAAAACAATTCATTATCTTCACAGAAATCCTACTCAAGTACCTCTTCGAAGAGATTTCCTGATCAAGCCACAGACAGTGGGAGATGGATTTGCTCCAGAAAATTTGGAACAAGTTTCAGCAATAAGAGGCAGCAAAAAAAAGATGGGAAAAGTGTATGGACGAATACAGGGGTAAGGGAGAAGGCCTTGTTTCCTTGCTTAGGAGAGCAGAATGGGAATTTAATCACCAGAAAAGAAAGGAATCTAAAAAAGGTATTCCTCTAGCAGTAAAAAGTCATGCCATTTCCCCAATGTTACTTCATTTTACAGTTATTACCCTTTTCTTTATAGCAATACCATCAGGATGTGTATATTTGCTGAGAGCAAATATGTTCCTTCCCATCCCAAAAAATGACGAATTTGCAAAAGAACTTTAATGCAAATCAAGACTGATTTCTTTTTTCTGTTTCAGGAACTATTTTTTCTTTTTTCAAAGTAGACTCTTCTGAAGACAATAGAAAACTACAAATTGAACACACCAGTTTTCTTGTAAGCACAATATTTTTCATAGTGCTTTAAAGTTGGAAAATCCAAAACATGGGTTATAAAAGTATCTTAGTCCACAATCAATCTATCATGCTGGCCTACTTTTAGGCAAACGTGTTAAAAAAAAAGAAAAGAAAATTAAAGCAAGATGAAAGCGACAGTGTGCAATAGCTTTTAGTGTGTGAATAGTCCAACCAATGAACTTTCTAAACCTACACAGAAAATGAGAAAGGTGAGCTTGTACGAAAATGTTTCATTTATATTCTGGTCATAAATCACACTGGTTTACCATACATAGTTGCAGACTGCCCTTCCACTTTGAGCAACAAAATAAAATGATCTTAGGAAAAGTGAATAGAAAATTCCTCTTCTGTAAACAGATTTCATAGGTGAGATAATATAAAAAGAGATAACATAAAAAAGAGATAAATTTCCCATAAAGAGCAAGCATACTGCAGCTTTAACTAAGGCTGTCTAGTCTCTGCAGGATCTCAGCAGTGGCACACTGAGAAAATCCCTACCAGCAATTTTTATTCTCCTTCCACCCCCTACAAGCTCTAATAACACCTGCTAAATTTATTTGCACCTTCTGCTGTAGGAAATAAAAAATGCTGTTTTGAATGATGCTTTTTAAATGTCATCTGGAATGCAATATCTTTTGTGACAGAACAAAGTAAAATACCTTTTCAAGAAAGTCACGATGTTAAAGATTAGCACAGTGGTCCCATTCTTTGTCACAAATGATGTAAGATTATCTCCTTACAACCCTGCATTTGTGTTGTTCGTAGGCATGTAATTGTTTTATGGAATTCTCTAGTTCCCTATAAGCCTCAGGGTCTCATTCTTTTCTGTCCTCCCCTTCCACTTGATTTCCATCATCATGTGTTTCTTCTTTAACAGTAGTGCCTCTTGCTTGCTTATGTCCTCCATTTATCAAAACTGTTCACATTGTTCAAAGGTACAGGAAAAAGAAAAGGAGAAAAACTCAAATCTCTCCAAATCCTGAGATACCTTAGCTATGAAAGAGTGCTGGAAAAGCAAGGAGACAAGGAACTTAAAAGACAAAACTTCATGAATGTGAAAGGGATTCTCAATGGATTGACATTCCTTATCATCACTGAATTGTTCTTTGTCCTTATTCCTTGTCATACCACAACCTACCTGGACTACTTATATCAGAAGCTTCCCAGTGTCAAAACCCACATATCAACGGAATTAAGTTAATGGCCAGAGACAGATTTTTGGCAAGAGGTGAAGTCGGGTGACTATTACTCCTCACAATTAAAGAATCTAAAACTACAGTATTAGTAATCGGCCAACTGTTTATTTGTCACTTCATCCCTTCAAGGACACACCTTGCACACATGGTGCCATTTCAGGAAATGACATCAAAACAATGTAGGCCTTCTTATATAATTAGGATGTTCTTAGTAGAGCGCAGTATCCACCCCAGTAATAACTCTTTGTGTGTCCTGTATTCACAAGTACCTGCCTTTCTATAAGCATATACTCAGCCTAGATTTATAACAATTTATAACGTCATTTAAAACATTTTATATGCACAGTGAATTTCAACACCACAACAAGGCAGTGAAAGGAGATTGCTTGAGAGTTGACGTCTTTTGTTGAATTTTGCTTACATTTACTTGCAAATTAATTCTGAGCTCCTGCACACCTGATACGTTAGATGAGAGTAGAAAAATAGAACAAATCCTCATGATGAGACAAATACTAATCTTGAGAGGAGAAATACTAACTTAAAGAAAATACTACAGGTCTTTGAACCAGCACCCTTCCACTACTGCTGCCATAAAGCAAAGGTTGGAACAATTGCTTGTTAAGTAGCCTTGTTTCACTGCAGCTTTTTCAAGCCTGAGCAAGTAAGGCACTATAAATAGAAAATCTGTTTGGGGCTGATGGGCTTGGGATCCCTTCTGGTATGTGTTGAGATACATCCTAGAAAAGAAACTTCCATTTCAGCCTATCTGAATATTCTGAATCCAAGCCCACTGATAAATCCTTTTGGTTCATAAGGCACTTAAAGATATTATGTCTTTCTTTTGTATCTGCCAAAAGTGTTGGTATCATACACCACAGTACAATCCCATGCATGTCTATATAGACACCCTAAGAATTTGATTAGTCTTTAGGTGGACATGAAAAAACAATGATAACCAGACACCTGCTGATTCACCTCACAGACACATTTCATGAAATATTCTCCTTCATTTATGTAACATTTTCCCCCAAAAAATTCAGAGAGACTTCAATATCTTTAAGACTTTAAAGAATGGAACAAAACCAAAGAAACAGTTAAATTGACTACACACAGTTGGCAATAAGATCTCTAAAAGTTCAGTTGAACCAATAATCGATGAACAAAGAATATGTAACCAACTGGAAATGCCTCATGGAAACCAAAGTCCATTGCAGAACAAACAAACAAACGCACTAAACCCCACACAATGTGTGTTTAATTGCGTGACTTTTAAAAATCCTGATGGAAAAATCCTTTTAAGTCCTAAAATCCATATAGCTTATCCTTCATAAATGTTTATGCAGGATTTAAATACAGTGCACTTACTTAGATGAATTTTTTTTTTAACTCTCTGTAAAAGATATGATAGAAAGGTGAAAAAAAAATGCCAAACCTGGGAAGTAGATATTAAAATTGTTCTGTTTAGTGAATGACTTTAGGTGGTAAGTACTTAGTTTCTGTAAGAATTAAGCTCCAGGAAACTTGGAAAGCCTTAACCCTCACATTTGTAATTTTTTAACTACAAGATAGTAATGTCTATACCTTTATTTATAGCCTGTTTAGCTAATTTGGTAACCTAACAGTCGATATTTCATACTTTTCTTTCTGATTTTTTGTCATATGGTATTTCACTATATCCTGGATGAAGAGAACCCTATTAATGCAGTGAGATAAGCAAATCGGTGAGTTTGCTTCCTTGAATCTGGTTCACTGACTACAAGCAGCTAGGGCTGTGTAGCTTCTTGTAGCCCAGACACTCTGACTCCATCAATACTGATGAATAAATGTGAGCTACAGAGAAAGTCAAATACTGGCCCTCCTGTCATTTACACTGCTAAACTGTTGGTTTAGTTCTCATGCCCACTTGGGACAGCTAAAAATGTCTCCAAGACAATATCCTAGGCAAGCTGTGAGGGATAACTGACTATTTATATTCAGTATTATTTCTGCCTCCTATGTGAGATAATCCCAGTCCATGAGCTGTAGCTGTAGTTGCGAACAGCCTGCTCTAGTTGTATGGGTGTAGGTCAGTTTGGACTGCCTGCCTTGGAGCCAGAGCTCACTTTCCAACCTTTTTTTAACGTTAAGTATTAAAGCACGCTCCTGGAACACAAGGAAAAAAAAAAACCAGCAAGAATCAAAGCCCCAAACTCATTGTCTGAAGATACCAGCCTACGTCACAGCAGATTTTGTAGTCAGTGTATCTCAGAGGTGTTCACATCCTTTACATGCCATTTGTATTAGTAGATATTAACCTGTTTTGAATTTGGCATCTTACTGAGTAAATATCTCCAGATTCTTACTGCGGATTTATGATTTGCTTCATCTCAATCCCAGTCTCACATTTGCTTTAAAAATTAAACCCCCCAGCATTAGAGATGATGTAATTAAACCCTGGAGTATTTCTAAAGTTAATAAATGTCTACCGGTTACAGAGGCCAAAAATGAAGCACACTCAACTTTCGGAACAATTCTAGACAATGCATAGGCTGCAGCTTTTCTGAATTAATTCACCTGGGGTATAAACCCACACGACTGTTCAAAGTTCTTTAAATTTTCCTGTGAATGTCGTCTTTTATGCTTTTTTCCTTTTCTGGACATTGATCCACAGATAAAAATGCTGAAGCAGAACAAAAACTTATTTTTGATAAGAAGAAACACAATGCACTGAACTGACTTGTTGGGGGCAAGAAATGATTACAAGGGATTATATTGTGCTGTTTTTTCCCCTAAAGCTGCATGGCTTGAGCACCAGTACCAGCCAATTATAGAAGTAGAGAGATTTGTGGCACACAATTTAATTTCAAATACTGTCAGGAAAACTGTTTTGGAGGGAAGGGGATTTGGAGTGGAGGATTTATCAAATACTTCCTTCTGTCTTGATCTTACCATTCCAGACATTAATTTTGTTTCCTTGCATCTTTTGTATAACTAAATAAATAAATACATAATTAAAAAAGAAACCCACCCAAATAAAATTATTCCAGTTGTAAAGCCAAACAAGTACCTCTCAATTGGATTTTATTTGTCCGTCTGTCCATAATTATGTGGCTATCAGCAATATTTATATTTATGAAGATCTAGCCCACCAAAAGGCACAACACAGAACGCATCAAAGGAACTCAGTAGAGTGGAAATAATTTAGCACATTCAGGGTAAACCATTGCATATTTTTCACTTGGAGCATTTATATCACTTTACAGTTACACAATAATATTCCTCAGAAATTTACTTAAAATTTTTGTATGAATTGAAAGGGTTACACAGCTTCTCCTAAATATCAGTATTCCCAGATTCTGTTACCAAATTTTACTGGTACTTTTGAAATTGTCCTAAAAACAAAAAAAAAAAACCCTCACAAATTTACATTTTTTTCTTCTTGGAAAAAGTATAGAAAAAATAACTTTGTGAAATGTTGCATTTATGTTAAACACTAAAGAAGAAGAGAAACAGCTCACAACAGCCAACCACGTAGAAAACCCAGTGTACTTTAAATGCTCATGATTCATTGATATCATCTTCATTCAACATTGTAACTGAAATTCCTTCTAGCATCATTAAATTTTTTATCTAATGGTAATAGTGACTAAAGCTCATTTAAACACATACAGCTTTACCACAGACCCTATAAACTTTAAACTAAAATAATGGATCCAAAACACCCCTTCTAAATTTCCTTTTCATCAGCAGTCATTGTTTTTCCTGGATATCATGTTTATGTCATGCAAGGTAAGGTTCTCACTTCAAGAGCCCTGACATCAGATATCGCAGACAGTCCATGCTTCCAGACTGCTTCATACCAAATTATCCATATTTTCCTCTTTAAGGTTCTTTCCATATTGGCCAACAAATTTCTTTGTGGTAGCCTATCCAAAATTTTAATGAGTAAATCTCAATCATCAGACATGAATAACGGATGTCAAGGAAAAGGGTCAGATATTGGTCCAAAATTGTTAACTCTTGCCCTCATAAGTATTTATCCAATAGTTGTATCATTTTATTTCTATGAAATTGTTGACTCCCTTCAAATAATTTTTTCCATGGGTGTTTTTAAAGTTTGTTTTATTCATAGAAAGATTGCATGTAAATGGTGCTATATGTCAGTCAAAGCCATTTTTGTCTCAGGTGGCAGTACTCCTTTCTTTATATTCCTCAAAAGAAAAAAAGGAAAACAATAAAAAGTAGTTGAAGAGAGCTGTAACATCAAGAAAAGAGGTTTAGTCAAAGAACCCACTGTATTAACTCTCTAATATTTGTCTGTTCTCTTCTCTGTCAGCCACTGAAATAATAACTACGTGAATAGCACATCGAACCAACCTGTGATTTCCTTTACAACAATTACATGTGAGGTCCTATGGTTCCCTAATAAGACACAACATAACTATTTTACATAGCTACAAACTATGTCCTGGACTGCTTTAAGCTAAAAAAAGTAAGTGGAAGAAAGTGATAAAAAAAGAAGTGAAGGCAAAAAGAAAGGAAAACACTTAAGAAGGTAGAGGAAGCATATATATTCAGGGGATTTTGAAAGGCAGAGAGGTATGATAAAGTTATCCGAGATGCCAGGGATTCTCACAGCAGCAACTGTAAGACAGGAAATAAGAAAATACGTATCAGTAGAAAATGACCAGGCAAAACAGAGACAAAAATTGAGACAGATGTTGCAAAAAATCTTTGTGCTGTATTTTGACAGGCATAGTAAAGAAAGATGCACTAAATATATGCACATAGTCTTTCACTAACATTCTTAACATTAGTGCATTCATAGAAAGTTCAGATTTTTTACAAAACACGGACGTTTCAGCCCAGAAGTGCATTGTATCATCCCTGAGTATTTGGAGTTGCAGAGAACAATAAATTGATGAAGAAGGTTAATGTGGATCACCAAAATAAGCTTTTGTAAACTTCAGCAGGGAAGGTCTTGGTACAAAGAAACCAAAGCACACAGTCATACCCACACACAAAAGCACAGCAGAACAGGAAAGTGGACAGAAATAGAACTAAACTGTAAGGAAAGAGGTCTCTCTGAAAGTGGCATGATGCTAAAAGCTGCACTTCAGCCTGCTTTCAGTCAACTGACAGGAGGAAGCAGTAACAGCGTTCATCAGTAGGACGGAAGATGCTAGCAACACAGAGCAGTATGAATCCTTTTCTTGGACAGATTGAGCCATTACTGAAAATGGTCAAGTTTATCGCTAAATAAATGGTGTTTGAACGGAGAGAGACAGCTATTGTGTTTCCCTAATAGAAGAGTGCGTAACATATGGCTCTACCATCTGCTCTACCCCTACTTGCGGCAGAGGTCGGCTCCTTATCCATCATCAATGTTGTAATCAAACATCTATCTCTAATTTCAGTCTCTTCTCTGGCAGAATAGACAGAATGCTGTACTATCTGGGTACTGCATTTCACTAGTGGCTGCGTGCAACTATTGCAGATTTAAAACGTGTATTACTGCTATACAGCTTCCAGAAGAGAGTCTGTAAAACCATCAGCATCTCAGAGCTAGGCAAATAGAGGGGGAACTTGAAATCAGTGTAAGTAGCTGTTCCCCAAACATGAATTTGTACAGTGCACAGGGAGGCACAGTTCTGCTTCTAGTAAGAACTGTGTATTTATTAATTTCAACAATACTACACTTAGTGTTTTACTGAGAGTTTTCAAAAGTCCAAGGCTCTTTCATCAAGTCTTTTAGCAACCTGTAACCAGGAAAGCTGTCTGAATATGTAACAGGAGCATAGGGAAGAAAGGAAAAATAAGTAATGAGCACTGCTGTGGTCCAAAGTACTCCGTGTCAGTCACAAAAAGCTAGAAAAACGAGGCCAATGCATTCCAGGTAGAATGAAGAGAAAAAAAGAGCATAGATTCAACATGTCTGTGATCCTGTCCTTTGCATAACAGGAAAAAAAATGTTACAGAGGCAGAAACAGGAGGAGCCAGTAGTGTCTTAGATAAGAGGCATGAAAGACACTGGAGACAAAACTGAGAGAAAGACAGATGAGAAAAGGAGCCTCCTGTGGTATGGCATTCCTAAAGAAAATACTAAGCGTAACTCTGTAGTATCTTGTAATACATGTTGCTTTCTCTTTTCATGACATTAGTCTGCTATTGCAAAAGGATATTATTTTATCCTTTAATCTTAAATTCTGACAATGCTGTTTGTGAACGGCCTGGCACATAAAAAGGCATGCTGTGCTTCAGCTGACCATGCGCACTGGCACACTTGTGCAGGCTTGCATTAGAAGTGGTATCACAGACCCAGCAAACAAAGGGTCAGCTCCTCATTCCTACCAGGCTTGGAGTCTCTCTGGCACACAGGAAAATAGTGTGGATTATACCTGAATACTGAGGATATCCAGAGAAGTCCCACGTGAGATAACTGCATCTAAGCCTCTATATTAATCGCTTGGTAATTGATGCAGCATATACACACTTTAAAAATCTTCGGAAATTCAATTTTCAATCGCATGATTATGCATATACAATATTTAAATTACTTAATATTTCAATGTTAGAATTAGTTATCATGTCAACAACTCCTTGTCAATATCCTTTGAGGAGTAACAACAGAGTTTTGAAAAAGAGTGTGTTACAGAGGATGCTGATTTTGCAGATGAATACAGAGAAAACAGATGTGTTTTGCAGACTTTTGGGTGTCAGTTTAAAACCTTACTTGAAAAATGGTTCTGTCACTCGTATCAACTAACAAACCATACTCTAGGATGGAGAACCCTATCGGTATGACTAAACTGCAGTGTTGAAGGGAACAGAAAAGGGGTGTGTGTTAATGAATCTTCTTTTTATAAGCTTCGCAGCACCTCCTTCTTACCTGGAAGGCTTCTATACAAATGCTGACCTAGTCAAACTCTGCTTAGCTAATAAAAATCAAGCAAGACAACAGCCTTGGGTGATATTGCTGTAGGCAATTCAGATGCTTTACAAAAACCCGGTACTGAAAATTTTATAGCCAATTTTATTGGAGCAACAACAGTGAAGAATCTGAACAAAACACTGAATCAAATACAAAAAACATGAAGCATTTCAGAAAAAATGGTGTCAGAAGAAAGGGAAAGTGCGGTCTGATGGAATGGAAAAAGATAGGCAACTAGAGAAAAGGTGTTAACAATTGAGCGACTCACAACATTACTAAAATTTATCTCTCCTTCCATTTTTCCCCTTACAAAAAGACAGGACTTGTTTTTAATCACATCGGAAACAAGTACTTATCCCATTTTTTTTCTACACATAATTAGCATTTCACAAACTTCCCACTTGGCCAAAATTAGTGTATTGTTAAACATAATTGAATGTAAGTTTAAAGTGCCACATGCCATTTAAAACATATGCATAATTTTGTAAATTTTTGTTTTAGTATTTACATGAAATATAAAAATGCTGATTTTTAGCTGTGGTTTTACACTGAAGGTGAACCACAGAATCATAGAATCCTCTAGTTGGAAAAGACGTCTGAGATCATCGAGTCCAACCGCACCCATCATCCACTAAACCATGTCCCTCAAAAACTCATCTATCCATTTTTTAAACACCTTCAGGGACGGTGACTCAACCACCTCCCTTGGCAGCCTTTGCCAGTGCCTGATCACCCTTTCGGTAAAGAAATTCTTCTTGATTCTTCCTAATATCTGGTCTGAAGTGGAAGTGGAGTATGCAGGTTTTATAAAATAATTTGTAATATATCAAACTGAAATGATATAGATATGTATCTGCATATATATAATCAAGGCATTATTATCATGAATATTTTGATATTTTGAAAAATATCTATCATGATCTTACATCACGATACCTTTGATACTTTCCAATATTTCCTTTTGAGTTCTGCTGTAATTGTAGTATACTTACCTACCTGTACAGAAGTATAAATAAAAATATACTATTACAAATTATTTAAAGTTTAAAAGAAATATGAATTAAAAAAAATCTGGTTTACATATAAATGCCACTCCACCAGAACAGATAGCATCTTATTTCAATGTATCTTATTCCAGACCTAATACCAAACCCATGAAACTAATTTTTTCATTAAGGCTGGACAACAAGTTCCCTCTGCCTCCCAGCAAAACACACCAGTTATTTACCTGGCTTTATATCTATTGCCATTCCAGTTACTTCAAATCTGGCGTTGAGAAAAATGTAATTAAATCCACATCTCTATGTGCCAATTGGGCAAACCATTACAAAAGCTTTTTCTTTAATGTTGTGATTTTACTTAAGACACTTGACTGCTGAAGGAAGGTGTACAGTCTGAGGAAGATGCACAGCTTTAAGAAAGGAACAGTGGGCATTGGTCTGGTCCATGCAAACAGCTCATTTCTTTTCATTAAAAGGAAGAGACAGAGGAAAATGAGTTCCCCCAACAAGTTTACAAGTTTCCATACCAAAAATCAGTAGCAAACAGCTTGTCAATAAGAGTCGAATGACATTTTGTATTATATGGCAGGGAAAGCTCATAAAGATGAAGATTTCTTCGCTAGATGTTAGGATTTAGATGTAAAAAGGTACAGTTTCTGAAGTTTTCAAAGATATGATTGAAGGACAATGGAGGAGAATGGCAACAAGTTATGTATACAGCTAAAAGAAATCATGTTTTTATCTTAAATCTTTAATACTCAAATTTATCCTGCTGCTTTTAAACAAAACATCCCCGACTAGTCCTCATTTCATTGTTAACTTGCTATTTCCACACTTCTAAGTCCTCTATAATGTTTTGCATTTTGTTACTATCTCCAAAGGATTACTAGATCAGCACTTGAGCTAGAGCTCTGCAGACAGTAACTATGGTAAAGCTGGGACATGGGCACTGTCACTAAGTCTCAGGTATATAGAGCTTAAAGAGCCAGGACTGAGTTTGCAGAGAGAAGTAATAAAATGTGGTTATGCTCAACATAGTGGTATGGGTTCCTACACAGTCAAGTAAAATTTTAATAGGATAGTGTATATAATTAAGTGATGGTATTTAATAGTGTACAAGATTGTCTGGTTTGATGATTCAGGGAACACCAAGGCTCTACACAATGACTTGAATTTCTTTTACGTTAAATGAAATTGTCCCTTCTGCTTTCTCTGCATTCTACTAGTAATTTTTATTATCTTACGGGGTGCTATTTTACATTTTACCAGGGGGCTAATTGTTGAAAGCTCCTTTTAAGCCATGATAGCTTACCCCCTACCTCTGATACTATAAAATGCTGAAAATGTATCTGTAGATCCATGCTTTTTATGATTCCCATAATTTGCTTGTGCAAATATTTTCAATTTCTTGCTATGTTTTCTCTTCCACTTATTACTGCAACCACCTTTTTATGACTGCCAGGTCAGAAAGAGAAAGAAATTACACAGATCAAATTTTTAAAGAAACTTCTTACATCCGACAAGATTTACAAGGCAGCAGCTAGTTACAAAATAGACATATTTCTGTCATGTTTAGAGATCGGTGAGTAGAAAAACCTGGTGGGATAGATTTTTATTACAATACTTGCATCTGTGGTATGGCTTCTAACCTGACAGAAGCTCTTATTACAGTATCACAGTATCACAAGACTGGAAAAGACCTCTGATATCATCTAGTCCAATTTATGACCCAACACCAACACCTACTCCTCGTCTAAACCATGGCACTAAGTGCCTCATCCAATCTGCTTTTAAAAACCTCCAGGGACGATGACTCCATCACCTCCCTGGGCAGTGCATTCCAATGGCCAACCACCCTTTCAGTGAAAAATCTTTACTAATATCAAGCCTAAACCTCCCCTGACGAAGCCTGAGACCATGTCCTTTTGCTCTGTCACTGGTCATCTGAGAGAAGAGATCAACCCCTGCCTGCCTAAAATCTCCTTTTATGTAGCTATAGAGAGGATTAAGGTCTCCCCTGAGCCCCCTCTTCTCCAGGCTAAACAACGCCATCTCCCTCAGTTGCTCATCACAGGGCTTGTGCTCCAGCCCCTTCACCATCTTCGTTGCTCTCCTCTGGACACACTCCAGCATCTCAACATCTCTCCTAAACTGAGGGGCCCAGAACTGGACACAGTACTCAAGGTGCAGCCTGACCAGCGCTGAGTATAAGGGGATGATAACTTCTCTAGTCCTGCTGGCCACACCATTCCTGATGCAGGCCAGGATACCATTGGCCTTTAGATTCTATTCTAGATACTATTCCAGATACTGGATGCTGAAAGGTTCTTTTGAAGGCTGAGAATAGAAACATACATGTGGTGGGGAGAAAAGAAGAGCAGAACTAGTGTTTTGAAAGGATTTTACTTAAAGTACCTCCTCATTTGGACTGAATCATATGCATCCAAACCCTGGAGAACAGCTAAACTATCTGATAGATCTCTCTGCAAATAGTTTTAAGACACCAGGAGTATGTGACCTAAGGAGGGAATCACTCAGGAAATTCAAGGGTTAGAGTTTTATAATTTGAATTGGGATGTGAAAGATGTGAAAAGAATGAGAAATCCTGGGTGATCACAGCTGACCTGTCTGTCCCTATTGCCTGGTTAACGCAACCAACCCCTCGGTTAACACTTACAGGGAGGCACATCATTTAGCTCTCCAGAAAGTGTCAGGGTCTTTTCTCCTGTTTCTTAGTAGCACAGCTGTTTGAATGCATGACCACAGCTTGCCTTTGAATCCTTGAGAGAAGAGTAACTTTTACACTTGTTGTTATTCTGGTGATGTGTGACGGTGCTCCTGGTTATTCTGAGAACACATCCTTGTCCAGGCATGACCTTTCAGTTACAAGAGCAAGAGGAATTAAAAAAGTCTTTGAGTGAATACTAATTTTATTTGTGTGAATACTAATAAGAAATTTTTTTAAAGTTTAGAAAGTTTCATATTAAATAGTTCCATCATCTTCAGGCTGATAAATTAAGAGAATAAAATGCCATCCATTTTTAAAGCTGATGTTTGTATATGTGTTTGTGTGTCTTTATAATTAACCTTATTAATTCCAGAACATCCTCTAAAAACCAGGTTACAATATTAACCCCATACATTGGACTTTTTACATAAATACTTCAGTATTTCTTTCTTATTCTAATTTCCATGTGTGATAGAAAAAAACAGGGAAATTCCTATGAATTTAAGACATCCTCTTTTTAAAAACAGCTTTTCTTCTATGCCTCTTAATGAACTTCAGTTCTTCCAATGATCCTAAGTAATACTAATAACAGCAAAATTGTGGTAGAATAACAAAGTAAGAAGGATTATGATTTTTCACATACAGTTCTTCTAACAGAGTAAAATTTGTCAATATTACTACTTTAGGATATAACTCGGCTTCATCAGTGGTTTTCTTCTCTTTGATTTTCTACTAGAAATCTTGGATTATATATCTCATAATAAATCCCAGTAAACTTCTCTCACAATTCCCTACTTTTTTTTTTCTTTTCCCAGACAACATTTCTTGTTTTGTTTTCATAGCTTTGGGCTGGGTTCATGTTACATTATTTCTGTAAAACATTTTTTTTTCCCTACAACACTGCTAAAATATCAATACAGCTGTATGCATGTTCTGGGTTTTGCTAAAAATTTCAAGAAACGAGCACGTTTAAAAGAGTTACAAGGATATGAGTGCTGTTCTCCCCCTGAGGCTCACAGGAAAACAAATTTGGGAGTATGTTGTCTCTAAAAGATAAAACGTGACAAAATATAACTGGTAACCTTTGGAAAGTAATCAAATGTTCCTGCCTCATCTTTTGAAATAGCTACCTTGATTCTAGGAAAATAAAAAAGTGGGTTTTTTCCTGCTGGAAATAGAAGAGAAATAAGGTATTCATATTTGCTATGAAAAGAAAGAATGATCTGTAATTCTGAATGTTCCAACTGCATTAAAAAAAATAAAAGCTGATTGGAAATTACAGTCTTTACTGAAAACAAACTATTTTCTTTCTTCCAGAAAGAAAAAAAAAAAACATTTTCTTTCCCCCTCTGCATTTCTACTTCCTGCATAAGCATTGGTATAATCAGAAACTGAAATCACATAATCAAAATACTGTATAAAAGCTCATTATTTTCATAGAATCATAGAATGGTTTGGGTTGGAAGGGACCTTAAAGACCACCCAGTTCCAACCCCCTTGCCATAGCCTTCCACTGGACCAGGTTGCTCAAAGCCCTGTCCAACATGGCCTTGAGAACTCCTGAGCTTGGAGAAGATGATCCTTGAACATTTTGAATATATTTTTATATTTCCAGTCTGAGTTAAGCTGAGAGATGCTAGCAACTTGGGAAAATGAAATTCTGCAAGATTATGGATCTATAGAAGACCAACACCAAGAAAATAATGAAGAGGAATTAGCAAATTTCCATATTATTTATTTCTACGATTAACTTAATGAGATGGGTAGATTACTGTACTTCAATGTCCTCCTTAGTAAAAGGGGAGATATGTAAAGATGTAGATTTAACACTATTGCTTATGAAAACAGAGGAGAATTCATAATAAGACTCATATCAAACTCTGGAGTATGTAACAACACTGGTGGTTACACTCAAATATGCAGGGCTTTAACTTAATCAGTGAATTCAGAACGCAGTTTAGCAAAGTATTTTCTTTTAAAAAACTGATTTCTTACAAACAGCATGTTCTCAACACTTAAGTCCCTCCTCAAAGAATTCACTCTTCCTGTTTCCTTAGAAAAGCATATTATGGTCAAATCAGTGTGGAATGTGGCTGCTGTTCAGTACTTTTTCTACGATAACTACAGTCATTTCTTAAGTTCTGCAGCTGTGCTTGAATGCATAAGCAGCTTAAAATTTATTTAGCAATCCATTCAGCCTTTAAGAATGTAGCAAGTGCTCTCTGTTTCTCTCATACTTTCAAAATAGCACACCCTAAATGACATGTCTTATCAACAATATCACCACAGGATAAAAATGATAAAACAATTTATATTATGTAAACAAATTTCAAATGAATTCTCAGGTTTCCATGGAAAAACACATTCATCTGGTGTTTTTCGCAATATTTATTAATTTATTCAAAATCCCTATCTGAAATTCTATGCACATGCAGACACACAACTCTAATAGTTCTAAATGTACTAAACTCCCATAAATATAATCTTATACCACAATCATCTTGGCACACTCCTATGCAAATCTCATGAATAATTACCTCAGCAGAAGAGCTTAAAAAATGAATGACCCACCCTGTTTGCTCTAAAAAGCCCAATAAACAGATCTTAATAATATGGATATAACGGATATCAAGCAAGCTCATTATTCAGTATTTTCCTGATAGAGCCTCTTGTTTATTTTCCCAGAGCGGCTTTAGATTTTGGTCTACAAAGTTGTTTAGGGAGATAAATTTTAGATGCTGTAAATTTCTGTGTTGCATTTAACATGGGAACACAGCCAGTGGGATTGAAACCCTACTGCTAGATATGTGCCACCATAAACAATGGAATTAAAGTGTACCATGCTAGGAAGCAGCTGCAATTACTGTGAACCACTGATCACCCTTGTCCAGGTCACTCACAAGAAAGAATGAATTGCATTTATTCAGAACAGATTATGCTGCTTTGTTGAAATCATCTTCAAGGTGGGGGAAGAAGGAAGAAGGCCCCAGTTCTGAGTGCAGCCTGCTTAAGCAGATGGGACTATACATATGGATGAAATAATTAAGATTCAATATATAAAACGCACTACACGTTCTGCCCTCCCTGCAATTAAGAGATTTTGCTTTAGGCTGCGGAAGCATACTCCTACAAAAGCCAACCCAAAATAACTACAAAGAACTTTCTATATGTTAAGCTTAAAAAAAAAAACACTCTAAAGAGGAAAGTAAGGCATGATATGCCATAACTGTTTTTCAGCACAGTAACAGCAGAAACATAAAGGTGTTACTCCAACACAGAATTTGTGAATTAGTTTCATTCATGTTTATATTTTGATCTATATATTTTGTAAGACACTACCTTCAATTAAAATGCTTATTTTAAATTTTCTTTTTAAAGAAACTATCTTATTAGAGTACATATTTATTGAAGGAAAATTAAATAACAGAAATTAGAACACCAGCTGGGCTGCACCACATTTTCTGGAGGAAAAGCAAAATGGTGATTTTTAATATTTTCAGCTATGCTAGTGCTCCAGGGTTTGTTGACAGATGTTAAAGAGCAAATTTAACCTTTAACCCAATCATAGTCATTAAAATCATATTCTGAAAACCTCAAAATACAACTTTTTTCCATAACAACACTCTGCACTATAATTACACAGTAGCTATTGTAGCTGATCTTCCATTTGCCACACCTTATAACAAAGAGTAGTCTTATTTTACTTGCTAGTTCACCTTGAGATTTCCAGTCAGTTGTGTTAGTTTGCCAGTAAACACAAAGTTTTTTCTAAACTATGGATTTCTCAGTAGCACATTTTTTAAATTACGTCGACTTTTGAACAGTTTGTCCTGAAACATTCCAAAACCAGGATGAAAGCATATTTTTCATCATCTCTGGTAAATGACCAATACACATTGCTAAAATTTTCTCAATCCATGCTAGAACCTTATTCAAAATCTAGGTTTCCTGCAGCTGTAAAACCAAATGAAAATAGACGAAAGACATGTTCTTGAAAAGTCAAGAGCATATTTGCACAGATTTTACAACCCATTACCAGAACTTTATAAAACACTGTGGAATTCAAGAAAAAGATAATTAAAGATAGTTAAAGATGCAATTTTATAAGCTTGAAAAGTCTGTCCTATTACCTGACACTAGATAATACCAGTACTTGTTTTGACAATAACAGGAAAATATTTTGCTTTACCTACCACCAAATCAACAAGTAACACTTAAGGACTTCTGATGCACCACTAGCTATGATTCTGCAGAGAAAAAGGAATAGAATATGCCTGTTAAATGCAGATGAGATGTAGATTTCTGAAGTTCCTTATTCTAGAAGTTTTCCTTCTGCTCCTAGTCAGTCAGAAATTACAACTCTACTTATTGTAAATTACATCCATTATTTCAAGTTAACACACATTAAATCAATGACAGAGATTCAACATAAACAAGATGTCTGAGGTTCTGTTCCAGTTTCTTCTTCTGGAAACCTATATTGGATTTGACTATGCATTTAAAAGTAGATCGCTTGTCTGTCACTCATCCTGGCAGCCCTTCATTGATATTCTCTGTTCTGAGATTAGTAAAAATTCTGCAGGCTCCTTATCCCCACCAGCAAAGAGAGAGATATGGAAATAAACTCAGCCAACTGCCATCAGAAAATTCCTTGGGTGTTCTTGCTAAAATGGAAAGCAAAGATTTTCACATGAACAACTCAAAGAAAAGCACTGTCTTACTCCAAAAAATGTAATGTGTTTTGAAGTATTTTCAAAATCAGATCAGCAATTTCCAGACTTATCTTCTGTTAAAAAGATGTTAGCAACTGTATCCTCTCTGTCATGGTGTATGATGAACTGACATCGCTGCGAATGTTCCTTGATGTAATCAAACAAGTTAAACTCTAACCAAATGAAAATATAGAATATATACTTAGAGTCATGATGATCCTAAATCTTATCTGTCTCTTGATACCACTGAAAACACAGTAAGCTGCTGATGGTTACAACTTTTCTCTTTTTCTAACAGTCCAACAGTTGTATCTGCTGAGAGAAGAAGAAAGTGTGGCAATTAGGGCCAGGACTTTCTATGGTCCAGTGGTCTACGCAAACATTTGGGTTATAGGTGGAGCCAGTTAACACGTAACCAATTGCTTCACAGGGAAATCTTGGAGATGTCTTCCTTGGTTTACTGTATGTCAGAGACACTTAGACACTATTTTTAAATATGAGCCCATCAAGCAAATGAAAGATTTTAGTCTCACAGCACGTGAAAATATCCAGTCACTGACATTCCGAATAAAGATTAGATAAAACTTCATCCTTAAAGGTATTTTTTGAAGGAAAGACTTCTGAATCCAGTTCCATGAGAAGGTTCAGAGCTTTGAGTCAAGCCAGATGAGCACATAAATTCCCTGGGAATAAGAGCATGACACTAAACACCTGGTTTATGCAGTGGCTTGTATAAAAGCCATTCCTGAGTGCCTAACATTTCTCTGTGTACTTCGAAGAAAGCTTAAGGACAGAGCTTTACCAGATATAGTTATGTTCCTACAAGTCTCCACTTTGAACCTAGTCTGCCATTACATTTACTTTAGGTTCTTCTTTTAGAGGACAATCCTTTTCTTCACATATTATATAAAGGCTATTAAAATTACTTACTACAATAGATGGTAAAGGTTTTTAAATTAAATGATACTTTTCCAGCCAACCAGAGAAGTGCCAAAAAGAAATATCAGTTTAACCAGTCCAGGGTGCAAAGGATATTCACAGAAGACCTAAGCTGAAAATCTAACTTTTTCAATTAATTAAATTTCAGGTACACAGAAATATTCAGTGTGTTTTGGTTTCACTTTATCATGGATGAAAATATCCCAGAAACCTCAATGCTGTCACCAAATATATCGTTGTTCCTTGATCAGTTTCTCCAGTTATCAGTCAATGTATCTTTGCAAGACAAAACAGGTGCTGACCGCATCAACTTGTAATGATGTCATCATTACTTTTGATGCTGTACCATATTTTCAACAGTTTGGTGTGCTGACTGCCTCCAGGAAGTGGGGGAGGAACATGTGATTTAAGAATTCTTGTAATGGTTAAAGATAGAAAGATTTTTCAAAGTTTCAAATGGGAATGGGATACTTAAAAATTCCTTTCAAACTCTCGCCATTGAAACTTCTGTGAATTTTATATATTTAAAAATTTCTTAAGGGCACTTTATTTAGCTGGATTTCTTTTTTTTTTATATACCTACTTAGCCTTTGAGGAGAGATAAGTGGAAACTAACCTCAACATCATGAAGGAACTTCAACCTGGAAATTTTAAACTCAAACGGCAATAACACCAAGAGCACTCGGTATGAATACACAAGGATCAGGCTGATTAATCTGAGGAAGGCTCTAAAGTGTATTTATATCCCAAGGGAATGTGCGTCAGTCATATACAGAGACCTATTTGAAAGTACATGAAGAGGAATGATAAATAGGAGATGACAGCTGACTCAGAGGGACTACAGAGTGTCATCATACTGTGCCACTGGGGAGGAGCAAGCAATAAGGAGAATTCCTGCTAGAATGTTGATGAGCATGATGAGCAATTTCCACACAGATAATGGTGCTCAGGTGAGCTCTCTTTGCATGAATGAAACAGGAACCTAAATCTGATCATCTAACAATGCTACAGTGGGCAGAACACTTATCAGACCAGATGCTTGTAACTGAATCCTGTAGTTTAAGTGGCACTTTGCATGCACAAGGAGGAAGAACACAAACAAACCGAAGCCCCTCAAGAAATTAAGGAAATAAATAAAAAAAATCTGATGTCACATAAATGTTTCATAATATTCCATGAGATCTCATTCACAAAAATGTTTCAAACTTTTAACATCACTGAACATAGAGACTTTTATGTTCTGGCTGCACTTCACTTTACCAAAACAGAAATTCAGCAGGCTTGATATAGCAGCAACAAGATAGAGGTACTCAGAAAAATAAGGCATCAGAACTAATGTAAAGTCACCTGCTTTATGAGAACAGTTTATATCAAAACATTACAAATGTGTGGGAGTCCATGGATGTGTAAATAAAGAATACATCAGATCTTGAAGGTTAATGTGTCCTTTAAATAAATAGCAGAATTTGGGTGATCTCTTCTCTTCTGGTTTGCGCTGATGGTTGTATCTCACAATTATGATGATAGATAAGCATGCTAAGGGAGCAATCATCCATGTAAATTTGTCTGACATCAACAAGAATCAAGAACAGGGAGGTAAAGCAAGCTTCTACTTTCAATGAAAAATAAATAAGGTGTTAAGAGTAGTGCATTTCTCAATAGTCAAAGAGAGTGTTAAGATATAAAAACTCAAAGCATTAAACACAGCAATCCTTCCTTCATTGCACAGAAATCATACTGAAGACAATGCAAGTCTTGTTAGAGGAAAGACTAACAAATTTGTCCCAGAGACAAGATAAAACAAATAGTAGTTATTTCTGCTTGTTTCATATTGTCATACTCACTCAAACATAAATGGGTGAATTTCAAGCACAGCAGGAGAGCAATAGAAAAACCATGGCTTCAGCAAATTGCATGGCAACATTTTAGTGCCTGCAAGTCTCACTTACAGGACTCTGCCAGACCAAAAAACAGGAATACTAAAGAAGAGTTCTTAAAAGCCACCAAAAAGTATTTATAAGATAAGTTTATTGGCACAACCAATTCAGACACTTCTTTAAATAGCTTTCTTCAGCTTGAGCCACTGAGAGAAACAGAAGCAATAATGCTTGTAATGTAAGTATTAATACAGTATTAAGGATACAGGAAACATCATAAATATTTCTTATATTAAAGATATAGGTAACAGGATAAGTACTGCCTTTTTACAATGCAACCATTACTTGAGAACCTTCAGTTGAGACTTAAGATGATGAAAACTAATTTTCACTGATTTTTCTTAACTTTTCACTTTTTTTTCTTAACCAGCAGTATCAAGATTTGGTTCCTGAAATTAACCTGCTTCTAGTTGTACCATGAACTTAATGTGTAGATATAAGACTAAAGGCTTTTCTAATTTTGTTTTCTGCTGCCAAAACATGAATATTTTTAGGCTTCAGATGAGAAATTTTTCATTGCATTCCTTTTTACTAGAAACTTCCTAAAGGAATTTCTGAGTGAAGTAATTTACATACAAAACAACTTTCAATAAGAATGTGTCCAGGTATTACTTTAGAGTTGCCTACCAGCATTACATCTTAATATCTCAGACATGATTAACTGTCAGCCCAACACCACCGTGACTACTTAACCATGTCCTGAAGTGCCATGTCTTCATGTTTTACGAACACCTCCAGGGAAGGAGAATCCACCACTTCTCTAGGCAGCCTCTTTCTGTCCTTTATCACTCTTTTGGTAAAGAATTTTTTCCTAATATCCAATCTAAACCTCCCCTCATGCAACTTGAGGCCATTTGCTTTTGTCCTATAATGTTTGATATAAGTGATACACTTTATTACATTTGGATCTAGCGACAGTAACAAATCCCAAGAATTTCTATGGCATGTTTTGAAATAATTACACATGGGTATCAAAATAATTCCAAAGTCCAGTCTAAAAATGTTTCTCTATCAGCAAACCTACATTTATTACAGTGGAATGCTACTACTGCTGTCTTTCATCATAGGACATGCCTTGTTCAAAAGCAGGGACTAAGATCAAGTTGATATGCATGCGTTCCTATTTCTATGGTTTATACTTCCCCAACTAGAAAATAAATATTCTTTATGACTAGATTAAATAACACTTCATTTTCGTAAACACTTCAGTCACCTTTCCTTCCAATGGCTTTATTCCAATGACTCAACAATTACTACTTCTGCTCTTTTGCACAAGATGAAGGTCAAAGCTGTCTCCCACATAACTACATAAATTAATCCTATGTGCAAAAATTGTTTCTCTGGACGATGTTGAAAGCTTCTAAAACACACAAACCCCCCCACTTAGGACACTTAAGGATATAAAACCACATCATATTTCATCCTAGAGCCTTTTTCTTTCACTCCTAACCAGGTATCAAAAACATCAGAGGAAAACTGAGGTTGGACGCGATGTTGGTAAGTAGTCTACTGCTGCTTCCTGCTGAAAGCAGGGTCAGCTGTGGGGAACCTGGCAGAGACAAGGTGCCAAAGCTTTCTCTTACTTTCAAAGATGTCATGAGCAAACAAAACAGTTGGAGATCTCATAGATGAACTGAACTCCTTTGTATCATCAGCAACTACACTTTTTTTGCAAACACCTAAAAAATCTTGCACTTACATGATTTATCTTTCAGCCTAAAACTCTGAAAATGTAGACATTGAATAAACTTAAGGTAAGTACAGATGCAAAAAAAGGTTTTAATGTTAATTTATTTAGACTTTTCATTTATAAAATTTGTGCACATTTGGTAGCAGATTGTACAGGTTTTATTCTGTAGCAGAAATGCAGACATACAATGAAGCACAGACACGGTTCCAACTTGTAGCTACATTGTAAAAATCCTGATATTGTCAGAAAGTGTGGTTGTGACTGTGGACACCATAAACAAAAAGAAGTCACAATTGCTCTAAAATAATTTTAAATGCTATATTAAACACTATTTAAATTCTCTTTTGACAATCAACAGTTCCTTTCAGATTAACAGTGCATTTGTATAATATCTGGAACCCATGAATCATTTATAATAATGGAAAGTATTATTTGACTTCTCTGTTATGTATTTCTTTGCAGTCAGCAAGAAATTATTCAGGTTTTAAATGATGAATGATTGCTCTATCTGCTATCCTATGTTCTGTTACAGGCTCCTTGAGCAGCTAATATATCTGGAATTCCTAAACCCCTTATAAGATAGTTTTTATTGCTGGCAGTCGTTGGAGCTGTATTTTCCCTCTGTAGTCATCTTTCATTTGATAACCTTTTTCTCTTTTTAAACTCACTGTTGAATGAAAGTAAGATGTGTACTTTTCACACAAAACTAACCACACTTCATCTCAGTGGTAGATAAGACAAGCACACTTATCATATTTAAAGTTCTCTGTAAAATTGTCATTGAGTTTTACATACCTTAATAAAGACTAAGCAAAATGGAAGGATTACCTAATTCTGATCTCCAAGGACCAGCTAACTGTTACAAGAAGTAAATGGTATTTTAAACTCTCCAAGAAAGACTAGCACTATCTCCAGTGACTCTTGATTAAGATAGCAAACATGGAAGCTAAACATATCTCATGCTAGGCTTCCCTGAGTCAGACTGGAAATTTTAATCTAAGATTGTTCAAGTTAATCCTCAGATTTTATCATAATTTACCAGAAGGCAAACAAAAAGGGTTATTCATATCCTGACCGACTTAACACTTTTTTATAGTCCATTTACACACTGTGACTAAAAATACATAGTTCAATTCATCCACTGTATCCTGAACTAAGCATCCTTAGGCCCTTCATTACTTCACAAAAGCATGATTCCAGAGATGAGTTTCTTCATAATTTCTCTCCAGTGAAACAAACATTTCTGGATTCAATAAAGAACTGGACTATAAGTTTAAAAAATTCAAGTTCTGAATTAATTTTGGAATTTTATGTATTACAAGAGAAAGACCCAATCAGAAACAAAAAATTAAATATAAAATAATTACAGGGTAATCTTGAGAATTCTATTTCATACATAGACTGCTCCGTAAAATTCCTACAACCTTGCTATAGCAGATTTCACAAATATAAATTGAAAAAACTCTCACTTTTCTGTGTATCTGCTTCCTTCTTTACAATGACTCAATGAGCATGGCTTTCAAGTTCTAAATAAAGTTTGGCTCAGGTTGAGCTCCTATAAGCATGTGGGAATGGTAGCTTTCTCTTTGCTAATTAGTCTTTCTTTTTTATTATTTTGAATAAAATATTATTTTGAATAAAAACGAGTGAGAAAGCTCAAATATAAAGAGAAAGGAAAGCCTGGGAAAGCCCCGAAGAAACCATTTCTAGCCACTTGTGCTGACAATTGTTTGGTAGTACTCAGTCCAAAAATATTTCAGTTGGAAATAAGAAGACTTGCCAGAAAAGGCAGGAGAATCTGAATTCTTGGGCCAAAACAACGTTCGTTTGCCCTCTGTAACTACTTCTGATCTTCTCCTACTGCACAAATAAAGGAAATAATGGGAGAAAAGGGAAAGTATTTTATATGGTGTCACCCAGCCAACTGTCCATAGTAGAAAAAACATCCTTACTGTTTTGCTTTTTAAAAGAATTTGCAAAAGTCTGCTATGGGTCATCTGACGGATGTTTGCTGTTTCTTTAAGGGTCATACATGCCAATATACCTATTGAAACATTGCTTGCTTTTGCCTGCAGAAGTCTTAAAGTTTCCTTTGCCTGTCACAATTTTATTTGACTTACAGAACATTCACTTGCAGAAAAAAAACAACCCCCCAAATCACACCCAGTACCAGACTGTATTACATTGTAAAGATAATGTCAGTCAGCACTGGGGTTTCATCTCTTCATTGTGTTGTACCTTTTCAATGAAATAAATCAATTTTCCATATTCCTTTATGAACACCAGAAAAAGCACACATGTGTTGTTACAATGGTATCTGGTAATGGATTACCTGAGAGTACACTTAATCTTTAGTTCTTCATATAATTTTCACTCTGTTGTTGAGATAAGAGACACAAAGTCAGCTGGCTTATTAGCTCTTTCTATCTCAGGTTTACAACCTGCTTAAAATACTTAAGAGAATAAGCTAAATATTTTATATTTGCAGTATTCTTTTCTCAAGTTTTTGATCTTTACAAACAATAATAAACTTATGGACTGTTTTATGAAAATGCTGATTTTGTTATAGAAATTTTCAGTTTAATGAAGTTGTATGGATACTATATTGAATGATGCGCTTCGAATACCAAAAACCCAAGACAAAAAAATCACAATCATAGTGCACAATAAACCATAAACTATAAAAAATAGCTATTAAAAACCATTACTGATTATTCGAACCTAGGAGTTATGCTGTGTATCAGTGTGTTTTATTTCAGCTCATTCCACTACATGACTTGAGTTATACGAGCTTTCCCTAAAATTAATTTTCTAGGACTTTCTTGGTAGATATTCCCCTTTCACTTGAGGAAGCTTTGGTTCAGGATTCATAATTTATGGGGTTGTCATGAAACAGTTACAGTCTTCTTATGTGCACTGACAGTGTCAGTTGTTGATGCTAGAAAAAGTCAGAGGTGCCAGATGTGTCAGTGGAGAAGAAGAACCAGGCATGATAGCAATATGAAAATAAGAATTTCAAAAAAATTCCAACATAGTCCCTCAATTCTTCTCTAAACGGAAATCACATGATCCCAACATCTGCTCTCATCCTCTTCCTAACCTAGCTGAAAATGGTTAATGTAAGTATTATTTTTTCTCTAAGTGAATTTCAAATCCAAAATGTTGTATGACTTCTTTTCGATAAAAGCAGCTTTCTTATTTCAGTATGGAATTGTTTCTGCTGGCTAAGCAGTTAGTGTTGGAGAGCAGGCACAGCTCTTACCTTTCAATTCACCACTACTCGTACGTAAGATGATGCATGACTTCCATGCGGCTGACAGGATTTGAACTACGGGAAACTTTAGTCAGTTATGTTGGCATTAATCAGCTAAATCTGCCTTTGAACATTACCTAAAGAAGCACACTAGGAGTGGAATGAGGGCTAGAACAGGTTTGACACTAAAGAGAAGCCGCTGCCTAGGGAGGGTGTTTGTAGCTGTGTCAGTGTCATGTATTAGTACTTGCTGTGATTTGCTTTAGAGCAGTTGTTTTCCTCTCTGTAAAAGGATGCCCCAATTGCAAAGAATGCAAATTATTTGTAAAACACCAAATAGGACCTCTCATTACAATTCCTTTGCCAAACAGGTCTTCTGAAATTTACTCACATATATTACTGCTTGCAGGTGCTGCAGATCCCCAGGGCAGTAGAGGATATATACAAAGGATACAGGACAGTCTATGTTCTGTTTATAATCCGACATATAAGCAGTTAAGGTTGGATGAAGAAGAAAAAGAATAATAATTTTTTTAATACATGAATGCCATGGTTACCTCCAAGGAGTGGTGTGATACATCTAGAAGTCATTATGTAAGAGCAGAGGTTTGAATTTATAGAGAGATTTGAATTTAAGCTGAAGCGAAAGAAAAAAAAAAGACAAAAAAACCCTCATACATCCCAGACCTTATTCAAATTAAACAAATTTCATTTATTACAATAACTTAACAAAATACTCAATATACCAATCATCTAAGACAGAGCAGAATTGCAGAATTTACAGCATTTTTTTCACACTCATACTTCTAATTCAGTGTACAAGCAGCTGAAATATGTATAAAAATTATTCAATCTGTTTAAACTGCAGGGGAAAACATTCCATTGTCATAACAATTAGCAAACTGCAAAGGAAAAAAGATGCCCATTAATGACAGAAAGAGCCTATGTAGTAGTGGTTTGTGCTGAGGGTTCATTTGAAAGGACTTAAACCAACATGGAAGAAAACGCATGTGACATTTACACATCTTTAAAGATACATTTCTGCAGTTCTTGGAATACATTTATCTCACTCTGTATTGATCTTAAGATATTTGATTTCAAGTCAAACCATTTTTATTTTAGCAAGCTGATTTTAAAAGTCCTGAAAATAATTTGTTTTAGAAGTAACTTTATCTTTCCTTCGATAAATCTGCTAAGTACAAAACATGAATGAAGCTTGAATGGATTGAAATTAGTCATTAATCATCTAATCGTGAATGTTCAAAACTGCCAAATTTGATTATACTTCCACACTCATATTGCTGTTGGACCCTAGGGATTCTGGGATTTCATATTTTTAAACCTTGGATAGGATTGGGATGTTATATACTAGATATATGTCTGAATGCAAATAACTTCACTCATGTGAAAAATACCTTTTGTATCAGGAATAACCTGGGCTAAATAGTAATTTACATTATTGGGAAGAGAAAAACCTTTTTTGCTGCAGGTCATTGATAGATGGGGTCAGCACAGGAGATAAACACAGGAACCACTGCTTATCCATTATGCAGACTAATATGGTAGATATAATCTGATAAATATACCAACAGGTTACATTAATTTCTGCATTCATATATGCATAAACTATAGTGCACGATGCAAGCTGAAGAAAGGGTACTTAAAAATTAGAAATATGTTTTGCTAAGAAGAACCCAAAGACATATTAGGAACACTATGATGACAGAAAAAGGAAAATTAATGAGTGTTAAATAACATACTGATTACTGTAATTTTAATCATATCTCCTGGATTTATTCAGAGAGATTTGGTTGCATGGTACTTATTTTGGATGCGTGCTGTGAGAGTTAGAATATCTTGGTTTTATGCTATGAATATTTGGCACAGTAGTAAAATATTCGCTATGCTATAAGCTCATTTGATTTTTAATAATCTTGTCTGGTGTAGTCTATAAAATAATTCAAAAAGAATGACCACCACCAATAAGCCCAACTCCAAGCTCTCTCACGTTAGTTACATACTGCTGTATGCTGCATGCTGCTGGAGCTGTACTCATTTTTCTGGATTTACTCTCAACTCTGATGACTCAGCTAGGCAGACTTATACTTTATGCTTTCAAAGATATGAAAATTGCTCCCAAGCTTTCCAGGGCATGTGTTACTTTTGCAGGAAAATATAAAGTAAAAAAGCCCAAACAATTGCTCATTCAATGTAAAGATTTGCCTTTGCTTACAGAATGAGGTTCCAGTATGCTTTTATTTCTAAAGTAGTACGTCCCTATAAAAAAAAAAAAATCCGCCCTAAAGGCAGAAAAAAGAAAGTTAAATTTAAAAACGTTGTCACTATCCAAGCGAATATGAAATTTTCCTAAATATTATGGCTTATGCTATAGCACTTCAAAAATACTTTAAACAGATGGACAACTGAGACTGCCACTCATGTTTTACCAGTAAAGAGGCACGTTTAAGTTGCTGGTTGAAGTATACAGTATGGAGTACACTCCACATACAGCGTGAGAAGAAATGCCTTGTTTTCTAAGAAGCTCTGTATGAAAAAACTAACTGAATGGATGGCATAATACTGTATACATTTGTATTTTCTTGGAGAGAGATCAGCAATGAGAGCATAAGATCACTTTAGTAGTGTAGAGATAGGAGAAGTAAAAAAGAGAGAAACCTTGGTTTCTCTGCACAAAATTATCCTAGGCTTTTCCAAAAACTATCTGGATGAAAAGTTGAAATCTGAGAATGTCATATAGTGCTCTACACCCAAAAACCACAATAACATTGTAAAAATGAACCAAGGGGACAAAATTCATCTTCAGTGACCATGGTTTAATAGAGATAAAGAAGGAGGAAAAGAGTCTTAATCCATATTTTAATCAAGATAAAGAAGACTGATAAAGGAGGAGGAGGAGGAGGAGTGTATTCTGTATCTTACAGTATAAGCTGAGGTAATTTCTTACAGTAAGGACATTAATTAGTAAAAATGGTCACACTCCACAATTTCACTGCATACAAATTCCAGCGAGGTTTCCCCAACATAATCCACTCTATAATTTAATCTTTTAAGTGCCTGAGAATAAAAATATCCTGCAGGTCAGTCTGATGAAGATTTCTGTCCCATTGTAGGCTCTGCTATGACTAAACACAAGGTGGTAATAAAATATTATAAGCAAAATCTTTAATTTTTACCTTACATGATTACATGGAATTCAGTAGTAGTTTTAACTCAAATATAAAGGAATTCTTTTGTGTGGGGCACAGAAGTATTCTTGTACAGGATGAAGAAGGAAAGGGAGGATGCAGAGCCACATCAAAAAAGGAAAGACTAGTGTTGGAAACTACTTTTTATGTCTCTGAACACCAAACATATTGTCACTTCTTACATTCCCAGTGGTAAGTCAGAAAAAACCAAGCTCACATGTTGTTACTTGAAACCCCTTCAGAGATAAGGAGTCATGAAGTTGTAGCCTTGCACTTCACCTATCTACACAATAGTATAAACTGATCTCAGATAATGACTGCCATAGTAACCACTCTTGTTTGGATCCTTTACCTGAGGGGAAAAACACATTTCTTCAATCTTAATATCACAAACAATAGCTTAAAGTCAGATTCTAATCTTATGGATTGGCATTCATGAGTCTTAACTGCTGGTTCTTGGACACAAGTATAGTCATTGCTTATGCAACTCACTTTTTTGTTAAGCCAAAACAAGTTGAAGTTAATACATCTCTGCCAGCTGCATCCGGAAACACTGTGAGGAACTCCGCACATTTGAATTCCTTTGCCTTCTCCTTTCCACATTTGATATTTATTCTGTAATAAAATGATAACAGAAATAAAAAGCAGAGAATCTACATCAGTTATCATAAAGCCACCTCTGCTCAACTTAGTTAATACATTTAATTAAGACACCCAATACCAATTATTTTAGAAACAAAGTAACGCGTAGAAAATGAGTAAAAGTGATGTGTCAGCATGCTAGGTAAGAGCCCACACAGTGTTACTCCTATATTTGAGTTACTTCTCACATTTGTAGGAAACAATGTCATCAAATCTTTCTGAGATTTATCACTTACTTTTCTATGCTTTCAGTAAACTAATCTTTGGAATTACTCTTTTCTGAGTTTTCACCGCTGAAAAGTTTTTGATGACAACATGAAGCTACTTTTTACCTTTATGCTGATAGTAGTCCCAGCCACGCAAACTGGCCCCCTGTAGACAGCTCCTGCAGCCACTGTCTCTCTCACCTTTACTGTTAGCCCAAGCTGATAAGATCAAAACCACATCGGTATTCCCACAGTGGCATCCAGTCAAATGCCTTGGCTTCAGTGTGGATGTAATGTAAATTTGACAGTTCTTTGGTTCTGCTGTGTTTTGTATACCTGCCCTCACCAGCATCTACTGAACTACTATCAGCCCTATTTTTCCCTTCATGAATGAAGTCTGGCACACAAATCCCCAGAAGCTGCTGAATATCTGCAGTGATGCAGGCCAGTCCTACTTATTTAAACTAATAATAGACTTTCTCTTGCTGTTGGCAGACTCTGAATCAAGTTAATAGACAAGATTGAACCAATAAAGGACTTTTCTTGAATGAGAGCTGTGAAAAGTAACAAACTTGTGGATCAAGAAGTAAAGCCAGTCTTACGAAAGGTTTTATTATATACTCTTCTGAATGTTCTCCCTTGAGGATTTTGGACAATCTGTGTAGTAAAGATCATTTATAGTACCAGAAGCCTTATGGACATTTTTAGAAATTAAGCACACTTCCTTAAAAATACTGAGGGGCTGATGAACCCAGAGAGCAATTCTTCCTCTATTTCTTTTTGTAATAGTAATAATGAACTATATTTTACATAATATATTTGATGAAGTTATAAAATTGAATAATATTTAAATGAATTTAATGAATTTTAAATGATAATGCAAATATAAAATGTATTTGATTATACACAGAATATGGAGTTTCCCTATTGCTGGGAAAAAAAAAATTGCAAACAAACTATGTTTAAAATGTATTTAAACAGAAAAAAACCACTTATCTGTTATTACAAAATTTTATTTTCATCAGAGAAAATATTCCACAGTCGTCAAGCTTGACATTTCTATGTAAGTTTGAGCCTGAGTGACACAGGTCATCCACAGAGATATAAACATTTTAACCATCATCATAAACATAAAACTAGGTGTTATTAGAAGCACCAATGCACAAATCTGAACTGCTATTAAAACCTACTGGGCACTTGGAAGATAAGTAGAATATTAAGCATATAAACCGAAACAATGCGCTAAGATGCCATAACTGCTAACATAATATGTGTCATTGAAAGTCTAAGGACTGATAGCAGCATCCCAGCCAGTCTTAATCACAGTGTGACTTGCCACACGCTCAGTTGACAAAGGTCATTTTTCAAAAGTTCAGAGAATGAAAGAGAAGGCAAGCAGTGGAGGCTTTTTTAATCACCCTTATATGGCTTTATTTCTGGAGGAAAGCCTTCAGTACTTCTTGAAATTTAGGACTCTGAACGAGCTGTAAACCCCAGAGCTCTTCTTACCACCCTCATCCCCCCAAAACACCTGATAAGAGTATCAGGTGTTCTGCTTGGATAGGCTTCCAAACATATTGTCAGTGCAGAAAAAGAACATATGACCCCCATTGAAATGTGTTTGGGTAAATAAGATCTCACTTACAAACAGTGAAAAGAAGATCTCTTGTGAAATTCAAATATTCAGGGTTAAAAGGTAAAGAATTTTAAAATGTTTATTATTTTCACATCACAGACTCATCTGATATATTTTGTTATTTTACAGTAACTGTCCAACACTTAGCCAGAAATACTTAGTGTCCATCATAGGTGCTTTAACCTTTCAAAATCACAAGTGATCTGAAAGACATTCTTCTTCTCACACACCATCCAAGGGACTACTTGAAAGCTGCTTAAGTTTTTAGGCAACAGTTAGATGAGTGTTAGTACCTTACTTGAACTCCAATACAGAAATGAGGTATTGAATATCTTGCCATTTCTTGTAGAGGAATTGAAGAAATTACACTCAGACCTGCAACCCATGCTATGCTTCTTATATGAACAAGAATAAATGGGGGTATGAGATAATAATCTGTGAAAATACCTGTGAAAGAGATGGATCAGCATTAGGTTTACGCTTATTATTCATTTGAAACCACACCTTTTTTTGCCACAGATTTCTACACATGGATTTCTTCCCCTTCCCTACAAGCCCAATATACTGGGACCTCTATAGTAATCTCTAAACTGCAGCAGTTATTTTCCACTAATGACTATGCTGGAATACAATAAGGAGAAAAATTTTACTAAACACTAGTTCAGGAATAAATTTTAAAAAAAAAATTCTAACATCCCAATATTATGACTGACATGGAACAAGGAGGACCATGTAGGCAAGGGGTGTAGCACCAGCCACAACTCTTAACTTTGCTGCTATTAATGTTTATGCCGTATATGAGCGGTTTACCAAAATACTGAAGTACTAGCAAAATGTGCAAGCATACAATTTATTCCTCCTTGCAGCAGCTATGGGACATCACAAATACAAATGCGTGTTTCAGTAGAGACTACTGCAAAACAGAGAGCATTATTTTGACAAGAAGAGAGCTGCAACAAAAAAATGATTATTCAGAGGAACAATTGGTGAATGCATTATCCTGTCAACATTTAACTATGATAATCAACTATCTAATAATCAAAGCTGCCCTGGAGTTTTTGTTGGTTTACTTTAATTTGAAAAATGGTTTGTTCTAGTATACTCACTTTTGCATTACTGTAAATGAAAGTAATGAGTTAAATCTCAAAGTTATGCAAAACAGGCAACATAACACATTTTAACCTCATGTCCCTATTCTGCAGGCCACACATTCTCATACATGCTGCACTTTAAACCAGTAGATGTCATCAAAATTATTTGGTGTACTACCTATGCTATCCATGCTATGTTTTCCCACAAGGACATTGATAATGATATTGCTAGTTAGGATATACTACCAGCAATCTTTGGTCCTTTTCTCACCTGAAGTTGCTCTAGAAAGAGGCTGCTGTGACTGGCCCTCTCACCTCTTTGCAGAAGTGTTGTTAACAGCTCATTGAGACCTATCTAACTCTATATGCTTCATTAGTCTGTTTGCTCCAGTCAGGCATAAACTACTGATTTTTTTTTTGTTTAGCTGCCTTTGACTCATAGGCTGAAATGTTTCAGCAGTAGTAGAACAAATATTTTGAAGCATGTCAACGATTGTCTCTGAACCACTTACCAATTGACTGACTTTAGAGAATACTGTTTTTGCCAAGACTTGAGTGTATTTGTAGACTCTCTGTACGTGAACCAAGTATACAGAATGCATAAATGTAATGATCAGGTACAGGAAAATTTAGCCTAACATGATGGTATTAGATAATCATATGGCTCTCAAATCGAAAGCAATAATGTGAGATCTTTTGGATTTTCAAAGAACTGAGAAAAGCTCTAGGTGCAGATCATCAGAATTTCCTGTGTGAAGCTGTATCATAAAACCTATACCATACAACCCTTAACATTTGTTTTAACAAGTTATAGCTTTAGCTTGTAGGGGATTTTGTCTTGCTTCTCCTTTGACTATTGAGGCCATATTACAGCCTCAATGAACCTAAGGTTTAGATTCAGATTTAATTGCAGAAAGATGGAGAAATTGGTGAAGAGAAGAAGGTGCTACCTACGCTGTAATTTTGATGCTGGTCAAGCTAGCAAGTGGGTCCTGCATTATTATTAAGAGAGAAAGAGCAAGAATCTGTGTGTGTGTGTCAAGGCTCTCTAGAGTTGAATACATCCAGCTGTATATTTAATGTGTGCGGGATGCAGCTACAAGGACAGCAATGTGTGACTCAACAAATGCAGTCACATAATGTGGCATGTCCTCAGTGATAGACCATACAAACTAAGAAAAACACCAAGGGTTTGACCGGATATTATCAATGGCTTGATTCATTCTTTGCTTTGTGTCAGGATATCCAAGTGGGAGAGAAAAATATGCATTTAAAAATACTGCTGATAGTTTAATTGCTGAAACTTGCTACTCCATCACTGTAATAATGATCAGGGCATGGAGCATTACTTGAAGAATTAATGATCACCTGAGGTTAACAGCCCACAGCTAAGCCTTGAGCCTTTGGCTTTCACAGATAGTCATTAATCCCCAGGAATTGTCCTGTGCCTCTATCATTATTTCTAATTTAAAAAGTGAATTTTCTCCTTTTAATTTTCTTTTCACAAAATGAAAGTACTCAATTAGACTTTGTCATTAAATCACATCTGCATTGATTACCTAGGAAAAAATAACGACAGCAAAATTAAATTTGCCTATTTAATCACAGAGTCCTGATTAAATATTTGTTATAAACATTTCATTCCAATTAAAGGTGCATAAAAAGCCCGTATCAGGCAAAGAAAGGTATACAATTCAAAGCCTTAATGTGTCCTGACATGCTGCTCCTATTTTCTTCCTTCTTTCTTTCATGCTGAACGATGCTACATTTGTAAGGAACTTCACAATTTAAATTCAGTATCAATGCACTTGTAATATGTAACTATTGGTAGGCAAATACACATACATTTCAATGATCCGAGGGTGGAATTGATTTAAATCACAGTGATGAAGACATTCTTAGAAGAATCAAGTTATCATGGAATTACTTTTTTTAAAGGTAAAACAAAGAATAAAAGAAAATATCTAGGCAAATTCTGGACACTGATCCAAATTCTCTTACTCTAGAAACCTGCACCAAAAAAGTTACCTCATTGCCCATGACACTGTTCTCCGGTGTAAACCATTTGGATTCCATATACATCAAGAGATGTATGGTGATATGTTTAAGTGAGTTTATGGTTCAGGTCCCTTAGTAGCCACAGAGAGGGCCTTAAACCTTAGAGCAATGTTCTAAATTAAAGTCAAATACATTGATTACAACCATGGTTTTACAATGAACTTAAGAGGGAAAGTCCAAAGCTGGTTCAAGCTAATGTTTGTCAGTGCAGCACTGCTGAAAGGTATCTCCTATGCTGACATGTGGACATGCTAACAGAAGGTTAACGTTTCAAATGCTCACAGTATATGTGTTTGTCCTCAGCAATCTTTCTTGTTTGCATGCAGGTTTTTACCATATATAGGGGTGGAAAACTTGGCCATTCTATGCACACGAATTGCAGAACTGAGTCTGAAATCTCTCCTGTAATCCACATATAAGTAATTAAATTTTCTGCGAGAGAGGGTTTCATTTCTCCTTCTCACTATACTCCCAACATTCTCCCTTGTCCACTTCAGAGTACCCTCAATTTCCTCCAAGTCTCATCTCCTCAAGCTACTGGACTAAATCCATAGGTCTGTGCAAAGAACCCAAAGTGAAGAAAATTTTCCTCATCTTTATATGGAAAATGATCTATGCTATTTTGGGGGGTTTTAAAATTCTTTTTTTTGAAGTTTCATATATTCATGAGTTGCCACTTAAAATGGTTGCCTGTAAACTCATTAATTGGTATAAATGGAGTACAGAAATATCCATAGAAATTAGTCAGCATACAAACATGTTTGAACACATCAATTGAATGCATCAATAAATATTTTAAATTTATTTTTCTCCTCTGTCTCATTTCAGCTTCTCTAATATGGAAGCAGATGGAGCAGCATAAAACCAACAACATCTGATCCTAAAATATACCTAAAAATTTTCAGGTTTTCTAAATGTTTTACTGCTTCTTCCAAGTCCTCTTTCCAAAAGCTTATTGCTTACTTTTTCAGTGTCTATATTTAGACTACAGAAACCATACCAAAGGCCTCATCTTTTTAGCACCTTTTCTTTAATCACAACAATAATATGAATTACTTCAGTAAGAAGGTTGACATATTTGCTCGCTTCTGTGGTGCTGCTATCAAATCAAGGATCTCAGAACTATGTCAACAGCAACATTCTGAAAGAAATTGCATGCATTCTGTGTTTTGTCAAATAATTCAGCCATCACAAATATTTCAGCCATGACATGTTGGATGGTGTCAGTGAAGTAACAGGAAGGTTACCTACAGACATAGCTGGCTATTTTTTTTCCTCCTTGCAACTGCCAGATGGTGTTGAACGGAACCAACTGCTATGCAGCTGAATTTTTACCAGGTAAATGGGCTCTTACACACAGCTTTTTTATTTACTCATATGCCTTAGGGGAATAATATATGCATATTTTATTCAATAAAAAAAAGGAAATACTGAATAATCAGCATGTTCTTTGTGTTATCTTTCACACAATGAATTATAAATTACATGGATAGAAACATCTTTCTATCCAAAAAATCCTCATCCGTTCAAATCAACAAACCCTACTAGAAAGAACAAGAAAACAATACCTTTATAGTCTGCCATAATTTAGAATATAACAAAGGCTATCATATGGCCTACATATATTTAGTAAGAATAATAAAAGACAACACATATGGCCATTATTAAAGAAGTAGAATAATTTTGTAGATTAAATTATGGATTCTAGTTCCACTTTATAGTACTACAAAGATATTAAGGATGCAATTCAATGGACCTCACATGAAAAAGTACTAATCAAGGCTTCAGTTTTGTTCATTTTTTTAAATAAAGGAATGGGTACCGTAATTGAAATTAAAGGAATCATTTTTAGATGCAGTAGGTGGAATGAAATGAACCAATGCAAAACAAAAATCCAAACCTCTGAATCTTACTCTCAAAGAGAGAATGGGGGAAACATTCATGGCCACATATGGTCTCATCTGAAAGAGCACTTCCCACACTAACTTCCCACTAGTACTTTTATGAAACACTGGTTAAAAATCGATTCAAAAGAAGGATGACCTAGTGAATCACCAGTATCATTTAAGGAAACATAAAAAATACCTGCAAGACCTCCTACCCTACTATTTGAAGTTATCCTATTTATAAGAGCATTATCTGAAATTGCATAAATTTATTAAAATATTTGAATAGATTTAAAAAATATTTTCTGTGTGGAAAGCACTCTTTCCTCATTTATTATGGAAGCAAATGAGAACACCTATTCTCCAGTACATGGCTAGTAAAAGCATAGTAATAAGTTCTGGGCCTCTCGCTGCCACTTTCTGAAACGCTGAAATGCTAGACCTATAAATTGATTAAAAATACCATAGCTTATTTATACATTACTAACATAGGAAATGTCTGTTCCAAATAGAGTTCCTCCTCTTTAAAACCAAGTTTAGCAACCTGTGGATTTTCTTAGCTGTTACTACAGAGCCAGGGTAGAGTGAAGGTCTTGCCGTTTAGTACGTTTAGCCATTTCTGAGACTACAGGGTTTTTAAAATTCACCATTAATGTGTCATTATGTGACTAGATGAGGATCTATGTGTGTTTAAAATGAAATTTACACATTAAACAACTCAAGATGATCTTTCATTTCCTTAAGGAATTTGTACACTGTTAATGCAGTGTGAAAGACTGACTGAATCAGTCATTAATTTAACCTTTCCCTCTTCATAAGATCAGCTGAGCTACTGCTTCTCACTTACGAGGATATGTCAGGGTAACAAATCATTTTACAACAACTCAGTGAAAGGTATAATCATAGTAATATTTACAAAACACATTAGCTAGAAATTTTCTGAGCCGCCTTCAGGTTATTAGAATAACAGATTAATAAGCCTTCCTAACACCATATGGGCATCATCCACAAGCATGTTAGAGATTCAAGTTTAAAACTGTTGTAACAATTAGAACTTCTAAAAACAACCACATGTAGACTCTGCTGTTCAAAAGGAGATACATGAGCTCCTAGCAGGCCGAACCTACATAAACAAAGCAATAAGCATACGAATTCCTTGTACAAGGTTTTGGAAAACAAACAAAAAACCAAAAGTTCACAGTAATGTGGTAATCAATATAACACCAGCTTGACTGAAAAGGAAAAAAAAAGAAGCAGTGATAGGACAATAAGTCTTGTTGGTGATATCTTCATTTGCACTATTTATTCAGATGTAATTCCATCCCATCTTTGCTTTTCTTGTTTTCCTTTTATTTTATTATTTTTAATTCTCTTCTGTTATAGACTCTGGTTTCTACCAGCAACACGTAAAAATACCTTTATAGAGAATGAACACAGTACTTAAAAGGTTTAGCTGTGTTTTCCAGGACAGACTGCTTTACTGAATGTTTTTCAGACAGACTGAAGAGTAGATTTTTGTCTTTTTATTGGACTTTGCAAGACCACACTGGAAAGTGGCTTTATTGCATGCTTTACTAGCAACTGAGTTCCCAATAGCACAGCACTGTCAGGAACACTATTATTTGGTCAGATAATTCAGTGTGCACAACTACAAGAAGAAAAAACAAATCAATATCATCTCAGGCTAAAGCAAAAACAACCTGAACCTAAACCAAGGAATAAGTAATAGTCATAACCTTCCTGCTGAACAGTATTCCAGTGTCGCAGATAATCTTTTATAATTCTGCATACAAGTCCAAGATTCCTGTTCTGAAAGATTCAATTACGTATCAGAATGATAGTTACAAATCTAGCACTCAAACTTGGGGAGAAATGGGAAGGAGTTCTATAGAAGAGAGCAAGCTTAAAAGCATTTGTGCTTTTCAGTCCTACTGGCCAACCCCAAATGAACAAAAACTGGTCAAAACTTTATTTAGACTTTGGTGTATTATTCTTCCTGAATCCAAGAGTTTCAAAAATAGATAAACCTTCTTTTTTACTAACCCACTAATCAACCTGTTAAATATAAAAGAGTAATCTAACTCTAAGAATTTTCATCAAATATCAGGTATGAACATGATCCTCTTTTCAGATATAACATATAAATTCATAACATATAGCAATACTCTATAAATAAGTAGTTCTACAAAGACAAATACTTCTGCACAAATAATAGCCAATAGCTCTCTGTGCACATTCTTTAATGTAATTATTACTGTAAAAGACAATATAATTAAGTCTTCCTCATATCTGTGGAATTTTTATAATTATATTGCATCAGTGGTAACGGCCTATACAGTTATCTAAATGCTATTCTGGCAAATAGCACATCTGAAATACATTATTTTCAAAGAAACTAATTTTTCAATATTGAAAGATATGTTTGATTTGATTTTTTATAACTTTTTTCCTTAACTACCATTTGCCTTCAGGTAATAAATATAAATGGAATCATCTATTAAAAAACTGCACAAGAAGCATATCATGTACATATACACAGCATATACTTCTCAAAGCAAGTACTAAACTACTCCTTATAACCACCGGAAACAAAATCTTGTCATGTTCTTTAAATAGCATATCTTGGTTTTAGTAACATTACATTAAGACAGGGACAGTAAAGCACAGCTATCTACAGCAACAACTAGAAATGAATTCCAGTAGTTACACCAAGCCCTGGAACACTTATTTGCTAATATTGGTCCCAAAAGAAGACAATGGGAAAGAACAGCACTCCAGCTCACTTTTATGACAGAGCAAAAAGTTTATTGGACACTTTTATTGGAAGTCTAAATGCACTCAGATTTATGTAGAACAGTCATGCAGCTGATTGCAGTTTATTCTAAATGGAAAAGCTTCCATGCTATACAGCTAAGATCAAACAGCCGCTTGGAAGAACTGTCAAATACAAATATGAGATATTACAGCCATTTGGTCAAAATGACCTTCTTAACTCTCTCACTATAGAACTAGGAAAGAAACATAAAGGAAAAAATAATGAAAAAAGAAGAGAGAATCTCCAGGAAGGTCTAGGTTAAGGTTACATCATAAACAAATAAAGAATTTTGTAATTTTTTTAATTAAAAACTGAAATTCAATGCTAGTTTTTAAATTTTTCATTAGACTACTATGAATTTCTACCTAAAAAAATATATGAAATCATAAGTTCCTCATCCTTTGGATGTCTATAGAAAAAAAAAGGCTGTTAATAATCTTATGATTACTTGTGTAGATCATTTATAATTTCTACACAAGTGGTGTAAAATAGGACAGAAAAGTTCACTGCTAGTCACCGTCAAAGAGTTCTGCAAAGAGTTCTGGAGCTCTTCCTTCTTTAGTGGCTTCATGAATGTTTTTGGCAGGGTGGGGTTTTTTTGACAGGAAAAATTAACCCTATTAATCTCAATACTTTAAGATCAGGAATTGCTCAGATGCTTCACTCCTAGGATTTAAGTGAAGAAAAAGCAATCTCAGTTTACTTCCTGCTGGTGTGTACATAAACAACATTTATCACAATAAGCACTAACTCGCCCACATAACAGTCGGCTATTTCAGCTCATCTTCTTCATTAGATTCCTAGTGAAAATCCTTTCAAACTCTGATTTCATTGAGATAAGATTTATTCTTCTCTCAGTTTCCCTTACTCATTTTTTTCCTCACTTATTTACATGTCTTGCTTGCCTTTTCTTTGGTGTGTTTTGAGTAAGATTTAGTTGCAACAGTCCAGCATGTTAAAAGAGGAAAATGAAAACTAAACATATGCAAGCAACTACGGATGAATAACCCAGTAAGGGTTATTGGTTTTATCTGATTCTGGCTTGACTGAAGTATGCCAGTTCCACACTGACTTCCACTGCTGACAAGGGACCTGAGCTTCTGCTGAGCACAGGGCCGAGGAGAAGACTTTGCACAGATTTAAGGGAAGTTAATGGTAATTGCTGGATATTCGGCACCTGAAGGGAAGGAAAGTCACTTTGTTGGCTGCCTAAATATGGATTTAAGAGCTCAACTTTGGTCATTTTTTAACAGTATGTCTGTTCATAGTATTTAGTACTAAATATACTAAAAAGGTTTTCTTGATCTCTCTCTTTTATCACAATATATTTTTGCCATAAGAGCTGCAAGCAGGATTATTAACATACAGAACTGCTTCCTTTAGGTCTGTGTGAGATCTTCCTGCAATAGGATTTTAACCTGTTATTTAGCAATCTCCACTCTCATGGTAACCGAGGTGTCTGAGCATGTCACCTGCACTGCTTGTGCCCACAACATCTATAGCTCTGTTTAGCCAGGTGACTTTAGAGTGATGTGCAAATGTAAAGTGCATTTAGTGGGTTTTCAGTGCAATTCAACCACAGCATTATACAGCCACAAGTCCCAGTCCCCCCAGCTTTACCTTAAAGTAAGAGACAGCTGTCTCTGTTTTGTTTTCACTGCATGTGCATTTACAACATGTTACAGAATCCCTCTTAAGCATTTGACTGGTGCTGTGCATCACACCCACCACAGGGCACACCACAGCAAAATGGGGATGCAGGAAGGTCCTCTCCTGCTGAGGGCTCTGCACCATTCCTAATACATTTTTTCTAGCATTATTATCCTAATATTTCCTTCAAAATTAAGTTTTGAGGAATAAACCCACAAATTATCAGGAAATCCTAAGTATAATTCAAAAACATTTAAACATGATTATTCCATTCAGTAATACAGACAAAGGAAGTAACACTGCAATTTTGAGAACAACACCTTAAATAATGTTTGGGTTGCAAATTGCCTAAGGTAGATGAAACAAAGGCTTTCCTACCCAGTAATAAATTCTATTCCACAAATAAGTTCTGTTATCAAAGCCAAGTACTAACCATCCACAAAAACAACACAGTAGGAGGAGGGATTCAATTCACATGCTGCCTCAAAAGAAGCTTCTTATTGTACTTGACTTGCTCCTTGACAGATAAGACAGCTTTGCAGCTTGTTTTCCTAGTAGTGATCCTTTGTTTGGACACAACATGATCCAGCTTTGTGCATAAACCTCCTGCAACTGTATCAATTCATTCTTGAGGATAAGTGGGTATGGAATCCTAAATGGAGGGTTAGCAATTTCAAGAGAAATAAAAGATAAAAATATTTGGCCACTCATCTGAAGTACTAAAGTCTATAGCCTCAAAAACAGTCAGGACCCTATCTACCACCTAATTGAAGCTAAGCACCTATACTCCAGGTGTACAGTTATACCTCAGTTCCAATGCACTGAGCGTCAACTTCACAGAAATCTCTGTACCTCACATAAAAAAGAACATTTTCCAGCTTTCCAATAGCAGGCTGCTGTCATTATTCTAACCGTAATCTTGTCCACAACACATCAAAACTACAAAGAAGGTAAAGAATTGAAATAACTTGGCCACACCATTTCATTGTTACGTTCTTGCCTTGGTGCAATTCACAGTTTGAACTCTTTCCTTTCGTATCAAAGCTGTACTGAAATGACTCTGCAGGTCACCTGAAATATACACCTAATCTTGCAAACTGATTCCAGTCTCCTGAAAATCATTCCTCCCTTCTCCTTACTATTTTAGCGTTCTCTAAGGCATGTATAATCCTAATATAAAACCAAACAGATATAAGAATAGAAATTCTGAAGATATTTACAGGGTGGCTGCTATATGGTGTTCTCCTAACAAGATGATGTAGTGCCAGAGCATCGTACTAATGTCAAATATGTGGAATTATTGAAAAGTTGTTACAACAGCAGACCTTGTGGTCTGTACAATCCCAGGATGATGACAAATAAGCTAAGATCAAGATGGAACTGTGACCACAATTGACAACCCACAGGAGATCATTGATCACTCTTGGCATGACAGTAACAGCCTCTATACTGTGAACTAACCCTAGGCCAGATCAGAGCTGATCCAAAAATTGCCAGCCTGGAAAATAAAGCACCTCTGGCTTCTCTGTGACATCCCGTGTGAGCAAACATGAGCTATTAATTGCTGTGGATGTGAATGATGGGACCATGAATGAAGGGTCCTTTCCAAAGCTGGGCTGAACACTGTCAATACAGTGAAAACTTAATTTTCCCCTGACAAAAGAGGTTGTCTCCGGTAGGTGAAGGCAGTCAATGCCTCTGTGGCCCTTGTAGTTCCTGGCTCGCCTTGTTGCTCACCTGCTTTTAAACCTGGTGATGGTTATTGCAAATGCAGGCAAAATTAGGCTTTGAAACCAGTCAGTGGCACAGGCAACTGAAACCATGAAACTGTGTATCAGCTGACAGAGTCTTGGCAGGAAAGATTATACTCTTTCACAGAAGCCAATGAATGAAGTTTGATCAGTAACATTTTAGCTTTACTTTAGCTTTATCCCTTCCTGTAGCTACTAGGAGTAGTTCACCTCAACCAAAGATAAAAGTATTGGAACTGATGCTGAAGAAGGCCTGCCTAACTAATTTTTTAAACCAGATCTCTCTTATCGTGTAGCAAACTAACATGCATAATGGGGTATATAACTGTTTAAAATGTGGAAAACGGTTTATTTCCTTAAACTTTTTTTTATATGCTTGATAATTATGCCTTCCCTCAGTCACCTTCACATGACTTTCTGCAGCCTTCCTTACAAGTCCAGTTTTCTGTAACTGTAATTCTTCTCATTGATTTCACCAGTACTTGTGCAGTTCACTATTAATTTGCGGTGAGCAAAGATTCACCACAGTTTTCCAACTGAGAATTTACAAGGGTTAAACAGCTGCATCATTTAACATTTTACTAATTACACATTTGTTTATGCATCTCAGAATTATATTGGTGGTCTTTTTCTCAGTGAGAAATCATGGTTGACATGTAATCAGAGCTTTGTCTTTAGAAGTTACCTAGCCACCCCTAACCAACTGCATATTTGTGCAGTTGACTATTGCTAAGCCTGTAACTTCACATTCACTATCACACACAAACTTTGGGCACTGTCTGTAGTTTAAAAGTGCTTCGCTGCTGTACCTTAAAGGAAAATTTTGGATCCTAATCAGATTCCTGCTGAACCTCTCTTAAATGCTCAATGTTGAAGTCAAAAAGAGAGTTATTGATAGCAATTCTGATTTATCAGTCTTCTAAATATTGCCACCATTTCAATATATCCCATATCCCTAAAAGATACTTACATATATTTTCAATTGCAAGAACTTTTTTTTTTTTTTTTAGGTTGGGAAATCCAACTTAGTTTTCCCTCACATAGATGCCAGTTCATACAGTTGACAGATCCTGTCATCCGTTTTATTCCTCTGTTCAAGCTTTTACATATATATTTTTGAGCTCAAAACATTAACTCTATAAAGCACCCAAACAAAAAATTTACTAACTAAAAAAAAAAGAGTTCTATTTTATTCTATATTGGAAACTCTAACAGAAATTGGGAATCCTAAAATTTAATTTAGTTATACTTTAAACACAAGTAAGAACTGAGTTAATATTTTCACAGAACTACCTATGAAAAACTTAGACTTTCATATCTAATACTTACAGTCACCTCAGATCCTATCCTTTTGCATGCAAAGTTAGTACTAATATTTCCCTCTGTGTTTTGTCTAAAGTGAATATCAAGTTGAATGGTCTCAGAATTCTTAGGAGATTTTCTGTTTACTTTTGTGTTGTTGGCCATCTGAAGTTCCCCTTATGCAGGTTATAGTAGCAAAACTTAAAAAAGAGTGTGTAGGGTGTGATAAATGCACAATATAGATGCTGAAGAATATTCTGGAGTCCAGATACATCATGTGCTCTATAAACATACAACAACAGATTGTACTCCACCTCCATCTCATCCGTTTCTAGATTTCTCAGAATGTAAATCTTTTGCCTTCAAAAGGGGCAAGATGCAGAAGAAAGTACATCAAAGAAAATATAATTTTTTTAAAAGTAATTAGGTACAGCTTATAGGGCAAACACTTTCCTTTCATATAAAAGCCATAATGAAATGACTCTGCAGGTCACCTGAAAAATACTCTTTGTTTTGGAAACTGAGAGATTCCAGGCTAGTAAAAGCTGGCCTGTTGCAACAGTAAGTTAAACAAAGTACATTGTTCATAAGTCAAAAATATTTATCACCTGATATACAAGTGTGCCTGGTATTCAGGCATAAAATCACAGGTAGAGATACCTCTAAAAAGTTCAGGTTTACTGAAAGAAATAGAAAGTTCTGATAGTGAAGCCATGGCATCGCAATGCGTAACATGTCAGACATTACCTGTTAGAAGAAGCTGTTATTGCCACAGTCATCTAGAATTCTAGAGTAGGCAGTAAACCAGCAGACATCAGTATTATCTTGCAGAAGTGGAAAATATGGACTTTGAATTAGTGAAAATTATTCCTCCCTTCTCTTTACTATTTTAGCATTCTCCGAGGTGAATGTAATCATACATACAGATCGATACAGATAGGTTTTACATAGAAGTTATGAGTGGTTTTGAAAACTCAGCTACACATCTTCAAGTAATTTTAAATCTGATCCTAAACAGCTATCTGAGCCCACAGTGAAAATTTGACATAAACCAAACTTTCTTCCAGTCTCAGCCTCATACTCTGGATAATGCTTCTTCCTGAGCCAAAATTATTTTGCCTTTAAGGACAACATATTGTATTTCTGTATATTATTTTACATATTGAGACAAGAAGCAAAAATTATGGCATAATTAGGTCGGTAAGGTCAGAACACCATGCACAAAACTGTTTATCAGAATGTTAGCAACAGTCAGCATGAAAAATCATATATGATTAATTTATTTTTAGGAGTCTATATCCTCCTGTAAAGCTGCACAGCATGCCTGCTTCAGCATATTAAGGCCTCAGGGAGGTAAAATGCAATAGTCAACCTTTACAATCAAAGAGGGTTTAACAAGATTGTTAAGGGAATTTTCTCAACAACCCCTCAACAGCTGCATGGGCAACTGGTCAACCAGTGAGCCGTGTTCTTGTTTTTACAGTTCCTGCCCCCATCATCACTACATCACTACACAACCTGTGTGTTTAGTGCTTGACATATTTTCCTTTCAGTGGCACATGAGCAGATTACACAGTGCCAGGCTGGCCCTGTAAACCTCTGTACCCAGCCCTGTATTGTCTGGTTTCACTGAGGGGAAAGATAGGTCAAAACTGGTATGTTTTTCCTTATAGAAGCAGCAAGAATAATAGGGAAAAAAGACATAAAACATAATGCTTTAAAATACTTCTTCAATATTTTGGTTGATTGGCTACCATTGCAGAAATGTGTTACAATATCAACAAAAAAACCCCAGCAAGAGATGAAAATCTCCTCGAAGGAGAATCCTGTCTGCAATTTTAAGTCAAGGAAGATTGCAGAATATGAAGAGGAAAGGATGTGTCAGGTTTGTTTCCTGAGCTGACATCTTTCCCTGGCTTATCCTCATTGTCATTTTGAAGAGAATTTCTTTCCCCTTTTCCCTGCCTGAAATCTGATTTTCTCAAGAAGGAAGTTCAGAATAGATGAAGTGTTAAAAGAGAAAGGTATTATGTGAGCACAATAGAAGAGTCAAATTTAACCATAAAACAGGAGTGTTACATAAAACAGACAGAAAAGGAAATGAGACAGTTACCTTACAATAAAAACAACAATGCAGATGTGCAAATGCCTGCTGCTGCAACAAGCAGTTATTGCTGTTTCCAGAACGTTTTTATCTGGTGTTCTGTAGCTGTTCAAGCCTGTGGTTAGACAGAGACAGGTCAGTGCTTGCCTGCCTGAAGTTCGCACTGCCTGGCATATGCGGCTGCGGTGAAATAGCAAAGCTCTGTCGACTTCATCTCCCTGACAGCGGATTAGAGGCGTTTGCTGTGCCTGCTAGTGCCACCCAGAGGGAGCTGGTGGCAGCCGTGCTGTGCCCCGTTCTCCCTTGTTTTGATACAACAACAGGGAATTGAGTAGGCAAGCTAGGACAGCTACTTGAAATACATCAGAAACGTGTTTAAAAACAGCAAAATAATCTATTTCATTATACAGACAAATTGGCATAACGAATGAAAACAACACTGTTCAGAGAAAGAAGTAGGCAGGCAAGCAAGCAGGTAAAAATAGAGTGAGGAAGTTCAGTAAGAAGTTAGACAGAGATTCGCCTAGTAAGCAAAATGCAAACCAGATCATCTGACTTTTGCTAACAGATATGTAAACAGAAAATAGATTATTTGGCTCGTAGAGACAGACAGATGGATAAGACGAAAATGTATTTGTGACTTTGAAATGAGATTTTTTTTAATCTCACTGTATCTTCTTTATTCCATTTCCTATGCAATAAACCCCTGACTTTTGTTATTCTGTGTTAGCCTAGCCTATTCTGCATATGTCTGATAGATGGCAAATAATATGATCAACAGAAAAATACAAAAGGGAAATCCAAGAGCAAGAGTATCAAAGAGATGTGTTTGGCAATGAAGAAAGAATTGGGGCAGCTGGGGACAACTCATATCTTTGACAGACTTATTTATACAGTCTCTGAGCATGTCTAAACAGCTCACCAGAGATTGGAGAGCTTAAACTAGAAGTATGCAGAAAATACCAGTTCCTGTGTCTAGTACGGAAAACCTGTACTATTGCATCTCTTTCAGGAAAACCAATGATTTAACCTATCCCACTGTTACTAGGCTCAGGTAGACACAATTTAAGGCTGCTCAGACTACTGTCAGGTGAAGTATCTACATCATTACTTTAGATCTGTTCATGTTTCTCTTCCTACTCGCAAAGCAAGATAACATTAGTTGTTTGTCCTTGTTACTTATGTTTTTCTGCTCAGCCTGCTTAGACTCTGAGACACAAATGGTATTTTTTGGAAGGATGTTTTTGTCCAGTACCTGTGCAGCACTGTCTTGATCACTGCTGGTTGCAGCTGGAGCTTTTAAAATAAAGCCTTAAAAAAAGTCAACAGCATTGAATTAAAAATTACCTCTTAGCAAGCAAAATTTTAAAGGCGTGGAGGTGGGGTCCTTTGTTTAGATCTGCTAGTAACTTGCTCTCATTTAAAGTTATAATTTTCACATATATATCACATAGATATTAGGTAGAAAAAGTTGGGGGTTGTGGCATTACAGATAATTACATGGAGTTTGGAAAACCAAGGTGTAACAGTAAATTCTATTCATGTAATGTAATCCTAACACTAACTGCTCACAGCCTTTGTTCTCACCCTTCAATATTGATACAACTCTTCCAAGAACTGATTCATGCTTTGTTTCAGAAACTGAATAATAAAGGCATTTGGCACATGTGGGTAATTCAAGGGGTTATCATTCTCACTTTTCTTAAGGTTCTGATGCTCTTTTAAATGTGAAAAACTACTCTGTTCTAAGGTATTGAATTCGGGACAAAAATCTGTTTCACATACATGGCATTGTTGCTGATGATGCCAATCATCATGAAAGATAAGGGTTTCCAATACAAAAAAGGAATTTCTATTGAGTCATAACACTTACATTGGACAGGTGACAGGGCACCTGTTAAGAAATACACCATTAGAATGATGCTAACTTAAAGTTTATCATCATTCACAAATATCAAGAACCTCAAAGGTAAGGTTGAGATCCTTACCACCCATGACGATTACTTTCATGTTGTGTGGTCTTTGTTGCACTTATAACAAGTTACATTATGTCTGTCTAAAAATCTTAATTTTATTTTCGGTAAACACTGAGGATATTGTGCTACTGGAGAGTGTCCAGAGGAGAACACAAAGTTGGTGAAGGGTTTAGAGGGGAAGCCCTGTGAGGAACAGCTGAAGTCCCTTGGTCTGTTCAGCCTGCAGAAGGGGAGACTGAGGGGGGACCTCATAGCAGTTTACTGCTTCCTCACAAGGGAAGGAGGAGAAGCTGGTGCTGATCACTTCTCTCTGGTGACAAATGGCAGAACCCAAGGGAATGGCAGGAAGATGTGCTGAAGGAGGTTTAGGTTTGATATTAGGAAAATATTCTTCAATCAGAGGGTGGTGGAGCACTGGAACAGCTCCCCAGGGAAGCAGTCACAGTGCCAAGCCTGATAATATTCCAGAAGCATTTGGCTAACACCCTCAGAAACACAGTGTGAATATTGGGTTTGTCCTGTGCAGGGGCAGGAGTTGGACTCGATGATCCTTGTGGGTCCCTTCCAACTCAGGATGTTCTATGATTCTATGAATTGGTGAAGAATGAGGATAATATGAAAAAATGTTGGAAGTTGTACTTCTGATAAAAAATCCCTGATCAAGATATATAAATTGGAAACTGCTGATATAGAAGTAAGAACTCTTAAAATTTGAATAAACTAAAAAAGCATGTGACATTGAAAAGATTATCATCCTCATTTCAAGGAAATGCAAATGAAGGACATGATTTGTTACTCCAAAATAAAAAAAAAAAATTGTCAACAAAATCTTCAGAAGGCATAACAGTTCCCAAACCTTGAGAAGCTGGAAAGATATTGTTCTCGCTATTGAGCATTCAGAATTGTATACATCTAAATAGGAAGAAAGGCTGTGTTTTTACCAACCTCTGCAGTCTATTTATTGAAGTTCTTCATGCAAATCAACATATAATCCAAAATCCTCAGTCTTTCCTAAATCAGCTCACTCATGCTGAAGTTAGAAGATAATTCATAATGGAATGATCTACAATGTTATTTCATACTCATACCTTTTAATATGTTGGAAATCCCTCAGGCCTAACTGAACCAGTGGACATCATTAAATTACTGTCAGGTTTAGGCACTAAGCAGCTTTTGTATTTTCAGCATTAGGAGTCCAGAACAATACTCTTTCAGAGACAGAAGTATTTTACCTGCTACAGGAACTTCACTGTTTCTCTCATTTTATAGCATTACCTCTTGGTCTCAACTGCAATTTACAAATGCTATTGAAATGCTATTAGCTATTATAGTAATAATTAAATAGGAATTCTTAAAACAGATTCAAATCAAGAAGAATTCAAATTCTTCTTAAATCAAAAGAGTGCGGCTTAAAGAGAGGATTACTTGAAGTGTACGACTGTCCTTTTCTAATTTGGTGCAGTGATGGCATGTTATTTTCAAAGTACCTTTAAAAAATGTGCCACCTTGCAGTTGAAGAAGATACTTCAACAAGATACTATGGTAGCAATTTTCCTCTTAAGCTTTGCCTCTTACTTGCATTCAACAAATTGAATTAGAAGAGAAGGTGAAACACTGTTTCTTCTAGAAAAAGACCTTCTCGTGTGTCACTTCAGATAAAGAGAGTGAAGAAATGGGAGATATATATATGCTAATGGCTGAACAATATAACCTTTGATCGTACTGATTTGAGCAGAACAGACATGCACTACGTATCAGTTACTGAACAACAGCCAACATATCAAAGTCATACACTATGACAATTAATACACATTCCTGTAGGTATATTTTTGTGAGGCACTGTGGCTGTGTGTAGGAAAAGGTATGACTCATGAAAAACCACAAGAAAAAATGGGCTTAAGTTTGCCAGGTATTTTTTAAACTTTGAGGATGAAATAGGATGTGATCGTAGTGATAACAGATAAGGGAAACAAATACAAACTTTACCAATAAATCCCAAACCTAGTTTAATAGGTTGGACTGGTCGAGTGATAAAGTAGAGCAGAGGATAATCACAATGGCAGATGAAAGTGTGCAAGTCTGTGAAGGCAAAGCAACAATAAATCAACAATTTGTTTATATATCTATTTATGCAATTCTTTCTACCAGTCAACAAACTTATATGATGTATGTGGGAATATCTGTATCCTTTTCCATTTAGTAACATGACAACTATCTACAGAAGCTCATGTTAAAGCAACTGTCTTTCAAAGAACTAGACTAATGTTTTGACTCATGTAGTATAAACAGACAAATGAAGTACTTCAGCTTTTATGTTGAATATATGCACACTCTGCAACTGTTGCACACCATACAGCTATCTTGTCAAAAGGGTCAACATCTTTTTCAGAATGTAAAGCTATTTTCTCCCCTTCTCCCCTATGCACATACATTTTGTATTGATACGAATTTTCTGCCTGTATATACTGCATAGTGGTCCAGAAATATGTGGATTGGCTCAAGTAAAAGCCCAAAGCCACCTCAGTGTGTCAGCTCTGCATGCCAGCTACCTTGGGAGTATGCATACAGCACAGATTCTGCAGCAGAGCACAAAACTGATGACTTAGCTCTTGAAAATTCCATAGACTTTCTATTGCTGGTTGCATCAAATTCAGAACTTAACTTCGTGATGCATAAAACTTTGTGTGTAAGGCTTTTCAGTCACACAAATCCTTTTGCTTTCAGTTCCACCTCATATCTTTGCAAATTTCCCCTATTAATTCTTTAAATTTTCCTAAACCTTTTGTTTTCTTCAAATATTTTGCTTAAGATGTGGGAAGATTAGCTTCTCACTTTTGGAATGCCTTCATTGCCTTCATCTGCCAAGAATTATTTCCCTGTCCCAAGCCATTAGTACCAGGACTCTTCTTCCCTTCAGTGTCTCTTAAATTATCCTAACGCACTCTTCTCATTTCCCAAATACTCCTTCTGAGCCTCAGTGTTTATCTTGACTAATACAGATCCCAAGAGTCTTGAGGCAGAGAAAAAAAGCCTTATAAGTTTGAAGCTGATGTAAATGCTTGTTCATAATAACAGCTAAAATGTACAGATGCATTAAAGATCAGAAAGCCAAACAAAACCACAGGCTTAACCACACACTCTTGCATGTGCAAAACAGAAACTAGTCAATGAAAGATTAAATAGTTTAGGACTTATAGAAACCCATAGACTTCAGTAGGGGAAAGGAAAGAAAAAAAGCCAACCCAAGTTAGAATAAGGCTGAGCTTAGGGGAGGCAAACTTTATACAAGTGTCTCATGATTCTGAAAAACTAAGAGTACATCCTATTCCGCACTTCGAGCAAGACACACAACATTAGTCAAAACACTAATACAGAGTTTAGAAAGCTTTAGGTTGCTCAAATGATGCCTATGGTAAGGACTTAGGAAACAGCAGGATACACAAGAGAACCTGATAGTGGGTGAGTGGAATAGCATACAAAGACATGAGAAGTCTTGCAGCGGGCATACCTATAAGAACTCCGACACATCTGAGGGTGTGACAAATGTGGATGTTCCCAAATTCATTAGTGGTGCCTCTTTAGCCCCTAAAACCTGACTTGCTTAGATTCTTAGCAAACCAGGTTTGTGAGCTCAGGAGAAGCAGTTGCATAAAAATTGTTCATGTTGAATTTATTTCTGTATGCTAAACCACACATAAGATTTACAGCTTTGTGTGTGTTCCTGCAAACATATCCATGGCGTATGACACTGCGCTAATTATTAAGGGGTTTTCCCTTCTCCCTTTTAATACACTCGTACTACAACTTCCTGTCTCACAGGTAAGTAAATGACTATTTGCTGTTCTTCTAAAACCATATTGTATCTTAAAAAAATTTCTTGATTTGACGTGCATATTCCCATATATTTTCACTTTTTTATCTTTCCTAATAAAAGATATTACTAAATAGGTATACGATAGCATATGGTAACATATTTATTTTCAACCCCAATGGATTTGTCTTTTAACAGAAAAGCATGCAGCAATTTTAAAACAATTGTTTTTCATTTGAAAATAAAAATGGAAGAAATGGAGAAAGAGGTGTTCACTGATCAAAAGCTTTAGATGAAGTTAAACATTTTTTCTTTCAGAAAAATATTTGTTTTCCAAGCAAAGAAAGTTTATTTTGACATTGAACATAGGGTTAGTGCCTGTGAAACAGGAATTATGGCATTGTATTGTAAGTACAGTAGTTGCCTTCAAAATTTGATATTACTTATTACACTATCAGAAAATGAAACTGCCCAATACTGGACTATAAGGTGATCTAGAAGTATTTAAATCTGCAACAAATATTGTTGTGAGTTTTTCATTCTAACCTGTCATTTTCCACTTGAGCCTCTCTACCACTTCAAAGACAAAATTAATTTCCTAAAATATTTACGCTGGGCTTCAAAAACATCAGTGTGGAGGAAAGGAAGGACTAGCCATACTAACTTTTTAGCAGTATTTTAGGATTCTCTACTAAAGTCTACTGAACTATTAGGAAAGAAAATCTAGGAAGATTTTTGCAGCCATTTATATCTGTTTATTGCAGTATGGTCTCACCACTCAGACAAAATTGTTCCTATTATTCATATGGTATTTGCTAAATTAGGTGTGCATTTCTGTAGATACTGTTTTTTCCAGTGATGCTCCATGTATATCTCTGACTGCCAATTACAGAGCCTCTTGAGAGAGATGAAACTACAAGTAATACAGAAGAACAGAGTGGAAAGTGGCATAAAATGAGAAAAAACATTAATAATTTTTAACATCACACTGATTCATTGACTCACACAAATGAGGACTTTGGGATTTGGTCCCTGTTACAGAAGAAAATTGTGGTGTTATCTTTAATCATCAAGGCACTTAAGCTTTATCCTTAGCACTAACATTAGAGTAAGACCACAGAAGTGAGCTGGCGACTCATGCATCAAATCATTATTTTGCACCTGAGATTGGGCATTTATGGTTAGTGCATTGTGTGGTGCTGTCATGCTGCTGTGACTCATTTCCACTTCTTATGTTTAAAGGCTTTGGAAAGTTCAAGAAAGAGAGAAGTCTCCAGTACACAAAAAACCCTTCCATTTAGCCAAGAAAGGGAATATTGCTGGACTAGAAGATGGGGAAAAGGCAGGAAGGGCACCGCTTTGTTAGCATTGTCTGGATAAGAGGGCACAGAGAGCTGAAAGAAGTGAATTCATCAAAGAGGATGCAGTTCATATCGGTCACTAGAAAGATATTATGAGAAGACAATATACCACTTAATCCTTTCCTAAAGTAAAGTTTCACAGTGCTCAGTTGTAGGTACTGAATCCAGGTATTTTCATACTTTCACTGTTCAAAAAAGCTGTTGCAGATTCCAGATCTACAAGACTGTGAGATGTTATTACCGCTTTGGTCTTTCTATTGCTGTATAATTTACATATTTGTTGTAGTATCTTAAACTCCTTAGTTGCTGGGGTTAGTTCCTCTGTATTTATACATGCTATGATTTTTTGATTGCTTTTAAAAACACAAACGAGGATTTTTTTTTCTTATGTGTAGTTCTGGAAACTTTAATTGCCGTTAAAAAAAAAGAAGAAACATTTGTTTCCAAACAGCCAATGTCTTTCCCTGTGTGTTTTAAAACTGTTTCCTTAGAAATAAATGCCATACTGTTATTGTTTATTCCCTCTGGCTTTACCTTTGTTCATGGGTTTTAGCGCTGTAGGAAAATATTTTTCTCACCATTATCTTTTAGACACCTCCCATCCTTCAGAGAAGATTTTCTACAACACAGTTGACTCAAATCAGTTTTTCCTTGAAAATTCTCAATTTCCAAAATTCAGCCTTTCAATGATCAAACACTTAGAAATACTTGATCTTTAGACAGTATGATATCAGTAACAGATCTTCAGAGTCTTCATTAGTTGCTGAATAGCATCTAATAAGATGACCATATTCATACTTACATAACTCAGCTACTAATACTTTACAAGTGTTTTTTGTTAACTCCTTAGATGGGTAAATAATTAAGTAAAAAATATTTCTGAAATAATACTAAAAATTATCTTTATTTTATAAAGAGGAGAATGAAGATATGAAATGAGTAGGCTGTGATTTGGGCTGTTATTTATTTCCTGAACATCGTACTCAGGCTGAGCCTTGAGGAACATTACACTGTTATTTAATTAAGTAGCTTGTTCAAAAATTTAGTAAAAACTGTGTGTGGCCAGAAAACGCTTATTTCAATTCCTTACAAAAATGTTTTTGGGAAAAAGTATATTGTGACTGCAAGTTTTGAACCCACATAATTCTCAGACTATTACAGTAATTTCCATTTTAAAAGACTGATAGTGTATCAGGTCAGATACATAGTTATGTTTTGGGCTCAATAAAGTGTAAGATTGACAACTGATAACAGACGGAATTTAGATTTGTGTCAGAAAGCGTCTGTAAAATAGTTAAAATATTCTGCATTTCAAGTCCAGCCTCCAAATCTAAAATGGACTGTGTCAACAGTGGCTTTCTGGAATATTTTTCTTCTTCATAAACTAATATGTAATTCCCTCCAGAACGACTGAAAAATTTACAATCAGTCGGTTCTGCAGTTCCATTTAGAATTAGTTAATTGAGGACAGTAGTGAGGCACTTTCAGTCACTTTTCAAAGTCAAGTTCTTCAATTTCAGTGTTTAATAATTGCCATGTATTCCACTTGCAGACAGTCCATCCGTTTACTGTTGACTACAGTACTAAACTGTAGTACAGACTATTGCCTATACTAGATATAATGCATTGTATACACTATTGTCTATATTATCCCAAGACAATTTATCTGGAATACAACATCAACACACCAATCCTTGTAGAATTTATTTAAAGATATTCCATCTGTCCCCTCTGTATCAGAAATTATCTTGGGAGACCAGCAGACAGAGCTAGGCAGCAGTGTCTGGGGCAACTACAGCAGCCGCCAGATCCTGCCAGAGATGCAGGTTTTTTTCAAAACTGACAGTCACTATATTCTAGATACTTTAGAAGATGTTTGAGTTCACTCTGTAATAAACTCAATGGCCAATTTTATGTGTGGCTTATTTTCTAAAACATTATAGAATTATGAAATTCAAAAGTGTATTGTCGGTAAAGAATTAAATCCTTTCTTCTTACCTATTATCAATGTAAATGGTGATTATTTTACTGTTTATATTCTCAACAACTTAAACAGTTCCTTTCTGAAACTTCTCACAAAAATATTTTCCACTAATAGCTACAACTATTTTTAGTGCATTAATTTCACGTATAAGCATTTATGTCTATAGATAGACGTTCGTGATTTAGACATGCTAATCCCTTCATACAGAGTAGCACTTTAAGGCTTATGTTCCTAAGTGTAAGCTGGGATGGGGGCAGCTAGAGGAAGATGTGAGAACAAAACCCACAGATAACACTTTCTACTATTTTGTGATGTATTTCAAGTAAATCCTCTCTCCATTTTTCCAAGGCTCTCTATATACTATGAACCACATAACCTCCCCGTAATACGTGTAATTATGCATTTTTAGTAAATACTCAGAGCAGAAACTTTAATCTTTAAGACTATTCTATCTATTTATAATTAGTTTAGGAGTTGATTCTTATCTACATCTATTATACAAATAATCTGCTGCAACCGCACACTGGTCTTTGGAGTAAAAGTCAAATTTCATTGCAAATTTGGCCACTGATCCAGGCAGGGTTCGCTCATGAATAGCTACATTCTCCCGGACATATCATGGGATCCACCTACCTCTTAAGAAGGTAGAAAATGAAAATGAGGAGGGACTTGAGGACCTTTCTCTCATTTTGATCACATTTATATAAATAAAGAGGAACGCAGAACGACAATGGACACTAACATAGGTAAGCAAAGACCACAGGTTCCGATAAAGTTTTATTTGAAGAGTTGTTTTGGGATGGGTTTTTTTTGTATATTCATTAATATTCTAAAAGTATCACAGCATTTTTTAGAATGTAAAAATGGGAAAGGCCAACAAGACAGGAGATAGCTTAGCATCCGAATGACTAGGAAAAAATTAAGGTAGGAGAAAAGAAAGTCAAAGTATTCTGAACATGCTTTAAAAGGTTATTTCTTTCAATTAGAATTTTCCAGATGAAACATACTGGACACTGTAACCAAGAAATCCTAAAAGTCCCAGAGAACAAAAGTAAATTAAATTTAAAAGGTTTGTGATCTACAGCAAATTTAATATGTGAATAAAATAAGTAAACATATCTTTGAAGAAGAAAGATGTAAACAAAATTTAAAATAATGCAATTAACATAAAATGTGTTTAGAAGGTCTGATCTGAAGAAGAATCTCTTTAGTCAGAACTTATGCATATTTCTGGAGAATGATGACCAGGGCTTGGAAAACCCCTTATGCCACAATCACAGATTTTGTCTAATCCACTTTATAAATTAGTGTAAGAGTACAGCTTTGTACAAAGGTGTTTATGCAGAAGGTCCACTGGATTGCCCCCAGGCCTTGGGGTAGAGCTGATGACAGCTCTTAAGACAGTGCAAAGTTTGCTGGTGAAAACAAATAGAAAAAGGAGAACTCTTTCTTTGGAGTAACCAACATCTGCATTATTAGGAATTTTTAACCTGGAGAGCAGTTCTAGTCATGTCGTACACCAGCTGTATTGAACTCAGTAGACCATTAAAAGCTTCAACTTGAGCTTTTTGGCAGTAAGTCCTGTATTTTTAATTGGCAATGCTGATAGACATCTGTGTCCTCTGTATTTCACAACCCTTCAAGCTATGTTCATTTTAGCTAACATAACATTCATTAAAGTAACCGCTAATAAATAGTTGCCCAGGACTTGCCTAAATATAGTACCAAAATTAAAACTTGTCTAAAAGGGCAGTTAAGTCCCATTAAGAAAAGAAAAAGCAAAAAAATGAAAGTCAATTTCAAACTCTGTCTGCTCATAGAAATCCCAGGAGACCCTGACTGGGAAACCCATTTGCTGAAAGCTGTCACAGATCCAGATTTCCTGACTTTGGTGCTTGAATTCATTCCAGGTGATCCCTCTAATTTTGATGGAGGCACTCTAGGTTTGCTGATAGTGCCTCAAAGATGTGATCTCATGGCCTGGTTTACATTCATCAGAGTCTGGAAATATCAGTGAGAGGAAAATGCTGCCTTTATTTTTACATTCTCAGGGCTGGCTGAAAAACGTGTCTTTCTCTTTACATCCCCATCCACCCAGCAACCCCAGCAAAATCCCTGTTGGTCTTTATACTCTGAAATTTAGTCCAAAGCACCCAAATCAACCAAGGTACTTCAGAAGCCACCAGATGAAGCTCTTAGCAACACAGGGAAACTAGTCATCCTTGAAACATTTTAAATAATACAGTTTGCTCTTCATTTGCACTAGACAGTACCAACTACCAGTCCTAGAACTGCCGGTGAAAGGGGAATAACGAAATCTGATCATCTTTTCTGTTATCTTAAGCCTCATTCTTTGAAGCAGTGTATTGCAGTGCCTAACAGGACTTCATTATTACTTATCTTTATTATTACTCATAATAACAACAACAACAAAAAGGATTTTTTCAGTCTAACCCATAAATTACTTCTTCTCTTATTATTCCGCATTTTCATCCCTGTAAATTGGTAAAAGTTTTACCCATATTAGATTTGGTTATATTACAAAATACCTTATGGCAAGATAAAAGCCAACAAGACATTATTTTGATCTGAAATCTACAAATCCCTAGAATAGCAATATTTTGTTCAAAGTGAAAAGCAGTGGAGAAGACAGGTTTGGGGTCTGTTTATTTTATTTTTATCGCTGTTATCAGCAATTTACATCTCAGACCATGAAGCAAGAGCCATTGCCCGTAATTACTTTGGACTGGATACTATAATCATGGCCTCATGATGAAAGGTTTCCTCCTCTATAGTTGCTAAATTATCTTAGTATTTGGCTAACGATTTATTAAAAATAAAACAATAACTCTAGCAATACTCTTACTTAGAATTACTCCTTGCAGATAGAGTTGCTAATAAAAGTAAAGTGTAATATGATTCAGAGAGAAATCTAGTCAATTTTTAGTGAACATCTAAGTAAAATAATGAATTTGAGTTAAGTCTGACTGTGTTTTAGCAAAAGGGAAAAAAATGTGGGAGGAACAATTTTTCTTAAACTTCCATTTAACTGACAACTCGAAAGAAATCCCCGAGGCAAAGCAAGTTTGACATCAGTGCTCCACTTCCCCTGAGGCATTTGGAACCTCTCTCTTCTTGTGCCTCTGACACTCTTCAGCCAGAAATTAAGCAAGAAACAAAGTCTATTCCATAAGATATTCACTCACAATATAGGACACAAAACTTCTGGGAAATGGCTCTGACTTCCAAAAGCAGGCAGAGAGTCCACAGAAGACTGACCAAGAGCAGCCGAAGCCACAGCAGAGAACAAGATATTCTTTTGAAAAGTGAGAACCAAAGCCAGTATTCTACATCTTGTATTGTGTAAACAGCAGTGCTTGGACTATTTAAAAGGTGAACACTATTCCTACTCTTCCTCTTCCAGCAGGTTTGTGAATAATATTTAATTAATTTAGTTTTTTCTAAGTACAAGACAAAGTGGTACCTTTCCTGTTTTTTTTTTTTTAAAGAAGAATAATTCATTCTATTCCCAATTTACTGTTTTGGCATGAAGTTCACAGTTTTTTCACTAGTTGGAAACAATATTTGTAATATTATAAGGAATTATTAGAGTACCAAACTGACTGTCAATTATTTGCATAGCCATACTTCCAGGTTTGTCAACAGCTTGGAGTGAGTTTGTGTTTGTTGTTCCAGAAATAACCATTTTTAAGAATGCAGAGAATGTTATTTAATGAAGCGTACTTGATGGCTGCTGAATAGTTACACTGAAGTTGTGGTAAAAATACCCTATAGATGCAAAAAATTTTTCCAGAGCATCACTGCTGGTTGTGAGTTGTTTAAGACATTTGCTTCATAGGAAGATGTCTCATCAGCATTTCCTGAGCTCACACATAAGGATTTTTCAATTAATACAGTTCACCGTGAGCCTTAGTCTTGAGAAAATATTACCTTTTCAAGATGAAATTTTAAAGAGGAAAAGAAAATGAAAGGAAAAACAATTGAGACATAAATGCTGTGTTTCAATCATTTAGTTGCCAAAATCAAATTCACTGTTGATTAACAAGTTAGGTCTTAATGAATGTATTTTGAGGGGAAGGGAAGTCCAATAACAATAGTGATATTGAATCCTTTTGATGATTGTAAACAACTAATGCTAATTTTATGCCCATTCCATGACAGTTAGTAATTAAAAATCTTAAGGAATTCCTTGATCAAGATTAATATGATTGATTTTTTGCATACTCTTGATCAGTTCATTGTTACATTGGTTCACAGACCAATAAATTCATTTTTACCATTATTTTCCCTAAATCACTTTTGCCCTGAGACCACAAGATTGATTTTCATGTAAATAAATCCAATTTCCATGCAAGAAACTTGAACAAAGCCCAGGACAGATGAGAAGAAAGATTTTACCCTTCTCTTAACAGACTGATCTCAACATATTAGCAAAATCAGAATTACCATGTGAATAATGACAATAAAAGATCTATATTTTCAACTGTTAAGTGGAAATTTAGTGTTGTGAATTACATTCTACAGAATGGGAAAGGACAATAATGGATTCTAGTGTGGTTGGCTTCACTCATTCCCTCCACTGCTCTACATATCTCAAGGTAAGTCATTTTGCTCTTCTGGGATAACAAGAAGAATGCAGACATCATAAGACTGACACCTTAGCAGTGACTGACATACTGTAGCACTAACGAACAAGGTTTGCAAAAACATCACTGGTTAGAACAGAAATATGCAAATAGTCTGTTTGGGGAGGGTGTAATTTTGGGGCAATTAATCTTGTAGAAGGTATTAGTATCTGGAGAAATGACTCAAAAAAAGAGAGAAATGATGCATTTGAACCAAGGATAAACTGGGGAATTTTCATCTCGGATTCCTATTCTCAACTAAAGTACCACAGGATATGCTCATTCACTTTCATGGTTTCATTCTGTAACGTGCTATTTAATTTTGCAAGCAGATAAACTGACATATTTTCTCTTAGAGGCATGTAGGAGAGGATAAATTTGATATCGCTCCACATAAAACTAGATTCACTTGCACATACTATTGACTACATCACTGTATTTACTAGATTCAGGTTGGTTTGCTCAGTCCGTGACTGAAACTGGTGGATTCCAGATTTTTCTTGCTGCTACTGTGCTGTTTGTAAGTTTCTAGGAGTTCACCTGTGGCAGTCGGAAAGCCTACAATACTACTCCTATGGTAGATATTACACACAATTTTAGTTTTACTCCTTCTTATGAAAGATATCAGAAAAAGAAGATACAGTGGAAGAGTAATCATAGCAGAACACATTTCTAATAGATCCAGTCTCCATATAGTTGGATAGCTGTGTGAGTTGGATGTCCAACATTTAAGTGAACTGCTTGAGCTTCTGACTAAATTCAGTTTTACATCATCCATGTTTCTCATAAGCAGTTTATCTTTTTGCCTGTCAATGGTTGCCTGCATTATCATTGCACAAGTTGTTAGGCGCAAAAGCATCCCTGCAACATACAGCTTCTTGAAACTGAAAATATTTGGCTAAGGAAGAATTAATTTAGATTCTTTCAAATGATAGAGGATTTGCTGTAGCAAAACTACTATCCTGGTGCTTTACAAAAGCTTAAATAGTTTTCTCATCAGGTTCAATGCATATTTAATTAGAAAATAATTGTTTTCTTGCACAAATATCAGTTCAAAACTGAAGCTAAGTTATTTGCAGAAAAATAAAGAGGTAATACCACAGAAAAATTCTAGAGCACGCAAAGAAAACAAACTCAGACGAGCATATGGGTCCTGACATGGGTGCAGAGGGAAAACATATGGCTCTAATTGCAAGGGAGATTGATTGTATTCTGACATGTTTCGAGTATAAAACAAAAAGCAGTTTGAAAACAAGCTGTGTATTTTGTAGCATACATTCATACAGGCATCCTTCTCTACAGTAATTAATATTAGTTGAATTACTGAAAATTAAGTGTGCTAGAACCACAATACTATGAACACCTATAATCTATATACAGAACGCAGTAGGCCAGATGTTCACTGGCATGGAGAGGCCAACTCCAGGGAAAGCAGAAGCGGCATTTCTGGACATGAAACAGAAATTCTTCCCCCCTGAATTTGACAGAAGCCACCAGGATGGGAGGCAACACTCTCTGAAATCCATCAGAATCTCTAGCTTGCTCTCTGGAATAACTGTACTGGCTGGTAACACCAAAGTATGTGGAAGATATTCAGAGAATTTATTATCTTTTAATGAGATTTTTAGAATGTGTTGTTGTTTAAATAGTTATCCTTTTCTGAACGAACAATTGTTTTCAACATTGTATTTGTGCAAATCTTACATCCTCTAGGGACTCTATTATCCAAGGTGTTATTACAGTATCTAATAGAAATGAAATATCAACAGTAAATAAAACATAATTTTATTAATATTTCCCTTGGATTTCTTTGATGTCTGTTTAAACAATTTATATTGCAGACAGAATTAGTATATGTTCCTATAATTTCTTACTGCTATAATTCCAAACATTTAATATGAATTAATTGATATGACTTCTACAATAGGCTCTCCCAGATACATTATTTTCATTTTGAAGGTGTTAAATTGGGGCACCAAGACTAAGAAATGTGACCAAAGCTTAATGAAAATCATTGAATAAGAAAGATCATAATTTGTATCTCCCAAATTCCAGGCTAAAAGTTCAATTGAATAGGTTTTTTTAATTTGCTTTTGTGTCTGTTTGACTGTAGGGTAGAAGACCCTTAATTAAATGCTTAAACTCAGGCTGTTTGGTGTCAGACTGTCTCTTTTCCAGCATGTATTATTTGTAATATCTTTATATTCCCTGGAAAAAAGACGTCTGTTTGTACAAATATTTATCAGGTTGAATCATACACAAATTCAGCAATTTGTCAAATTCCAATCAGTTCTATTCACATCATAGTAATTAAAATAATTCATGTTAAAAAAAACCAGAAAAATAGGTAACATTAACGTTACTGTTCCTACCACTTCACTGAATGAACTGCATCCATAATCTTGTTGCTGTTAAAAACCTGACAAAAGCTTCAGGAAAAAAATTTCAAAGAATATTTTTTCTTTTTAATAGTAAATAGTTCTCAAGACTCTCAAATTCCAACAGTAACTGCAGTTGTGTAAGAGAGGTAAATACAACTTTTCTGCATTGGCTGTGTATTTCACAGCCATAATTTTTCAGAGTGCATTGATAGGGACAGTTGGTACCTCACAGTACAGGGAGTGAGGGAGAGATGATTCCCACCTGCAGATGCACACTCTTTCACAAAGAAGCTACAGAGCTGCCTCCAGAGCACTGTGTCAGAGAAACACTGCTCTAAGCACTGCTTCTTTTTGTATCTACTAGGAGAGAATTACAAAGAAATCTCAACTTTGCAACTCTGATGTGAAGCTGAGTCCAAGTATGGAAATCTCCATTAAAAGTAGATGCGAGACATGGGGACAATTCCCTTCGCTTACAGAACTCAGTGCAGAAGACTGTGGGGTTCCTAGGATTGGCTCTGTTGTCCCATTTGACGGAAAAGAAAATTCTGCTACCCCTTCCTGAAGGCACGGCTACTTGGGTTTTTTTCCTCAGGAGAGGATGCTCTAGCCCTAAGAATTATGCACCCTTATGGGCTGCTTTGGCTTACTCCAAAAATAAGATTCCTGTAATCTACTCTTTAATTTAGAGCACACAAACATGACCTTAAGTGCTGTGATGGGGTAATCAATACGTCATAATTAAACAGGCATTTGCCATATAAGAGAAACTTTTACATCACACACACTCTGTAACTGAGCGCTTGAAAAAATTCCATAACTTTTGTTAAACTTGATCTCTCATCTTGGGAACACAGCCTTACTCTCCTTAATTAAAACACAGTTCTCCTGACACTTGCCTATTTGTCTGGTTGCTGTTTCTACTGCATGTTACTATACCCGATACAAAAGTCAGTTTGTAGATCCTACAGTTTTCCCTAATGCCACCTATTCAGTTTTCATCATCTTTCTTTCAGTCTCTCCTTAGATTTTATTTTGTTCAGCAGAACAACAGTGGTAACTGGTACATTTGAAGAACAGTCTGTGTTTCCAGCTTAAGAGATATGAGATTATAATTGGCTATTTGGTCATTTCATGCTCTCCATAAAGATACTGAAGCATTTCCTTATAGCTCTGACCACTTCCTTCAAAACTCAGATATTTATCATTCTTGACCTTGTCACTTAGCCAGCCAATTCCATAACTGCTTGGTTCACCATAACCGAGATGCTCTCTGAATGTTATCCTTTCTCATAGGAAATTTGTTTCTTGTTGGCATTAGTTGCCGTCTCTTACCAGAACAGTCGAGGGAATAATTCATCAACACTTCTTTGATTTTCACCTCCTATCTAAAACAAAATACACCTCCTATCTAACTTTTCAGCTGCCATGATAATCAACATTTTAATCCTTAGATATGTTATTACAATTTCTGTTAAATCAGACCTTTTCTTTTAGTTCCACTTTTTCTTCAGGCTACTTCACTGCAAAATTTACAAGCTTTCCTGCCTATGACTTTATATACTTGTTTTGTAGTCTTGAACATTCTTTGTCCTTGGTTCCAGTATTTTTCCACCACTAGGCTTGGTGCAGTTGTTACCAGCTTTCTGAACAAGTTATATATTTTGCAACCACATCTACTGAATTTGTCTCAAATGTATACTGCTAAAAAATGATTTAATTTCACTCTTTCATTTTTGGCTCTAGTTTACATTTTGTTTTCATCTAAGCCATAATTTTCTAAATTAATTGAATTATTTCTCCTTTTACTTAAAATGCTTGGGGGTATTTAGTGTGGATAAGTTTATTCCAGCTTTCAAAGTAAGATCCCTATTGTGTTTAAGAAAAACATGATGTGACCTTAGTGCAGCTTCCCTGTGTGTGATGTACTGCTGTACTGCATTTATAGTATCTGGAGCCTGAACAGCCAGGCGTTTTGCATTGTTTAGAGTAGCCTTTGTAAAGCACACATCCTTCAAGAAACAATGTACTATAATCTGTTTCTCCCCATCTGCTGCCTGCTGTTCTGGAACCAAAACGTTCTGATCAAATGCAGGTCTTTATGAGAAACACATTCCTACAGTTGCAGTGATGATAAAATGATGTGCTTGGTTAGCAAGGGTCTTTGCTGTGAAGCCCGTGAATAGGTCTTGCAGTCTAATCTGATGTACAGCCAACGTTGTGCTGTAAAAAAGCATTCTTTGTCCTGAGGTATTGTGAGAATGTTATAATTTTCAGTTGGTTTTGAACTAGTGGTTCAAGTCAGAATCAGTTAAGAAGTTTTTTAACACTACATTTTTTTTCTTCTTAAAATTAATTTTAAAAGTTTAAAAGTTGGTGGGGCTGGCTTTTTTTTTTAAAGTAATGAAAATAAATCTTAAACTAGTAGTTGCCCGGGATATATGAGTTCCTTGGAATTTTATCTTCTTGCAAAAAGAGAATTTGGCCTTTTATATGGCTGAAACTGTTTGAGATCGCTCTATCCTGTTTATACTCCAGGAACAATTCAACTGTGTGGATTAGAGATGGATAGGAAGCTAGTCAAATTCAAATCAGTGAGACTTCAGTTGCAAATTTAGCTTGCAATGAAGCTGGACACCATTTATGCTTAAAGATTCTGCCTTGATGTTTTTCATCAGCCTCTGTACTGATGTTTTTCATTAGAGTTGTATAAATGTAGAGTTGTTGCATTTTAACCAGATTTATGAGAATGTCACAGAGCTCAACATTTTCCAATTAACATTCCAATTACATTTCTAGAAGTATTTTAGAAAGACCATTTATTATGGAAAGGCTTTGACAGAAATTTGATGCACAGCTTACTATTACAGCAAATCACACTTAGAAAGACTGTTTGGAATTGTACCTACTTTGAACTTTGCCTACTGCTTTTGGCTGAGGAGTCACAATGATAACCTTCCAGAAAATTCAAGCAGAAATTGTCAATGTATGTTCCACCAGCTTTCTTTCTCTCTAGCTGGGAAATACAGCTCAGCACACAGAAAGTGGCACCTATAAAATTGTACTCACATGCATTTCAACCACACAGCGAACTCTACTGATAAACTCTCCTTACACAGCTCATTTCCAACCTTGATTGAAAATAATGAAGAACTAACATATATAAAATGCTTTAGAATATTCTATACCTTACCCTTTATGTTGGGCACTCAAATTTGATCTACTCTTACACCTTATTATGTTTCTCTAGTTCAAGAGACCATGACAAACACCTAACCACATCACCAAATTACACTGAATTACATGTCTTTAGCTCAGTGCTGGTGTCACACCATGGGACATGGGCCCCTAGCTCAAGAAAGGGGCCTGATAAGTGGAAGTCATGACTGAGATATCGCTGTGGAAGGCTGGCAGAAGCCTTGTGCCTTGGGCTGGGGGGTGACAACAGCCTCACCTGAGGGCCTTGTGCTCCAATTGAGTTGACAAACAAAAGAGTTACAGGAGAAAGTGAAGAGAATATACCATTGGGAAGGACACACAAGAGAATAACATGGTTTTAGACCTTGCAGGAAACCAGTGATATAAAGGAAGAGGAACAGTTGGAAACTGCATTTGGAGGGGTAATGGTGAATGCTCCCAGGACAGAGAAGAAATGCTTCTACTCTGCCTTCAATATCTGAACGTACAACACCATTAAAGTATGTGGTATTTAATAGTCAAGGAAAGGGCAGGTAACAAATTTTATGAAAGAAAGCTTTGGAGTTACTTTCCACATATGCTTCTGATTACCGTCTTTGCTAGAGCTCTGGTTTTGTTTAGCTGTCATGTTTCAGCTAAGTGTACGTTTAACAAAATCTTCTAGTAGTATTTTAGCTACTCTCCATATTTTACCTTAAAGCCATGTCACTGGAGCCATACCAAATTACATCAGGCCTTATATATAAAAATATGCCTAACATGCCTGAATCATTTTTCTCCTTTTGGAGTTTATTCCAAATATGGCTTGCATAAGTGAGTTAGTGCCACTGAAGATAACAGCACCAATTTCCAAATATCGTCCAGTTCTTTAATGGTGCATAAGTTAAAGACAACATAGGCATCTACTCAAGACACTACAAAGTACTGCATAGTTTTCCAGACTGAGTATATTTTAGCTTATTGCACTGTAAAGTGGGATTCAAGGACCCTTGATGGGCCAGATTCTTCAAACTGAAGTGGCTTATCTCCTGTTATCTCATCACACTATATGCAGGGATGCAGAGAAGGATCCATTCTCACACAGTAGTGGAAAGACTGAACTGATGTAAATATAACATGATACAAACATTACTTGTTTTGAAAGCAGGATGTATTTGAGGTGAAATGTCATTCACAAAGACTTTTCAATTGCCTAAGAGTTTTAAAAGACCACCCTGTGGATTTCCTACTTCAGAAAGTATCAAAATTAGTTTTAAAATAGACAATAACAAGAACAAGACAGAATTGCTCACTGCATTTAACCTCAACTCACCAGTTTTACTGCATGATGAAGAAGAGGCACCTCTGTGACATTGAAAGTGACTGCACTTCTGAAAGCATTGCTTTGTGTCCTCTATCTGTGCACCACGCTAGGATGGAACCTGTGTCTTTTCCATTACTTTTGTCCAACTATCTTCTTTGCAATGACATAAAAGATAGCAAAACATTGTTCCCAGACACTACTGTCCTACTGTATAGTAACACCTTAGGCATGATATTGCCCCTTGTTCTCTTGTGACCTTACTTCCCCTGGCTATTTCACTGACCACCACCACCACTGCAGGTCTTGTGCTCTGGCTCTGCTGCAGGAGTTAGCAAGAAGGCTACATTGAAATCAATGGCAAAATTATTCTTTCCTCTGAAGTCCATATAGTAATATTCAGCTGATTACCAGAAAGATAAACTTTAAACAACTACTAACAACTTTTTCGTTCACTAGTTTTTCCTTCGAGTTGAAATATTTAGACTTATTTTTTGAGCTCCTCATCAAACCATAATGATACCAAAAGTTATAGTCAAAAATCCATAAAGATGTAACACCACATAGGCAATTATACATTCCTAAGAAACTAAGATTCACAAATAAACATAATTTGTATGAAGTAGCGAGAAGGCAAGATATCTTTGATTAATCTATTTATTTTTAGAAGTCTATGACTTATGTGTTATTTTTTGAATGTCAAAACTTTTTTTATATTAGGATGAAAATACATGCATATACAAGCTGTTCATTATATCTAGATAATCAGCACAAGAAGAGAACCTGAATGTCAAATTCAGCCGTAAAATTAAAAGAGAAAGTTCCAAAGAGTGAGCAAAACAAATCAGATATGACAGAGCATGACTGACACCTGACCATGCACTGATGGGTGAATATCTGAACAGCAGAAAAAAACCATAATAAAACCGCAACACGTTGTGGAATGAAATAGAAAAACTTTATATGTGGTGCTAATGACAACACACAAGCTTTCAATAACAATGCAGAGCTCAGGGAGAAACGGGTTGAGTGATCCATTATTCAAATAACAGCCAGCCTAGTCTTCTCAGGAATGGCTTTATGAATATACCAACAATTTCTTTATTGGTCCTGATTTTCTTGAATTAGAACATTCTGCAAGTTCTAGTACATGTTAGGAATGTTATGACTAACAATTTGAATTAGAAGATTTAGTGAAAAAGCTTAGTAAAAAACTGAAGCCCATTGAACCAGTATGAAAAAGGTGTTAGGAAGTTACCTTAACATCTAAAATAAATGCTGCAGATACATTAGAGGAAAAACAATCTTAACTTAAGCCATGTGGTTTTATACGTTTGCATTTTAACCTGGAAAACTGACAGCAGTAGCAATATTTTCACACTATTTCTAAAAGAATTTACTCCTGTAATTATTAGAATAAAATTCTAATGGATTTATTAGAGATTTAATAGTGAAGTGATAAACTTTTATCTTCTCTTACTGAGATAAATTAGTTGCTGTGAATGTATATATCACAATCCTCAAGCAGGTAGTGAAGAAAAGTGATATTAGGATTTTGGGGTCCTGAGTGATAGCATTTGTTTTTCACAAAGTTCTACATAGCCATAATGCAACAAAATAGTATATGAAAGAGAAAAAGATAGGTATAAGTAAGTTTTTCCATATTAAAAAAAACCATGCAGAATCTGGAAATACCTGTAAATACTGAACCACTTAATTGCAAATATCCCAGAAGATATAAGCTAAATCAATGTTTGTTTGTTTGTGTTATCCAAGTTGTTTTTATTGTATTACATAATCTTAGAAAAAATACACTCACATCGACATCTTTTTCATATCTACAATTAGGGAAATCAACATCCAAGAAAGAAAATATACTAATCCTCTCATGTTATCACATATGAACAACAATAACCACAGGCAGAATAAAATCCAAATTCATAATGCATGCCCACATCACAATATAATATGAACAAAATCCAACAGTATATATTAATTGACTAATTTACACTGCTTCATTATGCACTAAAAAATGAAATTTTAACAGTCATAAAACAGAACAATAGTTTCCCCTGGTAAAAATAATTTTTAAAAAGTTTTTTTTCTTAAGGCTGCTCTTTTCTCATGCTACACTAAAAACTATAGGAAGAGGCATTTTTAAATATGTTCTCACAAATGGAGAAAAATAAACACTTGAACGAAGGGGCAGGGGGCAGGGAGAAGAAAGGGAAATGAATCCCAGCAAATCACTCCAAAACCTTAAATAAGCACGATGCCTCATGGATAACAAGATAAATATAGTTCAACTCAAACCCTCTATAACCCTTGAACATCCTCCTCCACCCAAAAGCTAAATCTGGTTTCAAAAACATTGTTTTGGATTGAATGAAACAACAAAAAGACACAAAGTAACGTTTAGTAATGAGAACTTTCATAATGTTCAAACAATATTGACGAATGATAAATGACACAATTGGCTAGCATAAGTCTAAAGTTGATGTTAAAATCTAACACTGAAGCTTTTTGTACCAGAAAGACATCAAAGAAAGGCATAGTACATTTCTACAGACTACCAATTATCACAGTATCACGGTATCACAGTATCACAAGGTTGGAAAGGACCTCTGAGATCATCAAGTCCAACCTATAACCCAACACTAACACCAACACTAGCACCAACCATCATCTAAACCATGGCACACAGTGCCTCATCCAATCTCCCCTTAAACACCTCCAGGGTCGGCGACTCCACCACCTCCCTGGGCAACGCATTCCAATGGCCAATCACCCTTTCAGTGAAGAACTTCTTCCTGACATCAAGCCTAAACTTTCCCTGACGAAGCTTGAGTCCATGCCCTCTAGTTCTGTCACTGGTCACCTGAGAGAAGAGACCAACCCCTGCCCGACTACAACCTCATTTTAGGTAGTTGTAGAGAGCAATGAGGTCTCCCCTGAGCCTCCTCTTCTTTAGACTAAACAGCTCCAACTCCCTCAGTCGCTCCTCGTAGGGCTTGTGCTCCAGCCCCTTCACCATCTTCGTTGCCCTCCTCTGAACACATTTCAGTATCCTAACGTCTTTCCCAAACTGGGGGGCCCAGAACTGTACACAATATTCAAGATAAGGCCTGATCAGTGCCGAGTACAGGGGGACAATAACTTCTCTGGTCCTGCTCGCCACACTATTCCTGATGCAGGCCAGAATGCCATTGGCCTTCTTGGCCACCTGGGCACACTGCTGGCTCATGTTGAGCTTCCTGTCAACCAGCACTCCCAGGTCCTTTTCTGCCTGACTACTCTCCAGCCACTCTGTCCCCAGTCTATAGCTCTGCATGGGATTGTTGTGTCCAAAATGAAGTACCCGACATTTGGACTTATTAAACATCATCCCATTAGAATCAGCCCATCTCTCCAATCTGTCCAGGTCCCTCTGTAGGGCCATCCTACCCTCTAATAGATCAACCCTTCCTCCCAGCTTGGTATCATCCGCAAACTTGCTGATGATGGACTCAATCCCCTCATCCAGATCATCAATAAAGATATTAAACTGGACCGGACCCAACACCGATCCCTGAGGGACACCTCTGGTGACCGGCCGATAACTGGATGAGAGACCATTCACCACCACTCTTTGGGCTCAGTCATCCAGCCAATTCCTAATCCAGCACAGAGTGCTTCTGTCTAAGCCACGGGCTGCCAGCTTCCCTAGGAGTCTACTGTGGAGAACAGTGTCGAAGGTCTTGCTAAAGTCCAGGTATACCACATCCACAGCCTTCCTCTCATCCACCAGGTGAGTCACATGGTCATAAAAGGAGATCAGGTTGGTCAGGCAGGACCTACCCCTCCTAAACCCATGCTGGCTGGGCCTGAACTCTTCACCGTTCTGCAGGTGCCGCATGATTGCACCCAGGATTATCTGCTCCATGGTCTGTAATTACCTGGATCATCCTTACAGCCCTTCTTGTGGATGGGCGTCACATTGGCCAACTTCCAGTCTTCCGGGACCTCTCCAGTGAGCCAGGACTGCTGAAAGATGATGGAGAGCGGCTTGGCAAGCTCATCCGCCAGCTCTCTCAACACCCTAGGATGGATCCCATCCGGCCCCATAGACTTATGAGGGTCCAAGTGGCTCAGCAGGTCTCTAACTTCCTCCTCATGGATTGCAGGAGGGCCATATTCACCCTGCCCTCATCAACCACTTCAGAGGGCCAACTGTCAAGCGAGCTGACATCCTTACTGTTGAAAACTGAGGCAAAGAAGGCATTAAGTACCTCAGCCTTCTCTGCATCTTTGGTTACTATATTTCCCTCCACATCCAACAAGGAGTGGAGGTCGCTGTCGCCCTTCTTTCTACCATTGATATATTCATAAAAACTCTTCTTATTATCCTTAACAGAAGTGGCCAATTTGAGCTCCAGCTGGGCTTTTGCTTCCCTGATTTTCCTCCTACACGACTTAACAACGTCTTTGAACATGACGTGGCTTACGTTCCCTTCTTTCTAATGGCGATACATCCTCTTTTTCTTACTTAGTTCCTTTAGAATCTCCCTACTCATCCAGGCCGGCCGTCTGCCCCTACGACTCTTCTTGCAACACATGGGGACAGCCCGCTCCTGCGCCTTCAAGATTTCATTCTTGAAGTGCATCCAGCCTTCCTGGACCCCCTTGCCACTAAGAGCTATTTCCCAGGGTACTTTCCTGACCAGTTCCTTAAATAATCCAAAATCTGTCTGCCGAAAGTCCAGCATCGATGTTCTGTGCCTGGCTTTTCTTGTTACATTGTTTAGAGAGAACTCAATTATCTCATGATCACTACACCCCAGACAGCCTCCGACAACAACATCACCCACCAGCCCTTCTTTGTTTGTAAACAACATGTCAAGAAGAACCTCACCCCTGGTGGGCTCACTCACCAGCTGTGACAGAAAGCAGTCCTCAATACACTCTAAGAATCTCCTGGACTGCCTCCTCTCAGCAGTGTTAAGTTCCCAGCAGATATCCGGAAGATTAAAGTCTCCTAAAAGAACAAGGGCAGCCGATCTAGAGGCAGCCTCAAGCTGCTTAAACAATACAAGATCCAAATCCTCCTCCTGGTCAGGCGGTCTGTAACATACTCCAACCAGGAGGTCAGACTTTACTTCCCCTCTGACCCTTACCCATAGGCACTCAACCTGGTCATCACCGATCTCGAATTCAACAGCATCCAGGGTTTCCCTAGTGTAGAGGGCCACCCCTCCACCCCTCCTCTCACGCCTGTCTCTCCTGAAGAGCCTGTAGCCTTCCATGGCAGCACTCCAGTTATGAGAGTCATTCCACCACGTTTCCGTGATAGCAACTATATCATAGCTCTCCCGCTGGACGAGGACTTCTAGCTCCTCCTGTTTGTTCCCCATACTGCGTGCGTTTGTGTACATGCACTTCAGTTGGGTTCCTGACAACACCCTTTGAGATGGCTCATCCTCCACAGGAACATCTTTGGTGAGCCTAGTAACTCCCCCCTCCCCCCTCATGCCTAGTTTAAAGCCCTCTCAACAAGTCCTGGGCTAGAATCCTCTTACCCTTTGGAGTTAGATGAGACCCATCTGAGCCAAGCAGGCCAGGTGCTGTAAAGGTTTCCCCATGATCAAAGAACCCAAAATTCCTCTGCCGGCACCAGCCCCTAAGCCATTTATTAACTGCATATATTCTCTTGTTCCTATCTGTATACATCCCTGCCACCGGAGGAACCGAGCAGAATACCACCTGTGCTCCTGCCCTGTCTATTGACCGTCCCAGCTCCTGGAATTCCTTTTTAACTACCCTTGACCCTCTTTTCGCTAGCTCATCACTACCAGCCTGTATCACCACAAGCGGGTAATAATCTGAGGGTCTAATTAGGTCTGGGAGTCTCTTGGCGATGTCGTGTACCCGGGCTTGGGGAAGGCAGCAGACTTCCCTATGAGTTGGGTCCATCCTACAGATAGGGCCCTCCGTCCCTTTCAGAAGGGAGTCTCCCACTACAATGACCCTCCTTTTCTTTTTCTTGCTTGAAGTCCTGACCTGTCTGATGGGCAATATGAGGTTAACAGCCTCCTCGGGTGAGTTCTCTGTCATACTATCCTCCACCTGAGCATCAAATTCCGACACCCCAAACCTGTTTTTTGGGGCAGCTGGAAAGGTGGCATTTGAAAGGGAGGTCTATAACCCCCACGAGAGCAGACCTGCTCCCAGTTCTCCTCACCAACCAAGTCACTCCCCTTATCCTGTTGATGAGGAATATGGCATTCCTCAGCCTCCTGGGGAGGATTACTGGGAGGAGAGAGGGTTCTACTCCACCAGTCTATCTCCCTTTCACTTTCACGAATCCTCCTCAACCTCTACACCTGATCCTTAAGATCTGCAACCATAAGGAGCAGATCTTGAATCTGTTCGCACCTCACACAAGCATTTTTGGTATGGTCCTCAGGAACCACAAGTAGGCTGAGACACTCCCTGCAGTGTCTCAAGTCTGGGCAGCTGCGGCCCGTAATAGTGGTTCCGTTTGGATGCCTATACTCCTGGTGGCAGAGGCTTTATCACGCCTGATCACCATTGCTGCAGGGGAGTGGGAAGTCAACCACCTGTCAGAGAGTGTCTGCTTGCCCTGCCTGCGCGAACTGCCTATAGTGAGACCCTGTATACTGTGACCCTGTTTGCCCGCTCCTGTTTGCTGCGCTCCGGTCGCTGGAGCTCCCAGGGTGATGTTGAAATGCAAAGGTAACGTAACACTCAATACATTCAATTTAATCTCATGCTTGCCCATAATTTTATACTCCTCTGTATATGCTTTTCGCTTATGTAGACCCTCAGTAATTTAAGAAATCTTTGAGGGTAACTTCTAGTGGATATTCTTCATGCCATAGAGACAGAAGTTTTCTTTATTTTAACAAAAAAAAAACTTAGCAGACTCTTTAATGTCAATTTTACTTAGGTAAATGCAGAGATTTGTGAAAGAAAGCTAGACACTGAAATTCCACCTGGGTTTGAAATATGTGCAATCTGAGAAATCCTTCCTGTCTTGTAAACTAAACTGGGTGCCCAGGGAACTCAAATTTTAACTGCCAAAATTCCATAGAACCTTTCCTCTATGTGTTCTTCCTGTTCTCCTTCCAGAGCTATGAAGTGCCAGAATATTAGATATTACACAATGTTATACATTATACAGTGTGAAGATTTCAGGACAAGGTACTCTCACTTTACCTCAGTGCTGACAACTATCTCATTTTCCTGGGGTCTGGATGGGTCTATGTTACAAAGCATCCTTTGACCCAGAAGAAAATAATCTGTGCAGTCAGAATTGGTGTGATCTAACAACTAAGAGATTCAGGTCTTCTTTCTTTCATCTTTTAAAAACAGACACTTAAGTTTAATTTCATATGTATTATGGCATGTAAGCTCTTTCCAAACTCTTGTCTAAAAACTGGTCTTCACTGTATTTCCGTGCAGTTAAGTGCAAACTAACAGCAAACTAAATAAAAGAAATTAGAGTTGTTTAAAGTACATAGTAAAAGTTACTGCTGTAGGAGAGTAGACAAGATCTCAGTTCACTTCTTACAATAAGAGTGATCATTAGAATCTAAGTTTTTATCTCAAATTTGCCATCGAATTTCACCTGTTGGTTCTGAAGTAGGCATGCAGACATTGCCAGGGCTGGTAACTAGACCTTCATCTAGAACATAATATTTAAACTGGTTTAAAGATTTCTCATGAAGAGAGATTTATTTTTTCTTTGGGAAATCTACTTCAAAATGGTCACTCACTATCACTTTCGCAATGTTGCATCGTATTTTCTACTTTCTACTTGATACCATTAGGTCTTGTGTTTCTGCCTTCTAGGTTAATAAGTTCTCTAAAATCAAATCTGTTTACCCTCCATAAGTGTGCATTTCTAGACCATGAGCAAGATACATGCAAGTCCTATTAGTTCCTTGAGCTTCATTTTAAAATAAATAAAACTTTTTAAAGATACTATTTTCTATCTGCCATAGTGAGAACTATCAAGATTATTCCAGCAGCAAAGTCATCTTTGCTGCATACAGAACAGTGTTTGTGTTCAACAGTCCTCTCCTTCTACACTTAAGGCTCCTATTTACTATTTCCCTCAATCCTAAAACACCAGGCATTCATTCACCCAGGTCAAGTTTTTTCTGGTGCTTTTTCCCAATCATATTCTCCACCATGAAAGCACAGCCTACATTTCTCTTTTAGATGTATGCACTTATATTTCTCTGTATTATTGTTAATTCTTAATTAAATAGCTCTTTCCCAGATGGCTGAAGTCATATCAAGGGGATAGTTAGAGCCCAAGATATACAGCAGATCTACTCTACCAGAAGAAAAAATCTCACGTGAAAAAATTCCCCCCCTAAATATAATCAGAGCAGCAAGAGCCATTCCAAATTCCACTGACTTCAGCACAAAATGGATTCAACTCAGGAGACCTAAAAAGAACAACACAATTTCAATTCTCTGGGTATCCTAAGGGAAGCAGGGGGGAAATACTTTTAACCACAATGTGGGAGTATGGTTATCATTTCCACAAATACCAAATCAAGATGCTCTACAATTATATTTCAAACTGGGAAAAGCCTGAAACTGCAATACAGAAAAATGGGGTTTGATTTTACACATTAAGGTCTTATCAAAACAACAGGAAGAAATTTTAAACATGGAAACTCACTAGTGTTTGTCTCTAAAAATCTAAACTGATGGTTTGCATGGTGGAAATGGGATTCTGAGTTTATTCCTATTCTGTGATGAGGTTCTGGCCATGATGTGCATTTCTTTGCATGAAGCATGACAAATATAAGTGGTAGAACATCATGTTTAATCACGCCTGTTGTTTCTAAAACTGCTTGGCTGATTGCTGTGGTCTAACGAAATCTTCTCCCTTTGCCTCTTCTTTTCCACTTTGCAGCCTAAGAAATTGTAAAGGCATCAAAAAATGTTGATGCACTGCCACTTTGTTTGCAGCCATTTCTTTTAAAGATGGAAAAGGAATTTAAAAAAAATATCTTGCAATTACAACACAATAATATGTAATTATCTACAGCGAAACCACAACCTTTAAAAATGGAATACACTTTGACATAGATATAGACATAGACATAGAACACACCGGGACACATCTTGGGCTGGACATAATGGGACATGGTTGAGGCAGATCTATACATCTCCAAATGTGATTTGTGACATAATAAAATAGATTCCAATGCTGTTTTCTCTGAAAATTGCTAAAAAATCTTCTCATAAACCACTTCCTACCATCCTGTACAGGTATGGGTATTGTAACTATACATACAATTCTACTCAACTACTCGTGAGTGTGTTTGTCAGGCTAGGATGGTAGATGGGGAAATGGGGAGAGAAAAATTGTCATGAGTCTAAACCCCATCAATACCAAATCACTCTTACTGCAAACCAAATAAAAAAATAATTAATATATCTCTTTCTTCCCTCAATTAAAAAAAAAAAATTCCAGGCGTTTCATTCATAGTAGTTCCACCCTCTAGTCTAGATCTAACACAACTTAAAAGAACTTTATCTTACCCACACCAGTACAAGATTTCCTTTCTAAAATCGTAAAATCCACTGGTTGGAAAAGACCTTGGAGATCATAGAGTCCAACTGCACCCATCACACGCTAAATCATGTCTTTCAAAAACTCATCAACCCATTTTTTAAACACCTTCAGGAATGGTGACTCAACCACCCTGGGCAGCCTCTGCCAGTGCCTGACCACCCTTTCGGTAAATTCTTTCTAATATCTAGTCTGAACCTCCCCCGGCGCAATTTATGGCCATTTCTTGTCCTGTAACCCATCACTTTTGAGAAGAGATCAATGCTTGCTCTGCTACAGCCTCCTTTCAGGCAGCCGTAGACAGCAAATGATTCATCCCATGATAGGCTTACAGGATGCACATATGTAGATGATTTTCCTGTACTACTGGAGTTTCATTCTGTACTCAAAAAACAACATTCACAGTAACACCACTGACTGAGCAAAGGACAGATCCTTCCAGTACTTATTCTCCAGTCCTCCAGTATCTCCAACCCTTCAAAAGATGGAAGGTTCTAACAGATTGAAACTTCTGCGTAAGAGAATTTTTTTTTCTTCAGGATCGTTAACATGGATACAGGACTCGTGCTAAATGTTAATTTGCTACACAAAGTAGTACGTTTTCAGAAGAAGCAAAGGATCCAGGTGTTCCTCAGCTCAAATTATAGTCAAATAAGATTTCCTCAGCACTGGCAAATCACTCCCCACACACCAGGATAGCTGTGAAATAGAGAAAAGGATACCCATTATACACAGGTATTCAAAGAAATGCAGCTGATGCCCTTCATCCATTTCTTGCAGAACTACACTGAGTTCTAGAGTGACATGTGGCCAATTGCAGAACCATGCTTGAAGGTGGAAAGGGCTGCCACATTTAAGTACTATAACCCAAAGTGAAAGAAACCCTCACTAATTCAGAACAATTCTTGGTAGACAGAGGTATCTGAGAAGTAGTTTTGAGCAGGGTGTGGAAAATAAGGAACTCCTTGTTAGTGCTATTGCTAGAGGTAAAGGCAAAATAGTTAAAACATATAAATACCCATTCAAAACAAAAAACATTTTCTCCCTCAGTGAGAATGAAAATAGGATTCAATAGCAAAGCAATAGCAAAGCAATTTAAAGCAAATTTCCTACTCTGCAAAGTTCATATGCTATGCGACAGATTAACTTCTGTCTGCAGGTAGAAAAATTAAATCCAGTGACTAAAATTAAACTATTCAGGATATGCAGATGAGTTCTGTTGCTTTTTCTCCACCAGTATATTTAAGGAGAAATTGTGTTCAGTGTTGTGAGAACAAAGGATATTTTTGCATTAGTTCTGGTCAGCCTTTTTATTTGATAGATTTTTTCTCATCACTCAGTGGATTTATAGGATTTATCATAATGAATAAAAGAACTGACTTATTAAGTCTGATATCCAAACCATAGGAATGACCGCTACAGGAACTATTTACTCTCTAATATCAGGAAAACATTTAATTCCTTCAATAATAAATATTTTTTTTCCACATTTAAAAATCCTTTGCCAATGTAATTATGAATTAATACATGAGAACTGAGAAAAAGAAACTTTGAGAGAACTTTTAGATAGATATGGAAATAACAAGAGGCATTTTTATTTCAATATTGAAAATAAAATTTGAAGGAAAACTCAAAAGATATTTTAAAAAATCCTGTTAAGAAATTATCTACAAGAGACATCTTTCTTTTTCAGAGTTTTCTCCTAGGACAACTAGTCTGTGGGACTAAGCATTAGGACATTTTAAGTCCTAAAAATCTAAGGAAAAACCCCATCTCTAATATACTGTCAAACCTACAGAATATATAAGCTCAGTCCTACAGCTTGCTTTGACTTTTTACTTAGATTGCTAATTTTAATAAATTGAACTACATTTCATGTCAATGAGGTGAAAGACTATTATGGCATTCCATAGGACTGAAATACGGTGTTCCAAATTAAATGAAGTGTGAAACTACTGTTCCACATCTCTTCTTATCTACTCCTGAATCTGAATCTGCCTGTGTTTTCTGATATATATTCTCTTCAGATTTGAATCTGAAATGGAACACTGATAGTGTAACCAGCACAATACTGTGAGCCTTCATTCAATAGCTACATTGAAAATATATTGATACAGAGTTCTTTGAATTCACCAAAAGAGGTGGTTTCTTGAATTTTAACAAAATAACAGAACACAATTGGCTTTTAATGTATGTCTTCCATATAACTTCAGAAAATGCTACAGAATTGAAACTCAGACTCACTGGAAACCTGGGGATCACAGCACAGGCTTTTTTTTCTTCTAGTCTTTCCATCAGAAAATTCCTAGAACGAATGATGTAAAATGCAAATAACTGCCTGTTCTTTGTTCTGTTGAAATAAATTGAATGAAAGCAAATTATGCAGTAACAAAAGAAAGGAGAAATGTGTCATTCTTTCTATTATGAAACATACAACTATTCATCTTTTTCATAGACGTGCAGTGTCAGAACCCAAGACTATATGTGCGGTGATATCTTTTTGCTTAAGTTGGGGCAAGAAGCAGCAGATAAGGCTGGTTACAACTCTGCATCATGGGAATGGTTAGGAACAAAGAACAAGCACTTAAAAATTTAGTTAGCAGCAAAGAACCAGTTTGTTGGATAGAGATAAATGTGTAATGAGTGCACAGTCATAAAGTAAGAGGGACCCACTCAGTGCTGCAGGTAGCAGGACACCCCCATGTGCATGGGATATTGTCTACGATCCTTTCTATGTAGAACCATGCTGTGGGATCTTTGAATACTACTAATCTTCAGAAAAATATTCATATTTCTTGCTAAATAGAGAAGGAAACACTCGCTCTTGGGTAGACAGCAGAAATTATTTTAGAAACCTAAATGGAAACACAGTAAGTCTTTAAAACACTCGCCATTTACAACTGTTTGAGCACAAAGGTGACAACTGAAATACACCGGATTCAGTTTCATTTTAAAGAATGGCATAAAAGTTTTCAGTTTCTCTATGAAATATTAGCCTTTCAGCCAGGTAGCTCTGATCTCACTTGAGATTCTCAGGGGAGTCCGTTTTAATTCCCACAGGGATACACCAGTTTATTGTGCCGTAGCATAGGGACATGGGAGATGACATAAAACAATCACAGTGAAGAACTTCTTACCTAGACCGCTTTTCTACATTCTATCTAAGTCTTTGGCAGGCAATCCTTCAACAGGGCAGCAATATGTGCAGTGTTTGCTGAATAAGTGTCTATCAAAGATGGAACAAAATGACAATATGCCTGGGATGAGTTAATATGTAGGATTCTGGTGTCCAAGAATCAATGAAGTCTACTAAAAATATTTTAAGTTTCTAACAATACTTTAATTTTTTTAAGTAGATTTACTTCCTGCCTGATTTACAGAAAGTTTGACTCAGCCACGAAGTTCTCAAGCAAATGTTATAAGGTCAGTTGATTGACAGGAAATAAAAGAAGTTCGTACAAATTAATGTTTATGGCCAGTACATACCCAGTATCAACTAATATGATTATCTATAGGGGATCTTTGTTTCCCCAATGAATAGGCACTAAATTAAATTACTTCAGCTAGGTTCACTGCTGAATTTTGATAGCTACAGCCAATTCTCTCAGGATTAGCTGGGCAGACTCTGAAAACCCAAGAAATCTCCTGGTAATTGTGTAACCTCCTTTCTGCAGCTTGCATACAAAACCCCCACCAAAGTGAAGAGTTCATGTGCTACTCTACTACAATCTTAGCTGGTGCAAAGGTTCTTCATTTGAGAATCACAGAGAAACTCCTAAGCTGTTCTAATTTATTTCCAGGGTTACAACTGCCCATAGCTTGCCTCACTATGCAGTATGGTGTTTTTCCTTTTTCACTTTTCCCCCTGGTTCAGCTGAATATAAATTCAATTTTGATTCCTTCTCCCTATAGATGGCTAGAACTAGCAATGGATTTCAGCTGTCTTGTGAATTTGCATTAATGAGTAAAATCAAGTACAGGAAAAAAACCCAAAAGTGAACCAAAATGAAATACAAAGTTCATCTGTCTTATTTGAAATTTGAAGTACTTTGTTATGTTGAAAATTATACAAATTTTTTGCATCTGGCCCAGAGTTCTGTCTCAGTTTTTACTTATGATGCCCATAAGGAAATAACGAACAAGTCTGGAAAGACTCAAGGCTTGAAGGACATTGCACAGTTATTGGTAAAGGTTTCTCTATAACTGGGGTTTTTTATACTCTTTGACCCTGCAAAAATGGTTCAGCAAATGGCAAAGGCACAATCTGGAAAGCGCTTAGTAGAGAAAAATCCTGGAATATTACATCATGATTTCAACTTTGATTCAGTAAGCTAGATGTTTATGAAGTTTTAAATTTTTAAATACAAGCAAATAGAGACTAGAGAGAGAAGAGACAGGCACTACAATGTCTAAAAGAAGAAAATCATGTATTCCCCCAGCTAAGCAAAAAATCACCTGTAAATTATTTAAAATGTGAATTCTGATAACATTTGTCAAAAACACATTCTTACTAAAGTCAGCTTAATATAAATAAAAAGTAAACCATATTCTTACGTAGTATGCTGTGTTTCAAAGAAAACAATTTCCTCTCCCCTCTTCCCAATAAACATATTTTAAATGATTTTCAAAAATATTTTTGTCAGGTGGAAGTTTTTTCTCTTTTTTCAAAGTTGTATTTCATGTTTTTACCACTCAATGTTTTACAATCTGAGTAAATATTTTACAGTCTTGACTGTAAACGATCCTTGTATATAATTATATAGTATAAAAAAGCGTTTCTTTGGCATGCTAGGCAAATTTCAATGTGCCAGAGACACTGCAGAGGAAGTGTAGCAGACATTATTTAATTAGTTGCATTCAAATAAAGCTTTGCAGAGCAAGCATATGAATGTATGGAACTTCTTAGTCCCTGTGCACTTTACAGAGGGTTTGTAATAGATACAGAGAATTATTTTTATTTATTTATTTATTATGAAAAATATACTACCAAACACTACTGAGACTTTTGCAACGCAGATGGCTACAAGAAAATTTTAATAATACATCCATGAAAATTAGAATAAATTAGATGAAAAGTTGATTACATTGTTCTTTTACTCTCATCACTAGGCCAGTTTCTACTGAAATTTTAAATAATTTTTAACATTAAATTCTGTTAATCAACACTGTCATGCTTATTTATAGTATTTATTTGACCCTAATTCTAGCATCTTTTGAGGGAATGTATGAAATAAACATCCTTAGTTTCACAATAATACTGCCCATAGCACAAAAACGTCACCTAGGAATATACTGCCTGATCCTGCACGTATTGAAGGTAATAGCAAGATTCCCACTGGATTTTCACCGAGACAGGATTTCATTCCAAAGTTCCTGGCATGTTGTCAAATTGCTCAAATTAATAAGACTGTTCTCTTAGGAAAACTCACTGAGGATTTGGAGCTCACTTCATGGACTGCATGCATGCAGTTGCACTTTGGGTAATGTAAGCTTTCCATACAAACTTATTTGTATAGACTGCAACTCTACCTGCCCACAAAAATGACTCCTGACAGCAGGTATACATAAATGTTCTGCGTTATGACACCACAAAAATTGTTTGTAACCAATGAAGAAAATCTAGAAAGAAATTAATATGAATTGATGTTACTCAAAAGTTGAGCTTATTCACTCATTTTCACTTAGGTCAAAAATTTAAAATTGCAATTTATTCATCCTCTCTGATCAGTATAACTTTTTTTTCAGTGAAATTCCTAACACTAAATAACTCCATTTTGAAGGAGATACTCATCTGCAACATAAACACTGCAGATCAGTCACCAGTGTATCACGTCACTGCATACATATGCACAAAATCCAGAGGCTACAGAAAGGCTACAGCACTTTATCTCCCTTCCTCCACAATATTCACAGTGGAATTTCTAATCCAGTAACTGGCACACACAGAAATTATTTCACTTCCAAAAGAGCATAACCTATTGGTGGTAACATATCTCCTCCAGAGATGTCACTTCTATGGATATTTGCAAGAAAATAACCATTTTCTTCAGTTCTGTAGAACACCAATATTTGCAGGGTGCACGAAAAAGACCCCAAAAGACAAATCTGCTACTGGTGTCTAGGTAGCGTTTATGAACGCCTCTGTATGTTCTCGCCTCACTACTACGTTTGACAGGCTTGTAACAGGTTTACTAGGACAGCTGAAGAGAATGAGGATTCTTCTTGTTAGTAACGTTTGTACAGTTTTATCAGCAATGTTTTCTTGTCTGAGAACTGGAGAAGGCAAAAAGACAGGATTCAATTCTAATTCTAACTCTGATAAAAACAATAATAATATGAAGAAAATGAACTCCTATCTTAGAGTAGTCATATGATATTCATTAAAATCATAGAATGGTTTGGGTCAGAAGGTATTTTAAAGATCATCCAGTTCCAACCTCCCTGCCATGGATAGGGACACCTCCCACTGGATCAGGGTGCCCAAAGCCCCATCCAACCTGACCTTGAACACCTTCAGGGATGAGGCAGCCACAACTTCTCTCTAGGCGTCCTGGGCCAGGGCCTCACCACCTTCACAGGAAAACATTTCTTCCTAATATCTTACCTGAATCTCCTCTCTTCCTGTCCCTGCACTCTCTGATCAAGAGTCCCTCCCCAACTTTCCTGTAGCCCCCGTTCAGTACTGGAAGGCTGCTCTAAGGTCTCCTTTGGAGCCTTCTCCTCTCCAGGCTCAACAATCCCAACTCTCTCAGCCTGTCCTCATATGGGAAGTGCTCCAGCCTTCTCTGACCCCACTTCAACAGCTCCATGCCCTTCCTGTGCTGAGGACTTCAGAACTGAAAGCAGGAGTCTAGGTAGGGTCATGAGAGTAGAGGGGCAGAATCCCCTCCCTCACACTGCTGCTCACACTTCTTTTGATGCATCTTGGGTTGAACTTGGCCTTCTGACCTACAAATGCACCTTGCCAGCTCATGGTGAGCTTTGCATCCACCAGAACCCCCAAGTCCTTCTCTCTAGGGCAGCTCTAAAATCCATGCTCCATCCAGCCTGTAATTGTGCTTGGGATGTCGCACAATACACTGAAATGTGTAATACTAAAGTGACCCACTTAGCACATATGTTCCTGGAAAAATTAACAGGCTAATGCACCTCATTCCTCATGTCACTGTGGAATAAAATAGCTGAAAGAAGTAAAAATTATAGCAGTATCCTGTATTAAAAGTTTTATATATTTTTTCCGTTAATAAATCATAAGAGCATAATGGATTAAAAGGTGTGTCACCCTGTACTTCCAGGTGGATTATAGCAAAATAATTATTCCTTGATCAGCAGGGTCTCTGCTCTCTAGATTAATTTATAAAAGATCTTTTTTCAGTAGATGTCAAAGGAGCTTAAGATAGCAAAATTCCTCTTTAAAAGATGACAGAAAAATCAAATTCAACAAGGGTAACTGCTTTCCTTTCACTTCTATAGTCAGAATCAACTCAAGCAGTGAGGTGTTTATAGGAGAACAACTGAACTAATATTGCTTGACCTCATTTCCTCCCAGCTCTGTCTGTCATCTTTCTGGTTTTGCCTTTTATTTTTTCCCCTCCAGAATTGACTTCCTGGTACTCCACTGCCTGTCAAGTGCTCACATGTGAGATAATTTTAATATTTTTACCACATACATCCTTAACTTTCTCTGTACAAGATCTGTCCATGAGATCTGAAAAGGTTCGTTCCTTTGCCATTCACATCTGACACTGATGAAAAAAAACAACAAACCCAGACTTTTTTCTGGATGGAGCAGAGGGACTGGATTTTAAAGAGTACGGAAGACAACTGTTTCAAGCGTGTATGCTTAACAGACAGAGCAGTTTCTACTCCAGTGTGGTTCTGGGTGACAGGCAAACATTTCTGTCAATGCAATGCAGAGCCCAGGAAAAAATATACTTAGATAACACAACTTGTGTGCTACTTCTGCTAAAGAATTTACAGTTTATTTAAGTGAAAAATACCAGTGTTAACTATACAGATACTATGATCTCAACCATAACATTATTTTAGAGTTTCCTATCCTGCTAATAAATCCTCTTTAGGATAGGTGTATGTTGCAAATCAGAAAAAAATGGCCAGATATTGCCTAAACATAGCTGAATGATCTCTAACTTGTCTTAGTTGTTGATTTAAAAATGCAGGTGTTGAAAACCAAAGCTGCAAAACTTTTCATGGATGGAAAAGAAAATAATTAGGAAACTCCTTTCTGATGCCACATTCACAGTTACAGTTATACAGTTCAGTTTAAAGCTCACTTAGTTCTAGCTACTTCTGTTGGATTGGGTTTAGCTTCTTCCAAACACAGACTTCAACAAACACCCTCACCTCAAAAACAAAGCTGGAGGGGAGGGAAAGGAAGTCATCTTTTTTCGTGTTAGATGATGCAAGGGATGAAAGTACTTAAATTCACCATGACTTTTTATCCTCCAGAGTATGTGTATGAGATAGAGTTTAGATACATCTTAAAAAATTGTTTGGAGTAGCTGTATTTAAGAGTAGGAAATGGATACAAGCATTACTGCAATGATTTAAAACAAATGAAAACTATTATTCCCACAAAAGTTATGGAGGCAAATGAAAGACGCAACAAAAGCTGTATAAGTCACAAAAAAAAAGCTATAATATCATGTTAAAATCCTCTCTCTCTGATTGAAAATGTAACTGATTATGAGACAGATTTTATGTATCTGAACTTTTATAATGATTTTTATATGATTGCACACAAATTATCGGTTATGATGGAGGCAGAGTAGCTTTGAAAACCTGTGAATAAAGTGTTCTTTAATGAAAAGATAATAATGGATATTGTTGAAAGACAAACTACTGGACCTCGGGGAGATCATCAGTTCTTGAAGGACTGAAATGAAGACAGATGTTATTTCATATTTACATGAACTAACTCAAAGCAGCAATATGTTAATGACAGTCATTGCTGACATGAAATTATGTTGCATGTTAAGAACAATGGGGGATTAGGATTTTACAAAGAAGGACTGACTAGCCTTCAGAAGAGACAAAACAGAAATGGGATTAATATAATCATACGAAGGGCAAAGACTAATTTCAGCTGTTAAGTGGGAAGCTCATCATTTGAGGATGATGGGTGGAAAAACGTCATGTGTGCTAGTTGGTAAAAAGAGTCAAAACCAAACAAGCTTGAAAAGAGAAGATGTTAAGAAGTATAACAGAAAAGTCTATAGGATCCGTCAAATTGCATCTGCAGTACTATGTAAAATACAAGATATATTCAAGAGACACAAATTCACACAGCAACAAGAAAAGAAGTGCCGAAGACCCAGATACTCCTACAGTGATCCATACTTCTCCCAGAAAAGAACTATAGGAGCTATCTTATTAAAGAGAGCGGGAGAGTTTATCCTACTTCGTATAGTAACATAAACCCAAGAGGAGACGGAATTTCTGCCTATAAATACATCAGATGGGTAAACTCTGGGGGAGGCAGAATTGGGGAGAGCCTTGTTTTGTGTTTACTGACAAACTGGCACAGAAACAAATGATGTGGTACAAAGTATCAGAGCATTGAGCTTGGTGGTTAAGAAAGAAATATTAAACAGCTGCAGAAGGCTCTAGCTTTATGAAAAACAGACAAAACTGAAATTCAGTGCAGTATTAATTAGTGAATGTATGAATGCAATTCAGTATGAGTAGTTTTACACAGCAATGTTCGGAGTACTAAGTAAATTTATTTCCACATTACTGAAAGCAGAGTCCAAAAAAACCACAATAATACCACCTGAGTATTTATCATATTTTTTTGGTTAAGTACATTGAGAAATTTGACTGCTGTTCATTACACAGAAAATACTCAGGCAACACAGATTTAAACAGGCAAGAAAACTTAATGAACCTTTTTTCCCTTATTTTCTTGTCAAAACAAAGAAGCAATTAAAAAGCGCATTCATAATGTTTCAACTACTTCTGTTGCCTCTGCTTTGAGTCATCTGTTGTATATGCAACAAGAACTAGAAAAAAACATCTAATAAAACCCAGATCCAAATAATCGTATTTCTCAAGTATAGCCAAATGTTTTAGTTCTAGGCATACCAATATGAAAGATCCAATTCCTTTCTGGTAGATGACAAAATAGAAAAAACATGTTCGCTCCAGAGGAAGGGTGAAACTTTTTAAAGGAATGTGTACTTATGTCCTATACAGTAATGATTTCCTCAGGAGATTAAAGATTAAGATATTTTGTACAATAATGAAAACTGTTCCTTCTGTAAGATGCTGTTTTGATAGAAGATGCAGCACTAGCTAATTACTACTTATAAAGAAATCAGTGAATGTATTTACCTAACTAAGGTAGATAACCCCAAAAATTCAGTTATTGTGAAAGGGAGTTTTATTTAGTTTATCCCTAATAAACTAAAATAGCTAAAGAATGAACAAAGATAATTGATTCTGTTAAGTTGTATTAAATTCAAAGTCTGAAGGGAACATATAAACAAGTTGCTCCACATTATTTTTCGAATTTCCATCTGTGTTTATCTACCCTACAGCTACCTAAAAGTACCATTTGATTTGATCTTACATACAGAGTTATATCGTGAAAGTTTTGTATCAAGAACAGTCAAGAACCTCAACATCTGTAGTAATCTGAGGAGCAAATAAAGACAAATTCAGATCTATCACTTCAATAAAAATCTTTGACCACTACATCATCTCCTGAATAGGCTGATTTGGAGAGACTGATGTACTTTGAAAAGGCAAATTATATTTAAATGTTAGAAAGTTTTTCTTTCAATCACCGGTGCTGACCTACTACTTACATTTAGGCATTGGTGGTATTTTCTTGCAGGGCAACGTATTAGCAAGTCGCAAGCTTAATTTCATTCTTCAACCTGTAATAACCAATGTCAGAACTGCCTAATTGAAAAATTCTGAACTTGTGTCTAAGATCAGTGATGGAATAGACAGAAGTTGATTATGCTCATATCTTTTTTCTCCCCACCCCTAATCAGAAGTCCTCTGAAATTTCCTTCCAATGAGTAAATCAGGAAATATTTCATAACTGCAAAATATTACAGGATCACAACAGTCTTCCTGTTACCTACTGGTGTTAACATCTATCTTGATCTAAGAACGTTATCCAGTGTTCAGCCCAAAAGAAATTGGATCTGACCATAATATTTAAAAACCAGGCATTATTAAGATAGTCAGTTCTGGAACTACAAGGTACTTATTCTGAGACCAATTCACAATTCATTCTGAGACCAATTCACCAATTTCATGTTAAACCCCTCAAGAAAAACAGCACCTCCCACGAACCTGGCCTAAAGCCACACAAAATCTGGCCAAGTATTTCTGTACCCTGTGCTTCTGCTTAGAAAGATTTTAAGTTTGTTGTGGCAGGTGCATATGCCATGAAAACAGCTGAAAGGAGACTGTAATGCACAGAGTGTCAAGTAGAGAGAGAAATGTGGACAGTTGTGCCTTTGGAGGCAAAAATGTACTTCTAAGGCTCTACCCATCTATGCCATTGGTGACAGTCTTCCATGTTAAGCAGTGCTCAGGCTGCAAGGCTGATCATATAACGTGCACCAGCCTTCTTATGTGTTACTCTAACAATGAAGCTTAACCAACACTCCTAAACTGAAGAAACCAGTGCAGGTATTTCTGAAACATTTGTGGCACCTGTCTTCCCATATTGCTTCTGGCCTTTGCCAAAACATTTGTTTTCAGAACCTGACTGCTAGGTTAGTGAACACAGTTGAATTTATAACCCCCATTCCCAAAGTATTTCTATTTTTAGTATATTGGCATTTTTTAATCTCTGCTAGTGGGTTCTGAAACATAATGTCTCATTTGAATACATTAGCATAGCAGTACCACAAGGTCATTATAGAATGCAGGAGATGAAAGCAGTTTTGTATGCCATTATTTCCCAAGAAAATTAGGAGAAGCAAGAGAGTAGATTACCTACTATTTTGTTAAAAAAATCCCACAAATCGAAAAACACCACACAAAAAAGAAATGAGAAAGAATTCATTCTGCAGCCATTTGATATTTATGTAGCTTGGATAGCTCTGGTCTAAACAGTCATAGATCCCTTTGACTTTGTTGATTTTAAAAATTTTGTCACGGTTTAGCCTTGACCTGGGTAAATTTTTGGCTAAACTTGTGCAGTTGGAATCCCAAATTCCACCCCCCCTCCACCCCCAGGGGATGGAGAGGAAAATGAGAAGAAAGAGGCTTGGCAGATTGGAAACTAAAGCTACAGCTTTAATGAAATGATGATAATAATAGTAATAATGATTAAAATAATCAGAAAATAATGAAAACATCTACAAACATCTGAGATCCCACCACACCCCTTGATGACTGTACATCAGCACAACTGCTGTAGAGCAGACACGGGGGATTGGGTCCTCAGCTATGCGGGCATTGATCTCAGGAACTGGATTCGGGGACGCATGGATCCGGGGTCAGGAACAATCATAAAAACGAGGTCCTCACTGGACATTGGTCATCACAGAAGAGAGTGAGACCCATGTGATCTCTCAATTTTATCCCGAGTATGACGTATATAGGATGGAATACTCTGTTGGTCAGTTTGGGGTCACCTATCCTGTCCGCCCAGCCCTGTAGGTGTGGACTTTCTTCGCTAGCTAGAGGATGTCCTTGGTTACTAGGGTAATAAGTATAAATATTGGCCTTTCAGCATACCAGTGTTCCATGTTATCACTACTAGAGAGGAACTGTCTGAAAAACATGCAGTTGTTCTTCAGAAAATGCAGTTACTTTAGACGAAGGCCAAGCCAGAGTCAGAAGCACCCCAATTAACTCAAGCCATAACAAATATCTAATATTATTTTTCATACTTAAACATCACAAGAGATCTACAGTAAAAAATAACAACATTAAAAGGAAATGCAGTATTTTACTCATTGTTGCTAAGCAATTCTGCATTTGCATCTCATTACATTTCTGACTAGCATTAGTACTAGAACAACCAAAAAGAAGAAAAAAAGTAGTTGCCTGTTTAATAGTACTGCTTGCCACCTAGTGCAACACTACAGCAGAGTTACTGGGCTGTGTTTGGGCTTGCTTTGACAGCTCATTATGCTTTAATATCAGAAAAATCTTTTAACCAAGAACTGCACCATGGTGGAAGTAATCACAGTCTCCTGCCTTTGCAGATTCAAGCTGAAACTGGTCAGTTCTAGTGGGCTGGGGGACGTATCTTCCAGGACTACCTGCCTGGCAGCAATTCATTATCCTGCCGCCAGCAGTGTAGGTGGGTGGGGAATGGGGCTTTCGACAGCTGGAAAGTCCCTGTATTTGTCAGGTCTTGTAAAGCCCTGGTCTTTGCCAGGGTGGCTGCACCTTCCACACTACCATAGCTGAGCTCTCTGAAAAAGAGTTCACTTTCAGGAAAGCGTTAAATATATTTCTGCAATAAACAGACACTCCCAAAATTACTGGAAACTATACACTGTATCCAAACATACTGTGACATAAAACAAACTCATGATGGGATTTTGTATGACAGCCATGCAGTAAATTCAAGAATTTCAACTTAACCCTTGCAGTTAGAGGCATCATGAAATTAATTCTGAATCTATGTTTTGCTCATTAGGGAAACACTAACTTTTTAAGAAATTTGGGTTTTTCCTTGCTCACTGTTGTTGTGCATCTAGATCCATGGTTGTAGTTTGGATCCACCCCTCCAATACAATCCTGAGAAGGAAATTGACCTAATTGGCATAAAATTATAATTCTTTTCGATGTTATTCAATTGCTTCATCTTTCATTTGCTTTCATTATTCTTCAAAGAGGCTTAAAAAAATACTCCTCCCTTTTTGATCAGTACAGCAATCAGAAAGTCCACAAGTTAATAATTTTCCACTAATATACTGAGAAATGAAGGTGGAAATTAATTTTGGAAATATAAGGGTTTTCTTAAATTATAGGATAGTTCACAGGGTACTCAGAGTGCTTCTTGAACTTTTGGATTTTCAGACTGATAGACTGAGCAAAAAAGCTTCTATTTGCATTTTATAGGGTATTGGTGTATCCAATTAAGATGTAGGAAAGGCTACAGAATTTTGTGACAGCATCCGAGGAGGTGACTTGAAAACACAAAGGAAGATTTCTTTCACTTTTTGGTTGAGGTTGGAAAATAATATACTTTGTAGTATGGTTCTTTAGGGAAATAGAAATGCATTAATAAATACTTTAAAGATTTTATATCCATTAAAGTACAAAGCCTAACATTTCAAATTTTTTAATCTTTTTCCTTCCTCCATTTCATCAGTTATGCCCTACTGCTTTTGACACTGAGAAACGTTGCTTTCCAGACTTCTGTAAACACATTGCTGGGCACTCCAAAGCCATGGAAAATGCCCAGCACTGCATTAGCGCCATAGGGTGATCCTGTTATGGCTGGAATCATAGAATCTTCCAGTTGGAAAAGATCTTTGAGATCATTGAGTCCAACCGCACCTATCATACACTAAACCATGTCCTTTAAAACCTCATCTATCCATTTTTTAAACACCTCCAGGGATGGTGACTCAACCACCTCCCTGGGCAACCTCTGCCAGTGCCTGACCACCCTTTCAATAAAGAAATTCTTCCTAATATCTAGTCTGGCACAACTTATGGCCATTTCCTCTTGTCCTATCACCTGTCACTTGAGAGAAGAGACCAACACTCATCTCTGCTACAGCCTCCTTTCAGGCAGACAGTGATGAGGTCTCCCGTCAGCCTCCTCCTCTCCAAGCCAAATAACCTCAGTTCCCTCAGCTGATCCTCGTAACACTTGTTCTCCAGCCCCTTCACCAGCCTTGTCACCCTTCTCTGGACGCGCTCCAACACCTCAATGTCCTTCTTATACTGAGGGGCCCAGAACTGAACACAGTACTCAAGGTGCGGCCTCACCAGTGCCAAGTACAGGGGTATAACCACCTCCCTTGTCCTGCTGGCCACACTGTTTTTGATATAGGCCAAGATGTCATTGGCCTTCTTGGCCACCGGGGCACACTGCTGGCTCATATTTAGCTGGTTGTCAACCAACATCCTCAGGTCCTCCTCCAGCAGTCAGCTCTCCAGCCAGTTTTCCCCAAGCCTGTGACACTGCATTGGGTTGTTGTGTCCCAGGTGCAGGATTTGGCATTTGGCCTTGTTAAACCTCATCCTGTTGGTCTCAGCCCATCGATCCAGCCCGTCCAGATCTCTTTGCAGCACCTCCCTTCCTTCAAGCAGATCAACACTGCCAACCAGCTTGGTGTCATCTGCAAACTTGCTAAGGGTGCACTCAATCCCTTCATCCAGATCATTAATAAAGATATTGAACAGGACTAGAAGAGCACAGCTGCTGTGAACGAAGACTTTTAGATGCACCAGACGTGCTGGATTTGTATCTGCCAAAAGTGCCAGGACTGAGGATGGTAATGGTGTGGGAGGATGATTTAAAATCATAACTTAGCTGGTGAAGGGTTTAAAGCACAAGCCTTCTGAGGAGTGGCTGAGGGAGCTGGGGTTGTTTAGTCTGGAGAAATGAGACTCATGGGATACCTTGTTGCTCTCTACAACTGCCTGCATTTCTTTTTTTACTTATCTGATTGTCCAACCTTTCAGCTGCAGTATCCTAACTAGGATGCAAAGATGCTATGTAGGACCAATCTGAAAATCCCAATAGCATGGGGTTTTTTTCAGGCCGTGACCTAACCCTCTGAATATGGGGAAAAACTACTGGTTCACAATTAACTTATTTCTTTTTGTCTTCATGTTTTTCTACTTCTACACCCTCTAAATAGTTTTATGCTCACATATACAGTAATCATTTTCTCTCATAAGGAAGAAAAATTAACTTCTAAATTACTTCAGAAAGCTAATAATCAGTAAGCTGTTTGAGCTACTATGAGTGCAGCAAATTAACAGAAACAAAACACCATAAAATATGAATTTGACTTGCTTTTAAAGAAGTTAAGACTATTTATTTCTACCAGATAAAATTTATGAAAGACTACATTTTCTCTGACAGTATGCATGACTCTTCTATATTAATGTTGTTAGAAGATGACTTCTGTTACTATTTTGGTAATGAATGGAAATATCTCAGCAAAGTATAGCCAGTTTTCATCTAATGCTCCAGATCCACAAATAGGTTGCTTACAAAACCTTTAACTAAGTAAAAGAAGGCAATTCACAAACATTTTAATAGTAATTTTCATATCAGCAGCTTTCAGCAAAGTAAAAGAGAAACAATTTTTATGTAAAAATTTAAGAGAATGTACAAGTCCAGAAGCAAACTGATGGGAGTAATGACTTCAACAAGGAATTATTATGTTACATAAAATATTCTGAAGGGAAATGCAAACTCATGATACATTATTTTAAAGTAAGTTTTAACGTGTTTATCAGAATTTAGGAGTTTAAGTAAAGAACATTTAAATCATTACCCACCTATGCAGTTGTTACTATAATGACATATAAAGCACAAAAACTTACAGCATATTGAAATTGGATTAACATGTTCATAAAAGTCCATGTCTCTAGAAATTCATTGAAATTGCACATCAAAGAGGTTTAATAATAAATTATAGAAATATTGGAGGAAATATGACAATGATAATAAAAATATTGACATCAGGAAATATTGATGTCAGGAACTATTTCATCAGTATCTAAACAGAGAAATTTTTTTCTCCAGCTCATACTCAAAAGAATACTGTGGCAGATCTAGAGTCCTTGAGTTACTTTGCTGAATTCAATACTTCTTTTGCCAAGAAGATGTTTCTCAGTGTAACAGTGGCAAAAATCTGGCCCATAATCACCTATATGAATCAAGTATTTAATGTTTCCAACTCAGTCTGAGCTAAGAAAAGAGGAATGGTCAAGCTCTTGAACAATGTTATGATATAAAGTGGATTTTGTCCCTAGTTTAAACTTTTCCTCTGGCACTAAAACACCAGAAAATGATAATTTGAGAAAAGACATACTGGGTTTATCTTTTCACGAAGAGCCATCTCAAAATAGACAAAAAAGAGTTCTTGAAGTTTCAAACCACAACATACAGTATTTCAGGGTTTTTTTTTTTAAAAAATGTAAATGGAGAGAGTTATAAGCAAAAATGCATAATCAACACTGGAAAACATCAACAGAAATGTAAATGTTTTCACAAAGAAATCTTTCAGTTAGCACAGCTTTAAAAGTCCAAAATTTCAAGTAATCGCCAAGTATGGAGTTGAAGTTATATAAAATAGACTTCTGTTCAGTTATATATTTAAAAAATAATACCATCTACACTTTATCTGTCCCAGTGTGTAGGACTGTTGGTGCACACTTGTACACTACTTCAGCATGACATTTACTTTCAAAGTTTATATGCCTCTTACTTGCTCTGAATGGAGAATTATTAATTCCTATAACATTATTCACCACAGTATCTCAAAGTGTTTTACAAGCGTCATTTGACAGATGGGGAAGCTGAGACACAAAATCATGAAGTAGCTTGTACAAGGCCATGCAGCAAAACTCCAGTAAACCCAGGAACAAATGTCATGGTCTTATAATGAGACAGAATGATGTTAACATATGACATCCTTCATCATTTCTCCTAACTTATATTTAGAAGCATAGTTTTTTATACAGATTTGCAGTTTTACCTTCACATTATATAGATTTAATGCTCCTTCATATAATAAGAATTTTAAATATAACTTGCCTTTTGGTTTTGTTCTGAATTAAATATTACAGAAAATATTACCCATGTTGTTCTTGTGGTCAGAACAGAAGGCTCGGGGAAGAGAGACTGAAAAGTATAAAAGGATCCAAACCACAAGTCCTCACAACAGGTCACAGGCAGCTACAAGAGATTATTCAGCAGTCTAGCACATATAGCTTACAGAAAAATGGCTCAAAGACAGAGACAGAAAGAATATAGAGTCCTGAGTAACCATGGTTTTTTTGCAGAAGCCATCTCTAGGTATCTGACTGCCCCTAACCTTGCTCCTGCAAGAACTTGCAGGGGGATATACAAAAGAACAAAAATAACTCAAGGATGCAAGTGTATTTTATTTGTGTTTATTTTACTGTCTCTCCCTTGCATTTGTCTGCAGCCCATGGTCACCAAGTCTTTAAGGGAAGCAATGATAGGTATCTGTTGAATTTCTGCATAAGAGCAGTTTATGGACCATTGTATTTTTACCAGCGGGCGTCTCTTAGTTGACTTGATAATTAAGCACAAATCTCACTAGCAAATAATGCTTTTGTTTGCATCATTACAACTTTTCCTATCAATTATCTTTCAATATTTGATGTACCTTCTTTAAGAATTCACAGCTGTGGCTATTTCAAACAATTCTTTCTCTTTGACAATAACACCACTGCATCTTAAGACACATTCACCTTCTTGGCAAGCATGTTTTTACCTGTAGCTTCTAGATAATAGGGCTGGCTTTCCACTTTTCCAGCAACTCCATATAGGAATGAGAGACACTGTAACATATTAATTAATAATTAGGCTTGCTTACATTCTGGTATACTCCTGAGTAAAATGTAGAAAACGGAATTTCAGAAACCTCTCTCCTTTTTAATCCCATTTTACCCTCTTATGAGTCACTAATTACCAAATATATCCCTATTTTCAGCTCTGTGTAAGCGAGCTGATGTTTTTTTTATAGTAAGTTATAAAAATCTGTCATATAAGCCCAGTTTGCAGGCCTGCTGTAACAGATACTTTTTGATATCATTTTACAAAGGCAATTTTAAGAAATGTCTATGTGTGTGTCTGATGTCTCAGCTATCCAGCCTTCAGTACATACGAGCATATTCTACCAAGTCAGAGGAGTTTGTTTCCTTTGGTGTGATTTTAATAATTACAGTACTCATAAATTCTGTTGATACAGCCAGGTCTAAAATCCTTTAAAATAATACAATTTCACTTCACCTAGAAATATATTAGAACAAAATACAGTGGAACAAAGAAAGGAGAGGATTATGGGGAAATACAATTAAAATATGAACCTCCATGAACCTGAAATTAAATGCAATTTGCAGGAAAAAATTCGGACTTGCCTTATGGTAAGCACAGAGCAGATCAAGGTTATAGAAGCCATTATTCTCCCACAGAGATATCCTCTATTCTTTAGCCCAGTGAGCCTCTTGCTATGTGATATCTCAAAGGCACAGCATGAAAACCTAAACAGAAGATTAGTTTTCGAACTCAGCCACAAGTGCATATTTATGTATTCCCAAGCGGGCAAATATCACAATGTCTTTGAGCAGCCCTGTGAGCCACAGACGCCCCCTTATCTAGAAGCAAGCTGAGTGTCTTTAAGCAGAGACAGCGTTTCCAGTACTTTTAAGATAAAAAGGAATTTTAGAGATTGGTGGCATGTATATCAGTTTTAAAGTATGGCTTCTCTTACATTTTTTTTTCTCAGTTCCAAGGTATGTAATTTATGAATAAATAATATGAAAAGTCAAAAGGTAAAACACATACACACTCAAAATGATAACTTGCGATTGAATTATGTATTCTGCTACAGTAAAATAAGTAATTTCCAATTGCACTGGACCCTAAAGGGATTGAAATATTTGGAGATTCATATACTGGCAGAGTTAGATGAAGTATTTTGTAGTGAATGATTCAATTATCTCGGGAAACGTTCACACAATTGAATGCTTTGAATAATTACTTTTAAAATTTTTTTTTTAGAGATCATATTAAAATATTTTTTTGTAAAGAGGAAAAAATACTGTTTTACTAAGGTAAAGCCCCCACCAAGATACAGATTTGTTTTGATACAAATACTTTGTAATAAGTATTTGTAAAGCTGAGACAAATTGCACTTTCTTCTTCATAGAATATTCTACTGCATGAGCAGATTTAGCATATTTACATGTTTATTATAATCTCCTCTGCTCCTCACCTCAATGCATTCTGATACGGCAATTATTATTAACCACCTCTGTAAACTACATCTCCTGCTGGAAAGTCATGAAAGGACTAAAAACTCCTGAAGCTGTCTGAATTTCTGCATGGTCATTGTATTCATAACATCTGCCACACATATGAATTATTTTACTGTTCTAAACAGTTTCTGTTTTTCAAGAACTTACATTGAGTAGAATGATAAAAAGAAAAACAAGGGAAAAAAGTCTCAAGTAACGTTAAGTACTCACAGAACAACACTAAAATACAATCACACATATTCTTGCTTTGATAAATATTTAAATTTGATAGATGTTTAGTGGTAAACAAGTAAATGAATGTGAACAGAGCACACACCAAAGTAAGATTAAGTGCTCAAAGTGCACTTCAGATTATGCTAAATTTCCTTGAAAACACATGTAAAATCTAAAATGACCTTTTTAGGTTAGATGTTGATTTAAACCAGATACGAGTTGGTTTGATAACATTTTAATGACCTTATACAGGTTCTTTTTACAATTAGTTATGCATTCTTCTTACAAAAGCACTGCCATAGTATTCTGAGGACTAATTCTGTCCCTGTTCTCAATCTGATTTTCACAGATGGGAAAGCACTTTCTGAATGAGAACAACCAAGAGAGCAGCCACAGTAGAAATAAGGAAAATAAATATTTTGAACAGAAGCAACAAATGCTGTGAGTAGTGCTTACCTTAATGTGTGTGATGCTGTTTCTATCTATGTAACCTCACATTTACAGTAAACATAACATCACACAGAATTTTATAATTTAATATTTAAAATGTACTTGTAAGATATCTCTTGTGCACGGATGGTGAAGAAAAACATTTCTTAATTACAAATGAACATCTTCAAAGATAAAAAAAATAAACCCTCAAAATAAGATACAAATCAATACGTGAGATTATACTCCCTCTCCACCATTTTTGTCCAGGCAGTTCTGATGTTGAGCAAGTTTCACACACATCCACTTGTCAGAGAGTCACTATGGACAGATACATGTTCTCTATTGTACTGGTTTGTATTAGGTATTAAAATCAAAGACTGCCAACAGGAATGTTCTCTCCTGACAGATCCTCTCTCCAAACATGAAAAAGCCAGATAAGAGCCATCTGTTATTCTACTAGTACAAATGTTAGTTTGTTTTAGAAGACCTTCCTGGTGTATCTTCTTCAACTGGAATAGTCTTCACATGCTTTGCACTGGGAAAAAGGAGCAATGCATGCTTTCTGCAAGGCCATAAACAGTCTTTTAACAGGGCTATAACTTTTTACAGTGAGACAAAACAGCAGCAAGGACACATTCCAAAAACAATACTAAAAATAAGAGCCGATCAAAAAATGGAAGTTGGCAAAAATTTTTATCATGTTTCCCAAGAATCTGAATAAATATTTGCTTTAAAACTTGGTTTGTTAAATTTTTGAATATAGTCTAATTAGCATGACTGTTCAGGGGTTCTCTTAGCTACACAGATATTCCTTTTGCCTCTATTTTCTCTCATTTCTCTTTCTATTATCTTTCCTTAAAATTATTTTTGCAATTTAAGTCTTATATATTCTCTGTTCCTTGTTATTCAGATAAAATCACTGTTCTTATTTTTACAAAGTTTTGCCTTCAGTCTTTCCCTTGTGTTACAAATTCCATTCAATTTCAATGTCACACATAAATTTTTTTCTTTGTTACAGTTTCACCTTTTCTTTATCTCCCCTTTGTCAGAATGGTGCTCTCCTAAAAGGAGAGCAGCCAGCCCAATGTTCCACCTATAAAAAGCAGAACAGTTTATCAATCCCTTATCTCTCCAACTTGAGTAACTTCTGCTATGAGTTCATCTCAGTCGTAAAATTAGGATAAATGCTAATATGCCAAATGTGCTAATAAAACCTTAAAATACATATATATGTTTGCACAAACAATGTAAAAACCTTGTTTGCCTGTAGCCTAGGTCATCTAACACAATTTTTAAAGCATACTTTATTAATACCAGGCTGTACATTTTCTTTTTTTTCTACCTTTTTTTTTCTTTGTATTATACATGTTAAATCACTCCCAGTTAACATACATTCAGTTTTCCCGGTAATGAGTAGCCTTGTCTACATGCTTGTTCATGGCAACGCTACAACTAAATCAAGATCATTAAAAGGGACAAATTAATCTCAGACCTACTTATATTTCCTCAATGGAAATTTGACAGAAATAAAACCTGCCTCATGTTTTGAATAACCAATTAATTTATGAATGTGTTTACATTTCTAATTTTTTTGTTCGTACAAGGTGCCCAAACTTTTAAAATTATGGGACAAGTTTTGTTGTTGTAATTTCAGAACTTTTCAGAAAGTTATGGAGAATAAACAGCGTTTGGGAAATGTCAGCTTACTTTATCTAAGGCCAGAGATCAAAAAGCACCATTTGATTTGGCACGCTTTCAAATTCTGTTGTTATTTTATTGTGGCAAGTTGGCAGAAGCAGGTGCTGCTCTGGATACACAGCAGTCGTCTGCAATAGCCATTCCTCCCATCTCAAAACATAAGTTGTCTTCTTTCGTCATATGCGTTCCCGAGTTTTACATACAGTGACATGAGTGATAGAGTGATTTTCATGCTCTTTGTTGTGACCTACAGGCATTCCCCCCATATTTTGTCACCCAAAAATATAGCTTACATTTTACCCAAGCTGACATGACAGTTCAAGTTTCAAGGACAGATAGAGAAACATTTAACTGTCGGAATATTGCAATATCATCAAAACTTACAATGACACAAACATCATATTGTGAAAATATCAAACGTTGTTTCAAAGCCATTTTCAGCTGTCATAAATCTTTATGAGAAGTCTCTTTGTCTGGAAAGACCCCTAACAACCAATTCCAATATTGCTGTAGGCAATGAAATGCTATGCAAGGTAGTAGAAGTAATCTCAAGTCTATATAGAAAAAATGAAGTAACAAAAAACGAGTGGTGCAAATCTGGAAATCCAAAGTAAGTCACAAACAAATCCAAGAATTCTCAGAATCACAGAATCATTTAGGTTGGAAATCACCTTTAAGATTATCAAGTTCAACCATAAACATAACATTGCCAAGCCACAGCAAAACCATGTTCCTAAGCACCACATCCACGTCTTTTAAATACCTCCAGGCATAGTGCCACAATCACTTGCCTGGTCAGCCAGTTCCAATGCTTGAAAACCCCTTCAGTAAAGAAGTTTTTCTTAGTATCCAGCCTAAACCTCCCCTGGCAAATCTTGAGGCCATTTTCTCTCATCCTATCACTTGTTACATGGGAGAAGAGACCAGCACCCACCTTGCTAAAACCTCTTTTCAGGGAGCTGTAGAGAGCGCTGAGGTCTCCTCTCAACCTCTTTTTCTCCAGACTAAACAGTCCCCTCATCTGGTCCTCATAAGACTTGTTCTTCATTTCCTTCACCAGCTTTGTTGCTCTTAAAAGTAAGTGTTCTCCAGTAGACTGTTCTTAAATGTGATACACTTAAAGACCCTCTTAATGTCCAAGAAGCACACTAAAAGCGAATAGAATAAAATTGTTTCTGAAAAGTAACATCATTTTAAGAAGTCATAAAAAAGGCAATAGGAAAAAAAACCTTGAAGCACATCATGCACATTATCTAAAGTAAATAGACTCCAAAACCAGCAAGGATATTGTAAACATAAATATCTGAAGTGAGATGGAACCAGAAAAATTTAATTTGCAAATAATGCAGCAATTTCCACCCTGTGAAGTGACCAGTAGATTTTGGGTTTTAGTTAAATTGTAAGTTGGAAACAAATGTGTCAAACATAACAATAGCTGCTGTTTCTATAAAAGGGTGTGTTAGAGGCCGGTGCTGTTGTACGTGAAATGGTTTTATCTGGCAATTTACAGGAAGAAACAGCTGTTAACATTTAAGGAGAGAAGGAAAAAACAAATAGCTATCATTGAAGTGTTTTATTTTCCTTCCTGGCACATTTCGATATGCTTTTCTACAGAAGTACTATTGTCATTATAATCACTGATTGCTGAATCTCTGTTCAAGAGAAAAAAACTTGTCACCATATATTTTCTTTAGATGTATATTCAATTGTTTCCTGTAAAACCAATATCCATTACTGCAAAATATTACAATAATATCCTAATATAAATTTCTGATTAAATCTCAAATTTTCTACATCATGTCTAGACTTAAGTTTTCTAGCATGACAGAAAATCAAAGTACTTACTGTTTAAAGCCTGTCTTAAACTATTGCTGATGAAGCTTCTTAACTTCACTTAACAAGGCTGTTTCGGAATAACAGAAAAATAATTTATAAAATCTTAGTTACTGAATACTTGAAAGCTCCATGGTAACAGTGTTCGCTTGCTTTCTTACCCTGCAGCAAGTACAAGATGAATTGAAATCCTCCACCTAGAGTGAAAAAGAGAGAACATAAAACTCATACTCAACTCAGTAGCATTGTAGAGAAAGAAGGTGTAAACAAATGGTTATTGAGCAGAAACTGAAAAATGATAATCTGTTACCCAATGTCCTACTTAAATGTCAAACCCTTCTTGCCACAATACCCCAAAATTCACTTTGGAGGATATCTTTAGACTTCTTTGTTATCTTTCTACTCAACTATACCTAAATTTTCATGAACTTAGGACAAATTTATGGATATTAAGGAAAAAATAAATTAAAAATATTTGTGTACTGGTTTTCATATAAGTGCCCGTATCATATAGGAAAGAAAAAAAGTCTGTGTGTCACGCTTTGGTGCTTGCCACAATTACACTCAAATGTGCAAAGACTATTGAAAACTTACTGAGATGCTAAATAATTTCTTTCTTGGCATGGAATGCTACAGGAACAATAACAAAGTAATGAAAATATTTTATTTGAATTATCATTCTGAATCCAAATACAAGCCACTGCTATTCTATACTTTGAAACTGAGTTTAGTATCAATACAGGGTTTTTTCCCCAGTGAAGACTGGTGTGTAATGTGTTTTTCTGTACAGAAACTGTTACAACTCCAGATTAATTTTTCAGTTTACTTTGCTTTTCAAATATTCCTCATAGCCATTAAACTTCAGAATATGGATATTTGGATCCACTGATACAGCAAAATCATGTAAAACTATCAGATCCCCTTGTTCATCACAAACGTTATATTTAAAAAATAAATTCCTATTGCATTCATACAGTGGAGTTTAAATAGAAAAATACAGCTTAAAAACATTTAAAAAACATTTTAATGACTCTTTTAAAGGAGGCAATAGGAAGCTAAGAAGAACCAACCTTATTTTTCCCATTTTCAAATTTCAAACCTGATGTAGCACTGTACCATTAACACATAATACTTCAAGGACCGCATACCTAGAAGAAATTTTCAGTTACTGTATTAAATGACTTGACTTACTCGCCTGTGACTTTTGGTTTGTATGGCAATCCAGTATTCCTGCTCTTTAGTACAGTATGAGTTTCTACAGTTATTTTGGTTTGGGTCCAACTTTTCTACATTCACCTGCGTCTCAGTGACTTTTAGCTCTGAAACGTCTGCTACCATCTCCATAAAACTTTTTTTGTGAGAAGAAAAACTTCCTTTTTATACTTTTCTTGAGGAAAGTAACAGAGGAATGTGCAGTCTCATAACACCTGAACAATTTTAGACACAGTTACTCCTGAAAAGCTGTGAAAAGATTTCCGTCCAGGTGAAAAAAATTCTCTTCTAGAGGTTTTGTGTTTGGTTGAGTAGTCTTGTTGCTGTTTTGGGGGCTTTTTTTGTTTTCTTTTGTTTGCTTTTATTTGGTTGGTTTGGTTTTATTTTTTTAATAGTGAAATTTGGATGGATCTTAGCTGAACGATTAGACTGGGTACTAACTTGCTAACTGCTCTGCTTTGCAGTCTTTCTTCTGGGCCATATTCTCCTAAAACTGATGGTCAAAAGAGATAGGACTCTTCAGTGACAATATGCATCTTATTACCTTCACACGGAGGAAGACAGTCAAAACCAGAACATACTTCTGGAAAAACAAAAGCAACAGACAGCAAGTATGTTCAAGATTGTTTGAATCCTTTTTTTGGATCTGTAACAACAGGTTAGGGCTGAATAACTTTCACTGGGACATACACCTTCAGCAAATGTTTAGTAGTAGGAGTCATCAATAGCTGGACAAGGAAAAAAAGGACCTGTGTGTCAGCTGACACACACATTAACACCTTCTACTTTGAAAGAAAAAGCAGAAAGAATGTATTGCCTTTTTTTTTTAATTCATTTCTACTAAAAGAACTGCACGATAGTTTCATTCTAATTAACCAGCTACATTCTGTATACTTTGAACTCCAGGTACAATATGTTAATACTGTTAAACTGTTACTTGGTGTGAACCCACCAACTTTGCTTCTTTCTTTGTTCCAAGTGGAAAACCATTGACTTTATACAATAGGCACTCACAGAATCAGAATGCATTTTTGAGTAGAATGCATCCCTATGTTTTCATATAACTAGCAAACTCTTTTAAGTAGAATATTATGAAGTGCTACAAAGATGTTTAGCCTCATCTTGACAAAAAGTACTAATAAGCACAATCGTTATTAAAATCCTGCTAATCCTTATTAAAATCCCACTTACATTGGATTTAAGTTCCTGAACACCTTTGGTCATTTGACAAATAGACACTAAAGTCAGAAGATCACATGACTTCATCAAGATGCACATCCATCCGTGTAGAGTTTGTCTGTAGGGGTCACACTTCAACTCTGAGCCCCGGGTCTGCTGTCCGTTTACATGCCTTGTTACTTCCCCAAGATCTACGACTCCAGTTTTACCTTGCTATCAGTGATAGGAACTACATAGTTCAGTGGAAACACAGCGTGTATCTGACACTCCCTTGAGATTTAGAGGCTAAAGTCTCATTTCTGCCTTGATTCTCAAAACAGAAAAAGGAGGGTTTTTTCCCCTCACCAAAAATTTAAATTATCATCAGTCTTCTTTCTTGCTTAGTTTCATAGCTCATTACTCAGAAACTCTCATATTGGTTTATTGTGAGACTAATCAATATTCCAGCTGAGTTTATCTGCTAGGTGCCTACAGAAGATTCTTCATTTGACCTGGTGCTTAAATCCCTTTCTTTGCAATTTCCTTAGTCCATCATAGATCAATATCACAGATTCAGAAATCTTTAAGAGACTCTTCAGAATGAAGGTTTCACACACCGTGAAGCCTTTCCCTTTAAATAACTATCAAGGCTACTTCACAGTCCCTGCTTTTCTGACTACAAACTTATCCACCTCTACAGAAGCCCAGGCAACAAACCACTTTTAGTTAGGTCAGCTAGAGATAATAATTGTACACGCCCAAGGTCACAGTTTCACAGTTTCACAGTATCACAAGGTTGGAAAGGACCTCTGAGATCATCAAGTCCAACCTATAACCCAACACTAACTTCAACCCATCATCAAAACCATGGCAATCAGTGCCTCATCCAGTCTCCCTTTAAACACTTCCAGGGTCGGCGACTCCACCACCTCCCTGAGCAGCACATTCCAATGGCCAATCACTCTTTCAGTGAAGAACTTTTTTCCCTGATGAACCTTGAGTCTATGCCCTCTTGTTCTGTCACTGGTCACCTGAGAGAAGAGACCAACCCCTGCCCAACTACAACCTCCTTTTAGGCAGTTGTAGAGAGCGATAAGGTCTCCCCTGAGCCTCCTCTTCTTCAGACTAAACAGCCCCAGCTCCCTCAGTCGCTCCTCGTAGGGCTTGTGCTCCAGCCCCTTCACCATCTTCGTTGCCCTCCTCTGGACACACTCTGGCATCCTGACATCCTTCCCAAACTGAGGGGCCCAGAACTGCACACAGTATTCAAGGTGAGGCCTGACCAGTGCCGAGTACAGGGGGACGATAACTTCTCTGGTCCTGCTCGTCACACTATTCCTGATGCAGGCCAGAATGCCATTGGCCTTCTTGGCCACCTGGGCACACTGCTGGCTCATGTTGAGCTTCCTGTCAACTAGCACTCCCAGGTCCTTTTCTGCCTGACTACTCTCCAGCCACTCTGTCCCCAGTCTATAGCTCTGCATGGGATTGTTGTGTCCAAAATGAAGTACCCGACATTTGGACTTATTAAACATCATCCCATTAGAATCAACCCATCTCTCCAATCTGTCCAGGTCCCTCTGTAGGGCCATCCTACCCTCTAACAGATCAACCCTTCCTCCCAGCTTGGTATCATCTGAAAACTTGCTGGTGATGGACTCAATCCCCTCATCCAGATCATCAATAAAGATATTAAACAGGACTGGACCCAACACCAATCCCTGAGGGACACCACAGGTGACCGGCCGCCAACTGGATGAAACACCATTTACCACCATTCTCTGGGCTCAGCCATCCAACCAATTCCTAACCCAGCACAGAGTGCTTCCGTCTAAGCCACGGGCTGCCAGCTTCTCTAGGAGTCTACTGTGGGAGACAGTGTCAAAGGCCTTGCTGAAGTCCAGGTATATAACATCCACAGCCTTCCTCTCATCCACTAGGTCAGTCACATGGTCATGAAAGGAGATCAGGTTGGTCAGGCAGGACCTACCCCTCCTAAACCCATGCTGGCTGGGCCTGATCTCTTCACCGTTCTGCAGGTGCCGCATGATTGCACCCAGTATTATCTGCTCCATAATTTTACCTGGGACAGAGGTTAGACTGACAGGTGTGTAATTACCTGGATCATCCTTACAGCCCTTCTTGTGGATGGGCATCACATTGGCCAACTTCCAGTCTTCCGGGACCTATCCGGTGAGCCAGGACTGTAGAAAGATGATGGAGAGCGGCTTAGCAAGCTCATCCACCAGCTCTCTCATCACCCTAGGATGGATCCCAACCAGCTCCATAGACTTATGAGGGTCCAAGTGGCTCAGCAGATCTCTAACTTTCTCGTCATGGATTGCAGGAGGGCCATATTGCACCCTTCAACCATTTCGGAGGACCAACTGTCTAGCGAACAGACATCCTTGCTGTTGAAAACTGAGACAAAGAAGGCATTAAGTACCTCAGCCTTCTCTGCATCTTTGATTACTATATTTCCCTCCACATCCAACAAGGAGTGGAGGTCGCTGCTGCCCTTCTTTCTACCATTGATATATTTATAAAAGCTCTTCTTATTATCCTTAACAGAAGTGGCCAATTTGAGCTCCAGCTGGGCTTTTGCTTCCCTGATTTTTTTCCTACATGACTTAACAACATCTTTGTACATGACCTGGCTTACATCCCCTTCTTTCTAATGGCGATACATCCTCCTTTTCTTACTTAGCTCCTTCAGTAGCTCTTTACTCACCCAGGCCGGCCGTCTTCCCCTACGACTCTTCTTACAACACATGGGGACAGCCTGCTCCTGTGCCTTCAAGATTTCATTCTTGAAGTGCATCCAGCCTTCCTGGACCCCCTTGCCACTAAGAACTTTTTCCCAGGGTACTGTCCTGACTAGTTCCTTAAATAATCTGAAATTTGCCTGCCGGAAGTCCAGCATCAATGTCCTGTTCCCGCCTTTTCTTGCTACATTGTTTACAGAAAACTCAATTATCTCATGATCACTACACCCCAGACAGCCTCCGACAACAACATCACCGATCAGCCCTTCTTTGTTTGTAAACAACAGGTCAAGAAGAGCCTCACCCCTGGTGGGCTCACTCACCAGCTGTGACAGAAAGCAGTCCTCAATACACTCTAAGAATCTCCTGGACTGCCTGCTCTCGGCAGTGTTAAGTTCCCAGCAGATATCCGGAAGATTAAAGTCTCCTAAAAGAGCAAGGGCAGCCGATCTAGAGACAGCCTCCAGCTGTTTAAACAACACAAGATCCACCTCCTCATCCTGGTTGGACAGTCTATAACATACTCTAACCAGGAGGTCAGACTTTACTTCCCCTCTGACCCTTACCCATAGGCACTCAATCTGGTCATCACCGATCTCAATTTCAATGGCATCCAGTGTTTTCTTACCATAGAGGGCTACCTCTCCACCCCTCCTCTCGCGCCTGTCTCTCCTGAAGAGCCTGTAGCCTTCCATGGCAGCACTCCAGTTATGAGAGTCGTTCCACCACGTTTCCGTGATAGCAGCTATGTCATAGCCCTCCTGCTGAACCAGGACTTCCAGCTCCTCCTGTTTGTTCCCCATACTGCATGCATTTGTGTACATGCACTTCAGTTGGGTTACTGATGACACCCTTTGAGATGGCTCATCCTCCACAGCAACATCTCTGGTGAGCCTAGTTACTCCCCCCTCCCCACTCATGCCTAGTTTAAAGCCCTCTCTACAAGCCCTGTCAGCTCCTGGTCTAGAATCCTCTTACCCTTTGTAGTTAGATGAGACCCATCTGGGTCAAGTAGGCCAGGTGCCATAAAGGTTTCTCCATGATCGTAGAACCCAAAATTCCTTTGCCGGCACCAGATCCTAAGCCACTTATTAAGAGCATGGAGTCTCTTATTCCTTTCGGTATACATCTCTGCCACCGGAGGAACCAAGAAGAACACCACCTGTGCTCCTGCCCTATCGATTGACCATCCCAGCTCCTGGAATTCCTTTTTAACGACCCTTGACCCTCTTTTATCTAGCTTATCACTGCCAGCCTGGACCACCAGAAGCGGGTAATAATCTGACGGTTTAACTAGGTCTGGGAGTCTCTTAACGATATCACCTACCCGGCTTGGGGAAGGCAGCAGACTTCCCTATGAGTTAGATCTGGTCTGCATATAGGTCCCTCCATCCCTTTCAGAAGGGAGTCACCTACTACAACTACCCTCCTTTTCTTTTTTTTACTCGAAGTTCTGACCTGTCTGACAGGCAATGTGAAGTTAGTAACCTCCTCAGGTGAGTTCTCTGCAATACTGTCCTCCACCTGAGCGTCAAATTCCAGTACCCCAAACCTGTTTTGTATGGGCAGCTGGAAAGGTGGCATCTGAAGGGGAGGTCTATAACCCCCATGAGAGCAGATCTGCTCCCAGTCCTCCTCACCAACCAGGTCACTCCCCTTATCCTGTTGGTGAGGAATATGGCGTTCCTCTGCCTCCTGGGAAGGATTATTGGAAGGAGAGAGGGTTCTACTCCACCAGTCTATCTCCCTTTCACTTTCATGGATACTCCGCAGCCTCTCTACCTGATCTTTAAGATCTGCAATCATAAGTAGCAGATCTTGGACCTGTTCACACCTCACACAGGTGTTTTTTGGATGGTCCTCAGGAACCACAAGCAGGTTGAGACATTCCTTACAGTCCTGGGTCTGGGCGGCTGCATCCCTTAACAGAGGCACGGTTTGGATAGCTACACGCCTGGTAGCAGAGGCTTTATCACGCCTGATCACCATTGCTGCAGGGGAGTGGGAAGTCAACCACTGCCAGAGAGTGCCTGCTTGCCCTGCCTGCACGAACTGCCTCTACTGTGACCCTGTTTGCCCGCTCCCGGTCGCTGGCGCTTGCAGTGAGATGTTTACATGTCCCGTGGCTTCTTCTGGGACCGCCCCCCTACCACGTGGTTGGCCCACATGACAGCTGCCTCTTCTGGGGTTCCAAAGAGAGTCGTCCTACTGGGGTCCTCTCCTGAAGTTTTGCCTTTCACAGAGAACTCTCCACCCATCTTGATTGAGCACCCGGCTACAGTTCTTACCGTTCCTGCCGCTGATCCGCGCCGAATCTAGTGTTGGAGTTGATTACATGCTACATCACCTTTGCTGTTTCTTATATCTAACCGACTGAACAAGCAACACGTAACTACAAAATACTTAGGTCAGAACATCATTAATCTCAAGTACACTTTACAGTGGCATATTTTCAGTTTGTGTTTGGGCAGATTGAGACAGTGAGTTTTTCACTCAGTAGAAAACCTTCTGTATGTTAGGTATTATCTACATGGTGCAAGGCCTTTTCAATATCAGCTATACAAGCATAAGCTTCTTTTTTTTTGATGACAGTGAAATTATGGACTGTGAATCATATTCCAATCATTACATTATTTTAATATTCCTGCAGTTCACCTTGAAAGTAATGCAGTAACATTTTGAAAGTTATGCGGAACTGTGTTAATACACATGCATTTGTAGCTTTTGAAAAATATATCACTTCCGCCTGTTTTTAAATTAGTGAAAATAATGAACTGATACTGACCAGGTGTGGCAACTTCGGGGCCTCAGACATACAACATTTCAATTGGGCCATCTACAAATACAGACACATTAAAAGAAAGTAGTTACTCTTGAGTGACTGGTAGTCATTTAAGACTTCAAACTGCCAGAAACACAGAAAGATCTAGTTTCTACCAACTCTAGTCCATATGTATTTTAAACTCGGTGTTCTGTAATGTAATTACAAGTGCAGGATAAAGATATTTATTATTCCAGCTGATATATCTGCTGTCTGATAAAGTAAACTAGGGGCTAACAAAGGCATCAATTGCAAAATGTTCACTTATAGAAGGAAGAAAGAGAAAGAAGCTACAATGCCTTTCAGATTTTTTTTTATTTCTTTGTGCTACCAGAGCTCGCCGAGAACCATGCCCATGATCCCAGACCATTTGGGACTGCGTTTATTGAACTATTGGTTCCTCTCTACCGCCAGCATGCTGAGAGATTCTCACAGAAAAGTGCATTGATTAACTTTGCTGTCTTCCAAAGATCATCTACTACATAACTCGATCCAGAAAAAGGGGTGAAGAATGACAAGTCAAGCACCACCACCATTCCTGTATTTAGGTTAAAGGGAAGGCCTTGAATTGGAGTATTTCCTCCAATACTGTAAAGATATATAGATAATTACAAGCAGTCTATGATACATGGGTCTTTGTTACTAAGGATGCACCAGCTTATCAGGAAAGAGTAGAAGAGCTTCTAGTTCCTTTTTCACTTACACAGAATTTTTTTCAGCTCAAATGATAAAAACAAATCATCAGCTGTAACAATAGTCCTTTTTTTCCTTTGGTTTCTTTTACCACAGAGTAGTATTTGCCCCATTTAATAAGGAAACTGTACACATGAGAGCAGACTAGTTACGTGACATTTGAATAAGGTCTGCTGCAAGAGATTTTGCTCAGTAACAAATTTCTTCCTACTATAATATGTGCATGCTGATGTGTAATGATCAATGAATTCCAACAGTCAGGAGAACATCACCTGAAAATTATAAAAAACACTGAGTCTTATATTTGCACACTTTCTCCATTTTGGGGGTAATTTCTGCACTTTTCTAGTGGTTTTCTGGTTTCTTTATTTTCTCACAGAGACAAGTAGAAGAGAAAACAACTTTCTGCCTTCAGAAACTCCTGAACGTGCACAATGGAAGTTGGTATCCTCTTTGGTTACATTTGTTAATTGAGTAGGCTTATATGGTGATGATCTTGCATTTTCTTTCCCTCATTAAAAGAAAAAGATGATTTGCTGAAGCTGAGAGAGGGCTTTGGTGATGTGTTCAAGAAACAGAACATTCGACTGATTTCAGAAAAAAATAACAATGACTTTTCACACCAAAAAATGTGCACGCTTAATTTCTGGTGGAAAATCAAGAAAATGTTTCAGTTTGCTGAAGAAAGATGACAATGATAGAAGTGATGGACAAGGACTAAGGAATTAACAGTTCAAAATTAATGTGACCACGATCCAAGTCCTTGTTATAACTCCACAGCAGCGAGGCTGGAACTGGGTGATCTTTTGGGTCCCAGACAATTCAAACCATTCTATGATTCAAACATTAAACATTTAAGATTCTGTATTTTTCAGTCTACACACAACTTATAGTCTCTTTCCCAGATCTTGGTAAATAAAACTGCGCAGCTTTAATATTATAATATGTTCTAAAAACGCCTTTCTGCTAATACATCCTAGGTTTATAAATTAAAATTTATGCAGTTAGATAATACTATTTCATATTATTGGTATCTTAGGATGTGAAATTCTATGTGCTGAAATGACTAGGTAAACTTAAGTGATCAAAGGCAATATATTCTCATTTACGTTTCAGTCTCTACTGCAAGTTCTTTTTTATGTTTACTTATAATTCATGGGCCACCTCTGGGGGTGAAGTATCTCATTTCCACAGCAGGATTGGCAGCAGTACAACTAGTGTTACAAACAACACTTATATCAACAATATACCAGAAATTATTAGAAACAAGTACAGACATGCCTTACAGTAACTCTGCATTTTTTATTACATCCTCTAGCAGCAGCAGAGAATCTCAAATCAGATGACAGATATCTAAGGAGTCAACAAACAGATGATACGTGACCTCTGATTAATATTTAGTGGGCATGTAAGCATCCTATAAAAAGATTATATTAGCATTGCTGAATAGCACTCTCGAGAGGGAAAAAAGCAAGTGTATTGTATTTATAGTTACAACTGAACATGCACAAAAGAACACAACCAGTTTCTGTTCATCACTAGACAACCACAAAAGAAGTAAAGCAAAGTGGTGTTGAATTTTTTTAAATTTGTTTATGAAAAAACTTGCCGAATACTTATCTTTTATAGTTGTTCAGGCATCTATGTATAAAATATATGGATTGTAAAATACACATGAAATTCAAAACCATGAGTATACAATATATTCTCTACAAAAAAAAAGTGCAAAAATTCCACAGAACATAACTCCTGAATTTTCTCTGCTTGTCTCTAGGGTTACATTGCAAACCTGACTTTTTTGTACCTGGAAATCTCTAGCTATTTCTACAAAATACTCAATAACCACTCAAACACCGAGGCCTAAATGCTTCAGCTATTTATAGAATTCATTCCAAGTATTTCAATGAAGCAATTCTTGATTTGCTTGCGTAAATACTAGTGTGCACCCACCTGTTCTTTCTTTTTTCTAACTGGTGTTGAACTTTCTCTAGTCTGATCTAGGAGCTTTCAGCTTGAAGATGAAGGTATTACAGAGAAGCAGAAACTAACATCACAAAAAGCAAGAATAAGATTTAAACATATTTAACAAAATTAATGCCATTCAAAAATATCATCCAATACATGGATTCCTCCAAGTCAACATGATTTGGGTTTGTCTGAATGGTTTTTGATCAGTGAAATATTAAAGGTTGGTTATTTTTTCCATGAAAGACTACTATATGCAATCCATTCTTACTGTTAGCATGAAAAAACAACTCCCTCAAAGCCCCAAAGACAGTTTCTAGTGTCTCATAGTAGAGTCATACCTCTCAATGTTGCCTAGTTTAATTTAAAGGAACAGTGAAAGAAACTAAAACTCTTCTTTCAGCTCTAATACAGATATACAATATATTGCCAAGAATTCACTATATTCCTGCATCTGTTTACCTCTACTTTATATAGGATTAAAATTCTTTGAATTGGATTTTATCTCTTCTTATCTAACACACTAGCTTGGATGGTAATTTTATGTACTTATGTAATATAAGTAATACAGGCATACACAACAAATAATAAAGTCTATAGAGTGTACTGCATGTAACTCACATTTACTTTTAAACTGACCCCACTTAGTTACTTATTTTATCCAATGGTATAGCCATCATAATTACTTTTAAACCTAGGTTAAATCTGTTTGCAACCACAAATTCTTTACATCACAAGAATATCTATTAAATTTAATGGAATTCTTAACAGTAGAACATGATGGACATATGGAAATCAGAACCTCAGCCTATAAGATTATCAACAGAACCAGGATTCTAAATTTTTGGTGCATTTTCGTTCATTTTTATTGCTTCCCAGGGTAAATTAATTATTAATGAGAAATCTGTATGAATAAGCTGGTCTAAGTCAGCCTAATAAGGTACATCAAAATGGCTTGTTAAATATTAAAAAAGCACTCAAAGCTCTATTCGTTTTAGGACTATTGGTATACAGCCTTGCTGATTTTGTTGTTATTTCTATATTTATGGCTGTTAGTGACTTTTGTCAGCCACGCTAACAAGTTATTTATATACAACATTAAATGTCTAAAGACTAGAACTACAATCTGAGGTATCGTGAAACAGAAAGAAAGTTCTATTGAACCCAAATGTACACTGAGTTTTATTATTCACACAGAATAGCAGTTGGTATTTTATCATTTCAAAATTATACCAATTTAAGGAAGCAAAGTACTTACTGAAACAGCAGTAACTGTCTCACAGACTGGAGACTGTGGTCTCCAGTGTTCTGGGGTCATAGTTTTGCCATCTGAATAATACTTCAGCTTGCTGAGGACTGAACTAGACTTTCAAATATTTATTGACAAGTCCCACTCAACAGCAGAACATGTCACCTCTCTGTTCTCACTTATGTGTGCCTGTTAGTCACCAAATGCCACAGAAATATATCGTTGTCTATGTCATACAATGCTTTACTTCTTTTTTTTTTGTATTCAGAATCATCATAGAATTCTGCATTAGGTAACATTTATTGGGAAAGTCAGTGGTGGGAGGAAGGCAGCAGAAGGGTAAGCCAAAACTGCTTCTTCGCAGTTAAACACTATGTCCTGCTGTATTCTGCAGCTTGCCAGCTCCTTTTCCTGGGTTTTACAAGGGAACTAAGATTTTAGATGGGAGCTTATTTTGAGTTACAATCAAACAGTGCTGAGTCACTGGCTTTCCTCAATACTGTTAGCTGAACAGAATGTAACAGAAAATACCAGCCTCTCTGAGGAGAGCATGATCTCAATACTGTTGGATTTGTCTGTTCACAATACATAGTACAGTTTAGCAGCCAGCAAATGCCTCTCTGGTGTGACAACAGAATTAGAGGAATGTTCTTGCACTATAATTCCAGAACACAATATGAAATTTTAAGGACTACACTTTTAAAGGCTCCTCAACTCACAATTTAACTTCACTTTTGTTCGGATACGAAAAAATATATCTGATATTGAAACTAAAATCTTTTTAAGTACTGTGTTGTCTCTGACGTAATTCCTAAGTCATAATACCAAGTGAGAAACAGAGGGTTGGGTACATGTATCTCTACTGTGCTATTTACTTAATTACTTCATATGGAAACACTAATATTCAACACATCTAGTTTTGCCAGAATAGGTTTATGAAAGTAATCAGAATACAAAGCTTAATATTTCTTATCTGTCCTATAGCAGCAAGAAGCTTACTGACTGGAGTTAGCATTAGAATTTATTTACATAAAAGGAATGCATTTTGACTCTCACCTCTACATACTTGTTAACAACAAGTTCTTTTGGTAAAAGAAGCAAATGCTGAAGTTTCAGACTTCAACTTTATACAGGACTTGTACTGATTTTTCATTGGGATAAACACACATTCCAAAATTCTGCACACTTATTTTCATAAAAAGCACTGAACTAGTTCCCATATACATAATTTTTTTAAGTTAAAGCCCAAAGTAGAACTTTTTTGGTACAATTTTTCATTCTATGCATAGGTTTGTTCTTACAAGTTATCAAATGAAAGAGCAATTATGTTTCTTGTCACTTTACATTTCTTTCATGAATAACAGAATTGCAATATGACCTGAGATACCTGGATACACCACCTTATCAAAAGTCAGAAGTCTCTACCCTAAACCACTTTTAAAAAGGGAGTTTTAAAGATATCTCTTGACAACATATTTTTAATCATTGTCATTTCTTGAAGATATTGTTATGCCACACAGACACAATATGCTGTCAAAATTATCAAAATGGGTGAATATTTCAGAATTTGACAGTACATCTTACACACAGCAGCTGAGTTCAAATTAGAACAATTTCTGCATAATTTCTCTGTGGCTTATCCTACTGCTAGGATTCTGGAAAAGTTACAGATTATAGACAATTACTATTCTAATGATATCCCACATTCATGTATTTAATACAGCATAGAGATGGCTGAACACTAAAATGAACTTGCAGCATTGTGTCTTAGCATACGTGAATGAAAAAAGGAAAAATAAGGAATGTTCTATTATGTGTTAGATGAAATTTTCTCTAGAAGCCAGAGCTCAAGATAGACATATTTTTCTAAATCCTGCCTAAGCCCTGGCGTTATACTTGATGCATATACCTTCTCCTGCTCATCTCTTTCACATAGTGTGAAATTTAAAAAATATGGGCAAGGTAGGTATTAGAAAGGGAAGCAAATGTAAAACAAATCCTATAATTTATACAAGCTAACTCTGTTTCCCCTACTGCCTTTTTTCCTCTTGCTCCCAAAAGTAGGGGAGGGGGAAAGCCTTCCTATCCAAACTGAAAACAAGATTTTTTTTCAGCTCTTCATTTCAATTAAAATTTAAGTCAGAACTTTGGAAAACTCTACCAAATGGAAAAGCTTAAAATAGTAAGAAGGCATTTTTCATGAAGATCAAGTTTCTACTCAAAAGTCTAAAATAGAGTCAGTAAGGGGAGCTATAGTGAGGTTGCCAGACTGACAGATGAAAACGTACTGTGACAATTTGTCCTGGCCATGAGAGGCAGCTTGGTGCTTCTCAAGCTTGGTATGTAAAAACTTAGTAATCCCTGCCAAAGGCAGAGAGTTGGAGAGTCTCAATTTATACTAAAGCTGTGAAAATGTAGCTGAAACTTTTAGTGTCAGTGGCAGGGAAAATAAATGGCATAGGTCAAAAAACTACCTGTCTCCTCTCAGCTTTCTGGATGATGCTGTGCCTGCTTTCTTCTCAGGACTATTACCTCTAGTATTTTTCTACTACCTGTAGTCCTGCTCTACAACTCCCCAGCTTCCTTTCAATGTCCAACAGGTGTCATTTTTCACCATAACTATACAGTACTTTACCTACAATATTATAAGCACTTTTCAAATGGAAACCAGACAAAATCACTCTTAACTCACAAAACCGCCTTCTCTTAGTACCCTTCTGTATAGTACTGGTTTCTTCTATATACCACAGAATCTTATCCTAGGAAAGCCAACACAAAAGAACAGAAAACTCTTTGAACCACTTTAGCATGTTGAAAGTGTTTTTTTGAAGACAGGACTCCACCGTAGCTAAGAGCTTCCCTATTTTCCACTGCATAGGTTTGGACCACATCTGCACCGAACTTGTGCGCTAATGCTTGCGGAAGTGATGCCTCTTGCCCCCTTCAATTTATTCAGCGAAGCCCCTTTATTGAGTTACCTATTACACAAATGAAATTTAAAACTTATATACTGCAACATTAAAGCATTTAATTTCATTTTACCAATCTGTTATTTCAGTGATAAACGGAATGGAATGTCAAGACATCTTAAAAACCTGTAAGCATGCTTGGGGAATCACTTAGTCATATTCTTTTCCTAAAGAAGCAATATTGACTGATTTGTAACAAGAACATTTGAAAGATTTTTTTTAATTCATTTTGAAAGTGTAAGTTTGTCTTTTTTTCTCTCACTCTTATTTACATTCTGCTTTTCTTTTCAGTTCTCCTTTCCCAAAACTTTTACTTTTTCTGAAATCCTGTATATACTTTCAGCTCTTTCCCCCACATTTACCCTCTTCATCTGCTCCTAACAAAGCATCCATAATTTCTTTTTACCAAAGTTGTTAGATCTGAATTCCTAAAACTTTAAAAAATATATAGGATTGCTTTTAGGGATTAGGGGCACATAGCACCAACCATAAAATGTGTTGAAATCGATACACTTCCTTGTATCAGAACAGCATGTGGCAGTACAGCATTATGAAATTTATAATTGCATCAAGCCCATGATTTTCCAATAGCTCTATCTGTATAACAACCAATTTTAAGTGGGAAGTCCCACTAGTAACCTATAAGAGAAAGACAGAAAATGGGACATTTCTCTGAGTAATGCTAAGCTCATGCTGCAAGGGCTACACTCCGCAGAGTGATTTATTTTACGTTTTTGTCACAACAACCAAGATTAATGTTTTTAAAAATATTTATAAGGGATACCCTTTCCAGATAATTTGAAGAGGTTTTTTGAAGTTATTTCTATCATTTACCAAAACAAGCCTAGCTCATGCAGACTGATATGCAGAACAGACCAGAGAACAGAAAAGGATAATATATTATGTGTCAAAATCAATATTTATAGATACATAATTCTTTGATACCCTGGGACCTCTATATATGCATCTAAGACTTAAGCGTAGGATGTTTTCACTTTTAAGGTTATTTCAGAGTTTGATCTGAACTGTACAAGGAGGAAAAAAGTTCCACAATGGATTCTTGCTGTAAATAAGCATTGTGTTTCCTTCTCTCAAGAAGGAAATATACAGTCAAAAAGAGAAACTTGGGATCATTTCTGACAGCTATAAAAAAAAATACATGGTTAAGCCTTTCCATTCAGTATTATGAATCACAAAATTAAATTACTTAGAGGAGAAACTTTTCGAGACTATTTGGTATGTAGAAAAATTATTTCTAACTCTATGTTATCTTGTCATCTGACTTGATATAAAACACATGAAGTATATTACATCGTAATTGTATGACTAATCATATATTATTGTGCTGTATTGTAATTACAGTCACGTGTGACCATCCTCCAGAAAAAACACATCACAATATGTGAACAGTGCCTCCCCACCCTGTCGTACGAAAGTCTCCTTTCCACCATCACCATGACACAGTGGCAGCAGGGGAAGGCCTGTGACTGTCTGAGGAGGCCCCAGTACATCCCCCATCCTGAAAACCCTGCGGAACAGTGCCTGGACTCCGCAGCTCACTAGTGAGGTGCTGGGCCATGGCCAGCCTGGCTGCAGGATAAAACACAACTTTACACCACCTTATCACAAGCTCAGCAGTAGCATGAGGTACAAACACCCTGTATTAACTGTAAATATAACTTCAGGCTTATCTTCTGTACAAACCTACCTAAGCCTAAATAAAACGAACACAGAAAATCTCTAATTTCACGTAGCTTTCTTGCAACAAGAAGTAAAATAATATGGTGGTTATCCCAAGAGTACTCCAAAAGATTTAAGGAAGATAGCAGCTTCATTTTCAATTGTGATATCTTCTGTCCTCATTTGCTTTATAAATATGTGGGTATTCAAAGGCACACTGGTCCAAGGTGTCTGGCTGGAAGAGGCATGGACTCACAATCTGGATTTCCTTAATCTGACTAAATCACATTAAATTAGCAGAACTTTGGTCTCAAAATCAAAGATGCCTGGTAGTCAACAATTTTGGCAGAAACCCTATGAGACTCAGATGCCAGTGCTCCCTAAATACATCCTCCCTAGGTACAATCCTCTACAGGCAGACGTGGAACAGTGTGTTAATTCACACGCTGCCAGTGCTTTGCCAGTACCAACCACAATAAGCCCCAAGGGTTTGACCACTGCTGAGTTCAAAAGCATGTGCCAGCACTCATTGTGGGCTGCTAACCTCCTTGTCACAGGACCATTAACGGCATTCCTAAAAGCAGATAATATTTTTGTGACTTTCCAAATGTCTAGCACTAAGCTTAAAGTTATTACTCTACATTTAGAGTACAAGTTACTGTAGAACTTTAATTTTGTTAAAAGCCCAAGGGTACACTTATTGTCTAGTGCAAAACTATCTCATTATATAAGGACCCCCAGTTATAGAGATGGAGTCAAATAGAGAAATTAAACCAGCTCCATTACAGAGATAACCACAATGTAAGTCTTGTTATAAGATGATATGATTTTATTCACACGCTTCCATTACCAGGAGGAATCAGGTTTGCTTTCATGTTGAAGTATTATACAAAAACCTCCTATTCTTGTAATATTTCCCTTCCACATATGAATGTATCTATTAAAAGCATCTCTAATTATTTGCTGTTAAGAATGAGCTAATTAGATCTTGCTCTGAATGAAAGAGATATAAAGTATGCAACTCATGCTCCATTACAATGGCTGCAAACAAATGAGAAATTAAACCAAGATTTCCAAGAAAAATGAAAGAGCTGACAATGTCAAACCAGATTTGTTTTGCTACCTTGGATAACAATCCAATTTACAAACTTACTTAAAATATGAAAATCAACCCAAATCCATCATATTTAACTTTTGGTAAATGTAACTGCTGAAAAATCTGCAGGGGAAAATATCCCAAAACACAACATTTATTTAACAAACAGCTTGCTCTACCTCGCCTGTGACTATATTTAAACCAAGGAGTCATAATTACAGAACTTTAAAAAATATCAATCTGCCAGTTATTGTTGGTTTACTTTGTTAAATTTATAGTTGAGGTTTAAAAATTTATTCCAATGGAATACAAATACCTGAGGTTTAATAATTTGAATTGAGAAATTAAATATTTAAATATTAAATTCCCTGTATCTGCACCACAAAATTTCACCTGGTACCTTGAAAAAAGTAGAAGGTAAACCAGGAAGCTACACAGGGATTTTTATTTTTCAGTTTGGATAAGCATAGTCCTTTTTCCAAATCTGTTTTTAAGAATAACAACTTACACAAGGAATTGAAGCAGTCTGTTTTCAAGTCTGTGGCTCCATACCAGTATCACCTTGCCTCTTAGCCGGCAGTTATGCTCTTGTAGAAACTTTCTTTGCACTGTTTTCATGAGAAGTAAGAGGCAAGTGATTTTTAAACGTCATTGTGTGTGTAAGTCTTCTCACGTATCAAGAATTTGGCTGTCCCTTGTAAGGTGATTGCCAATACTTCAAAAACTATTAAAGATTTTTTTTTTTGGTTCAGGTTAAAACCCCAAAATCTCTGCTTCCAAGAAAACTCACAGTCAAAAAGGAACCTCCAAAATGCAGTTCTTATAACCTCAGAAATTTTTGAAGGAAGTGAACATTAGCTCTGCAGATGTATTTTTTTGTTAATTATTATTAATTTACTGTTCAGAACAAGAGAGTACTTTAAAGGTCAATCATCTGCTGAGATGCAAGCAGAAAAAGAGCAAATAAAGGGCAAAGTGGTACCAAGACTGAAGGATGCATCGTGAAGATTTTTCCAATGGAATTTATCTATTCAGCTACTGAATTTCTAGCAAAGTAAACCACACTAGAATGAGAGGGAATACAAAAATTTTTTACTGCTGAGCTGTTAATGTTCAGCAATCTGATGTCCAGTATGACTTAGTTTTTGATGTTCAGTTAACCAGTACTGGTTTGGTATAGATTACAGGACTGATCAGAGGAAGACCAGGAAATTTCTCATCCTATGAGGTTTCCCAGTTATATCAATGTCAAGGTTTTGATTTTACAATGATAAGACACATGAACTAATTTTAATAGTACTGCTTCTGTTACTTCCATTGGTAAGGTACTTGATTAATTTTGTAAGAGACTGTGCTAAAAAAATAAAACCACAAACCCAAACTAAGCCATGAGTTAATTAAGATTTTTGGCACACAATGCAAATGACACTGTATTCATTTTATTAAAAACACCTTTCCAGAGGAATAAATCTGTTTTGCAGTCCGCACAATTGATGGCAATGCTATATAAAGGTAAATAATTCTGGTGTGAACATCTGATAAAGAAATATAAATAAAACATTATATATCACTTCCATTGTACCATCTGTCAGATAGTATGTAATTATGACAATAATGTTCTTTTCAAATCCCTGAATAGAGAGAAGTGAATCTGGCAAAAAAAGATAAATCAAGGGGAACTTCATTCTGTAATCATTAAGTCAGTGATAGTTATGAAATTAATTCATATTAGTTTCTATAAACATTACATTTTGTGAAGAGACACGAACCATATATTCCATTAGCCTGAACTAAGTGTCACATCTGACAAGGGTTTTAGATTCCAAGGAATCGGGTTCTTCATTTTATTTTTGCTTACAGTCCTTGTAGAGCACTAAATAGTCCTTGTAGAGGACTAAATAAGAGCATTGGAAAACAATGATTTAACCTAGATGTATTTTTACAAATTACTTTCCTCCCTATGTACCCCTAATGCGCCTGTGTACATATAAAAATTATGAGCAAACTATCAAACTGCAGCTTGTAAGTGGAAAACCTCATCTTCTGTTTGTAGAAAAAATACATGTCTCTAAAGTATGTAAAATATACAAGTACACAGATATTTTTATTCCTTCCCTCATGGATCAAGCTTGCTAAGAGATTCAGTGCATTCTTAGGTCACCTCCTAACCAAATTACAAAGGTCATTAAAGATTATACTGTTCATCTTCTGGGAAGACAACTGCACATGCCTTGTATGGAATAAGATTGCTAGGTTATAATTTGCTTCAAAATTTAAGCTTAAACTGTGGTGCGAGAGCTACTGAAAGCAACTGCTTTATTTATTGTTGATCAAGGTTCACGTTTAAACATCATAAAATGAACATCTCATATCAGATATTTTACAAGGAATAGATGTTATGTACCCCACAAGAGTGAGGATAGTTTTGTTGAAGGGTTTTGGAGTCAGAGGTGTGTTGGTTTTTTGTTTGTTTTGGATTGGGGTTTTCTTGTGTCTTTTGAAAATACTTCCTTTTGTTTCCATTTTGATACTAAATTTTTCCAACATTGCTTCAGGCGGCGGAAAATGTAAGTATCTGAGCATCCTTTAGCTTTTATGCACTTAAATTCACCTATTAGCTTGGGAAAATCCACGTTGCTTAACTAGTTATAAATGAAAGAGTTCCTAAAATGCTTAATCACTCCTGCTAAAAGAGTGTCCTACACTTCTAACCAAACAAGTCACCCACACTTCTCTTCAGTTTTAATCTCTTTTTAGTCTCAAAAGATGGTATGTCAATCAATGAAAAATAAACAAATAATTCAGATGATTTTTCAAATGTCTACTGAACACAAATATTGCAAACTTCTTTCCCAAACTAGTGATTTATTCGCCCTATTCAGAGAGGCCCAGCACTCTGAATTTTCAATCAAAGTTCTGTACAGCCTCATGTCACTGGACTGAAATAACTGAAGCCAAAAGCTCCTGGAAATCATTAAATCTTAGGGAAACTCTAGCATTGTGGTTCAACACTTTTCCTGAGGAATCTCCACATGCAACAGACCACTGCTGGCTGAAATTTTGCTCAAACAACTGCTCCCTGTAAACTCCCATTTTGATTGTTTTTTTCCTGTTAGACAGTATTTAAGCATAAAACTCCATAATAAAACACTCAAAAAATCTTGAAGACATTCTGAAATTTAGTTTCACAGAAAAAAATAATTCGGAAGTTTTCTTTCAAAGTATTACTTTGATATATTTTACATTATTTGCATGTGGAAGCCTGGTCACACATTTTTACTCTGGACTTCAAGTATGCCATAATATGATATACTATCATGGTATAAATAGCCAATTTATACAATACAAATGTGATACAGAGACCTGACTATTACGCACAGCTAAAGACAAGAGAAAATTCCCTCTGCACTAGGTCCATCTGCAGTAGATTCCTGAAAGGGAAACAGCTGGGAAAGGCACATATGACAAGAATTTAATTTGCTAAACTCGGTCTTCAAGGTGTTTCAATTAGAGTTTACTACAATCATGTACAAGAAAATCATGTCCCGGCAACAGCATTTCATCTTCAGTTTCTTTGGTGCAATCTATAGGGTGTCTCTATAGACACTCTATCTTTGAATTTGTGAGGAGCCTGTGCAGCTCTGTGCTGTATCTGTATCTTCAGTACCCAGGCTCATTACCCATCTCCCAAACCACCCAGTTTTCCTCAGTTGTGAAAATGTAATAAATTGCTTTTTTCCCCTAGTGTATTTAGCACTCATCAAAAGTGACAGATTGACAGCCTGGGAAACTGAAGTATTCTGTTTAGACCACAGAAAAAAGGAAGGAAGAGGCTATGACAGACTATGGAGACAAAACTGAATTAACCCTTTGCTCAAGTAACCAGCTTAAAGAAGAACAGCAGAGTCTCAATGGATCGATGAAAGGCCTACTGATAGCAAAGAAATCTTAATTGTTGGAGGCAAATATCAAATAAAATACAAAAGTCTCATTCCAACATACATCTATATTTGCATATATATGTGTTCAGCAACAAGTTTAGCAAGTTTAAAATAAAATTACAGAGAAAATCCCTAACCAATTAAATGTTTGACCCATCAACCCCTTCAGTTAGTAACAATTGTCACCTTCACTGAAAGATGAATAGCTGGAATATAAGAGAAAAAAATTACTAATGGGAAATTCTCACATTTTACCAATATTCTGTGTTGTTTTTCAAAGCAGGTTTCAAACAATTCAAGACCTGTCTAAAAGTTCAACATTCAGCCATTGCAGAGCACATAAAAAGAGTTTGATTTGGTATAAACAGTGTTTACAAGTCTGTCTCTTCTGCTAAAATCTCAAATGCTGATGAAAAATATCTTGCCCAAGCTTTCAGTACCAAGACATAGTAATGATTCTGCAATAGTAAAGAGTCTACCTGTTTATCTCCTCAAACAAACAAAGAAAACCTAAACAACTGAGCAACAGAAAGTTCCAAAAAGAAAGTGTCCGATTGGAATTTCTGGAGGAGAGAGTTTTGTTTTAATAAATTTGCTGCAAAATTTGGGGGCCTTCTCCACTTTTTTTTTTTTTTTTGTAAATGAGCCACAGAACATGCAACAAATTGATTTGGACACAAACCAAACAAGCAGAACCAGATGAGTAAAACATTTGCCCACCAGCAAAGGAACAGTGTTCATTCAAGCACTAGAAGCAAGTCCTCTGAGGACTCTCTCTAGTGCTCTATTTTACATGCTATGGCTAAGTAATAATAATTTCACCTCTTTGTAGAGGAGAATGAGCCCGAAAATTGGATAAAAACATTGCAGCTGGCCTTAGTAATGGACCTGGAAACAGGCTGTAGGCATCAGTACTAAAACGTTCTGTGCCAGTGAGGACACACACACAATATACCAAAAATATTTTATCAGTCTGAGAACTGGACCTGGCTATTGTACCCCAGAAAAAGAAGTACGCTAGGTTTTTGAAGAGTTAGTCCTATAAGTTGTCTCAGTGAAGTTCCTATCTCATCTTTCAGGCTAATAGACTTTTTTTGCCATCTTTTGGAAAGTGAAGGTCTTGACAGATGTATTCATCCTCTGAGAAAAACTGCAATTTATTCCCTGCTGGGCTGAGAAGGGAAAAGACCTATTTCCTGAGAACTGGAACTGTGCCGTCCCACCTAACACAAAAAATGCTACATTAATGCAAGGACCTGAACAAGCCTCCAACAAGCCTGGACCTAGAGTTGTATATAGATTTACTTATATCGCCAAATAAACACTCTCAGCTAGGTTTTCAGTTGACTTTAATCAGTGTTGTTCTACATAAATACCTCAGAACAAACTTAACTTTGAATGGCTATAGAAGGAGGCAGAAATGCCACTGAAAATAAATTCCTACTTTGAAGACACTACAAGAACAAACTCCACCACAGTGACAGAGATAGCAAATCAAACAGCACTTTTTAGACAACAGGCTGGTAGTTAGATGTAGGCTTTATGAATAGTAACATATCTCACTGACAAGTCTGAAAACTAATACATGTTTTTCCAGGCTCCCTTTTTACAATTTGAACATCAAAAATGTACAAAGGGCTAATGAGATTTGAAGAGTAGTTTTGAAGTTATTTTCAGTTTAATTTAAACAGTAAAATCATGATCTTGCCCACATTTACTTATACACAAAATATATCTGAATTTATAAGAACCATGAAGTATTATTTCCCTGAAATAACAAAAAAGTAATATTCAGAATTGTAATTGCCAACCTCAAGTAACACTTACAGCAAAGCCGACAATATTTTGCTCTTTAAACAGAGCTCAAGCAAACTATCCTGACTTTCAGGTTCGGTAGAACATGCTTGACAGGGAAAAGAAGAGAAAGGATTTCTTTCACCAGAATGAATTCTAACTGAAAAGAGGTATCACGGAACAATTGTCAGTGTAGGTGACCAGAAAAATATCCCCTCATCCTTTCCCCTCTCCTCAACGCTATGTGAATAGACTCAAGCATTTGTTCTACCAACAGGCATCACTGATGCTCTCCAGGAGTACCTACTTCACTGGCAAAGGGCCTTTTCTTGAGAATGAATCTCTGGGTATTGACATGGATGCCCGCTGAATTTAATAATACAACACACAGCTACTGTCACTGATGCTAGTTATCTCAGTTTCTTCTTGTCCTCCTTCCATGAATATGTAATGTAAGAATACGTTCAAGAACACCAGGGTTGTCTAAAGTGTTTTTTAGATTAAGTTTGACAAAACATGGGAGAAGAAAATTTTGCATTAGTTGGAAAATAGTGAAGGAAAAGAAACCCAAATGAGACCAGCTCTAGCAAAGCACAAATAACTGTAAATGAAATGAACTTTAAAGCAATGCTGATTGTAAGAGCAACCTGACTGTTTAGCTGAATTGAACCCCTCTTTGTAATTTGGCATTGCTCAAGTTACAAGCCTATAGCAGCAAACTCCAGTGATCTTAAACACCCAAACATTTTGACAGCTCCAGCACCGAAATGTGGACATGACCACCTAGAAAGCTTTATACAACTCTGGGCTTTCTCTTGTAAGAAACACATGCACTACTCTGCTGTAGAGAGTAGATTTGTCACTCGGGTGCTGCACAAGTGTATGTCACCTCTCCACTATGAGCCCCTCTGGGACACACCTGTTGCTCTGATGATTTCCAATGGGCAGATATTTCTTCCCTTCTGTTATATTTTGATTTCTCAAGCAGATGGCAAAAGCAGATATTACCATACATAAGGTTCCCTTTTTCTCATATACTAAAAGAAACAGGGTGTTATACTTAAGGCTTGATTCAGTCTACAGTTTATGTAATAAATGTTTACCCATGTGCATACATATTCAACTACATAAATATATATTTAAATACACACATGGCAACAGTACATATATACAACATATGGCAACACTTATACAGTGATATACAAATAGAAACATATGTTTGCATAGGGTAACATATAAAATTTTCCAGATTAAAACAAATCTAAAACATAATATACTACCTGTTCCAGAATATGTAACATTCTGAATGGCATAATGAATTTTATACTCATACGGTCCACATGAATAAATGTAGACTTTTTTCCTCAACTGCTTCTCTGAACAAATGATACAGAAACAAATGTGGCATCACCTCTTTTCTTTTTCTCCTAAAATGTCATTTCTTTTTTTTTTTTTACATATCTGGGGAAAACTCAGGAAAATCTGAATGACAAGAAGGGATTAAAGACTGTCCATAGAGAATGCCTTGGACAAAAATGATTCAGTCCAGTAATTTTGGATAGAGTAAAGATTCCACTGCTGTCACAGAAAAGGTGGGATTGCCACCAGCAGTGTTATCACAGATCAACCTAGCAAATTAGTCGCCTAATTTTCTTCAGATCACCAGTCCCCTTTCTCTTTCAGTAACCAAGCATTAGAGATGCTGAAATATGATGGGAGCAAAATGCAAGACCAGTGGGATGTTGGAATTAAAGTATCTACCTTTCCCTGTGTAGATGCAGCCACTTTCTTTCACTGCTACATCAGTGCATCTGGTAATGTGCTCTAAGTTTCTTGAGTGCTACTGCTTCTAACTCATTTTATGTACCACTTCCAAATGACTGATAAACTGGCCACCAGACCACTAGTATCCATCACAGCCCAGATATGATAAAGTGGAAAAATCCTTATAAAGTATATCTGTATTAATACAACACTTTTTCACAGTTCTCTGTCAACAATCTTCTTAAATTAATGCATCAGTCTCAAGGAAAAGAGCAAAAGAAAAAAACGTCTAAGCTCAGTATAGCACAGGTTATTAAATAGAAAATATTTTTTGCTTTGATATGGTCCTGGCTTTTACAATGATTATTTTTCTTTATTATTAAAAGCATAAATCAAATATGCCTTACTACAAAGAAATACTACAAATTACTAACAGACTTTTAAAAATGTAATAGACAGCTGTATAAATAAAAGCACTGGAAAAGTATTAAGCTTGTATTATCCTCTGTATTAAATGTAAGTCCTACTATGGTAAAATGCAGCAACTGTGGTTTATTAGATGCCAACTTAAAGAATTGCTTAGGTTTCTTTTTGTTTGTTTGCTTTTTAGAGTTCAGAAATTCCTCTACAAGGGCAAGAAATAAAAATCACTCAAAGTGTTTTAAAAACAAAAGAAGATTCAAGTGGCCTGTCTGGCAGCTAGAAATGAAAATTACTTATAATTTAAAGCTAGCATTTGTATTGCCACTGTTATTTTACTGGAAATAATAAACATTTTACTTTTTTAAGACAAGATACAGAAATTAAGAAAGTGGGTCATGCACTTTTGTCAGTAGTATGTGGTAAAAAGAAAAAAGAGACAGAAAGACCAAGGTCACTTATAGCCAACAATTATGTAATTCAGAAGAGAAAGGATTAAAACAGAAGCACTGCATATCACAAATAGGTGCTTAACTGAAGGATGAAAATGAAAAAGCAATAGTCACATTCTGAATGCTAGGCAAATAAACAAATCTTCAGAATTTTAAGTAGCATTCATCAGGAACCTGACGTAGTATTTAACAACACTTCTGTGGAGAACATTTGAGTCTGAGTCAGTCTACTGGAATGACTAGAACATTACTACATTCACACTGAAAGCACTTCTGATCATTCATGCAGTCATACATGTTTTATTCTTTTAAATCATAAAATGAATATTCCAAAGGGATTGCAGTGAAATTAACTTCATCAACTAACCTCACAATCGAATAGGTAACCTTCAGCATCATTCTTCTGCAAATGGCAAAAATGACTTTAAGGTGAAATAGCAATAAGTGCAATAGCTAAAATTTCCAGTCTTACAAAATTCAGCAATAGGATAAGAGATAAGAGACTAAGAGATAACTGCCACCCTAACAGCTATAGTAATTGCTAACCATTATATTATTCATATCTTTAAAAAGAGAAGGCAGAACTCTGAAATAAATTTAGTCTTGAATTTATTGCATATGTATTGGTATGCTAACGTTACTATCTGGAGCAGTGATATGTTCAGTACATACTTTGGTAGAAGGTGTTTGGCTATTTAGTTACTACGTGACTGGAGCTTGTATACCTTAATGTTTGGAGTACTAATTTAACTGAAAAATTTCATCATTGTGGGTAAAGAATACCTTTTTATTCAAAACAAACTTGCTGAGTTTACTCCAGTGCAATGATTTTTTGTGTTGTTAAAAATAGCACTTTAAAAATTCATATAGATAGTGTTTTTAAAAAAACTAATATTGCCCTACCATTAAAAATGTATTTTCCCGAATAACTGATAAATAATTTTTTTTCAGAGACTTTGTTCTCTGTCCTTCTTGTTCTTTCATACTCGCAAAATGTCTTTTACATCCAATGTCATTCAGAATTTCTCAGAAACAAGGTCAAAACATGTAGAACTTGTTGCTGATAGAAACCTGGATGTTCCTGGGATTAGAACATTGTAAAGTCAATTTTTGTTCTATCACAAGGAGTAGGAAATAAAAGGTAAGAAATTCTCTCTAGCAAGCCTTTCCTTCATCAGTCTGTTAGGGAATGATATTAAACGTCTCTGCTAAGTAGTTTCTTTCCTATAATAATGAAGAGCCTGGCTTTCACTGCTACAGCTATCAGAGATAATTCATCTGATTGGAGTAGATTTTAGGCTTTACTTTTCGTTGCTATAGAATTTCCTTGATAATAAAGAATAAAAGGTGCATTTGTCTTATCAAAAGGTTGATTGTGCTAGATAAACAAGATGATGATCTACTTTCTCAACACTTGTACACTTTTAGCAGTTTAGAAAATTTTTATTCAAAGAGCTGGGTTTTGCCTTCAGAAGATAATATGTATAGGCAAAGTTATTGGCACGAATCTCTGGTTTAATCAGTGGGTTCTTTAGTACTGTGGGCTTTCGTATTTTTATGTGTTCATGAATAGTGATTTTCAACAATGACTTACATAGTGCATATCACGCTTTCAAAAGGAGCATTAAAACAAGAAAAAAACCCAAATCATAAAGGAAATAAAACAATTATCTTTTTTAGCATGTTCTCAACTACATATTCTCTAACAAGGCTACCTTACAACAAATGTGATATTTAGCACAACAGTGACGAAGGGTTAAACAAGCAGTTTGCAACTTTTGATTCTGATGATGCCTATATCCATGTTTATGTACCTGTAGAACCTGCACTACTCAAATGACTGATAGTACTGGAATTGAATTGGTCTTGCAATACTGTGCATAAGGAAACAAACCGTTGTACAGAAGTAGTTTCTATGTTTCTCAGGGAATTTACCAAAAAGTTTATTCCTTCTCTATTGCAGATTAGAAATCTGCAGACCTCTAAAGTGGTTTTCAGAAAACATGTGTTAACATATTTGACTAAAACTGTCTGCATAAATGACAGTTTGAGAGAGCAGTTGTTGAGACTGTTTGAAGCAGCACATCTTTATCTTCATTTGTTTCATTCTGGTAGAATTCAGCTGTATAAATCAGCGGAACACAATGGCGGCACCTTTACCCCAGCTGAAGGTCTGCATCTCGCTTTTCAATGGTGAACTGTTCTAGTGTTTAACAAAAAGTGCTTACGCTTTTTCCTCATACCTGTAAAAATTCACCTTAGCGGTGTTCCAATTTGAAAACACCCTACTTTTGCTTTGCAGTCATTACATTACGGGGGGGAAATTGTAGGAGCTATTTAAGTGAAAGTCGTTATCTTCACTGAAACTCGACAGCTCTGCAAAAGGTACTTTCATTCACTTGCGTATCTTAATTGTAAGAAGATAATACTTCACTTAGACTTCACTGGGAGATCATCTAAATCCTCTGCATTCAGGAAGAAGCACACTCTGCTCCCATTCTTCTATTTTTCAACTCAGTTGACACTTCCCCTAAGATTTTTTTCTAGTGTCAACTTTTCAAACTAATAAGTAGCGTCACTAAGGTACCAACCCAAGATATAGCTATATTTGATGCACAGTGACACGACTAGGCCTTTGACATAAGCAGAGACAATGCAATAAAAGCACTGCCAAGAGTTGAATTGTGTTATACTTCCCTTTCCGCCAATTAAGATTTTAACAGCATTTTAATTTAAGCATTGCCTCTTCTGTTAAAAGCTGACATAATTTAGACAATGTATCTTGACAGATGAATTTAGTAAGCTGAGAAAAAAAGGATTTAGTTTTGCCAATAGTATTCATTAATATAAGATTAATAAATTCATTCATTAATTAATTCATTAATTAATGTATTAATTAATTCATTAATTTCCCTGGCTAAAGACAGTTCTTTGAATTTAAAAAACTCTGAATTGAAACAGAAAATTTAGATACGTGGTATGACTCCTCACTTTTATGAGCTCTCCATGTCACTGGTGATAACTGAATGAGACTGAGTAAGTAGAGTTCCTTGGCCTTCTGCAAACAGAATCACCTATCCTCTGTAAAAAACCTCATTACTGACAAAAATCAGATCTGCTTTAATTGCAGCATAGTTATTTCATTGCTTGCTTTCTGTTTTAAACTGTTTTTTTTAAAATAATAAATTGTTGTCATTATTTCTACCAGTTATTTCAGCAATAACATACCTTATTAGAACTATTTTCTGTTTCACAGTTGCTGCAATATGGGATGGAAAGCACACCTTATACAAATAGAAGGGTGGGAGAAAGCTAATCCCTCTTTTTTCATTTGCCCAAAACGTACGATTTTTGTTATTAAATCTGAAATAATAAACATCATCACCATCATCATAAGTTTTTGACATATAAAACTATTCTTATCATTATTTCCCTCCTTCCCTTCTCTTCCTTCCTACAATAAGTACATCCTCTCACTTACTGGTCTCAGTGGTTGCGCTACCATTATTCAGCATTAAGCAACGTGCTTTAAGAAAAGTTTTCTTATGGTCATGGACACAGCCAAAACGTCTTTCCACTCCCATGTGACCACCTACATGAAGTGGGTGGATAGTGCATTTGCAAGACCCTACTTGATTGGTAGCAAGCAAAGGTACAGTGCAGATGTTGGCAGCTGTCAGAGACACACCGGCTCCTCACAGCAGTCCTTCCTGTGAGTACCTTGAGGAAAATTTGGATGCCAGACTTCACAGAATATCGTTTCAAGACAGTAATTAGGATATATATCTCAGAAAGAAGCTACTGCAATATTCAGTGATAGTTCCCCAAATTTCTAAGTAAAATAAAGTTGTAGTTTCAATTTACTCCTCAGTATAACGCATTTTAAAAATTCGTAACAATGCACTTTCTGCCAAAAGTGTTGAATATGTTGATGGCAAAGTTTTTATACAGGTAATTCCATATTCTAGGAAGTCATGATGTGACATATCATCTGTATACTCACAAATACACTATATGCATATAAACAAATTTTTATTTTTCCCATCCATACAGAATGCTAAATCCACCAGTACACTCACATTCTATCAGTCTTCTGTAACATTATGAAATTGTAAACTGATCTTTCTGATGTTTTCCAAGCACAAGTTTTGGTGTGGATGGGAAATAATGTACAAAAAATCTTGACTAACAGACTGTAGGGAGAGAAGGTAGAAAAAGTAGCTGAGAGAGAATTTCTCCATACAGTTTCAGTTTTTTGTAGGATGTTTAAAATGTGAAAAGCCAGTTATAGCAAATATTATTTTCTAACACGCCTTATAAATAGTAAAGAAGGTTTTAAAAAAGTCAATTTTTATGTTGTATTCTCCTCCTGGTTTCCGTACATTAGAAAGGCTGCTGAAAAGTGCACTCGAGTTTCTTCCTAGTGGCAGAGGTAGGAAAGCATTAGAAAAGGTGCTTCAAGTAAGTGCATACTGCTTCCTACATTTCCTACAGTAAAGTGCAGACACACAAAAAACCATTTCTGAAGAAAATGACAGGAAAAAAGAGCAAAAGAAACTCAAATATTTGAGAAAAAGTAAAGAAAATAAAGACATCATAATCAGACCTGAGGAAAGCTGTTATGATTGTCTTTAGGTCATAGGTTTCATCTCAGAGGTTGAGGGACCATGATCATCTTATATGGCTGTGAAGAAAAGAAAAAATCCCAAAACACTTTTGATCCTGATTGAACGGCCTTTGCAGATTGTGCCTATTCCGTGGAAAGCTGAAAAATTTGTTGCTTTTGCTTACCATGAAAATCACTTTCCTTCAGACACAAGCAGCAGTTAAACTAAGTGGTACCAGCAGCAGCTTGCCTGAACTGCAGTGCAGGACAGTTTCACAGGAGTTACCTGGTTACTCTGATGACAAATAAAAAGGAAAGGCACTGCCATGATGAAGTGGCACCTCTCCTGCATTAATAGCAGGTCTGAAAGTCATGGAATGACAGAAATAGACAAAAATATCAGGAAAGAGGCCAAGAAAAGTGCTAACAACCATCTCCTGTCACATCTAGTCCCAACACATAACATCACAGAAGAGAAGGAGTATGTCAGGAGTTATCTCCGATAATTCTGATTTGGTCTTAAGTTTTAGATGCAGAATGAAAATTTACATAAGTAGAGGGAATATTAATATTTTACAGACTATCATTTCATAAGGATATGTATCAATTCATATCAAAAGAAGACCCTACACAGAATCATACCCCTATCCTCAACATACCAAGGTAGTTCTCCCAGTACCACAATCATGCTTGTTTTTTCAACCTCTTTTCCCCATTTAAATTACCTGACCTTTCCTGTATACGGTTGTATGTCAGTGTAACTCTTACCAATGCGCTTTTTGTAAAGTAGTTCCTAAATAAAACAATGTGACTCTAATTAGATAAATTATTTGTGTATTTTGGTACAAGTAATAAACATGTTATTCATCTAAAGCACGAATAAATTCAGCAAAACGCTGTTATTCTGTGACGTCCTTCCTGCGTTTCCAAACTTATTTAAAATTTTAGTTATTTGGTAAACCAATACAGAATTGCTCTATTACATAGATATTCATACGCATAAAATGAGAAGAGATAATTACAAACTAGTTTGACTTACTACAGAACAGAAAGAGTATGGCACTAATTGGCTGCTTACCAGTGGCCTGAAAGTGCTGACTGCTTGGTAAGGAACTAATTTCAAAACTTTACTTATTCGGTAGGAAGCTCTTGGCTAGAAAATCACCCTGAATAAATATTAGTTATCATTCAGAAAAGGTCAGTTAGTTTCTTTTTTATCATCATATTCTAAATGCTTATTTAAAACTCAGTGAATGTCAAAGGTTATTCTAAGTGTACTTCCAAGCAAAAATGCAGTGCACAAGTCTCAAAAAAAAAAAAGAAAACAGAATATCAGATACTCTTATAAGTGAGAGCATCTATGACTTCACTTTATTTCCTAGAATAAGAAGATAGTTGCTGTATCTCATTCAAAATCAAGCAGAAAATATTTCATACTTGAGCCATTCTTGCTTCCAAGTTATAAACAGACAAACTTTCTGCTGCTTTAATTTCACTGGCTTCAAATAACAGGCAGTAGTGGACTCTGTCTCTAACCAAAATTAAGAGTTTTCAAAAACCCTGATTAGCAACTCAAATGAAAAATGTTTATGAAATTCTGATTTTACGGTTTCTAGGCGTAGCATGTTCGTTCAGCAGAGACCTAGAAAGAAAAGATGCCAGAACATCTCACTCTGGCAGCTTTGAAAAAACTCAAACTTTCACTACCATGTGCCATTTCCCTTGTCAACACCTTGCAGTACAGGGAACAAATTGTACAAAGCATCACAAGAGCAAATCTCCACTCTCCTCTATGTATGTTCCTGAAGATGTACATTCCCACACTCTCTTCCTTATTAGGAGACACTGCTACAAAAATTATCCAATGCTTCTCAACTCCTTTTATCAAATTATCGAATGATCTAGGCAAATATTTTCAATTATTTCTATTACTTAGAAGGAAACCAGTCTTATTATTTAGATGTACATCAAAGGATTACATTGCATAGCTGAGAAAAGCACGTGAACTTTTTCAACAACAAGAGACATAAAACACAATTGAGGAATTGGAAACCGTACAAAGCACATCACTGATATTATATTCTGGAGAAAAGTAAGACCTATGGCAACCAATTACTGGTCTTTTACTCAGCTGTTTTCCAGCAGCAATAGTGAAAGACTTCTTTCTGCCAACCAAGCTAAACTACTACATTAAACTTAGGATTTTGTCTGGTGTCATACAAGAAACTCCTTTTGGGTGCATGCTCCTCGAGGCAAGCACTCTGTGCGAGGGTTCCAACTACCACACAGGAAACTCAGATTAATTTTTTCATCCAGCTCTTTACAAACAATGATACAAATTAAAAAAGAACGCTTTTTTTCCAGTTTATGCTCTGTTTACAGCTTAAAATCCACATTGCTTGGCGTAACTACTAGGAGGAGCTTCCTCTACCTGACTCTCAAGTAAACCCACAGTTCTGGAAGAGAAATATCTACCCAAATTGTGTAAAAATATAAGCTGTCATATCACAAATGACCAAAGGAATAAAAAGTATTCATGCATTAAAACTCACCTTTAGCCTCCCATGCTGGGATTAGTTATTCCCTCAAAGACATTGAGACATGATATTTGATGGTCCACTCCCTTTAGTTACAAGATGCTCCGAAACCGAATGCTTCAACTTAGCTGCTGAATGGTTTGCAGTACTGCAGTTGGCTGAGATCCTGCTTCAGAGATTAGTCTGGAGAGAAGAAAAGACAAACAGGCATCATCAGCCCTTCACAGGATTTAGAGCACTTGAAATGATTCGCTGTTTACAGCTATTGCCTATTGAAATCCCAAGAGATTCATACACTGCCCTAGCAAGATTGAAGGTGTCCTGATTTTAGTAAAGACTTGGGCTTTGAAGAGCTGGGTGTAACTGCTATAGTCCAGACCCAATACTACCCTACTCAAAGTTGCTATGACTACATTCATAACTAAATTATCATGCTGTACCTTCCTATACCAAACCATAAATATTCCAGCCTCCAATTTTTTTTCCCTAGAAAACCACTTAAATGCAAAATTCCTTTTCAAGCACAATTTTGGATCCTCACAGTGGAGACAGGTTGCCAGCAGATGCTTCTCAGGGCTGGTGCTTGTCTACCATAAGCCATTCTTCCAAAAGCAGCGTTACAGAGGAGGGGAGGAGAGATGGATGTAGAGACAAAAGGATGACTTAGAGCACATTGCCATGACCTGACTTCACATGGGGAGACTGCACACACAGCACACGATGCTGCAAGACAGTCAGGATGCTCTACTCTGAGCAGTAATGCTCTGCTCTTAGAAGATATGTTGCTTTAGAAATACAATAATAATAAAAAAAGGGTAACAGCAAAGAAACCTTTGAAAACAAAGATCCCTTTGCCTAAATACTGTTTCTGCTGCCTTTGTTACCCCGCTCTATCAACTTCCACAAGCATCTTCCAGACAGCCCACAGTAAACCAAGAGAGAAATTGCCTCCCTTCACCTTCACAAGTTGGCTGCCATCCCCCCTTCCCCAGTGTCACTGTACTCCTCCAGCCCCACCTGGGCCAGGAGAAGGGACAGGTGGGCAGAAGCTGGCAGGAACATGGAGCCTCCACGCTCCCATCCATAATGAGGGATTGCAGCTGAGCCCCACCACTCAGTAGGGTCTCCAGGTATGCAGCTGCCAGTTGAAAAGGGACCTTCAGGCTTGACAAAATGCTTTGGGCAGAACTGTGGAGGTAGGAGGCAAAGGCTAGTAAGCCATCTCCTCCCAGATTTGTCTCTTCAGAGGTCTTTGATGTCCCCAAGCAGGCCTGAACGTGAACCAAGCTTCAGACACCACCATGGCATTTGGATGGCAGCGGGCCATGGCGTTCAGCCCTGCAGGTAGAGCCAACCTGCAAGCAGAGAATGAAAATCCTTGGCTTTTTATTTTGTGGAAACAGACAAGGGAAGAACACATCTCCTCCAGCCACTGTGTAAACACCAGCCTCAGAGTAGCAAATCCTAAACTAAACTTAGCGCAAGCACCAAGTTTGAAGTGAACAGGACAGACGCTGGTACCAAGAAAAGCTCAGCCTGAGTTAGGCTGAGTTTCTTTTAATGTCTCATGACATTTGGAGCTGTGACCAACTGTGGATTTCTTACTGTGGCAATTCAATATGTTGTCCAGGGATTTTTGGTGCACCCTCTGACTGAATACTGTAATAAGAAATGCATAGTAAGAGTCCTGTACTTTATTCATAGGCAAAAATAATGATAGCTCTTAGAAAGAAATCTAAGAAATGTTAGCTATACCTTTCCATTTTACACCTTTAAGTATTAGTAAGCAACAGAAATTGAGCGATAGTAAATTAGAAGGTTTTTCCTCATGTTGTTCAGTAATTTTATAAGCTCTTTTTCTATGCCTTAGAGTATGAGTCTTAGTCAACTGTCTAATTCATGTCTAGTAATTTATAAAATTGCTTTAAAAGGTGAAATTTGATCTAAAATCTTTTGTTCATTTGCAACCAAGTAAAGTTTGATAAGAACAGACAATTCAACAGTGCTTGTAAATCCTTGTGGAACAAGGAAATTAGCATCTTGGCACCCAGCTCTGTAATGATGTGCCTGATTTTCATGAAAAAAAGACAAATTCTTTTCCATACCTCTATAACATGACTCTTGCTTTAGCTTGATTAGCTTATTGAAGGATTAAAGCTGAACTTTTTTTAGGCATACCTGGTTTCTAGAATGTGCAGTAGTGTGTAATAATGATAAATCTGAAGCTTTGTGATAAGAATACTTCAAGGCAAAATACAATGGCATGCCAGGAAGAAATTCATTGTGGTGTATTTTGAATCTGAATAGTCAACAAAACAGTCATACTTCAAGGGGTATTTTATAAATATAATTAATTTGGCATTGATAATTTGCCTGAGTCATAGCCTGCTTGTTGTAAGCTCATAAATTTTCTGGATGGTTTCGTAAGAAAGAGAAAGGAATTTCACAGACAAAGCTATGAAAAGCCATCTAATCTGCTTACTTTCTTCATTGACAATCCTAATATAGGGATGTCCACCATTACCAAGCAGCACAATAAAGGAAAAAAACTGTGTTGCTTATGGTATTATCCGTGTACTTCCTGCTTGCTTCCTTTTCCCAGAAAATATCACTGTACTATTTACCTCTTCTCTAGGCATTCTCAGACAGCCTGAACCATATAAAGGAGATTATAGAGAGGTGGGTGCTGGTCTCTCCTCCCAATTAAAAAGTGATACAATGAGATCAAATGGCCTTAAGTTGTGCCAGGGGAAGTTAAGATTGGATATTAGTAAAATTTCTTAACTGAAAGAATGGTGAAGATTGGCACAGACTGCCCAGAGCAGTCGTGGAGTCTCCATCCCTGGAGGTGTTCAAAAAGCACATAGACATGGCACTTCAGGTTCAGTAAGCATGGTGGTGTTGGACTGACAATTAGGTAGGATGATCTCAGAGGTCTTTTCCAACCTTAGTGATTCTATGATATGTGTGTTTCCGTGCATTTTGATCACTTCATGTATCCCTTTCCATACCTTAAAGATACATTAGGATAAGGCTTTGGCTGTCAAGTAGGAGATCAATTACCAACCACTATTTTTAGCTGAAAGAATATTCAGCTCTTGAAGGTAATAGCAGAATATTTGGTATTCTCACTGTTGAAGCTCTGAGTTCAAGATGTAAACAGAGGTTCAATGTGTTCTAACAAATCTTCTCAAAGTTTCTAAAATTGTACTATGAATAGTTAAAATAAACCTCACTGACTTTCTCACACAAACCATTCAACAAACCTGTGATATTTTTCTTCATTTTTATTTCCTTCTCATTTTTCATTAGTGAAACACAAACGTCTGCATTCCTAGATCCTGATATGTGCTTTGCCACAGTGAAAGTGAAAGAAAATAGAGAACTAAAAGTTTTATTAGTTTCTTTTTAAACTACATTAAATGGGGAAATCATATTTCCAGCTGTTGTAAGTCTGTTAAGTATTAGTAAAAGGTTTTTTTTCTGAAAAACAAATTCCCATTTCCTGGAAAAAAACAGATCATGAAAATATCAAATCTTTTTCTTTCTGCTGAAACACCCACAGTACAACTGTCAGCACACCTTATTTATCACACAGGACATTGAGATTTTTTTGGAACTGATTTATAAAAACCCACAAGAATTATGTCTTAGGAGGTGGGCTTTAAAAACTTATTATTATGCATTTGTATAGTATTTTTCCAATTACATACTAGAAATTATATTTGAAATATTTTTAAATTTTAGAGAGATAAAGAAGTTATTCCCCCAATAGATGCATAATCAAATCAGCGTGAAGTTTTCCAAAACACCATCAAAAGAACATTGCACAAGAATAAGATGGACTTCAGAATATGACTTGAGAATCTTGTTTGGAAATTTTGATTATATTGCACAGAATGTTAAATGAAAGAATTTACCTGAATGTAAATAATTTTTTGATAATAAAATACAGAAAACTGACAAAACATTTAAAATATTATAATATGCAAGAGAATTGTAGAAAATTAACGTCTAATGATATACAATTTAAAAAAATATTTCCTTGAAACTCATCCCTACTAACTCAGTCTTGCTTTTGACAGATTTCTAGACATTCAGAGCAAAGTGTTCCTTCCTGTAGTCTTTAAAATTCCATAATATGACTTTAATATGCCATTTCCAGAAGTACTTCATTTTAAGTGTTACTTCATTTCCAAGAGGAATTTTCAAAAATCAGATCACGTATTTAGGGGTCTATGTTTTAAGCGTCTAACCTTCTTTGCCTGGTTTTGAATATTCAAGACCTGATCTTTACATTGATGAAATTAATTACATTTACACTTTGTTGCTATAATGATTTAGTTTTTGACATTCTTAATATGCTGGCATGCTAGTGTAGTTAAAACTAAGTGGAAAATCAATCTAAAAGAACCTATCTGACGGAAAGGCTGAATTTGACCTAAACAAAAGACACTGCATTGTAGTTAGGGGCATTTTATCTCTGTATTGGTGGAAATAGTAGTGACCAACCTTCAGGCAAGATCATTAATCTCCCCAGCTACGAAGAAATGGAATGTCGTGCACTGCAATGTGTTCTTTATACACAGCTTTTCCATCAGGTTCTTTGTTAAAGATAAAAATAAGAAAAGCTTAAATGTAATTTAAAAATTTAGAATTGGTAGGCTCATGAATAATCTTCACAACACTTTTGAGCTCAACCACAGCCTGTCTAGCTATCCGATGTATAGGGGAAGGATTTAAAACATGGTCCCTATAAAAGCTTACACTAGCTACTTATACATCAGTGCAGAGGAAGGATTATGAGTATCTATCCTATAATGACAATTACAAAAAATCTAAAGCAATATATGATTAAAACAATAAATATGATTTATAAATTTGCTTAAAAACATAAACATATTTTTATTTAAAGAAAGCTACAACATAATCAATCCACTTCTTTATTAATTTTGATCTGCCTTTACAGACTCATAGCTGTTGCTTTGGATTTCCTGTTCTCAAGGAGTCATAAAATCCGTAAAAACAGTATCAAAGATGATCTCTTTCAGGAAGAAATGTGCCTAAATTTAAAGAAGTATATGCATTTAAAACAAGCACATATCAGTATTGATAGAAACACAAATGCAAACTCAGGTTTTCTTAAGTCAAAAATTCTTTTTAAGTGTGATAAATTAATTACTCCTGAATTAATAACTTCAACTTCAAACCAATAATTTTCTAATTGTTAAGAAGTTTGACAGAAGGAGTCTCAGTATGAAAACACTTATTGTTTGAGATTGTAGCACAGAAGAATAATTAGTTTTCATGTGTAATTAATTTCCTCTGGTATTCTCTACTGTACATTGTGTGCATGTCTGTGATAAGAATATTAGAAATATCCTCCATAAAAAAAACCCTCCCACAGTACTATTTATTTGGGTTATCTGCCATGGTTTTCTTCAGTGTACAAAGAACTTGTGATTCTGCCATGAATTAGTTTTATTAAAATAGAAGAAAATATTTCATGTCCTCATTTTGTTTTTCAAAGTGAAACTTGTCTAATGTGTTCCAGGAGGAAATAGTCTATGAATTACTGAGCCACCTGGATCCACACAAATCAATGGGACCTGATGGATTCCATCCTAGGATGATGAGGGAGTTGGCGGAAGAGCTTGCCGAGCCACTCTCCATCATCTACCAACAGTCCTGGCTCTCTGGGGAGGTTCCAGATGATTGGAAGTTGGCAAATGTCATGCCAATCCACAAAAAGGGCTGCAAGGAGGACCCGAGCAACTATAGGCCTGTCAGCCTGACCTCAGTGCCTGGCAAGGTTATGGAACAGATCATCCTGAGTGCAGTCATACAGCACCTTCAGGACGGACATAGGATCTGACTCAGCCAGCACGGCTTTGTGAGTGGCAGGTCCTGTCTGACCAACCTGATTTCCTTTTATGATCAGGTAACTCGCCTGGTGGATGAAGGGAAGCCTGTGGATGTAGTCTATCTGGACTTGAGCAAAGCCTTTGACACTGTCTCCCACAACATACTCCTGGATAAACTGGTAGCCCATGGCTTGGACAGGTGCACTCTCAACTGGGTTAAGAACTGGCTGGACGGCCGGGCCCAGAGAGTGCTGGTGAACGGGGCTGCATCCAGCTGGCAGCCAGTCACCAGTGGTGTCCCTCAGGGATCAGTGTTTGGTCCAGTTCTGTTTAACATCTTCATAAATGATTTAGATGAGTGGATTGAGTCCATCATAAGTAAATTTGCAGATGACACCAAGTTGGGAGGGAGTGTCGACCTGCTGGAAGGCAGTAGGGCTCTGCAGAGGGACATTCATAGGCTGGAGAGATGGGCTGAGTCCAATGGGATGAAGTTCAACAAGGCCAAGTGCCAGGTCCTGCACTTTGGCCACAACAACCCCATGCAGCGCTACAGGCTGGGGACAGAGTGGTTGGAGAGCAGTCAGGTGGAAAGGGACCTGGGGGTACTGATTGACAGGAGGCTAAACATGAGCCAGCAGTGTGCCCAGGTGGCCAGGAAGGCCAATGGCATCCTGGCCTGTATCAGGAATAGTGTGGCCAGCAGGACGAGGGAAGTGATCCTTCCCCGTACTTGGCATTGGTGAGGCCACACCTTGAGTACTGTGTTCAGTTCTGGGCCCCTCAGTTCAAGAAAGATATTGAGGTGCTGGAGAGGGTCCAGAGAAGAGCAACAAAACTGGTGAAGGGACTTGAGCACAAGTCCTATGAAGAGAGGCTGAGGGAGCTGGGGTTGTTTAGCCTGGAGAAGAGGAGGCTCAGTGGTGACCTCATCGCTCTCTACAACTATCTGAAAGGAGGTTGTAGACAAGTGGGGTTCAGACTCTTCTCCCAGGCAACCAGCAACAGAACAAGAGGGCACGAGCTTAGACTCTGCCAGGGAAGGTTTAGGCTGGATATCAGAAAAAAGTTCTTCACAGAATGAGTAATCAGGCATGGGAATGGCCTGCCCAGAGAGGCAGTGGATTCACCATCCCTGGAGGTTTTTAAAATAAGACTGGATGTGGCACTTAGTGCCATGATCTAGTAATCATGATAGTGTTGGATTAAGGGTTGGACTTGATGATCTTGGAGGTCTCTTCCAACCCAGATAATTCTATGATTCTATAGTTATTGCATCTAATGACATACATTTTACATCTACACACTTATATTCCAGCTAAGTTTTCCAGCACCATTCCCAATACCTCTGAAGCATCACAGGAGAGCTGAACTATAAGCATTATTTAGCACAAAACTTGGACTACTTTGTCAATAGACTTCATTAAATTTTACCAAGATAGATCAGCATTACTTGCCTTATAATGAAACAGTGACATAGAAGTAGTGAATGACTTTATCGTCATACAGTAAATACTGAGGGGTGTAAGGACATAGCACAGCACTTCTGACCATTGGTCATATTATTCGTGCATTGAATCCCATTGCATGTTGCTCATTAGCTGTCTTGTTTTCACTAAAATTTGTGAGTCTGGCAGAGGCGTCAACAAGTTCTGTGACTGTGAAGGTTTTTTTCAAGTAAAGACCCAGTCTATTGCTTTCATTTTCCGCTCTTAATCTGTCATTCAGTCTGTAAAATGTTCCATTTGGATCACTCCAATCTAATTTTCTCTTTTTCTAAATGGTGAAATGCTTGTAGTTCTCACAAAATGTAAGTAATGTGGTCTTTCAGGCCAGACAATGCAACATCAAAGTTAAAAGAAGCAATCTAAGGCAATGAGACTATAAATGTATCTTAAAAAACAATCCAGGAACTATTTTTCTGAAAACAAGTTAAGGAAAGTGTTCGTATGAATACAGTTACCAGCACCAATTAAAATACTTATTGATCCCTGGCTTTGCACACAACTTCTGAAATGCTTTTTCACACTGACTCACATAAGTCAGAAATAACAAACACATGCTTTGCATCTGAACTTAAATCTGACTATAATGTTTACCGAGTTCAATATTAATGGGTTTGGAAGGGTGTTGGGTTGGTTATTTGTGGTGAGGGTTTCTTTCTTATAGCCTTCCAATATGGAGGAAAATTTTGTAACAACTTTTTTTACTTTTTAATTTGTGTTTTTGCTAATGTTGTCAAATTAAGAGTTAAAAAAGTCATCTAATCAGAAATTGTGCTTCTCTACATTTGCCAGATGTACAATGCACATATGATAAGGTTTGTGATTGACAGCACACAGCCACAAAACTGCAACATCAGTTTCATTGATCACTATTTTCGGTCTACATGATTCTAGCACCTAGAGTTTAAGCTTCTAAGGATTGTAAATGTATTTACTGCAATTTTAACGTTTCCTTTGTTATCTCATTTAGTGTCTCCAGAACATTCTTGTTAAAGGAAATAATAACATATTTGTGTATATTACTGAAATAAGCTCCTAATGACTTGTAACATAATCAGTGACTATAAGGTAAATATTTTTTTATTTATCAAACTTTTAAATAAATCAATAATTTATTTTGAAAAAATAGAATTTCTTATTCCAGAAAGTGATATTTTTAAAGCATCAACATGATTTCATTCCCATTTTATGTTGAAAACATTATACCTATGAGCCTGTCTCTGAACTATTCATTAAGTACCAATATAAAAACCTACTAGACTACGGGAAATAATTTTTGATAGATACAGTCCTTTTATGCATAACTGAGACTTTTGCTTCTCCAATGGAGATGAATTAATTAGCAGCGAAAGTATATAAATTGCATTAAGATTTTTTGTCCTGTAAAATATGCAGAATTTCTTTTTTTTCTAATTATTCAGAAATGTATATATTAGATGCTTTAACAATAGTTTAACTGTAGTAGGCTCTATTGTTTAAAATTTTTGGGAAAAAAAAGATGGCTTGGAAAGGGAAAAGAGAAATCTCAAGGTAAATTGTGGTTTTGTTTTAAATAGAGGAAGAAATCACAACAAAAATATCACAAGTTACAGTATACCAACAAATAATATCTGGTCTTTCTACCCTATGATTTTTAAATTCTGTGTAATTGTAAATAATACATTATTTAGTTCAAGAGATGGGCACGATCATGTTTCAGTGTAGCTGCTTACATGGAACATATTCCACAAAAGGTTTGTCAACAGACATTATTCGCATTGAATGTCAAAGAAGAAGGCGGCAAACTTTAGAAGTTCTCATATATGATAGTAAATTTGATATTCCACTGAGAGAATCAGACTTTCATTTGGAAGAAGCATTGTTTTGATAGTGGTATGCATGTGTGTTTACATGAAATGGGCCTGGATGTATTCTTACCACAAGTATTCAGCTTTGTTCCTGTGATCAAAACCAAATGTGCCAGGACAAATGCTGACCACATTTCACTTAGAGTTCCAAGGGAGAAAAGTTCTCTCAAAGTAGCTAGAGATTTGAAAAAAAATGAATGCTCAGTGAAACCAGTGTTCATAAAATTAATGGAATTGTGTCATTGCCTTCAAGGACTTCACTTAAATCAACCATTTTGAAAAACAATTTCTCTAATATAGTCCTCCGAAGTAGCCTGTAACCATAAGGAATTAATATAAAAATATCTGTTGTGTATTAACAGGGAAAAAAAAATGACCATTATGGTCAAACCAACATTTTCTTATAATGAAAAATTTGAATTATATTATTAAATTTCCTATCTCGGTTTAGACAGTAAGCAGGGTATCAAGTGATTTCTGTTACACCTGTGATAATAAATAAAACATTTTGGCTTTGTATATGTTATTAGTATGTAGTTTATTTATTTAGTAAGTAACACAACTAGAGGGACTAGACTGAATCTAAACAACTGTACCCCCAAAATAAAATATCTAGGAGCTTTCTGGAAGTGGTTTCCATGGATTTTCAACAATGGAGTAAATTGAAAGTCTCTTAGTAAATTTTTCAGGTCATGCAGAGCTGCTATATTGGCATCCCATGGATCATATTGTTCATTTTAATGATGTAAAATGCTGGCATTGACTTTCACATAAATGGTCTCCATAAATTTGAACTGTGGGATCGAGGCCTACTACTATAGACTGGCAAATTAATTATCCTCTAATGCTACAAATGCCGTCCTATTTATCATGTCTAAATAAATCCAATATTTCAGTCGTTAAGAATTCAACACTGGAAACAGCTGGACTTTTTAGATTTAAATCAGGGAATAAATTTACTAGCAGAGGTCTATAAAACAAAGTCCTAACTCTCTGAAGGACTTCAGAGCACATCAAGGAGTTCTTTATTAGGGAAACAGTATTTATTGAAACTTCGAGAGTTCAAATTAGCTGTAGCCTACTGAAAAAGAATTTGTCCCCATAACACTGCCCCCTCCATTTTCTTTAAAAAATTTCTCAAGGCTTAGAGTGTTTCAAAAAAAGAAGCAATTTCTGCTGTGTTTTTAAGGAATTGAATGATAGTAGCCTTGTAATGCTCAAAAATAGATTACCCTTCTAGTCACAAAATGTATCAGCGTTATTTTGTTTGTTAACCATATTCAGTATTGAGGAATTGGCAAATACTGCCTGTCTACAGATTTTAACTGGTGATAGAGTCTCAAATTATGGTTGTTTTACTCTGAACATAGCAATACAAGATCAGATAAAAATAAAAGCGTATTTAATTGTGAAGAAGTGAGTTAAAGCCGTGAAGTTTACAGTAAAAAACCTGTTACTTTTAGAAATATACAGACTGAACAGGAGTGAGGTTCTCAGGTAACGAAGAATACTGAAGCATACTTTAATAAAACAACAAATGTATCACCTAAAAATTCTTCTTGTGTGCATGCATGCTTTTTGTTTAAAAATGATGATGCCTATTATGAGATTTTAACGCGCCTTTCAGATCTTCAAAATTGGTTATTTCAAGACAATGATAGAGTAAATTTGCAATATCAACTATAAGCACAAGACTTAAGAGAGTTTCAATATGAGACTTTAACTTCAAGTATCCCTATTCAACTATATCTTAGATATTTTTCATTTGTTAGTACTTCTAGAAGTTCTGTGAATTGAAATTTATGGTTTTTAATTATTTGTTATCCTTTTATATTTCAAAGGTTTCTTCAATGAACAACTCAGGCAAATAATTTTATCAGATTGGCAAGTGTCAGGTGTGCTCAATCAGACAGACTATTTTTTGCCGAGATAATTTTGTGGATGTTCTCTGATACCCTATTTGATCTTTGTCTGCCCTCATCCCCACAGTGTTAAATGTTTTCCAGCAGTTCAGTGAGATTTATGAGTAGCATCTGGCATCTCTTTTCTTGCTTAGTGCAATTAACAACTACTTTTTATTTTAATTTATATATATTGGTTTTAATGCTCATGAGAAGTATAATTAAAACAATTTCAATAAGAACAACATCCTCAATTTAGCATTCAAGCCTTCAGCCCACTGGAGCCAGACAATTTCTGTCAATATTTGTCAGGAAGCACCACACTATTAAATATTGTACATTAATTGTTTCAGTGAGACTGTGAGGTATTAACCAATATAACTGGATTCAAATTGCACAGAAGGCAGAGACCCTTTTTACAGACTTTGAGGATGACCACCTGTCATAGCTGCTCGCTGGGGCTAAGCCAATTATTATACAGCCACTTACTTGCTTCCCCAGCCCCGGATGGGATGGAGAAGAGAATTGGGAAGTAAAGTAAAACTTGTATAGAAATAAAGACAGTTTCATAGAACAAGAGGAAGAATTAATAATAATAAATAATATAGAAAATAAGCAATGCACAATTCAATTTGGATCTTGCCACTCCATGATCAACGGCCAAACCCATCCAGAGCAGCGAACGTGGATCATTTGAGCTCTGATCCCCAGGCAACTTCCCCTTTACACACTGAGCATGGCATGACATGATGTCGAATATTTCTTTGGCCAGTCAAATGCCTGACTATGCCACATCGCAGCTTACGGTACACCTGTACATTTTCTAAACATGGGCAACTGGAAAAGTCCTTGATTTCTCAGCAACAACTCAACCCATGAGTGTATTATTAATAATCTCATACTAAATCTAACAAACAGCAGCTGCTGAGAAGAAAATTAACCCTATCCCAGCTGAGCATAAACATGACCTGCCAACAACTACAATGTGTTATCAACGTTATTCTTACACTAAATCTATAACAGCAGGTACTAGGAACAAAATTAACCCTACTGTAGCAAAAAACAGGACACCATCCAAGAGTACAGGCTAAAAATATCACTGCAATAATTCCACTGGCATAAAAAATAAAGTCAAAATATACATATCTGCTGCAATATTAATATTAGTTCAACATGCATACATTTTGGTAATATTGCTATGTATTTGGTTTTACTAATAAATACGAAGGAAGAAAAAAATAAGGCAGAAAAAAATGTCTACAGTTGAAAAGAAAGAATAACCATCCTAAAAAGGTAAAGGAAACTTTTGTAGTTAATCATCACAATAAAAGTAAGTGACAAGATAAACCCCATAAGTATTAAAAGGTAATAATGAGAATATTACTGGCATTTTAGACAATATCAAGAAAGCTTTCTTTTCATATATTCAGTATTTTTTCACTAATGTGTTATCTTTCAAAAGACAAATTTTTTGAAGTGTGTGTTTCTGTGTATGACAGACCTATTCCTTATGAGTAATACTACATGTATATAAACAACTATACTTACTTAATTTTTATCATAGGAGATTTTTTAAAAAAATGAGATGATAAAGAAAATCAGCAACAAAAAACAGGCTGAAATTTTCACTTTGCTGTAATAACACAGAAATTAATTATAATAGTTTAGAGTTCTTATCAAAACCAAGACATAAATTCTGTTTTCTACTATAAATAGAGCTGTCTTTTATATGCATCCTTGTTTAGCTGACTGAGTGATGCCATGTAGTGGATAATATCCATTAGTTTCATTGCAAGCAAAATTTGAAGAACACCTTGAAGTGGGCATACATTAAAATCCAAGGATGGGTGTCAGGAGAGCAATGCCATATCAGGTTCCCAGGTGCTAGCACAGATGAAGTGCCTTGGCAATGGCCCTGCTTGTCTCATCTCTCACGCGAGCCACACCAACAATTCACTTGCTTTTGTCCTGTGATGCTCCTTATTTCTGGCCTGTCATTTTGCGATAGGGAATCCCATATTCTACTACGTGCTGATTTTTTTTTCTTTTTTAAAGCACTAAATTCTATGATAAACTACTGTAAAAAAAAAGTGTAGAAAGTCTTTTGAACAAAGACTGGGAAAGTCACCTCCACTTTCTTAACGATAGAATGCCCATATCACTCTGTGAACCAAACATGTTAGCTTCCTAACATGAAGGAGTAAATGACTTTTCCTACAAAATGCTCAGTTCCATACTTTTCTCCTGGGTCTATGTAGATACAGAGAAATCAACTCACTAAAATCAGATTGTGAAGCTACTGTTCAACTTGTCGTTTCCTGCAGGAGCAGTTTTGGAAACAACAGCTGAAAAAAGAACACCTTTAATTACTATTTTTCTTCATAGAATTAAGACATACTTTAAAAATTAACCTACATCTATGAACATAATTCCAAAATTTCATACAAAGGGTGACAATAACAAAATTAATTAACTACAGCCATACGTAGCCATCCTCAGAAAACAATACAACAACTACAAACAACATGTTTGGTATACATCTCATTTTACACAGCCTATTTTAATCGTTATTTATCAATGTCTAAATATTATTTATTAGGTAGTAATGTAGCATAATATATAAAATATATTTTCTAACAGAAGCTAATACTAGACAAGACCAAAAAAATCATACATTAGAGAAGTATTCCTTTAAAGAAATATATTATCATTTTGCACAAAAAGGTGGAAATGGCAGATATATATTTTTCAGGAAATCCATTTAACCAATAAGTATCTTACCTGCTGAGATGAAGGACAAGATCTATTTTAATTCCTGATACCACTTAGCTCTGTTTTATGGTCAAAACTGTTCCAGTGACATGTGAAAATAACCTACACTCATAATTTCACCACAAAGCTCAATAGATTCACAGGTTTCAGTGAATGTTTTTTGTGGAAGTAGCTGGCCTAGTTATGTGATACAGAAACCACACATCACTTTTCATACAGCGTTTATGGCAGTTAAACAGAAATGGAAGAAACATTATTTTCCCCTAAATTCAGACTATCATCAAGTTTCTATGGAAACCTAGAACACCTGCACAGAGAAAAAAAGCAAAGGGTGAAACTGTTCTCCCTGTTTTTTACCATTTCCCCTCTTGTCTCTTTGATCCATGTAGAAGCGTTTTATGTATAATTCACTTTCTGCTGTCCCCTATTTCTCCTTTCACTCTGCACGTGTCTCCAGGTCTGGGGAAATTTCCCTCATTGTCTTGCTTCCCGCTGGCTATTCAGATGATTTTGAGTGTAATGACTAAAATTTCAACATTTTCAAGTACCTATACTTCATGATTTTATGCGTTCGTTTATTTCAAGTCAGCTGAGCACAGTAAAATATCTGCCAGAAACAATAAGAAAAGTACTGGCATCTGTAACCTACATGATCCTGGAAGATCTTCCTCAATGACTGCATAAAATCTCCAGGTTACACTCATGTAAAATCTCAGTGATGGCACAAGAAACAGCCCAAAATACTTATAAATGATACATGTCAAAAAGATCCCTAAAGAGCATTTTAAGAATTAGAAAAGAAAGACTATACACTGTGTGACGTAGGCACATAAACTTTTATGTACTAAAAGGCAGTTTTACCTATAGGTAAGAAATGGATGAGGAAACAAACTGTAAACCAACACACATGTAGTTGTCATTCTGTTTCCTAGATTTTTCTTTCCTTCGTCTCTAGATCTAGGTGCAGCTTACACCTTCCTGTATGCACAGAGCAGTGGAAAATTAGTTTCTCTCAAACCAGATGCTGAATGATTTTGAAAATGCCACTTATTGTAAGTAAATAGTACAACTTGCAACATGAGGTGCTATAATGGTCGACTAATAATCTATAAATTTTTCTAAAGCACCTAGATGAAGGTTGCTATAGGCCAAACTAGTCTTTCCTGACTTGCTTTATTTTATGCAAGTGATCTCCACCCACATAAGAAAAAAAGTGATGTCAGTTTTGAAAGTGATGAAATATTTAAATGGCTCAACTAAATCTTCAATTAATCCTGTGAATATACACTCTGTTCTTAAAATGACCTGGAAAGAGAAAGGAAGTACAATAGATGGGTAATATTCCCTACATAGTATAACCTGTATTTATCATGTAATGGGATTCATGATGCCCTAATACTAAAAGTCTTAAAAACAAAAAGTGATTTAAAAAACCTTTTTGTCAAAATGGGTCAAATTTTTTGGAGGATTTTTTATTCTATCAGCAAGCTCCTCCACAGAATGACAAGAAAAAGAATTCTCTGCAAAGATCTCCAATCAATACGTAAGACCTTTGTGCATATGGATGGATGCAGGCAGTGGGTTTTGTGAGGGCATGAAGCACAAAGTGCTTTTTGTGTTGGAATACACAAAGACACTGAAAACCTACGCTTAATGATTGCCACATTTGTGATGTGAAGTGATACAAATGCCCGGTTGCTTGCATTAACCTCAGATGAAAAAATTTTGCTGTACTTACAGTACTTTTCTTCAACTGTCTGACTGAAACCATGCATGAATCTGAAATGGCATTCTGCCTTTCCACAACCACAAAGCTCTATAGATACACTCTGTTTAGTAATAATAAACTTAATGGAATTTCTTTCCATACATGCTGTTCAATACTATGTGTCTCCATTAGCCTTTATAATACAGACACCTCTTAGGAACACGATGTCATGCAACAGGACACATCCAACAGCTTGACATGCTGTGCCAATTGCTTTTCACTGCTATAAACTTCTTGTTTTCATCTATTTGCTCCCAGTGCTTTTCTTATACCAGGTGGTTTTGCTAATATCAGGTGATGCTAGACTTCAGAAGTTGAACTGTTTACTATGACAGCACTTCTGTATTTTGGCAAGTTTATATGTCTCCCTCAAAATACATTCTTGGCAATAGTTTTGTGTAAATACAGAGCAGGATAGTGCTGTTACTCCTCCATAATATCAAATATTTAAGCAACAGTACATTTAAGGAACAAGTGCACCAGAATGCCATTTCTGTTACACTGCATTTTCATCCAAGAATGTGTCTAAATAATTTCTGTAAGTTTACTTCTTGCATATAGAACGCATATGAATGTCTTTTTGAATACAATATTCCAAATTACGTAATGGCATCAAAAAATGAGCACTCAAATTAGCAATGACAGTGTGTAGATGCTACATTTTTGTGCATATTTAACATCATTGTAATTCTAATTTCTCCCCAACAGTACAATTGATTTTGTCACTTATTACTGGCACTTTTCAAAAGGAAGTACACTTCCAAGGAACATTTTTTTATCTGTTTTATTAAAAGTACTGATGTTGACAGTATAGTTTGCCAATTGGCAATCATTAATACATCAATTAAAAAACCTCAATAAACTGCTTTGATCTCAATTTGATAAACTACATGAACTGAACAGCTTTACCCTGTGATAATACAGAATTCTCTTTTACAGAGGAAATAGTTGATAAAAGTATTTGCTACAGCTTTGTGAAAAAATAGAAACATCTTCAAAAGCTTTTGATTAAGTGACACGTATAGAGTTGTAAAAATGCTCAATTAATAGTGATTATCTTGTTTGCACACCAAATAGGTGTTTTATTGTGCAACTTCAAGAACCATCCACGTGCATGTACCACCACTTTTCGGGCAGCTCACTTCTTCCCAGAGACTTCGAAATTAAAGCAACCATTGATCAACCTTACTTAGAGAGCCAAGGTTTTTCTTTCTGATGAGGCTAGTGCATTTCTAGGAATAATTCAATGAAAGACTCACGTGACTAAGCATGTAGCTGGTCTGAAGTGCCATTTATGCAAGAAGCGAGGTACAAACAAAATAGCTGCATATTCTCTCCTAAGCTACTTAGTTAGAAAAGTAGAAAGATTTTTTTTGTGGATACATCTTATTTTTTCATGATCAAACACAGTTAAATGATTTAACTCTCTTCCTTTTGAGACTTTACGTAGAAGAAATTTATATCTAACGTAAAGTCTTTTAAGAATTGTCACAGTACTTCTAGTTCACATGTAGATCAGGGAATCTGGGTAGAAAAAAGTATTGAAACCATCTCTTTAAATGATAGGGTTACTTGAAAAATGCATAAAAATGCAAATCACATTGATGTCTTTGCTTCTTAGCATTTGATACAATATAAAGAGCATTTAAATGCATAAAACTGTAGGAAATAGCAAAACTTACTGAAGTCCTTAGAGTAAAAATAATTCTCCAAAAGTATCCTCAGTGGTAAGAAACAAATGAAAAAAAAAAGTGCAAAAAAAAATCTTGAATTTTTGCAGGGTAGATTTTCTTTCCAGGGAGAAGACTAGAGAACAACACCCAGAAAGGCCTTCAGATTGCTTACGTATAAACTCTTTTTTTGTTGTTGTTGTTGTTTTTCTAATGGAGTATTAACTTGTCACGTGCATGGTGCATTAAAGCAGAACACGCTTGGGTGAGGGAGGCCCACACATGACCTGAAGAGTAACTTCCAATGGTGCCAGGATTGTCCTTCCAGATTAATTTCATAAATTCTTTTCTGCTCTAAGAACTGTGCATTCAATTTAAACTTTTTCTTGCATAGATTTTCACTTCCCTGTTTTAAAATTAATTTGGAATCACTTATACACCAGTTAGTACCACTACAGTGCCTTGGAAACTTCAGCAGTAACATCTTTTATAGGTCATGCAAACATTAGCCTTGAGAGCGTTACTGAATGCTTGATAAATCCCGACAAGGAAACTGCCTTACGAGTAGAAAGAAGAAGGAATGGAATGGTTCAGCAGTTCTACCTCACGAGTCCTTTGATAGAAAAAGAACATCGACAATGAATGGATTTTAAACCTTGATAGTCTTGTGTCATGATTATTACATAGCAGAAACATTTTGAGCAACTAAGCTCAGGATTATTTGTAGATATATCGCGGATGAAGTAAGAAACAGCTCTTATCAGGCTTAAGGGCAATAAAATCTAAGAAAGCAAAATAAAAGAAAAGATAAACAATTACTTCCATTTTACAATTGCAATAATTGAGATGTTAAGATCGCTGGGTGACACAGAAATTGAGGCAGATAAGTGATTTTTTTCTAGTTTCAGACAAGTGTCTTGTCCAATAGACTATCCCTGCTCTTCAAAGGAAAAAGTTTTATGTATATAATGCACATATTTATAGAGGTACGGCTTGCAACTGAGGAGAAAACTTTACTTAAATACTATGTAGCACCTTGAATTTGCTGCATGCAAAGTATGTGTTAGTTTATGGTTTTGCACAGGAATTCACCATAAGAGAGCCATTTGAGCATGAAAATAGTTGCTCCTTTAATTTATTTTTTTAACATATACTGTATGGATACTAGTAGCTTGTTATCGATTTATTTACATTTTGAATAAATACTACAACTAGTGATTTACCATTTGTTATTACATTTCACTGATTTCCTTTAAAACTGTGAAATAAAAAAATGTGTTACGTACCTAAATTAAAAGTTTTTACCAGTCATAGATAAAAACAAAAGTCACAGTAATATTTTGAAAATTAATCAAAATGTATTCAACTAGAAGAAACACTGTTCCCTCCAGTCTCAACACATTACTCGTGGTACAATGCTGACATACATTAACTTCTCCATTAGGGAGTTAACATGATTAAGTTCCTGCAGGCCAGCACAAGTTGTCACTTCATATTGCCTTTTCCTTTGGACAAAACTATTTCTAGTTTTCTCTGGATGACACAACACAGTGCAAAACTGCAGGAACTTAACACTTGTCATCACAGTGAATATTAAACCATTTAATTACAAGAGGCAGAAATGTGCAAAAAATGAGCAAGACACACATTTCTGCTTCCTGTCAGTACAGACATAATTTAGTCTGGGAGACAGTAAAACTTGGTCTAAAAGAAACATGTAACCCACAAACTATTGCCTTCCAATGAAAAATAACTCTTTCCTACTCTGCTGTTACCAAGGAACAACAAGCTGTGGCCATTTTCACGTAGGTTTATAATTAGTTCTGAGGCTGCATAATCACCATGACATTTCATAAATTCATTTCACAAAATATTGATGAAGTACAACACTGAGCAGGTACTTAACTTAGGAGCCTCTCTATCAGTGCGCTAGTAAAATGATGTAATAAATAAAACTGTTATTGAGACTAAGCCTTGGTACATTGTGGTGCTAGATTTTGGGTGAATTTCATAAGTTAAGACACCTGCAAAACCATTTGAAAAAACACATGTGTACATTATGTATATGACTTCTTTAGACTCAGATAAAGAGGTTCTTTTAATGACGCAAATGACAAAATAACTCACAGTAGAGGAAATATTCTTATATATGCAAAGACACATTCTCAGCGTTATGTCAACGTATTCCATATGTGGGCACTGGAAAACACACAACTAACATGAACAGAAGATTCTTACATAATTCCAGTGTCTCTGTTTAATCAAATATCCACTCCCATAGTTTGCCACTAAAATACCTTTAGCTATTGACGTTTCAATACATCATCTCATTTACAAAGTGCAACTTAAATTTATTATGACAACTCGTGTTAATTTCTTCTCTTTAACCACTCCTGCACCAACCATGACACTATCTCCAAGAGTCATGCTTTTTCTCCTTCAGCCAGTTGAGAGACCTTATGGCAGAATACAAACCTTTTCCGCTTTGAAGACTATACAACAACAAAATCCTTTCATTTAGGAAACTCCAAATTATGCCAAAAATTTCAAGTGCTCATTCTTTTCCTTTTAATTTTCTCTATGTTTTGTCTCAGGACATACCACAGATTCAGCAACATCCCAGGAGGAAGGCTTTTGCTTCTTCAGCAATAAAGCCTGGGCTATGGAGGAAATCCCTTCAGAACCTCAGTTAGCTGGGTCTTTTTTACCTTCCTGCCTATAAAACGCTTTCCCTATCTTCTTGATACTTGTCTCACCCGAACACAACAATGCAGACGAAAAAGACCCAACATCACATAGACAGTAGCTCTACTACCTTGTTAATAGTTGAGAGTCCCCATGCTTTTCTGCTGAACACAAGGTGGACATGTACAGCCATACTGCTTGCTGACATTACGCAAAGATACTGATAGCATGGCATAAAAACTCATATATAAAAGAACATTTTGAGTATTGAAGTCAAAAATGGCGTAAAACATCTCAGGATGCACTTTCTGTGAATTTTGTCAATTTGCCATGTATCTAATTCTTGGTGGCTTTCATAGCTTGAGAAGGTTACTCTGAAACAAGTCCTGTTCGTTAGATGTAATTAACTACTGAAGCATTTTGACACCCGGTTTGGAAAAGGCATTTAGTGATATGACTGAATTAGAGAATGGCTCAGCATTGTTTTCTGCTTAGAGAAAAATATTTTCTGCATTTCACAATCTACTCGGTAAATATTGCAAAAGAGTCTCTGTGAATGAATTTGCAGTGGGAAGGAAACACCATTCATGATTAGAATACACCCAAGGAATACAGAACCTGCTCAAGAGCATACAACTGAAATCAATATTGCAGGGAGAGGGTGTACAATTAAGAAATCCCAGAGAACGAACACAACATTGTTTTCTTTCTTCACTCAGCCCACCACACGCTTAACCTTGGACATCTACCTGCCTGCCACTTTTTGCAGAATTCAGAAAGGATGGCTGTCAGTATGATGACATTTCCATCCCTTGCAGTGGAACTTGCATGGTATGCAAAAGAGTTGCCTTTTCAAAAATCTATTTGTTTACATGAAGTTTCTCCATACTTAAAGTTAGAGGCACAATTTGCTGTTAGGAGTGTAGATTATGATTAATAACAAATAGCTATCCAAAGCAGCTTACATCAAAATGTTGGATCAATCATGTTTTCCCTCAAGTTTAAAAAAAAAAACCAGTTTCTGGAATTCGGGTTTTATGCTGATGTAGCTTCTTGAATCAACACTCTGTATATCAAGCCTGTCACAGCGTATATTTTATTTGATATTCTGTTGTTCAAGTGCCGAGTCCTGCACTTGGGACAGAACAACCCCATGCAGTGCTACAGGTTTGGAAAAGAGTGGCAGAGAAGGACCTGGGGGTGTTGGTTGACAACTGGCTGAATATAAGCCAGCAGTGTGCCCAAGTAACCAAGAAGGCCGATGGCATCTTGGCCTGTATCAGAAACAGCGTGACCAGCAGGACAGGGCAGTGATTGTGCCCCAGCAGTGGTGAGGCCACACCTTGAATACTGTATTGAGTTTTGGGTCCCTCACTACAAAAAGGGCATTGAGAGGCTGGAGCGCATCCATAAAAGAACCATGAGGCTGGTGAAGAGCCTGGAGAACAAGTCCTACGAGGAGCAGCTGAGGAAACTGGGGTTCTTTAGTTTGGAGAAGAGGAGGTTGAGGGGAGACCTCATCACTGTCTACAACTACCTGAAAGGAGGTTGTGGTGAGGTGGGAGATGGTCTCTTCTTGCAAATGACAGGTGATGGGACAAGAGTAAATGGCCTCAAGTTGTGCCAGGGGATGTTCAAACTAGACATTAGAAAAGTTTCTTCACTAAATGAGTTCTCAGTCACTGGCACATCTGCCCAGGGAAGTGGTAGAGTCACCAACTCTGGAGGGATTTAAAAGATGGGTAGATGATGTGCCTGGGGGTGGTTTAGTAGTGCACAGCTATGGATGGACTTAATGATCTCAAAGGTCTTGTCCAAACAAGTGATTCTATTATTCTATCTAGAAAACATAACTTCTATAGCTAAAAGGAAAAGTTGATAGCTTATAACATTTTATGTCCCAATAAAAATTATTTCGGCCAGATGAACACAAAGAACGCCTTTCTTAATTGTCTAGCGAGTCCCATGGTATAGCCAGGCTTTGTAAACTTGTTATAAGGTTTAATTAGAAAAAAAACCTGGAAAACAAGTTTAATTATATGGTTTCTAAAACTTCTACAGGAGGGCAATAATGCCACTGGGAGAAAAAAGTGGTATACTAATTTGACAAGACAGAACAAAAAAATCTCTGCTTTAGACTTATTGAGAGGCTGGAGCGCATCCATAAAAGAACCATGAGGCTGGTGAAGAGCCTGGAGAACAGGCTTTAGACTTATTTGAAAATATTCTAAAGATGAAAAATCTGTAAAAAAAAGGACACTGAAAATAAAAATCAAAGCTATGTAGATATGATCCTCTGTAAGTTAAGGACTTCAACTTTGTTTCTTTATTCTTACAAATGTTTTATTTTCTACACAATTTGCAAAATCTCACTTAGTATACCTTATACGATGACTTAGAAGGGGTGAACGATGAATTATTTCCTTAAAACAAAGTTTACACTTTTCTGATGTGGTCATATCTGTTATTTCCAATGGTGACAGGTAAAATGATCTCACAGCACTGTCTGTTCATGGGTCATTTCGCCTTTCCAGCGGATACCTTCACCAATCAAGTAGAAGGACACATAGTTCCCAACATGGATTGTCGTTAGGGCAAGATAAAAGATAATACTTGAAACTAATGAAGATATTTTGTCACTTCATCCAAGTCCTTTTGATAAGATCAGGGAAATCTGAAAAAAAAAAAAAACAAAACCCAAGACTTTGAAGCATATTCAATTCTAATATTCCTTAAAAAAATCACTATTGAACACACTTATTTTTAAGTATCTTTGATATTCTAAAATGATATTATTTTATCAATTTTCAGTGGTTTAAGTTTTCCAATGAGAGATAAATTATTGATGTTGTATCAATATCTAGCACCTCTCTAGCCTCCAGCCTGTCTACAGAAATTGCTGCGGCACTGCTGCAAGTAGGCTGCTTATGTATTAAGAACAGAAAGCTCATTTGCTGATTATTGTCATTAGAAAGAAAAGCTAGCTTACAAAACTTCTGAGAAGCTACTTTTCTAATACTGCTTCCATGAATCAACCCTTAATGCAATCACAAAATTTTGCAGTTAGCTTTCAAAACACACACACATTAGATATCAGGGACTAATATCCTCATGGAATGGACATCATGGATGTTTTTGCAGGTAAAAAAATAGAAGTCAAAGCCAAGAAATTTACTGCATGCAAGTAGCAGTTAGTTTGTGCAGTGTCTTACTATGAAGTGCAGTCTTTTGTAACATTTTGAACAACTGCTTTAGCCCCGCTGTACAATTACCTGCCAGCTAAGATGCTTAAAACATCGTAAAATGTCCTCATATTTTAGACTTGAAAAAACATGTTAAACTAGTTAAGTACATTTCTAAAATACCACTAGAAAGTTTTAGAACTTGTAAAGATGACTGAACATATCTAAAGAGAGTCCACTTACATGCTGCAGTATTAAACTTCCATCAATTTGTTTCCTTTAAGAAAATAAAACACTTCAGTTTCACTAGTCTTGTATTTCAGTTGCATCTTGTACATAGTAGGTTTATTTTGACATTATAAGAAGGTCTATCCAGATATTAAACAATAAAAAAGTCAAAGCTAAAAATAATTTGATTACAGTTCCCAAACTTTTAGAAATATTACTTGCATCTACTGTAAACACTATAATTTACAGTTGCAAAATATAATAGGAATTTCCCTCATTCAGTCTAAAATACCCCAATATAACTCAATCTCCTGTAAGAAACTATAACAATTGTTTAATAGTTTATGGGAAGCACATACAATAGAAATCTGAGAAATGAATTACACATTTTATCTTTATTTGTAATATTAAAGAATAATGCTATTTGAAGCTATAATTATATATCAATAGCAGTGGTAGTTTGCTTGATAATGACTTCCAAAATAAAGTGACAATACCATTGCTGAATTAAGGTAAATTTAATGCTAGAATTTGGCAGCCTTCAACTGCTTCCAGTTGTAAATGAAAAAGAAATCCAGACAGGGAAATACTTTTAAAAATATATAATATACATTTAAAGAAATGCTATACTCAGGCACACTTAGCTGCATATCATTTGATGGAAAAAACTATTTGTGTTGCACAGATGTGTCCTGAATGTCTTTCTGACTACGCAGTAAGTACTTTTAGGCAACTAGAAAGTAAAATATTTCTTTCCTGTGGTTAAATAAGAAGCCTGACAATGACAGAAATACAAAAGATATCATCAGCTTCCAGCCCAAACCTCAAGGCAATTAGGATCTCATAGTATCTCAGAATTTCATTTCTTTTATATATTATAAATTTCAAATGAAGCCCAGAGAGAGACTAGGTGAAGACTAAAGCCCAAATGTAATCCTTGTCCTGAGTGTATCAAGTCTAATATTTTTTTTGTTGTTTTTAGCTTGCCCTTTTGAGAAACCAGGAAGTCTGAGTAAGTAAAGGATACTTCATGCCTTGACACAGTTGAGTCCCTGCTGAAATGACGGTTTGGTGGTTACAATGCACTACAATTTACAGTCCAATATATTAAGGAGATCAAGACTACTTTAATCATTATTGCATCTTAAAGTGGGACCTGTTGTAGCTCATAATTTCTGCCAAGATGGGTAACCTGCCCTGATAGCTTAAACTAGCTCTGGTCAAGGAGAAGTGTAGGAAAAAATATAATGCAGACTGTATAAAATATGTATAACATCCCAAAATCATCCCACGAAAGCCATTATGTAAAACCTAAATTCAAATTCTACTTTTTTGTACTAATTTTTGATCAATGACAATTTAATTTCAAAGCAAAGTTGAATCTGAACAGTATCACAGAATCATAGATTTGTTTAGGTTGGAAAAGGTATTAAAGAGTGCAGTAAGAAACCAAACACTGCCAAGTTCACCACTAGACCGTGTCCCTAAAGAACTATTACCTGTCTTTTAAACACCTTCAGGGATGGTGATTCCACAAGTTCCCTGAGCAGATTGTTCCAGTGATTCACAACCCCTTCTGTGAAGTAGTATTTCCTATATGCAGTCTAAACCTCCCCTGGTGAAGGAGATCTATGATCGAGATCTGAAATATTCATATTAACAGTGGTTGGTTTACTCCCTCGTCCCCTTTAGTTTTGTTCTTAAGCTAACCAGCAAGAATCAGGTCCCCAATCATTTTTTGTCTAAAATTTCACTCAGCCACTCAATACTCTTATCTTTTTACTTTGCAAAAAAAAAAAAAAAAAAGGGTTATCCCAGAGACTATAAACGATTTCTGACCTAATGAGATATCTTACATTGCCTCAGAGCACTTCTCTCATAAGCAATATAGGATTAAATGATTCTTTAATAGAATCTCAGACTGTTCAGAAACAAAAAAAGGGATAATATAAAGTTTGGCACCTGTTGACTTCTGTAGTGCTGTAGAATTCTTTTAAGATTTGAGTCAATGTAATGATAAAAGGACACATATACAGAGGAAAAAGCTGGAGATGACTCCAGCTTAGCAATACTTAAAACTTGAATGTCACAAGAACTCAGAATGAGATACCCCAATGCTACTCTCACCCCATCCTTCTGAAACTCAATCTCTCACTCTTGTTCTTGTGTAAGATTCAGGCAACTCAAAATCTTGCTCTGGGGCTGGTGTGGAGTTATATCTGTGCTCAATCTGGGCTCTGACCGTTGTCTCTAGCCAGCATCACTTTTAACCAACCCTGTCAGCTCTGGCATCATCACTGGGCTCAGCAGCTTGCACGTGGTTAACAAATGTTGCTGTCATCTACTCAGGAACTTTCTGCTGTCCCAAATTATGTACTCCCAGAGAACATAGATGTTGTAATGCTCATGTTTTAGCATAGCTTTAGCGCATTAATTACCTGATTAGTCTCAAACTGAACAGTAGCAAGCTAATCTCTCGAGAGTCCACCTTGGATGCAACAAGTTCCTCTAGCCAAGAATACACAGAAACTAACTTATCAACTTGGTTTGGCTAGAAAGAATACTCAGCACTGCCATTATCTATGCATTTGCCATTAGAAATTATTTTTTTTTTATCTGACACTAAGAACTAATCAGGGAATAAAAAATATTTTTCTTTTAAATCCTATTTAAATGTGTTTTCTTTTCCTGTCAGCTTTATCTGCTGACTTCAGTTCTTTCAGAGCATGGGGGTTTTAGTAGTTCGTTTCTAAAAGAAAAAAAAATTCTTCCCTTACCAGGTAGGATTTTCAAGATCTTGCAGCTTCATTTAAAAAATAAAACTGTTCCTAGGTACACGTAAATGTTGTGATAAGGCTCTTTTTGTCACAAAGAAAGAATTATAACTGCAGCTGCATATGTAAATCACAACAGCAGGTGACAGATTTTGCAGGTTGGCTGTAGCCAAAATGTTAAATATTGTGATTTCCTTAGCCAAAGGATCTTACAAATATAATTTTGTTTGTTCTTCAGAAATTGCAGTTAAAATTATCTAGAGAAAGATGCCAATATTGAATTTTTAGACTTGCTTTTATACGTGTTCTTCAAAGAACATCCACGCAGCCAATTCACAGGAAGAGAAGTTTCTGGTTAAAGCTCAGGACTTAGTCAAAACTGTTGTGTAGAAAATGTACAGCTCTGCAGTAATCAAAATATCCTCAAATTCAACTTCATTGTGGGTGCAACAACATCTCAAAATAAGGATAACAGAATGTTTTTCCTCTCTAGAGAAAAGCTACATGAAAACATTGACATTTACTAGGAAGAAACCAAGGAATCAAATCTTTGCAAGTAGTTGATACAATTGAAAGGCACTGTACTGGAAGTTTGGAATAAATGCATGCAGGTAAGACTCGAGAAAGGCCAAAATAAAACCAGCAGGATTGTTCTTCTTTGCATAGCTGCAAATGCTTACTTCTTACTTCACTGATGATTTGAACTGTATGAAATTTCACACAGTAGAGCAGAATAAATGCAAACCTAACTAGTAAAGGATTAAAGAGAATACTTAGAGAAGTATCAAGAAATAGAAAGAAAATAAGTATTTAAAGACATGTTTACGTTTTGTGAGGAAGAAGTAAGCCAGGACAAGGTGCAAAGCATAAAATTAAGACAAAGTCATGAAAGGAGATTCATTCCTGGTTACAAAATTCAAACACATTTTTGTGTATCCACTCCTAAGTTGTCGTTCTATGTATGAAAAATCTTGCGAAACAGATAAGACCATTCAATAAAGCAAGTGGCATAAGCAATATGGTGTTCTGGCTTATCTAGTAGAACTGCAAAAGGCAAATACTTCAGATTATTTCAATTAACACAACTGAAAGCTCAATGTTTTCTGTTCAGAGAGATCTCCCTGAAACTTTGAATTAATTGCACACAAAGCATGGAAATTTCACCAATGCTCCAGCAACTCAGCAAACAATCTTCTCTTTCCACCCTTACTCTCTGCAAACCCTATTCATTAAAGAACACTTCACTCAGGAAGAAAAAAGATCTGGCCAAAAAAAAAATATAATGCATGCCTCTCAGAAGTGTGCAGTAGTGAAAATTAACACTAATCCAACCATAAAATACCCACACAATGGCAAACCTTTATCTCTTTCAGCCTTCAGCAAAATTTGCAAGACAGGAATCAGTGCCAGTCCCAGCACAGCACCAAAAATGTAATCTTGTCACAGTATAAATGAAAACACTTCAACTAAACAGTGGCAAACCCACGGAAAGCTTCCTCTCTGCTACCCGAGTCAGCATCAGCTCTGCCTCTCTGATGCCACTGCAAGCCCTGCATCTTCTCTCTCCTTTCTCTGGATAAGGAGAGGAGGAAGGATATGGTAGGCTTGTTTACTTTTCCATCTTAATTTCAATTTACCCTAATAATATTTTACTATTACTGCCCAATGTTATATTAGCTGATAATATTAGCTGATAATAAGTCCTTCTTAAAACACAAGACCACTTTACTTTTTTTTACTGTGCATTATGATAAAAATTGCGACTAATGTACACAGCATTATAGTTAAAAGAGGACCTCAAAATCCATGCAGCAAACCTCACAATTGTGACCTTTTCAGTTTTCACTCTGATTTAAACAACTCAGCATTTAGAACTTTCAAATACACCTTCTCCCTTTCAGATACAAGCTCATTTGAAACCTAAATCAGCTCTAGGAGCATCACCTTTTGCAATATGCATTACACTTCAAATGCTTGAATGCTGAGAAGTGACACAGGACAGAGGAGCATCTGTTGCACAAATCATTCATTTTCCATTTTTTAGGGAAACAAGCAGAAAACCATTATTCTCCTGAAGCTGTCTAGAGTGCTTAGGAACATGATAGACTGATGAATGATTTCTTTGGAAGACAGAATAATTTCTTCTAGCACTGATTGAAAGTGAACCAGTTAACTCTGGATGGATATGGATGAGGACCGGAGATCAATTCTGTTTTGCCAAGTCTTTTTTCCACTAACCACCAGAAGAGGTTTAATAAAAAAAAGTTCTGGTAGCAATGACACCTTAAAAATCTATGAATTTCTAATAATGGATTTAGAGGTATTTATTCCACCTTTTTAAAACACAGATTCATAAATGGTTGCACGAGGAGTGAAGATGTTACCACATTGCAGACTTCCCATGTAGTTGCTTTCATTTGGATCTTCACTATTTACGTAGAATATGAATTCACTTCATGAAAGTTCAGAAAGGAAAAGAAAACCATCTGACTCTTAATATTGAAAAAAACTGATTTTAAGAAATGAATGATCACTTCCACCATGTTTGCGGGAAATGTATGTAGTAATTAGAAACTTGATAAAATGTGGGAGAGGGAATAATGGAAGATAAACCCAAGAACTAAATAAACATTTTAAAAATACCAAGGACTGACAGCAAAACGGAGTCGAGGCATCTGGTTTGGCTTGGTTTTGAAAATTTAGACCAGTTTGAAAAGTGACAGAATGGTGAAGCACTAACCTTGAGGCATCAGAGAGAGTTTCAGAGATTGAGTTGTTTTCTTCATAGCAGACTTTAATACCAAGTTTGCAGCATGGGCCGACAGAGTGCTGGGTACTTGGTAACAAAAGATCTGCTTGCTGTAGAGCCTGCTGGTGCTCACTTCCAATGCATCTTCTTGCCGTCTCCACTTACTGTAGCTGTTTCACTCTATGCTTTTATGGATTGTGTGCTTTCTACTGGCGAGTGTCCGCACTGTCCGTAGCATGACTCTGAGTTGAATAAATCTAGATGCTGGGATTATTGATCAAAGGCTAGATATACAATTTCCTCATTCACACTAAGGGTTTTGGCATGAATCGTAGCATTTCATTCACAACTGCAAAGAAAATGCTTTAGAAAATATCAAGCCTTTAGTATCTTTGTCAACCTAATCAGCTTTTCCATCTACAATTATTTAGCACAAAACAACTGCAGAGCAATTTTGCATCTCCCTTATCAGTTTTTTCAGGCTAGTTCTCTAAATAGTGATTATACAAAAACAATAATTTTAAGTAACCTGTGAAGGCAATAAGTTTCTGAACTTTACCATACCAGTAAGATTAATTTCCTACTATTGATCTGATAAGAACTGTTTTAGTAATACTAGGCTGACAAATTAAATGCTACTAGAAAGTAAAAATATTCATTATATTCCTGGAAGAATTATGACAGTAAAGATAATATGATTAATAATGGCCTAAAAGCACTTGAATGGAACTTCATCTTTTCCATTGAGAAGTGTGTTCTTTCCTAAGATTTGCAATAAAGCAATTTAAATCTACATAGAAAAATGAAAGAAAAATTCAATAATAGCAAATAAATAATTCTAGAAATAACAATAAACAGCAGAGTTTTTAAAAATTTAACATGTTCTGAAATTGCTTACTGCAAATTGTGAGAAGAGTCTACCACATTCAAACTCTTATAACAACTCTCACTGAACACAGACAATAAGGCAGATACCACACACTTTCATAGTTCTGGGAAAATATTGACATCTTATACCCATACAAAAGGATACAACTCACTCTCCTGAAGCTATTCACAAACATACTCAGCCTAATGAGAAACTAATTCATATCTGAATGTAGTTAGGGAGGTTTAAGTGAAAAACAGGGAAGAAAAAAAACACAATAAAAGGCAAATTATTTCTCCATCACATACAATATTCTGCTGTATTTGCATATCAAGCTCAATGAGTTATTCTCAAATAGCTAATAAAATGTATTCAATTATGTGGACTATGATTTCTGCTAAGATCATTATTTGGAGAACAGAGGGCAACTTTCATAGATTGTTATATCCCTGACAGACAAGTGGAATGGAAAAAAATATCAAAAGGCATTGAATAGATGTGATATTTCATTGCACATGAAATTCTAGACACAGTAACTCCTCTCACTGTCATTTGAGCTTGACTTCAGCTTTAAAGAATGAGATGCTTGAGACAGTGCATGAAAAGTTGTATTCAGCTATACTCTACTAATTTTTGTATGCAAGTGTTGTTATTTGATCTCTTAAAAATAATATCTTTATACTTATATTGAGGAAGAATTTAAGGAAGGTACCTATGAAAGGATGAAAAATAATCTTCATCAATCTGACAGATAAGGGAAATTGAAATTGTTACAGCTTAAACTTTTATGCAGGTTTTATTAGACTCCATAGAAACTTCTCAATAAAAGATTATTTCTCCAGTGATAATGGCTGGAGATCCAGAAGGTGAAGATATCATTCGGATCTTATTGGCATTTTACATATTTAGGCCGCCTCTTGTTATTTAGTTACAGACTCATATAGGAACTTATGCATAAACAAGCAGCTTTGGAAAGCAAAATTACACTCTCTCTCTAGTACTGAACGGTATGTTGTTCTAGAAGGATTCAGAAAAATAGAACTATGGTCTATTCACTTCACTTCATAACATTTCAGCTGCATGAAGTGAATATATCCCCAATATCCAAATAGCAATCTAAATGCTATTTCTAACACCCTGTAATTATAACCCCTTTCAAACACCTAGGAAAACATGGATTACATTGTTAATCACATCCTTAGTGATACCGTATTTCAACAAATGGACATTTAACTGTGGTTAAGACCAGTGATAGTCATGCACTAAAATCTTTGCAGCATCCTTTGATTAGTAGACACTTTCTAGTAGCCAGATTAGATTCCTTTCTTAGCTTTAGTTCAATGACTGTGTTTACCATTACAAATGGAAAAATGTTTATTTCAAATTTTTCTCTACAATCACAATTGTCCATTTGACAATACAAACCAATTCACTAAATCTTTGTTCCATGCAATGTTTTGACAATTTAGCCCATAATGCTTTAGTCTTTCCCCGACATGCTTAAGGTTTGATACCTTTTTGTAGAATACATTGACTACATTACAGATGGGCAATGGTTAATGCAAACACCATCTAAATAAAACGCGACTCACGGATATAAGCTTCTCTAAATCGTGCACCTTTCTTCTCCCATTTGCCTGCCTCCAGTTGCTTTTTCCAAGCAAACAGAAAAAATATTTAATCACATCTTTTATTATTTTAGTGAGTCAATCCGATATTTCACCTTTTGACATTTTACCATGTCATCCTCTAAAAAAAATGGGAACGAACTTAATAAGGACTGTCTTTACTGGCTTTTGGACACCTAACAACTCATTTATTAAAAGCTTGCTTTGCTGCAGTTCGTTGAAGTCCATGAGAATAACATTTTTGTTAAAGCTAATCAAGTGCCCATCTGCTTCCTGCTTCAAGAATAATTTATCCTTCTTAGCTGGATAAACATGTCCTTGTTTGTTTATTTCTTAAGCCTTCAGACTAATGTACTGATTGTATAATTGCTGAACTTTTGTAGGGTTTTCAATTTTGCCAGAGAGATGGGACAATCATTAAGAATAAGCTTACATATTTCAGAGAATTTCAGGCCTTGTGCAGGGCCTGTGTAAATTGAAGAGTTTGGTGGTTTTAGATAAATAAATTAAGGTGACTCAACAGATTTCAGTTATTCAAATCTCTTCTACGTTAACTGAGTCTTCCCAGTTGTCGATATATCCTGTATTTCAGAATTCAAAGAGGTAGAACAAGTTCCCTTAGTTTACCAGAAATCTTCTCTATGGATGCGATCACACTTAAACTGATGCCCATGAAAACACAGAGGTAGATTAAATCGACTAGAACTAAACACAGTACAAAGAGTCTCACATTTGCTTCTATGTCTAACTTTTCCCATGTAAGAGCATTTGTCCTTAATGTATTATCTACTCTTAATAAAGACTTTTCTTTAAAATCAGTGGCTTTTTAGAAGATTTCAGTGAACGGTTTTAGAGGATGATTACTTTGATAGGGAAATAAATTACATCTGCTGACAAAAGTTGGTTTTCACAAGTTATTAATCAACTACTTTAACTTTGTTTATAACATTTTTGGTCTTTGTTTGTTTGTTTCAAAAAAAGTCCATCAATATTCTCTTTCTCTAGCCACAGCCATGCATAATGAAAGAAAGTAAATGCACAATGTATTAAAGTCCAGAAATAATCCTAAGGAAAGCACATTTCTCAGTGGCCATGTCTAAAAACAGATTGTATATTCTTTAGGTAGATTTCATTCTCTAAACGGAATTATTTTAATATTAAATATGTTAAACAACTGTGAATATGCCATTCTGATATTGATATTCCACTTCTGTTCCTTCTTTAACCTTAGGCACTGACTGGATGTCATTCACAGAAACAGAGGAAAAATCTAGAGAAACCACTGGGGTTTTCAATATTTCAGGTAATCATAGCAAAAAGAGAAAAGTGACAGATCAAAGAGAAGGGCTTGGAAACCTTAGAATATGTTAAAATTTTCTCTTTTTTTTTTCCACAGTCACAGTGCTTTGAGACCTCATGATTAGAAAATTCAGGCCACTACAGCATCCACTAGCTAGGTACAACATTTACCTTTAATTTCTTTTTGTCAGAATCAGACTAAGTAGCGACTTCTGTGTGTAGGGTTCTGATTGTAAGAAGTTTAGTCTCACTCTAAGCTGGCTGATTTAACTGTCTATGCACTAGGGTCCTTTGAGGGGTTTTAGAAAGCCTGTCTTATTCCATTTATGCTGTATATTTGCTGATGTAAAAGCTCCAGATCGTGAATTAAGAATTTACTTTTAACTAATAATGTAAATGTGTTTCTGGAAATTAAACAGTAAAACAAAGACTGAAAGGATTTGGGGGATTCATGAGGACGCATATGATGGAAAAAAAGAGTGGTCCACCTCCTCTTCAGAGCACAATTCTAAAAATCCCTATCACATACTCCCTCTTTCTTATTTCTTATTCAAGATACTATTCTACAAGGACCTAAGCACATGCTTTACTTTGTAAGCTAAGAGGTTCCAGCAGAGACACTGAATAACAGTTACATTATGAGAGGAAAACCGCTGTGGAAGATAATGCACATTAGGGTGACAGACTATTTTGCCAGAATCCTCAACTTCAATGAATATGTTGACATAGCCAGATAAACTCTTAAATTAAATATTTACGATCTAATTGAGATCTGCATGTGAATGCTAGAAATCCATCAAAATTACTTAGATGTCTTGAAAGCACATGGCTTAAAAATATTAGATTTTAAATGGAATGAACATACAGCTAAAGGAAATTTTCTTAGGACAGCTCAACAGCTCTCTAGCGCTGATGTTCTTCAGCAAAGGTTTAAATATCTGCAGCCAATAACAGATGTTTCGTAACAGCAACAGCTAGAGAAGTATAAAAAAAAAGGAACTCTACAAAACCATTCCTCTGTAGCACTCCACTGAGAAGAAGTCATAGGATCATGGAATGGTTTGTGTTGGAATGAACATTAAAGGCCATCCAGTTCAAAGTCCCCTGCCATGGGCAGGGACACCTCCCACTGGGTCAGGTTCTTCAAAGCCTCCTCCAAGCTGGTCTTGAACACCTCTAGGGATAGCGCATCCTGTTCCAGTGCCTCATAACCACCCTCATAGGAAAAAATTCCTTCCAGATATCTAATCTAAATCTTCCCTCTTTCAGCTTAAAGCCATTCCCCATCATCCTATTCCCGCACTCCCTGATCAAGAGTCCCTCCCCAGCTTTCCTGGAGCCACTTTCAGTACTGAGATGCTGCTCTAAGGTGTCCCCAGAGCCTTCTGTTCTGCAGCCTGAACAACCCCAACTCTCTAAGCCTGTAATATAAAAACATACCTAAAAGAGAAGGAAAATGCTTAGAGGTTTCTGCCATTAAACCGCGTTAGGACAATTCAGATTCAGAACACAGCCAGGAACATTTGTGTAGACATTTTTGCAAGATTCTACTTGTTTACCAGTGAAAGAATCCATCAATATTAAATATAACTCCACAATATAAACTTATATAAGCTTTATATGACAAAAGGTGAGAGATAAGTACATGCCACACCCACGTGTAGTGTAAGTGTAGATAACCTGGAGAGCTTTCTAAATAAGCACTTTCAAGATTTAACATGGTCTGATCTGCCACGCCATATTAAAAAGGTCAGAATTAATGATTGCATCACAATAAAATAAAGCAAATTACACGAGACAGTCATCTTGCCAGTTTTAAAAGCAGCTGACCATTATTATTCTAGATAAATAGCCATGTATTCATAAATATCTTATTGACAAATAGAATGCATTACTCAGTAGCGCAGCAGGGCAATGAATAAACAAAACAAAAAAGAAGTAAAGTGAGCACATATCTGGCATCAAAAGAATGGCTCTGTGGGATACAAACAAGTAAAACATGGGGATGAAATGAATTGGAACTCAATCTATTTGCGTTATAGATTGAACACGATGTGCTCAGTAGGAAAGCAAGCAACACTTCACTGAATAATAGCAAAATAAGTTGAATATCCCAGCAACGTTTTTATGTTCCACAAATGAGGTTTTTTTATTGTTAACACTTCAGCCATACTTTTTTTCCACCTAAACTTATTAAAAAAAAAAGAAAAAGGAAAGAAAACCCTGATCTCTGATTCCCGATTCGCTGGTTTTCATCTCTATTTTCAGGTCATGCCATAGTTCTAAATATGCTCAAGTGCTATTGGAAAATTGACAAGTTCCTACAACTTTTCAATTACATATTTGCTTTGAAATTTTTTAAACAGGCCCAGTGTTGTGTTCTGACTTTAAGAAATCTCTTGGCTTCAAAGTCAATGCACATGGAGAATCAATTCACATGGAGAATCAATTCACATTTTTGTAAGAATAAACATTTAACATGAAGAAAGTTAAAAAAGATCCAGGTTGTTTAAGTGCCATGCCATTTTCACAGATTCAGAAGAGTGACAAAGCAATGTTTTATCTTAAAAATTAACAAAATTTTATAATAACACAGTACACTGGAAAAAGAGATGGGAACTTCCTGGTTGTTTGGAAAATCCCAAGGCATATTCTATTTAAGATGTGTCTTCTGCTTTGGTCTCTTCCTTTTGTATTACTGCTGAAACATAAAATGTGCTCTGATTACTAATAATTGGAATTTCAAACCCATCTGTAAGAATAAAACTGGTGGAAGTTGAATGAAAACCTACAGAATGAAATAATTAAAAAAATACAGGAAATATCTAAAACTTTGGTTCATAACTCATAAGATAGAGTCTAGATACCTCTTTGTTGTGTATTAGAGATTTTGCTATTCTTCTTACTGTTCTTCAAATCATAAGCAGAATACATAACTTCTACCTCCCACTCTGAAAATGAGATTTATGATTGACTGAAATGCTTTATTGACTTTCTACTTCTGTAAAGGATAAGTTTCACTGAAGAAAAGATCTGTTGAACAATGAAGTCGCTTGTTTACATATTTATTAGAAAAAATAAATCTGAAGAAACCAACTGTCCCCTGATATTTTGAGTTTTCACATGTTTGACACTCCTGGTACAGCACCACCTACCTCGTTTGGCATCTATAAATGTGATAAAATGTACAAAAAAAGCATCATCCTAATTTTGAATACAGGAAACAGACATGAAGGAATAAAATCCAGAGTCCTTTTTTAACTCTAGTGATCTACCTACACCACTAAAGTCTTTTTAATGACTTTCATTAAGAGATCACGATCCTTCCCTAACTTGCAGCTATAAGGTCATACATTTTTTTTTTTTTAAAACATCGTTCATACTTAAAATGTCCTTTTGAATAAAATACTAGTTCTGAACATGACTTAGAAGAATTTTGGATCTGGCTCCCAGTCCTATATTTGGAAGAAATCTGTTCCATTTAACATAAGGCAATTTGTAACACATTTTAATGCTCACTCTTTACTCATATTTCTATCCCACCATTTCCCATTTAAGAGACCGGAAAACAAGCTGTTCCTTTACATTATTTATTTTTGGTACGCAAAATTCTGAAATATGGGACCAAAATTATACTTATCTATTCAAACACTAATGAAATAACCCCTTCACAATTCTATTTCATGTATCGTTCCATGGCTATATTTCTTTTAAGGTACATTTTAATGTAATTAAGATACTGTGAAACTGGATACAGTTATATTTCAAAAGAAACTTGATAAAACAACCATGATACCAGAAAATAAGCTCTTTTACCCCAACATTATTTTATGCATTTAATAGTTTCTCTTTGATTGCAGGAATAAATCTAGTAGCCTGCAGTATATAAGAAATAAGACTAAGTAACAACATCAGTCTTAAAGTTATTGTGAGAAAACTGCTTTAGTCTTAACACAGTAGAGTCAGAAGTATAATATTCTGTAGGTTTTTATTTTAAATACCTATATGTGTATGTAAATATACATACACACATATATACACACAGAGACACTCAAAAGTATTTCCTGTTGTAGGACCAGGACGTAACAAACTTCATATTCAGGTGTCTGAAACATAAGTGGATTTTGCGTTGGTTCTAATAAAGATAGATAAGTCTGAATAGGATTTTCTGATCTTATCCTCTGAGAAGTCTAAAGACTGGACAGTTTAAGATTGATTTTCCAGTCAAATGACTTATTTTTACATATTTTTTCGATAATGAAAGCACTCATGTTTTCCCTAGAATTTAACAAGAGCGTTTTCTGTGTTCCAAAGGACATGATGCAAGAATCAGTGATATGCTTTCGAATAGCTTGTTTGAAATTTTTCAGAAATATTTTATTTAAACAATGATTTAATATTTTCAGTAAGATGACTACCAAAATGCATGGAAGTATTTGCTGACAGGATGATCCTGCAGGGTTTTCCCCATGAAGGTATGTATGATTGTTCCTAAATTAAACAGGGTAATTGTGACAGAGATTTCTGTTTAAATTAGTATTTTAAAGCATCACCTAGACATTTAACAAATAATAACTGGTTTTCAACATAGGGAATCTACCCAGTGCATTTATTTCCAACTTCTTACCCAGCTATTTCAAATTTTTGGAGCTGAACTTTTAACCAAAGTACTGCAGTCAGTGAATCATAGGATGGCTTGAGTTGGAAGGGACCTTAAAGATCATTTAGTTCCAACACAATTCAAACCATGCGAAGATCCTATCCTCTATACCAGTTCCTTAACTCAGGAACTTAACTCAGAGTGAGCTGTATAAATATTTATTTAGGAGAAATAGTTGAATTTAGGCTGTGTAACAACAAAGAAAGAGAATACTTCAAGCATAAGAAACCATTGCCAATTTAAATCAGACTCACTTCCCTGGTAAGTCATTTTTCCCTAGTATACACTGTGTGTATTAAAGACTGCTGCATTACAGTCTTGCTGAAGAAATGTACTTCCTCACTGTATAAAATGTCATGCTTCTTCCTTGGGAATTCTCTTTTGATCACTAAATATTTTTTTTTCTCTCTATACTGACTCTACCAATATAAGACACAGGCGATTTTGAGCACACCATTAATTCACTTCTAGTCACTAGACTTCTAAGTGTATTCCTAAACCTGGCTTAGCTTTGAGTCAGAATGAAGAAATAGTGAGTAGGATCACAGGTAATCTCATGTGTGGGGATTTTGTTCAGGTTGTTTTTGTAGTGGATTTGGTTTTTTGGTGGCTTGTTTGGGAGTTTTGGTGAGGGACTCTTTTGTGTTTCTAATTAAACTGATAAAAATGATGTAATTTTAACTGTGTAAATTAGAAGGAACATCTCCATCAAGAGACATTCTGTAGTCAGGCCATACTATTAAGCAACAATTTTATGAAGATTTACAAGAGAAATCCACAAGAATAAAAAAAAAAAGTCCTGAAGAATAAATTATGGAAAGACAGCTAAAGCAGACAATAATTTATAGAAGATCACACCTTTGTGCTTACTTGGTTTGCAATCATTTTGAATGAGTACATACTGAAAAATAATTCCATCATTCAATTAGGGACTCTTCTGCCCAGTTACAGAAAAGAGAACATACCCGATTATTTAATTTCCCCCTTCTTTTAATTATTTTTAGTGTCTTCTATAATTATCTTTTGTTCCCTTATTTCTAATTTTGACTCACCGTTTCCTCTGCTATTATATGTATGGTTCCTGCCAGGTATTATGGTCCTGGTCCTCTCAAGAGCCAAGTGTACATTCAGTACCACTGGAAATCAAGTTCTGGGCAATTAGATCAGACTATGAGCCCAGAATTTATACGGGACTGGGTTGTGTTAAATCACGCAAGACACTGTGGCATTGCCTTAAAAACTACAGTAACTTCAAAGTTAAGTGTCACACATGGAAAACTCTTAAGACTCACAGAAACGCAAAGAACCAAAAATGAAAGCCAGGAAAATAATGGATTTTACACAAAAAGGAAGAATTATAAAGTCCTTTAACGGACAAATAAAGTTTAACTAATTCAAATGCTGTTACAATATGTGCTTAGATAAGGAAGCATTCGAAGTTTTAGGAGCTCTTAAGTGTAACAAAATTTTACTGTAATTCCAGTTGTCCCTTACCCACTGAAAATTACTTTATAATGCAGAAGACTTCTCATGAGTCCAGTCCAAGCATGGAGAACAAATTGCTTAGGAAATTAAGAAACTCCTGCCTCAGGTGCAACTAGATTTCATTGAACACAAGCCCTCTGGAACACACTTCAAAGTACACATAAACAAAATTCAATCACAAGAGCACATATAAATTCAAAACAAAAATGCTCCATTTGATTTGCTGCTGCCTTTTAAAGAAAAAGATCCAAGTGTTTTGAAACAGAGTGGCCAGCAGAACCAGGGAGGTGATTGTGCCCCTTTACTCAGCACTGGTGAGGCCACACCTCGAGTACTGTGTGCAGTTTTGGGCCCCTCACTACAAGAAAGATATTGAGGTGCTGGAGCATGTGCAAAGAAGGGCAACGAGGCTGGTGAGGAGGTTGGAGAATAAGCCCTACAAGGAGAGACTGAGGGGATTGGGGTTGTTTAGCTTAGAGAAGAGGAGGCTGAGGGGAGACCTCATCACTGTTTACAACCACCTGAAAGGAGTTTGTGACAGGGTGGGTGCTGCTCTCTTCTCACAAGTTACAAGCAACAGGACGAGAGGGAATGGCTGCAAGTTGTTCCAGGGCAGGTTTAGACTGGACATTAGGAAGAATTTCTTCACTGAAAGAGTGATCAGGGATTGGAACAGATTGCCCAGGGAGGTGATGGAGTCTCCATCCCTGGAGGTGTTTAAAAGATGGGTAGATGCGTTTCTTAGGGATATGGTCTAGTAGGGAGACAGGCACAGTTGGACTTGATGATCTCAGAGGTCTCTTCCAACCTTATGATTCTACAACAACCATTAAATAACATTATATTACATATCCAGAAAGGTGTTCAGGAACCCTGGTGGGAGGTAATGTATATGTATATTCTCTTCCAAACACCCACTATGAAATACTCAGTAGCTCATGTAACTAATCAATATAGCACGGATGTTGTGGTGCGTATTACATTTTAACAATTATATTTAATCAGGGAAAACATTGTGTTTGCTACCACTTCCTGACTGTATAGTGCATGCCCAACTCGACAGGCATTATGCATCTTACAGCCAATTATTCCCTTCCTGCAAAAGAACTACAGTTTCAAAAGTTTTTACTTAAACTTGCTGTTCAGACAGCATTTAAAGTGGCCCATAGGGAGTAGGTTCTATAGACTCTTTATGTACTGATACAAGACTTGACCAAAGAATAAGAACAGTAAACAATAAGTATGTACATTCCTCTCTCACTTTTCTGTATGCGAGTAGCAGGCTGTGTAAAAAAAGGGAAGAGAAAGGGGCTACAGGCAAGCTGACCCTCTCCTGACTGGCACCAGTGCATGCATGTACAGTTGCTACATGCAGGAAAGTTACCCTTTCTCACTACTTCACAGAAATGACACAAAATTATTTTACTGAAGAACAGTGGAATAATGCAACCCTGAACACCAAGATAAAATTACCCGCTACTCTTTTACATAGGGCTTGTAGGAAGTCCACCACCTCTGCTATCCAGAGTTTTTGTCCAGCTGAAGTTTGGAGGATTTATCTGATGGAAATTGTCCAACTGTTTACTAAAGTCAAGTTAAGATGTAGTTCAAAACCAACGTTTTCCAACATCTCCTTCTGACTCGGCAATGTAACTTTTTGTGCTGCAGTGTATCCCATAAGACTGGTTGGTCACATCTAAATGTGTCGTAATACAAAGTACTGTTGAGTAGGAGGGATGGGACGGACACACTCTTCAGAGCTGCTGAAACATTAAGCATCTGAAGTTAAATGCTGATGTGAATTTTAACTGAGGAGCAGAAATGCTAATGATAACTACTTTTTTCCCCAGTAGTGACACAATGCCTGAAAGTATCCCCATTTTCTCTTTTCTTGATAAATTGTTGAGTGAATTATAATGTGGAATTTCAGAGCCCATAACTATTAATTTTCCATTTGTATGACACTGACCAATGTTTCTGGTACTTTTTACTGTACCTCCATATTGGGTTGAAACAGAAAAAATCTACAGAAGTGTTTGATTTTTTCAATTATCTGCAGTACAATGCCAGATTTGCTATGTGCCATCTCATTTCATTTATTGGTATTTACTGTCCGCCAGCTGCCAGCATCAATGCTCATTTTCTACCTGCTAGCTGCCAAGCTGCATTTCTAGAGTTGATATGCATCTGTATTTCACCCACACTGTTCTTTTCCAATCATTATTTGTAGCACCATCTCTAACCATGAAATCTAACCTCCAAATGTCACACAATTATCCACAAAAGGGTACCTAAATAACTAAATGCAGGGTTCTTCACTCATCCCCTCAGAGAGATTTTATTTAGTTTGACGTGTCGTGGAAATAATATCCAAGTACACACCGGAATTAACATGCAAAAGAAAATATTTACTCAACCAACCTACAACTGTGAGCAATATTATCTTGTTTAATCCCTCTTTTTCCTTTCCTTCAAGAGCATTGAACTTGCAGTATTTCCAAAATAAACAATCACTCAACAACCTACAGCCATAACATTTACTTTTTTTAAACACTTCAAAATATCAGCATGCCATGCTTAGAACACTAAAAGCAATTTAGAACATTAAACAATAACAAAAATCACCACTGCATTCAATAAAATTGAGTTAACAAGAACATAATTTCTGTGTATTCTATGGCAAATTGCATTCAGAGACACAGAGGTGAAGAACCCTAGTGGAGTTAAACTTTTGACTGTTACCTCTTTAACTGTGGCTTGGAATGTATTGTGAAACAGCCAAAGCACCCCAGGCCTTGAGCGTAATTCAAAAGTAGTCATGTCTCCTCTCCAATATACTGTTGCATTGATACATTGTGCAGTTGTAGGGCTGTAGCTGCTGGTGTCTGAAGGGCAGGGTAGAATAAATTTGCAGGTAATATTTATTACTACAACTAGGAGGCTGGCAAAACCAGCAAACACGATTTTGAACAATGCCTTTCTCTGGTTTAAAATAAACTTCACAGTTGAAAGAAGGTGGGTTTTTTTGTTCCTTCATACTTGTCTATTTCTATTCAGATATTATTTCCATCAGCAGTTCTTGATTTACCTGTGTCTGACACATTAATAAATCTCTAAAGGTCAGAGCAACACCGGGTCTGGAGCAGGTAGAGGAGGACTTCTTGTGCACAGGAGCACAACAACAACAACAACAACAACTTAGCAAACTGTATTTTTGGGTTTTGGGAGTATATGAGAACAGAGAAATCATACAGCAGTTTCCACACTAGTTTTGGGAACAGAATGCCTTATCAACATTGGCAGATGCAACCATTCATTAACTTGAATTCAGATTTAAAGAGATTGGGTCTGTTTGAACCCAGGGTCTGTCAAGTACATTGATTGCTTCAGGAGTCTGCCACTAGCGCAGCTTCTGAATATCTATGAGAAGCATTGTCGCAATGCCAAAACAAGGCAGAAAACGTAGGATGAAAGTGCAGTTCAAAGAGGGAGGAAAGTGTCATTGCATCAGTATTCACTGATGCAAGTGTTTTATTTTTCATTAGGGTATGATCTTAATGTTTTGGTATCATACACCTTTTAACCCTAAGTTTAAGATATTCTGTTACCCTGGGGAAAAGATATGTGTATGTTTTGAGTCAAAACTAAAATTAAATGGCTTCCACTTGTTTCCCCCTCCAACCCCACCTTCAAAACCTTGTGATTATCCCTGTAGTAAACTCTTATTCCAAACTCCCACAGAAGATTTTTAGTCCTGTCTATTTTAAAGGTGATCCTGTTATTCTGATGTACATGGAACATTTCCTCTTGGAAAAGCAGTGACATTTGTATAACAAAAAGGTTGCAATCAACAGCTCAACATAGCCAACAGCCACATGAAGATAAGGGTGGGTCCAACACAGCAAAAATACAAAATGTACCACAATACTATGATATGATGCTAGCTCTCCAGAAGCACTATGGACTATTAAGGGATCATACATCTTGGAGACTGGAACAACAGTTCTGTGAAGAAACCTAATATAGTCTTAGATTTCTAAGAAAATTAGTGTTTTAAAAAATTCACAGACCAACTTACAAGACAAGCTACAGAAACATACTAAGGAGTTCATTGAATTATCATAGAGAATGCAATTATTTGCATCGTTCTGGAATACAATGGGCAATTTCTAGTGTGTTTGGTTTTTTTATTCCACCTCTCCCCAGAGCAATTGTTACATTTTATATAACTAATATCAGAAGTTGATTAATAGCTGGTTTCTTGGTTTTGTAAAGAAAATAACAGCAAGTTTACTTGATAACGTATGCAAGTGATGCTTTTATGCACAATATATGTGGTTTTAAACTTGCAACACTTCTGTCAGTGCAGTGGGACCATTCATTTTAAATTTGGAAAATTCATATGAGCAAAAGTTCCTTATAAGAAGAGTTTAGTGTGCACAAAATTAACATCTTTGAGCCAAACAGGATTCTCTGATCTCCTTTCTTCTTACTTAGAATGCATTCAGTGAAGTGTTCACGTCCAGTCGGTTCTAATTAGCATACAAAACACACCCACGGGGTACATACCATGAAATCAGTGGTAGACTATACTGTTTTATCATCTTTTTTTCTTTTCCATCTTACAGGCCAATGACTAGCAGGCTTGTAGAACAACTGTAAATCTCGTTGAACCGTTAACTTTGAATACGCGCTTCTTATGGTTCAAGCAAATGAATACTCCTGTTCCGACATTTCAGATAGTTTACTGTCATTTTAGGTTAATTAGTGAAGAGAATTTATCAACATTCAAGGATATTTCCAATACTTACTCCTAGTTGCTAATTCTCAACCCCAATAGCTTAAGAACAATGAGGTCCAGAGCAGACAGACTGTCCCAGACCACAGGACATTAGATTTTCTCCATTGTAGCCTTTCACAGGCTGCAAAATGGGGATAGATTGTGTTTACAAAATGTTTAAGTTTTCAGTCATAGATATCAAAGTATTAATATAACTGCCACAAAATGTGATTGCAAAGAGAAGAAAGAGTAAGAAAAGTTGGTAGACACTAATATACTATACAACTATCCTCAGTGAATGGATTTTATTTGACAGTTACGATAGCATGTTAAATTTGGAAACAGAAGTCACTATGTTATCCTAAAACTTAGCTGAAATATATGGATCCAAATCTTAATCATGTTTCCTGTAAACTCACACAAAAGACCATTTTTTCCCATGTGAAAATAACATTTATCAATTTTATTTTTTATTATTCTGTCTTAAGTTTGTTATTCTTAGTATCGTTTTATTATTTAGATTAATTCTGAACTAAAATATTTTGTGAGTGAATTTTTATGGAGAAACAGATGTATCATATGCTCCTGGATAGCACTCCTGTAGAGCTCTAGCCCCACCACCTTATACAGAGGTTGTTGCCGTAGATTACTCTACAAGCACTGTGAAACTCCTATAAAATACTGTGAACGTAGAGCTACTGCAATTATATTTAAGTAGCATGTGAAATGAAGAAGAACTTGGTAATCACTTCTCATAACTTAAGAGGACTGTTCAGTGACCAGAAAGAGAGGACAGATAAAGCAAAACCCACACATTAATCTTTCCATGCTCTTTGGTTCTGAGGCTGCTTGCCTGTCCACATTTCTATGGAGAAATCCCAGTGTTGAAGAAATATTCTGTTTTATTTTTGTTTTTAAATTGAGCTGACAATGTTAACCAGGCTGAGAGTGTGAAGGCACTGAAGAAAAAGTAACAAGAGAAGAATTCATAAAGGTGATCAGTATTACAGAGCACTATCAAAACTGTGAGACTGCCTGGAGCTGGCATTATATTTCAGGTTATCACGAAGAGGTACAGCTCCTGCCATGCTCAGTACCAAGTCACAAGGTTTTATTTTTACTTTCATTAGAAAGATATTATTAGAATACCTGAATTAAAAAATAAGAACAGTTCTGTTTTCATGCTGAAACTTGATTTGAATATTTTATGGTACACAGTCTGAAAGTAACTCATTGCAGGAAAATTATTTTCCTTGATTTACAAACTTAAAACAAACCAGAGAAATATAGCTCTAGAGGAGAGATGACAGCCTACCTGAAAGAATGACTTTGTGCTCAGAATCCCCCCATATAAATCAACATAGCTGATCATCAACTATTGGGGAATCTTTATATAGAGAAGTATTTTGCTTAAAGTAATCCGTAAAGTGCCCAAAACAACACATCAACACTAGCGTAACAGTATTTGTTACCGCAAGAGGGACAGAGATGGTAGAAGGAAGAGAGAGAAGGGAAGAATCTGTCTAATGTAGTCTCATCCATTATTCATTTCTGAGTCTTTATGACTTTACTAGGTTTACAAATCAGCTTGAGTGTTAAAATTCCTTCCTAAAGCACCATAACCATCAGACTCTAGACACTCAAATTTAATAGCAAATATTGGCTCCCACAATCGAGCTATTGCCCTTCAGATTTACTTTGGTCTAGTTCTTAAAAAAGATAGAAAAGGGTCTTTCATACTATAACATCCCATCCCTACAAAACCAGGCAGCATCTCTACACACCTTCCATGTTACCTATCCCTGTTTCCACCGCCTGTGCATTTTCTTCTTGCCTTTTAGTTTGAGCAGCAGGTATTGACTCAGCCATGCCTATTCTTTTGCCTCCCTTTCCTGACTCCTTATACCCATGGATCAAGAGCTCTTGCACTCCGTGGAAAGCATCCTTAAATATCTGCCAGCTCTGTTCTGCTCCCTTATCTCTCTAGGGACCTTCCCAGGGAGTCCTATTGGTCAACTACTTGAAGAATTTGCTTTCCTAAAATTCAGGATACTGAATTTACTCTTCACCTGACCTGTATCCCTCCAAACTACAAGCTCCACTAGTGTGTGATCACTTCCTCCTCTATACGAACTCATCAATTATCTCACTTGTGTTCGTAACCATCAGCTCCAGTATCACATTCCCTCTGTTATTACTGTCTACTACCTGGCTTAATATTTATCCTCAATACTCTTCCGGAGTGCCCTGGGGTACCTACAGCTCAGCATGCTGCTTTTCCAGCAGATGTCAGGGTGGTTGAAATTCCTCAGAAAGACAAGAGCCTGAGTGTCTGATACCCCCTGTAGTTGGAGCAAGAAGGCTTCATCAACAGGCTCCCCTTGATCAGTCTGCCTCGAGACCATAAGCTTTCAATCTCCTTGCCACATTATATTTCACATCTTTTTGCTATGCAAATTAAAGCCTTGTACAATTGTTTCCTCCATTTCAGAACATCAGAGGGCTAGCACTCTATTGCACATGGAATAGATCTGCTCTCTGTCCACTTTCAAAGCAGAGGCTGCCCCCCATCTGCTGATTACCACAGGGGGCCCTGCAAATGTAGGGGGCCTCAAGAGAACATCGCTATGAATTGCGTTAAATGCAAGGCTCATTAAAAAATGTAATACCCTATAAAATTCAGCATTAATTTAGGGGCCAAAACAGGACGAATTTCCAGGTCTTGCGCTCCAAAGGAAGGGTTGTGGGGCTGTAGAGAGACAGAAGGAACAGACTGATCTGAGCTCACTGAACTCTGTGAGGTTATCAGATATACAGCTGTTTTAAGCTCATTGCGACTAAAGAGACCACAAGAGATGCAATCCACACCTTGTATGCAAAAAAATCTACACATCATTCTACAAACTAGGGAAGTGAACCATAATGATGTCTGGGAAAGATAAGTAATTCTGTGTAATAAAAGCTGACCTCAGCTTTGAAAACTTTCTGCTCTCTGATGACAACCGTGGAAAATACAATACACAGAGTTCACCCTATGCACTACTCCAGTATGTATATCTGCATATGCACTACTCCAGTATGTATATCTGCATATGCACTACTCTGTGCATCTTTGCAAGTGAATTTCTCTTAGAGAGCTTAACCCATACATTTTCTTCCACACACAAATCAGATCTATAGCTAAAGAAAGATTTTTCATTTTCTATTCACACAGACAACATGAAAAATTAATTCCATGGCCGATGAGCACCCTGGCAGCGCTTTGATTTGTCACAATAAATAAGATTTATGTAAACCTTCATATATTAAATTGATGTCTGTTGCTGACAAAGAGTAGAAGAACTCCCTCCAGAACACTAGGTAGTCTTTGCGTGTTTGGATAACTTTTCACAAGTACAGAACTTTTCCAGTCTTCTACACGGGGATTGGAATCAGTTCATATTTTCTGAGAGAAATTCTTTTAAATCATTACATAGTTTCTTTTAAGAACTATTTTAACGAGGAATGGGAAATGAGTATTAGGGCATATACATTGACTTCCAAATGTTTTGGGACTGCATTGGAATGGTTATGAAAAACATGCCTATCATTCACCAGATTTGAACATCTCCCCCCCGTCCTGACCTGTCACTTTTTCACTGTGGTATGTGGGTTATACTTTTGCTTTTGTGTATTATGGGATTGCAGAGGTGCTTGTATGACTTGCGACATTGTTTTTGAGATGAAAGATGGTTTTAGAATAAGTTGAGCATCTCTGACAAAGACTACAGCTGCATCATAGATCACTAAGGAAACTTTCATTTCAACTGTGGAAAACACTTTACAGTTCACATCTGTTACATATTGTTCTGACATTGATAACTTGTTTTTGTAAAGTATGTATTTCTTTGAATTTGTCATTAAACTACTTCTGAGAAATGCATCTGACTGATAATTCTTCCAAGGAAGATTTCATAACTAAGTATTTACATTTCTATTGTTAGATTTCAAATTCATAGGCTGAAACAAATCAGACTTAAAAGAAACAGACACATTAACTGAATTTTAAAAGAGTCAAAGTACTAAGCAGTAGATCATCTAGAAGATCAAAGTTTACTCCTAAAGATCATGGAAAGATTTTAAAAGCTCAAAAATATTTGCATCAGTCTGAATTTCATAGGATCAAAGAATTATAGAATGTTGTTCTTATATGAAGTACGATTTGTAGCTCATGATTAAGAAAATGGCACTTCAGGGCTGTTTCTCTTCCTTTGGTATCTATTCATGCATATAGAAATAAGCACTGCTACCTAACATGGTTGCTTGTAACAATATCTTATTTTTGTCACATACCACAAACCATAAATAAGTTAGGAAAATTCTACCAAGAAGCTATTCTAACGATTCAGCGAAGTAACCAGAGAAATAAAATTGATCTAATATTTTTTTGAACAATAAATTAAAACATGAAGAATAAGTTTTTCCTCTGTTAATGGCTAAGAATCTTTGTAAGCAATTCTATACGGCATTGACTGTAAGGAAATTTACTGTGATTTCATTAGATATGACGAGTTCTTAAAAACAGAACAACTCAAAGAAAACATTTTTATTTAAATGAAATGAAAATTCTTCCTAAAAAAACCAACTTTGATGAAAGAGTTTTTGTGTCTGAAATTTGACTACAGTCTCTGCAAAAACTTTTTTCTTCTCTAATTTAATTCATTTTTGCTTTTCATTCACTATCACACCTCGTATTATGCAAAGTATAGCTCTGAATGCGTTAGTCCATCCCTGTATACATTTAAGACACTAAGTTTTACAACCATTTCAGATCCACAATTTTAGAAAATATTGTAGACATCTAAGAATTAATGCTGTCAATAGACTGAAAAAAATTAAGAAAACTGAGTAATATGATCAAAAGAAAGTACTGAGAGCATATTTCAGTGAATAACCACATTGTTAAGAGGTACAAAGAAAGAACAAACTGGGTAAAAAGTTATGCCAAGAAAACCCCAACCCAAATCAGAGACCAAAAGGAAATGCACATGAATTATTTAATGCACAACTGCCCATAAAAAAAAAAAAATCACTGAATAGCAAAACTTGAATGGCCGCTTCGTATTCCTACTTGAAAGTAGACACAGTTTGGATAACAGATCCTAAAACTATTAACAGGCAAAACAGACGAATTGGGAATCTTCATAAGATCAAGAAAAAAACATAAGCTTTGTTCACATTTTCTAGCTACCATTTTAAAAGTGTTCTCAGACAGCTGAAACAAAGTAGCTGGCATAAACTGATGCTGCCTAGTTGACTCCCAAACCAGATGTGTTGATTTGAGCACATTGAGCTTCTGACCCATTGTTTCATTAACCAATAAAATTTTAGTTTATTTCTGCCATCCTGATGAGGTGGGACTCCAGTCAAGTCACACTCCATTAAATGAATGCTACACATACACAGTTAAATGAAGTTATTATTGGACCTTTACTATAAAATGATGATAGACTTAACAGAACAAATACCTACTCCATACTGGGACCTAATTAGGTTTGTATAAGATACAATCTGACTCAGAAAGAACATCTCTATGGTAACCACAGGCTTGCTTGTTTGTTAGTTTTGCACTAAACTGACATTACTCTTCTGTTAGTTGATGCAAAAACAGGCCCTCAATGCAAAGAGAGAGTGGTACATGTGCTACCTACTCTTTTCAGTGGAAATCTCAGCTTTGCTTGCATTTCTGAAGCATATTAGTGCGGAAAAACAAACAAACAAACCAACCAACCTTGAGTCTGAAAAGGCTCATGGTGGATATGGACTTGTTAAAGTTCAGCTGTAGTTACCTCAGGAGAGTATGCTTCTGAGAACAAACATGTAAGTAGAGGTAAGGAACCAGAAACACCTGCACATGCCCAGGCAGACGGGGGCATAAATACATCTTCATACACTTAACTCAAAAAGTTAAAAAAAGTATTATCCTCACTTTGCAAACGAAACATGAGGGGAGAAAAAGTTAAAACAGATTCTGTTTCCTTTACTTGTGTTCATTTGAGATGTTCTGAGCAGGTGAATTAGGTATTATAAAAATTAATACAGGATATTGATCCTCAGCAAGGCCACCAGCCTCTTTGGCAGTGATAATGAGGCTTCCTGTCCAAGGTTTTCATAAGAAAAAACAGTTGTAATCACTTTTTAGGCCAAAGAGAAATAGTTGCAATCACACAGGTAAAAAAAAAGACTCACTGAATTTCATAAAGAAGGTCTGCAGTGAAGTGTTCTTAACTCTTTCAGTAGATGTCACAGATCCATCAGCATTTTGAAAATTTCACAGCTAATCAATATAAATGCTCTCTCTGGGGAAATTAAAATTTAATCTCAAAACTGAGTCAATGAAAACCAGCTTTTTTCACCTTGTGACAAAAAGAAAGGCTTGTGCGTTTCAGGTTTTCTGAAAAAAAAAAAACCCTCAACCCAAACACTAACAAAACCTAAAAATTTTTATTCCCTAAACACTGGGAAAAAAGAGCTTTTTGAAAAAGGCTTCACAAATAATTTGCAAGTGCCAAGAGTGATTTAATAAAGCAGCTCTAGTTAGATCTTACATATACCACTTTCATACACAAGGATGGCCATGACAGAGAGAAATTCAATGAAAACAGTAAAGATACACACTTAAATTCAACTTCATACACAAGAAAGTATTTTTAATCTATATGAAGGAATATTTCATTAAATTATTAGAAAGAAGGAAGTTTATAGATAAAGAATAACTCCTGAAAAACTTTTTTTTTTTTTTTAATCTATCTGCAAATTGAATAGAATCATAGAATCACTGAGATAGGAAAAGACCTCTAAGATCATCCAGGCCAACACCATTGTGCTTACTAAACCATGTCCTGGAGTGCCACATCTACATGTTTTCTGAACACCTGGGAATGCTCTGCAGACTTGGGAATAACATTTGTTTCAATGAGTTTTAAAATATCAGAGATTCCTATTAGAAAAACATAGCAGTTCAATTGCATCAATTTAAGATTAAGAGTCTAAAGTTGGAAAATAAAGCATTTTCAATACTATAGAAAGAGATGGGTTATATTCACAGGAAGATAATAGAATTCATGCCGATAGAGCCAGATAAAACCAAACGTATTCTTGACTATTTAGTTCCTGCAGTTGTACCATTAGTTGAGAACAAAGCTGTCACATATACGCACACAGAAAATTTTGAAAGTCTGACATGTTTTAACAGAGCTTGATTCCTCAAACAACATGACAGCAAACAGATAAAAGAAGGAAACTAATCTAGGCATTGTATTAGACATCAAATGTAATAATCCTCCTTCCACCACTATGCAAAAATCCTACAGCCACCAGCCAGGTTGAGCAGTCAGAGGTGCACAGATCCTCCCTGTAAGCCTCAGCCTTTGAATATGAAAATTCTGCTTTGTCTGGTTTTCTGAAATCAGTCCTTTCTTCCACCCCAACAAAAAGGAACACAGATTTCTTCCCTTGTGTCATCTAGTTACTACAACAAGGGTTTACTGGCCCAAACAACATGAGCAAGACTACAGGGATGTTGTGCTGTGCATGCTTAGTTCTCGCATCGTCTCAATTCGTGTTTGCAACCTTTATTTGAGCAGCAAGCAACAAAGTACAAAATATCCATTAAAAAAAAGCAAAATTTAAAAGCTAATACCACCAAACAAAGCGCAGGAATACGTAAGGATTTTTTTCTTCTTCACTAGAAACTTGGCTACAGATTACAAGGCAAGAACAAAACCTGAACCTACCTTAAGAGTAAATGAGATGGATTAATTTCTAGAGTCAAAATTCAGTATCCTAATTCATTAGTAATATCTTTTATATTCCCTGTATTAGTAAGCACCAAAGAGCTACCAACTTTTTTAAGACCTATATCTACCTATATCTAACAAATACAATTATTCAATATATGGTCTTACCAGTAGCTACTCACCCCTCTCCAAAAAAAGAAGATGCTAAAACACCTACATGCAATCAATCCCCCCAAAGACTTATTTTTCAGAAAAACAAGTGCACTCATCACAAATGCTACTTCAGCCAATTCAGACACTAAATGCATTTAAAAATAAATTCTCTTATCACAAACCCAAGTCAAACTTGACCAAAGCTCCCCTCTTAACCTAGACCTTTTAATTCTCTCCATTATCTAACACAGCTGCTCCTGGGCTAGTAACAAGGTGCAGATGTGTTTGTTTCCCACTCACTTAATGTCTTCTGCTTCAATATTAAACCTTGTTAGGGAAAAGGAGTTTGTGAACTTTGATTTTATTTTGTACTTTCTCAGTTGACTGAAGTTCTGTGAAATAGGTGTTTCCTGCTAATTCTGTAGTCTGCATGCATCTTTTGGAGGAAGTCTGCTGTGCAGGGGTTATTGTGGGGTTATTAGGAGACAAGAGTCAGCTTGGAAACCACCTGCAGTGGAAGTGAAGCACGGGGATTCCAATGTGTTGAGAGACATCACACACTTTGGCCCTTACTGCAGTATTATAGGGGGGGATAAAAAGCAGAAAATCAAGATTTATATTAACATTTCTTTTGTAGTAAGATCCTTTGAAGCTTGATAGGGATTTTTCCTACATGTATTCAGCCACATTAGTGATACTTTACGCTGCAACACTTAGCAAACAGATGGAGTGGGCAGGAGACAAAAATCCTTTGTTTGGTTCATGGATAAAACAACTGTTTACACAAAGGCATTTGAGTCATGGATAATTTTTTCAAAGAGGATTAAGACAACTCAAGAACAGCATGGGGACCAATCTAAGTGGTAGCAGGTTGTGAAAATATAAGAATACTATTCGTTCTGCACAGAATGAGATAGGATTTTCATGAGAGAAAAAAATACAGTTATAGGGTATATACAGAGATAAAAACGTATTCACAAGGGCCAGATTAAGATTGTTCTGACATGGTCTAATGTTTTGGTGTTTGCTCATACAAATGTAATACTATTTTTATAGTGGAAAGGGGAGACAAAGGGGCTTGCAGAGAGTATTTTTTCTTACTTTAGCTTTGAATGTGATCTAGATAGACACATATCATTATGAGTTCCAATAAATTGTTTACGATTCCAAGGAAGGTCTATTTCTACAGTATAATTATTTTCTTAAATATATGCATGACTGGGATCTTTAGTGGTATTCTAATTACTGGAATCATTGTTATGAATGAGTAAAACAAGTTGTTAGTGCATGCACAGGGATTAAACATGAGGAAGCTCATTCCATTATTATATACTGCAAAATGGAACACTGCCTCCACCCAATATACTCACAGTTCCTAAAAACTACATGACCAATTGGATTTAGTTTTGAAAATATTTATAATTTTGCTTCCTTTTTTCCAAACCTGGTCGAGAAAGGAAGGGAAGAAATGGAGGATAAGAGACTAGAATTGTAAATAATTTAGACAAAAATTGTGTGTTTCTGCAAGTTTTCATTATAAAATGAAACATTTTTGCTATAAAAATATTCCATAAATATTTATGATCTTAAAAACATAAAAATGCTTGACCAGTTCAAGCTGTAGCTGTTTTTTTAAAATAATGGCACACACCAACACGTCAAGAAACTGACAGCACTCCATTATTTATCATTCACAGACTTTCACATCTGAGGATAACAAAGAGATGAGTAGTAGCAAAAATGGAGCTGTCACGAATAAGTTGTGCCCGACCTGCTTAATTTCCTTTAACATTCTTTACCGGCCTAGAGGCTTTGTGGAAGGAGAATTAGAAGATTCAGATGTTGTGAGTTTTACCCAGTGTGTCCCGGAGGACAGTCTCATAAAAAAGATGGGTAAACTTGGACTAGACTGTGTTAGTGGAATGCATAACAACATCCATGTTTTACAGCTAAGAGGGAAGGATGTACTGAGTTGGACTTGTCAGATCTTTGCCGTGTGTCCAACCCTGTGCAGTGAGAGGAGGGTATGTTTGTTAAGTGTAGATTAAGGAGGACTTTCAGCACATGGAGAGAACTAACAAGGACTTTCAGCGTACAGAATATTCATCTTGTCAAGATGGAGAAATGGATTGAAAACATGGGATGCAATTTCCCAAGGACGAGTGAAATGTGCCACACAGGCACAATAAATTTCACAGAGCCTGGAGGAGAAATGATGGTTTGGTAGCAGTTCTGCATAAAACAGGCCGTGGTTTGTATGTAGTCACAAGATGAACTTGATCCAACAATGCAACGCCGTTGTACAAAAACGTTCCTCATCCTGGAGTGCTCTGCCAGGGGCTAAATTTGCCACAGCAGGATGGTAGTGCCCTCTGCAAACATTGCAGTTCAGGAAGAATCCACAGGGACCAACAGTCAAAGGTAAGACACAGAAATGGTGAGAAGTCTAGAAAACCTTTCAGGAAAGGCTAAAAGAGTAGGGATTGAGAAAATAAAGGGGAAACTGGTAATAAACACAAAGTAAAAAAAAGGCTGTTTAAGATGGCATACAATGTTTTGTACATCTGTGTGAATGGGACAGTTACAAGAAGAAAAGTTCAGGTTAGACATCCAAAAATCCCTTTAGTAAGAACAGAGATGTGCTCAGAGTAGATTGCCTGTTGTAAGGTTTCAAGACTCCAGAAAAATGTTTAATACATTTCTGTCAAGGATGCCACGTGTTCTTCCAACCCCATTCTAAAAAAGGGACCTCTTAAGGTCCTCTCAATCTAGTTTTCCATTACAGGTTTAGTTTAGTGCTTTGTAAATGACATGCATATGCTGATATGGCACGTGAAATGAGATGCAGTTGAATGATGACTTTCAGAACTGGGTTTAATCTTAAATGTGAAAATGCACCAGAATCAGGCAAAATTTGGAGATTTCTTTTTTTAAAAAAGGTGTGAAATATCGCTATTTTAAGGAAATGCTTAAAACTGTGATCATGTTCTGATTTTGAAACTCCTCTCATCCTTTTTGGGTGTGATTCTACAGAAGCAAGATTCAAAGCTATCAGAGAACCTGCCATTGTATTTCCTCTTCACCAGGAAACAAAAGCCCAGGGCCACAGGACCTCTTGTCTGTTGAGCAGGATGAGAGGATGGATTCCCACCAAAAAAAGCAACAACGGGGTGTTTCCTTTCCCTGTGTTCTACCATTTTTACAAAGAATTATATGATCCTACGGCACAGGAATGTTCTGTCAGTGAATGAGTTGGGGGCATACTAATAGAAGAGAGAGCTTCTGTTTGTACACAGATATCTGGTAATCAGTAATGATGTGAAAGCGAATACAGAAAGGTTCATAACAGTTAAATGGGAGTTTGTTGAAATATGATAATTTTTTAAATTGTGGCTGAGTTTGGCAGGGACTTTTTAAGCAGGATTTCAGCCAACATCTGAAAAAGTGCATATCAAGCAGCCTTGGGCTTTTAATTTAATTTATATTAACCAGCCTACTTGGAGTTTTCAAATTGATTCACCACCACTGTTTGAACATTCTGTGACAGAAGCAATGCATATTAAAGTAGCTAAAGTTCTCCTTTCAGCATGCCTAATTAACTGTATTTTTGTCACAGGCAGTAGCAAAATATTGGAATATATATGTATTCTAGAAACTAGACAGAGAATTTTAGAGAAAAAGAATAGAATAAAAATAAAAGAATAGAATAAAAATCACGATTTGGCAATGACGACATTGGGTATCTTCTTTTTTCATGATAGTATATTCAAGTATTCTTTTTTGCAATAATGTCAATAAAATAATAAAAAATTCTCAATTTCCTTGTATGATCATTTTATGCTTAAGTAAAAATGGTTCCATAATAGTCTAGAAGATACTAAGAAGATTCAAAAGAATCGAATCGGTGATACCATCAGAAAAATTCAGGCTGCAGGTTACTGCTGAACAGTGAACACAGAAAATAATCTCAGCAAATATGCATGAGACTACGTTGCCTGAGCATTTTGGAAAAATAAACATATTTATAACAATCTGAAAATTACCTACATAGAAGAGGAGTTAGACATTCAAAATAACATGCTTGCTGTGAATAATTCATCCAGTTTCAATATTTACTCTTACATACACTTGAATGGAATTACTTATATCTATGCAACCATAATTGTCAGAGTATTTCAATTCCATTTTCTGCCACAGGTTTCTGTATGACCTTGAGCAAGTCACACAGATTATTTGTACGTCAGTCCTGCCCTCTGAAAAACAGCAATGAAGGAACTGACAGAGGATGAAAAGCTTCTGATGTATACAGGTAAAGTTATATCAGCAGGGGCACTTAAGAAACCAGTATAGAGCCTTTCAGAGATATTGAACAATATGGGAATTTGTAACATAATGTTGCTATTTACATCTAGATAAACAGAATAGTGCTGAACCATGATCCAATGGGGGTTTTAACCATCTCCCAAACTATTCCTCAAGGAGGGGTTGTAAAAGGAATTTGGCCTCAAACCCTGTGTTATGTAGCAGGGCCAGCCTCTATGTCCACAGGTTAGATACTACTATGGTAAACGTAAAGATGACACTGTATTTTATTAGCTGATGTAATACAATAATACTTATGCAGTGACAATTTTATTCAAAGCAGTTAGCACATTTGTTTCATCAGATTAAGTTTAAATAAGTTTTATATCTCATTGTTACAATCTTCTCTTTTCTCTTTCATTTCAGCCTTTGTTTTAACCTGTTGTGATTATGCAGTTTCTTAAGGAAAAGAAAGAGACATGGCAAGAATGAAATCCTCCAAGACTTCATATTAACCTACAGAAAAGGGCACTTAGTTTGTAAGAGAAACAAAATGCATCTAAAAAGGATAAAGAAAGGACCAGACAGCTGCGAATAAGGGTAGTCCTACTTAAAACAGCACTAGCAGCAAGTTGAACAGGCATACTTGCCACTTTGTCTATTCCTGCACACATCACGGGCTGCAAGGAAACCAGTACTGTGACAGATCATTTATATTAATACAATGCACCTGCCAAATTATTTATACACCATAAGCATCAGCCTAGAGAAAGTGCACTCAGGGAACTTCACTGGTAGAGAAGAGAGTCTTCACTGGGAGGAGAGCATGTTAAAATAGTGCAGGATTTTGCTCTCAAATACACTACTGCAAATACAGAGGGATGCCATTGAAGCCTGTAGACTCAGTCTGAATTCACACCAGTGAATGTGATTGACAGGAGAAAAAGCATGAAATCACAGCACAAAGTGATAAGTCACTGACAAGAAAATTGGCAAGAGAAATACATGTCTGTGTGAGATTGATCTACTATTCTGTGTGTTTTTCCTGCAATGACTGAGCTTCTCTAGAGTGTTTTTTTCCAACGGTAATTAGTGATTTTCTCATCTCTAAGTTTACACTAACTCTAAATTGCTGAGTATTCCCAAAGTTAGAAAACCTAAATAAAATCTACAATTTATACCAGCATGGTTTTGAAAGCAAAACAGAAATATGCTGGTAAGAAACATAGAAACATCTTGGTAAATATTAGTGGCTTCCACTAATATTTAGTTAGATTTGTTATTAAGCAACTTTTATATCATATTTGCTGATTTAGAGAGGGTTTCCATATTAATAGGTCAGTACTGTAATGCAGAAATATTCCATAAAAGGTCCTTCAAAATTTATGCCTTACACTCAGCATTTTGAAATTTAGTGTGCTTATATTTGGTTCCTCAAAGAGAGAAGTTTTCAGTGTTGACACAAAGATGGATTTAGGAGAAGCAGTATTCTTTATTCAGTGCAGAACATATAATTTACTACATGTTTGATCTGAAGGTCATTAAACTTTATTGGGGTTTTTTTCAACTGATTACACAGACTTCAGATCAGGCCCTCTGTTAATGTATCTAGGTCATTGTCCCATTACCTATGATTTTATAAGGATCACATCCTAATGTATGATTGAGTTGCTTCACACATAAATCAATGTGCACATACAATTGATGGTTGATATTATTCTTTTAGCTTCCTTACTTTGAATTGTGTTGTGTGAAAGTATATGTATGCATCACAAGAAGTGTGACCAGCAGATCAAGAGAGGGGACTCTGCTCCTGTGAGACCTCACCTAAAGTACTGCATTCAGTTCTATTCCTTAGCACAGGAAGTACATGGATATGTCAAATTGAGTTCAGAGAAGGCCACAAAGATGATCCGAGGGCTGGGGCAACTCCCACATAAGAACAGGCTGTCCTTATGTGGGAGTTGTTCAGCCTGGAAAGAGAAGGCTCTGGGGAGACCTAAAGCAACCTTCCAGTACTGAGGGACTCTTTATCAGGAAGTGCAGGGATAGAACGAGAAATGATGGTTTTGAGCTGAAAGAGGGGAGATTTATATTAGATATTAGGAAGAGAGTGTTGAGGCAGTGAAACAGGTTGCCCAGAGGTGTCATGGATGCCCCACCCCTGAAGGTGTTCAAGGCCAGGCTGTATGAGGCTTTGAGCACCCTGATCCAGTGGGAGGTGCCCCTGCCCATTACAGTATCACAGTATCACAGTATCACAAGGTTGGAAAAGACCTTTGAGATCATTGAGTCCAACTTGTGACTCAACACCAACACCTACACCTACTCGTCGTCTAAACCATGGCACTAAGTGCCTTATTCAATCTGCTTTTAAACACCTCCAGGGACAATGACTCCACCACCTCCCTGGGCAGCACATTCCAATGTCCAATCACCCTTTCAGTGAAGAATTTTTTCCTAATATCAAGTCTAAACCTCCCCTGACGATGTTTGAGACCATGTCCTCTTTTTCTGTCACTGGTCGCCTGAGAGAAGAGACCAACCCCTGCCTGCCTACACTCTCCTTTTAGGTAGTTGTAGAGAGCAATAAGGTCTCCCCTGAGCCTCCTCTTCTCCAGACTAAACAACCCCAGCTCCCTCAGTCGCTCTTCATAGGACTTGTGCTCCAGCCCCTTCACCATCTTTGTTGCTCTCCACATGCCAGCATCTCAACATCTCTCTTAAACTGAGGGGCCCAGAACTGGACATTGTTTCCATGTCAGGGAAGGTGGAACTGGATGACCTTTAAACCTAAACCATTCTATGATTCTACGATAGGTACCCTCAAACCAGAAAGGACATTTAAAATTACTCAGTATGCCTAAACAATTGATCAGTAATTAATTAACAAATTTAAGGACCAATTATTTTTCTGTCTTCTTTTTCAAACTGACACCACATAACAGAAAATAATCTTTCAGAGTAAGAAATACAGAGATGTTGACAACACGGTGAGTGTACAGTTTTCCAGGATGCATAGCTTGGATGGCTATATAAATGCTAAAATTCTCTTTTTCCCTTTTAAGTAGAAATTGGCAGACACATTGTTTGTAATGTATAAATAATATAAACAAGAGAGGAACTCTTCTATTCTCAAAACAAGAGAAGCAAACATGGAAAATACCTTTGTAGTACAAATATTTCAAAGGAATACTTATCAGTATTCTACCTACTTGAATCGAAGGAAAGATTGTCCTTCACGCTAATAAGCTTTGATTTACACTGGTTTTACCCTACCCTCTTCAAAATGGTGAACTGTAAAACCTTGCCCATTTTGTGAGCAAAGTGAAGTTGGGGTGACAGCCAGATATCACTCAAATAAAACTGAATGAGGACATTATAAGGTACGTTATAAGACAGGGGTAGGGGCGAGCAATAGGTCTTGCACTCAATTAAGTAACAAGAGGAAAATCAGAACTGAATGTGAGGCAAAAGATATTAATGAGAGTATAAGTGGAAAAAAAAAATGAAGGAACTGATGGACACCTTCTGCAGTGGACAGGTTACACCTGAAAATTTGTGTACAGCATCAGACCATGAGGTCTGCAGATTTGCACACAGAGTGGATCCAGGGAGCTGATAGGCCAGGGCTACAAGAGTTACACTCTGCCCTCAACTCCATGTAGAGACACTATAGGATACGGTGAAGCTAATCCTGCTTTCATACCTGCTGCATCCCGATTTTCTCTTAAAGAGGATGAATGATCATCTAAATACTTTTGAAAACCTACCTCAATAACAAGATTGTATTTAGAATATGATATTCCCCCCATTGTTACTAACAACTTTGTGTGTTGTGAGAAGTATTTAGCCCCTAAGGTGCATATTGTAATTTCACTCCTGCTTCCCCTGGTTCTTTTTTTTGGCCTCACGCTCAACTTCTAAAATGCTTCCACAAAACAACCACACCTGAAATAATTTGGACTGTGGTTACTTAAAAATTAGACGTCCTTGCACAGAGATGTCCTTGCATATTTATAGACCTATTATTATACAGTTATTTTAATCCAAATAAGACACAATTAACATTATTTACTACAGTGGAAGTTGAATAATTAAATACATTGTGGAAAAGAGCAGGGATATTTTTCTGACTTTTATATAATTTATGGTACAAATTGCCAGGTTGCAGAGATCAGTAGGTTCTCGGTTCTTATTCAGCTGTGAAATCTGCAACTATTTTAGGCTTCATGAAGGACTAAAGCAAATATAAGGTTGTCTCTGTTTTTTGGTTATCTAATAAAAGGTTAACTCCATAACCTTGACTTGCCTCTGACCCTAAGCTAACACTTCCTTAGTAAAGCATTATTCCATTCTGAAATATTTTCCTTCATTCAGTTATTTCATTCAGACTTTTGGAAGAGCTCTTTTAGCTAAAAACGTGACTCAATATCTTATGTCCTTGTCCCCCAAGGAACAGAGGGTGGGACGGATATCACACAGAGAGGAAGGAGTGTGCTGCTCTTGACAGCTCAAAGCACACAGTTTCCCATTTCATAGTCCCTTTATCTGTGTTTGTACCAATAACAGCAGTTTGTGTTCCCTGGTGTGGATTTAACATAACATCTTGAGCAGACATACCTAAAGATGAAGGGTTCCTTATATGTTTTGTTTCCAGTAGTAATAATTACCGCTAAAGATCGAGTTGGCTTTGAATTTTGAAAGTTACTCCTTTAAGAGGAAATTATTTATATATTTATATATAAACTGCCAACAATTTTGTTTAATTAATACATATTATTTCACCTTAAGTAACAGTAGAAGAATTTCTAATATTAGGACTTTTTGAAAATCATAGATTTCTGTTGTCATTTTACTAATTATTTTCCTGCCTAGAACTGCTCTTTATGGTAGGAAAGAATGGAAATTGCAGGAAAATTATTTGCTTTATCTGTATTTGGAGAAATTTTAATAAACTCATTAGCTTTATTGGATATTATTATTACTAAATAGGAAAAATCCTGCAGTCTGAGTAGCTCATCTACGGCGGACTTCAATTTTGGGTCAGTGTTTAGATTTTTGGTGGGCTTTTTTTATTTATATGACAGTTTCTTGAACTGGTATTATGTCTTTATATATAAATCACCACATAAACTTCACTAAAACAACAGCAAATAATGAGTTTTTCTTAATACAGAAAACATTACTGATGAGATCGAAGGCTGAACTAAAATACTTGATGAATGGTTTAACACCCAAGTCATCTTCAATTTTGTATTCCTAATACAACAGTACCCTCAATGAGTTCTAATTAAAATGTTACTATATCTTGATGAAATACTGAAATGAAATCCAGATCAGCATGTTGGTTAATTTCTAATCAATTTCCCTATAACAGCAAAATACAGTTTGCAGTCTCTTCACTTACTAATCATGAGGGTGTCATTATGTAGTCTTTGCTGTCTACCTCCAGCGATAATCAGGGTAAAAAATACTCTAAATTTAACTACAAATAATTGTCCCAAGAGGAGTTCCAATCAGCTACTCTAAATTTAATTAAGTGCATATTCACTTTTTGTGGTTCCCCTCCCCCAGCCCCAATTAAGTTCTTAGTGCAGGTTCGGAATGGTTTTAATAGATTTCAGTATAAAATTAAAGAATTTAGCTCAACGTAAATATGTGGGTGATTATGTGTGCGCCTGCTGCCTAAGCAAAGAGAAGGAAAATGCAACATCTCATTTCCCTATATACTAGGAAGGATAGTCAGAAAATAGCCAATATAGGAGACATTACTAATGATGCTGTACATACTGAGATGAATAGAACCAGAAAATTAAAGAAAAATAACATAAACACCACACTAAATAAAAGTTTTCTGTTTACCAATAGCTAATCAGAGTGATGGAAAGAATGATCAGTGTATGGAAACTAAGTGGCAAGGTCAGAGAAAACGCCCAAAGAGATGCAGCTGTTCTGATCACTTAATTTTCCATTTTAAAACCCTCTTCCATGTCCTGCAACATCAAGACTCTTTCTCCTATGGAAGATTTTCTTAGCAGCATCTCTGCTATACCTGGGCTAGCAAAAGTGTCTTTCAAACACCTAAACACAGGTCTTCCTTATTATGCGTGAAAGTATTAAGTAGCAATAAAAATAAGTGACTTTAATATGCTTTTTTACTGTTATTGGCACCTTTCTGTGTAATAATACTTTCTTATCCAAAAAGAGAATTGGACACTTTCAAGAAGGAAGAACTCTGGTTTCCACTAATAAGAGATCCATCTTGAATGGTTATGGAAGTGAGTGATATTTAATGACAGTGATCACATTCTTTTTATAAAGGAAAGTGCTAGATTCAAGCTTTTTATGTAGTGTAAATAAATTAAAACTCTGTCTCCCTACATTTCTAGACCCTCTGCTCAGTCCAGAGCCTGCTTTGCTTGCCAAATTTTAAATACCTGTCACTATGAAGTATGTTCTGAGCCCTTGGCTGATGTTTTCCTCTAGTGAATAGATTTTTTTGTCTACTTAATAGGTGCCAAACTGGAAACTTGTTAATAAATTTCTATTACTGCCAACTTCCTCTGGTTCCTTTTGTTTTAGCAAAATTGGATCTCAGAGAAGATACATATCCATACCTCCTTCATGTCTCAATACTAATTAAGTAATATGGACTTAATTAAGCAGAAGACAAGCTCTGCAAATATATAATGTTTAAGTAGGTAGCGTTGACCTTCTTCCCATGACTTATATATTACCACCACAAAACATCTGCTACATCACTATCATTTCTTTTTTCATACTGTTCAGCCTAACCAACTACGTGACTTGGAATGTTTTGAGCTTGAAGAAATTACTTGCTAAAACAAGAAAAAAGAGCTGCTACTGAAACAGATAGGTGCTATTACCAAGTTTTCTTATTAAGGCCACTATAATTCCACAAATAAAAAAAACTTCTCAATCAGGAGCAAAGCAAGCCTGTCCTTCACTTGACTGAACTCAGTCTCACACACTAATGTGTGGGATAACAGTGTGAACAAGCCAGCTCACACAGAAGGTGAAGCTAGGTGTAAACCTAGATCTCCATTCAGCATTTTGTATATATGGGGAACAGAGGCATTATTAAGATCTGCTGCTGGCCTCTGCCATGTCAACTTTGGCAATACATGAGTGACAGTAGGATAAAAAGAAGCCCTGACATTGTTAACACATGTTGTTTTGACATTTATTCCCGAGAAAATTAAGAGCATAAATGTGATGAACAAGTCTAACAAACCAAAATTCAGTATTCTCTATGTTGAAGGCAAGAAGAAGTGCTAAAATAATTTGGGATGTAATTGATCTTGGTTGGAAGCTTTTAGTAAGAAATTGTAATAAGCACATGAATGATGTCAGGCTGCTCCTATTGTGTTAGCTTCAGGTTAGTCTCAGATTTACTTCAATGCTCTTGTGCCCCGCGAGATTCCTTTTACTCTTCTTTTGAGAGCTGAGAGGAAAGAACAAAGCTGGAAGCAGGATTATACTAATGTACAGATTTCCAAAGTGGAACAAATAAAGTCATTTAAGCCATGTCCGAATTGCAGGAACCACAGTGGCAACTCCTTCATGAAATGAGCCCCTGGTTTACTTTGGGCTTGTGGATTGGAGGAAAGCCACATAGCGCAGACAAATTCTTGAGCTGCAGATCCACTGGGCATCTTCCCTGCCATCTGTACATACCCTGGGAGTAATCACATCATTGTGTGAAATACTGATTTTTGTCTACTTAACTTGGCATAGAAGCAAATGTATTCTGTTGTCATTTGTGATCAATAGGATAATACTGGTTACAGATCAAGGACTATGACCTCTTATGTAGACTGCATGGTTAAATAAGGCCCAAGTGCTCACTCGAGCTCTTATTTACTGTTGTATTCACTATTAAACAGCATTCAAATACTTTTGTTTTATGCATGCATTTTCTAGTGTACAATGAAACTGTATTGGTTAATACTAGACGCTGAAATTCTTATTAGCTACTCTAATTACTTTCATTACACTTACAAGAGTGTCCATTAAAATTTTATTGGTTTACTAGATATATTTACTATGGTGAGTATTGTAGTAACCTATTCTTCAATGCTTACCCAAAATATTCATAGGTTACACATTTAACCTCATTAAAAATACCATGTCTTTATTTTTTATTTCTGAGCAGCACAAGTCACCAAAACCATTATAATTGAGTGGTTTCTAAATACCAATGCACCTACAATGCAGTTTAGTTATGTCAAGCCAACCTCTTGAACTTAAATTTTCCCAGGATGTATTTCTAAAAGTGAAAATATCTCTACAGCATCGACAACTATACTACTACTACTACTACTACTACTACTACTACTACTACTACTACTAGTAATAATATTCATATTGCTATTTTGCAATATTTTACCTAGCATCTTCATATTAAAATATTGTTTCAATGGAAATTGAGCTAAGAAAGAAAACGATATGCTGGAATATATATGTAATATATGTTAACAATATGTTGTTGTTTCTTTAGTCTTCACATTTAATACATAACATCATATCTTCACTTGTTGTAAATATGTATAGAAGCATTCAATTAATAAAGCTGTGGTGATAGTCAACATCAGAGTATTTGACCAAAAGTATTTTCAGCTAGATTTGGAAAATGAGATTTCTCGTTAAGTTTTTCTCCACAGCATCAATATGAAAGTATTTGTAAAGCGAAATCAAGTCATAGAGATTCTGGCATGCACAAGACATATACATAACAGAAGATACGTGTGGACGACAAACGTATCTTTATGTCAGTGCACGTCTCTATAGATTGAGATAGAGATCTGTAGTGTCAGAGGGTTAAATTCTGCAAGATATAGAGCTCTGGAGTTGATTTGATACAGACAGATTTAAAAATATCAATATCCTCATTGCATTCTTGATTTCAAACAACAGGAGAATGGGTGCAAAATAAGACAAAATTTATGGAGATGTCATATTACTATAAAAATTCAGATAATATGAAATTTCTCATGAAGTAATTTTCCATCTCATGAATTCTGTTGTAATTATGAAAAAAGATTCACTTGCATCTCTAAAGTTTTCAAAAATGCATGCACACTCCTAATAGACAAAAAAATGGAAAGATGTAAATGCATGCAGTGCATGTATTAACATTGATCAGCTCTGGCAATGTGGCACCTCTGGAGCTGCTATAAACTGGCCACGGATTAAATTCATGCAGTATTTTCAGTACCATAATGTTTCCTTTTCCATATCTTCCACGTATTCCATGACTTGACATACCTAAAGGCAAAGGTTTTAAGTGAGTGAGTGGAAGTTTAGAAAATTATAATCATAGAATCATAGAATCACAGAATGTTTTGGGACAGAAGGGACCCTAGAGATCATCCAGTTCCAAGCCCCCTGCCATGGGCAGGGACACCTCCCACCAGACTGAGTTGCTCAAGGCCCCATTCAACCTGGCCTTGAACACCACCAGGGAGGGGGCATCCACAGCTTCCCTGGGCAACCCGTGCCAGTGCCTCACCACCCTCATCAAGAAGAATTTCTTCCTAATGTCTAATCTAAACCTCGCCCCTTCCAGTTTAAAGCCATTCCCCCTCGTTCTGTCACGCCAAGCCCTTGTAAAGAGCCCCTCCCCAGCTTTCCTGTAGCCCCCTCAGGTACTAGAAAGCTGCTATGAGGTCCCCCTAGAGCCTTCTTTTCTCCAGGCTGAACAACTCCAGCTCTCTCAGCATGCCTTCATAGCAGAGGTGCTCCAGTACTCTGATCATCTTCATAGCCCTCCTCTGGACCCACTCCAACAGTTCCATATTCTTCTTATGTTGGAGTTTCCAGAACTGGACACAGTATTCCAGGTGCGGTCCCTTGCCCTGCTGGCAATGCTTGTTTTGATGCAGCCCAGGACACGGTTGCTTTCTGGGCTGTGAGTGCACATTGCCGGCTCATGTCCATCTTCTCGTCAATCAGCATCCCCAGTCCTTCTCCTAAGGACTGCTCTCAATCACATCGTTTCCCATCCTGTATTGACACCAGGGGTTGTCCAACGCCAGGTGCAGGACCTTGCACTTGGCCTTGTTGAATCTCATGAGGTTTACACAGGCCTACTTCTCCAGCTTGTCAAGGTCCCCCTAGATGACATCCCATCCTTCTTGTGTGACAACTGCCCCACTCAGCTTTGTCTCATCCACGAACTTACTGAGGGTCCACTCAATCCTGCAGCCAGTATCATTAATGAAAATACTAAACAGTACAGACCCGGTACAGTACAGACCTCTGAGGAACACCATTTGTTACAGGTCTCCATGTGGACATCGAGCTGCTGACCATTACTCTCTGAATGCGACCATCTAACAAATTCCCTATCCACCAAACAGGCCACCCATCAAATCCATATCCCTTCAATTTAGAGAGAATGATCTTGTGGGGGACTCTGTTAAATGCTTGGCAGAAGTCCAGATAATAAAGATACAATGGCTTAAAGGATTTATGTTTTATTCTGCTCTAATAGCAGTGGTATGTACTATCACAAAATATAAAAACAATAACTTAATCCAAAAGAGACTAAAAGGCAATTCAATTACAGAGGCACTGACTTTTATCATCCTGAGGCTTTCTCCAGTCCCCATTGACTTTAATCAGGCTCCTAAATGCCAATAAAGTATAAGTCCAACATTGCAGATGTCAACTGTGATGCACTTCAGGGTAGCAAGTATCAAAAGAAATCTAATGGCTGTTTATGGCCTGATGGCAGATGAGATGATGGGGCTTGTTCAGAAACAGATGTCAACAACAAACCCCACTCCATCAGCAGGCGCTAACTGACATCCATTCTGACAGCTTCTTTCCTTTAAAAGCCATCTTTGCAGTCTAGGATGGACACACAGAAAACTTATCCAAAAGTTGTCAGTGTGACAGTTTTCATGAGAAACAATCCACTGAAATGAAGCAAAAACACTTGCAGCGTTCTCTAAATACCCTTCTGAAATGAATAATCGAAAATCAGATGTTCATATGACATATAAACTATATCTTTATTTAACCTAAGTAATATTCCATGAGGCAGCTGTGATTGGAGTTTGCTAATTTAATCTCTTATGCACAACACAACCTAAAGGCAGCAAGCACAAGAGCAGGTAGTGAGGAAGAATACCTGCACAAACTGAGGACAGTCAGAAGACAGACTTTAAATGGCCTCATGCTAAGATTTTCAATAAACATTAAGGAAGTCAGGTGTCTGCTTTCACTGGGAACTGTATGTCACAATCCTTTGGGGTTCTCTAGAAAGCTCATCTTAAATTAAACAGCAAAATCTTGGGCATTAATCTTCTCAAGTTTGGTGTTCCACCAGTCCAGTTTATTTTGACAGGCTACCTGCATAGAAAATTGTTGCTTAGATTTAGGTCTGGGTTTCCAACAGGGATTTCAGTTTGTATTCTCAGTGCCAGAAGGTCTCTATTAATAACATTTGTGGGTTTTATCAGTCCTAACTCTTAAAAAATACTGTGTCCCCTCGTTTAGAAATACTGGAATGTTACAATACAAATAGTTAGAAGTTTTTTTTTCAAAACCACTACAAAGACTACTTGAATTAAAGGAAATATTTAGAACCGTTCTAATGGCTCAAATATATGTTAGTTTATTAGGCAGGCAATCACATTTTTGACTGAGTGAAACACCACAAAAATGCCTTTTACTGCTTCATTTTCAGACTCCAGAACTCTGTTGCAGCACCAACTACACACTGTCTCACTGTCAAAAAATAATCATCTCAGATTTAACTTGCTGATCAAAATTAGATACTAAGATGTCTCCACACCAGAGTGCCCCTCTGTAACCACCCCATTCTGTAGCAGCCTCTATTTTCTGATGTAAATAGCAAAATGAAGGCATGCTGGTGTATGTTTTGCCTTACATTTTGCTAAGACAGTTTTGTACCAGGTAAGTAGGTACCTCTGAAGACTGAGAAAGGAAAAGGTCCCATGGTAGAACAAATATTCCTATATAATACAGTGTAAGAAAAGTATTCTAAAGTAATTTAAAGGGGGAAGAAAACAGGGAACAGAAGATTGGATACATTCAGAAAGATACAATTAGTATGCAAAGAAAGAATAAGTGTAAGAAAAGGAAGTAGGATTTTAGAAGCAATGCAACTGCAGGTAGGTGATGTTGTGCCATGGGGATCATGAAAGGAATGGGCAGGATAGCAGCAAACAGAAGACCTCAGTGAGATCCCTTGAGATGAAGTGCTTCAGTGCCACAAGGAAGGAAGGAAGGATGAAAAAGAAAGAAAAATGAGTGTGTAAACAAAGGACTTTCCATAAGTGATGAAGGATTGCAAAGCATGGAACAGATTGGAAAAATAGAATGACTGGATGAATCATGGATTTGAAATTTAAAAGTCTATTACTTCTGGCAGCATGGTTCTACTTTGGAAAATGGGTATGTAAATGACATTTTCTGCTTCAGATCTACAAAAAATGTTTTTTCTGTGTTAGATCTGACTTGAAGATGAACCCTCTCCTCCATAAGCTTTTCTTGTCTTTCCTTTAAAAAAAACCAAACAGCATTTATACTTTGTAACCCATGCGAAGAAGAATACAAAACCCAGACTTTCATTTTTATATTATATTGGCCTCATGGTGCTACTAAGATTAAACTATATTTTGCTTTTAAGGAGTCCTGTCAGACACAGTTCATGGAGAAACGCAGACTTTGCTGCCTTTTTGGTGTCCCTTTGGAACCTCGATAAAAATACTAATTCACAGATTCAACCTTGAGCTTCTGAACATCCCTGTACTTGGTCCTTCTGTGCTCCCTGGCACTGGTGCCTGGAGAGTGTGGGAAACAATTCACATACAGGCAGCAGAAGGTTCAGTCTTGTTACTGACATCTGTGCAAGCCATTACACACAGTACAAACCAACTAAAAAGAATTGCCATTGTTGCACAGATGGTCTCCAGTTTAAACTTGCAGTTAAGAGCAATAGTTGATACATAAAACCTAAACACTTGCTTTTCAAGATGCCATTTAATGACTCTCCAATGAGGAAGAAAGAGAAACGTAGCCAGAAAAGCTAAAACCTTGTTTCTTAGCACATATAATCTGAGCATAATGCTCAGGTGTAGTACCAGCACTGCCCACATTTGGTCACATTCCTATTATAGAGTTTATACAACATCTATAGCTCAGTCCAGAGATAAGAGTACATTCTGTAGACAGTGGTCGATTTTCCTCTTTAGGAAAATCAACAGTAGGTAATGTTTTAGTGGTGTACATATGGCTATCTGAGCCTCATCTCTGTATCTTAACTGACATACCTATCTTTAATAACACTCTGCCAACACAGAAAATGAGTTTCTGCAAGGCGAATAAACCTGCCATCCTTGTATCACCTCCCAGGAGAATCCATGTCCCTCCTCCTGCTGGCAGTGTGACTGAGATGGAAATATGAGAAAATGGAAGTGAAGTACTTGTAGAACTAATTTATCAATAAACATTTTTGTAGTTTCATCAGTGCAGTTTTAGCTGTTTGTCTCCCTGCAGTAAACGGTCACCATCAGTTCGATATGGAGCAGTGCTTTGAAGTACTGAATATCAAAGCAGTTTGAGTGGCAACATGTGGTGCAACAAGGAGGTGCCCTTGAGAGGATAAAACCTGCTTACCAAGCCAAACAGCATTTTAAGTGCCTCTGAAAACACCTAAGAAACCTAATTTCTTAAATCCCTCATGGGGTTTTTTAAGATATTTTTTTCCAAAATAAATTGTTTGACAATGTATTCCGTGAAATAACTAATTCATTTCACAATTTTCACAGGCAATTCAATAGCTTTTTCATTCAGACAGAGTGTTGTGAAATCCTGAAAAAATACCACCAAAGAATTAATCCTTTTTAAAACACTAGCTAAGAAGAAGCTGGCTTTTGGACTTGATGGACAGTATCACACAGTATCACAGTATCACAGTATCACAAGGTTGGAAAGGCCCTCTGAGATCATCAAGTCCAACCTATAACCCAACACTAACATCAACACTAACACCAACCATCATCTAAACCATGGCACTCAGTGCCTCATCCAATCTCCCCTTAAACACCTCCAGGGTCGGCGACTCCACCACCTCCCTGGGCAACGCATTCCAATGACCAATCACCCTTTCAGTGAAGAACTTCTTCCTCACATCAAGCCTAAACTTTCCATGATGAAGCTTGAGTCCATGCCCTCTAGTTCTGTCACAGGTCACCTGAGAGAAGAGACCAACCCCTGTCCAACTACAACCTCCTTTTAGGTAGTTGTAGAGAGCAATGAGGTCTCCCCTGAGCCTCCTCTTCTTTAGACTAAACAGCTCCAACTCCCTCAGTTGCTCCTCACAGGGCTTGTGCTCCAGCCCCTTCACCATCATAAGATGTCTTAGATGAAGTTGTTGAGCTATTCCTGACATTCATTATTGTTGGTACTCAAAATAATTCCCCTTAATTTGTGCATATCACATATGCTTTCAGTTTTGAGAATGCTCATCACTATTTCTTCTTATTTCATTTAGCAACTGTTTGTTCTATCATAGAATCATAGAATCATAGAATCATAGAATCATAGAATCATAGAATCATAGAATCATAGAATCATAGAATCATAGAATCGCTTCTTTGGAAAACACCTTTGATATTATCAAGCCCAGCCGTACCCGTCCACTACTAAACCATAAACCTGAGAAACTTGCCTACTTGTCTTTTAAACACCTCCAGGGACAGCCACTCAGCCTCCTCCCTGGGCAGCCCCTTCCAGTGCCTGATACTTCTTTCAGGGAAGAAATTTTTCCTAATGTCTAATCTGAACCTTCCCTGGCACAATTTGAGGCCATTTCCTCTTGCCCTATCAACTGTCACTTGGGAGAAAGACCAACAACCACGTCACCACAACTTCCTTTCACCATTTGTAGACAGTGGTGAGGTCTCCCGCCGGCCTCCTCTTCTCCAAGCTAAACAACCCCAGTTCCCTCAGCTGCTCCTCGTAGGACTTGTTCTCCAGCCCCTTCTCCAGCTTTGTCACCCTTCTCTGGACGCGCTCCAACACCTCAATGTATTTCTTGCAGTGAGGGGCCCAAAATTGAACATAGTGTTCGAGGCTGCACCAATGCAGAATAGAGTGGCTACCAATGCTGTGCTTGATGCACCCAGGCTACAGCTGGCTATCTTGGATGCCAAGGCACGTTGTTGGCTTATGGAGAAGGAGTAGCCAGAAGTTTTAGTCTCTCAGCAGAGCTTCCTCCAATTATGACCACATATAAGCCAATTTCTAAGAGTACTTTGGTCTTTTATCATCATTTCTGTGTTCTTATTTGATAATTCATATTTTCCATTATTGTACTGTCATAGGCTTTATTGTCAGCATTAGTACAGAACATCATTTTTCCCAAGCTGAAACATGAAAATAGGATATTAGAGTTCTGTTGTGCTGATCATCAGTGATACCCCACAGCAAATCCAGCAGAAATGTCAAGGGATTATTTAGTAATATGCTGAGTTTTATTCATACTAGTTTGTCTTTATTTATTTCCAGAATCATGGGATTCTGAGTATCCTGACAAGGATGAATGGATATTCTTCCCCTATACTATGCAGTCACTCCAGCTGATCTAATTTAGGGTTTTACCATTTAAAAAACAATCTTCACTGATGTCAATAAAATTGATAAAGGGATTCAGAATAATTTCATCTAACGGTCTGCAAATAGATTTGTCTGGGCTCTGCATCCACACAGTTTCCCAAGTGTTTAAGTCCATTTTATAAGCAGAGATGAAAACTAAGACAAGTCATAGTAAGTGGTGCTTCACGAATTACAAAACTCATCAGGGACATGAAAGATCCCATAATTTTTCTCTTATCTTTTTTATCAATTGTTGCTATGCAAGCAAAATAGATCATACTGGTAGGACAAGCCTCTGTTGCAGCTCTTTGATAACTTCACTAAACTAGTTAGTCAGTTGGTAGTTTCAGTTTAGCAGAAAAGCATCCCAGAGTCTCCAAATAACAAATGCTCTAAAGAGGGGATGTAATTGCTAAAGATATGAAGTATCTAAAATGCTTGCTATTATATCAGTAATATAAAACTAAAGCAAAAGGGCATTTAGATGAATCTCAATAATTTCATGAAAAACTTTGTGTTTAAAAACTGTCAAGTCAAAAATATCTCTGTATGGTAGAAAATTATCCCCAGATCAACATGTTAATGTAAGCAATCATGAAAAATCTTATCTGAGTCTAGTCAGCTCACACTCACTCCCCATTATGCAACAATCTCTATTTATGCCTTGGCCAAAGTAAATGCACAATTTGAATTGGCTAAGAAACCGTTTTATACTAATTCCAGAGTTATTAACACACTTGAGTGAGGAAATAAACAATTTTGAAAGGAAATCAACCACTGACAGGTTTTTCTCAGCAGACATGTGTAGAAAAGATGATTTAATTAATATTTCCCTTTTATTTCCAAAATAATTTCACGTTTGGATTTGGCCTTTTAAGGATTTCTGCATTATGACAAATGAAATACTAGGCTATATTTCAGCCTTTGCTTTTTTTCCCAAGATTCAACTTCCATTATATTTTCAGAAACTTATTTCTTCAATTCCTCATGTTCAGACATCTGAATTCCATTGTATTACCTCTTCTGCTTGATGAGCTGAAGTGATGTTTAGTAAAAGGGAGCCAGCACTTCTAAGTGAATAATGAATTGTGGTATTTACATGGGAAATGTTCCTATCTAGAGATGAAAGATTACATTTACATTAAAAAAATATTGCATGAGTGTTCACTACACAAACCAAAATTTATGAATGTGGACAAGTTGAAAAGCAAAAAACCATTGCAAATAGTATTTCCATTTTTAATGTTGATGCAGAACTCAGCCTCATTAAACGAAAGGGTAAAGGTGTACAAAAAGGTAAGGTTTATAAGGTTTATAAAAAAGGTAAGGTTTATAACACTGTAGTCACATGAGGACCTCAAAGAAAGATACATTTTTCAAAAGGCAGTTGCATTCAGTAAGCAAATTTATGTCTGATTTGATTAGTATCCTTTGATATTATACGTTCACAGGGATTTACATTAAAAAGTTTAAGATTTAATAATGAACTGCATATCTGACTTGCACTGATTTTATCTGTGTTCAATTATAAGGTGTTACAGAGTTGAAGAAAAGTATTAAGTGTCATTGCATCCCTGGAGCATGGTGAGAGTGAGAAAAATACAATATGTGTCAGTATCATCTAGAGCATCTAAAATGGTAGTGAACACGCTACTTAGAGCTTAACATTCTATTTACTGTGCAAAATTAGAGCTGAGGGTGAAAATAAGAGTGTGCCACAAATATCCCAAAACCTCTGTGGAAAGTTTTACATACTCCACATAAGGATCAACTACTTGAAATGGCATTGCTCTTTCTCCAGATTTCTCCCAGCATGAGGGTACATAATTTCATATATTGTCTTTCAAGAACATGCTGTCCATTACAATGTGATAAGCAAACATTTCTCTCCCATGCATTCTTGCACTGTCCCTTGGAATGTAACATAAATAATCAGTATGAATAAATAAATAAAATTCTACAAACATTGTGTGCAACCCAATGAATGTGAAATTAAGGGTTTCCCCACCTTTTCACATTAAAAAAAATCCACCTTTCATGTTGCAATACAGGATAACAGAAGCCTTATCAATCCCACTGTTGACACACTGGTAATTATGTATTATTTGAAGTGCTAGCTAATAATAAAATAATCAATAGTTCAATTAGAGCTACAGTCAGCTTTTGCTAATTAATTCCAGTATTTTTTGTTAGGTAGACCTAAATATTTAACTTTTTTCTTCAGTGAAGAAGAAAATTTAATTGAAATGTTTTCTATCTGTACAATCCTTATTCTTGTCTTGCCTTGGTTAGCTTTCTTCTTGTTATTAATAGCACCCAAGTGAAAATATGGGAGTTCTGCGTCTTGCCTTCTTATTAATGAATAAAGGTGATGCATGGTATGAAACTGCCTCAATAATTTACAAGGTAATATCAAGCAAAGACTAACTGTAGTGGTCTGCAGAAAATGTATTGCATTTAAAGATGATTTATAAGCCGCAAAGTTGTTAAAATTCTAGATTTAAGCACCGAGTTTCTAGTCTATTAGAAATGTTAAAGTTTTAACACCCAGCATGGTTGTTTCCCTGCTTATTTTAAGCTGTAAATTATTTTCTATTAATTTTCATCCATTTTCTATTCTAGTCTTTCATTAATATTTAGAGCTATAATACAGATTTCTCAGACTGAATGCCCCTTTACCTTTAACTCTATTTATAAAAAGACAGAAGAAATGGATAGAAGGGTTCACTATAATCACTGCTTCTGGTTTTGAATGTAAAGGCTAATGTTGTATGACCCAGGAGAAAAGCAACATGGTGCGAGCTATCCCCCTGTGTACATCTGGAAAGGACAGAAATACAATCAGAGATATTTTTCTCTCTGTTTCTTCATCACAATGGAAGCCAACTTGTTTTCTTCTGAACTAAAAGACAGGTTCCAGCAAGGGCTGGTCTTAACTGTTTCTGCTGCTTCTGCATTTGTTGTTCCCCATGTGACACGAAGAAAACGAGGTTGTCTACACTTGTGGTAAGAAACTGTTCCTGGGATCATATAGGAAAAACTGTTCCTCTTTCCTGTAAGAAAGCTGGGAAGAGACTCTTTATCAGGGAGTGCAGGGATAGGACGAAGGTGAACAGTTTTTAAGGCCAAAAAGGGGAGATTTAGACAGATATTAGGAAGAAAATTTTCCTGTGAGGGTGGGGAGGCCCTGGCAGAGGTTGCCCAGGGAAGTCATGACTTCCCCATCCCTGGAGGTATTCAAGGCCAGGTTGGATGGGGCTTTGAGCAATCTGATCCTGTGGGAGGTGTCCCTGCGCATGGAGAGTTGGAACTGGATGATCTTTAAGGTCCCTCCAAATCCAAACCACTGAAAGATTCTATGATATGGGAATAGCATTTAGCTAATCAAGGGAAAGCTAAAGAACAATTGCCCTCTTGTTTCAGTTTTTTGGCCCCTGCTATACACCCTACTTATGCAGTTGATTTTTATTTCTTTACCAGACTGTATAGTAAATGATTTGAAGTTCTGCTGAACAGGTGGCTCTTGTTTCATTTTGTTCATGAGCATCTTTTAGAGAGCTCCAATTAATGATCACTTAACAGAGAAAATTTTCTGCTTTATAAACACTGTGTGTGGGTTAGAGAATTAAGCATGCTTAAATGGTTTCTTTTCAAAGTCCGACCATCACAATTATTTCCAGTGCTTTTAGCTGTCCAAACCCAGATTTTCAAAAGAGTCTTGGTATTTCAAATCCTTCTTTTCTCAGGATACCAACAGCCTGAAAATCAGCTGCCTGATATTCAGGAGCCAGAGAAGGAATCCTCTATATCTCCTCTTTGATACTCAAAGACTGTTATAAAACAGATCGCTTTCAAATATGCACATATACACAGGTCGAATTCTGCTGAAATTATTTTAAATAATAAATGGACATTATTATGAGATGGCTCATGCTTACTGTGTTTTATGAAAGCTTCTCCGAAATCAGTAATGAATAACATTTGCTAGATTTAAAGGAGTCCTGATCTCTATGAGGCTTCTCAATGTTATCCATCGTATGAGACTTGAATTCTAGCCAGTTCAGCAGATTAAATGAAAATACAGTACAAAACAGAACATGATCCTGGCAGATACAACAGTGGTTTATGGAATATTAATCATCCAGTAGAGAAAATAAACAGATTTAGACCAATCACACAGTTCAAGTACAGGCTAGAGAAATAATCCTCTCAAGAGACAGTTTGAAAGTTATACCTAGGCACAAACTTATCCAAACACAACCTTTTTTTTGAAGAATGAGTAAATGAATAAACACCGCAGTGTATGCACAAGGAAAAAAAAAATATGATGCCAACTAAATTATTTGTTCTAAACCAAACATTTGACCAGATACACTGAAAGTGGTTTTGTAGTTCCTTATCATTTTCAGAGTTAACTGGAAAAGAATATAGATACAAAACGTAATAGGTAAGAATTGGTGCATATGAATTATTCCTAATTTTGTGTCAATAAGTTTAGAAGACAGAGTCTGGAAGTAAACTGTACGGCTCTGAGTCTGGGAGAGTCTCTCAAAGACATATGGTATGATCACAGATGCAGATTGCAACTTATTTTACAAAGTCATCAACACTGACTTTTAAGAATGACATCAATTCTGCAAATGCAATGTAGTGACAAGAAGACTGTATGTTTCTTTGTCCTGGGGTAAAGGATATATAATTTTCTGGCTTGGAAAAGAACAGCAATGGCAACATTATAGCATTGTGTTGTGATTAATATGATTTATAAAAAAATAAGAAATAATAACAGGGTAACACACAATACTGATAACTCCCAAGACAATACTGCCACACTATATTGTAAACAGTAGCTTACTTTATATACTGCATGGTTAGACATAAAAGTATATCCTGCATTTTGTTGGCAATAATTTTATAGTATTGAGTATTCCATCTTAACCTATAAGTCTCCAAAGCTTTCTCTTTCTTCATTTGGAGTTAATAATCGTTACACGTATTTAAACAGAGTTCATATATAAGAATTCCAATATAAGTTCAGAATAGCAACAGCAGTCACCATAAAAGTGTCATCATTTACATAAGATATAGAAACAGAATGATACCACTATCCTTTTACTAATAACCTAATGCATCAAAAACTGTACAAAGCTTAAAATATTTCAGAAATCAAATAGAACTGGATTTACTTGACTCTTTATACGGAAAGAATAATTTGGTAAAACTTCATATTTTTGACCTCTAATGCCAAATTTAATCCTCTATTGAGCACTTGGAAAGCTTAGTGCAAAACTATAAAGTACTTTTTTAAAATGTTAAATCTGCTTTGCTTTCCTCTTCATTCACCAAAGCAATAATTGCAACCTTTGACGACAGGCTTGTTTTATTAGTTCATTTAGATTAGGGAAATTTTGGTCAGTGTCTCAGAAGAGTATTATCTAAAAAGTTTACAAAAAAAATGTGTCTTACTTGAAAAGCGCATTGATGTACAAAGATGCCTTATGAATTCTCTGTTCTCAGTGGTGTCCAATACAGATCAATTAACATGGATTCCCAGCCCTGTCAGCTATTACTAAATTTATATTTGCTCTTTGAAGCTGTCAGAGTCCAATAATCTCTGAGCAGGTTTTTTTAGCTATTCCATGCGTGAAAAGTGTTAAGTTTAACATCAAATTTACTCATTTAAATATATATGTTATGCAGGGGTTCTGATTTAGCAGAGCACTGCAACATATATTGCATAATACAAATCTAGGGTTCAATTAGAAAAGTACATATCTAGCAATTAGAACAAATAGCTTAGTCACAATACCAATGTGATTCCCATTGTCAGTCCTTGGACTACACTGATCATCACTATGCTAGGAAGGAGGAGGTCGACTAGGTCAACTCAAGCTTGTTGCTCTCTCTGAAATATATCTGGTAGGAGTTTAGGTTTTATACCTTCTTTTGGGCTGAGCCATCAATTCACTGCCATGCTGTCCTGGCTAACTCAGGGACACATTCACGTTCTTTTAATGGGCTCCAAGAGGAACATTTACTGCACCAGCTGATCAACTCAGCTTTTGAATGCTGCCTATCCAAAACAAAAGTCAACCCTGGTCCGCTCTGTGTGGAGGCAAAGTCAGCTTCTTCCAGCACCTGTACTCAGTCACACCCTGTGTTAGTCCCTGAGCTTCAGCCCTCCCCATCTCCTCTGAGCCTTCTTGCAGTCACAGAAGATCAGTTTTATGAAAGATATAGTTTTAAAATACTATTTTAAGATGTATAAGCATAAAGCAAAAGAACTGTCACGCTGATACCTTTCCTTCCTCTGAATTGCTATATAAACCCAGAAGATATTGAAGTGGTTACTTTTACTGTGATGCATTTTTAATTTTTCGGGTACCGAACCAGTGTATATTGTCAAACGTTACCAGTCCATTTAAGCCACATAAGCCAGACCTGAATATTTGCAAATGAAGCAGCTTGGTGAAAATTACCTGTACAGATAAGATATTGCAAGTCCATGAAGGATCAGGGCATTTCACACCCACAGTTTGAAAAGTATTGGCCTATGAGTGACTTTATAAGTGATGGCTGTATACACATGCAAAAGGCAAGTCCCGTGTAATTCAATGTTTATTATGACAACAGCTTTGTTCAGGATTTTTCTCCAGCTATTGCTGGAGCCATTCTGCAGCACTTCCTTCAAAGTTAAATCATTTTTCAATTCACCATCATTTTTGCCGAAACAGAAGCCAGAATTTGCATATTTTAGATTCAAAATATTGTTTTTCATTAGGAAAAAAGTACAGTGTGGATACCCTACAATGGTCAGGTTTCTCTGTTTGCCCTGCTTTTTGCACAACTTCTTACTTAAAACTCAGAGCTGCTCGTTCAGGTCCACCCTGGTCACAGTTACTTACAGCTACTAAAGACAAGCTAAATTATCAACTTCTAGCAGCATTTTGTGTTTAGATCCTTCTTTCGGATGCTTTCAAACAGTCTCTGTAGTAATTACCATTAGAAAAAGTCAATATTTGTCAGAAGCCCTCATTGTCAATTCCCACTACTGGTCTTTCTTTCCAAAGTAAAGATGGAGACATGATTTCCAGAGCTGTTATGGGTCAGATCATCTGTAATGATAAATTGGTTTTAATCAAAATCCATCGAATTACACTGCTCGAGATCCAGCTTACTGCCCTCCTTTTTCCATTTATTTTTTTGAACCAGATACTATCATGCCACAAATTTTACAGCAGAGCTGTAACAGCAGTAATGATACAGTGCTAGAGGATAGTGATTTTATTTTCCTGACACGTAATATAAATTTTCCTAGAAAAGTTATTTTTTCAGGCAAGTATTTGACATGCAATTATTTAAATAGATTTATTATTATTATTATTAAATGATGCTTCAGTAATCTTCTAAGGCAAAATAATAAAAGATAAAGAGTTTCAGAGTGAGTGAGAAAACAGATTACTTTTATAAAGGTTCCGTCCATGTTTCAGATAGTTTGTTTTCATTGTTTATCCTTGTTCAACACTTGAAGAGAAAGGTGAGATATCCAGACTGATAGATCTTAGCTTTAGGATATTCCTCGCAGAAAACAAGTTGCAGGCTCTTCACATAGTGAATGAAATCTGAAATGAGTTAACATGGCAGAAATGCATCCTTGAGGCTACAGTTGTCACAATATATGTACAGATTCGCTAATATCATTCCATTAGATCCCTTTTCCCTAGTATGTTGTTATACAACCAAACAGATTTCGACAGCTCTTATGCCATTTATGTAGTTAGAGGGAAAGTAAAGGATAATTCCTTTGTTTTGATACTTGACAATTGCTCTCTTGACCAACAAGTTAATAACATTCTACACTTATTCATAAGAAAATATTTATATAAAATCTGGCTTTCAGATTCTGGGAAATAAAGTTTCATCCTAAGTACTTCTAAAATATTTTCTCTTCAGGCAGCAACATAGTCTGCAAGGTTTTCCCAATAGTTTTCTTAATTTTAAACCTTATTAATAAAAACTTTTAACTCATATAGAAGCTCATAGGAGTAACTGTTTAGCTGATAACAATATTAATTTAACTCATATCTGATACTTTACTAAGCTTATTATCTGTATGCCTAGAAAATACTCAGCAGCGCTATTAAACAATATTGTAATGGATTGGTCTTTATGAAAATCAGATTTTATGTTTAAAGAAAAATAGATGGAAAAAGAAATGCAGAGCCAGGAAATAAAGTTTTATCTTTTTTTGCATGTAGCTATTTTTTAAAGCTTTAACAATTATAACATATGTGTTAACATTAGTACTTTTTAGAAGTTTCTGATGGTTACTTCATAGTTCTCTGTGATGCTGATATAGAAACTATGAGGAGAAATAACATTCAGCAATAATGTGAAGTTACTGGGGTTTTCCTAGAGTTTAGGGCTACATCTAGGCAGTAGCTGAAACAGCTCTGGGACAGACAATCCCATACAGTTCTACAGATTTTTAAAGACATACAGTATACCACGTTGTTCTTTCCCTCTTTCCAGATTTTCTCAAGGCTAGTCAGGATGCTCAGGAATGAGCATCATTCAACGTTCGTGGCATTTTTCCAACACATAAATCAAATACTGTATGCTTATCGAATTTTAGCCATCAGCATTACTGAGAGAAGCTTCAGAGCTCCTTAGAGTTGTCTTTGGACGTTAAGATGACTGCACTGGTCAAGATCCACAGCCCCTTTTAGAACTGCAGATATGGCATATTTTCCAGATTTGTTCCTGAAACTCTTGAAAGAGAGTTAGCATTCTTGAATTCAAATAACACAAACAGATCCTTATATAGCTAAGCACACCACCTTTCAGGAAATTAAGGGGCTATACTTGCTACAGGGAATAATTACAAATCTCACTTGCTCAAACCACTGCTTCTCTCCTCACCATTTTAGATACCATCATTATTTAGCAGATCTTAAAAAAGGAAGTTAAAATATTTTCTGAGTGCACAGTGAAAAAAGCGTATCAAAAAATTCTATGTTTTTGTGTAATGTTATTGACTATTAAGCAATGTTTTCTTCCAAGGTACATTTAACTCGTTTTGTGTGTCGAACTCATAGATTTGTTCATAAAACTGGAAGTTTCCTTAGTCTCCAATGGTTGCTTTCAACAAAGAAAGAAAATGCAAGTTAATTAACTGAACACATTTATTTAAGCTAATTTCTAATATGAATAATGTGCTTATATATCAAAAGGACAAGAAGCACAAACCCCTAGCAAACCTAACATGGTTTATTTATTTGCTCTAAAATCAAATAAAAATAAATCAGATTTTACATTTATTAGACAAGTAACATGCATATGATTGCACTGAGTTGTGAAATAATGATCAGTTACATTGTGCATTATCATCATTACAAAACACTGTCAGCTTTTTCCAAACCTTATTACCATATTTCTAAGCACTGTCATTTATCTTCTAAAGAATAGTTGCTCAGAATTTTATTTATTCCATTTTCTTGCTAATAGTCTACCTTTAATCTTCATGCCTTCAGAAATTCAAGGCTTCTACCTTCTGCGTACATCTCTGTCAGCATCTGCCTCCTTTATGTGCATGTAAAAAGTGTCACGTAGTTCTTAGGTGTCTCAAATTTGCAAGTACCCAATTGCTGACATAGCTCTGAAAGATGATTACAAGGTAGTCCTTCCTTACAAATTATTCTCCATTTCAAACAAGTCACATCACCTATGTCTGGCTCTGCCTCTCCTTCAGCTCACCAGGTAGCTTCTCCATGTTTCTATCATTGAAGTTTTATTAATAGCAGTATATTCACCATATATTTTTTCAAAAGCAATAAAATGTCTCAAATATGATTTTTCAGTTATCTGAGCTGATTTTCTGCCTGGGAATTTCCCCGTTAAAATAAGAAAAGCTACACATACTATAGTCTGCTCTGCATATTTATGCATGGAATTTTGAAGGAACACTCCCATCCATCAATATGAAGCAGAATTGCATTTATGCTCTTAAAGATTAAGAGATCCTTCAAGTACAGATCTTCCCTTATCCTTGTTCCTCCCTTCTAAGTGTTCATAAAAATTATTAGTATGTCTTATTTTCTTGGTAAATGTTACTGTTCACACTGTGGTCAGCTTAATTTTAAACACAGTTCTATAGGATGCCTCATATCCTTTGCATCCTTAGGGGTAAACTTCCACAAAGATCTGTCCCTTTCCTCTCCTTCTGCTTTCTTTCAGCTACACATAGTTTCATACTTTTCAGGAGCTAAAATTATCTCACAGTTTTATGTTTCTATCCAATTTAGCTAAAATTGGCTAACAGCTTCAAGAATTTTTGGAAGAAAAATGACAGGCAGATCTATACACACATGCACACAGAGTATAAGTGGTTTCTTAGGAAGTCAGAGTAAAAGTTAAATTATCTCAGCACCTACATTTGATCATGAACCATGCAGAGTGAAATTAAATGAAAATGTAGAAAAATACCTGTGTGTCTGTTGAAGTTATACATCTTGTTAACATTTTAAAGTCTGATATCTAACATAAATCAGTGGTTCATCCTTTATTTCTTGTAAGAAAATGAGAGGTTTTCATCATGTGACATTTCTGAACTGGCAGACCAACTTGTACTGAAGCTCCATTTGGTGCCATTAAGGAATCAACCGTCTTGAAGTTGTTAGCTTCTGAAATTAGTTTGTGTCAATGAATACTTACTATTTATACTGTTTAGAAAGGAGGTCAAATTTTGTTGCAACTGAGGTGAACCACTGAGCTGCAGCTTGTTCCTTCTCTCTTCTAGTTGGCATACACCTTTCTTCAGAACTCCCAGACAGACTTCTTTGACTTTCCTTTTTGTCATGGTTTTCACTTTGCATGTATTGTTACCATTAGCTGGAGGGGTAACACAGGGAGAAGTTGTGGCCTGTCTTTTAGGACTCTTTTCCTGGTAGAGTTCTAACATGCAATAAGAAGTTAAATAGAGAGCAAAAATATTTTTTAAGCAATTAAGAAATTGCCTTCTGCTTCCAGGAGGAACAATCTACTAACAAGCGCATGCTGTATGCTCTTCCTCTAGAAATAGCCTTGACATAACTGTTACCAGAAAAGTGTCTTCCTTGTAATATATCTACTGCTTAAAAACACAAGTTGGTCTATATTTAACAAAGAGTGACTGACTCTTTACTCTTGAAAATCTTAATTGAATTTCATGGCACTGCACAGACAGAAAGGCCAGCAGTCAGCCAGTCTAACTGTAGCCATCAGCACTTCAAGTGGCTTGTCCAAGAGCCAGGGGCTCACTGCAATTAGAGGGAAAAAGATGACCAAGAGCTCTTAATATAGCCAAAATACATTGATCACCAATACGTAGTAGGATGAGTTGTCTCTCTGTCTCCATGGTTACAGACAAAACATAAATGTCTTATGTACACTGGCTTCATAGTTTTTTTGTCTTTAGTTGGCATTAAGCAAGTTTCATCCAAGTTTGTAGCATTTTTCTACATAGATGTGGTAGAAGCAAGTGATAGTGATTTGTGGGAATTGCAAGGCTACTTTTTTTTCATTTCAAATTCATACAGCAGATGCAATAAGCTTCTGCAGTTATAGCAACTGCAGCATGGATATTATCAGAGCTATATTCAGAGATCATGAGTATAAATCATACTCAGGCGCAAAGGGTTTGTCTCAGTGGTAGAATTAACCTGAATAATTATTTCACATTTTCTTTTTTTTTGTGTGTTTCAGTGGTGGCAAAATTTCTGGTTTTATTAGACGCAGGATGAAAAGTTTCCAAAACACCATGAGATTGGATCCCAGTCTCCTGTGCTTGTTGGCATATTTTCCCCATCGATCGCACCTTTACAGATCTGTAATGATGGTTCAGTTGTGAAATTCTTGTTCTTCGTGATATAGTTAGAAAAATGGGCATGGTGAACCCATAACAGCTGGAGATGTGCGAGACAGAACAGCAGTGATGCAAGACTTATGTTGGTTTCAGTGGGATTGCTACCAGGCCAGTCAGCTAGAAATATGATCTCATGTTTTGGAAATATGTCTTGAAGTTAGTCTTGCTGTTGCCACTTCATCTAATTAAAATAATTCAGGCAGTTCATTATTGGGAATATTTACCTACGGCTGCTTGGAGAGCACATGCGGCAAAATTTCCTCTTTCACTACTTTGCCACAAATACTTGTTCCAATGGAATGCCCACTGGTAGCTTGTAAAAATATGTCATTACTGTTCAATCTTGCATGTATTCAGATGAAAACTGTGTAAATGCCAGCAAGAGAGTGAAGCAAATTGAAACTAATATCCATGTCAAATTAGTTCATCTCTTGATTGTTTTTGAAGAAAAATCCAAGATCTCACTATGGAAGCCTGTAATACACCCATGTATTAGGAAGTAAATCACCATTACACATATCAAAGTCTTAAATATCAAATTTCTGAGTAAATAGTGTTTGTTCTCAAAGCACCTCTTCATTTTCACCTGCTTTTCATATGCAACACAATAGTTGGAGCAGTGGTGGAAAACTTTCCCCCAAACATGGTCAAATTCTAACAACATTATTGTTCTTAAAACTACTGACCCCACACGAGGGCCACAGTAGCTCAGTTTCAGTGGCTAGTATAGGATGTTTTCCTTTGCAGCGATTGGTCCAGGTAAATGCTATAGACTTGTACATAATACAGTGGATCAGTGGCTCAGTCTTTTTATAGGTAGAAAAAGAAAATTCTGATGCCCGCCACAGTTAGGCAGAGGTTGCTTGGCCTTGTCTAGTCAAAGAGTTTCCAAACTCAAAGTACTAAAGAAAGCCTCATATCTGTAATTGTTCTTGCAAAAGAAAAGCAAGTGAAAGCAAGGAGGAACTTCTCATGCTGCCAGCCCACAAATCAATACATTAGATGAAATAGAAATCCTACTTGTTTTGGTATGTTTGATATTTTTAAAACTTGTTTTGGAAGTTTATTATCTACTCATGTTACTCCATCTATAATTGTATTTTAAAATAATTTCTTTTCCTTGTCAGATCTGGATGATTTTCTCTTGTTTGCTGAAAAGTGAAGTCACCATTACTGGTCCTAACATTGAAGTCTAGGTTGTGTTCCCCTGCTGGGTAGTGCTCTGGTTATTACGGCAAAACAAGAAGGTTCAATAATACATTAGGCTAAGAATAATTTATGATTTATGGGGGTGTTCGTTGACAATCGGCTGAATATGAGCCAGCAGTGTGCCCAGGTGGCCAAGAGGGCCAATGGCATCTTGGCCTGTATTGAAACCAGTGTGGTCATCAGGACAAGGGAAGTGATTGTGCCCCTGTAGTCAGTATTGATGAGGCTGCACCTTGAGTATTGTGTTCAGTTTTGGGCCCCTCAGTACAGGAAGGACATTGAGGTGTTGGAGCACATCCAGAGAAGGGCAACAAGGCTGGTGAAAGGGCTGGAGAATCAGTCCTGCCAGGAGCAGCTGAGGGACCTGGGCCTGTTTAGCCTGGAGAAGAGGAGGCTGAGGGAAGACCTCATTGCTGTCTATGGCTGCCTGAAAGGAGACTCTAGCAGAGGTGAGTGTTGATCTCTTCTCACAAGTGACAGGTGATAGGACAAGAAATGGCCATAAGTTGCGCCAGAGGAAGTTCAGACTAGATATTAGGAAGAATTTTTTCACTGAAAGGGTTGTCAGGCACTAGCAGAGGTTGCCCAAGGAGGTGGTTGAGTCACCATCCCTGGAGGTGTTTAAAAAACAGGTAGATGAGTTTTTGAAGGACATGGTTTAGCAGAAGATGGGTATGATTGGACTCAATGATCTCCAAGGTCTTTTCCAACGGGAAGATTCTCTGATTCTATGAACAGATGTAAAAGCTACTGACATTGCCAAGAAAAAAGTAACAAATGTCAGCAGGGTTTTGAAATGTTCCTTGCTCTTTTGGCTAAGGTTCTGGTAGAGTAACTTACTATACTACACTATGTACTGCACTATGTACTTATTGCTAACTCCAGAGGCTCAGTTTACTGAAGCTTAACTAAATGAAAACTAAGCATGTTTATCAACAGTGCTGAATGCTGTTGTATTACTGAATAAACACGATCAAGGGAAGGGTTGGAAGGGAGATGAGCATTTGGCTGCTGGTGATAATTTCCAGTTGTGAAGCAATTATTTGGATACCAGATTTTAGCAGTAGAATAAGGGGTTTAGTAAGTGCTGGATTTGCATAATAGTAATACATGTCACTTTAAATTTCCTCACGGCATTTTCATGCACTTTTAAAATGAATCGTAATTATAAATGTTATACAAGCCCACATTATGTGAATTTACTTGTATGCACATTTGCATTATCCTCATTTTTAAGTGTGCTGATGATTAACATTAGTAGGCAAATTATTATGCTAACTGCGTGAGTATACTACAAACCATCTCGTAGAAATTAAAAGTTATACACATGACATGGGCAGAGAACTCTAAAAATTCACCCCTAATCAAGGGTACAAAAAAGAGACTAAAGTAAAACCAGGTGTGAGAGGGTCTTCCCTACCCCTCCCCTTAGAATATTGGTCATATTGTTCTTTCCTCAGAGCTACAGGACCTATAAAACATAAATAAATGTATTTTGCTCTGCTTCTGTTTCTGGACCATCTTTAAAATCCACTTTAATGTCATTCATGTTATTCAAAGTTAGTATGGCATACCTTAACTGTGATGGCTAAACAGCATCACTTTTTTTTCCCATACAGATTCAGAAGTGACGAAACCCAAAGCAATCCTTTTTATATTCTCCTGTGTGCAGAAAATCAGCAAGCCAAATGAAAGAAGAAGAACATAACCTTTATAAATTACCAAGTAGCTATTCAGCTAACAGAAGTTGCTCTAATGTATTTTAAGCTTTTCTGTGCTCTGTATGAACTTTTCCGTAGAACAAAAAGGACACAGACTAGTAGTACCTACATCCTGCCACTCACATCCCAGGTGCATCTGGGCCTGTGCTCATGAATAGAATGTGGGACACAAATAGTTTTGTGCTCTCATGTTATGAAAAGACCCAAATTTCTGATATTATTAATAATTAGTAATGTTATTTTCAGTTTAATATACTGATTGGCTTGATTTTCATTCTTTCTACTCCCACGGTTATTGTAAGATTTTCAAATTGCCAAAAGGTTTCTCAGACTGCTCATTATTCATCAGTCACCTCTGTGATCTGTGAAAAGATTCATATAAGTTAAGCACACTATAGTCAAGAGTCTACCTTAGACTAGAAATGCCTTTTAAGTTTTCCATTTTAGAAATTTAGGCTTAAAGTCAGTACAGAATTAGATTATTGCATTTAACACAGCTTAATTACATCCTATCTTCTAAATCTCAGATGATTAGAATAAATTAATGTAAATTTGGTATAAGGTCTAAAATTGTTCTGCGGAATAAAAAGGTATAGTCCTTTAAAAATGATGTTCATTGTTTCTTTAAAGCTCAAATTTTAAACTGAACGTTACCTGACAGGGTAGTAAATCTTCATTTTCAGAACTGGAAATATTTAGGCATACGTGATCATGGTCAGCAGTTGAAAACATGAAGCATTCTATTTAATTCCTCCTGCTACAGAACTGCTACAATTGTCAAAAGATAAAAGTTAAAATGAAGCAACAGTTCTCGCACCTAAAATTATACATATTCCAAGCATTAAATATTGTATTTAAAATACTTATTTTTTTTAAAAACTAAAATTCACCCCATTTTTTTTGATAGTGGAAGTGGAAGGAAAGATTTTCAAAGAAGGCAGTTAAAAAAAATATACAGAAACTTACTTTCTTACATGATTTTGTAGGCTAAAACTTTCCATTTTTCAGGAATCTCATGACAAATTTGAATATTAAATTTCTCTAAGCAGTAGTATGGTTGTCCTCAGTAAGATCATTCTCCAAACTGAGTCACTGTTGCCATCTGGAAGTCGGTGAATTAAATTAAGATGTTTATATCTTATGTGAAGTCTAAAAAAAAAGTGGTAGAAGTAGTAAAAGTAATCTGAGGTGAGTGAATGCAAAAACTTGGCTATTATCCATGTGAAAAACAGTGTATATCACCTTAAAGAATTTACTAGCATATTGTACAGAATATAAAATTCAGTACAATCAGAATTTGTCTTATTTTAAAAGTTTGATTGTTCATTCTTATCTATATCCTGATCTAAATTCCTGAAATCTATCCATGTATCTTAATAAACTTTCAATCTGTCCAGTAGTTACTTCACTATGTGATGATTTTCTCATGAGTAAATCATTCTTTTTCTGAGGACAGGGAAAAAGAAAAAAAAATCACGTCTAGGTGCATGTAGAAAACACAGAGACAAGGTAAATGGACTCCACTGGCATATGTCAAACAAGAAGAATTATTTCCTACCATCTATAGCTTTGAAATTTCCTTGATAAATGCAATGATGCAGTGTTAGGCAACAGCCTCAGAAAAAATACATTAGCACATAGTTAGTATTGTGCTTACATAGCCAGCTGCCTAATCCAATTACCCTAATTAAAAAGAAGAATAATTTATGTTTTCTAGAGAATGTAGAAATAGTGCCTATATTGCGTCTTCTAATAATTTACACAAAGGTTTGGACAATCTAGTGGAATAAATCCTATGGGACTATAAACTGGGTTTTACACTCTCACAGGATTTTTTAAAAAACATTTTCCTAAGAAATATTGTGGGTTTGTGAATTATTGATCTTGAGGTCAATCTTTGAGACTTCTTCCTTTAAAAAAAACCTAGCATCAATATCAAAGGTTCTAGTCTGACAAAACTTTTAAAGCGCTTCCAAGATATGCAGGGACCATGAAGTCACTGCAGGTGTCCGGAATCCCGCTTGTCCAAGAGACCCTGAGAGCCACGCTAAGACTCATGTTCTGGGACTTAGATGTTCCAGCACTGCCTTCGTTCTAGAAATCTGTGACCCACTTTGTGTGAGTGGACCATAGAGTCACAGAATGGTTTGGGTTGGAAGAAACCTTAAAGCCCATCCAGCTGCAGCTCCCTGCCATGGACAGGAACACCTCCCATTGGATCTGGTTACTCAAAGCCCCACCCAGCCTGGCCTGGAACACTTCCAGGAATGGAGCATTCACAATGCCTCTGGGCAACAGTTTCCAATGCCTCACCAACCTCACAGTAAAAAATTTCTTCCTGGTTACCTTTCTGACACAGAACTGCAGGAACAGCAGTATTCTAAGACAGATGCAACTCTCTTTTTTGTAAATTCACATTTTTGCATGGATAATTAAATGTATTAATCCAGCTATTTTATTGCTCAGTAACTAAGACCAACAATATAATAAAAAGTATTAAAAGGTTAAGTTAATGATTGTATTTGTACTAATATGATAGTATAAGATTGCTCATTAATAGTATTTATTTTAGATTGTCTCAGTAAACATTATCATTTGTTGAACATTATTAACATGTTTTAATGATCTCATCTTTCATTTATTCAGTGAACAATGAAAACTGATGAACTGCAAGCACATGTTCAAGATTTTACATCTTTTTATAGTTTATATTTGCACAAAATAGCAATTAACGCATCAGCACACAAGATATTTTACTGATAGCACAAAGACTGTCTTAGGAAATTATCCGTGACCAATTCAAAACTTTGGAGCAGATAAAAACCTAATCTGAACTCTCCTGAAACAGTACACAGAGGCCTTGCTGATTCTGAGGTTTGGGACTCAGCACTCACAGTTAAGTGTTGTTGCAAAAAGGTAGATAACAAACGCTGGTGTGTGCAGAGATATTGCATGGACTCTCTAAGGAGCAGTGCCACGAACTGAAAACATGCTTACATGGGCTACTTTAAACAACGTTAAAGATCTAATTTTGGACATGAATCCATTTCCCCGTAAGTCACTAGATTTTTTTCTTTTCAGTTTTGGGAGCGTTAGATTTTCCCCTCAATTTTCTGCACAAATGAGCAGTTTTCCCTGCATGTAACATCCAGGCAGTCCCAACTCAGTTCTCCAGCCTCTTTGTGCTACTACTTTAACTAACTCATGAATTTTATTTATTCATTATGGGTTATAGGGAGACATACTTACTGATTCATCAGTCTCAGAAGAAGACACAAGTAAATGTTTTAGTCATCCAAAGCCCAAATGCTGCTTTGCATAGTTCCGTCTCTCATGGTTAGTGAAACATTAGAAAACTGAGAGTATTTTGCATAGTAATGATTGTTTCTTATGAAGATATTTGTATATGTGCTAAAGAGGGAGATGGAAAAAAGCATACTGGTGAATATGGATTATATTTACTGCAGAAAGGGTTCCGGTTTCTGATTTGCTACCAAAGCAACTCCACATTCCATTACTGCACACGGAGAGGTGATACAGTACAGTGTGTTCTGTAAATTGCTTCTAATTTCCGTCAACTCCATAACTATTCTGTAAGTTACCGGCGTGAGTTAAGTTTGTGCCTATCACAGAATCTTAGTGGAATTTTCTGTGAGACACCTGCACAGATGCTAGTGAGAAATCTCTTGTAACAAGCAACAACCTGAGTAAAAAATAATATTGGAAATATTGCAACAATAGGCCAAGATGTTATGCAAATTAGATGCCACAAGGATAGGTCTCTCAGAGGAATAGATTGGAATGATTCAGTGTAACTGAGATCTGAAAATTGTACTTAAATAAAAATTTGGGATTAAACACAAGAGTAAAATTCAGAAATCTGATTTCAAACTCTAGCACTCTTTTTATTGTCACATGGAAAAGAGAAGTTTGCTGGTTTTAGAAAGAAGTAAGACTCTTTCCCCCATAAATACCTGTATTTTTACGGGTTTCTATTTCATTACCTCACAGAACATTTCTGGATGTAGCACATAGTGTTCTGCTTCTTCAGACTTGTTTTACGTGTACAAGTTTCTTCATTGGAAGTGAATCAAATCTTAAAATGTTTGACTTCTGCATTGACAAAACACTTGAATGTTTTGTTTTGTTTTGTTTTGTTTTGTTTTGTTTTGTTTTGTTTTGTTTTGTTTTTAAATAAACTTTATATAGTTTCAAACTGGATGTGAACTTGATACTTTTTGGGTTTGTCAAACATGTGGGAAAATGTTGTGTCAGCAAATCTGAGAAGCCTGAAATAGTGTGTACAAGAACGGAGAAGAGCTATAGAGTTTTCAAGAAGCAGTCACTTGCATAAGAGAGCACACATTTGACAATACCTGAGAAATGTTAATGTTATGAACATCAATGCTGTCCTTTCCTGTATCAATGCAAGCCATAGCACTCCTCCTGCACAAGAGATTTGTAGAGGTGCACTTTGGCCTGCCTGTATTGTAGTGCCTTTTCTTCCCCCTCTTGATGTGGTCTGCCCATTGACAAAACGCTTTCCTCTGACACTTTGAATTCCTTCTGTTCTTATCCACACCTTTTCTCCACTTTTGACACTATTGCTTGCACAGAGCTATGGTACTTCAGAAGCTCACACAAAAGGCACCATTAAAAATAAGACACGAACAAGAGGGGACAATGTTATTCAGAGAGAACAAAACTTACAGAGGAACTTCAGGAGCCCATTTGCCCATCCAACTTCCAAGTGACTTGCAGAAAACCCTACATTTCCAGGATAAATGAATCACACATGAGTAAGGAAATCTTAATGGAGAAAATAGCCATAGCACTAAATTGGAAAGAAATCCTAGCTTAAACAAACTCTCATGCAATTTTCATTTAAAATTACAATAAAGAGTGATTTCACTGAAATGAAATGTATTTACTGACTATTTGGCTACAGAAAGCAACCTTACAGTTGTTGACAGTTATTCACCTTAAGGACTTAGCTCCTAACAGAGAGAGTTCCATTTTACAGTGTTCTTAAAGGCTGACATTCCTTCCGGAGATAATTATTATGAAATTAAAGCCCGTGTCAGTCATTGGGAAATTGGAAATTTGATAGGAAGTACTGTGGTATGCTAAATCTTGGTTATGTGGGTTGTATAATAGAGGATACCAGGAGAACTGGCTTCCTGAAGAATGCCATGCAAATATGTGTTGGCATGACAGAAGCAAGGCTGCAGTCATACCTCCTTACTATTGTCCAATTAGGCAGAGACAATGAACTACAATACACATATTTTGTCAGGACTCTTCAGAGAACACACTACATTCATCACCAAAACCTCCAGAGAACCTAGTACTGCACTTGCCCAAATCCATAAAGAGTAATTCCCCTTTAACTGTAATGAAACTTAATTATTATTTAAAATTCCTTCCAGAAAAGTGGTGGCCAGAAGGAAGAAGTCAGAATACTTCACTATATCCTCTTGGAATGGGGATTTATAAATAGTAACTATGGAAGAATTGGACACATGAATTTCCAGAGTGTAAAAGTGTAGGAGGGACAGAGAAGTTACAGATATGCACTATGTGTCTTTCTAATAAGTGAACAGACAGAGTGGAAAATCCAGTTTAAAAGAAAACGTCTTTTGGATGAAACAGAAGCAGGCATCATGGTTATCCTGAAGTTTCTGAGACATCTAATTTCTTTATTCCCAGGTCATTCTAAAGAGGTATGAGTTTAGGAACTTATAGCAACCTGGCCCAACCCCTTGGCAGCACCCAGGACTTTTGCATTAAGCTGGCATCTGCAGAAAAAAATTTCCAGCATACATATAACTACTTCCCTTCATTTTCTGAACCCAGCAACTGCTTCTGTTGGGTGTTTTTCTGTGATCTGATATTGTTACAGTAAGACTATGCCCTTGACTGTTCTCACTTTAGTATTTATTAGTCTTGCACACCTGTATAAAGACTGGCAGATCTTGTTTATGTAAAATGAAAACAGGACCAATCTGGGTTAACTCAATTCACTATCTGAAAAAGAGATTTGGACTTCAGTTCATTGTACGGACAGCATCTTTTTCTTTACAGATATTGTTTATTGTAACCTCCAAATTGTGTCTACTTTCATACCTCATATTTTTCTATTTGGAACAACTTAATTCAGATTCCCACATTGCCATTAATTAGCATTGATTTAATTATCTCTTAGGTATATATTTAAAGTTCAGCAGTACATACATAAATTTCTGAACAAGGGCCAACGTGACTATTGTGTGCCAGACGATATAAACTATGTAACACGATATTCAATGAAGAAGCTAATCTTAAATATTTAAATTAAGTTATTTTTAAATGTACCACCAAGTAAAAGTCAACAAAATTATATTATGTAGAATAATTTTATCAGTATCTTTTTTTTGAGAAATTCACAACTAAAAAGAATGCCTCTGCTTTCTTTTCTCCCTTTTCTCATGTACTTTCAACATAGGTAAAGGAGAAGAGTCATTAAGTGAGTACTAATGAACTCATCCTTTATTAAAACATTTTCAAATGAGAAGCTGTGTTCCTAGCTCATTTTGCAGTAATTGTGTTTACTCATTTATTTACTCAGCAATAGTTAAGGTACTTATTAGAATTGTTCAATATGCAGCAGAACGTAATAGTTGAGCAGCAGTGATGAGGACAGTGGAGAGCTTACACATTCACTTTTCTAACTACACCTAAACTGTTAAAGAGGAACAGCTGGCCTCTTCCATGTATTTAGATATACAGATGCAAATACCGTATGACTCAAGAACTCTGCCCTTAACAGTCAGCACTCTCACCCTGGTCCGTGTTCTTTCTTTACTGCCCACGCAGCAGCAGTAGCAACACCTAGGTGTCCACACAGCTTAAATACTACCTTCTGCTGTCATTCTTGGGGTTAGACTTTAACCAAAAATGTCATATTTACTAAAAGGAAAAGATTACAGAATAAGTAGAAAAAAATTTTGGACGTTTTTCAGACTCTAGAAAAAAAGTTAAAAAATAACTGCCAGTGCTCTTTTGTCAATATTACGGACACTTTACAGAATTATTGCTGATAGTATATTGAGGAGCAGCGGTGGTCTCTATAAAATTGTCCCTGAAAGTAAGTGTAAAATTGCACAACTGAGTGATAAATGGGTGTTGCTTTATGTATGCACCTGCAGAACTATCTGTACAAAACACAAAGTATCTGCTACAGGGTTTTTAAATGCTGCATTAGCACTAAGATCTGTGAGTTAGGCCATAGGGTGAATAAAAACCATAGTGTTTGTCCTACAAGTTCTTCCCTAAAAATAAACAGTAGATTTCAAGTCTATGAGACTGAAACGGAGGAAGATTGAGTGATCGGGCTCAATTTTCACAATATTTTATTCTGTAAAATGTTATTTTCTAGTGCAGGAAATACTGGTTATTGAGTATCAAAAATTCACTGCAATTGAAGTCTTACACTCAACTACATGTCCTTAAAATGAGTATAATATATACAAGGTATTCTTTGCATTAAAGAATATTTTAAAAGTTATTCAGTATAAATGTCTCATAAAAATAGACCAAACACAGTCAATTATATGGCTAACTGTTCTCTGGATCACTTCTTGGTTTACAATTTTGTCAGAGTAATTTCATCACAATTCTGCTGTATTCACAAAAAGCCTCCTGATAAAATTCCTTCTAGAGTTAACATCAGCATTTTTCAAATAAGAAAATTTAACAAAGGCCATGACCTAATTTAGGAAAGACCTTTAATACCCACTAGAACATCAAGAACAGAGAGCAACAATATCTTTGGAAAGCTGCTCCATATTTCCAATGATTTTTTTTTTTTTTACGGTGCATGTAGATGATGAAGACATGTATTATTGATGAAGGGTAGACAAACATTTTCTACTTTCTACTTGAAATACTGAGCTCAGTATTTCAGCTGCCTTTGAATTCTGCCAGCTTCCCCATGAGTGCCAGCATGGAATCCACTGTGCGATGGTGATGAAGGCTTGAACAATATCTCAAAATCACCCACATGTTTGAGGGTGCTTCGTGTGCTGTGTATTCATTGGAAAGTATTAAATAAAATTCCTTTTGACTGACATGTTGCTTTGGGGGATCATATTTTCTGCAAGCAGATTGACAAGAATGCAAACTGTATCTTCTTCACACTAACCTTTCATGCAGTCTTTCTAAAAATATAATTAGCTAAAAAGACAAGTTAGAAATCTTAATATTAATTGTAGCAGATGGAATTTTGAGTGGAAGCAGAAAGGCTAATTTCAATTTCTTTTAATAAACCTATCTAAAAATAGAGCTGTACCAGCTGCAAGTTATTCCTAGCCAACTTATATTCACTGAATTTTAAAAAAACACTGTCAAGCTCATGGGTAGCCAACTACTTGCTCACAAATCTAGAAGCAACCATACAGGCCTTCTGAACTTTTGATGCATGGCAAGCAAATCCTTCTCCCAGAACACGTCGGCTGTGATAAACTGTGTCAATCTTAAAGAGATTTATTCTGACGATAAGAATTTACAGCACTTGTCACCGTAGGTAATATTGCCAAAGCTGTGCAGAGTATCGGCAATTTGCCTGCTCTGTAGTCGTATCTGTGCACAGAAAATGTGCTTGCTACCCAATACAGGTCTAGCTGTTATAAATAATTCTAGGTGTTATAAATAAAGCGCTGATTTACTTTAAAAACCTGGAGCCTGATCTGGCAAGGTCCTGAATGCTTGAAATTTTCCAAACTTGTGGAGGATTTGAAGATGCTTGTGGGTTCATTAGCTAATTGCTCTTACTAGATTAATTGATGTATTATCATTTAGGAGGGAAATGCTGTCTTGCTTTCTAAATTTCCAAATATGTGCATATCAGAGGCAGCTCCCTTATCAGAGAAAAGCCTTTCCTGCTGGATTGTTTAAATCATTTCTTTTCTTGGAGTGATTCACAGTATCCGTCCAGACTCAGTTTCCTTCTTCTGAAGTATATAGAACTCTAAGTTCTTCAGGAAATAGTTTTAATGTTTCTCCTACTAAATTATAGACTGTCTCACCTCTTTGGAGATACAAATGCCATTTTAACAGATCAGGTGGCACCTCCAGTAGCTGACTACCCTACTAACTTGATTCAATGTCATTAAACTTCCCCCACATGGTGACTCAGTTCGTGCATTTCAGTGTGAAGTACCTCTAGTCACTGAACTTTGTATTTTACATCTGCTCATAAAATGATAAAAAATGCTTCAAACAGACTCATTCAATGGTTTAATGCATGCATGTCATTACTGAGATCTGAACTGATGGAAATTAGTTGCTTTGGGATTATATTAGTTTGTAGTAAGGTATTCTCAAAACTGTTGAAGGAAAATGCAACAGAACCACAGTCTCCGCATTTCCAAAGTCTACTTTGAACTTCTTTACACTTTTTAGAAGGACTTGTAGCCAAAACACTGTTCCTAGTCTAAATCTAATTGCACAAGCCCCAGCATTTTGCATTTCCAGAGATTGTTGCATATTTCTGTATAAGTTTCAGGCTGTAATCACAGGTAGATTTAATTCAATGCAGTCTGGTTATGCTGCAGAGAGAGACAAGTCCTTTCTCCAAGAAGATGAGAGTTCAATGTCATTTTGTGTGAATAATAAATTGTAAATTTCCAAATTTATCTGTTTATATGTATGATTTAAATAAACAGGGATTCTTTCAAGAAATACTAGCAATTTTGCTACTACTAAGAGCTCTTATTTGAGTATTGCTCACAGAATTCCAAAGGTTATATGTTGCTTTCTGTATACATTATAGAATTTCTTGCTACCTGATATTGCTACCTTAAAATCCAACAGTACTTTATTATCAACAATTTAATATTTCTTATCTACATCTATTTAAAGAATGCTTTCTACAATGAGAGGTAGTTAAAGAGGTGTGTAAAATGAAGGCAGGTATAATAGTACTATATGCTCGTGTGACCCTGAGTTGGTATAATAGCTACCAGGTTTATATAATAGTGATTTTATTCATACTTGGAGTTTAACACTGTTTGAAACTGAGTTAACTCATAATAAATAGTAACTAATTACATCTAAAATAAGGAGGGGGTGAAGGGGGGGGCAGGGAGAGGAATATATATAACTGTACAGACACAAAACTTCAAAATACACGTCGTTGTATTTTTCCTTTATACATTTAGATTTTTTGTATTTTAAATTCTTCAGTAAATCACAATGAGATCAGAATGACTTATACCTCCATAAATTTTGAAATAAACTAAAATCTCTATCGGTTAAATATTTCTGACTTTAAAATGCCCATGGCTATCAATCACTATGGACAGACAGACACCTTTCTTTTAACTTTACAATCATATGCCTGCTACAACATCAGAAGTTGAATTAAAAAGCAACCTTTTCTGTCTGCAAGAGCCAGAACATTGTAAATATTCTGATAAAAAGGCTTTCTCTTAACATAGAAAATATAATCCTTGTCAAAGAAAAAGCAATGGCAAGTACTTAGAGTTAACCTAATATTTACATAACTTCATTAAAAAGGCAGGTATTTCTTCTAAAATTCCATTTAGCTAACATTTACTTGGAGCTGAAAAACGTTAATCAATTTTAGAAAAGGGTTAACCACTACAGTAGAAGTGTACACAGTACCCATATGGAGTACAGCATGGTAAGGGTATTCAACAAAGTAAATGTGGGTCCTGAGCCATTAAATGACCATGAGGAATATAATCCTGTAACCAGTAAGAACAAGAATTGCTTAATTCTTTTATTTATATCTATATATATATCTATGTACATATCTCATATATACATAAAAGAATTCATACTTTTTGCTATCAGATAGGGAAAAAAACCTCTCATCAACAATCTGGACTTAGTATTTGCATCTTCTTTACTGGCAGCAACAACCTAATCCTTCTGGGTGAAGGGAAACAATTCAGCTTTGCTGACTGCACTACCATAAAGGCTATCAGAAAAAAAAGTCATGGAAGTGTGGGAGAGAGAACGGATTGAAAGCAAAATGAGTTCTCCTTATGTTTTCTCGTCTATCTCCTTGCTCAATAGCATCATCACCTTACCATCTGCTAGGTCTTCCCTTTAATGTTGCACAGCACAGGCATTCTTGCAGTAATAATTTTTCTATGGTACATAACCTTTCATTAGCTTTACTTAGAAATTTTTGTCCTTATTAGCCTTAAAGAACCACTCATGAAATAGTCAGAATAAATTAGTTGGCTGGAATTAATTATCACAACTATTTTATGTAAATGTAGTTTGATTGATTTTTCTTTCCAATTTTCATTCTTGAATTGCCTACTTAGCTCTTAATGGGGGAAATTCAGCTGAATATGGGTGTCTTCTGGGCCATAAACTAATTTCTCACAAGACAAACAACATTTCACAACAGAATGAGGAGACATCAGTAGGACAAAGGAGAGCATCAGAGGAGTAAAGACGAGGAAAACTCATGAGTTGAGATAAAAACGCTTTAATAGGTAAAGCAAAAGCTGCATGTACAAGCAAAACAAACCAAGGAATTCATTCACCACTTCCCATCAGCAGACCAGTGTTCAGCCACGTCCAGGAAAGCAGGGCTCCATCACGAGTAACGATTACTTGGGAAGACAAAAACCATCACTCCAAACATCCCCCCTTCTTTCTTCTTCCCATAGTTTTATATGCTGAACCTAACATCACATGGTCCCTTGGGGTCAGCTCTCCCAACCGTGTCCCCTTCCAACTCTTTTGTGCACCTCCAGCCCGCTTGTGGGTGGGGTGGGGTGAGGTGCAGAAAGGGCTTTAATGCTGTCTAAGCACTGCTCACCACATCTAAAACATCCCTGTATTATCAACACTGCTTTCAGCACAAATCCAAAACATAGCCCCATACTACTTAACGTAGAGAAAATCAACTATCCCAGCCCAAAACAACACAATCCTTTGTTACGGAAGGTGTTTAAAATAGTTGTGATTAATAGTCCAGAAAAAGAACCATCTTCCTCCACTGTCTACTAGAGTGCACATAGCACTTTTAAATCATTAAAGTCAACAAGAAGATTGTCATCTTCTATATCAATATGACTAAATTAAAACTACAACATAACTTTACAAATAATGATAATTTTACATGCCAATAGTGCATACGGATAATTTGACAACCAAAGCATTCAGAAGTCAACCTTCAATCTATTTTAATTTGGTTACTGGAAAAGAACATTGTAATCTCGATTGCCTAATTCAGCAAATATTTGAACATTTTCAGTGTTGTGCCTGTGGAAACTTTGTAGGGCATTCTGAAATTTCACATCAGGTCCAGTGGCTATAAAAAAGGGCATGAATATTTTTAATGCAATCCTGCAAATACTGGGACGGTTTTCTCTGATACATTTTCCTTAAGCTTCAGTCTGCTACAGACTGAAACAATTCACAATATTATTTAAAGAGTAGTTTTATGCATAACTAAGAAGAGACTAAATCATAAGTAAAAAAAAATAATAAACTGAGTTGAAAATAAAACAGCAACTGGAATGGACTTCGTTAGCAATTAATCATAGAAAGTCTGCATTTCACTGAAAAAACAATCAGGCATCACATAGAACCTTGCTCAAAAAAACCTGAGTTGCAGAGACTGGTAATGCAACTGCTCATGTTTAAAAAAAAATCAAAACCCAATATTAAGAGATTTTAATATAAATCTTAAAAAAATATTGTGACACAAGTCTACAATCAAGAAATATGGGAATTGTCATATTGCAGCCTGTGCAGGTTGTTCTGCTTTCTCTAACAGAATAGTCATTATATGCTTCAGAAAATACTGTGGAGTATCAGAGCAATTTCTGGGCCAGCCATTGTCACTAATTAGACTCATGAGTTCCACCACTGTGTCATAAGCTTTTTTCTCTTTCTAAACTCTTTTTTTGTCTACTGGTTTTCTTCTCTGTATTTATATTGGTTCCTCTCTCGCAACTTTCTAAATCTTGTTCTTGGTACTTTGTGTGACAATGAATGTTCATTGCTAAATAAATCTCAGTGTTTTTGTTCAAATTTGGTTTCTTTGCATTTCCAATATTTCTTTTTTTTATGCATTATATGGAAAAGTGAATATAAGTTCCTAGACTATCTTAGTTCTGCTAGTAAATACTTTGCATATCTTCAGACCATGCCTTGCTATACATCGCTAATCTAGATCATTCTAATTTGTCCAATTTAATTTATTTTTTCTATCTTCCTTTGCTTCTATTACATTTTTTATTCTTTTGACTTGCATCTTTTGTTTGATACAATAAACCAAAAGTGTAGTGTGGGAGTAACATAGAATCACATTGTGTTAATACATCTATATTCTTTTTAATTTTGTTGCTTTTTCTTCATAAAGCATTGTTTTCATTTGATGAGTACTGCCTGTTAAAAGTATTCCGGAAGAAGACAATATGTGTGGTGACTGCATTGGCCAGGATTCCCTAGTCTGAAGACAAGTTGTGTGAGGTAAAATCTGATTATGACATGATAAATGTAATTATCAAAAACTCCAATCCAGTGTGATACATATTAGACATATCAGGAGACAAACTTAAGGCAGTCACAATAAAAAAGTCATGTAACTTTCTGTGAAACTTGATATTATAATATATCACTGAGGCAAGTGTTTTAATACAGGTCAAAGAAAAGATGAGACACTTTACAGCAAGCATTTCCTAGCAGAATACAGAATTATTAAATGCTTTACTTTTAGAATTAGGTCATAACTTGAATTTTGCCCCAGATCAGGAAGTCTGATTTGCCTCAAATAATAACTCTGTACAGTTAAAGACTTCATAAAGGCTTCACATTTTTCTTGAGGCATGTCTTTACCATTGCTGAACATCTGGAAGTTTGACTACATTGTCAGTTACTCTAATCTAATACAATTGTTTCTATAGCATGATTTGTTCATAAAATCTCCTATTATATCATTTTCTCTTTTACAGGGAGATAATCCATTATAGCCATCCATACATAGATCCTGAACATGCTTGGCATCTTACCGACTAATCATACCAATGTTTGTTTCCTTCAGTATGCACAGTATATTCTAATCAGTGGTACGTCGTAGGGTTATTTCCCCCTTTATTCTTTTACTCTCAGCTCCCATTTAATTTTCCAGCATCTTGAATTCATCAAAGCTGCTTTGTTTTTCTCTAGAAGCTATAAAAGTCCAACCCTGAGGCAGGTACATTTTTTTTACCATCTCCTTTAAGTGTCATAGCAGGTTACATCTTTCATAGCTCATTAGATTATTAAAAAAAAGTGATCTAAGGAAATACCTGACAACAGGTTTCAATGGATGCCACAAGGCAATTTTCAAAAGATTAGAAAATACACAATGCTTTTTAAGAATAACTATCCTTGCACCGTTTCTTAAACAAGTACCTAACTGCACCAACCAGTTCTTGTTCTTTTAAAAACAACCTTTGTTCTTATTGCTTTGCCCTGCAAGGCACCTATCTTGTCACCAAAGTAGTGAGACAATTCAAAGAGGAAGTTCTGAAATGGCAGTGGAACATTTTACTTCTTTGAACGTTGCCCTCTAAAATTCCCCAAAGAAAGATGTGCAAATTCAAAGAACAAGGAAAACTAGCCAAAGTTTCCAAGTTGCCTTTCTGTAATTAGTCTTGTTAAAATCTGTACTACTTTGGCTACCACTAGATCTCTTAAGGCTTTCAGCTACGTTAAGACACTAATTTTTGTTCCAACATGTCTGTAAGGAGCTGCAGTGTCTAAAGTCTGCCTAAACAGGTACATTGTCAAAAACACTGTTAAAAAACTGGACACTGCTTCTGCGTGGTCACACCTTTGCCATTTAAACAGCACAGAAGCCACCAAAGCCCAGGCAGAAATGGAATACTATCTTGGCAGGCCAAGTACTATCCCAATACAAGCACGATCCAAATACAGGGATAATGATGTTATCATTGTATAATTTGTTGCACCTTATTCAAATAGATTTCAAAATTTTACAGAAGCAAAATTTAAAAGCATCTCTTAGTATTATTATTCAGCTTCCTCAAGTGTGACACAAAACATTTGGAGATTAAGTAGGGAGTAGAGAGAGTTCAGTTTAAAAAAGTAGGAGCTATTAATATGTTAAAAGTAAATATTCTATGAAAATTCCTAAATTAGTGCCTGAGGAATCCTTTGGAAAGTGGGATCCTGATATTTTTTACTGAATTTCAATATACTTGTGGTTTGTTATTACTAGTGAAAGTAACATATTAATAGAAATAGCCACAAAGTTTGAAAATAGACAGAAAAACACATATACCCATTTCATCACTTTAAAAATATGATTCCAGCCAAAACCTATGAAGAGACAGAGATGCAGCAGCTGGAAGAGCAGGTAGGGAGTGTAAAATGTCTTCTTTGCTCATCTGCATCTGTGTCTCCTCATTTCTCTTTTCCAGCACCACATTTCAAGATCCATTTTACCTTCCTCTAAAAGACTTTGGAGACAGTGGATGAACTTTATCCCATAGCTTTTGGAAATTTTTAGATAACAGGCTCTGTGATGAGGTGACTCACAGGAAGCACGTAAGAGGCTGAACGTTACTCTCAGTTGTCTCTTGCAGGCTCAGCCCCCCCATCCCAAGTCCTTAAGAGGGCTCAGGTTGTGTTTAGTGTCTAACAAGAACAATAAATCAGACACTAAGGACATTAGCAAATGTTAGAAAATAAAGTACTAACAAAAGGAGTGAGCTGGATTTGTGTGTTTCTCGTTGTCAAGGTGCTAGAAAGCTTATTCTAACAAATGCAACTGGCTTTGATCAGATTTTTATTTCTTATTTCAAAATAAGGCTTAAACTCAATTAATTAAACAGGACATCATAAATGGACCACTTTCTGCATGTTTTTCTCAGCCTCCATCAAGCACACAATTTTCTAGTTTACGGGAGAGGAAGGTAAGTTACAATTTTGCCACTCGAGTAAATTGCACCCTGTGACTCAAGCTTTTCAAAGAAGTTAATTTAGTTACTCATTTTGAAGCAAGAGCATGTAAATAGATAATTTGTATACTTCATTGCAGTCTGCATTGTATTGCACTGTTTTCATAACCACATCTTCAGAAACTCTCCGAACAGCTGCTCAAAGAGTACAAATGAGCCAGCCTTTAGTACATTTATACTGAGCAACTGCATTATATTTCTGTGTGTGTTCTGAATATTATTTCTTCCATATTTGGGAATGCTTTTATAATCACTCATTTGCTTTTCCCATGTTTTACCCCAGCTGAGGATAGCTGTGCATCACCAATCAATTGTTCATTTAAGGAAAACTTTTGATATACTCTTGTTTCCTCTGAGGGGGGCAAGGAAATCCCTTCAACATGGGAATATAGTTACTCTGACTTATCACAGCAGCTCAAAATAAAAACAGAGTGACATATTATGTTACCATGGTGACTACTATCGATAGCTACCATACATGCTAAATTAACTCTACAGGCAATACAAATAAGCACAGCTACAGTTACGTGAGATTTGATTAGGTTTTTCTGTTGGGGAGGTGATGTTCCTGTACAGTTGTTTGTTTTTTAATGCTGTCTCTTGGCAACGCTGGTCAGGAACTTCTTTATTTTGTTCATGTCATCTGACTACGTCATTTTTCCCATTCCAGAAATTCCTACACCTTAAGCAGACCTAATTCCTTTTGTCCAGTCACGGGTTTTACTATACGCACCTCAGACAGAGATGTCATCTTCCATCCTACTTGCTGTGGTCTTCACATTTCCTCCAGGTAGTTTACACTGAACTGTCACTGAACTAGAAAGTATCAATTGCATTTAACCTTAGTTATAGCATCCGTCTTTTTCTCAGTTGCTAAAATGTATTCCTGGGTTGTTCTTTAGGTCTGTGGTAATAATCTGAATAATAGTGTTTGACATTAACTAAGTAAACCTTATTTGTAACTTAAAACATTAACTGTGAAAGTCCATTTCCAAGGAGAAAAACAAAGTCATGATACCTGGAATATTATACCAGATCCTCAAGGAAAGAACAGGACCAGCTCCTTTAGCCTCTTTCCATGGCTGCTGGGAATAGATGGACATACAAGCCCATGATCTATTGCCTCAAGTTCCATATTCGTATTTCAACTCTAGATGTAAATCTGAATATATTCATCCTATCCCTTCACATCCAACTCTAAAGCTGACAATTCCTGTTTCATGTCTCACTTCCTTCACCATGTCTCACTTCCTTCACAATGTCTCAGCTCTGAGAAGCTTTAATTTGTTTTGATCAATTGATATTTTATTTATTTCTTTTCTAAAAATTAATAGAATATAACTATTTTCAAAATTCACATTTTTAAGAAAGAGTGAAAACATAGTGCTCATTGGACAATAGATCTCACCCTTTTTCACTGCCTACAGATAGACAGCAGAACATTAAGATTGACAGATGTGTGATAATGAATGAATCATCCTAACTCACTTTCAATCATTTATCTTCTATTTTAAATTTGTGTTTCAACTGTCAGAGCCTCTATTATCAGCATCACTGATTACCTTAAGTGTCCAAAGGGGCAGAAAGATGTATTTAAGTACTGTTCCTAATTGCATTTGTTCCAGTTTTCATTAATTTCACTATTAATTGGACACCATTCTACACATCTTGTCCTATAACCTAGCAGGCCAGACTGAAAGAAAATATTCAAAAGGCCATATGAATATTTTATTTGTTTTTTCTACACTCATTTCTACTGCATCTTAATTGACAACATGACCTGTAGCATGGAAGAATCAAATAGGACATAGACTTAGACCAGAAACATCTCTGATTTTTTATCTCTCTTTCTGCAGAAAGTAGTGAATTAGGTCTTTAGAATATTTTTTCTCCTTCTGATCTTTTAACTGGACTATCAATGTCCTCCTTTGATTTTTTCAATGGTTTATTTTAAGAGGAAAAGATATTAAGAATTCTAATGCTTCTGTGTGCTTTGAAACAGAATGTTAAAAGCTGCAATGTAAAAGGAGAGAAGAAGGATTCAATTGACTGACAAAGCAGCCAGAAGAGTGGGTTGGTCTCAAGACAAGCAGTACAGGAAAATCAAATAGTTCTAGACAACCTTAGTTCAAGTGATGAGATGAGCAGTTAGAAGATGCTGATTTGGGTAGAAAGAAGCTGGCAATTATTTGAAGATCAGAAGAACAAAAAACAAAAAACAGACAGGAAAAAAGGATGAGAACAAAATATGAACATCATAAAACAAGGAAAAAAATGAAATGAACCACTTTCCAGTGTGTATTCCTATTGTGTATTGCATTACGTATCTGTACTTCGTTCATACGCAAAGGCAGCAAACAGTTCTTAAAAATTGACTAGCTCAGCTGTGTTTGGCATATATCACTTCAGGCAGAAATATTAGGTTTATTTTCATAAACTTTTCCTCTTTTCTAAAAAAAGTGGAACAATCCTGGCATCACTACAAAACACATTGTGCATATCTATAAAATGTTACAGAAATCATGGTTTGTCCCACTTTGTATTTTCATTAAAACATATATAACACAGTTCTTCAGTATTGTAAATGAGATCAAAACAAACTCATAAAATATCAAATATCTAAATATTAAAATATGTAGTGTATATATAAAACAGAAAATCTTGCTACAGAACATGAGTGAGGCTTAAAGACATGCAGGTTTTCAGCTCCTGTATTCATGTTGTGAGACATAGATGACAATTAAATAATAGTTTAGACGATACCTGCAAAAAAACCCTCAATTACATCTGTTTATGAGAAGCATTTCCCTGTTGAGTACATTAAGTTACTGTGGAAGCACTAGTTTTCTATTTAATATTCTAGCGTATAAGGTTCAGGTCAGAAAGGAGGAAGATGATTATCCTTTCAGAGATAAAGAAGAAACAAAGTATTCCATCTTCAAGTCACCTAATTAACCACAGGACAGATCTATGGATAGCCTACATTAATGTCATGCTAGGGAAAGGAATTTATATAGTTGATTGAATGTTATCTGTAAAAATAGAAATTGTAATGTAAGATTTTGCTGCACTTATTCTATAGAGGTCTTTTTAACACTACATTTCAGTTATGCCAGGCTCTGGAAGTCAGTTCTGAAATGTGCTACATAATCTTGGTTTTGACACTTTAGCAAACTAGTCATTTTTATAATTGTAAAACTTTTGAACATACCAGACTGACTGCTTTGTGAACTATGCAAATTTAAAACAGAATTACTTGGGTTCTAATTCATAGCATGCAGAATGGAGTTTTCATCATCTTTTAAGAGGATGTTTTAAGTGTTATAACATTGAGAAAATCACGTTTCCACAATTTAGGATGACCAATACCATAAATTTGCAGAGACTTAGGAGGTAAATATTACCTACACAGAGATGTAAACTAGCAAACCCTGCCCAGTATCTCTTCCCTTCTGGCCTCTGAAAGAGTTTAGAACAACAGATACTTTAGTCAGTATATTTTGGCTGTAAAAGATTTCTGTTGTATAACTTTGTAGAATAATGAGTTTTATTTTATTTTGCTGTAAACTTACAGAGCACATTGGACAGATTACAGAAATGACATGGATTGCATTGCAGAGACGTATGCTCCTGAAACAAAATCAAGGTTTGGAAAAAACATGCACTGTCTTTAAAGGTCATAGATAATATTTTAAAAACGAATCTTGAAGACTGATTTTAATGTTTAAAGTGAACTATATGTCTGCTGAAATTTTCATTAGAATCCTGTTGCTAATGTATCAAGACTTTGATTCACCCACAATCTAAAAATTTTTTGTCTCCTTGACAGTTTTAGAAATGCATCTGACAGTGACTTTGGGACCATGGTCCCAATGAAAAGAAATGAGATTCAGGTTCTAAGCATTTAATCTAGAAACTCTTTATCCTCTTTTGAATACTTTAATAGTTGTGCTTTCTTTCATATTGTACGAAAACAGAGAAGTCTGGATTCACCAGTATACAAAAGCACCTATTTATTTTTAGGCATCTAATCAGCTCACTTCACATTAATTAATTGGTGTTCCTAAAACTAAGCATAGGTTCAGCCTAGATTAGGGCCCTCATAACAGTCTCAAAAAAGCAATCTTTTATATTTAAAGATCTTTCTCCGTACAGTGGCACTGTAAGCACTTTGCAATGAGTTTAATGATTATTAGTCATTTGGTGTCCTAAACTGCCTATACATTCATTTCAAAATGTTTCTTATGTTTTTGATGGTTTGTGGTTGAGCATGGTCATCTGTGCAGGTTCCGTACATATGGTGGTGCTTCATCTACAGCAAGAAATGCCAGACTATTTCTGGGTTTGAGCAACATTGTCACAAGTTTTTGACAGCCTTACAATAGCAAGAAATGTTAAAAGTGCTTGATTATCCAGCAGAAAACTGATAAAATGTTAAGTAGTAGAACTCTTCTAGGAACTTACAATCTCATGGCAGCATTCAATAGTGGTGGATTCCCTCTTTGGTAATGGGAGTAACCAAAAAATACAGTCTTCACCTACATCCAGAAAATGGTAGCTATCTAGTGGATCTGAAATGTAGACAGTTGGAATGATGCAAGACGATTATTTTCCCTTTCCTCCTCCTCCTAATATATTGTTAGCTATTGCAACAAGCAATTCCTTTCCACTCAATTCTGTTTTGATATAGAACAACTAAGATACTCTATTTTAGCTTTGAAAATATTGAAGTCATCCTAAAACTTATTCTGAAATCTTCCAAATATCACTTCTTTGTAAGTTTAGAATGTCCCCCTGTTCCATCAAAAGGAAAATAGTATTAAAACTCATGAGAACAGGTCTGCTAAGAGCAGGACAATTTATTTCTTACAGGAAGACTTGGTTATGAGGCAATTACACAAGAGATGGTTTCACAATATTAAATGTGCTTCTGAAACATGAATATGGAATAAAGTGAAGAAATTCAGTCAGGGTACTATGTATCAATTACTGATATGATGCTCCCTGGGATTTACATTACCTTCCATTAATTACTACTAGCTCTAATCTTCTATACAGTGAGAATATCATTTTACATTGCTAATGGGCCCTAAAGGAGGGGGTCTTTATTCCCTCCACCACTGTTTAGAGTTGTGTAGCCAAAACATTTTAATTCTACAGAATATCACCTCACCCAACTCTCCTTCATGGTTCAAAAGAATCCCTGTTAAACTACAGATGGTGATTCTATAAGAAGAGCTCCAAAAAGGAGATTTGCTGAGAAAATAAACCAGACAGCAATAAACCACACAGCACACTATTTATCCTTAGAATGCTATCAGTTCCTACTCCGTAATTTCACTCCTTTGCTGACATGATTGATAATGCATTTTTAATTGCAGCTCATAGTCTTTTTTTTCCTAGTAGAATTTTCCTTTTCTTTAGTAATTTGTTTAGGTGGTTTTGGTTTTTTTCAAAAAATCTGTGACTGGGGAGGAGCTTCTAGAGAAAGGGATAGACTTAGGAGTTTAAAGCAAAATCCACTAAAAATAGTTAAACTCATAAGTCCCTAGATTATTCTTCAAAATTGCTAGTGTGAATCTTCTGATGAATAATAAGAAAAATAAAACTAAGTGAGCAGACAAGATCATTGCTTTGCAAATTTTTTCACCCACAGGAATCAAGGGAGATGCACTGATAAATATGTTCCTTGTTTGATTTTTTCCTGCTCAGAATGTTTTAATATAGAATTTCAGTGAAACAGAAGGGAAAAAAAACCCCTCAGTCAGTCTAGCCATAGTCATAGATGAGTGCATGTCAATAAATTAATACATAATGCAAAGAGTAAATAAGGAGCATAGCTTAGAGAACATGCAAGCTTCCTACTTGCAGCCAAGTGCAGTCAAACATCATTTGTTGCTTGCAGAATGGCTAGACAACTATGGAAAAGAGTATTTTATAAAATGTTTGGTATTTTTACTGATAAAAATTGGAAACCACTAGCTGTTGCTTTCTAGTTTCTTTACGCTGTCACCAATAAAGAAGCAGCACCCTGATAACCAACATTATTTAAAAATTACAGAACAATGAGAAATTACACTGAAAAGAAGGTCAGCACATGGACCATCACCACCTGGACTAACTGGATTCATCTGAGTTCCCCAAGGCAAGCACTACTGCACAATCTGTGCGTCAGTGGAGAAATGGATCAAAGAAAATAAGGGAGTCCTGGCTCTGATGTGATTTGTCATTGCCAAGCAACAAATACACCAAATGCCTGAGAGAATAGATATTTGGAGGTGATTCCTTAGCATACACAATACACAGTAAGCAATCTATTAATAAAGTTGTGTTCTGTGCATGATTGATTTAGATTTTATTCTCATAATTATTTCAAGAGCACCTTAACAGCAATAAAACCCACCTGAGACATCAGTTAAGTTTAAATACAAATTTAAGTACCTGAGTAGGTCTATTGATTATGATAATATTAGGAAGTTACTTATGAGAAACCAATCTGAGGGTTCTGCTCGTTCAAAGAGAAAATATATTGTTATGAAGTTGTTTTCTTGTAGAATTTTCCAGAAAGAAGTCGGTATCTAGACTGATTAATATTCAAATGACTTTTACTATGCACATTCTTCCATTTATTGAGATAGTGTTTTAATTTGATTTTAATGACAGTAAAGTGCTTCAAGATGTTTGTAGGAATACTGTTATATAAACATAAGTGGCTGATTACATTATGAATTTTTAGCATCTAACTTTTAGTACAGAGGAAAAGGAGTCAGAGAGTGCAGGCAGAGCAAACTGGAATTCTTCAGCCCTGAACTGAGCATAAAGCAGCACTAATAATCTGCATAACCCTGGTTCATTTTTAAAACATCTATCTGCACAATGGTTTTACTTTATTTTGTACTACATTCCACACCTGATGTTTACAAGCAGGAACTGCAGAAATGCATCCTTATTGCATTTGAATTCTTTTTAAAGAAAATATCTGGCACAGAAACTGTTGCTCTTGAAAGAAAAAGGATGGAGTATTGGCATAAACTCCATAAAAGCAGAGAAATCAATCATGCAAGTTATTACACACAGCTACTGCCCCTTACAGCTGATTGCCTATGTCACAAAATCTGGACACTTATTTAGCAGCTCAAATTGTGAGATCACTATTTTGAGTCTATAAATGAGTGTCCACCACAACAACTCTGTTAAAAGTATGTGAGTTAGCACCTGAGTTGGTATTTTCACCTTATGGGAAGATGGTAGCAGTCTGCTAGGCTCTGTTGTTCTTGAATTAACAGCATTTTATTTCATATTAATTAATATCCCTACTGGAAAATGGCCAAAACAAACAGGCTTTACCAATTCGCTTATTCATACTGTGTCTTGAAATCAGTTTTTATAGACATCATCTGAATAATGGAAGTGTAGAAATGGCAGTGACTATGTAGGACTAATGGAGATCATGAGCATGGTGATATAAAAAAAAGGTTGTAGGTTCCCAGTATATCTCCACCTTGCCACACCTTTGTCAAACAGTTTTCCCATCACTATCCAGCTTTTCTTATGACGCTGATTGAAGGAAATATGAAATAATCTCTTACATAAAAAGTGTATGTAATATGAATGCACTCATTCAGGTCAATGGAGAAGAAGACAGTATCCTAGCTACATCACTTACACTAATTTATAACAGACGAAGATCTACTTCTCCACTTAAGCAAAAATATAAAGGTCTACATACTAGTAGATCTAGCACGTGCAGATTTCACAGATGCAGGACTCTAAACATTACAACAGGACAGTGAGTACTGAGAGTAATAATAATCAGTTTCAAAGTGAAAAATAAAGAAGACATTTATACCTGGTTAGGCAATTGAATACAGTGAAGCATGGTTTAGAGCTTTTCAGTGAATTTGCTTTGTAAAGAATGACATGTATTTTCTAGATATCAAAACATATTACAAGTGCTACCATTTTCATCAAGTGTCCTGTAGACGTGGAAGTAACTTACTTCTTCACAATGTTTTTCTTGCATGGAGTAGTGTAGTAGCTTGTTATAGTATTTTAGCCCAGTGAGACATAATCTAACATACCTCTCCATTCTTGACTCTGTTGATAATTACATGCCCGGAAGGATGCCAGGAGTCAGTATGATATCTGTTATTAATACTTCCACTCCAACCATCATCAGCTCCCTTCCCATATTTCAGATGGGACAAGGCACATAGTTAACAGGTGTTTCCTTCTCTTGTTTACATACATGAACATCTTCGCTACTGCAACATCCAGAGGACAATTCTTACAATGTAAATTTCTGTAGCTCTTCAAATGACAAGTGACAATTATCATTTTGGTTTGATTTTTAGTGCTATACCATAGGTATATATATCCACAGGTGCTTTTCTTCTTGCCCCAATGACTTCTCATCCCTTGAGTTGTAATTTCAGCCAGAAAGTGAGGAACTGAAGGAGAACTGGTCATCACATTGAAGGTTGCTCTTCAGGGCTGGTTTTTTTCAGCTTTATGAAGATACCAATTCCAGTTGGATTTTATGATCTTGGAGGTCTTTTCTAAACTTAATGATTTTATGAAATTTAACTCTGACTTTTGTAAAGCAAGTGTCCTTCTGGAGGAATAGAGTCCACTTAAAATATTTAAAGATTGTTTTCAAGTACAGTTTTCGTTTACATCCAGATTTTTTATGTATCAATTATTACAGCTAATGACAGAGACTGCTAAAGGGACAATGCAATAGATTGTCCCAATCCTTCATTCTCTGCACACATGTAACCCTGGTCCAGTAACGGCTAACATTTCTGACTTTGGGCTAAATACCACTTGAACTAATACTGATAGCGTTCTTCTACACCTTTGAGCTAGAATGACTTCTTTTCACCGTAGTCAGTGCAGGAGCAAACATCACTCTGTAGTACTGAGATCCGGGTGATAAGAAAGATGTACTAATGATCTTTACTATTAAATTATTTTAATAGTAAATTTCAATTAAATACAACTATTTCCTTTTTCTGATTTTTGCAATACTGTAATTTAGGAACAACTGAAAACTATTTACCCTGGTAAACTAGGAAAGACATATATGTATTGAAAGTAAAAACAGAATAGATATAAAGAGATAGGAGTTTTTCTCCTGTTGAAGTTTATTAGAAAAAGATTTTACCAGTGTTCAGGGATACTCAATGTGGGGATTTTTTGAACTGGGTCCAAGAATAAAGCTTGAGATTGTTCATCTGTAAAGTGTCGTAGCCACCCCAGCTACTCCAAATTATATTGAAAAAATGTGGTAGCTACCAGTGGATTTAGTGTCATTTATTATTTTTGTAATGAAGTAATCCAGATATCCACCTACATGTTAACAACAGATTAGTATATACATCTCCAGAACTTCTGTATCACAACATTTTTTCACTTGCAAAGAAGTATGTCTGCTAATTTACTTCTACTGTCCCCTTTATCCATGCTCGCACACCACTGAGTGAAGCAGGGAGCCAATAGTTAGCCCTTGGCCAGGACAGACAACGAACAGATATAAGTCTGTGTCTGTAACATAATGAAGAAAGAAGACTCCATGATGGCTGTGGCACAGATGAAATGTATTAACAAGCATGCTAACCTTTCAGGCTTCATCTGTGCTTCCTTGGCCAGAGCACTCTGAGACAATTATTTATACTCCATTACATCTGGCAGCATTTGAGGAGGACAGTCCCAAATGCAGAAATACTGTCTTGGAATACATGAACAGCCTTTGTATTTTATTATACTGCATCCCTTCATTAGTTTCATTCTACAGTTTATTAAATGTATATGTGCTAATATGTGTTCTCCCAGAGAATGTATTTCTTGTCATTTTACTTTCAGTGCTGCCATATGACGTATCTGGCTTGTGTTCTGAGGAACCTCCCATTTAATTTTCCTAATACTATAATGTGGGTGTTCCCTCATAATCCTGGCCTCCAATTTTCTATTTCATATTCATCAGTGGACAGAAGAAACATCACAAATACTTCATACATATCTGCATCAATAGCAAAGGCAAACAATGAACCATATCAGAGAAAATGGAACAGAATAATTTTTAAGGTCCTTTCCTACCCAAAACATTCTATGATTCTATGACCTTCAGGGAAGACATACTGCTACAATATTATACCTTGAAAAAAAGTGAACGATTCTACTTTTAAAATTATGTTTACAAGATATTTCTAAGCAGGAAAATAGATACATTTGGTTGTTTCCTTACTCATTGTGGTCTTTATTTTGTATCATTCAATGAAGAACAGAATTAACTTATGTACTTGACACTTATTTGTACTCCATCATTATTTACATATATGAAAAAAGGTGAAAAGTCATATGTACTTGAATTTGCTATGCTAAATGTATGGTGACCAACTTTATATTTGTTTAAGCAAAAGGCAATTCACCTGTTCCTCCAATAACATCTTCAGATTACTTCCCAGAAAAACACAACTATGCCTACTATGCTTTAGACATGGATGGCTGGTAGGATCTTGTCTAAGCTTCTTCCAATGGTCTGTCCTTCAAAGCAATGAGCAATATTTTTACTCTCTATGCAGAAGCAAACATTAGCTATGAAACCACTAGACTAGCACTTTGAAATCTAAGCATTCATCATAGTGATAGACACTATAAAGCAAAATATTATAAATGTACGTATTGTAGATATTAATAAATCTCATGTAAATAAAATATCACTGTAAATTAGGTGATTAGCTAATAGCAATAAGACATACATATTTATCTACCTTATTACTGTTCTCTCTTTGTCAGTCTTGCGCTGGGTTCATGCTAAAGCATCAGCCGATTGACTCACAATAGCTCCCCATAGGACCAAACTCAAACTAATATAGATAATACTCATACAGAACAAAGCCTTGCAGATCCATTATCTCATTCTAGGATCTGGCTTCTGTGTTGCAGACATTTTGTGAAGTAGAGGATTGTCCTTGCTGACTTAATGGTCTACACTGACTGTTTCAACTTGTATCTCTTTTTCAGATTAAAGGGTCAGCATTCTTTCAAATTAAAGTACATAATATAAAGCAAAGTCAGAAGAAAAGACTGCATTAGTGACAGAAATCTAATCAATTTTTCTCGAGATTGGAAATTCAAATGGCATCTTTTTTTTGTTGTTGTTCTAAATGGGAATTAGCTTTGCTGAGAACATTCTCAGCAACAGTAATAATCTCACATTCAACAAATATCTGTGACCGCAGAGGTTTCCACAGCCATTTACAGAATAAAAGACAAGCTGAACTGCTCAGATGCAGTTCTTTGATAGTTTCTGACATTATCTTCCTTGAACGGGAAAGAAATGTATATAATATGAAGAGGTTCACCTGCTGACTGAGAACAACTCATTCTTGAATCATGGAGGTTTTGAAGAAAAATGGAGAAATCATCCAGAGATTGTGTGAGTGTGTGGGAAAAGCACTGGGTCTGAGGTAACATCCTTGTGTGTCACAGTAAGCACCCTTACAGGGCTGCTCGTTCCATGGTGTTGTACAAAATAGCGCAGAGAAAGGCAATGAGGAAAAGTTCATTGAGACATTGACCTACGGGAAAATAGACCATGTTAAAAAGAAGTCCAGGGTGACTGATTCCCATAAGATAACACAGCGCCACACAGAATTTTTCAGTTTCAGAAACGGTGAAAAACAAGACTCCATGACACATCATGACAAATTCTGAAACAAAGGGGGAGATCTGCACATTTTGGGTTGGGTCTCTGGTAGTTCAGTCTTCTTTGACAATGCTATTTGTGAAAAGCTTTCAGACCTCCTGTCATTTGGAACAGATCATATTCTGATATAGACTTTAATTCTGGTTTCCTGCTGTAAGGTAGAATACAGTTCACTTGTCACCAAGGGCTATATTTTGCAATAATGCTCTGATTTTGGAGCATCCTTTGTGATGTGTGTTTGTATGAGAAGGAATTTTATTTGATAGGGTAATACACAATTTTAAATGATGGCGATTTTTTTATGACTGTAACACTTTATATATTCTATTCCGAATAGGAAAGCAATAGTGTATTGATGGATATGTTTCGCCTTCTTTTATATGAAAGTTTAGGTTTCTTAGTTCAGTATAATTTCGAGTAAAATGACTTTAAATACTGTGTGTAGGTAGGTAATAACTTGAAGTCAGCATTGTGACTACATCATCACTGCATATCTCTCAAGACTTGTACATATGAAAGTCCTCTGTTCCCTTAAGATTGTGATTCCTATGCACTCAGCCTTCTGTTTTATGATCCCTTCAGCCCGCTACTCAGCTGTTGCCCTCTCTTCCATAATTAGGGTGCAAGATATATCACTTCTGTTTACACAGAAACTTACTGGGTTAGTTTCAGTAGTGTGATCTTCCTGAAAGCAGATGCTAGTGTTCCCCATTGCCTTTGAATCAATTCAAAATCAAACATCAGCCAGTTTGGCCATCTTGTAAGCAAAATGCAGGTCACATCCCTCCCAGTCGAAGGATGAAGGATGGGGGATGATTTTGGACTGAAAAGCCGACAGGCTGTGACTAAACTAGAAATATCTCTTTTGTCTCTTGCAATTACTTTCCTTCATGATGACACAGTCACCCAGTGGTATTTAGAGGATGTTATGTGCCTTTGTTTTTGTGTATAAAGACCTAGGAAAAGAATAAAAAATAGAAAATCTTCAGAGGGGTGGGAGGAAGAAAAATTTTTTTCTAATTTTCCATGTTGTGGAAAAGTAGTTCCCTTACAGTCACCCCTGAAAACAGTCTGCTGCCACTTGGGAAATATTTCAAAAATCCTTTTTCTTAACTTCCAGTATTTTAAAGACCTAACCTGTCTAGTCAATGGATGAATCTCTTTTAACTCCTGTGTTGTACCTGTGCCAGAAACAGCAGAGGCACATTCCCCAAATCATTCCAATCATAAGGTACATAAGGCATATACTTTTTAAACATCACACTGTAATAGCAATAATAAAAGCCTCAGTTTTCCCAACCTACTACAATATTGCCTGTTTTGCAGCACACCTTCAGTAACCTTGCTTTGCTGAACCACTTGTGATTGATTGTCACCATAGACATCAGTATTGAAAGTGTCACTCACACCCTTGCATTTATATTCTGTTCTCATCCACCTAACAAAAAGAAACGCTTGCATATTTTTGACAATGATAAATTATGAGCCATTGAAGAGAGCTAAGACTTAGTTACTCTCTTAGAAAATCACATCCTGGACAAGCATCTGCATGACACAGAGGATTTGACAGGGAACACAGACAATAGGAAATGAACAACTGCAAGGCTGGCAAGAAACCTCATTTCACTTTCTTTTTCAGCCACACTGAAGGTTATCACAGGTGTTGAATACTTTCATAGGACAGTAGAAACAGTAATGTCACCTACATCAAGCCAGGTGAGGATAGGCAGTAAATGATCTTCAAAACTCATGCAAAATATTTAGTCTCCTTAATTTCTGATTACTGTTTCACAGAATTAAATAGCTCGGTTATAAAGATGAGAAGCAGTTTGGCAATGCATGATAACAAACTAATGACCTTCTAAAATAGTGCTGGCCATAAAATTCCAATCAAGATGTCCATATGTTGATTTTGAATATTTTTTTCCCCTGGAATATCTCAGTTTGATAACTCTTCTTCAAACATAAGAAAGAAATAATACCCAAAATCGGACCCAATTGCTCAGGCCATTCCATCTAGTCCATTGTTTCCAAAAGCAGTAATTTCATTTGAAAATTAAACAGAAGAAAGACACTTTTGTCAAAAGAATTCCAGAGCCCCCTGGTGTTTATGATTGGTTCTTATGATCCCTTACAATCAAAACAAAAACTTTAAAAAGGAATTCTAGACAAACAGGCAGCTACATTAAAGGCTACATTTGCAAATAGCTTAATTCCCTATAATTGGATTATGTGTTTTATCTCACCAGTTCTATACACCAGCCCATAGTACATTTTTCTTCTTATTTTGTGTACCACATATCCAGTATGAAAAATACATAGACATTACAGAATATATCAACCACATAGAAGGAAGTGACAAACATCTTTGGTGTAGCCAATTCCCCTCTCAGGAGGACTCTGATTCTTGTGCATGTCTCTTTCTCTTTGCATTGCTGAGGAAAAAAACATCCTGTGCACCAGAGAAACAATTATTTATGTAAGTCTATATGTCCCTATGGTTATACATGGTATCTTACAAATGTAGGTTCCAGAACAATAATAGTTTCAATTTGCCTTAGACAACTGTAATTCTATAAAGAAATACGCAACGTTAAGGCTTTTGGTAGCAAGTGATAAGCAGCAATTTTAATCCATTGCAGGGGAAAACTAGCCAATTCAGGGTAGTCTCAAGATAAAACTCGTGAATATTTGTTAACAGGAGCATTCTGAAGCCATTACAGCAGATACTCCTTCTCTGTCCCTGGTAATAGCTGACATGATGCAAATTTCTTGACAACACAGATGTTTTTTCACCCCGAGTCCTATCTTGCACAAACCAGAATTAACATGAGGTAAGTGGGGTTACTCATGAATTAATGTGGTTATAAACCAGAGGAGAATCAGTTTAAGGATTTCCTTTGTGTTGTCTGACACAAAATCTTAGTGATATAGTTGGTTTCCTTCCTAAAAAGAATTACAAAGAAAAGCTCTTCATCTACCTGCTAAGCTAGAGGCCTTTTAAAGGACATTTTGTCCATTATCTTGAGAAGTTCAAGAAATTCCTCTCAGAATAGAGCATGTATATTAATATGTGAAAAAGGAAAGAAAATATATTTTATTTAGTATTTTTATCACACATCACTCCAATATATCTTGTGATTGTCATCTTTACTGGAAAACTCAAAAAATAAGAATGACATTCCGAATCAATGCATATAGGCTAATTTACACCATGTCATAACACAGGCCCAAACTGCCTTTTCTGTACATGTGGACACAGGGAACTGATGAGGGCTGTAACGTGTCATGCTTTAGCAATACTGTAGAATTCAGAACTATGACTGTTACTGAGCTCTGAAAATAAGAAAAGAACCCTAAAAGGAGAAATTCATTATAAAGAAAATTGTGGTCTAACTTTTCCACCTAATTTAAAAAAAAAAAGACAATATTTTTGATGCAGTGTGTTAATGAAAAAGAATTATTAAGAGCCAGTTGGAAGATGTCATTCTGTAAACCAGACAGGGCAGCTTTTTTTTCTTTTACTTTGAACAGCTAAATTCAGGCAGATAATTCTGCATGCAGGCATGACTTGCTAGTAACAATAATAATATTTTCTGTGCACAAAATCATGCAAAGTAAAGGGTTTAGTCATACAAAACCATAAATAAATCATAAATGGATCAGAGCCATAAACACAGAGTGCCTCTGTGTTTAAACATTTACTGAAAACTACTGCAAAATTCTGAGATGTTCATGACTTTCCTTGAAATTTGGAAATTATATAATGTTCTGCACAAAAATAAAAAACAAACTTGTTTTGGTTTCTTTCAAGCACCAAACTCCTCAAGCCCCCAGAGTAGTCACAGTAATGACAAAGCCTCATTGTAGAAAAGCACTAGTAAATTATTTAAAGAAGTTGGTGTGGTCAAATCTTGATTTATCTTCTTCATAAAGGTTAAAAACTGTTTCATTTAAAGTTTCCAAACCAGTTTTATTGCTGTTTTACTGATCTTTGGACTGTTGAGCTCTTTAAAGAGTTAAGGAACACTCTAAAGAAGCTACTACGCACTCCACACAATATGCAGTCTAAATACTACAACTATGTACAAATCTCACATTTCCTAAGGTATCACTTTCCATCATCAAAATAATGATCATTGTTTTTTCCAGAAATATTACCAGTTCATTTTGAATGACACAAAATATAAGCCATTATCTAATATTTTGGTTTTTCCTTTTCCTGCAAATAGTCACAATAAATATAATGGGCACAGTAAGCAGATCACACAGTAATAAAGGCAGTCATTAATTCTTCTAAATGCTCCCAAATAATATGGAATATTGGGGGAACAAAATTTTTATTAAAGTTACAAAAAATACCTGAATTCACACATACATATATGTATCTGGAAACTAATTTTCCTGATCAGCTCTGGCAAACTAAGTGCTTCCAGAAGTTCCAAAGTCAAAAGCTTAACTGTGAGTGGCAGCATTCAATCCATAGAAGGATGTATCCTACAGAACCATGTAACAGTAGTTCTCACATTTAAATAAGGTAGGATCTGATTTCTCGTTCTTAAAATTATTACAATTTATGGTTTAAAGTAAGAGAAAAAAAAAGAGAAGAGCAGAGATAATTCAGAAAAGGAACAGCATCAAAAGGAGAGGGGAAAAAATCAAATACTGTAATTTTTTTCCCCTTTGCTAAAGGCTTCTTCGACTTTACCAGATTGAAATTCAGTGCTACAATCTTGCTTTAGGTATTGGATCTAATTGCTACAGCTGGTAACAGTTTCTCAACTCCACTGAAAGCACCAAATATAACAGTGTATAAAATTAAAGAGCACTGCTTTTGGCAAGCAGGAGACAGTAGAGTTGTGTTACTGGGTTGGGGTCAGACCTGCGTGAGCCCAAGAATGCATTCACTGCTGCCAGAAAAGAATCATTCAAATTTATGACAGATACGTGCACTAAGGGTAGATTTTGCAGGGAAAGAAGCAGTGGAATGAAGTGCTGAGGTCCCTGAATTAAAGCAAAGAAAACAGAAAAAAAACACACGGAAAGAAGAATTTAATAATGCTTTCAGTCACTGTGTAAATAACTAAGATGTGGAACCTACATTTTTTAAAAAATGTGATTTTGCTGACAATTACTGATACCTAGAACTAAGCAGATACTGCTTTGCATCTTGACAGAGAGCTCGTGTGCAAGAGGCATGGTTGATTCCGTTTTACAGGAAAATGGTGAGGCCAGAACACAGCAGAACACCTCTCAGCACAGGCAAATCAGGCATTATAGTACTGAATTATGGAAAGCTGCAACCTGTCCAGGATATGCCATTAAAAAAAAAAACCAAAACAAAACAAATAAACAAACAAAAACATTGAGTCAGTGAAAAGTAACAGCAATTTTTATATCTTACAAATGCAAACAGGTAGGCACTAGAATGGTGAAATCACACTTTTCCAAGACTCAAGTCCCTGTGGCAGTCTTACTACACCCCAGACTTTCTGCTTCAGTAAAGTTTGCTATGTATTTTAGTACATGAATAGATGTCAGAACAGGATTCCTGAGGAACACAATTAAAATAAGAACTGTTAAACAGACAGTGCTCTGCATGCTTAAACCCAGAAAGCATCAATCCAAGTGGCCACAGATGCTGCTGCTAAAACCATGTTTAATTCATTCTCCAAGACCCATTGTAATAATGGGGCACAGTTTTTTGAAGAAAGTATGGTAAGGTTAGATCTAATGGTGTCAGATACTGGAAAGGTAACATGGAAATTTCTGCTAGTGGCAAATAGGTTGGCAAAATTTTAGAAAAGCAACAGTTTCTATTGAACCAGGGAAGAAGTAAGTGTAGGAATTGGTTTGAACTGTGGTATGCCAAACAGAGCCAAACAGAGCAGACCCTGTGGTACTGGATACATTCTCCTTTCCCAAAATCTATTCTTCATGTCATTTTGGGCATGTACATTGCCAAACTCACCTTGGATGACAGAATTTTTTATGATAGGCAGCACCACTGTTGACAGAGCAGAAGAAATGGCAATTTTGTACACTTTAGGTTTTTCACAAAGTAAAATGCAGCTAGTTCTGGAACTGATCTCTAAAACCCGAGTGAGTGTAAGACAGCTGTCAGCTTGGGGTAGGAGAAGACAGGCAGCTGTGGGAGAGCCTTCAGTAGAGTCAATGTTTCTGAAAAGCTAAGAAAGCTGAGGGACAGAAAGAAATGTGTGTATGATATGTAACAAGGACCAGCTGTAGGAAGAACGGTTTACAGGACAGGCTTTGAGATTGTGTTAGGACACCGGGGCTTATTTTGGTGGTGCTACAGACCACCTCTTTATTAGGGAGATATCCTACTTTACTTTACTATATGAAATGTAATTCAAACAAAATAAACATTAGTATTCTTTTTTTCACCAGCCAAAAATATTTTGTAACAGGCTGAAAAAAATAAAAAACCCTAAGTATTTTGTAGTTTTGCTCAAATTTGTATCTAAAAGCATGCAACATCTTAAAATGAGAGAGATGTTGAACTGAGGCTAAATACTTTCTGTCACTATGCTTTAGTCCTGAAGCTGACTGACTCTTCCCATCTAAGTTGCCCTAAAGACAGGAGAATCATACTGTATTGCACTGTCTTTTTTTCCCCGTTACATGAGACAAGAAATCAAAGATTGCATCTGCAACCTTTGATACTTTTAATCAAAAGTTTGCCTTTTGACACTTCAATCAAGAGGGCAAATGATTGGATTGTAACTCAGAAATGGTATCTTAAAATTTCTTTCCACATGTGAATGTTCATGTTTTAAACTCGTGTTTTGTCTTTATTTACCTAAAATACCACAAAGTTTAGTGTAAAATACTATTGTATTGCATCCTTGCAGTGTCACACAAATGAAAGTAGCTAGCATAGCTGGCTAATAAATGGAGAATCTTCTTCTAAACTGGGAGAGTGAACAGTTCTATGAAATCCAAGACTTTTCCAAATCACCAGATATTGTGAATCTGTTAAATCAGAAAGAAGCCAAGAAAGTAAATGGGAAAAGTACTGTTACAAGGAACTATTATAACCAGTTCTCAGGTTAGACTGCTTTAACCCTGCCAAACCATAAGCATTTTAACTCTTTCAGCAAAGCTGAGGTTTGTCTTCAAACACACTCAGAAAAGATGGCAAATAAGAGCAAAACTGGCACTGTTTGCTGGTGTTGCAGAGGTGAGCTGATTTTGATGTCCTAGAATATTATTCAAATTGTAGCAAGCAATCCTTCTGCCTCTGCTCAAAAATAATTTCTTTATACTCAATTGTTTACTGTGAGAAACCTCCAACTTCATGAGCAAATCACACCAGTTTCCAAAGATAATAAAAGAAATTCATAGAGCTGTCCCTTGAAAACATATGTGCTACATAAGATGTAAAATTCTGAAAGACTAGGAAGATGTATCACAGTATCACAAGGTTGGAAAAGACCTTTGAGATCATCAAGTCCAACCTATGACTCAACACTAACACCTACTCATCGTCTAAACCACGGCACTAAGCGCCTCATCCAATCTGCTTTTAAACACCTCCAGGGACGATGACTCCACCACCTCCCTGGGCAGAGCATTCCAATGGTCAATCACCCTTTCAGTGAAGAATTTTTTCCTAATATAAGGCCTAAACCTCCCTTGATGAAGCTTGAGACCATGTCCTCTTGTTCTGTCGCTGTAATTCTACTTAGCATCCTCCAGCACAGGCACCAACAAACCAACATCCTACCATTAACATAAAGGATGTTGGTTGGAGTGAAGTTACTTGAATTCTATTGTGTAAAAGAAGAAAATGTAAGGAAGTAGGGTTTTCAAATCCATTCCTTCTTCCTGTTTTCCTTTACAAGTTGTCTGTATAACCAACAATATAGAGACAATTAGGAAAGTTAAGAGAGATTAAAAGTATTAATAAACATATTCAATTACACTTGTGAATAAACTTCCGAATAAGAGCACCAGAAGTTTAATTGTTCTTTCAAGTTAATCATTTAGTTAATCAGTCTTAATTTTCCAGAATCACTGCATTATACAAACCTTTCAGAATCTGGAATGAGATGTCACTAATATTTTCCATAATCCAGCCTTCATCTTTCACATGCCAATTATCCCACCTATGGCTATAGAAATGTAGCAGTATGTTTCTTTGTTCCCACCTAATGAAACTCTTTGGTCATTAGGAGTTTACTTATCTGGACCTCAGCCAAAGTACCATTTCACATGAAAATATTCCTAAGAATCTGCTTATTCTTACAAGTTTATTTCCTACCTCCTCATTGAGATCCATGTCGTGAAAAACATCACTATTCCTTTTTTCTCTTAGAAACTAACCACATTATAGGTTCTATTACAGCATTACATTTATTTTCTGGCTTTTAATCTCAATATTAAATGTAGGTGCGTAGGGTAAGGTCAGCATACAGGGTAGGTTTCTGGAAGAAAAGGGAGATTTTTACTTCAAAGAGGTACAATTGCAATAAATTTGAAACTGCTGCTCGATGTTGGTCCTTCTCTTACAACATTAACCTTTCTATAAAATGTCTTTTGCTGTTGCATTTGTCCTGATTTCCTTCGGGATAAAGTGCTTTGAGTGTGCCAGGGGGCATCAAGTATACAAAAGCTTCTACCAGACCATGATGAAAGGCTCAGTATCCCAAGGCTCATTAAGCTCTGATCTTGGTGTTTGTGGTTCCCTAGGACAGGAACATTTCCATGGCACCAGAATATTCTCCGACACACAGCCACACACAGCTCTTTATTTTGGGAATACAGGCTTCAATACTCACTTTGTACTAAAAATTGACTTTCATATTTTCTACTCACATTGAGGTCTGTTGCCTTCTAGCGACTGTGGGCAAATGGTTCGTAGGAGAGAAACACCACTCATATGTTCTGAACTCTAATTTAGAGAGAGCATAACTTTTTCATCTTTGATAAGTTCTCAGCTGGAATACTACTTCCAGCTTGGGGAGCAATGATAATAATGAATGACTAAACAAAACAATGTTGATTAGTCTAAAGAAAGAAGACTGGCTAACGGTTTAAAAGAGCTGCAGAGAGGGAGGGAAGTACCTGTTCTGCATGTTGGATGAGACAAGAAGTTTTAGGTTTCAAGTACATGAAGGAAGATCCAAAATAAGTGCTAAGCAAAAAAAGTTTTTAACAGCAAAGTCTTGTTTCATTGGCAGTTCTTGAAAACTTCAACAGAAGAACAAAGTTGAAAAAATGTCTGCCAGTAAGGTTACCCCAAAGAGGAGGCAACCAACTGTTATATGCACCACTCTTCCATCTCTTCTGAGCAGCAGCTGCAGCTGCCTCCTGTATTCCCCACAGTAAAATTATCCTTCAAGTTTGATTCTCTAATTCTAATATCATCTTTCTTTTGAATAATCTGCTGAAGTTTTCAGTCTTATTCATAATATGGAAGCAAAATGTACAAAAATATGCATGAAGTGGCACTTGCAGTACCAAACACATACTTTTTACCACACAGCTATAAACTTCAGTTACTGCTTTTAGTTTAGTGGAAGGACAAACTCATGGACATATAATAAAAATTATAACGTTTGGCTGAAATTTTCGGAAAGAACTAATAAAATTATGTATTTACATGCTTGTTTTTCAGTTTTCAGTCTTAAACCATGAACCTGGTCTTTCAGTAAGGGCTGGGAAGCAGAGAGAGAATTTTTGATAATCATTTGACCAAGTTATTCACAGAGCTACCATTAATATAGACCATGTGAGGAGAGGGCAAACAAAATAGAAATCCTTGAAACATACTATCAGATTGTTTATATATAATATGAAAAAGAAGGATCCACTCAAGATGGTAGTTAATTTAGTTCACTGGTTAGATATTCACAGTATCACAGTATCATAAGGTTGGAAAGGACCTCTGAGATCATCAAGTCCAACCTATAACCCAACACTAACACCAACCATCATCTAAACCATGGCACTCAGTGCCTCATCCAGTCTCCCCTTAAACACCTCCAGGGTCGGAGACTCCACCACCTCCCCGGGCAGCGCATTCCAATGGCCAATCACCCTTTCAGTGAAGAACTTTTTCCTAACATCAAGCCTAAACTTTCCCTGTCGAAGCTTGAGTCCATGCCCTCTAGTTCTGTCACTGGTCACCTGAGAGAAGAGACCAACCCCTGCCCAACTACAACCTCCTTTTAGGTAGTTGTAGAGAGCAATGAGGTCTCCCCTGAGCCTCCTCTTCTTTAGACTAAACAGCTCCAACTCCCTCAGTCGCTCCTCGTAGGGCTTGTGCTCCAGACCCTTCACCATCTTCGTTGCCCTCCTCTGAACACATTCCAGTATCCTAACATCTTTCCCAAACTGGGGGGCCCAGAACTGTACACAATATTCAAGATGAGGCCTGACTGGTGCCAAATACAGGGGGACGATAACTTCTCTGGTCCTGCTGACTACACTATTCCTGATGCAGGCCAGAATGCCATTGGCCTTCTTGGCCACCTGGGCACACTGCTGGCTCATGTTGAGCTTCCTGTCAACCAGCACTCCCAGGTCCTTTTCTGCCTGACTAATCTCCAGCCACTCTATCCCCAGTCTGTAGCTATGCATGGGATTGTTGTATCCAAAATGAAGTACCCAACATTTGGACTTATTAAACATCATTCCATTAGAATCAGCCCATCTCTCCAATCTGTTCAGGTCCCTCTGTAGGGCCATCCTACCCTCTAGCAGATCAACCCTTCCTCCCAGCTTGGTATCGTCTGCAAACTTGCTGATGATGGACTCAATCCCCTCATCCAGATCATCAATAAAGATATTAAACAGGACGGGACCCAATACCAATCCCTGGGGGACACCACTGGTGACCGGCTGCCAACTGGATGAGACACCATTCACCACCATTCTTTGGGCTCGGCCATCCAGCCAATTCCTAATCCAGCACAGAGTGCTCCCACCTAAGCCATGGGCTGCCAGCTTCCCTGGGAGTCTACTGTGGGAGACAGTGTCAAAGGCCTTGCTAAAGTCCAGGTATACCACATCCACAGCCTTCCTCTCATCCACCAGGCGAGTCACATGGTCATAAAAGGAGATCAGGTTGGTCAGGCAGGACCTGCCCCTCCTAAACCCATGCTGGCTGGGCCTGATCTCTTGGCCGTTCTGCAGGTGCCGCAGGATTTCACCAGGATTATCTGCTCCATAATTTTACCTGGGAACGAGGTCAGGCTGACAGGTCTGTAATTACCTGGATCACCCTTATGGCCCTTCTTGTGGATGGGCGTCACATTGGCCAACTTCCAGTCTTCTAGGACCTCTCCAGTGAGCCAGGACTGTTGAAAGATAATGAAGAGCGGCTTAGCAAGCTCATCTGCCAGCTCTCTCATCACCCTAGGATGGATCCCATCTGGCCTCATAGACTTATGAGGGTCCAAGTGGCTCAGCAGGTCTCTAACTTCCTCCTCATGGATTGCAGGAGGGCCATATTTCACCCTGCCCTCATCAACCACTTCAGAGGGCCAACTGTCAAGCGAGCTGACATCCTTACTGTTGAAAACTGAGGCAAAGAAGGCATTAAGTACCTCAGCCTTCTCTGCATCTTTGGTTACTATATTTCCCCCCACATCCAAAAAGGAGTGGAGGTCGCTGCTGCCCTTCTTGCTACCACTGATATATTTATAAAAACTCTTCTTATTACCCTTAACAGAAATGGCCAATTTGAGCTCCAGCTGGGCTTTTGCTTCCCTGATTTTCCTCCTACACGACTTAACAACGTCTTTGAACATGACGTGGCTTACGTCCCCTTCTTTCCAACGGCAATACATCCTCTTTTTTTTTACTTAGTTCCTTCAGAAGCTCCCTACTCATCCAGGCCGGCCGTCTGCCCTTATGACTCTTTTTACAACACATGGGGACAGCCCGCTCCTGCGCCTTCATTTTTGAAGTGCATCCAGCCTTCCTGGACCCCCTTGCCACTAAGAACTATTTCCCAGGGTACTTTCCTGACCAGTTCCTTAAATAATCCATAATCTGCCTGCCGAAATTCCAGCATCGATGTTCTGTTCCTGGCTTTTCTTGTTACATTGTTTAGAGAGAACTCAATTATCTCATGATCACTACACCCCAGACAGCCTCCGACAACAACATCACCCACCAGCCCTTCTTTGTTTGTAAACAGCAGGTCAAGGAGAGCCTCACCCCTGGTGGGCTCACTCACCAGCTGTGACAGAAAGCAGTCCTCAATACACTCTAAGAACCTCCTGGACTGCCTCCTCTCAGCAGTGTTAAGTTCCCAGCAGATATCCGGAAGATTAAAGTCTCCTAAAAGAGCAAGGGCAGCCGATCTAGAGGCAGCCTCCAGCTGCTTAAACAATACAAGATCCAAATCCTCCTCCTGGTCAGGCGATCTGTAACATACTCCAACCAGGAGGTCAGACCTGACTGCCCCTCTGACCCTTACCCACAGGCACTCAATCTGGTCATCACCGATCTCGACTTCAACAGCATCCAGGGTTTCCCTAGTATAGAGGGCCACCCCTCCACCCCTCCTCTCATGCCTGACTCTCCTGAAGAGCCTGTAGCCTTCCATGGCAGCACTCCAGTTATGAGAGTTGTTCCACTACGTTTCCGTGATAGCAACTATATCATAGCTCTCCCACTGGACGAGGACTTCTAGCTCCTCCTGTTTGTTCCCCATACTGCGTGCGTTTGTGTACATGCACTTCAGTTGGGTTACTGACGACACCCTTTGAGATGGCTCGTCCTCCACAGGAACATCTTTGGTGAGCCTAGTAACTCCCCCCTCCCCCTTCATGCCTAGTTTAAAGCCCTCTCTACAAGCCCTGCCAGCTCCTGAGCTAGAATCCTCTTACCCTTTGGAGTTAGACGAGACCCATCTGGGTCAAACAGGCCGGGTGCTGTAAAGGTTTCCCCATGATCATAGAACCCAAATTGTCCAAACTGACTGAAGTCTAGATTATGCATTAGAACCAGAGCTGAGAAAGCCAACCAAGTCTGGGTTATGGACCTAAGAAGCTGAAAAAATGACCAGGAAGAAATTTATTTTAGAGGCCACTTTAGATTAAATATATGTCAGCGAATCTCTTAGTATAGTGTGATCCATTTCTTCAAGATGACATTGTGATCAGATACTCATTTCTTAGAACCACTTCCACTGATTTCAAGGAAGTTAGCCCATTTACATTGGCTGAAAGTTTGTGCCCCTAATTCTGCAGATTGTGTCCCCCCATTTCTTGAGTGTTTCCCAGATATCAGCTAGAATTTTGCTGCGGTGATCCGTGAAGAGAAAATGAAATATTTGAAGTCTGCTGTGTGAGCCTCTCCCTCAGCTTTTGTTTTTCTTGTTTTGTTTAATAACCTTTCTCCTCCTTTGTTTCCCCCCCAAAAATTTTACATTCTTCCACTGTAGATTATCTTCACTGGAAAAGAAATTGGGCCAGATTAATTTCAGATAAGATTCTAGCAAAGTCAGTAAGGTTTCACTGTAGATAAACTGAGCCCATTTAGTTTAAAGAAGGCTTTGACTCTACTTTTAGTCATTCACTTTCTAAACATCTAGCAATCTATTTCCATTATATTTTTCTTCCTTTTTTTGTTCAGCTGAACTATTATCTCTATTATCATTCCTTATCAAGAAATCCACAATATTATAAAACATAATATATAAACATAACTATAAACATAAGCCCTCTTTATGACTTTGTTAACTTATTCTTTTGTTTTCTCAGCGAGTAATTCTGGCCAATTTAATTATCTTTATAATACTTACTATGATTTAGGTTTTTAGTTTCCAAACTGTTCAAGTGTTTGTGCTTTCTTAAATAGCTAAGGATCTAAATTATCTAACTGTTAAAGATGACAGTTGAAGAATTCTAAGGCTTTTTCATCAACTTACAGTAGGTACTATGCTTTAAACTTCTTTACTCTGTTAAGTATTATTCTGTTAATAGTATGTATTATAAGTATTGTATTGTAAAAACAAAGACAAATAAGAAAAGAATCAGGGACAAACTGTGACAGTAAAACATTGTACAGTTTTTCATAAGCTATTGACACAGATTTTTATTCTTTTTCCTCTGAAAGCTGAAGTTTTGTATTCAGTGATTTCAAAATCAGGCACTTTAATGTAATATAAATGTTTTAAAACCTACCTTTGATACTGTAGGTGCCATTGCATGCATGTTTTATTTATTTCAATTACTAAAAAAATACGATGTGTGTAGCTTCTTCCTTGAAAGTGAAAAGTTCCATTTTTTTAGATAATTATATGATATCCACTGTATAAAACCAAGTTTCTTCTGTATGCAGTAATGCTAAAGCCTGATTTAAGTCACCAAAACCTCTTGAACTCCTTAGCAAGTTTCAAATTTACTTCACTGATAAATACATTCAAATACGAACATATTTTTGAATGCTTAAGTCTTTTCCTGAATAGAGAAGACAAATAGACGTTATAGCTGTGTGTATAAATGTATGTGGGTATATGCATATACACAAAAAATCTCCTGTATCCTCTTTGTTTGCAGTGATTGGTTCACATTGTCTGTTTTTCCTGGCTTTTCATCCTCCAAAATAGCTGAATATCACACAGTAATTTTAGACTTCTCTTAGACTACCTCACTCTATTTTTTGTATTGACCTTACTAATTTCTCTCTTGACAATCTTTCCACTACATTTCTCCTTATGCTTTTTTTTCAAATATATGAGGATTATTTTTTTCAATAAGTATACATAAGCTGTGAAGATAAAGAAGGAGAGAAGGAGGAAGAGATTTGAAGAAGTGAATAGTACAAATATTTTAGTCATGGACTTTTCATACTTTATGTCGTATTTGCTACTCTTGTATTGAGCAGTATTTAAAACTCTCTTATTTCTGCTTGATCTGCTTCATAGTCAGTATTAATACCTTCACTGTTAGTTCAATTTGGAAAACAGCTCTAGGGATTAAAAAAAACCATTTGAAACTGAATGAAAATATATCTAGAAATTATTCTATCCTATATTCATATCCTATATTCAATACAGGTGCTGTGTGTTCTAGATGATTCTCCTCTTTTTCTTCTTTTGCAAACTGTTGTGAGAGGCAATAGTTATAAATGTATTTGCTCTTGCTAAGTAATTCCTACTTGGAAACCGTAATACTCAGTTACCATAATGACCATCAGTAACTAACAGTGATGTTAGATAATCATCATTGTGTTTTTGCTGTAAAAATTTATTAAGGTATAAGGAAAGGATTGACGAGACATTCCATCCCACAAGGAAGAGCGTTGGAGGAAACATCTTGCTGTATATTGAGTTCAACTCAGAAAGGAGCACAAGCACAAAGACAAGGGAAAAATCATGGCTGCTGACTCATTCTTCCTTACAGACTGAATGAGAAAGCAATAATAAAAGCTCTGCTGAATTCCTCTTGTTCAAGAATCCTTTTCAGCATTAGTGGGAAGATAAGATCACACACAGGGTTTCTTCTCTCTGCCCTGCATTTGAACTCAGCTTCTTACATGTCAAGACAGGCCTTTGTCAAATCTTCCTTGCACTTGATAATTCTTTAAGCTGGAAAGCAACACAGTATAAGCAATGAGTCTTCCACCCATATATTCAGCCTGTTGCAGTACTATCCAGTTCTCAGCCATTGTAAAGTTCCCAGAGTAAAGTAAAAAAGGATAAAAAATAGTCACCTACGGAACTTCTGCATCTTGTACAGAAGAAAATGAACCATATGTAATACACTCAAAAATGCCACTAAAGGAATATAGGAAGGAGAAGACAGATTTTTTTTCCTAATTTCAAACCTAATCAAATTCTCTAAACTGAAAATTAACCTGTGCTCAACGTGTGCTGCCAGATACTTGCACTACTACGAGTTACATATCTGCCTTGTAATAGGCTTTTAGCTTAGTGCTAGATTTGTAATGAGGCAATAGATTATAAGCAAAAGAGATTCTCAAAGCCTGAAATTAAATGGAATACGGTTTGTCTTCAGAGATCATAAGATGATTTATTGAAAATGAAAGGTACCTTTCAACCAGGTTTTTCATATAATGTAAGGCAGGTCTGTCTAACAAAAGTTAGAATAACCTAAAAATGAGTTAATTCAAGTGAGGCCACTTCTACTTCCTAAAGAGTCACTGATTCCTTAGACAACGTAGACTACTTTATTTCTCTCCCAGATCTTTTTTGTTTTGTTTATGTACTATGGGGTCTAGTAGTTCAATACAGCCAAGAAATTTTATATTTCCTAAATGGTTGGGCTCTCTGCATTACTATCCCAATGGGATATAGCACTGCTAAACTGCTTATTACAGGGGAAAAATAAAAAATATTCTATTTTCTGCTAAGGGAGAAGAAAGAACTTTAAGTATTTAAGTTACCTAACGTTTGAAAATATATTCTCATTGCCTGAAAAGCTAAAAAAGTGTTGTCCATCCTTATCAGTTTTAAGGTATGGTTTCATCCTCTAAATCCAGGAAATAATTTGGATTTTTAAAGTGAGTTTTAGGCACTTAAATTTTGCCAATATGCTCAACTGTGCTTCTGAAAAGTCCCACTCAGATGCAACTTCTTTTTTTTTTTTCTTTTAAATATCCAAAAAGCTTTTTGATGCGTTCTTAAAACTGTTAGACTTTGGAAGGCTTCCTCACAGTCCTGCATCAGGAGCCATAAGCTAAGCATTTATTTCTACAGCTTGGGATTCGAGAATAGCCTGGTTTGGTAGACACTTGTGGGCAGTACCTGGCACAGATTAACATGGAATGGGTTTTCTATGAATTGTAGCTGCAGTCTTGAGTTACTTTTAATTTCAGATATTATGATCTCCAATATATAGAATCCTCAAGCTCAGAATGCTTGATCACTGACAAAGAGCAGTGTTCAGAATCAGTTATACCACATTTTCCACCACTTCGATTGTATTGGTTTTGCCTGGGATAGAGCTAATTTTCTTCGTAGTAGCTATATTTTGGATTTGGGGCTGAATAGAGTTTTGATTATATAGGGATGGTTTCACTATTGCTGAGCAGTGCTTATGCAGAGTCAAGGCCTTTAGCTCTTTTCACACCACGCCACCAGTGAGTGGGCTAGCGGTGCACAAGAAGCTGGGAGGGGACACTGCTAGGGCAGCTGACCCCAGCTCACTAAAGGGATTTTGCATGCCACATGGTAACATGCTCATCTTAGAAAGCTTGGGGAAGTAGGAGGAAGGGAGGGCCACTTGGAGTAATGACATTTGTCTTCCCAAGTAACCATTATGTGTGACAGAGTCCTGCTTTTTTGGGATGGCTGAACACTGACCTGCAGATAGGAAGTGGTAAATGAATTGTTTGGTTTCATTTTCGTGTGCATGCAGTTTTTCTTTATCTACTAAACTGTCTTTATCTCAACCCACAAGTTTTCTCACTTTTACCCTTCTGATTCTTTCTCCCATTACACCAGGGGGACTGAGTGAGAACTATGTGGTTCTGAGTTGCCAGCTGGGGTTAAATCATGGCATGGAGGAATGGTTTAAGAGGGATGAATTTGACACTCTATTTTCAGTAAGTGCATGCACTCTCCATGGCTAAGAAACCACAGAAGAAAGCACAGTTCTGCAGAAAGCAGCTCTCTCAGTTGGAGCCTGGTCTCTGGTGCTCTTCCTAATGCATACTGCAGTGTTGTTCTGCAAAGATGTAAACACCACTATGAAATAATGTTTAGCCTCTTTTTTTTTGTATTTTTCAGGAGATGTGCATTTGAAATTGCTTATGGGACTTGAAACCAGGCCTCTCAGTCAAGTATTTTAACTGCTGAGCTCTAACACTGCAAGCAAAGGCAATTACAGACTTCCACTCAGACTTCTATTTTTTTATTTATTCAGTGACTTTGAACTTTTTTACACTATTTTTTTGCCTTGTATCATTCTTCCAAGCTGTTCTATGTGGAAATTACTGTAGTGGACACACACAATTCCATATAGTTTAAGGGAACTACCTGTACAGACCAGCAGACACTCTAAATCTCTACATATTCCAACCACATTGATGGGTTTTACTAATATACTGCACTTTGCTCAATTTTTCGGTTGGATTATTTTATTACAAATTAAACTTTCAGTGCTCCTTTATGTGGAATTATTTCTCCTGTCATGCTTCCATTAGCTGTTGTACTTAAATAGATACTTAAATTAATGAAAGGAAATAACCAGCCAGTCAGCCAAAAACTCCTTCAATGTTTTGCACTCTGTGGAGGCCCAGGTTTCTTATGACCTCTTCTGTCTCAGAATGTTTTAATATCAACTGTACTAACCACCCATCACAGTAATCTTTAGTACCCCTGAAAGTTCAATTCTCCACTAGTCTGTAAAGTAATAAGATGAAGTAGAGAAGGATGGATTATCTTGAACTGGGACAAATAGGGTTGTGAACTATCTGTTGTATCAAGCAGTAAGAGCTGTATAGAAAGGATAAATCAGAAAGGAAGTAATAAATAACTGTAAAGTAAATTTTAAAGTTAATTTTAGTAAATATTTTATACATAAATAAAACACTAAGTAAAAGCAACTTTCATTCAGCAAATTAAAAGTACAGATTTGTGAATACACAAGGTTTAATTTATAAGGACTGATTTGCAGTATTGCTGATTAGAGGGTTTAGTAGATCTTCTAGAAATCTCTGAAAGAGCAGGCTTAAATTTTATTGCCTGTGCAACATTTCATGAGCATAAAGGAAGTGAAACCAATAATGCAGCCTCCAACAGCACTGTAGACTAAAAAGACTCCTCCCTCACAAAGCCAATGCAAGGAATACTTGAGACAGTTAAGAAATATTAAAAAGGCAAACGAACAGTTTATAAGTGAAAGGCAGAAAGAAATGAGTCTGACCTTGCAGTTACAAAAGAACATACTTGTATCAGAAAGATTTTCTGAAGTTTGCAGCTAGGAAACACCAGCACCTCTTTCTGTATGTTTAGTTCATGGCTCAGTCATTCCCCATAGGCCCCAGCAGGAACAACAGCCTAGTTCAAGAGGGACTGTGGGGACGCACTCTTGATAGGGATATTTTCATTCTGGATCCAGTCTCATCAGTCATGAAGAATTTACAGAGTCCTTCAGAAGAGCTCACAACACATCTACATTCTGTATATTCAGACCTCATGGATCATAAACCACCGTCCTATGAGAAGTTTAAAACCAGCATGAAAGGCAAATTATAACTCACTATTGGATGACAGCTGACCAAAATTCCATAAGAAGATGGGAAGAAGGAACTTGTTATGTCTGCTAGGTCATGTTTCATAAACCATATTAGGTACAAAAGTAATGGTTCGTGCTATACAATCCCTGCTAATTTGCAATAAAGTACTTTTGACTGTAAAATATTCTTAAGAGTTAATATTAACTCAGACAATTTTTCAGCCATTGAACATTTCCTTAGTTACAGCAGAAAGAGAATCAAGTTAATTCTTAAGAGCAATTTGAAATTCCCCGTGATTGACTATTATCTCTAAAAATGAGATAAGAAAAAAGTAAGGAGGTGGATTTTATATAATCCATGTAATTGAAATAACCCCCAAAAAATCATATAATAAAAGATACATTAAATCATATAGAAGGATTTATTACCTCCTCTGCAATTTACATCCCTTGACAGAAGATTTTTTTCCCAGCCTATTTTAAAATTCTTGAGGATTTCAGAGGAGATGTTCCAAACCCAGGGTAATACAAGCATAGAGATAGTAGATGAAAGACTATAAAGTCAAATCAGTGGCCAGATGAATGGTTTTAGATAAGGAGAAGCTTGCTGATATCCTTTCAGGAGAAAGGATAAATCCATTCTGTATCTTACCACACTTATCATAATCTCATGAAACATTGAAATTCTCTGGAAAATATATTTACCTTCCTTCTAAACAACTCTGTTTTAATCTTTAACTTTTTGTAACAAAATTAAATTTCATTATAGGTTTGCCTAAATTCCCCAAATTACTTACTTATTTTGGTAAAATTCTTGGGATTGTTTTACAGATACTTGAGTAACTGGATTCACTGTTCTTGATAAGTTGATGCACACTTCACGCTCCCTTCACAGAATCTTCTTAAGATGTTTACAGAAACTTGTATTCAAAAAGAATACGCATCCACTTTGCAACAGGCCAGGTAAAGCACTTTATAAATATTCTTATTAAATGTCATTACCCACATTTCCTAAAAATGTGTTGAAAGTATATTGTTTTTAATGTATTTTTACATATAAAAAATACACTGCTATGCAACGTCTATCTTATTTTACACAACAGAGTAGTTTCAGCATTGCCAGAGACCAATGCAAGATTCCTCACACCACCCACAGTAATGTGACTCAGTACAGCTACAGAGTCCCTACTAGTAGTGTCAAAAAAATATTCACTTACTAAGACTATCTAATTACTGGCTTGCATAATGATTGTCAGCAGTGCTTCCAGTTGGTGTATTTAAGGCAAAATCATGGCAACATAGCATGGACAACTGGCCTCAAATGGCTTATTTTACACACACTAAGGAATAGTTGTCACTAATGGCAATTCCTGTTAATTTAATCTAGATTTTATTTTGTTCGATTAAAAAGCAATAACATCAGCATACTCTGACATCTCTAGAACATATATTCCTCTACAAGTACTTGGCAGGCAGAAAATTAACACTGCACCATATGATTAGTACCACATGGATTTTTGATGGTTTGGGGTGCTTTTCCTTCACTTTCTTTGCTTAATACACACTTCCATGCTGCCTTAAACATACAGTGCAAAAGCACATTCCTGGCTTTGTATGTATTCCTCAACCACTTTACTTCCTCTATATGAAGTAAGAGCCTGTGATTCACGGGTTGGGTCTACAATACAGCCTCAGTAGCTTTCAGAAGTGGTAAATAACATTGCCTTTGAGTCCTGCGTTGCTACTACCAGCCCCTGAGCTAAAAATTTCAAAACTCCCTCCAAACTATGTAGTAAAGTGACCACATTCTTTATCGGACCCCAGCACCTCTTGCTGTGAGATGTCATCTGAAGGAGTTCCCTAATCTGCCAGACACCATGTGGGCTGTATACATGTTCACTGTTACTGGAAGGGAATTTCTTAATAGCCAACAAGTAAGAAATGCAAGTCTGCACAGCTGAGAATTGATAGGAAGGATTTAGCAACTACACACAAACTGAAATTTCAACTTTATGACTACAAAAACAGTGGAGAAAAAAAGCCCTAGTAAATAAATTACTTTAGGTCCTTAGTGACTGGTGAATGACTGAGCTCACTGGATTTCAAATAGGAGCTGAGCCACATGCGCAAGGAGATGACCTCTCACAACCAGTACCCTTAGGAGAAGTCCTCAGTCTCAGACTTGAGAATTATGTCCATCATTCTTCATGAGCCCACAGGACAAACGAATAAAGGCTTCAAAAAAACTATGCAAAAATTATGACATAATAAATGTCACATAAAAATACGTTTTGTTCTACTGAGCTTTTGTTCACAAGTTTATACCATGATGCAATTATAAATTTACAAGAGCTTTTTCTTCCTAGTCCTGCAATTCAATGTGTTCGCCTTTTCCTTGTTCAGTTCTGCAGAATCTCTTACCCTTTACTTTCTTTCATATTTTCAAAGTCAGCACCAAATTTCATTTTTCTGACACTATGTAGAGAGCAAGAGAGCTTTTAATTAAAGCCAATTTTTCTATGAAACCTGACCTACAATGTCACCCCAGCAGATACATCACTTATATATTGTGCCATGATAGTTATGCTTCGATAGATGTACAGCTTCTATGAAGCTCCATTTTGTAATGGTATTGGACATAGTAAATATTTGGATACAGTAATTAGAAGTAACTGCAGCTAGCTATAAATACATATTTCTGAATCATGCAATGCATATCCAACAAGTTATGACACACAGTGTTTGTAGTTGTGCGATGGCAGAGTTCCTAATCTTCTCTGAGTATGGAGTAGGATGTGTGTGAAATTGTCACTTCCCACTATCCTGTCTTACACATTCACTCAAAGCCTTACAGGAAAAGCAAAAGTCTAAATATGGCAATAGTAAAATGATTAAAGCACATACAAGTCTACGAACATTTTTCAGGATAAAAGGATTAACAAATAGCAAAGCCAATGTAACAAATCAGGTTTCTCAAGTTCTGCAAAAAGCAACACAGTACAACTTTGGAATCCTACAAGTAAAGTAATTTTAAATAAACTAGTTACAATGCAAGTTGAACTAGTTCAACTGAACAAACAGAAAAAGAAAATCTTGCTTTTGCTATGCACATGTAGCCCACACTCTCTTACCTGTTAAACAAATTACCATTACTAAAATCAAGACATTTCCTCATCTTTCAGTCCAGGTCTTTCTGGAAGCAAAGAGTGTAGAGCCTTAGGGGCCTTCTGAGCGACACAGTTACACTGGAGTTCCCTTCCCTTGGATGCTGAAGAAAGTTGAACACTTTGTACTGATCTGCGGTGAATCACAATTGGAAAAGGCCTTTAAGATCAGTCCAGCAACAGACCTAAGGGTGCCAAGTCCACCAATAAACCATGCCCCTGAGCGCCACATTCACACATTTTTAAAATACCTCCAGGGATGGTGACTCAACAAGAGATATCACTTAACTCACTGCACCCTACTCTTTCCCTTCCTAGTATTCATTTGTTTATAGAGACAAAAATGGATTAGATGAGTTATTCATCTCTCCTGTCCCTCGACCGCTGGATCTATTTAGTCCTATGGCAGATGAATTTGGTAGGACTGCACAGATGTGCAGATATGGACAATATTCTTTGCTATTGTCTCCCTCACGTTACCTTGCTGCACAAATTTCAGAGAAGCCGAAGAAATATCTCTAACACTAAATAATGTTAATATGTGTGAGTAGCATATGGTTTTGTGGTTTTTTTGTTAAATAAACTCATCAACCCTGCATTTCTTTAAATGCATCTTTGTGAGATGGCACCAATTCATTGTTTGTTAAGAGTACACTGGTGTGCTAATAACAAATTAGCATATGAATACCAGATTAGATAAGAGATTAACATAAAAATGAACTGAAAAATATGGAATGCACAAAAATTTGCATTGTGCCGTCAAATTTCAAGATTACATTAAGATGTAATCCTAAAAATATAACAACACTGTATCATCGTATGTTGACTTTATTTTTATCTTGCAGTACAGTAAAAGTTTCCAGTATTCCTGAATAGTGCAGTACGATAACCTCAGGGACAGAAACTGTAGGAAGTTCACACAGCGTGCATTTAACTGTTGTTGGTGTGAGAACTTGGTATCTTTCTTCTTTTACAAAAGCAAGTAGAAATGAAGAATAAAAGAAAGGGATTACCCTGTCATAGCAAGAAGATAACTTATTCACTTTCTATCTCCCTTTAATGTGTAGATCAATCCTCATGCTGTTCTTTGCCAGCTTCCACCGAGTTAGTCACCCTGGAACAGCTGGGAGCTCCCCTGCTGCTCCACTTGGCATTGGCTTAGGATCAAATGGGGTCATCTGTCAAATAATGTATGAGAAAAAAATTGATGAAGGTCTTCCAAGGGGTGGAACCACTTGCTAGTTGTGTAGGTAAATTACAATGAAACAGTGTAAGGCTCATTAGTTCGTTAATGAAGATTATTAAATAAACAGTGTGCACACTCAAGGTCATTTTTGCAGTGTTTTCTAGATGCCTGCTCCTATTCTCATAGAAAATATGCTTTTAGGAATAAAGAATAATTTTTTTCAAGTGTCTAAAAGTCTCAGAGGTGGATTCTAGTTTAAGAGTTCACCCCATAAATTGCAGATTTCATTTAAATCAAGAGTTTTGAATTTTAAATGGCTCCTGGTAATAATATTTTTTTTCCTTCAGAGTTAAACACACTATTTGGGTTTTCAAAATCACTTCAGAGCTTCTTAAATTCCCCAGAAGTGTTACCTGCACTCTAAAAAGAAACTTGTGCACATACTTGTAACAAACCTTCAACACAAAGGAGGAGATGCCCAATTCCAAACATCTTTTAAACTTCTGTTCTGTCTTGTTTCAATTTGATACCTCTCCTGATAGCCTTTATCATTACCATGGACTCTCTTTTACCATTCTGTTATATCACATTAGAGCATTCAAGGAGTAGTTGTTTTAAAATTAATTGTTGAGAGTAGATTTAGACTGGATAAGGAAGAAATTGTTTACAATGAGGATGGTGAAACACTGACACAAGTTTCCCAGGGAGGTGGTGGAGACCTATCCCTGGAAACACTAAAGGTCAGGTTGGATAGGGCTCTGAGCAATCTGATGTCCCTGCTCCTGCAGGGGGAGTGGACTAGATGACCTGTAAGGGTTGCTTCCAATGCAAAGCATTCTGTGATTCTGTTCTCTTTCCAAATGCAAACAGCCATTGACCATCACTGAAATTCTGGGATATTTGAATGGGAGTCCTGAATACAGGCAATGCAATATTTGTTTACAGCAAATTGAATGCAATTCAGCAAGTTTACCTGTGTTCTGATGTCAAATCTTTTGCTCTAATTTTCCAGGACTATGAGCTTAGTGTCCTCTCTGAATTTAAAAAATATGTATAATCTGGAACAACTTACTGCCTGTCTTAGCTAGAACATCAGTTTTCTCATGGTGAGTGCTAATTTGCTTAGAAATTCTCTCATGCTTAATCAAATTAAGCATAATATCAACCAACCTCCCTGAAATCAATAACTCGCCCACATCTCCAGTGGGAAATTATTAAAGCTACCTCCCTTGCCACATAATTCCTTAGCAATTTTGAAGGCTACCCATTTCAGAGAGGAATAAATTGAGGTTCTTCAGAAGCTTTGTAGAGATACTGGATTCTTATGTTTAATCTATACATATAAAAGGCTAATTTGATAGCCTTTTGATTGAAATAATGAACTATTTACTGCAATTATGAACATAACATTACTATAAGGGCAATAAGACTGAAAAAAATATAATAAAAGAAAGTCACTTAAAGAATTAATTGTAAGAGTAAAGCCTTTCACAGAAGTAGAGCAAACACCTGTGGCTCAAGAATACATGATACTACTTTCAGCAGGCACTTAGCACATCTACCTTTTTCCACATAGTTACTTGTATTAGGTACTGAAAGATTACAAGTCTTCCCCGAAAAAAAAGTTTTGACTCCATATAGAGCACAACTAAATTGCAAATTACACAAAGTCCATACTTATAAGAACATATAATACGGTCATCTCTATCTTCAAGGGCAAGAAACTCTGATGTTTGGCACCAGATGCGAATCTCGGATTCAGAAGCTTTATTTGATTTTACCTCTGTGAACTATACCTTCCATTTACAACAAAAGAAGACACAAATGAAAACATCTTCATTTACATCATGAGAAATTTCTGGTTCTATGGGCCACATTCAGTATCACGACTGATGCACCTGTCAGTTTTGTACCTTTCCTGGACAGGGCCATCATTAAGAATATGACGCGCCCCCAGTGTAACCCTACCTAAGTAAAAAAAACCCATGAAATCAGATCTTTGTCTTCCCTTACCAAAAATATTAATAAAGGTATGTATTTTGCAAAGAAAATTTACAAATTTCCAGGTGTTACCATTCTACAGGATTTTCACCCAGGTGTTACCATTCTACAGGATTTTCACAGTTAATCGGATTTTTATAATACATCCATCCAATGGGAAAAAGTTCTTTTTGAAAAGAAACATTTTCCCCTTCTACTGTGTCATGACATTGATAGCATCGTGGGTGAACTTTTCTTATGAATTTCACACTTTCCTCTTTTTGTGCTACATAATTTTCCATCAGAAACAGCTGAATAATAGGAAAAAGATCATATTCAAATTGTTTGGTTTGCGTATGATATTTTATGACAATACAGCAGGAAAAACATATAAGTTCGCTTCATCAAAGTCATGTAAATCCAAGAGGTATGTGTTTGCATATGTTTAACTTGATAATATACCAAGAAATGCAGAGAAAGTGAGAAAATCAAATGCAGATATCTTTGCTAAGGTACAATAGCTACTGATTTCTATAAACATTATGACTGAATATGGGCTAAAAATATAATTGAGCTTGAGAGTTGACATTACACAGTACCCATTACTTTCCATGGATAAACATAAGGCTAGATAATGTTGCTCCCATAATTACCTTATTGAGAAATACATGTACATATTTCAGCCTTTATCTGTGTAGGAAAACCAGTATCATTTCTACATCAAAATTCTTGTTTATCTCCATAAATCTAAAATAATTGAAATGCATGAATTTATTATACAATTGTTTCAGCCTATGATGCAACAGCTGTTCTTTGCTTTGTTCTTTACATAAACATTAATGAAAATTCAGTGCAACAAAAGAGACCAGTCAGCTCAGGGAACAGTCAATGAGAAGTGGATACTTTAATCATTAGGTCATCAATTAGATTCTAATTTGGTTTGATACTCTTAATTACATGTTCACTGCACCATTACTGCTATTGGTCTTGTTCGGCAATGTGAACTGTAAAGCTGTCCATAAGTTACCGGCACCTCCACACCTCGCATACATTGTTTGAAGAAAATAAAACATATTGTGCCAAGAACTTGGAAATAAATGAGGAAAGTGGAAACTGCAGAACTGTAAGGAGATCTCTCCCTTTCTCTAAATATATATGTGAAAATCCAGGAAAAAGAGAGTCTTTAAAAAGGGCATTTTTAATTACTTACTGATGTCTGTCTGCATTTGAAGTGTTTTAGAATTCTGATTGGACTGGTAAGGGTCGGGGCAGGAAGAAAGAAAGAAATTCCACTAATATACCAAGTGTCCTACTCAGAATCTGAACTGCATGATCCTGAAGAAACATGTTAGATTCACGTATAGGTGAATTAATCTAGATAAATCTTCATTCATTGAGAAAAAAACCCAAACAAAATAACAATAGCAGTATGGTATGAAAAAAGATAATATTTCTCAGATTATACTTTGCCATCTAAAACTATTTAATCCTGGAATTCATTTAAACTTGCTGGTACTAGACTTCATGAATTTCTATTGGTAATGATCTTCACAAAAAAAGACAGTAATCAAGTGAAACTGATGAGGCTGGGTCTATATTGAATTATGGTCCTAATGTAACATTAAGAATTAAAAAATATTGCTAGAATTAGTACCAGAATGAAAATTAAGAAAACAGCATTCAGTAAGGATTCAATGATGAAAGAGCAGACCTTGAACACCAGCAATGACTGAACAGGTATAAAAAGAACGGTAGATAACAAAAGAAGATACAATTTTGCAGTGTAGGATTACAGGAGAGGAGATCAATTTAAGTTCCTGCTAAGTATGCACTGCTGTTGATCATCATAAACAAATTCCTTACTGAATCAATGAAAAGTGAGAGTATGATGCAATCAATCAAATTTTTACATCTGGGAATACCAGTAATATATAGGATTATTGTAGTCAAATATTTTCTCCAGTGCATCCTTTAGCAAAGATGAGCCCATGTTCCTGTCCTTTCTTGACAGGATTGAGACAGATTTTCTAAAAGAATGCAGACTGAGAGTTCATCTGTTCCCCTTACTCTAGAGTTCTTTCTTCCAAGAATAAGAAAAAGCAGAAGTTAAGAAAGAAAAAGAGAAAAAAAGGAATAAAATGAATAGTCTTGAATGTTATACTGTCTTTCTCCAGGAGAAGAGTTCTTCCTTTTGGGGGGTAGCATGTCAGTACAATAATTAAACATCACTCATCAGTCGTTAGAAAAATGGTTCATAATTCAGCCCACCACCTTTTTGAAGTGTGCAGAGTTTTTAAGAACAATAGCAGTTTGACTCTTTGTGGAAATTATAGGTCAATCCTCCTCCTAGACCAGTTGTCTTCTGAGAGTGGTTATTCTCCTTGTAAGGAATCTGGTGTGCTTTGCTAACATGGTAGTCACACTGCTTTAGATCACATTATGTCTTGATGCATTGTTGTCTATTGCAAGTCCTATGTATTCTGTCACAAAGAAGTGAAGCTGGAATAAATGGAATAAAGCTGAGAAAATAAGTAAGTTAAATAACACGGAAAACTTGCTGATAATGCAATCTGCTGTGACTATGAAGCAGCTTCCTAAAGAAAGTCACAATAACCTAGTTACTGAAAGAATGCAAAAATAGATGGCCCTTGAAAACAGAACCATCTTTCTTTAAGAAGAGTATGCTGGACTGCCTGGTCTATTTCTCTGGAAGTTCCAAGAATGTACAATTACAAGTATTTAATGAAAATCACTGACAACTACTAGTGGCTTTGCAATATAATGTGTGCTATATCTACATAATACAGATACAAAAAGGTATCTACAAACCACCTTATGATAAAGCAAAAGAGATGGAACAATTTGCTCAAGATTTCTAGTCAGTAGTAACACCAGAATTCCCAGTTTTATCTTGTCTACAAGAAGCTCATCATAACTTTTTCAAGTTACTAGCCTTATTCTGCTATAAGAAATCAGCTTTAAAAGAAGGAAGGTTCTGAACTTTAGAAGAGACATTAATCACTATTTAACACAAAACTTTGAATACACAACAGAAAGTGTGATGTATACTGTAGTTTATTGGTTCCTAGTCTATCTGAAAATATGTATGTTATGCAAGTTTCAAAGGACAGTGAAAAGTAAAAAGGCTTAGTATGCTTAAACATTCATGGTTTGGCAAAAATTGCCCTATGTAGTAGAAGAGCAGTTAGTATTTTGAAAAGAAGTAGTTTAGTACAGTAGCAGGTGAATATTTCTGTCTTAAGCAGAGTTAGCAAAAGTTCAGGCTCAACCCAATGAAAGCTACAATCCATAAGGGTTAACAATTAAAAGGAAAAGCCTTGGGAAAGGCAGAGATGTGGGCAAACACCATTTCTGAGAACAGCGAAGGTACACGATGCCACAAGCAGAATTTTAACTCCAATAAAGAGTATTATCAAATTATTCAGGTAGGAGTTTTTTTCACCTAGCGCTAAGTTTACCTGCAAGTAAGTGGAGATGACCTCTCCATTGTTATTACCAGTTATGAATATAATTGTCTGTATAAACTGGGAAAATTAAAAAAATGTGTTCATCTATGAAATTTAAAACAGGATGAAAACATGAAGACTGTTATGTTGTGTTTCTGCTGTGTTCTGCTATATCTTACAAAGGTGTTCTACCTTTTCAGCAAAGACTTTCATTACCTACTTAATCTTACTGTTTGGAATTCAGTCATGAATGTGACAACATCTACAAAGCCAAGTGGACATTTTTTGTCTTTATCTGTTCTAACTAACACTTTTTCTGTCATTGAAAAATAGTGAGACATCAGGTGCTTCAGAAAGTTGTTTGTGATATTCTGAAAGAACCATTGCTCTCCAGTGAGATAAAGCGTTCTCGGAGATAAAATATCCTTCCGGGGACATTCTTCATTGAGATCAGCTTTTAAATTAAGAACTACACAATTTCTATCTTTTCTCCTGGGAATCATCCAGCAAAGTTTACTATTTATACTCTAGTACCCATAAGCAAGAAAATACATTCTCTTCTCAACTCAATAAGTTTTTGAAGAAGAAATATATTTATAGGTGGGTTTCTTCTTGCTATTCATTGTTCTGTTCCTTAAAGAATGAGCAAGTTACTTGAGGCAATTTATTCAAGATGATGAATTCTCTATTGCTTTAAATCTTTACAGTAGAAGTGAATATATTATTCAAAACACACGTTCTAGCTCAAACAAAAATTACAAATCTTGAAACAGAAATTCAGAGTGAAACTCTTTCTCCTACACCACACAAAAATTTAAATTATATGACCACTCACATTGTCCCTTCGAATCCTGCAAGTCATCTCTTTAACCTAGTAAATGCTAAACACAGACCAGATTCATTACTTGTCCTCATAGGATTACAAATTCTTCTGTCAGAAGTATTCAATGCTAAGATACTTGCATCTTCTCAAATTTATTCGGGGTATTTGTGTTCAAAGATAAACTGTTGAGTAACAAGATTACTCCTATACTGTGAAAAAATCAGCATTTATTGATTCAGCTTTTGACATTCTGTGAAATGTATCAATGAGGATGAAAGGAAGTAAGCACTTTGTTCCATTGACCCAAAGACCACTTTGAAATTACACCTGCAATAATCCAACAAATCACATACTGTAGTAAATTTGTGTGGGCGGGTCCCTAAACTAGTATTAAAATTTCAATTGAGCGTAAAACGGAGAAATGTGCAAGGAAACAATTTTTGTTTTCAAAACCCAGAACATGGATTGTCCTGGAAAAAAGGAAGTGTATTACATAAAATTAATATGTACTTTCCTGTAAAATTATTGATCTGTACACTTAAATGATTATAATGATTTGACAATCATTATAAATTACTGACTCTTTTGAAACTCTTCTGAAAAACCCAAAACTTTTCATCTGATTATGTCCTTGGCTCTTCTGGACTTGAAAGATCCAGAAAGAATGAGCCATAGTTAACAAGCAAACAAACAAACAGGAGTAAAAAAAGTCAAATTGATATTCCAGTTCCACTTTGAGTTTTGCCTTCCCTAAGAAAATTTGCTCTTCCCATATCTGTATGAAATCCTGTAATTTGTTGTAAATATAGTTCGAAACTTGAATTCAATTTTAGAAATTAATCAGGCACACCAGTGACTTCATTATTGTAGTAGGAGGGAAGTACAATGCAGAATTACTGTACATTGGACGTTTGCTAATGTGATAGGACTTCAGCCTTTTACCACTCTTAGCATAATAAGATTCAAAATCACTCATATAGACATTTCACATCATAGAGGAATGTTATTGACGTACTCCATGTTTCTCAATCACGGTTACCAGACTTTGAGAAACTAAGTTCTTTATCTTCAAATAGCAAGTAAAAGCACATTTATTAAAACCTTGACCTGTTTCAATCTGGGCATTCAGAAACTGAACACAAAATTCTGATTATTTTACAGGAATTTTAACTGAGTTTTCATTTCATTTATTTTATAAGTGCCCTAGACATATAGCTGTATTTCAGAGACAGCCCAGAATATAAAGATTGCCAGTGTGACAATTTGCATGATAAGATACAAAAACATAACAAAATAAAAAATGTGTACCATCTATTAATTCCTAGTAATTTACGCAAAAATCGGAAGTTATTTGCTTCCTTTACTAAGTGGAGTTTATTAACGTATCCTATATTTGGTTGGAAAAAGATTCAAACTCAGATGTTACATACTCTCTTAAGAATCTGTCCATGATAAAAGGTAAAGTATTGTCACATTAAGTACCCTTATCACCAAAAGCTTCGTTCGCAGAAAGTTATAAACTCCCTCTCATTTTAGAGGACACAGTAAGGCATTCCATGTACCGATACCTATGCTATCCCTTTTCTTAAGATTAATACACTACTGTTAGTAGGGTTCATTTAAGTTAAAACAGGTTTGTATTAAAGTATTATTTTTAAAGATTATATTTTTCATTATTTTTCCTGAATATGTCAAATCTCTGACACAATATTATTTCACCATGCTATATAGGCAGTAGAAGCTAGAAGTGGGCAAAGAAAAACAGGGCTTGATTTTCCAAAAGTAAAGCATGTAACATTTTTGAATGTTTCACACAGTTACATCACTGCCTTTGAAAGATTTTATTTCAGCACAAAAACATAGGTTTGCTTGACATGCTATTTCATGTTGTTTCTATCTGTTAATAAGGTTTGCTGCATTGATAATATTTTTCTCATTTCTTTCCTAAAAGCTCTTCACGTTGCATGATTTCATTGCAGAAAATACTGAATAATATTTCTACTTTTAAATGTACCTCCACAGTTAGATACAAATTATATAAAAAATTTGTCTGCTATCTTTTCCTAAAACCAGTTTTTTCAAGGCGAAGAACCACTGCCTTAGACTGAGCCTAACTGGTACACACGGACTTACAAACCAGCTGTGAAATAGACTTTTGCATGTCCATTAAATTTCAGTAATCAGAAGACCCAGCTGACTAAGTAACACCACAAGTAAGAACATTAAAAAAGAAATGTAGCTTCTAAATTATAAAACCCAAAGATGAAACATTCAGAAGAATCTTAAAGATTTCTTAAATAAACATTAATGAAATCTTATCTTTATTTTTTTCATTGACCTCTTACTGTACATATCCTTATCCACTGGCTTTGGAAAGTATGATTTACTTTTTCCTTTAACAAGAGTTATAACAATATCTGCCATCATTACAGGAGTAATATTTGGACTTCGCTTTATGACCTAAGACTTTTTTTTCTGAATAGAATGGGTTTTTGTTCATTCCAGCAGATAAAAGAGAAGCCTGTAAGTGAGTGCAGGAAGCTATAAGTACCTGCCAGAAAGTAAAGATTCCAGTATTCATAAATAGTCTGTATTTTCAATGCTTGGTGTATATCATACTGTATACACCCTCATTTTTACAACACCAGACTTCAAGGTTTTTAAAAGGTGGGATTAAATGACAGTGTTGAGAGCAAATCTGTACGCTATATATAGCTACAGTTTACTTTTAGAAAGCAACTTTCTGTTTTACACAGACTTTGCATTACTTCAGCATCTCCAAGGCACTCTTCATTAAAAGGGTTTGTTGGCTTCTCCTTATTCACTACGTGTTCAGTCACTGTGTGCTTTACATTTTTCCTATCACTCTACAGAAAATTAAACCAAATTATGAATTATGCACCTCTAAAATACATATACAGATACATGTTTTAAATCAACAAACCTCTGTTGATTTAATCTCCCTATTATATCTTTGTTTAATGATAGCATCAAAAGCTTGGTACTGGTTGTGACAGTCAAGCAGGATAGTCTTAGAGCACTCTCAGCATTACCTGGAGGCCAGATCCTTAATCCCCTTTTTGGAGACAGAAATCTTGTCATTTTGGACTGCTACACAGCTTCAAAGGGCAGATCAATTTTTATAAAGGCACCGGGGATGCTTCTGGCTGTGAGAAAACATTGTTTATGTATCTTGCTTGTAAAGCAAATATGCAGTGATGCATTCATTTTATCACTTTCAACACCCCTTGCAGTTTGTCCAGTAAAGCCTCCTGATGGAGAGGAAATACATCACAGTGTCACCTCCAGTAGGAGTGTGCACACAGCTGTTTCCCTGGGAAACACAGTCACCATCTCCCTCTCATGTCTCCCATATGTCATTCGAAAATCAAAACAAGTTGCCAAGAAAAAACTACCCTTAACAGCTGCTTTTTCAGCACTAGAAGCTTTAGGCCAGTCTCTTGAATGAAAGGACCTGAATTTCTGAATGTATGATTAATTTTTACAGTGATACACCTATGAAACAGCAACCTATGTTGAGAGAAGTATAGCTTCCTGTCTTTGAAAAGCTGTGACCACGGCATACAATTTTTTACAAACCTTAATGGATCACTAACGGGACTTATTCATGACCTTCATTTTGGCTGAGATTTTGGGTAAATTAGCATTCTCATTCAGTCAGTCACAAGACATTCGTGGGAAATCTCCACATCCCACAGTTTTAGTACTTTATATAAAACACATCTATACAAGGAGATTTCACATAGTAAATAATTTAGTATTTACAAAAAGATCCCAAAAATTTTTTGGTTGTTTCCCCATTTCTAACATTAAATTCTCCATCAAGGCTAGTGTTTTGCTGAATATTTGTTATGCAATGAAGGGTTCCAAGGAGTCCTTCCATCTTTATTTCTAAGAAAGTTCAAATCTCCTAAAGCACTGAAATGGTTTTCAAAAGTGGCAGAGGTGAAAACTGCCACAATTAGCAGTGTCTAGAAATGCCTTTCTTTAGCACCCTTTACTGCAAAGGAGGAACGTTGCTCCCACCAGAGTACTGTCTCCTACTTTCATTGAGCAGAGAGACACGGACACCAATGGAGCCCATGTGCATATCTTCTATTTTAACAGCTAAAAGACAGCATTCTGTGAGCCAGACTTCTATCCCTTACCCTAGGTATGGTGTATATATTGCATACTAAATGCACTGATATGTGACTCTCGGTAGGACGGATATACGTGAAAAATGTAGGTGGGAAGCTTTCAAAACAGGAAACAGATGTCAAAGTTGCATTACTTTTAGCATTTAAAATCTACTCATTTGCTTATCATATAATCACTTTTAGCAAGCTCCAACTATGAAACACTAAACCAGAATTTTAGGAGTGAAAATTCATTTTTCACCTGCTTTGTCAGTTTTCTAATAACTTGATCCATTAAATTTCTTGCAGAATTAATTAAGATACAGAATTTAAGCATGATTAACAAATACCAGGTTTATTAATGAAATCCTTGGGTTTAGTTGTTAAATAGGAAACAAATTAATATTAAAACAGTGCAGAGCAGGAAACACAATCTCCTTTAATTTTCCAATCCATTTGTTCATTTCATTAGTTTTAAAGTAACTGTACTTGAATTTTGCTCTGATAGATACCCTAAAACTTGAAAAAATTAGTATGTTCATAATATTGAGATGCAGTACAATGACCCTGTCTATTTACTTATTTGTTTATAAATTAACCCCTCTGCTTCTGCCTTTATTTTTTCATTCCTTTATCCAGTTGTAGATGCTTTCCTCCATGGATAAAAATTATAAATTCTAGAGACAGATTGCAGAGTGAATACCACACAAAATCTTAAAAAATAGACTTAAATAGAGCTGAAAGAGTACATATAATTTCCCCTACTCCAAGAAAAAAATTAGTCAATACATATAATTAAAATTGTAGTCAACAGTTGAAGAGTTGTATATTACTGGATGAAAACTGAATCATTAGTAAAAAAGTACATCCTTCTTATTAAAAATAACTCTCCTCATCGTTGAGGCTATCCACAAAATTCTCTGGGCAATTGTCATGCATCATTTCTATCTGTATGAATGATATATTTATTCCTAGCAGGCACTCATTTATTCCAGCTGCAGACAGAGCATGGGAGACAGCTTTCCCTGCTGTGCCTGTGGAATTTTCTCCTTAGACTATCAGCCCTGCAGTCTAGTAGATTGTGGTTTAGGGCTGTAGATCAGGGGTAAGTACAGCCTAAACAGGCACGTCTGCCTGACTAGGTGTTGGGCGCTCCTGGTGCTAAGCTGCCACTCTTGGATCCAAGAAAGTCTAATCAAACATCATTTAGGCAGTTTGAGATACCACATGAGTACTCTAGAGCTGATTCGTCACCTCATCTTGGCTCTGTAGCACTGGTGCAGGAGTACCATGGATTACTTGGTTGCGAGCTTGGGCATGGCACAGGAGTCCAGCCATGCTCCCAGTCAGGACTTAGCTTTGTGTGCCCCAAGCGCATTCCCTTCAGCATGCATCAGATCATCTAGAACCATAGAATCTTCTGGTTGGAAAAGACCTTGGAGATCATCGAGTCCAACCACACCCATCCTCCACTAAACCATGTCCCTTAAAAATTCATCTATCTTTTTCAAACACCTCCAGGGATGGTGACTCAGCCATCTCCCTGGGCAGCCTCTGCCAGTGCCTGACCCTTTACCACCCTTTTGGTAAAGATATTCTTCCTAATATCCGGTCTGAACCTTCCCTGGTGCTACTTATGGCCTTTTGCCCTTGTCCTATCACCTGTCACTTGAGAGAAGAGATCAACACTTGCTCTCCCAAAGCACCCTTTCAGGCAGCCGTAGACAGTGATGAGGTCTCCCCCTCAATCTCCTCTTCTCCAAACTAAAGAACCCTAGTTCCCTCATCCGCTCCTCATAGGACTTTTTTCCAGACCCTTCATCAGCCTCGTCACCCTTCTCTGGACACGCTCCAATACCTCAATGTCCTTCTTATACTGAGGGGCCCAGAACTGAACACAGTACTTGAGGTGCAGCCTCACTAGTGTCAAGTACATGGGGACAATCACCTCCCTTGTCCTGCTGGCCACACTGTTTTTGATATAGGCCAAGATGACATTGGCTTTCTTGGCTACCCGGGAACCCTGCTGGCTCATATTCAGCTGGTTGTCAACCAACACTCCCAGGTCCTTCTCTGCCAGTCAGCTCTCCACCCAGTCTTCCCCAAGCCTGTAACGCTCTATGGGGTTGTTGTGTCCCAGGTGCAGGACTTGGTATTTGGTCTTGTTAAATCTCGTCCCATTGGTCTCAACCCATTGATCCAGCCTGTCCAGATCTCTTTGCAGCGCCTCCCTTCCTTCAAGCAGATCAACACTGCCAGCCAGCTTGGTTCCATCAGCAAACTTGCTAAGGGTGCACTCGATCCCTTCATCCAGGTCATTAATATCTGACAGGGCAACCGCAAAGACAAGTTTGTCTTATACTATTGTAAAACTGAAACATAGTGTACATAAGACAAACCCAAGACCCAAGTGAACAGTTAGGATTAGACACTGACGACTTTGCATCTCTGCTTTTACATCTCCAAGCACAAGAGTGACCAACCAGTGCACTCCTCTTGGAGCCTAAGAAACAACCCCTGTAGAAAACAGGATGTTTTGCACCCAGTAAAAATGTGCCAGCAAGTGCCAAATCTATCACAAAGAATAGAATCTTTCTATGAGTTGTCTAACATGTATGCAGACAAATAAAACCAATCGAAAACAAAGCCCTGTTATGATTATTTAAACATCCTGATGTACTCTTACAAGAAAAATAAACTGCTTTTTTCTCCTATTTGTCAAATTTACTGTCATGTGATTTCCCCTCATTTCTCTCAAAGATTCAGACATTTGAGAGTCTTGTTTTTCTTCCAGAGCGATAGAACATTGTTTTCCCTGAAGTTTCCACATCAGTTTTCTCTTCTACATTAGCTAAAATTGATGCTCTTAGTTGATTGCAACTTCATTTGCTTCAACAGAAAACACATCACATTTCATTACTGGCTTTAGCCTGAAATAAAGCCAGTAGGTTCTCATCTTTACTCTGCAATATGAAGGGGTTCACATACACAAAAATAAAAAAGGAAAAAGAAAACAGATTTACTAATGATACACAGAAATCAAAATTACGTTTTTGTTTGCAATAATTCCAGTATCACCATGAAAATTTTTATTTTTGTACCACGGATTTCACTGAGCAGAGCTTGGTATATAGTCTATTGAAATTGAATACTACCAGACACTGCTATTCAAAAGCATAATCAGTTTAATACCTAATGGGACCCCAATTTGCTCTATATTCATTTCAAACAGGAGATATATTTAATCAATTTATAGGCTTTATCATTTTTTAATTCTTTGACTTATTGTTTATGAAATTGCTGCTTCTCTATTCCTCCTCCCTTTTTTTTTCCCAGACCAAAAAACCCTAGTAATTATTCCAAAAGCTATTTTGTATGCTTCGAAAAACAGATAAGGAAGCACCAGCTTTCCATTTGTGTTTGTTAAAATTAAAAAGATTTCCTGGTTATCGTTTTGATGAATCCAGCCATCAGAAAAATTAGTGTGAAAGGCTAACTCATGCAAAAGGAACGCATAATTGAACAATAAATTATACAACAAATAAAAGACATCATTTATATTTATTATGAGCCTGATTCTGCATGCTCTTATTCATCACAACATCCCTACTCAAATAGTAAATAGAAATACAGAATTTGTCATATTGGATCAGACTCAGGATACGTTCTTCCATCTCTGAAAACAGTAATACTACATCGCAATGTAAGATGCAAACAGCAGACAGCTGGGATAACTTTTTTTTTATATAAAAAAAAGAAAAGTTATCAACATAGGCTTTATTCTGATCTCCAAAGAGACTACCTTTTCCCCAACACAAAATGTCCTATCACTTCTAAAATGTGCTTTTCTTATGAAAATTTTAGGTGTTCATTACAGTCATAGAAATACCCAGAACTTTTTTGAACCTTTAGTCTGATGCAAACTCCATGACAGCCAATGAAAGGACTTCCAACTTACTTTTGGAGTGAGCAGGCAGTCTTGTGCAAGGCATGCCAAGACATCCACTCTTCTGATAGTCTAGAACAAAATCTTGCAGCCCAACACAGCTTTTTTTTCAGATCCTTCCTTAGGTTTTCTTCCTACATCATCAAAACTATGCATACACAAGGAAAAGAACTAGTACACACTTGGGACTTGCCAAACACATGGCTGGAAGAGAGCAGGAACACACACCTTGACCCAAGCAAAACCGGGAGTGCCTCCAAGCTATCAATTCAGATGTAATTACTCTATTTTAGCAATCTGTAGACTACTATGTGAGGATTTAGGTTGAGGCTAAGCTTTGGTTACATTCTTAGAGAGCCGTAACAAAGTACTACATGTTCTGGTTCAATACTTAGAGCGTTAACTACCTGTTAGGTGGCTAAGTAACCATGTCTTCATTCCCACACCAACCTCACCTCACTTTATTACTTTGTTAGTTTGAGGCCTGATTCTGCCCATTGGCCTATTGCAAGAGAGATAATTTTGAATATCGGGGGGCTGTTATACCTGCATCTTCTTTGTATAGGTGTAGCATCCTCATTATTAAGCAGGATACAGCTACAAAATGTGCTCCCAATTTATTTAGATACAAATAGGTGACTGGAATATAGTGGAGCTCAATATTGAGCAGTATCTAAAACATACCTTATAGAAGGTGGAGGAAAATCCTAATCAGGTAAGAAGCATAAGATTAAGTGTGGAATGGAGCTGTCTGAAAACTCAGTAAAACCAATGTGTTCCATGGTCAGGAAAATGAAAAGAGGACCTTGGTGGCTACCTTCGTAAATGTTGGAGGAGAGATGATTTCCAGATTCCAGGGGTGCTATACCAATACCAAGAACCAGACGAATATTAATGCGTCTAGTTTGTACAATTTCATAGTGCAGGAAGCAGGGAGCATAACTGGAGGGACAAGTTTAGCTTGGGTATTAGCTATTAGTCTATACCAACAAGCTTTTACTAAGTCATCTTGGATAACTTGTATACATGTTGAACCTCTACAGATTTTAGCTTTATAAACTCTTGCTCTGGGTAATTAATTGCATCTTGGTCTAGTGCCATCTGTCAAGCCTTTAGAGAATACCTAATTATCTATTTGATAACTACGCATTTCTAACATCCCTCATTGTGGTACCATATTCCATGAAAATTTATTTTTGCTTAAATTAATTAATTTTTTAAAAAATTATTAATATTTAAGAAGGAACAGTTAAAAAAACCCAAACAAATTATTCTACCTATGAGCTAATCTTTATCTTCTGAACATTATATGTGCATATATTTGAAGATATTGTTTTCAGTTTTTAAAGAAGCTTGTGATGTTTCACTCAGGTTACAGTTGGCTTCCTTGGAGGACTAAACTCAGAAATGTATTATTCTGACAGCAAGAGCAAACAAACCGATGAGTTCTCTGTTGGCATGGCAACACCACACACTGAAACTAATTCAGATCTTGGGTAACGACAACAAAACGTTCTCTTTGAAAAAATGTAGTAGTGAAACATTATTTCATTCTGCAATTTCTTTTTTTGCCTTTTTTGTGGTTATTTTTGTTTTGTTTTGACAAACCATATTAAACAATTCAGTTCCAAAGTAGTTTGGTATCATTAGATCAGTGTTGGTTCAACCTCTTTTCACTCTTTTGTTTCATAGCTTGACTGAATTCCCACCTTGATGTTTACCATTGCTCCTGAAAACTGCTAATATGGACAGGTCTCAATGTGCAAGGTTATTAACACCCTTGATTTCTATTCAGAGGCAGTTAGTGCTGTAGTGGCTACTAATTTATAATATAGAAGCACTAGGTATTATGAGCTCCTTTGCCTTTAGTATATATCCATGTCAGAAAGAAAACCAGGTAAGTAGGATATTTGAGAGATCTTCATGTAACAATGTAGCTACTTAATAGACAGATGAAGTCAGAGCTTCAGCTAGAAATCATTAGGTCCGTGATTTCATTGAAACTATACAGAAAATATAGTCTAAACTTAGTTATTTTTGATATGTGCTCATCAAAAATATTTAGGACTTCAAAACACGAAAGCACTTACAACGTTGTGGACAAGTAACAAGGAAACACTTTACAAAAATGCAACGGAATATAATAGCATTTTCATCTCAACCAACAACCTGGGGACCTCTTGTACATATTCGTTCATCTTTAGATATGAAAGATTAGATTTAGGTATGATTCCTTCCTGATTACAGTTAGTCACTTCTGCCAACTACTGTATAGAAAAAGCATTTTTCACACACACTGTCCAAAACCTGCTTTATGTCCTTTCAGTCCTGGTGATTTCCCGGCCTGGAAAGCAAAGAGGCAGTGGCAGTCCCAGCTTCAAAGAACTTACTGCTCTGAACAATGGGCAAAAAGGAGAGGGAACAAGGTGCAGAAGGGCAGAATGATTTATCCAAATTCAAACAACAGGTAAATGGGAGAATTGAAATAGATACTAGAACACCCAACGGAAAAGAAAGGTTTCAGCTCTAACTTTTTCCTGTGATTCAAGATACCTTGCAATTCGAAAAAAAAACCCACAAAACCCACCACAAGCAAAAACAAAACAAAAAACCTGTGGTTCTGTGCATTTCATAGCTAATCATGGAAGTACAATAAAACTTTCTAGTGTTTGATAGTGTTTCCAAAAGACCCTTAGAATGGAATACAAAAAGGATTAACAGCCTTATCCTTATTTACAAGTTTACTGAAAGGCATGCAGTTGGGAAATTATTTGCAGTCATAAGCAGGAAAGGGATTGGGTTGGTTCTATGCCCATGATATAGGTAGGCTATTCCACTTCAAACATTCAATACCAAAAACGGCTTTGACACCTTACAGTTTGATATGTCGATCTCTAACTTCCAGCAATGTTCCCACTGGAAATAAAACTCCATGAGAGAGATGTTGCATTCTTCCATGAGGAAGATCTTGGGCTTTTCTGTGAATATTTTTAATCTGTTGTTTTGTGGGTTTGTCGGCATCACAAATCGGAGGAATGACATTTCTTTTCCTCACGCACACACCATTTTAGGAATGACTTTATTAGGAGTTTTGATAATTTAAGTACTGCAAATTGAAGACCAAGTAATACTGGGAGTACTGGCAACTAGTTTAAGAAGTGAGTTTTCTAACTACTGCTCTGGCTTCTTTTTGTGTTGCAGGTGATTTTTCTGATGTAATTTCTTTCTTTTGGTGCTTTTATGACTGCACTTTCATATAGCTCACTTTTCATTATTTGTATTTGTCCTGTGTTCCAGTGTTACCAGGTAAAATTCAGTTGAGAACTAAGGTTAGAAATAACATGCAGTGAAAGGCAAGCAATGATAAAAAAGGGTGGGAAAAGCCCATTCTCTGGAATTCAAGTCTCTCTCCCTCAAAGGCAAAATCATATCCTTTTAAAAATGTTATTTTATATAGGAAGATATTGCATTTTGAAAACTGGATGCAATACGTTATTCATACTTAACAAGATCTGTGTTTGACACATATGTTTTACAGGTCCTTTTTCTCCCTATAGGTGTACAAGTATAATTCTGTTTTTCTCAAGGGTTTTGGATTCCTGATATTATTGTTGACAAACACCTGCTTGATCTATCCCATCATGTATTTCACTTAGACTGAATTACACTAAAATAATGAAAATTGAGTTCCAGTTAGACTTCCCATCACACCTTAACTTTTAAGTAAAATGAAACTCCCATAATAAAGGGCAAGAAAGAAAGAATGCACAACTTAAATTGACTTTTATATAAAAGACGATAAGAATTCGTAAAACTCCTTTCAGTAATGCAGAAGATACAACCTTACAATGTAGAGAAAATAAGTTGAGTCTACAAATCAATTGCTAAGTTTGTCCTTGTATTTCTCATAGTCTTTTGCTCTCCTGGTTATCACCACTTAGATATACCACACAATTTTCATTTATTTATACTAATGCTATACGGAATCCAGAAGAAAAATGCAACTACTGGACAATTTTAAAAGCAAAACCTTATAAGAGCTGAGCAGAAGGACTAAAGAAAAGAAAATTCCCAGCTTTCTCTGAAAGACACTTTTCTTGAATTGCTATTCAGTTTTTGTTTTCTTACATGCCATTTTATTTGCATTTAATACTAAAAATTAAGCCTGGTAAAGAAAAATGCCAAAGAGAAATTCTATACTTGTCAAAGAGTGAATATATTTGTGTATGCATAAAAATAACAGGACTATTCAGAGTTACCATGACTATTTATATCCATATATTTTTCCCTTCTCCAACTCTACAGAATTATTTTTAAAAGACTTTGAAAGAAATAACCTGTGAACATTAGGGTTAGGAGCTTCAACCTGGTAGACACAAAACATTATTTTCCATGGGAGGACAGAGGTGACTACATAATTTTAATCTCTGAAGGAGCTGTTGCTATTCAACATCAGAGATGGAATGCTGGAGGAGATGATCTACCAGTTTAAGTTTTCTGCTTGCCTTTTGTCGTCTAATTTTTTTGACAATTTGTAGCTCTGATTTTCACATATTCACAAAAAACCTGTTGAGGTTTCTGTGTTCTGTATTGCTGTTTGTTTCATTTTGTTTTGTTTTCTTTTAAATCTCAAAATGTGCAGGGGATTTGGCTATTTCTAATTGATCAGCATGGAACATTTCTATAACTTTCTTTTACTGTATGTTAGTAAGAGACAGGCAGCATGCTATGATCTACATAATTACATCACTACTGATACAGTACAGATGATGTTTTTCTATGAAAACATGGATATGGTTGACATCTTCAGCTCGGTTCCATCAGATGGGAAACCAAAAAAGATGCACCTTGCTGGAATCAGCCCAGGCAAAGAGAAGCAAACAGTGGATTCATCATGAATAAAATGTTGAAAACTGCACAAGGAATAAGGGACCACTCCTGGAATGTGGGGAAACTCCACCTGTGCAAAGAGACACATACAGGGAGACAGAAAATACCCTAACAATAAATGAGGCAAAAGAACACAGGAAGGGTTTTGAGAAGGAGCTAAAAGATCTAAGCTGAGAGGCAAAAAATCTGTATGAAACATTCTTAACATTCATTTCTTTCAAACCATATATGCTTGTTTTCTGAGCTTATGGGCTTACTTTAAATATGATCATATTTTACTAATACAAAGCAGCTCCAGGTTACTGAAAACCATTTTTCTATAACCCTCACTAATGTATAAATAATCCAGGATCCGTCATTCTGAGAAGTCTGGTGTCAGAACTGCAGATAAGCTGCATCAACTTACAATATCCTTTAACAAAAAATAAACTACAAATAGTTTATCAGTTTAAGGCACAGAAATTATTTTTCAAACTCTTCCTTTAAATTTAGACTAACATTTTAGCATCTAAGATCACTAAGAGCACCTAGTACTGCAATATAACTGGAATTCCTTGACTAGAAAAACAGCAGATCCTGGTGAAATTAATCTTTTTACCCAAGCAGAAAACTTATTTATACCATGGGCTGCATTTCTGTAGTAATGCTGTTAATTCAATTTTGTTAGCAACAGTACCATATTTCCACAGAATTTCTGTGAAGTAGACAAGGCTTGAGCAGAGTGGAATGGATGCACAGTAATGGGATGGCTTAGTGTCCTGCAGAGAATTATTGTGTAAACACAGTTATTAAAACTAACAGTTTGATTCTTGGTAATCTTTGGCTAATCTTCTAAAAACTTAATCACAAAGCATGGAGTATCTTTTTTTTGGAAGGAGAATGGAGGCAACTGGAAAACAAAGGGCCACTAGGAAGAAGACAATCCTAAATTAAAATGGCAGACGGACAAGATCATACAAATTCCAAACTACACCTTGATTCTACTAAGTAAAATTACATCATGATTCTAGGATATTAACTTAATTATCATTCTCAGATATGTAATCAATGAAATTTTGCTACAAAAAAAGTGCCTAAATTGCATAAAAGAGACAAAGCAGGGTGAAGAAAGGCAGAAAAATGTTTTAGAAGGCCCAGAAGAACAGGATGATGTGGATTTAAAGGGGGTGAGAAGGCAAATTTTCATATCCTAAGGTTTACTGCTTTTATAACCAATTGCTGTTAACAGACAATTAAAATGTATTTTGAGCATGGTTTTTCATTGTATTGAAAGAAAATGATCTCTGTAGAAGCAATATGCTAGTAATTGAAGATTTTGAGCTTCATGAAATGCAGCAATACTTTGAGAGCTAATAGAATACAATCAAGGAACCTTCAGATCCTCAGGTAAAGCAATTCTGTCTTCTCAGAAGAGAAAGACTTTTAAAGACCCTTTAGCCAGAGGAGAAATATCACATTAGCTAGGACTCCAATTCTGAAATAAAATCCCCATTAACATCCATCACTTTTCCCCAGTACAGCCAACTGTAACTATCCATAAATCAAGAACCCCTCTTTGAAAATGTTCTATACAGGAATTTTCACATTCAAGTGCAAAGTGTCTAGAAAATTCGCCATGGCTTTTTGGGGATCCTTTTAATGCTTTCCAAGAATATGTTTCTACATTCTGGGAATGTCAAATGTTCTTTCTAGGAAACCTCATAATGCTTTCCAGGAACTTCCAGACTACTTGATATAATTCTTATCCATGCTTCCTAGAACTGTCCCCCATGGATTCCTCTTGATCTCCCCTGTGTTTTCCAGGGATCTTCCTGATGTTTTCTACAAATTTCCCCACAGCTTTCTAGGAGATCTTTGGGTGTTCTCTAGGAATTTCTCCCTGTTGCCCTCTGGACTTCCATCTTTGCTTTCAAGAATTTTCCAGCACTTTCCAGAAATATAATAGTATTTGACTATGTATTTTGTGTCACTTCCTAAGAATCGCCAGATCTTCCTGGACTTTGCCAGTACTTTCTAGGGGTTACTAGATCTATAGCTTTTCCAGGAATGTGCCACTGCTTTCCAGGAATTCCTACAATCCACAACGTTTCTTATAATTTTCTGGATCTTTCTAGGAATTCCTGGATCAACAGCTTCCATAGGCATTTCCCAACATTTCCCAGGTGCCACATAGAATTCTGTATAAAATATATTATATTCCATTTATCTGTACCATATGCAAGTATTTATACTATAAGCATGCATCTTTAACATCTATACATGAGGTGTACTATTCATATACTGTGCCATACAAACATAAACAAATACACACACTCAGGATAATTGATTCTCAAATATATTCCAACAAAAAGAAAGGGAAACGTCACTGAGCCAGAAATATTGCTGAAGAAATCCAAGAAAAACATGCCCATCTGTAGTATCAAGTATCTGAACAGGAGAAACTCCCATTGACAAAATATGCAAGAGATCTCTTCTATATACTAAAACCAAACAGCACACCAATACGTTCCTTCCCCATATTGGTTAAAGACAGAAAAGGAAAGAATCACTACCTCATCTTTCATTAAGAAAAAGTAAATTTGAATTATTAGTAATATTGAAGACCCTTGGAAGCCCTCCATTTTACTAATATTTCCACCCTTAGTGTTCCAGAGGTATTTGGAATTGGACACAACACACTGGGATGGTAAGGTATGCTGAACAAGAGTCTCACTCTATCTGCAGCAACAAAGCAGATATGATTGCTACTCTAGAGAAAGGTCTGCTAGGTAGTAGAAGGACAGTATGTAAAATCAGTGGAGATGTGGTTGAAACCTCAGAAGAGAGGGTGTTTATATACTTCTATGAATGAGTAGGAAAAATTACGTTTGAACTTACATTTTTTCCTTGTTTTTTTATGCAACCTTTAGAGAGAAAGGAAGGAAATGGCAAATTTAACATAGGTCAAAGTACAGCATTTCTGACATCATTTTGATCCAAAGTGATTTTAGCATCGGAGATGCAGATTTTCTGGAAAAACATATGCTTAAGAAAAGTTATTTGTCAGCTTAAGGTTGCCACGTGAAATTACTTTTGTTCGGTGTCTTGTATCTTCGGATTGATTTGCTGTTTATTTTAATTGCAGTCATTTGGAGAAATGATAAAACTTCATTGCAGATTCCAGGCAGGAGTTAAAATCATTAGATGAGAAAGTGGCAGTACCTTGCATCTGGTTCTCTTATTATAATGACTAATAGAAAAGGCCTTGCTGAAAGCCTTAAGAATAGGTTTGATCCTGAATGTTGAAACTTGTGTTAGGCACACGTGTGCACTGTAGCCTCGTGAATTCTGAAACACAGAAAAATTAGACTTCAGTGAAGTTTCATTCATCCTTATCCCAGGCAATGCAGCCTTTGAAAAGAATGCATCCTTATTTCTAAATAAACTAGAAGTAGTCAGTGGTTTCTAAATGCCCAAATATTTCTTTTTGGAGCTGACTGAGTGTAAAATGGATATTTTCATACTCAAACTGCCAGTTAGATGTATAGTTAGCTGTTTGAAAACATGAAAAGTAATTTGAATGTATTGTTGAGGCAACTAGGCAATCTAATTAAATTGCTGTATACGCCTTGCTGTATCAATCTTTAGATACTCATACCACTCTATCTAGAGAAAAATCTTAGACATATCATCTTCTATTCTATAATCAGCAATTTAACTCAGCTTCTAAAGTTGTTGTCTTCTCTGCCCCCATTTAGGGATTGTAAAGTTTATTAGGTATTACTTAATATTTCACAATAAAGAGTGAGCATCCACTGCAGGAAATCCTACAGAGAGAACCCATCTACTAAGATACATAACTTAGAGAGATATTAGGAAGAAATGTTTTCATGTGAGGTTGATGAGGCCTGGGCACAAGTTGCCCAGAGAAGTCACAGATGCCCCTTCTCTGAAGGTGTTCAAGGCCCAGTTGGATGAGGCTTTGAGCAACCTGGTCCAGTAGGAGGTGTCCCTTCCCATGACAGGGGGGGTGGAACTGGATGATCTTTAGGGTCACTTCCAACCCAAACCGTTCCATGATTCTATGAAATATTGATTATTTTTTTTTTACAAGAGTTATATCTGCAGTGAAAGTGGGCAAGGATTACTGAAGGACTTCCTTATCAGAGGGAGTAGACGCAGTCTTTTGCAAAGAAAAATACATTTTCATTCTTGAACAGTGAAGAGAATCATGTGATATTTTATGGACAATGCACTGGAATTTTGATAGCATTGCATAGGTAATACCCCTGCTGGAAATGGAGATTAAACTGCTTGACAGCACTGAAGGTGTGACAGCAACAGAGCACTGTGTTGGTGTAGGAAGCACAGTTTTATGGACGATAGAAATAGTTTTCTGTGCTAAAATCTATTCTTACTTATGCCAACTGGTTGCAGCTACTCAGCAACATAAATGCTTTTGTTTATAAAGTCTCCTTACGTAAATAGGTGTGCATCAACTTAAAAGAATTAGGACTAACTTTTTCAGTGGAAATTGTGCTAACTCAGAGGCAACAGAAAATCTTGTATCCACTTTTTCACATTCTTTGATTATAGAAAAGAATTTTCTTAAAATGGACTTACTTTTCCTAACTTTAGAAGGTAATAGGGAGAAGTAATTTTCTTCCTAAACCAGGAAGAGCTAGATCCTGGCATAAAACAAACAACAGAAGATAGAGCAATAAATAGGCTTTTTACATTCACAAGTTTGTTTACTCTGCAGATATTTTAATTTTGGAATTATATTTCTTTAGTACCAGAAAATAAGCAGCTTAATTTGTAGCCTGAAGATAAGAATTACAAACGAAAATTAGTTTAGAAGACAAACTAGAAAAGCAAAATAGAGAAAAAAAGGCCTGAAAGCAAATCGCATTAAAGTCTAGGAGGAAACTCAATATGACACAGGGCTTGGACTAAGACTACAATGTCCAAATCATTTGAGGTTTATACAACTCAGCTGCAGTTCAAGAAAGTAGTATTTAATCTGTCTATCAACTGGTGGGGGAAATGACAAGGTTTTCACGACAAGATCAACAGATGTGCATTTCTGTGTTCCCTGAACATGTTTATCTCCCTCTGATCTCCATCTTTCTTTATATAGTCTGGGGCAGCGATAATTTTTAGTTTTATTTCAAATATCACCTGCCGGATGGTTTTTACCAAGTCAAGTTATTGCATAATTTCAGAAAATTGGCAAATTTACAAAATAAAAATTAATGTTAGTATCACAGAAATTTACTACATTTTCAGTGCCTTTTTATTAAGCAGTCACGCTCCCATTTTTTTATTTGGAACTAGATTGAAAGGTTGTTTTCCAAATGAACTAATCCTGTTCTGTCATCTATAACTGGAAAACTTTATATCATAAATCATAGGCTGTCTAGATAAGTGTCAGAAGGATTAATATATATTGATACCAATAAAAATCCCGTGTTGTTTTATTGACGGAAAAAACCTTTAAGTGCTTTTCTAATGGATTCATTTAATTTCTTCTAAACTCACAGCTGCTTTACTTTGGGTTTTCATTGAAAAAAAGAAGGCAGAGGATTATATAGTCTACTGAAAGCTATGACAGTCTCAAGAGGTAACAAAAGTAAAAGCTCTAAGTTAATGAATATCTGCACACTGCTAATGTAAAAGAGGAAAGAAATCGGAGTCTCCTGCACATTGACTCTCACTGACAAGAGATTAGAGTACACAAGGGGAAAACCTACTTAAACGTTTAAAACCAAAATAAACCTTTACTGTTACAGAATAAAATTATTTCATGTTTGTTGGGTTTAGTTGTCTATTTTCTTCTTAAGCCGGTTTGATAATATGAAATCTATTTTCAGTGTCCGGCAAGAAACATCATTATTCTGAGATACAGGGCTCTGTTTGAAGGAGTGGAAAAGTTGTGATTTTTAAATTGCTAGTGAAGAATTCATAGTGGCTCTTGAAACTTTCAGACTGGTGAGCTGTGTAACTGTAATGGAGGACATTAAAAAATTAATATCTGGTAATAATACAGCTCTTCTAATGTACACATCTCGGGGATCCCTCCCAAGGAAACAAATAACAGGAAATGTGGGATATTATTGCTTCCCAGTGCCAGCTTATGAGCCTCAAAAAACTTCTACTGTGGCTTTTTGTCTTCGTGTTTTCCCTTCCATATGATTGGGTGCCTCCATAATAGAAATTCCTATCCTTACTCAGTTGAAGAAAATTTTTGTAGAGACTACTTTCCCAAGTCAATCTGGGTCAGAACTGAACACAGGTTCATTACCAAAATTGTGAAAAATTCCCCTAATTAGATGTTTCTATGAAGTGTTTTTTAAAATGCCACGTTTATCATTCAGAGAACCCTATAATTTGTCAAATGTTACCAGCATTTTACTAAAAGTTCATGAATAATTTCTAGAAATAGCTATTTCATATATTGTAGAAAATAAATGGAACGAATCAATAGAATGCACCGATCTTATTTGCAGGATCAGTATGAATCTCACACTCTATTCCAACAGTTGAATAGTGGTAAACCTTTCAGCTTACTATGAAAATTCTTCTAAAGTATGTTCCCTTCTCATTCATTAATGTGTCTCCTGTGTTTTAGCTGAAAATGTTTTTTTTAACTGGAGAGCCTGTATACAAGAGTCACAACAACAGCAATTGGGTTGATTAATGCTATATGCACCTACATAGAATTTTTATGATGAATATCAGTGTACTTGAACTGTAATTGAGCAATCTATTGCTAAAGTAATTTTTTCTTGCATGTCTTTGTTGGTCAAGTAGAACTAAATTGCATATTCTGAGTTACTGTACTTGAAAATGGTTGTGAAATCCAGAGGGATGGAAAGGAGTTTAAAGTTAGCATATTTAAGCACATTTTGCTCTGGACATGATTTTAATTTGCATTACATTACATTAGTAGTTTCTTTTATGTTAGATTTTCTCCACTGTCTTGGGTGAGAGATTTGAAAAAATGAGAATGACACTATCAATACTTTTGCTGTAAAAAGTCAACTTTTATGTTCTCTACAGATTTGATATTATTTTTAAGTTTTTGATACATATTCATTAAAAAGAAGTCAATGATGACTGCAACAACATTCAGAAGACAATGTTAATAACAGGTTGAAAGTTTCTTCATCCAGTGTCTACATAACAGACAGCAAAATCTTATTTTCAGTAGTATTAAATGTCCTTTACACTTTCTTCCCAGATTAAAGGGCATGTAAACACATTTAAAGACATACTCAGGCCCTTTTAATGTGGTCTGAATATCAAGGAAAGGTGTCAGTTTAAAAAAAATTCATGCTGATGGTTTTTGGCAAGCGCAGAGCATCCCACTGCACTGAGATGCTCAGAAGTTCAAAATGCGACTGAAGCACCTCTGCAGAAGGCATACATGAAATTGATTCAGCTGTAACATAAGGCTTCCCTGTGAACCTTGATTATGGTTGCCAGCAAAGCCTGAACCATTTTTCTATCCACAACATTCTCTAATTCCCAGCTAATTGCTTCAGACTTACTAATTAGCTGAGTATTTCAGATTATCTCTCTTCAAATCCGTAGCCAGCAGTGAACTTTCAAGGATCTTTTTTGTATTCTTTCTCTTTTTTACCAAACAAATCAAATAAATCCAATTAAAGCTCATCATAATTGTGCAGCACTTCCAGGCTAACAGAAGTATAGTACATTCTATGTGAAGAGATGCTGTATTGGAGTCTTGGATTTTATAGCTATTCATAAATACATAAACATACTTTGCTATCTGGAAGCATAGTATTCTAATAAAAACTATGAACTTCATTAAGATTTTTCAGTTCACAGATAAACAAAGAGAGAGTTGAAAAAAGTTAACACAGATATCAGTATTTTCTTATATGTTCTCTTTTTCATTGCTTTCAATGAGAAGGCTTTAACTAACTTCTTGAGACATACAATAATATATTAGAATTAGATCCTGCTATCACCTACAGTTCTTTCAGGAGCTCAATCACCACAGAACAAATCTCAAAAGATTTGTCTAACGTCACAAGGGATGCTGCTTGTAGTTTTGAAGAAACAATAGCCCACAGCTTCACTCAGATATAAAGTGACAAGTCAAACAAGTGAATATGTTCAAAGACTTCGTCAAATCTAGAGAGCTGTACAGAACGAGGTGGATGGGGGAACTACCATGACACACACATTGGCATTCAACAGCTTAAAACCAAAAAAGTTCATTAAAAAAAGAAGAACTTAAAAATCTTCAACTCAAATGCCATTTTGAATCTTCGCATATGGTTTTAAGAGTTGGAAATCCACCAACATTATAGACAGGCTTCTAAATACTTCCAAAAGGCAAATGTTCACAAAAAAACCCACTAGATTTTCATGGATTAACAGCACACCAAATGCCAGTTAATGCCAAGGTTTGTCAAATTGATTGATTTTTTTCTTTTTAAATCTGTAATCTTACTGAGAAAAGAGAAGGAAATAACTTGGACCTATATGAAGAGTTAAGTCAAAGTATCTGCTGTGCCAGATATGACCCAGGGGCAGGGAGACACTCCAAAAGGATCTCTACATCAAAAAAAAATAGAAAAAATAGTGAGAAAATTCCAAGGAGTTACTGAAGTAGAGGACCTCCCTAAAGGACAAGAAAACAAGCAATAATAACAGAACCTGGGTTATGTCCTAAGCTGCATTTTGTATTAAATATATTTATTAATATGTATTAAATTTATATTAAATATATTTATTGTATTAAATATATACATATTAAAATGGAAAATGAAATGTATCACTACAGTGAATTATGTGAGACACCTCTTCATAAAACAGAAAAAGGAAAAAAGATCCCCCATCAAAAAACTCAACCTGATTAGAAATAATAATAAATATTTTCAAGTTTCCTGTTAAAAAACGAGTCTCTGTAACAAAAACAAAGTATTTCCTTTGTGGGTGAATTAAGCATTTCCAGTAAACAGAGGTGTTGTTTTCAGGCATATATTCATTCAGACTGCGCATTGAGATACTTTTATTTATCATTCTCAAGTATACAATGTAGGCCTTCCCCTTGTACAAACTGGAAGACACTGACTGGTGTGCTAGTTCATATGCACTGGCATTCTGAACTGGGAAGTTTCCACTACCACCTCTACATTTTCCTTTATTTCATACTTGTTACCTTAACATGCATCTCAGATCAACAGAGTGTATCCCTAAACTGGGATGGGAGGGGAAATAAACTATCATTAATTGCAAAACTATGTAAAATCTTGAATATTTTCACATTGTTCTGCTTCATTATTTCTCTGTTTTTTGTGAGGTTATTCCCACACTGTTCAGTTCATAACACTTCTAGTTACCATTCCACTGCATCCATGTCATTCAATGAAAACTCCCTTTTTACATCACTCTATTGGTCTCTAACTAATTTTTAAAAGCATGAAAAGAAAATGATCATTTATCGATCACATTTGTCCCCATTTTCCTTTGTGAAAGACATCAAAGTCAACTTTCCAAGACCTATGGCTTTTACACACCATACTGATTTTGATATAATCTTTTTGTGTTCATCACTAACAATTCTTTGAGCTAAACTGGATAATATATTTAACACAATATTATCATTTGTATTCAAACAAATTATTTTAATGCTGTCTGCTGATATAGAATGTCTGAATTGATAGACTGCTGCTCAAGTAGCTTTCATTACTGAAAATTCTGCATATAATTAAAACCATTCTCTTCATTCTTACATTACACAACATCTATAGTCTCCAACTTCAGTCACGTATAATTGAACAGCTGTCATATGGACTTAATTCTCTGCTAAAAAATCATGAAGATCTTCTAATGCAGTGAACTGAAACAAAATATTGCAAGCTTTCTCCGTGAATAATTCTCAAAATTTTGAATATTTTGAAAAAAAAAAAGGCAAGTAAAAAAAAGTATACCAACACCAATTTATTTATGAGAACATCTATAGAGATTCAAAAGGGAAAAAAATAGCAGACTAATGCTCAGAGGAGGGAGGAGGAATGTTTTTAAATATTTGTGAATCCTTTTTTCCCCTCAACAAATATGTATGAGCACATTTTAAACATTTATCTTCCCTTGGTACTTCCCATGAGGAAAAAAAAATCATATTCAAGTTACCGGAAAGTACTATTTGTATAAAAAAAAAATTAGACAAAGTTTTATGAAACTAAATGCCCTAATAACTACATTTGTTCCAAATAGCATTTTTAGTAAATTAGTTTGATAAGTAGCAGGGAAGACACAGCTTGGGAGAGGTAAAGGAGGTTGAAAAAACATGTTTAACATTGACGACATTCATAAAGCTATGTCAGATGTAGGATCATTGTGCATTGCTGGCAATAGGCCTGAAACCTTACCAGTCACTTCTAGTGAGGGCGCACTAGGGAATACTTCGTAAACACCACCCTACAACACTCATTAGGGACCATCATTGATTCTAAGAATTATCAATATACTGTTCTTGCATAGGTATTTTTACTTAGATGGCATATCTACTTATCAATTGTCTGTACATTTCACATGATAAAAATATTAACATTTAATCTCAACTATGTCAGTTTAATAGGAGGACAAATATATGCATTGCAGACCTGAAAAACTGGGGTTTTTTTCCTGCAATGACAAACTGCAGAGAAAGTGATCAGTTCTAGAAGAGGATTTTTGAGGTTATGCCGTTGGAGAGATAGAAATCTTATCTCGTTATCCCAGTTCTTCTGCTGTCTTACAAGCAATGTGGGAACAGAAGGTGCCACTTAGTGATGGTTTTAGTTCCTACCTAGCTATATTTATTTTTCAGATAAATGAGTTTGGGGTTGAGGTGGTGGTTGTTTTTTAGTTGTTTTTTTTCCCAAAATAAGTTTAAAAAATGCAAGGAAAACAGGAAAGTGGCAGAACATCAAAGCAAGGAGGAGGAGAGGTACAACCACAACAACTAACCTGTAAATGCAGTGGAATATTTCATTGTCCATACTCTGTTATTTAACACTTCTTTGATGAGTGACTCATTTACAATATATCACTACATTTATTTGCTGGTGATTTATCTAAGGGTATGGTTTGACAATAGAGCAAGTTTGACTTTCAGAACCCTAGCACCAGATTGAAAACGATGCAGTCACAGAATAGTTAGCACCCATCTGCTGTAAACTCCTTCCATTGCTTTAGAGAGAGCTGTTTTGAGAGCTTAAGGGGATTTTTGTTTCTACTGTGACACACAGTGGTTGAGTCAGGCCCAGTTTTTTACCGCTCAATCTTATGTGGGTTAGTTGGTCTTCAATAAAAGCACAGGCTGCATGAGTTTCCTAACAGTGTCCTGGGTGTTTCCACAGAAATCAGAACATGTGATTGAAGTTATCTGGGTCAGATCGGTGCCATTTTGAGATCTGAAAGCATACAGGAGCATCGCTGCCACTCTCAGAGCCTGAAGCTGTGCCCATTTGCTGCTCTCTTTAACTACAGAATTTTGAATCAGACTTTGATAAATGTATTCCCAACACAAATTTTTGCATCACTGTATGTGTTTTCCAAGCATAAATTTTGTAGTTCGTAGACCACTAAAATTTTCATGAATATGTAGTTACCTAAATCCTCTGGAGGAAAAGTATGTAAAGATTCAAAACCCAAACTGAGTATTTTTCTCTCCTTCCAAAACGTAGTTGTTTGGCTTTTACCTTTATTTATGCTATTATACATGTATTTTTTTATACTTTTGAAGTTTCCCGGTTTTCCCCTAGGTTTATGGAGGAATACAGGTGTTATAAATAAGATGAGACTAAGAAGTAAGTTATGGTTAAAGAATAGTTTCTGAACAAATATAAAGAGGAGGTGATTGTAAAGCAGACTCTAGAAAGTAGCAGGCAAGAATAGAAAATGCACAGACACAGAAAAAGGACAAAGTAGTGCAAGGAAGAGCCAGAGGGAAGGAAAGTAAGTTGATGAAAAGCAAGCAGCAGAAAGGAAGGATGAAGGTGACAGAATAAAAATGAATGTAGGAATTAAAACAAAAACCATAAAAAATAATCATTTACAAAAATATCTTTCAGATAATGTTCTCATATCTGTTTCAATGTCCTTCCTTCACTATGTTTGATGGCTTCCATACAATCTTGTTAAAAGTGACAGGAGATATTTTTATTTTTAATTTGAAATCTAAGTCCTTTCAAAATTTCTTACTGTTCAGATGTCCATTGTTCCAGGCTGGCATGACACAGAAATCACTGATAAATTCAATTCTCCATCTTTAGTTTTCAGCAGAACTGAGGGCTGGGGCAATACAAGCACAAATGCAGGCTGGGTGGAGAATGGACTGAGAGCAGCCCTGAAGAGAAGGACTTGGGGGTACTGGTGCATAAGAAGCTCAACATGAACCAGCAATGTGCGCTCCCAGCCCAGAAAGAAAACTGTGTCCTGGGCTGTATAAAAAGAAGTGTGACCAGTAGGTCAAGGGAATGGATTCTCCCCCTCTACTTCACCCTCATGAGACCTCTGCAGTGCAGTTCTGGATTCCTCAGCACAGGAAGGACATGGGTCTATGGAGCAGGTCCAGAGGAGACCATGAAGACGATCCAAGGGCTGGAGTACCTTCCATACGAGAACAGGCATAAAGCAGGGAGCAGGGGACCTTAAAGGGGCTGTAGGAAAGATGAGGAGGGGCTTTTTACCAGGTGCAGGGAAAAGGTGAACAATTTTAAGCTGAAAGAAGGGAGATTTAGATTAGGTATTAGGAAGAAATTTTTTCTTCTGAAGGTGGTGAGGCCCTGGCAAAGGCTGCTCAGAGAAGTGGTGGCAGCCCCATCCCTGGAGATATTCAAGGCCAGGTGTGAGCACGCTGATACAGTGGAAGGTGTCCCTGCCCATGTCAATGGGGTTGGTACTGAATGATATTTAAGGTCCCTTCCAACCCAAACCATTCTATGATTCATTGATTATATGATAAATTCCACTGAATGTTCTGTAAGGGCTTTTGTTATTACATAGACCCTTTTTTATTTCTAAATTGAGAATTTGCTCAAGTCTTTGGTCCATCACTCAGATTTAAACTCCTTTGGAGTCATTTCTTCGATAAAGACAGATATAAGTCCCAGACCTATTGCTTCTCAATTATTTTTAACAATATTTCTATCCTACAAAGTGCTGCATTTAAACAGTTACCAGATAGAATATATCACATATGCCTAAGGCTAGCCCTAAGGCTGGACAGAATCCATACTCAGATATGATATTCAAAAAGTGATGTTATGCTTTGTATATGCATTTAATTTGAATGCTGAAGACTTATTAAAGCAGGCATGTGAAACATACCTATATAAATATTATTAAATATATGCGTTAATTTTTATTTATCTATGTAATCTTTTATTTATATATGAAGCCTAGAAAACTTTTAGACACATTCGTATTTGCAAACCCACTTAGTTAAGGATGAAGTCTCAGATCCTTTTAGTTTGGTTTTCTTCAGTATGGTTTAACATGGCTATAAGTTTTCCTGAGAATACAAGAGGATGACAACCATATACATTGCTGCATGTAGTTTGTTTGCCTAATTTCTTCAATGAATAGAAGTAAACTAGCTTACCGCCACCCGAACTTCTTCCTGAATTGTGTTCCTTTCATTTATTTTTACCATCACTTTGTTTTTCAAAATATACATTTGAATTAATACTTTAAAAAAAGGTTTCATCTTGTAAGATAAACAACTATTCTAATGAACACTTTCAAATTCACTTTTAAAAGATGAACACAATTAAAATCCTCTTATGGCAGCAACTGCCCACCCTGATTTCCCCTTCAAATGTCACAGTAGATGGACTCGGAATTATCTGTCCAAGAATAGATTTAAAGGGACTAACAGTAGTTATTATATCTACGCTGTTTTCTGCTTATGAGCAGAGCAATATCTGTTATGAAGGTGTCTAATTCTTAGCTCATCAAGTTGGAAAATACACAATCCCAATCAAAAAAATAAAACAATTTTCAGGTTATTGAGTAGGATTTACATTAATTCACTCTGTTGCGAGGTGTTCTCTTGGCCACCACCCTAGAACTACTCATTGCTCATTTGAAAGCCTGGTGTTAAAACTGCCAACGTGGATCTGCTTTCAACAGTCAGCTGATATTTCAAATTTCCAGCACAGATGAGCAAAACAATCAGTTTTGAGGCAAGCAATGAGATACTCAGCAATTCTAATTTAGAAAGATTTTATTCTGCTACAACACACTGTTCTGACACTCAACGCATAATCTCTCTGATCACAGAAATTAATTTCTACAGCTTCTAATGGCATATATACCTTGAAAGTATTTTGATTTTAAACAGAAGTAAATTCCCATGACAACCTAGAATTCAAGTCACCGGATGCACACGCCATAGGAACTCTCTGCTGACTTTCTTTAGCAGAGGAAAAACGTTCAGTTATTCAAGTCTCTTGAGCATTTAATTTTTATCAGAAAAAGGAAGACTATGACAGAAACCCCCCAACCTTGGTGATACTGTATGAAATCAAAGCAAAATTACAATCTTTTTGATTACGTAATGCTGCTGTTGGAAGGGAAGTGCCATCATATCAAGGGTTATTTTTCCCTATTTTAATATGCCAGGAATATATTAGGAAGCCTTATTTTCCATTTTGTTATCTATATGAACTTATGAAAAAATAACAACAGAACATCATGACACAAATAATATTTAGTTTAAAATATAACCCTTCTAAGAAATAAACAAAAATACTTCAAAATATCATCACTTCCCTGTAGCCAATTTTCAGTTGTTACAAAATTTAACCAAGAGGATTACTTACCATAGGGAAAGAGTCTGCTGTTTTTCTGTAGTAGGCAACATGATAGACGCAGTGTTAGAGCCTGACCTGGAGCAGAGATTCCCCAGCTTCATTAATATTAACACTTAGTATAGCAAAACTAAATCATAGTCTCCTGATGGCACAGCTTCCCTTCTTGAATACACTGTGTAACCTTCTAAAGGATAACTACTATGGATGCAAAGAATACAGCACAACATTAAGTTGTGTAAACAGAACAGTAGTTACTGCCCAATAGGAACTGTCATCAGTTATGGTACGGTAACTGCAGTGAATTAAAATGCTCTGTGGATTTGTGAAATATCAGCCTGAAGATAGTAAAAAAGAAGCAATGCTTGGACTCACTCAAATTATTTGGACAAGGTTTTCATACCTCTCATCTTAAGAGCTAAGAGTTTAACATATTTGTTTCAGCCAGGCCTAATTACAGTCACAATTTATGGAAGAACTCAAGCTATACATTTATTTGTTTGTTTAGGGAATGGTGTTGGATGTTTTTTGTTGGTTAAGGTTCACCCTGCTCACACTGCAGCCTCATTTCCTAGCAAGGACTTCAACGAAAGACCAGGGAATTTGTTGGAGGAAAAGTCAGGTACTTCCTTTCAGTGTAACTACAGGTCACTCATTTGCAACCAAGACGAATAGATATAGAAAAAGGATTGTAGACAGACACAGCAGACAGAATAGAGTAAGAAAAACAATTTAACATTCTTCCTCAGAATAAGAATCACAATTTTTCAGGTTCCTTGTTGCATTATAAATTAAAAGAAGCACAAATAACCTGTAGATAACAATCTACAGATACCTGTGGATAATGAGCAAAACATTAGTTAATTCTATATATTGTACCATTCATACTATCATTAATACCTAAATACAACATGGTAAGTGACAGAATTTTACCTCCTTTAATGTTCAGGATTTATTCTTAAATACATCAGCATTTTTTAAAAATGTATTCACTAATCAAAATTATTCAGCAGCACAACTCACGATTATGTTTCTCATTCGTGAGTTTTTAATTGCTATTTAAAATATGAGCTATGCTCATTATACTGTGTGGTTACATGATATGCTTTGATTTTCTTTTTGGGCAAGATCAAGTTCCTACATCTAGGATTTCTTTGCAGAAATCTTTGGCATTTTTCTTTAGGTTCTAGTGAGCTTTCCAGGTTTTTCTAACAATGAAATAATTAGATATATGTTTTCCAGGAAGACCTCGCAACAGATGTCAACTCAGTAGGAATAAATTCATCTAACATTGCAGCTGGATATGTATGGAATCCCCCCACCAAACGTTCTGGTAAATACTCATCTCAGCTAAACATAAGTTATAACCTGGATGTCTCTAACTGTTTTATTGAGAAACAAAAGAAACAAAAAAAAATATTTTATAAATGTCAACAAAATACAAATTTAAATGAACAACCATGGGCATTTTCTAACTATGCAAGTGTCTGAATACTGATAATTGTTTATTTATTTTAGATGCTGAAGGTCTCTGTTGTCCACTGGTACGTCACTTCATAGAGTCTAAAAGCGTTTGGTTTAAGTTTGTCATGGCAAATATATGTGTGAAATCTAATCCCTTTTTGAAGGAATGAAACACAGAATTAATGCTAAAAAACAGTGATAGATTTAATGTTAAAAATATAAGAAAATAAATACTGAAAGTATTTATCTGATTTTACCATACAGGTTATGTTCCATTTCTTACACAATACTTCAGGCTTAGAATCGTGGGCTTTTTAACAGCACTTTAATTTCAACTTCATTCCACCTTCAAATCCTCTGTACTAAAAAGAATGGTCTAAGGTTAGAAGCCATTATGAAGTTCAAATCAGTTTGAATTACTGATCATGCTTCAGACCTATTTTAAATAGCTTCTATAATATGTGCTTTAAAGTCTCTGATGAGGGCACCATTAGATTTGTGAAACAGTACTATGAAGTAGTAATATTATTACTAATAAACTAATAATAAATGTTTTCATTAAAATACAGAAGATTCTTTTTCTCCTCAGTAATAAAACTCTTTCATATTCTGTCTATTTATGACACATCACAATGATTCAACAGTAGAGTCGAAGTTACCTATCCATGTAGGCAATGAAGTGTCAGGCTAAATAATTTTCCTTTACCACCAAGAGTAAAGGACATGACAAAATCCCTTTCTTTGACAAAATAATTGCAAATTTATGACATTTCACATTTTGTTGACAAATGAAGCTACTTGTGAGGATTTCTTCTGATAATTACAAAATGTAATCAAATGATCCTAACAGTGATTATAAAAACTCTGACAAACTTTTGTGGAGAAGTCTTGTATGCATCCTAAACATAGTTTTATGCCTTCTGGTTTGCTGCAGGCTTTACCCTGACAGCATGCATATGCATAGACTGTTATTCTATTAGCACCATAAAATCAAAATTTTGAGTGTCTGGACTGTGATGGAAAGTGCATCTCTCTTACAAAGACAGTTTGAGGTCAAGCTCAACAGCGATTCAGAGACAAGAATATGTGGAGATGAAAAAACTACTCATAGTTGGTAAACTCTCTTCGTCTCCTACCTTCCCAAGTCAAAACAAGGCACTATTTCTCAGTGTTAAATCTTATTCTACTTCTTTTCAGGAAACAGATGATTATCAGTAATTATATTTTAGGTTGTTATCTTAAAGCATATGTGAAGAGAGATTCAAAATTAAACAAATACTATCTTGGTAAAATTGTCATTCTTGTGCAAAAATATGCCATTTGCTAACAGAATGTAACAAGAGATGCAGCCTCTTCTCAGAAAGCATCAAAACGTGATGCACTCAATGACACACTGACTATTCTCTCTTTGCATTGTCATTTCCAAGAATTAATTTTTAAGGTAAATTGCTAAACCCTAAAATATACATTGGGCAGCCAGAGGTACACAGTCTGGAACTGCTTATAAAAAACTAACTGTATAAATCCATACATTTGGTCTATATATAGACCTAATCAAACAGGGTAGATAATAGCATAATGTTCCATTCTTTGCTATCTATGAAAAATAGATTGTCAAGTAAATATGTGCTGTATTTTATTGCATCAACACTACGCATGCAGATTGAGAAAAGCTAAATTTCATGCTTCTCTAGTTCCTCTTAAAAGTGTGATTTTCCACCTCATTAAGGAAGTGAAGCAAGGAAAGGTGAGCAGTTGACATGGGTCAACACTATCAACTGAAGCAAAGAAAAAAAGAAATCCAGAATGTTATTGTGCTCTTGGTGGAATAACAGCTACTGAAATACTATACAGCAATCTCCATGAGTTTTACTGCAAACTAGTAAACTACAAAAGGGCAGATGACTGAAAATGAAATTACACCAGGGCATACAACAACAGTGATTTTCTTTTCAGGAGCTTTGAACTCTGCAACGGATTATGGAGGGAATGCGTGTGCATGGCATAATGCTGTAAACATTTATAGAACAGGAAGATACTAGCTCTACAGATCTAAACTGGAGTAATTTTAACCATGTAGGAATCTTTGGGAACATTAACTATATTGTTTATTACAAGAATAAAAAGGAAAAAAAAAAGAAAACAAAACTTGCACAGAACTCACTATAAAAAAAAAGTCCTTTATAAATATTTTATGCTGACATTGAGTCTATTTCAAACAAACGACACCATTTCCTCAGTAATTCTCTTAGCCAAGGGCTAAGAGTTGGAGTGTTACCCTTGTTTAATGGAAGATACAGAAAATTAAGAAAAGTTCATTTTTCATAAAAACCAATCTCTCTTGTTGTTTGAAGTTGTTTGTTTTAGAACTGTCTTCCCAGTGGCACAGTAAAAGAATATCACATCACCAGGGAACCTGCATTCCCCAGTAATGAACCATCACTCCAGAAAATATCATCATACTTACAGCATCTGCAGTGAAATCTTTAACAGTTCAATATTTCATGTTCACTTTCAAAACTTCTGGTTTGGTCACATAAAAAAAAACAGGCTTGAAGAATTCCATAGAGCTAAATGCACAGGAAAGCTGAAGCTAAAACTCCAGTGACTTTTATTTTTACAGTCAGGATAGAAAAGTGAAACATGTAACTCAAAGTGGAGATGCAAAACAAAGCATAGCACACACACAAAACAAATTTAAGGACCAGTTCATGCAACTGGTATCGCCTCATCAGTATCATACAAATGTCCATAGCTCCAGATACGGCATTTACAGCTACAATGTATTCCTGGTATCACCGAATCAATTAGGTTGGAAAAGACCTCCAGTCAAATCATCAGCTCAACACTGTGACTACTAAACCATGTTCTGAAACACCACATCTACATAGTTTTTTGAACACCTTCAGGAATGGTAACTCCATCACTGCCCTAGGCAACCTGTTACAATGCTTCACCTCTCTTTCAGCAAAGAAAGTTTTCCTTAGACCTAATCTTAACCTTCTCTGGTGCAGCTTGAGGCCATTTCCTCTTTTTGATCGCTTGTTACTTGAGAGAAGAGACCAACACCAACACCAACCTGGTTTGAATAGTACAAAATCTCTGAGTTCATATAGTACAATTTGTTCGCAATCTAAACAACCCATTTGCATTCAACATGGTATAAGAAACAGATTTCTGGAAATTTGCATTCAACAATTTAAAAAAATAAAGTTCTAAGCAGCATCTGTAGTTCCTATTTGGCACATTTTGGTCTTTTTTTCCTTAATCTTTTTAATTTACTTTATTGTCAAACTACTTTTTAAGACACAATAAGGGGTCTTTCAAAAATATTTGTTGGCTTAATAAGCTAGACTGCATTTGCTTCTGCTATATCAAGTTTATATGCAATTAAATAACACAGTTAATCACATTTTATACTTCACCCCAATATGATTATCCAAAGCACACTTCGAAGATGTTATGGAGACCATAATGAGATCATCTATGGCAAATACTGCTATATGTATTCCTTATGTTACACATGCAATAGTGGAATGGCAAAAGAGAACAATTACTTGATCCAACATATGTATTCTTAACACAGTCAGACTGGAAAATACACTGAAAGAGATATTCCTGTCATTGTATCAGCAATACTTTATAAGTTTGATGCTATTACAATGTTATCTCACAGTGGGACAAACCAACCAAAATAAGAAACAATGTGGACACAACTACAAGGAAAGCATTATTGCAAAGGCGAGATAATTAAAAAGGAAAATATCATAATTGCTGTTCATAAATTAATAAACTAGTCCTTTTTAAAATTGGGTATTTGTAAAGAACTGTAATAATTTTCACTCCAAGACCTGATTCACTTTTAATTTTGTTGCTATAGAAACCCTGGGACTCAAAATTGGATACCATGCCATAAAAAATGATAGAATCCACAGATGCTCACTGAGGCAGCCAAATTCCTTAGGGAGTCTGAAAATCTTGGCTTAAAAACATAGTTACTGTCTGAATAAGAAGACTTCTAGAAAGTTATAGTCAAAATGTTTTATTAAGCAAGATCAGTGTAAATAACCTGAATAACCAGAATAACCTGGCCTGATTTAGTATTTGGCCTTGCTTTGAGTGAGAATTTAGATTAGAGGCCTTCTAAGGACTCCTCCAGCCTGAATTATTCTTTAACTTTGTATAAATGTTTTGTGAATACATCTGTTGAAATATGTGTATACAGACAATGTTTAAGTAAGGCCAAGTACAGTACTACACAAACCAGGTTAGAACCAAGATTGTAAAAAAAATTTAAAAGGAATCTAGTTTCCCACCACTGCAAAAGAATGCACATCTACCCTCACCAGCGTACATAAGAAAGCGAAGAAAAATTAAAATGCATGGCTGAGCTTCGTAACTGTCAGCAGACTTGACAGGATTGACAGTTCAGCCACAAGTTAAGAACACCACAGTAAACATCATAGCTTTTAGATCTTTCCGAAGCTTTGTAAAACCTAATCCAGTGAGAGGTGTCCCTGCCCATGGCAGGGGGGTTGGAACTGGATGCTCCTTAAGGTCCTTTCTAACCCAAACCATTCCGTGATTCTATAATTCTGTGATTCTATTATCAGGAACTTATGGAAGGTGTCTACATTTGCTTTTAAAGATGATTTGATACAATTGGGACTGTCATGTAAACCAAAGTCATTCAGAAAAACTCAGCTGAGAGAAAATATGATATGACAGAAAGTATGGCCTTGAGCTGTGGTTTCATGAACTATGGATATAGCTGGAGCACAAACAGAGTGTAAGAATACATGGAGATATGATATCAAATATCTTACCAGATTTCTCAGCAGAACTTAAAAGTTGCATAGCAAAGGTTTTATTAATAAAAATTAGACAAATAAATAATGTCTCAAGCAACTGAGAAACTATTCCAAGCTGGTTTTTCCATCCAGTTCCTGTAAGTTATGCAGAAGCCCATGATTTACAGTTTAAAAAGAAAATACCTGTTATGACACAAACAGTTCACATTGTGCCTTTTCTAAGTAATCGGAGCTCCAGTCTACCTTAAGCTCTTGTCAATGCCTTTAGCAACCAGAGTGGTGTGTTGCAAAGGCAAATATACAAACTAATCAAGCCATCTCAGTGTTACTACTTTCACGGATCTCATCCTTGCATATAATTGCAAATGGTAACTCAGGCTCTGTTTCACCTTCTTAATGAACATCAGCCTTCAGCAGCCACAACTATACTGATTCCCCTCCTACCTTATGTCCTTTTTTCCATTTACATAGCAAGTAATTCTATATGTAATGGAGGTTCTTTTTCCAACATGTGCCAAGACCTTAATACAAATAATTGGCTACATCCTCAGTATAACTTCATTGACTGTTAATGATTTACAACAGATGAGAATCTGTCTTTAAAAATATATATTACTAATTAACTTATGAAGAGTTGGCTGCTTGCAGTATTTAATGGAATTCTTGAATGTTCCTAGGTGTGTATTTGAATTTCAATGAAACTTGTACCAATAGATAGATATTGACATTCTCATGAATAGCAAATGAGTTCCTTAGCCCTTGCCCTGCAATAGTGAATACCTTCTAAATTTATAATTGAGTGGCCTTCACATGAAACTGTTGGCCACGTATTTTTGGCTTCAACCACTATTCATTGAACGTAAAACTTTTCCATGCTTTCCATTTTCTGTGTGTGGAATGGACTTAGAGAATTGGAAGGGGAAAGAAAAAGGATTTAGTGGAGAAAGAGAGGCAAGAATGTCACACATCACAGACATGCGTACTACATTGAAACTTTGACCAAATTAAGAATACAGTACATCTGGGGACATAATTGAAGCCTGTGAAGGCTCTATCAAGAAAGATGAATGTTTTGGACTTTACCAAATAAAGCCATTTGCTTAATGATTAAAAGAGAACTGGAACACCTTTTGCTGAAGGGCAAAGGTTAGAAATACACTTGAGACTTTCAAGAATGGTTTACTCATGCATCACTGACTTTGTAGGCTCTGGAAATATACCTTAAGCTCTTCTCTGCTCACTATGTTGTACCATTCCCTCTCACAGCATCCTTCAGTCATGGTCTGGTAGCTAGTTTACATCAATTTCCCACACATGCAGTTTCCCCTTAGCTTAAAATAGGTCATAGCCAGATCATCTTCAATAATGCTGTTAACATTTGCACTGCTTGCAAAACAGAAGAAAAATGAAAGATAAGGTGGAGGCTGAAGGGGAAATACAAAACAGTAGCAATAAAGAGCTGTTTTTCTCAAGTAATTGCAAATATATCTAAAAGCATACATTAACAATTTGAAGAAACCAAAGAGAGCTGGGAGATGAAGGACAAAGATAAAAGCCTACAGTTATTAAAGACAATCAGACCTTGAACATGAACTTTAGCAGTGAGAGAGAGAGCGTAAAAGGGGTTGTAGATCCAGGAGAAAAATATTCTTTCTTCGCAGATAAATACCAGATTATTTAAAAGACAAAAGCAGGTAGTAGGTAAGAGTAAGGAAGAGTCAAATAAAGCCTAGGTTCCTATTGATGGTTGACTTTTCTGATGTCAAATAAAGAAAAACCTAACAGCAAGCAGAGCCCAGATTGCCATTGAAAGCTGGGTTTTCAAGAGGTAAAATCCTTTTATACCACTCAGGTAGCTTAAACAATCCCTAAATGCACAGAGGCCTCACAAGAAGAGAAGTTCCTAGCCACAGCTTCTCATTGTAAGGGGGAATTCTGAGATATGAATACGTTGTGAGCCCTCTTCCTTTCATCTTGGCTTAGGGTCAACTGAATATTTAATGCTAATGTGGGAAATCTGAGTTGCTCAGGGAAGTGCTAACTATTCCCAAGTTCAGCAGCTGGGAATGGAGATCCATAGTCTCATCTTGTGCGTTCACTCCAGTCTAGTGATAAGAAACATTCTTATACAGGGCAAAATCTACCTCCTGTATTGGCAGCACATAAACAAGCACCCATCTGAATTCAGAGAGCTGCTTGCTTAGAACAGCCGCTGGATACTAGCTGGTATGTGTATCATTCATACACTTCAAACAGTCCTGCATTAAAAAACAGAGTTATTAAAAGGTAGCTGCATAATATTTCTGTTCATAAGGGCTTTTTAAATTTGTTTTCACTTTGTTTCCTTTGAGGAAGAAAATTTCTCAGTTAAGGAATTATTGTCTTTTTCATGTGCAGTATCACCAAACTAATTTTCTCTGTTTTGGATCATCATCATGGAATCTAAATCAGCAGCATCACCAAAGTAGCCCCATTTCAAATGTTTCTTGCTTTTATTGAGTTTTGTAAGACTAAAGGGGCTTCTTTCTATTTAAACTGGTGTTCTTGGAGCCCTGCTTCACTTTATTTGTTCTTTTAATACTCCCAAAGCTGTCAAAATACAGGACTCATTCCAAAAGATGAATTCCTATAAAGACATGCAGTGTAACTACATGACACAGGGAGCCCCAAACATGAAAGCTAGAAAAGAAGAAAGAAAACAAGTTAAAATGTATTTTAAAGGTATCTCCTAGTAAAAGATAGCTAAAGAATTTGAATTTGACCTTTCTTTTTTTCAATAAATTAGAGGAAATGGTTCTGTCAGACCTCATTAGACCAAGGCTTTGTGATTGCAATGTTTCTATCAGTTTTATTCCATTTAAATATGGACTTTAGTGCTTCTGATGTACAGCAAGAAACAAAGATTGCTGTGTTAGGAGCAGTGAAGAAGTATGACATTATATTTGCACAACACTTGGATCAGATATAGAGTAGATGCCTGGACTGTATCTATTCCTGAATCCAGAAAGATGCTGAGCTCTAGTTTAAAACTACCTGCACAAAGTTAGCCAACCTTAGGCTGATGTCAGCTTTACTGCTAACATATTTGAAGTTCTGCACATTTGATTTCACCGGTGGTTTACACCAGAACCCAGAGCACCTCCCAGCACTGAGGCATAAGCCTCCTGCAGCAAAGTTGAAATTTCGCTCTGTGATCTGCTGCATATTCAGTTATCTTGGTTTTAAGGAGAAGGCAGTAGCTAGAGTACCCGTTTTCTGTTATGTATCATAAATAGTTACTAATCAACTTGGAGAGAGCAGCTGTCCCAGTGTCCTGATTTCACTTAAGGCACATGGTTCCACTGCTGCAGGCTGCCACTTTATCTCTCCTTTCAACATACCTGCTTATCTCTAAGAACAGCAGTAAAAAAAGATGCAGCACAAACATGAATGCACCTTGACATGAGTTTCTGTGCTGCTGTCTGTCCCATTGCAGTGGGATTTTTTCCTACATTGTCAGTCCACCTCTGTGTCACGGTAAAAATAGGCTTGGGTTGACTTAACCCCTTGTGCTTGATTCAGCTCACAGCTAAACTTCATACATTTCTTATCTCCTGTGAAAAGTATTTAATTTTTTCATCATCCTTCATGATGAGTAATGAGTATTTATTATCTTGAAAAGTTCTAACTTGCATTCAAACTTGCAGCTTAAGCTCATCAATAATACTAACTCACACTTATACAACACAGTTCATCTGAAGAACATAAAACACTTCATAATTGTCAAATTATTAAGTTTTACAACTCCTGAAGGTAGAAGTTATTTCATTCACAGACACTCTGGTCTCTATTGCAAAATGTTACTGTGTCTGCATGCTGTTTGTTGTGTGCAACAATGAGAACTAGCATAAAGCTTAACAGCAAACTATGAACATTCATTTATTGTATTTATATAAATATTCCATTTATTATATTCAGCACCACAGTGGAAAAAGATTTCAGCATGTTAAGGTTTGATGGTACCAAAATTAATTTGTCAGTTTGTCCTGACAACAATACTGCATTTAACTCAGCAGTTCCCAGCCATGTCCAGACTCTGTATGATTATTAACACAGTCCAGACATATGCTGATTTGGAGGAAGAATCAGGAAGAGAGATCAGTTTTGTTGTCCTTTTCTTATTTTCTTCAGTAATAAAACCCACTTAGTCTGAATTAGGTGGCTACTGTAGGTCTGCTGTCTTTATCTGTAATGATTATTTTGAGGTTTTATGAGTTAATTAATTATGATTCTGTTTTCTCACTTCCACATATATGCAACATCACCAGTGTTTCCTTTCTGTTTTCAAGGTTGTAAGTACACTGTACGTCTGGTCTTTGGGGCATATTACAATTGAATCAACAGTTTCTCAGGCACATTCTCTTTTCCATAGAAATGGAGAGGGACAAAAGAAGGAGGGAAAAACAGAAAAATTCCACATAAGAGTTATGTCTACACTAGAAAATTTCTAGAGGCAGACACTACAACCATTCACCACAGAAGAAGAGAAAGAGACAACACTGAGGGGAGCCCTGGAAAGGGGTAGAGCTTCAACATGGTAACTGACAGCTCCAAGAAGGAACAAAAAGTAAAGGAAATCATTCAATTGAAGTCTGACAAAAGCAGCCCCAACAGATCTTCCACCAGGCAGTCGTGTCCCATGCTGGGTTTTGGATCCCATCACAGCTGAAGTTAGAGGGTAGGGATGCATCTAGGCACCTATGTACAGAGTATGTGGTACTTCCTAGCTCCACAGCTTCTTTGCTCTACCAAGGCTTCATCTTCTGGATAGACGTGGACTGGCACAGACCAGGGAAGACAGTATCAATAAATAATGGAAATTTCCTGTGGTTCTGTAAAGTGAGTTTCTAGATCAGATCCCCAAAACATAGAGATAATGAAAACGAAAAGCAAGAAAAAATATTTAATTGGAAATGGGGAGGCATGTATTTCCAGAAGTCACTGCAAGAGCTGTTCACTTTCATTTTATTAAGTGTCCACAATCTTACAATAATTTTTCTCTGTATGCAATACTTCAGACACTTTTTTTTTGTACAGCACAGATGTTTCCTACACAAAGAAGCCACAGGTAAACCATAGCAGTTAGCGAGAGTAAACATTTAAGATTTGGCAATAACCTTTATAATTAAATTTCCTTATTCCTTTCTGTAGTACCTCATTTAAGTAAACGACTAAACTGCTCTTTGCATCTATTTTTGCTGGACAATTGTTTAAATAGGTAAACACTTACCTGTCCTACAACTGTTTCTCACCCATCTGTTAAATAATTAGTGTTTTCTGTACATCCTCCTGTCATAAAAATCTATGGCAACCATAGCAACCTAAAAACAAAGATATAATTGCAAGATCTAGAAATAAGACTAAAGGCCAGACACACATAAGCATTCCTAATAAGGGCTAATGAAAATAATTTCCAAGTTGACGCTCACATACCTTGGCTAGGATTATTTGAAATCACCAAATCCTGTTTTATTTATGCTGTCTGAATGTCAGAGCTTTCAAGTGACTTGTCTCTCTTGAAACATGTCATTTCACACAGGAGAGGGATATTTTTCATAGATATGTATAAAAGATGTCTCTTTTCCATGGTAATTTATGAAAGAGATTAAGACCATGTTAACTCTGCTGTGTAATCACTTGATAGTCTTTCCCACACTACTGTGGCAATGAAACGCAAAATGCACAATGACAGGAGAGCAGTTTTTACACCATTACCATCCACACAGGAATAGTATTACTTCTTGCCATAATAAGTGGTTCTTGTAATATCAGATTCAGCAGATGTGATGCGCAGATTTTGCTAGCTTATTTAGATCACTGATTTAGTTTATTGACAAATGGCAACTGTCTCTCTCAAGGATTCTTTTCCAGCCCACCATCCCCTTGGAAAGGAATATCAGCAATCTTTTTCCACTGGTGAGCTCAAATGTAATTCTAACATAATAGCTGTCATAGAGGCAAAAGGAGTGGGATGTTGATGTGGCTGTACTCTGAGAACATTGCATCCAAAGTATACCCTAAAATGATATTTGAATGAATACAAAAGATCTAGAGAGAAAACACATGCTGTTTGCAGTGGGATACTTCACAAAGAATATTTAAAAACTATTTACCTGTTATTATTTAGCAGTACCTAACAGTATACCTAGAGCAGGTGCCTATTATTAATACTCTGATCACTCAGAATTTTTCCAATTTGAGCCTGGGCATAACTGAAGAATACTTAGTCTGAAAAAAAAAGATAAATACATACAAGACATTACAAGTAAATGCAGTAGTATAAAGATGAAGTGGTAAGCTGGTAAAATAGAGCTGGATGACAGGATAAGCCCTGTGTTGATGTATTAAGATCTGTGATAAGAGACAGTATTTTGAAGTTTAGAGACCATTCAATGTAACATCTGCATTGCCTACAGTCTTATCAAGACAGACACAGAGATGCCACAACAGAAACACAAGGGGAGTGGGTGAAAGATGATGGAACATAGCCTTTGCTTTCTGCAGTGGGCACGTAGCCATGCCTACTATACCATAGTGGAACAGTTGTTAAGTGAAGCAACCAGAACATTGGAAAAGAACAGAGAGGCCAACTAAACCAAGGATATCAGTATAATTAGGCCTAAAGGGACACTGGCTTTGTTATGTCTTCAGAGTGCACCCTCAGAAAATATTATGTTACACATTTACAACAGAAAACTTTCAACAAGAGGAAAGGAATGCATTTTTCTTTTTATTTGTTGAATATCTAGTATTACATACAGTCTCTTGCTTAAAAATTTATAAATCTTTAGCACTCAAAATTCTCAAGCAGTCCTACTTTCAACACACTTTGTGTTCTGTTGGCCTTATTCTTAAAAACAAACAGAAAAATTCTGCTCAACCACCTACAGTATCACACAGTATCACAGTATCATAAGGTTGGAAAGGACCTCTGAGATCATCAAGTCCAACCTATAGCCCAACACTAACACCAACACTAACACCACCATCATCTAAACCATGGCACATCTACCCTGCACTAAGGGGTTTTACAAGAAAACAGCTCCCTGAATCCTGAGTTACTGTCATTTACAATTCAAAATGAAAAATTTCTGCCAAAATTAGCTGGCTGTTAATTACATTTCAGCAATTGAGACTCCGGAGATTATGTAGAAAGAAAGGAAAAGTGTGAAGATAATTATTTGCATTCTTAATTATTTATGCAATCTCATAGACATGCACAAAAAAACACCCCCAACTTACCAACCAACCAAAAAAAATACACAGAAGAAAAAGATTGGCCTACACCTTGAGGTTCTTACAGTCTCCAAAATTTAAGTGCACGCAACTGCGTCATTTCACACCATCTTGTGACTTTATTGATAGCTGAAGCTGAAAGGCAATCAACAGCTTGGAGACAATTATTATCATAATTTGAAAGAAAATCCAGATCCACATGAAAAAGAATTTTGGGGAGTCCATTTTCCTGGACTTCAATCAGTATTGACCCAGCACTTATTTTGTATTTTTTCTTGGTAAAAACCTGATACATTTGATTCTGATAGTTTTTAAATGAAATCTTTAGACTTTTTAATGAACAAACTTCTTTTACAAACTGACATGAATAATAACAATAATTTTTTTAAAAAAAGGAAATAAATTGACCCAAAACATTATTCTTTGGATGGAAAAAGGTTTCCAGCTCAGGGGTAGGTAATAAAACCACACAGATAAACACGTAACCATGCTCATCTAATTCATATAAAAGTTTCTTTCATTTTCCAAGTTCAGCCATTCAGCTGAGGAATTTATTATTCATCAAAATCTAGTAATTATTGCATGAGAATTTAACAGTTAAGTGTTCTTTATTGCTATGAAAATACTGTTTGTATTTTACCTATAGAGAACTGAATTAGCATTTTACATCCCTTTCGATTGGAATAGCATATTATTCATATGATTTGGTAGTACAGTGGCTTTAAAGTTCGGATCAAGTGCTCCTTGAGAGGGTGAAGATGATGATAAATTTTCAGAAATTTTCACAAATATACTTCACATAGAGTTATATGTTATCACTAAAGTAAAACATAGAACCATCTGGCTGGAAAAGACCTCTGAGATCTTCCAACCGCACCTGTCCCCTTACAAAACCGTGTCCCTAAAAAACTCATCTACCCTCCTTTTAAACACCTCCAGGGTGTTTTAAATCTAGTGGTGCTCATTCTACAGATCAAAAGTCATGTAAATGCAACTTTCCTGAGACTGCACAGCATATTCCTGGTGAGGGGTAAACAAAATGCCCGCAAAAACTCCTATAGTTTACCATACCGATATAGGGCTTCTTGCTATGTTTTTGTTATCCAAATAGCAGACAAAAATCCTCTATTTAATGGAATACAATGAAATCTAAATATTGAGGACGAAGGATAACTGGTCTATGTATACATTTTCCCATACCAGTTCATGCTGATGCAACAAATCCAGAACCTGTTAGCGGTAACACAGTCATAACATTTTCTGTGTTTATTTACTCTGGTGACTGTTAACTATCTTTTTCACATGAAAAAGCAGGACTATCTGTATTGTATTTTCAGACAGCGCATGAGAAATCATGGTGCAAACATTTCTATCAAAATACATCAGCCTTTTCATAATTCCAGCTTTAGGCTCCCCTATGCAGTGATGCGCTTTGTCGTACACTCAAGATTGTTTTAGATCAGTGCAGTGTGTAAGGATGGAAGAAAGCTACTGAAGCTGCCTGCTAACTATCACAGTATCACAAGGTTGGAAAAGACCTCTGAGATCATCTAATCCAACCTATGACCCAACACTAGCACCCACTCGTCATTTAAACCATGGCACTAAGCGCCTCATCCAATCTGTTTTTAAACACCTCCAGGGACAATGACTCCACCACCTCCCTGGGCAGCGCATTGCATTGGCGAATCACCCATTCAGTGAAAATTTTTTCCTAATATCAAGCCTAAACCTCCCCTGACGAAGCCTGAGACCATGTCCTCTTGTTTTGTCACTGGTCGCCTGAGAGAAGAGACCAATCCCTGCCTACCTACAACCTCCTTTTAGTAGTTATAGAGAGCAATAAGGCCTCCCCTGAGCCTCCTCTTCTCCAGGCTAAACAACCCCAGCTCCCTCAGTCGCTCTTCATAGGGCTTGTGCTCCAGCCCCTTCACAATCTTCATTGCTCTCCTCTGGACACACTCCAGCATCTCAACATCTCTCTTAATCTGAGGGGCCCAGAATTGGACACAGTACTCAAGGTGCAGCCTGACCAGTGCCGAGTATAAGGGGATGATAACTTCTTTAGTCCTGCTGACCACACCATTCCTGATGCAGGCCAGGATGCCATTTGCCCTCTTGGCCAATTGGGCACACTTCTGGCTCATGTTGAGTTTCCTGTCCACCATCACTCCCAAGTTTCTTTCCACTTGACTACTCTCCAGCCATTCTGTCCCCAGCCTATAGTTCTGCATGGGGTTGTTGTGTCCAAAGTGTAGATTCCGGCACTTGGACTTGTTCAACTTCATTCCATTGGAATCAGTCCATCTCTCCAGTCTGTCAGGGTCCCTCTGTAGGGCCTTCCTACCCTCCAGCAGATCGACACTTCCTCCCAGCTTGGTATCATCTGCGAACTTGCTGATGATGGACTCAATCCCTTTGTCCAGATTATCAACAAAGATGTTTAACAGGATCGGGCCCAACACCTATTCCTGGGGGACACCACTGACTGGCCGACAATTGGATGAGACACCATTCTCTATCACACTCTGGGCTCGGCCAACCAACCAATTCTTAACCCAGCACAGAGCACTCTTGTCCAAGCCACGGGCTGTCAGCTTCTCCAGGAGTCTACTATGAGGAAAAGTGTCAAAAGAAACTATACCTGTCAGGAGCCTTATTCCCAAACACTAGGAATTACACATCTATTACAGTGTGCTGTTCACATTGCCTCACCACTCATCCACACAGGTTTTGTAAAAGGGAAGTGCAAGGCATAAGAAGCAACAAATATAGGAGACAGATGTTATCACCCAGTATTTCTTAAAAGACAGATTTCTCTATAGTCTCTGATGTTTGCTGTCTGGCTTCTTTCACAACTCCCCCAACCCATCCAAACTCTCTTCAGTACTCTCTGCCTGCCTTCAGTTAATTGTTTTGGTGTTCATCCCTGCTTTTGTCTTTTTAGTGATAGTGTTGTCTCCTATCCCTAATATCCACATACATACAGTACGGCAGACTCCATTCTTTCTGTGATGAGTTATCACCTCCACAAGCCACAATATTATGATTAAAAGATGAAACAATATGGCAATGTACCTAAAACATGCTGAAGGGTGGATATGGCACTGGAAATCCATAGTGTATCAGAAAACGAATTCACATCTCCAGTGCTATAAGATATTCTGGTTACAGAGTATTCATAATATAGTTCAAATCTGCATCTCATGAGTGCTCCTTCTCATCTGCCTGGCTTGAAGAGCCAATAAACAGTTCCTTACCCTACAGGTTGCTAACTGCTGCCAAAAACAAGGCTGTTTAGTTCTTTAGCCTGTTGCAGCAACTAGAAGCCCACATACCATCTCCTTAAAACAGCGTCAATTAGTGATTCCCTTTAACGCTAAAGCGTGAGATTAAATATTGTACGATTTTCATTCTACTCAGCGCAAAATTAAAACTACTAGCTTATTATAATCTCAACACTTTTCTCAGTAGTCTATAAGTTATCAAAATTTGTTTTCATATTTCAGAACCGAATTCAGCATTTTTTATTCATACATATATTTACACACATACTTTCTCTTATTTATAGATGAGTATGTATATTTTTTAATCTTTGCACACACACACTGCTTTTTGTAATGCTACTGACACTTTGTTCCCTCCTTAAGAGGGCTAAATAAAGTAAAGTTAATGTGACATTATATACACAGTTACAAGACAGATTGGTCTGCTTGAAGCTGACTGAAAGTTGTAGAATGAAGGTTAGAAGACGATACATCACCAAGAGCAGCACCAAGCCAAAGATTGCCATGTGACTTCAAGTCAAAACAAGATGCTGACTTCCACACAAAATCAGCTTGCTTCCACTCCACCATTTAATAATTTATTCCTGTATTCTCAGAATTCTTTGCTATTTTTGAATGTTCTTGTTATTTGCAGAATAATTTCTGTAATAATGCAGAGATTATGAATTCCTGGTCTGTCATTTCCTAATGGATTAGGACAAGTACCTGACATTCAAAATTTGAACAATACCGTCTAGCTTTAACTATATTCCAGAACAAAACTGCATGTTGTGCATCTATCGGGTTGGAAGCTGCATACATGTTTTTTCCCCTATTGATTAGCATTTATTGTGGTGCCTCCCTGAGTCAATCTTGAACAGTTGGTGGTTTATAAACTAGGCAGTTTCTTCTGTTGTATTTCTTGTATGTACCAATAGAAGGCAGAGAAATATTATTTCCTCTCTAAAGGAAATCTCCTGAGTGATATAAAATATATTGTAATTGCTGCAACAAAATGCAACAGACAGGAAATCATCTAACAATTTAAAATTTTAAAAGAATATTTGAAAGGATAACTTACAAACAAATAGGTGGTTACAGACCATCCTCAACACTATCATAATTTAGAATAACACTGAAAACACTCATAATCCATTTAAAAGAGGTGGGTGTCATGATGCAAGCCTAAAAACTTTCTTTAGAACTGTATATTTTTCAGTTGTATTCAGTGCATACAGCATTTATGGTCAACTCATTGAGTGCCAGTATCTAATCTTGCAGGAATTAAAACAGGTATAACTTTTAACCAATACTGCATTTATTCAGATGATTTCACCTAAAAAGGTATTTATTGCACCTTACACAAATCTTTGTGCTAAAAATTCTGTACCTATTATCTTTATACACAGATGGTATTCCCAGGTGACCCAGTGATGTTACAGTTTCCTTGCCTGTGTTAATATGTGATGTATGATCACCAATACGCTGCATAAGTAACAGACAGTTAACTTTGATACGGTTAAAAACAAAAGAGTGTTTGGGCCCAGGTCCTTCATCTCACCTAAACCCTTCAAAAATCTGGTTCAGACTGTGCGTGGTGAGTTTCAGAGACGTTTGCTGTTATGCTGATTAACAATTCATATAAAGAGTTTAGCAGCCCTGTATAAGACAGCATGGGAAATGCTGATTGGGAACTTGACTGAAGTCAAAAGGGAAATGATCTTTAAGTTTTCAAGATCAATGTCACCAAGCAGACCTATTATTAGCACTCACTTTCTCTTAACTAAGCGCAATCCAGGGCAAGTAAACTAAATTTAACTGCCCAAGAACTTTATAGAATCAGTAATCATAAACAACTATACTTGTACCACAGAAGTGTTGTGGTTTAACACCAGCCAGCAATGAAGCACCACACGGCTGCTCTCTCACCTCCCCCCATCCCCTACAGTGGGATGGGGAGGAGAATGAAAAAGTGGGTTGAGATAAAGACATTTTAATAAGATAGTAAAAGGGAGAGAAAATGATAGCAATAGACTACACAAAACAAACAAAGCACAATACAACTGCTCACCACCCAATGACTGATGCCCAGCTCATCCTTGAGCCCCGATCACTGTGCCACACCCAGGCCACTTCCCCGGTTTATATACTGAGCATGACACTATATGGTATGAAATGTCCCTTTGGCCAGTTTGGGCCAGCTGTCCTGGCTACGCTCCCTCCAGCTTCTTGTGCATCTCCCTACTGGCAGTGCACGGGAAGCCAAAAATCCTTGGCTTAATACAAACGCTTAGCAACAACTAAAACATAAGTGCATTACAAACACAATTCTCACACTAAACCCAAAACACAGCAGTATGGCAGCTACTAGGAATAAAATTACCCCATCCAAAACCAGGACAAAATGGTAACCTAAAAAATACAAACACTTTCAGTTTGGTATACCCCTTTCAAAACACAGTGGAAAAACACGTTACTATGTAGTCTGAAACTTTAGCTTTACTGATTTACAGATTTTAAGCAAGAGAAACTAGACAGTTAGTCATCGATTCGTGAAGCTTATGCCAGGATTACACAAAATATAAGTCTTAGCCCTACTAAGTTTTACCTGTGAGTTACTGTGCCTTATTACTAAGCAAGGTGAATTTAGGCAACACTAACAAACTGAGATTTCCGTTTGTACAGTGTCAATAAATGCAATAAGGACTGGTGTAGGTATACACTCCCTCAATAAGCATATCACAGGCTCTTCTTTTAGAAACATGATTTTACCTAGGCAGGAGGATGCCTCTCTTTGAATACTCTACCATAAAATCTGTATTCAGAACCTTTCCCAGAGATTCCAGTACATGATGCATCCATAAAATGTTAAAGAGATAAGACTCATGCAAACTACACTTAATTTAAATTAGAGAGATGACCACAGTTGCTCAAATATCTATTGCAATGGAAACTTAGATATGTGTCATGAGAGTCGTTCACATGGAAAATATTTAAAGAAAACAACATTGCTTATTTTGAAATGTATAAAAAGTAAAAATATCACGGTATTGTTCAAAAGTTTTAGCTACTTAAATAAATATTTATTTTTACATTTACTGAGTCTTTGCTTTACAATTTCAAAATTTTTTCTGAAACCGCCACGGATAAAAATTTTTTTTTTTAGTGGAAAATAAGGTTCTCCAGTCATCCCATTGCTCTTGAGCATGAATAGTTAAGAGAAACAAGCCATAATTGTGAGTTCATAATGAAAGAATTGCCAATGCCAATGATCTTAGTAAGAGAAAAATTAAGGAAAGGCCCAGATAGAGAGGAGATGCCAAGAATGTAATAGAGAAAACAAGGGCAAAAACATCATCCGATAAGGAATCTTATGTAAGTCATGGCAATCTGACTTTAACAGCATTATTTGAAGAGACAATAAAGCTTGTTGGTTTTACACCTAAACCCATAAAAGCACTTAAATATATACAGGCCTGCTAGCACACATGAGCAGCCCCACTGAAATGATATCTCTCTCTGACTTTTGGTTATCAGCTCTGCTAATTTTTAGATGTTGTTCTGTACCAAAGTCTAGCTCACTTCATTTCGCTAAAACCTGCAAAACACCACAACTATATATTTTCTTTTTTAAATGCTAAAAAAGTGAAGAGTCTGGCCAAACAGACATTTGTCTGGAAGGTTTAGATCTTACTTTGCCCTGGGGAGTATAAAAACCGTGCGTCAGTCTTGTGCAATGGCATTACATGAATGGAATAACAGCAACCTCTGAATCCAGCATTAATAATCACAATGAAAATACAACAGCCTTTGCTGCTGACTATTCCACATTGTGCCCTTCCTGCCCTTGCCGTACACACTGTCTGGTCCTGTGTCCTTCCTACCCTTATTCCTAATATAAAAGAATATAAAAGTCTGTCCATACTTGTCTTTTCTTATTATCAAATATACATTCTACATGAGGATTTTTTTGATGTCTAATGCACCACTTAATGTGTTTTCATACAGTATTAACCTGTTGCATTAAGTACATGTAGGGAACTCACTGGAATAGGTTATTACCATAGTAATTAATTTTCATTTGTTTCTTATCTTAGTCCCAAAACAGTAGTTTTGTTTGCAGTGGCTAACGTCTCTGGAGTATACTTCATTTACACATGGTTTCCTAACATCTGTTCAAACACACAGAGCTGTTTCTCATGCCCTAATCCTGCTGTGCTGACTCAGTGCAATTCTAACATGGCATCAAAACAGTAGAAGGAAAAGTGGATCCCAACCTCAACTAGGACAAAAGGAATTTTGTTATTAAGGTGCAAGAGCCATGCACTGAGGAGCTACCTGGTCCTAAGGAAATTACAGCTTTTGAAATACCTGAATGAGTTATTAGGGAAGGATGAGCACAGGAAGGACATGGAACTGTTGGAGCAAGTGAAGGAGGGCCACAAAAATTATCTGAGGGCTGGAGAAACTCCCATATGAAGATAGGCTGAGAGAGTTGGTGTTGTTCAGCCTAGAGAAGAGAAGACTCCAGGAAGATCATACAGCAGCCTTCTAGTACTTAAAGAGGGTCTACAGGAAAGATAGGGAGGGGCTCTTTATCAGGGAGTGCAGGGATAGGACAAGCGGAATGATCTGAAACTGAAGGAAGTGCAATTTAGATATTGGGAAGAAATTTCTTTCCTGCAAGTGTGGTGAGGCACTGGCACGGGTTGCCCTGAGAAGTTCTGGATGCCCCATCCCTGGAGGTGTTCAAGGCTGGATTGGATGAGACTTTGAGGCAACCTGACCCAGTGGAAAGTGTCCCTGCCCATGGCAGCGGGGGTGGAACTGGATGAGCTTTAAGGTCCCTTCTAATTCAAGCCATTCGATGAATGTATGAAATACCCTACCCATACAGTCAACATGTTCATCATCTAGCATGCAGTTTCCCGATTCCATAGAAAAGATGCAGGCTTCAGCCCTTGAGTCAGTACCAATCTGTTTCCAGACCTATCAAAGAAGTTAAGGTGATGAGTGTAATTTCATTTTCTGTATGTCTTTCCTCATGGTACTGGCCTGAAAGTAGTTAAGATCTGTTTCTTCCAGAAACTCATTGTGACAGAGACCAAAAGAAACCGAACTAAACCAAAACTACATGTTGTCTTTCAGGTTTCTTGCTTTGGCTGGAACCTATCGCTCCATTACTGTGTGATTCTTATTCTCATTAGGATCTGTTCTTTTCAGACATTATTTACTTTTACTGCATTATAAGTCACCAGAAACACCAGACACCTTCACAATCTTGTGAGACTCATGTAGTCTCACCATGGCACTAAGAGGTCTGTAATTCAGAATCTACTCACTCAAGTCTAAGAAAAAAGTATGCGAAAAATGTAATATGTTAACTTTATTCTTGCCCAATGCCTTCCTTTTATTTCTTTTATGCCTCTCTCTGGTCACACAAAAATTCTTTTTGATCTCATTCTTCTAATTCTATGAGGGTTTCTTCTTTGCAGCAGTACAGCGCTAGGTTTTGAGAACTCGGTATCTGCTACTTTAATGAATTCTAAGTTGCTGCAGAGTGATTTTTTTTGGTGGCGCACGCTGTGGTTAACTGCTGTAATTGTTCTCTTTCTTGTATTATTTATACCTTACGTTACAGTACTGTAATTTCAATAACACTTAAATTAGGTCTCTGATACATCTGTTAAACTGAAAGTTTTAGGTCATAACATTAGAAAATAAATAAGGACTCTCAGATTTTTCTGCCAGTTATAAAATTTGAAAATAGTATCTATCACCATACCAGAAGGTAATTTCCAACACTAACATAACTTTTTCCTTTTTTGTCTTTGTAAGAGCAAGAATGAACCATTTTCCCGACTTCAATACGACTGATTGTTTTCTTTATAGCCCCCTCTGGCTGGTCATTTCCAATTCATTTACCCCACTGAAGGCTGCAAATGTTCTCTTCATTTGCTATAATTAAGCTTTCATTAACCTGTACACATTTACATTAAACGTGTTGCAGTCTCCTTCCACAAAGATATAAATGGCTCTCTCATTTTGCTGAAATATCCCTCGGGTAGTGACGACAAAGCTGCAGATAACATAGTATGTAATATGCTGTCTGCATTTTGGTCACCGCTTCAGAACTTCCACACTCACTAGCACTTCCAAACAGTATGTGCAAGAACATCCTAACTGCTGCACACTGGGAGATGTATTTTAACTCTCTTTGACTTGCTTACCTCTAACAGGAAGAAAAAAAATAAAGAAAGGTGGATGGAATACAGAGAAGCAGAGAATTATAAGCCTAAAGACAGTATAATTGTTTTTTTTCAGACTCCTTTGCAAGTTTTCTGGGTGTAACTGACACAGTTAAAAGAACCAGCGGGGAAATAAGGGGTGAAAAAAAAAAAACACTGTAAGCAATCTAAGTATGCAAAGACTAGACCTTCCAAACAAGCTCCAAAGCTGCTTCTCTAAATGAAATGATTGTGCTTAAAAAAAAAAAAAAGAAACAAACATGCAAACCCAAACACCAAAACCATTATTCATTAAAAAATGTGATTTGTTAAAAACTAAGGAGATTGAATTCATCTCCATATGTTCAGGTTTTGTTTTCCACATACAGCAGTCTCCTCTTTTGTACTTTACCCAAGACAAGGTACCAAGCCTGCACTGCATAAACTGCCTTCTTGTTCAGTTTGGATAAGGATCCTTATCATCCCGAGTCCACATGTGATAATAGTCTGCCTTGCAGTTGTTGGTCACTGAAATATGGAGGATCTAAAGCTGGTTTGGTCTAAGTATGAAATCAATCGTTTCCCTTCTGATCAACTCTGCTAAAATCATTTTTGCAAATCAAAAATATGCCACAAGGTTCAAACTTCTTTTCGTTTATGCTCTCCTTCTCTGCTGCCCCTTAGGTTCATTAATGATAACTTGCATATAGATTTCCCCACTTCACAGATGCCAATGACAGCAAGACAGTATATTTTTGCTTTTAGATCAGATAATTCTGACTTTGTAAAATATCTTGAAAATATCAAATATATTTAAATACAAAACTCCATGAGACAATGATGCAAAATAAAACTAAGCAGAAGTTTGTAATGTGAAAATAATCAACAGAAAAAAATAAGTATTTTGACACGTAAGTTTCAAGTGTCTTGCACAGCTTTTCATTGCTGTTGGCTTTAAGTCTCCTCCATGAATATTCAGTATCGGTTTCTATTTTACTTATACGGCTGGTAAAAGGACAGAGAGCTTCCATGGAAATAAAGCAGCTCAAACAAATCAAGGCACACATGTGCCTTTTTGCTGGAAAGATAGGGAGGAAACACTAGGCCAGAAATTCTGAAGATTCTTGTGCAGTTCTCATTGCCTAAATCCAGTGCCCCAATCTGTTATGTGATGATTCAAAATCAAATGCATCCATTCCAACATTGCCACCCACTAAGACATGGCAAATACATTTTAAAGCAGCTTGTTATCATCTTCCAAAAATAACAAGGATTAAATCTTGCTCAAATTCAGAGGATTTAGGAAATGTTTTGTTACAACCAGATTGTTTTTTGTTACATCCAGATTGGATTACAGTAATTCTTTGTTTGCAGATTTGCCAGCATCATTTTCACAGATCTTGCAATGGGACCAAAATGCAAAAAGAAAGAAAACTCTGCTTGAAGGAGCCGAATGTCTGGTATAGCTGCATTATATCAGCTTTTTTACCTTGCAGCAATTTGAAATGTGCCTGTGACTGATATGCCAGAATTAATATTCTAAGTTATGTAGTTCTTGCTATTTCCCAGACCAAATAAGTGCTGGACACTGGGAAAACCCCAGAAAAAAAGCAGGTTTTTGAATTTTTTCTAATGCTAAAAAAATTCATTCCTAAATACCACAAACTTAGCTCATCTCTCTTTATTTCAGAAGTGCTACATAATTTATACACCAAATGAAAATCCAGTGCGAGTTGGTGGGAAATGCTGAAAACTAATAAAGTATTAAAAACTAGAAGTACTATGATAATGCATTGGAAAGCATAGACGAAAAAAACACTGCTCTTTTCGGATTTACTGGAGATCCCCACACCTCATATTGGATTTTGCAGATAATTTGAATCCCATAGTATGGGCTTCAAATAAATTTCCAGCTGGAGTCTGTTCCGTGAGAAAATATTAAGTTTTATTTTAAATCTTAGATATTGGTGTTATATTTCTCCACAATATTCTTTATGCCTCTGCGTAAAGCTTATATCTCATTCCTATCCTGATTTACTTGAATTTTACACATACTTTGCACTCACATATCTGTAGAATATATAGAGGAAAGATGATGGTGTCTTGGGTCTTCTTTTCCTCTTACACCTTGTTGACCCCAGACCTATGCCAAATTCACACAGAAACAATGAAAAGATCATATAAAATCTCATGAATGGAACAGGACTTGTGTCAAAAGAATTATTTTTGTTATATTTCAGTAAAACTGAATTATTTAACACATTTTGAAGATATTACTCTTGTATATGCAAAATAAATAGAGATTAGAACTATTGTTCTGTGTTGTTTATCATTTGATGCGTTCTTATTTATTCAACAGCATCCCACAACTGATCGCAACACACACCCCTGCCCAAAAAAAAAAATACAAATTTGGAACCGTGTCAGAATTAATTTTAGACACAACAGAATGACTAGGAATGGAAAAGGAAGCCTTCTTTCTGGGAAAGTGTCACAATGCTTCACTCCAGAGGTATATTCATGCTACTGTTTTGAGAGAAAAAAATGCACATTATAGCATCAAAATGACACGTTTCTTACAGATACAGTTGCAAACAAAACAGGGAATGATAAAAGTGACAGAGAAAAGCATTTTCCAGAGGAGTTCATAACTAATGATCTTTCAACAGATTGATTTCTCTAAACTCACCTTTTGCCTCTGCTTCAGGCTGTACAAATCTTATTACTTATTGCCCTAATCAAATCCCTTCCTCCTAAATCTAGCATTTTAGACGTTTTTCTTCCTACAGCATAAGATAAGAATCTTGCTTTTTTTAAAACAACTTCATCAGATTCTCTCCTCTTCTCCGAGATAGACAGCTCATATTGTTCAGTCTGGAAAAGAGGAAGCCCCAGGGAGACCTTAGAGCAGCCTCCTAGTACTGAAAGGGGCTACAGGAAAGCTGGGGAGGGGCTCTTGATCAGGGAGTGCAGGGATAGGACAAGGGGGAATTGTTTTAAGCTGAAAGACAGGAGATTTAGATTAGATATTAGGAAGAAATGTTTTTCTGTGAGAGTGGTGAGGCACTGGCATAGGTTGCCCAGAGAAGTTGTGCTGCCTTATCCCTGGAGGTGTTCGAGGCCAGGCTGGATGAGGCTTTGAGCATCTGATCCAGTGGGAGATGTCCTTGCCTTTGCTCTTTAAAATACAAGCAGAATCCCTGTTTGCTCATATTTGCTTCTTTTTATGATTGAAAAGGAGCTGATGAATAGACGCACTGTAAAACATCATTTGAATTATTTTTTCTATAAATGACAAAGCAAAACTGAAACAAAGAAGGGAAGGGAAGGGAAGGGAAGGGAAGGGAAGGGAAGGGAAGGGAAGGGAAGGGAAGGGAAGGGAAGGGAAGGGAAGGGAAGGGAAGGGAAGGGAAGGGAAGGGAAGGGAAGGGAAGGGAAGGGAAGGGAAGGGAAGGGAAGGGAAGGGAAGGGAAGGGAAGGGAAGGGAAGGGAAGGGAAGGGAAGGGAAGGGAAGGGAAGGGAAGGGAAGGGAAGGGAAGGGTTGTGGGTCATTTGAAGTGGATGGAAGAATTTCATGGCTACCTTTTACAGATATGTTGAGTTTGCATAATGAATGTTTCAGAAGTGAAACTCTATCAACAGGACTACAAGATTCCAGTGCTTTCCTCACATCTGCCTGGATAGGCTCTCTTATCACAATTGTATTTTTTTGTCTGAATATACACTTGTGTATTCATTGCCAAGCTGATAGTGTAGGCAAATAAAGAGTAAAGTTTTAATTCTTCACTTTCGGTGAAGAACACACCACAGCGTGCACACAACAAGGTGCTTCCTTGTTTTTCTTCTCCTTAAAACATGTGGAAATAAGCTCCAGGCAGAAGCCTATGTGGGTCTGCCACATACTGAACTGCCAAGGAGTTCTAGGAAGCTGGCTGTCAGCAGAAGCAGGTTACTCAAACAGCAAAGAACTGATTTCATGAAAATAATAAAAGTACTGTAGGCGTCTGGGCCCATGGCAGGGAGCTTAGAATTGGATGATCTTTAAGGTCCCTTCCAACTGAAACCATTCTATTATTTGATTTTTCTGAATTTCTCTGTTATTATGTATATGAATCTCTATTGACAAATTTGCAGTTCTTGTCAAATGCCGCATTTCTGCCTTCTGTAAGTCTATAAGTGATAGTTCCTTTAGCAAACTGCCACGAACTAGCAAGATACCTCAGTAAGAAAATTAGATCTCCAGACTGGGAGGGGCGGGGGTTGGGGTTGGGATAATAGATTCCATCATGTGCATCCTTCCTGCAGTACAGATGAGGTATTGGTACCTTCATCGTTTCATGTTCACCCTGAGGGCTGCTTTCTGTTCAACCCCAACAACCCCAAACCTCTTGATGGTTCACACTGTCTACAGCTTGATTTTCACTCCTGTTCATCATCAGTAAACTTGCTGGCTCATTTGCAAGCTCTGCCATAAGTAAGCCACATAGTAGTAGTGTCAGTTCAACCAGCTTTAGACATTCATATCTCTAAACTCAAGCCCAGCTACCAAAGAAACTCAAGGCACAACCTTTGTGAAGCTACCATGAGCTTACTCAGAATAAAGCTTTCCAGATGGGAAAAGAGAAAAATACAAATACACAAACAGAAATGGTGCTGGGTATACTAAGCCTGCCATCCTACAAATACTTTCAGTGTTAGTGGCAACAGCTTTGTAATTTACAGGCCATTCCTGACAAATCAGCTAAAATTTGGTAGCAAGTCATAATTCAGCACTGAGTGGTAATAACAAACTTAAAACGCTAATATAATGCTCACCACTCAGGCCAGTTTAAAAAAAGCAAGGGGTAGTGCTTCTGACAGATAGAGCTCATGGCAGGGCTGAAAAGCAGTAATGTCCCAGACTCGCTGATTTAAATTGGTCGTGAGTTTCTAGGCACCTCCTGTGCAAAGGAATACTTCCCCCTGTATTCCATCATCTGCTGTTGATAAAGACAACCCTGAGCTACACACCTACTGAATAATTCTTTCATATGGTTCATCTGACTACTACATTTTGCCTTTAACAAATATACAACATGTGAACATATCTGAAATAACATATAGTAACAGTCACATGAGTATTCTATGTTTCTATGTTACCTAGCTTTCAGACTATATTCATTACTGGAGTTTCCCCCCCACCCCCTCATTTTTCACTCTAAGCAATTTACACATCTATAAAAACTATTCACAACATTTCATGCAAATATGATTATTTAAATGATTGATATTAAAGTTTCATCTGTGTGTGTATATATATATAAGACCACAAATAATTAGAAACGTAGCTCAAGGTCACCATTTATGGTGCATATATTCCCATTAAAATCCCTTCAATTTGTCATTTCTACTTTATTTCCTGATCTCTTTTTTTTAATTAAGAAACCACCACATGCCATTTTCTTTTAAAATAGATATACTTTCAGACCAGGCTGAAAGCTATCTGGACAACATGTACAGAATAACTATGACTAATGCAAATGTTTGGGTTTTTTCAACTTGAACTACACAAAAGGATTACTTTAGAGCTGAAATTGACTTAAAAATAAAATACTCCAGAAAGGAAAAAGTTTTTTTTTTAAAAAAAAATTTATCTTGACCTGTCTTTCACTTAAGTTAGCACTTACAAAAATAACATTTCCATGGAAATTGTTCTTTTGCTTCATTTTTAGAGATGATGAGGAACCTCAGCTGTCACTGATTTCAAACAAATCTGTGTACGCTTCATAGCCCTGAAATTCATGTTGCATACAGTTTCCAGCACAGGCACTCATATTTTTTTGTTTGTTTTCTTTCTTTAAATTCAGTGCGTATCTGTCATTGAAAAATATTTGGGCTACATAATTAAAAGTATGCATATGCCTGATGGTTTACAGAGTTGTTAAATAGTATAAAAACATGTTCAACTTGCAGTGAGAAGTCAAAAGTATGGGAGATGTTTAGGAGCTTTAGAGAATGCTGCTAGAGATATATTTATGTCTCTTTCAAGGTTAAACACCTGTAGAAATACGTCCGTAAATTTTAGAGTGGAGATAGATCCCAAACTAAGTGATCAGCACATCTATGTGTTAGTTAACCGGCGTAAATATACTTTTTTAATATTAAGTCCCAGTGTGTAACTCTGTAAAGCATACACTACCACACAAACTGAGGTTAAACAGTGAAGCCACTAGCTACAAAAGACAGGAATTACTCCACAGCATTTCATTCACAATACAACTCAGAACACTCCAAGAGGCTATTACCCTTGTTTATATTTTTTCAAGATATTTTATTCTTGAAGAGTGGTCAAGGATTATAGCAACAGTATTAACTTGGTCTTCATGACACAATAGAGTGTATTTCATAAATAACAGGTGAAATATGCATTCAAATGTGGATTAAAACTGTAGGTGATATGCATGGCAGTTCAAGTGGATATATGAAAAGAAAATCCAAATGTTCATAACTTCAGGGAATTAGATGATCTCTTAGGTTGTTGGCAGAGTGTAGATTGGTTTCGTATCTTTGAAAATCCATATTAAAACAGGAAATAAGAACTTGATCTTATAACGTATTCAAATTCCTTTGGAAGTTATAAGCAACATTTCTGTTATTTCCGGTTATCAAAAAAATTAACTGAAGTCTTTTCCCAAAAATTAGGCCAAAAAAAGGTAATTTACAGAATATTTTTTAATGTTCATTACAAAAATCACCTTTCTCTTCCCGTTTATGAGGAAAAAAAAAGTAAAAGAGGACTGATTATAAGCAAAACACCGCAGTTTCTGCAATTTACCCCATCACCTTTTAAACTGTATTCCACAAGAATACCATAAGGACTGAGAGCACATAAAAATGAAGAACTTTTTTCAGAAAAAATGCAGTGCAACACTGTCATCCCTTAACAGGTTTTCTTGAAGGGTTTATTTATCAATTTAGAGGGAAAGTTTTTGCATTTGTTTGGGGTTTTGTTGTGGGTTTATTTTATGAATGCAGAGATACTGGGATACAACATATTCTAGATGTTGACATTTTGTGTATTATTTCTGTATGTCATTTCTGTAGGCTAGCACAGTTCTTTCCCTGAATAAGACATTAAAAATTAGATAAATTCTGCATTATCTTTACCTAGAGTCATTCAGCCTATCATTATGCCTTGTGTCTTATTATCTGCGGATTTTTGACAACTGTCAATAAGGAAAAAGAGCAACAAAAAACCCAAACCAAATACAACTGTATAAAAATTGGTATTTTTCAGTCCCTGAAAAATCCACATGCATATTTTATGAGATAAAATATGATATTATTAGACTACTTTGCCAGTAGTGTAATCCTTATTATAACTTTAAAAATAAATATTGTATTAACATACTCATGCACTTCCCTTTCCTGGACTATTACAGCATTGTAGACTATCATTCTTCAATAATAAACTACATTCTTTAACCATCTTGATACAAGAGGTGTGTGTCCTCCCTACACCAGTGATCCTCATGTATAGTTGTTCAACATTTTAGAAGGACTGATATTTTTACATGCCTATTACATGTATTATTACAGATAACCATACATAATATACTAGGTAGTATGTATTACATATCTCTTCATTGAAATAGAGATACTTTTAATGTGCTTATTTCTCTCTGCTATTCTTATGTTGATATACTTGCCCATATAATTTTCTAATCAAGAATCTGAGAAATCTAAATGAGTAAGTGAATATTGCAAAAAAGTTCTAATGGATATTTCTCAATTTTTAAGCATCTTTTCTTAGAATATACGCTCTCTTTTTTTATGCTTTGTTTTCATTATTTTTCTAATGAACTCCAATGGTAATTGAATTTTAGATAGCTAAATAAGATGTTAAGAACCCTTATTTTGGTGCAATATTCATCATCCACCTGGGAATCTCAAACAATTTTAAATAAGTCTAATTAAACTGCCTGTATAATAGCATGCTGGAGACTGAGAGTTTTATACCTCATTTACAGTCAAGTTAGGTTTAAAACATATTCCTATTCCAGTATTTACAAAAAAAAAATCCAATTTTAATTTCTTTCAGTAGTTTTCCCCAATACTTTCAGAGGCATTTAATCCAAGGTAAGTTGATGTGCAAGTAGTTGCATGAAATCACATTACTTATAGATAGCTGTGGAATTCCTCCCACCCAAAGCAACCTCTGGAAGAATCGTGGACTTGCATGTCAAATTTCTGGTATTTTCTATGGTGCGGAATGACTGATTCTCCACAAGTTAAAGACCCTGTGTACTTTCTCTCCCTGCTGTTTCATCCTCTTTTTTTTTGTCCTACCTCACTGTACCTTCGCTTGAACCAGTGTGATTCGTTCTCTTCCTCAGACCTCTTTTGCTGATCCTGCTCACTCCCCCACCCCGTTTACCTTTCATCCCATGCCAGTCATCACCTGCTACTTGGGACTATACCCAGAAAGCAGAGCTACAATTGCCACAGGAGCAGACAGAATACAGTCAAATAATTGATTTCATATGTGATTTATCTAGTTATTTCTTCATCTCGCTAGCCTTTGCTTCTGCTGAAGACTGCTGCCCACTCATCTCTGCTCATCAGAATTCTCCCCAACATAACTTTATAGTGCAAGAGTGATTATACTTCACAAATAAGGAAAAAAGCATTTGAGAATTAATCTATTACTTTTACAGAACTGGGATCGAGAGCAATCAGCAAAATTAACTGAGAAAACTAGCAGGTAGAGGATAGACGCAGTAGACTGATACCATATCTTCTAGGAGGATAAAGGTAGGAGATTTCTTTATCCAGATTGTAAGCAATTAGATGGAGATGACAGGCCAATAGGGAGTAGCATTTTATATTCGTGAGTATGCCTACAACATTCTTTCTCAAAAAGAAATGTGAGTTGCAGTAATAATTCAGACTGCCAGATATCAGAAACCGGAGCAGTGACACAGAACAATACAAGAAGAGAAGCGCGTACCTTCTTCAGATTGCCCCTGGAAATTCTCTTTTTATTGTCCAGCTACTTTACAGATACCTTTTGAAAATGGATTGTAAATTTTTGGGAAAGTCTAAGGAAGGTTATTCTACTGTACATACGGGAAGTTAGTTCTGTCACTTTCCTTCTCCCCAAAGGATCTGCTCTAAAATTGTCTCGTTCGTCATCTGATAAGGAACATTCACAAAATACAATGAACAAACCATGATACATGAGAACTTGCAGAACAAAATAATGCCATTGTCAAGTTTATAGAAACCAGAATATGCATGTTCTGCTAGTTGCTTTGAAAGTCTCTTTTTGAAAGCTCCATTCCCTAGAGGTGAGAACAACATTTGGCAATTTTTTCCAGAAATATGTAAATTATGTTCTCTATTTATTGTGCTATTTGACTACAATGCTGAATAGCCTGGCTCTGCAAATTCTGCCACTTATCCCACTCACATCAATGTGCCAAACTGCAGCAATTTGATTGGTTCCCATATGGTACTCAACGTAGTTCATTTTACTAAAGGAAAAAAAGTTGTCTACATTGCATTGTAAGTATTTGGTATAACTGATATGTGTCTGTGCGTATCTTGATTTCATTAATAGAAGCACCATGTCTTGCCACTCTTTAGGGAGAAAAATGCTTAATAACTGTAATTAAAATATCCATATTCATCTCATAATAAAATAATAAGAATATGAAATAGCAAATCAAAGCATAGCTTCCTAAGTAAAAAATACACTTCTGTAGATCAAATGATTCTATGCTACTTCTTTATACAACTGTCCATACAAGCACAGAAAATCCTATGATAGAATGGACAAAGTCAACTGTAATTTAAAATAAAGATGGCACATCCATTACCACAGAAACCTTCCTGATCTTCCAGGTGATCCTTGGAACAATAATGTCACAAAAATACTGTTTCACAATTGCAAATCGCAGAAGACATTCACCTCACAATAAATGTCCTTAAAACCTTTCTCATTCTCCGAGTTTATTGTTAGGTCTATTATGTCCATAATATCCACGTAACAGCCACGCAACAATAATGTCCTTGTCACACTGCACTACAATATTAAATACAAGAAAACAGGGTACTTGGGATGTGTTTGTCTTCAGTCCTGCCCTGCACAGAGAATACATGGACCGAAGTACCCTGATGTATTCACAAGAAACAAGTAGATCAGAAAAGGGTTCATGTAAAGGAGGCAGTAAGTAACAAAGGGATTTACTGCCATTTGATCATATCCGCCATTATCTGCTATTGACTACCACCCTGCAGTCTCATAGAGGCAGCATGCTAGCCTAAAGGGCTTTTATTAATAGGTTATTAACCTGAATATTGCAGACATATCTAAAGATGCATATTCATGATTTTTCTGTGCCTGTTTTGAAGGGGATAAGAAAACCCATTTGAGGTAACAATATAAAATATCTGCCTGCTGAAGATGGGAACAACTGCCTGAAATGCCATTGACCTAAATAGGGTTAGTCACATTGCGCTAACAGATAAAGATCTGGGAGAACCTGGGACTTAAGGGACACACATAACATCAACTAAAAGTGGCACTTTCATAGTAAATTAATAAAACTAAATTTGCTCATAGAATTCCAGTTTAGTAAACTTGTGGCAAAGCAGAAAAAGTAAATCTTTTTAAGGGACAAACAAGAATCCTTACCTTTCTGTCAAGTCTTCCCACAAGCCTAACTATTACAAGGTTTTTTAATACTATGCTCTTGTGTTGTAACTGAGACCTGCAAACTCACCCAAACAGACCATAAAAAAGAAATCAGAGGATTAAGACTTTCTCTCTTAATTCCCAGGTGGTAACAATCCGTCTAAGAAAAGTGCTCACACAAATCCTATTACCAAATTATCCCCCCCACACGTTCCAGCCTTTAATGAACATGACCTCTATATGCCTTTGTAATACCAGGAAGGGTCTATTATTCTCATTCTGCTATGCCTACAGATCCAGAGTCACTTAAGCACATAACTCCAGAAAGCTTGCTGATGTCACGTCGAGTTGCTGGAATGTGTCCAGAGGAGGGCAATGAATCTGGTGCAGGGTCTGAAGCACAAATGTTATGAGGAGCAGCTGAGGGAACTGGGGCTGTTTAGTCTGGAGAAACAGAGGCTGAGGGGAGATCTTATAGCTCTCTACAACTACCTGAAAGGAGAATGTAGTGAGGTGGGTGTTGGTCTCTTCTCCCAAGTAACAAGCAACAGGATGAAAGCAAATGACCTCAAGTTGCATCAAGAGAGATTCAGACTGAATTTTAGGAAAAATTTCTTTACTGAAAGAGTGGTGAAGCATTGGAAAGGGCTTCCCTGAAGGTGCTCAAAAAACTTGTAGACGTGGTGCTTCGGGACGTGGTTTAGTAGGCACAGTGGTGTTGCGCTGATGGCTGGACTTGATGATTCTAAGATTCTGTGATCACAGAACTTCTGCTGGGTTGGGAGACATTCTCATGGAGAATCAGAATGTCATGGCAGTGAAAGTATTTGATGGCCTGCATACTTCAGGGCTTTCTTTCTGTAGCAGAGTTACACTAATACATGAATATCAGTGGAAACTCTGTGAATGTTTCATGTCCATACAAATATAAGTACAGGGAGCTGTTAAACCTCTCCCTTCCTCAGTCCTCTTCGTCACATTGTTTAACCTCCTTTCTTCCATCTATTCTTTTTTATCGCTCTAATACAACTGTTCAGCTCAAGAGAACTTTGATCTTAGATCTAGATGCTGTACAAAATTCTAATTATGCAAATCTCAGTCACTTTGACATTGTGTTGAATTTTTCATTGCTCCATTGCTCTCTCTTTTGGAAGTCATTTATTCTGGACCTAATCGGTGTAGTAATGCCTTAACTTCACTCTGAAAAGTGAAAAATAAGTTAAGAATTGGACAAAAAGATGTAAGTACTGTAGAGTTCTGTATCATTTAAAGGTAGAGGTTTATTCACATTTATAAAGCTTGGGCTTGCCTTTTCTTTTTGTATTCACACCAATGAATGTGTAGTACAGCATATCATATGTGCACTAAACTCTGAGACCGTCTGTGTTTTTCCTGTACTTCCTTTCTTCTTCAGTCTGAATTCTGCTTCCATCTGTTTCTGTGACTGTCAGTCTGCAGACATTCTAATTTTGTGATTACCTGTTCTCATGTAATCCTCATTTCTTTTAGTATTTCTTCCTCCTTTCTCAGAAAAATCTATACGCTTCTGACATCTGTTCCCCACCATTATCTTTTATGACCTACCAGGCAAAAAGCCATTCAGAGATGCTGTCGATGTCAACCTGCTCTGTCAAAATTTTACATTTGGCATGTCTGACAGCCTGGAATGCGCTGACCTTCATTGTGACAATGACCTTGAACAATATCTGTCTATTTCACAGATCTTGCACTTACTGACTTTAGCTTTTCTTAAACAACAGAGTAAATAACACAACTCAATAACCACTACCAAACTGACCATCCTGCACAGGAGACAGGAATTAAAGCAGTCCTTATTTAGTCAGTGATAAATTGAGCTGAAGCACAATAATGACTCAAATCAGTTAAGTAATGAAACCAAAATACACCCTGTTTTTCAACTAAAAAAGATCACAGCATGTGATCATGTGGGATCAAATTCACAAGGAAAATGTGGACACTTTAAATCCCAAAACTGTTCCCTAGTCACTGGAACAATTCTGCAAAACTTACTCTTTTGTGCTATTAAGATTCAAACTACAAGATTTCTCTCCTTGAAGGGAGAAAGCTACTTCATTTATCATGAAAATAACTTGGAAGTGAGAGCATTCACAATTTTCCAGAAATAAATTTACTTTGTACAAAATAAATAAAAAGGTCAATTATATGTCCACAAAGTGGATAACCTCATTCACTGCAGAAAATCAAGATTTGGCAACCTATGCTATTACTGTATGAATATTCCTAACTCTCTTTCTGAATCAAAGTTGAGGCCTCCACATTCTCCTACATTTTCATAGCCCTAGGATTAAATGGTGCATAAACTGCAAGCACTTCATTTGCAACTGTCAGGCTAATGAACTGCAGAATATTTCTCTAATTGAAAGCCTAATTGACTCATAGTAAGTGATATTAAGTGATCCCATGGTATCTGAGCACTGTTAGGATGTATAGATTTTAACTTTAATTTTACCTGTATTCCTTGTAGCAACTGATCATATTGTTGCCATATTAAGAAGGCACCTTATTTATTTTAAGAAATAACACTGTTCAGTAACTGTCAGGATAAAATAAACACCAATTTTTATATTCTCTATCTTACATGCAACGAGTTGTCATAGAATACCTCTTTTACCTTTTGTTTTAAAACTACCAAAAGCAAGCATACTATTCTGGAAAAAAATGGTGGATTGCATTTTGTTATTAGAAAAATGCTTCCAATTTTGGAGTGCACAACTAGCTGCACTGTGATTTTCTGATTTTCTTTTGCATCAAATTTTTTATTAAAATTATCACATTAATGCTATTTTAAAACACTGTCAATAAATGACAAATTTGAGTCTTTTATTATTACTATAGATATTGTATATAAACATTATTATGAATTTTATAATTTATAATTTGAGATTGCTTTGCTGAAAATGTAATCACGTATTTAACGAACAGTACTAAGGTTTCTTCCTCTAACACGTGCAGACTGCAACTGCCTCATAGTAGGTATCATAACTTCCTTTGTGTCTGTGTGAAACCCAGTTGCATAGTTTGTGGTAAATTGCTAATACACAATTAAACTAAAAATGAAGACCCTAAGGTTTTGTCATCCTTCTCAGAAGATGCAACAACAAAAAGTAAATGGGTGAAATCTGGGATTGCCCACTAGCTCTTTCTGTATGTATGTATGGGGGCCTATGTGTCTATATATGTGGTTAAAAGGGAAATTATTAATCAAATAAAACAGCTTTTTTACCACTGTTCTTTCATCACAGTTCCAGACTAGTCCAGAGAAACCACTAGGAGATGGTTTATCTTACTGCTGCTGTCTGCTGGTTCCCATGGACTTGGAACACCACCTTCCTCCTGAATTTGCTGGCATATAACTGTACAGAGATGATGCTTCCATTGTTCTTTAAGATATTCTCCAGAGGTTTGTTTTTGTTTCTTATACACACCCAAAAGACAAAAGCTCTGAGCTGCTCTAATAAATATATTAGAAACTAACACTGAGACATCTCTCTTACTCAAAATCTTCATTTAAATTGTACTAAAAATTGGGCGCTTGAGACCTGAGCATAGTGAGTGCTTTTTCATGTCTGAGAATTTTCATAAAAAATACATGTTCTACAGGCATTTCACGGTTAACTATTTTGCTTAATAAATCAATAAATGCAGTAGGAGAGCTCAACTGGATATGACTTTAGTATTTCTCTTGCCCTTGAATTACATTTCATCCAGATGTAATATTTTCCCCCATCCTTTACTTTCCTCCAGTTGCAGAAATCAATTTTCAAGTTCCAATGATTTCATCACAGAAAACAATATAGCCTTGACAAGAAGGTTTTATTAACCTTTATTGTTCTAAAGCCCACACCTGAGATGAAATTCCACAGTGCTAACTGTCAAAGGACAAAAAAGTGATTGCTTCTTCTAATGAGGATCTGAAAAATACTCAGTTGTATTTTCCCTAAATACACTCAATCCTAAGGAAAATATAGGCTTACAGTAACTGGAAGACTTTGAAAAATAAATTCACAGTGCAGTCATTTTTTTCAGTTGCTCAGAAACTAGATCTTAATTTAAAAAGGAAGATCTCATAGTTAAATAACTTTGTCTTGCCTTCTCTTGCCTGCTCTGCTTATGTAAACTTTCCTACTAGTTTACATATCTAAAACTACACAGCAGATTGCACTTTATTATGGAGACAAGGTAAGACATTTCAGCAGGGGTTTCTTCCTCCATTGTCACTGAACCACGCTGAAATTCCTTGAAAAACACAGCATAGTCACTTGTTTTAGAAAGCAACAACTGAATGGGTCAGTGCCTCAGAAAGGTAATGACCTGTATCACATAAAACAGCTTGACCCATTTCCTACTTGTTTTGCTGAAAAATCTCCAGTGAACCCATTGATAAAGCCTAGTGAGAGGTTGCAAGAAGGTGCTTCTTTCAACACCGAAATACACCATATGATCCATTTCTGAAAGTAAATTTTTGCCTCCATTTTTATAAGACACAGACAGAAAAACGGGTCCAGGGATACAATATTAAGGCGACCAGGAGGGTTAATGAAGCCAGGATAGTAGTTAGGTATCTCTTTCTGGAAGGGGACTCTTAGGTCATAGCTTCTGATTATTTCAACTGAATTGTCTTACAAAAAGTGTGCATTGGAAAAAGAGCATAATTAGAGGCTGTGATGGAGCCCAGATTTACCAGTCTATGCTCTGCCACACATCACACAACTCACGGTAACTCACACAGCAGCTCAAAAATTTCACTTTGGGTCGGATATGCTTATCTTTCTATCACTGATAAGGTGCAAGTGCAATATATGAACATTTTAATCTGCAAATCATTGTTGTCCTGGAACAGAATAGAGGTGATTTCTGCGGTCAGAGAAAATGCGCAGCTGTCTACACACGGGATGTGGTCTGCCTGTCACATGTTACAGGATGCAAAGGGAAGGAGAATCTTGTTTCCAGTCAAGCCATCATCAGAGTTCCCACTGATGGCAGCAGAATTACAGAATGACAGAGTCGTCTAGGTTGGAAAAGAGCTTTAAGATCATGGAGTCCAACTGCAAAGCAGTACAAATTTTCAACTGTTGTAAAGTATAAAAAAAAGTCTTAGTCATACAAATATGATTTCTTTGCACAAGTCCTTGAAGTGCGCATCGCTGATACTTTGATTTGAGAAATTCAGTTATCTTCATCACACACTACGATGAAGACCTTTTATGTTTGGTTCTCTTCCATCAAAAGACTCAAAAACTATACAAAAGTAAATATTTTTCTTTGTATTGAGAATTCAAAACAAACAAATAAAGGTTCTTACACTTATTAACTTTGTTTTCTTATTTAGGTATCATCCTTTACTTTATAGGCTTGCTGATACAATATATAAATGAGGCAGGAAATGAAAAATCCTTGCCTTCCCAGTGGGGCACTAATCACGCTCACTTGCAGAGTGCCAGATTAAGATAACTACAGCCAGGAACAGACAAACAGGCTACCAAGTACTGGGATGAACTGTAAGCAGAAGAACAAGGCTCAGAGGAGAGAGACAAGGACACTTCCCTCTCCTATTTGTTGTTTGGACCAGGGCCAATCACAAGTGCAGGGCCTGCAGGCAAGAACTGCTGAAAGCTCTTTCTAAACCTACTGAAAGAAAAAAAGAAAACAAATAAAAGCACAACATAAGGACATTGGTCCATAAGAGCTTTGACACAGTGAACAGGTATTGTCACTCTTCTAATGTGATGTTGGCATTTCATCTCTTGTGTGCTGGGAGCTCTGGGAGAAGCTATGCTTTGCCCTGCTCCTTTAGTGATAAAAATGAGGAAATGGGTATGTTTAGTGCAAGAGAGAAACGTTTAGCAAAGAGACTGTACAGTAATGTGTGATTTCCCAGGGTAGGAACTGTAGAGAATTTACAGACTTAGAACATCAGAAGTGTGAAGCACTAGGAAAGAAAAGGAGAAATGATATACACTGAGGTGCCTGGATCCTATGCAAATTCAATAGTAAGGAAAAAGTTTTAAAGGAGAAAACTGTTTTTTTTAATAACCAAGGAGAAGATAACTCCTTAAAACTTGAAAGGGGTTATGCCATTCTCCTATAAACTAGTTGTGACTACAGGTAAAGCTGCTTACGGAAATCATTCAGTCTGCCCATGTTTTTCTTAATATATATAAACTAAATATTTTAGTAATCTAAAATAAACCATGTTAAAACACTAAAGCATTAAAAATGTAATCTAAACCACAAAAAAACCCCATTAAACTAGAAAATATAAAAGTTCCTGTAAAGCAGGGAAGAGTTCTTTAGGTGTTGGGTTTTTTTTTGCTAAGAACAGATTTTGATGAACCGTGAAACTGAGTCCACAATTGAAGAGATCATTTGTCTCAGTGATCAAACATCTATAAATACAATTAATTTTAATTTTCTTTTAGTTTTCTTGCAAAGTCTGTGATGTTCCATACTCATTTGTTTTCCTCCCTCAACAGCACGGTCAACCCTTTTATTCACCAGGCATCTGTAGGAAGCTGTAAATCAGTTTTCCTGGTAAAGGATTAAGATCCGCTCTAACTCCCTTTGGAATGCACACTTCAAGGATCTGAATTGTTTTGGTAGGGCAAACATTCAGTATTTTTAACAAATGCACACCATAATGAGGACAAAAACTAATTTAGCTTACTGCTATATACGGTTTCATGGAACTGATTGCACTACATTGCAACAAAAAAGCCTTAATCCTCATAATCCATTCCTGAGACACCCCTACGTATTTACATGTGTTTGTGTCCATGAGTATGCATATATTTATATATGTTTATAAATCAAAGGCAACCTTCTGTTCTAAACAAAAAACAACTCATTCACGGACGCTGCTTGTACCTCTGGACAGCTACTGCTTTTTTTAAATGAGGGAGAAGTGTTTTGGGTTAAATAATGTTCATGAAACTGTCCGTCACAACAGGGAATAAGTGGATGGGAGATAATAGTGTATTTGAATATGAGGTCCCTATACACCCAACATGTTTAGTGAAACAGCAAGTGAATGATAGTGCTGTTAGTCCCAGGGAGGGACACCTCACTGTCAGTCAGGTCTGTAATGATTCCTTCTACTTACAAGGTTTCAGACTAGGAGTTATACAAGTGGTTAGACTGAGTAATTACAATGATCTCTCCAGCATTACAGACTATAAATAGATGAATCACTCAGTATTCTGTTCAAGTTGCCTGCTTTTTCTCTTAATTCCTTTTGATCTTTTCTTTTAATCCTCTATAACCAGTTGTCCAAGGCTCACACGCATATTTATCTCTATGCTATTCAGTTTATAGCTTATGATTTTCTTTCCATCCAACGCCAATACAATGGTAAATTATTTCCTTTAGATTTGATTTGTCACCTTGCATTTCTTTGAGGTGTTTTCACAATATAAACACATGGAAAAGGAATCTACCTTTCATTTATGGCATTTAAGCGATGCACAGACTATAAACTTTCACAAAACAAAACAAAACCAAAACTGAAGGTTAGTAAATTTGAATCAAATGTTCCGTTACTACAAGGCCTACGTGCCTGGGGTCTTTCTAAATGTACAGCAAAGATTATGTTCATTAATTTGCACCTCTGCGAGACTCATTTCATTGTTTCTGCTGTTAGGGTTTAAAATCTCCCTTGCTGTTCCAATGTGCGATTAAAAGCAAAGCAATGTTTCAATAATTTATTATACTAGAATTCTAGTGCTTTCACAAATAAAAAAAACCTGGAAGGGAGAGGAAGTATTTTCTAAACCTCTAATCTCAACAAATACACATCCTCAGGAACAACTCAACAGCTAAGGGAAGACTCCCTGCATATCTATGTAGACCAAATTTGGAACAAGTTATGTTACCATCTAAAAAATGCTTAGAGTTGGTGAAATTCCATTAAGCAGCATTGCAGCATGCTCTAGTTTTTGCAATCTCTAATTCTAAGGTAAGGCTGACAAGACAATCTGGTATCATTACTCCTTGGTCCTGGAAGCCCCATATTTGCTACTGCTTGTGCCAACACTAAAGCAGGTATTAGTTATGTGAGACAATTGCTACCAATGATATTACTGTGTGTAATATGTATGTGTGTTTCAAGAAATAATAAAGCATTCCAGTGCCTTTATGACAATGTCAGATTTTACGTTTTTATGAATCATAATGTCTTTAAAAAGAATGTGTCTGTCACTAATGTTTTCACCATCTTCTGTTTCTCACATGGAATCACAGAATCATTTAGGTTGGAAAAGGTCTTTAAGATTGAGTCCAACTGTAAACTTAATACTACCAAGTCCACTGCTAAACCATGTCCCTAAGTGCCACATGTACACATCTTTTAAATACCTTCAAGGATGGTGACTCCACCGCCTCCCTGGGCAGCCTGGGCATACCCCCCACACCTGCCTCGTGCAACTAGTGAGGTGATATATACACAACCATAAGTCAGTCCATAACTGTGTTCAAGTAGTGTAAATTATAAAAATTACCCCAAAGAAGCAATAAAAAATAACTTTTCTAGAGAGAAACAAGTTATGGGACAGTCTGATCTTGATCACAGAAGGCAGTTAAATGAGGGTGTATTGAAATGGAAATAATTCTGCAAGTGTTTCTGTGAATGCCTGTTGAAGAACTCTTCTTCAAAAGCTATGAAAGAATACCTTGGTTTTGCATCAAACCATATATGAGGACACAATGAACTGTTAAATAAAGATAAGGGAGAAGCATAGCCTTGTTAAAGGCATGGCTGCATGAAAGCAAGTTGTGCATTTACCACTGTTTGATTGTAATTATGATTTGTAGGAAAGCAGCAAGTTCCTTGGGAATTGATACAATGACTGCTGAACTCTTTTATACTTAAAGCACTTTTCCTTTTGGTTTGAACCCTTATTATTTCCATTTGGTTGTTTTGGAGGGTTCTCTCTACTATGTGGCAACATATTTTCAGTAAGCGTATGACAGCAAGAAGGAAACAGTCAGGGATGGGCGTAAGCGTTACAAACACTCTAGCATATCGTAGTGCTAAGCTCTCACTGTGACTTTGTGGTCAATAGACAACAGTGAGCAATGGAGCTTGCTTTGCTGGTGCTTGGAAACACATCCAAGACATATTTGGAACTTCATTTAAATCCAGGTTGCATAACCATTTCTCCAAACATAACAAAACAGGAACAACCAGTCTGAATGCACTCAATGAATTCCCAGTCAGTCACAACCGCACTTTTTTGTTCATAGAAAAGTCATGTTAATATCCAGAATTACTATTTAGATCAAGCCAGAAGAGAGGCAGCTTATTTACTATGGCTAGAGGAGGCAACACTGAGCAACGGAGTAACAGAATCTGTTGATAAGAACTCTACTGAAACGGGGCAGTTACAGAATTTTTACACCTCTAGGTTATCCAGCTCCTGCACCAAAACTCAGCCAGATAAGATGAACACAGCAAATAAGGACAGCAACTGAAAACCTTCAGATGAAGAGACCCTAGACAGCACATCCTTTTACAAAGAATTCACTCTTTATACAAACAAGCCACTGGTTTGTTAATTAAATCACTGACTGGTAAGACCATTAGCAACAAACAGCTTACCTAGCAGGCCTTCAAAGGCTTATGAGATGTTAACTATTTTGCTTTCACAGGAGGCTGTGGCTGATATAATACTTTAAATTGTTTAAATCCATATTTCTAAAATCCCAACCTATGGCCTTGAAGCCACAACGATTTCCATCCCATACAGCTCTGAAACATAAAAGAAAACTGTGCGTTTGCTAGAAATTCTAAACATTCAAGAACCAAAATCACACTTGCCCTCCAAAAAAATAGCAATTGACATCTTGCAAATACAATGCATGTGTTCCTTTCAGTCATTGTTTGAGCTTCTAAGGAACATGTTGCCCTGTTTTGCTCTGCAAAGAAGGCAACTTCACCTTCCAGTTTAATAAAGAAAGCTGTGGTAAGTTGAACTGCTTATATGTCAGTCATTTTTTGTAAAAGTGACTTGGTCAAAAAGCGATTAAAAATGGGAGATAAACTTAAGGAAAAACAATTGCTATGAAGTTTTTCCAGAAAAATGAAATGAATGATTATATTAGAGAGGTTTAATTTTAAACATTTGTAAAATTTCAGCCATAAAATGTTCCCCTTGAAATTTGCCAATATGAAAATATTCATCTTAAAAAATTGATTTCAAAATTTTTTTGGCAGTTTTTTTTTTCATTCTGGGATTTTTTTTCAAATGAAACTATTAACAAATCTTAATTTCAAGACAGCATTAGACCACTGTGAAATCTTTTTCCTTTTTCTAATCTCCATACTTCCCTTTAAATCTTAACTCATTCCTATCCAGAAAAAGTGGCAACAGGCATGATCTTTGTCAGTGTAGTGAATATTAATAACCTCAGTATATGTTTTGTCTACTAGTTCTTTGCTCAACAACCTGCTTTATGATTTCTTAAATAATTTTCCAGCATAAAGTCTGATATTATTTTCTATTTCACTGTACTTCAGAAAAAATACATCCAGCTTTACATTTTAAGAAATCTAGAAAATATTTTAAAGCACTTTGAGCATTGTTTCCAGAGTATTTGATTATGTAAATAAAGAATGAAGATCCAAATGAACTTTGCTAACATTTACACTTCAAATCTATCACAAGAGGCTTCCAGTTTGGCACTGTAATCGTCTGTGTCCTTGGAGGCTTGGAAAGGTGCGGGGGAGGTTGAAGGTAGGTAACCAGAAAATCCAACGTGTATCTGGAAGGACTTCATATAGAGTTAATTTGTTGTGCTCCTCACTGATTTTGAGTATATAACTCAGTGTTGGTGACAGTGCCAGCCGAAGATACATTAGACAATTAGGAAACAGTTTGGGCGCACAAGCCTCTGACTAGTAAATACCAGTTTTCTGCAGGCATTAGAGAGCTGGAAGGAGGTTCAGGAACACACCTGTGCCTGCAGGAAGGAAAAGGACCTTCTAGCTTGATGTCCATCTTTGCTTTTATCAAGTGGTTCTTACCTGGGTTCACCTTAGAGCAGCCTTCCAGTACAGAAAGGTGGGGAGGGGCCCTTGATCAGGCAGTGCAGGGATAGGACAAGGGGGAATAGTTTTAAGCTGAAAGTGGGGAGACTTACATTAGATACTAGGAAGAAATTTTTTCTTGTGAGGGTGGGGAGGCACTGGCACAGGTTGCCCAGAGGAGTCCTGATGTCCCATCTCTGGAGGTGTTCAAGGCCAGGCTGAATGAGGCTTTAGGTGCCCTGATGCACTGAAAGGTTTTCCTGCCTGTGTCAGGGGGACTGAAACTGGATGGTCAAGGTCCTTTCCAACCCAAAATATTTCATGATTCTATGATTCTTATTACACTTTTTTGTTAATACTGAGATCCTGATAGCAAATGAGGCCAACAAGTACTTCTGAAAAAAATTATTGCCCAGATATAAACTCTTAGTTTATTTAGGAATTTATTTAGGAATCATGAAATGCTTCTTAGTATCATTTAGTCCCAGGAAATGAGTTTTGTCCTGCATGTTTCAAATACATCCTAGCTCTTTTAACAATAAATAAATAAACAAACAAACAAACAAACAAACAAATAAATAAATAAATGCTGAGACTAGAAAAGATTATCAGCAGTGGTTTACAAAGATTTATAGTAGAAATTAAGGAACTTGAGTCATTGTCCTCCAGTTTAGTTGCTGTATTATTCATACTGCTAAATTCTCAGTGCTTATCACCATCTATATAAAAATGACATCATATTCTCTTTACTGATACAAATTAGATTTTAATCAAAGCTTTTTGCTTCAAAGCATTCTGAAAAGTGCAAGGATGTATAGATTCCCATAAAACAGGGCATCATTTTATGAACTGTTTCTCACTGTTACTCTAGAGAAATACGAACTAGAAGGAATTGTCCAAATGACTTTGAAATGCAGATTGTGTATGAAAATAAGCACTAAAAGATACTATATCCTTTCACTTTAGGAAATAGATGCAAGTTTCCTTGGCTCTTGAAATTCCTGTTTTCAACAGCATGACGAAATCCCAGCTAACCTCTCTAAGCAACAGTTTTATATCAGCGGCTTCACAGGCATCTGTTTCTACTGTCAACAACACATCAGAGTTGAAATTCAGACATGTCCTGAACTGGGACCTGATGCTTTTGAGTAGACACCATCATCCAAAATATGTCCCACACCTCCAGAGCAATAAAAGCAGGGAAGAGTGACCTCTGAAAATGGGCCATTCTTCCAGTTGTGATGATTCATGGTTTTGACTTGAATACACTGCTCTCTTCTGATGCTGTTTGGACTGGCCTTGAATTTCAGTGGCTACAAAATATAGATTACCTCTACACATTCTGTTTACAGTTCAGCACACTGCCATGGTTATAGCAAGATCAGAAAATACCGAAAATTCTTGGACGAAAAAAAATAAGCCAGAAAACGTTAATACATGGTCACAGAAAAAACAATGATGCTGTTTTCTCGATAAGAGGAAGAGATCTTCACAAATACAAAGAAATGAGTTGTTTCATTTTGGTAGTTACAGATCTCTCTGTACAAATTAAGCATTGCTTCAAACAGTGCAGACAAGAACCACTCTGCCTATTTTAGCACTGAGGAGAAGCATGATTAGAAATGTACAGAGGCCAAAACAGCTGTTCCACTGGAAAAAAGTGAGATTTAAAGAGAAGTATTCATTCCAGCTCTAAGTGAAGACTAAAGTTACTGGAATTCTTAAAGCAATAAAAAAAGGCTCTGTGTACATGGAATTGTTAGTATCTAACAGCACATATAAAGAACAGAAAAGTACACATGGAAATGCGAAAGTAAAACACAACATTTTGATGTTGTTCAAGCTTTCAGTAATCATCCTAAACAGAAGTTTAGTAAAATCATTTTGTATGTATGTGTGTGGTGAAATATTTTCCTGTCCAAATTTGTGCCCAAGAACTTGAGGCATACAAAACCTAATATAGGATTGCAGGTGAAAAATGCTTAAATAATGCTTTTCTCAGTTAACTATGTCCTGTCTGCATCATTTTTTAGAGCATTTGCTCTTGATTCACTTTAGATTGTGGAAATCTTCATGTCTTTAATAGTTAGCCGTCATTGATAGCATTTTTTTTAAAGGAAGAAAAGTTGACAAAGGTATCCTTGTCAGTGTTTGTTCCTGTAACTCTGGATAAATTCTTCCTGCATCAACTGCAACTGCAGTATGAGAGTTACAATAGTGTTTCAAGGCTATGTCTTTTGCATTACCACTTTCAGATGTATTAGCAACATTGCTTTTTAATACCTGCAGTAATTCTTGCTGCACTCCTGTATATAATTTGTGAACTCTAGTGGATTTATTTGTTAAATATAAGCTAGTTTGTATAGAGAAAGATTTTATAATGAGCCCTATGTTGGGCAGTGATGTGTTGAGACCCTTTGCATTCAGTTTTCTGGAAACTATTGATGAGGCCTTTGGAGCAGCCAAATTTGCTGTATGCAACGGTCTAAAGCAAAGTAATAAAGATCATTTTTTTTCCTCATGAAATTTTCTGTAATTTATAATAAAATAAAGACCAGAAGCTAAACCCAGCAGCCCTCTTGTACAGGCATAAATGATAATAATAAAAAAAGACAAAGGAAATACTGTAAAATCCATTTAACAGACTAAGAAGGTACAAAGCTTTACCAGTTGCATTACCTAAAGTCAAAGAAGAAATACACAGCACTATTAGTGACTGAAAAAAAAAAGAAACTTCAGAAGCCTCCAGAAGCCAAAAAGTTATCATTCCTTCTAGAATCTATGAATCTTCTTTGTTACCATACTCAAGTCTCTATCAATGATATACGCACTGTTGCAAACTGCCAACCACAAAGGAAAAGGGAAAAGTACTTGCCTTGTTGTAGCAAGGTTCATTATTCCCTTTTCTGACAGGATTGTAGAAAGCAGTTTTCTTTAGTCCCAAGGTATTTCACCTGCTTCTGCAACACAAATGCATTCCTCTTATTTTCTGCTTCTTTGGTTACAGAGAGAAGAAAAGATCACTCTTCTGGACTGTAAAGACCATGGATTTGTTTTGCTCTACACATTAATTTGGAGCCTATGTCTTCGCAGGCACAATTTTTCAGTCTTTCATTGAAACACTGCAAATTACTTCCATGAAGCCCGTGAGAGGAGCTGTAATATTTTCTAGCTATAACCATGTCATGAGTGTTGAATATACTCAGCCTTGTGCTGAACATGAGAAGCTCATTCACTCCTACAGACTATTGGCACTGCAAATAATACCTAAATTCTCCTCTAGGTAATGTATAAAAGGCATGGAGAAAAAATAAATACAGAAAAGAAGTCTCTGTTCACCTTTATACATCCTTTAACATGTCCACTGTCGGCAAGCTAGGAAGAAAGCAAAGTTCTCATTAGTTCTACTTGCTCTTTCCTATTTATCATTTAACTTTTACAAATACGCTAACTTCTAAAAATACTAGAAGGTGCAAAGTTATCTTGACTATCTTGACCAGGTATTTTAAAATCCTTTTATCTGCCTTTGATAAGCAAAAGTTGATTTAAGAGGGATCCTCCTAAGAGGTGAAAAAACATTTTGATATCACCATAATGCATACGTCTGAACACACAGGTAGGAATCAATTTTGAAGCTTTTAAAAAACATCACTATGGAGTAGACACAGTGATGATACAATGGAACTGACAACAAATGCCTTTCCAGTGGAAAATACAGTGCTATTAATTCATCACAGCAAAAGAATGCAGCATAATTCATCTTATCAACAACTTATAATTAAAACACAATCCAAGACTTGAAGAGTCCTAATGCACTGAAAAGTATAAATTGAAGATCAAATTGGGAAGTATGGCATGTTACATAAGAGTCAGTGTAATTGGTTAGTATAGGAGCCATGCATATATATATCTCTTATCAAGGATATACAAAAACACTTGCATATATCCTTGATTTTTCAGTATGGTTCTATTCTATTATCTATCATCGCAAGATGAATTGTGCCAGACAGACAGACGGGCATGGGCAAGCACATGACAAAACTATGACAGGGAGAAAATTTCCGAGGCATTCACATGTCTTTTATGGTCTGGATCAACATTTTCAACACCAATGTTTCCATCTACCCACAATTGAAAACTAACCAAAAGCTTTCAAAACGCTTCCTGTAAATATTTATTTTCAACTGCATAGTATGAGAGTGCTCCCATGGTCCACCTTTGACAAATGGCCTGGATAACAGCCCTTGTAAAGATAGGAATGCAAGTGTACACAGAATGAGCGAATGAAATAAAACAAAACTATCACGGAGGAGATTTGAGCCAAATTCTTCATATTAAAGTGAAAAAGAACCATCAGCGGGATTAAATAACAAGTGAGAAACTGTAGAGACTTCTGAAACAAGAAAGCAGTCAGACTGAAAAGAATTGTGTTATAGAAGCATCAGCACTTGTAACAGAGAAGAGATCTTAAGGTTGATGCAGAGGTAATCAAAACCTGGTTCAATGCTGGCATAAGTTGTCCCAAAAGCAATACATCCTCTGTCAAGGCCCAACAGAGCATCTTTGACATCAGGTACAACGAACAGTCACACTCCAGCCAGGAGAGTGAGACCTCAGGGTCCATCAAGCAGGGACCCAGACTTGGAGTGGGTGTACTTCACTCGGGGGAGGGGGGGCATTGAGGGGGTGGGGTCTGAGAACATCACTGATGGTTAAGAGTATTAAAATTTGGGGGATTAGTTACATAGCAGTGTTTAGAAATTTGTAAGCATTTGTTAAGACTTTATAAGGCTCTAGGTTTGGGGCTTATCTGATATTGCTCCTGAATACACAGTTCGCTGATTGTCTGTTAATTATTACATGTTGTTAATTATTTGGTAAAGTATTTTGATCCTAATCTGATTTAAGCTATGTGATTTGAGCAGTGGTTCTATATGAAGCATAATTTTACATATCTCAACATTTTCATTTTTCTCTCCCTAACTTTTCAGCTGGACAAAGTAAGAGTAAAAACGAAAGAAATTATTCAGCTTGGAAACTTATTCAGCTTGGAAATTTTCAGCTGGTGGCAGTGGCATTTTTTCTGTGCACGATACCCCAGACTTCTCAGGTATACTTTGAAATCTGAGAACCAGCAATCTCTAAATTCTATTTGTCACAGCCAATCATATAATTAACCTCACATTTTTTACAATTTCCTAAAAATTATTTAGCTATTGTTCAAAAAACTTCCAGGGAAAACTGAATAACATTACTAACTCTGTTTGCAATGGGAAACTCAGAGAATTTAAGTCAAGAATAACCCAGGTTCATACAAGTAGGTCCTAGTTTTGGAGACAAGTTATTAATCTTCCTGAGAAAAATCTTTTTTAATTTTAGGGATTTCTGTGAACTAATTTAACTGTCCCGATTTCAGTTGCGCCCCCCACCCCGAGAAATATGCAGTAATACTTGATTATCTACTGCACAGAAGTCAGTATTTCTTAGCTGCTTTCATTAATCCAAAACCGCCCATCAGTTTACTGGTTCCCACATTTGATGACTGGGTTGATTAATTAGTTCATGGAACTTATTAAAACTAGTCAGGAGAGAAGGGAATAATTTGCAAAAATCCTACCTTTTGAAGATATTCAGGGCTCTGACTCATGACCAGGGAACGCTTGCATTGAGGTGGCAATCATGCAATCGGTTTCCAGCAGACAACAGGGAAAGCGCAGCTGCTTGTGTGCCAGCTACTGAATAACCACAAATTACAGCCTGACATATTACAGAAAACCAAAGGGCAGTTTTGATTTACCTCAATACTGTGATATTTCAGCTTTCCCTTGTTATTAATGCTACCAAACAGCTTAGAGCAGTCTGTATCTGGGACACAGGTGAGCAGTAGGTTAGGAGCTGCTACATCCATCTTCTATTATGCAATTGTGATAGCAATTTAAATGCCTGAAAATTCCAATTATTTCTAGAATTGATTTTTTTTAAAATGGCAATATTGAAATGAAACATTGCATGAGGGAAAAAAGATGACTAAAAGCATTAAATTTCAGAAGTCAGCTATAATTTGGATATTGCCAGTGTAAAGGGCTACCAAAACAAGGTATTTCTCTCTGCAACACTAATTCTCCACAACATTACATAGCCTGTTATTTCATAACTATAATGTATATATAAATTTATTGTGAGAGTGACAAGGCACTGGAACTGGTTGCTCAGAAAATTCATGGGTACCCCATCCCTGGAAGTGTTCAAGGCCAGGTTGGAAGAGGTTTGAGCAACCTGGTCTAATGAAAGGTGTCTCTGCCTACGGCAGGGAGGCTGGAACTGGATGGGCTTTAAAGTCTGTTCCAACCCAAACAACTCTATGATTTTATAATATAAGAAAAACCAGAAAAATATAATTCATTTCCAGTTTTCATTGGATAATTTATTCACCACTCCCCTAAATATATCTTATGCAGACATTTGTTTTTATGCACTTCATTTCTAACATTTCCTGAGACAGATAATTATTTTAGTTGTAGTTTTATACTACATTTAACAGAAGCTAATAAAACAATGCACTTTCAAAGGTAAAAATGATTTCTTATAAGCTGAGTTGTCAGTTATAAGTGCTTCTCATACTGCATTAATTCACACCATTCTCGTGCAATTAAAACAGGATTTACTATTGGAATTCTCCCATACATTCAGAAGCCTACTTCTGAATATCACAACTACAATACAAAACAACACATTTTATTACAGAACTCTAGAAGACAGAACAGGCTTAATTATAACAGCTTTTGTAAACCCAGTGTGTTCTTAATGAATCATATCTCACTGCTGAAACTTTTACTCCATTTACAGAGATGAGGGCCAAAACAGATCACATGGTCATCATTTAAGTCCACCTCCTTTAAACAAAGCAGAGGGACAGGCTTGGAGATTTAAGGACAGTACGAGCTAATTATTCAGCTATTAGTAGAGTCTGGTTTATTTTGATATCCTTCTAACAGGAGATCTTTTCAGAAAGCAGTGTTTCCAAAATAAGCAGAGTATTAATAGAATAGAATTCTGAAGTTTAGAAGTGTATGGCACAAATAAAAACAGTAAAGTGTAGAACAGATCCGTTTAACAGTACCTGCAAATCACCATCCACAGGTATTCTTCTGTCTCTGCAATGCAGTGCTTCTCAGAAGAAACACTGTGATTCCCTCAGTTTGAGAGATATATGGACAGTATATCAACAGGCTTACATAATATGCGATATTTGTAGCTGAAGTCACCTAAGTGAGATTTGAAAACAAACTATAAAATTTTCTTTTCTCTGGCTTTAGTATGTCCTAGCGTGACCTTCAACAGAACAATTTTCAAAGAGCAAGTTCTAAATTCTGTGAGCTGATACTTCTGGGTTTGACCAAGAAGCAGAGAGAGAGACGTAGAGAGAGAGCGATGCTGTTAAGAACTGAACTTTGCAGTATTCCTCACTGGAAACAAAACAGAGAATTCTAAATTATTGACTTTTTTTTTTTTGACAGAGGAAGTGACAGAAACTCTGTTAAGGTTTATAGTACCACTTTGCACATCCCACTGGTCTGACTACTTAGTATTCAGGCAGAATATAATTTTTTATCTGAAATATCTAACACCTAAAAGCAACCACAGTAAGTTTGAGACATCTCTGGTCCTGATTCTAATCCATTCTACATGTTGCAGTTTATGACATAACTCAGAAATATCAGTTACAGGTGCTGTTTTACCATGTAAACCAACAAGTGTAATCCAGAGCATATTATGCATCTGAAAATAAACCTTTACCAAAATCTACCATCTTGGCAGAAGAAAAAAAACCCACTACATTTAAATATCATAAAGTGATGTAAAAATAAGTTTGAATGAAAAGAACTCTTTCATTGGACTGATTATGATTAGCTTTGCAAAGCAAAGTAATCTGCAGTGGAAAATCGTAAGAAAGGAAATTAATGTCTCATTACACTGCTTTCTTAAAGATAATATCAAAGCTACTCAATAAGTGCAGATTTTGAAGTAGCGTGTCAATAACACAGAAAGAGATGTCTATTTGCAATTGAGTGTTTAGCACTTTGGCAAAGCATGTTTCAGAAAAAATACAATAGATGCTACTCTGGTCACTCCATATTGTCAACTATTGACGCATTCAGTGCCTCCGCTATAAAAAGGACAATAACTGATTTAAACTTAATCTGTTAAGACCTGTAATTGATTTTCTTATTTGCAGGGAAAGAAAAGAAAAATTAAACCTTTCTTCCTTCCTGTTATATATGTAATAATGATGGCAATGAAAAACATTATGATATCAAGCAGCACCCTAAACAGAACACACATCGCCATCTGATAATAGCATCCCAGTTACTATAATGTACATATATTTGCACATATATTATCCTAGTGTTCCCTAGTTTTTACAAGGTTACTGAAGGTAACGGAGTGTTTTCACAGATCACAAACGACAGCTATAAGCACGTGAGAGGTACTGCTAAGGACTCAAGGTGGTTGTTCATCCCATGACATTGCATTTGGCAGATGATCTATGACTATAGGGATCCTTTGCCCCTACTTATAGCTCATTCCAACTTTCTTCCTTTCTTCCTACTCTGCAAATGAAGCACTGTGGAGTGCTGCTTCATCACCCTGACACTTTGCACTAGCTCACTGCATTGTCAGCCATAGCTACCCAAATTTGAAATATGCTTCTGTTGCCTTGGTGCTCTATCAATACACACACCAAGGGAAAGGGGAAGGGAGGAGTAAGATTTTGTCACGTACAGGTAATATATTGATTCTTTGAACATAAACTTCATTTGTGAAAGCATGTACTCACTTTCATGCTTTTCCCAGAAGATTACCAAAAGGATCACCAAACACCACAAACTTTTTAAAATCCAGCTGTCTTCCTGATCTGAAGATAATATTGATTTCTAAATAAAAACCACAGTACCCTGAAAATTACTACTGTGCATCAGTCTCATTGCAGCTACAAATATTCCAGTCAGAAATTATTTTAATGGATTTCCTCTTCCACATAAATAATTTCCTTCTCGCAAAATGTGTTTCTTATATAAATATCATTTGATCTAAGAAATAATCTCGTTTAGTCTGGGACAATAAACTGATTTAATCATAGTAGATTTTAAGAAGTGTGAAGATTTGGGGGTTTTTTTTCTGCATGTCATTCATAGTTATTCGGAAACAACAGATTTTCTTATCAATACCTTTACCATTAAAAACCATAAAACCATAGATCACGTTATAAACGTGGGGGACAAGGTCTAAGCTGATGTAAGGAAGCCATTACATCTTTACTAGACATCACAGGAATAGTTGGTTTTAATTCCTTATCCTCCCTCTAACGCTGTACACAAAATTATTAAAGGCAACAAAGATGATGAAAGGACTAGAGAACGTGATTTATGGGCAGCAGCTGAGGATTCATCTTAGCAGAGACTGAGTGATCTCTTTGCTCTCTACAGATTCCTCATGATGGGAGAGAGGTGATGATCTGTTCTCCCTGGTGTCTGGTGAGAGAAACGCAGGGAACTGCTTATAAATGAACTAGGGGAAGTTCAGATAGATATATTAGAAAAAAGTTCTTCACTCAGATGGTGATCAGGCACTGGAAGAAGCCCCCAAGGGAAGTGGTTATGGCCCTCAAGAGGTATTTGGACAACATTCATTAGATACATGGTTTAACTTTTATGTTGCCTTGTATGGAGGCAGGAGTTGGATTCTATCATCCTCATAAGACCCTTACAAATCAGGATATTGAATTAAAGTTGAAATTAATTTAAATTAATTACAGTCCATTCATGATATTCATGAAGTACAAGTATGTCTTATACACTCTAACTGGCCATTACAGGCACCCTGCTCCAATGATCAAAGCTCTTCATTCATCCACAAAAAGAGTAAAAATGTGCTGGGCAGCAGTACCTGGTAGCTTGTATCAACGTTACTAATGCAGCCACATTCAGCTGAAGATGCCTATGCCTGACCTTGGTTGCTGCAGATGCAAATGTGAAGGATGTTAGCAAGACAGCTGTGGTAGTGAGTTCCACTATCAGCACCTGTCCTTAAAGAAGTAAGCAGAAGTTATTTCCCCACAATCAGGCATATGCTGCCAGTCCAGGATAGACTTGAGACTAGATACTTACCTAAAAATTGAGCTGAAGAATGCCCCGTCTTAAATGCTGTGATAAATTAGAATCAAAATGGTTTATTTTACATGTTACACTGAACACAGTGTAACATGCTGTTTGCTACATTCTCTTGCTGAACACTAAATTATCTCATCAATGATTCTTCTTCTTCTCCTTCTCTGCAATGAAATCTGATTCCTTAAAAGGAAATTAAGATAATTACAACTTTTTACTTTATGTCTATATTGTGTTTTTTCTTTCAGTTCAGAACACTTAATTTTTCTTTCCATTTGTATAGAAAGAGTCTCTGAAGGATAAAGCTAGTTAAAAGGATCACTTAGTTTTGGTATATTCATGCATCCATATCCACACTTTAGGGTACTCTGATGGAACAAAACTTGATATGAAATCCCAGTCTCGAAGTAAATAGTGAGATCACTAAGTCCTCTTTCCAAGTTTCACCTTTCTGTCACCAGGTAGGCTTGGTTATCTTGCCTTTGGTCCTCACTTAATTCTGACACCATCTGCCGAAGCCACAGGTTCTCTGCTCCCTGTTGTAAATCCATTTTTTCACATGTAGGTCTGGAGCCTCTTCTTCCTTGAGCAGGCTTAGAAATTGTCAAGTAAGAAGCAATGTCCCATCCCTCTTCCTAGACTTCTTAAAAGATCATTGATTCAAATGTGAACAAAGAAACACTGTTCATCATGCATTCTAACACTTAATCCCAGAGAAAAGAGTGCATTTTGATAAGATATGAGTTTAACAATTTATTTTAGTATGTTCTAAAAAGAAATGCTTCCGTCTGCTCCTAATGTAACCCAAGACAAACATAACCCATTATAAAACATTATAAAACAGGTAGACAGAGATTTGAGGCAAAATGTGCATACATAAAAGCAGAAAGAGCACAGATCTTTCTAAGGAGTTATTCAAGAATGATGGGCAATTAAAAACATGTCATACAGTTTCTTCAATAAAGTAGGACAAATAAAATAGTTATTTTAATAAAATATTCAAATTAGTCACATATTCAGGCATGACTCAAACTGCTTGTACTGAACGTGTCCATCAATGGAAAAAAAAGTGGAGAGGTTCTTCCTGATTTCACTTAGCTTTGAATCTGAACCAAGATGACTATGTTATCCCTTGGTTTGATGTTTGTTTTTTTATCGAAAGATGTTTTATGAAGGATAAAAATAGTTCTCATATTTGTGAAATATTTAATTCTCAAGCAATTAACTGCAGCAGTGATATTGTGAATATTATTCGCCACTGTTTTGTGGTATATCACAAAAATAATACATGTTTGGAAGCAACACAAAAAATACAAAGATGGAAAATTTCAAATGAAAAAGTGAATATAATATTTGATATATATTCATCAATAAAAGGGAAAATAAATACAGAAAACAATTAAACAAAAGTAGTTATGAGTCGAATATCTCTTCATTTTCTCACCTTTCTGTATAGCTGTAGTAACAATCTCTTTAAATGCTAACATATTCAAGCAGTATTTGCAAATCTACAGAATATTCATGTAATATATCCTTGAAGTTTTACCAAAAGATCCTTACTTGTAAGTACAAAACTAAGTCACACTCCTCGGAAATGTTTGAAATTTGTCACTACTAAGCCCACTTATTCATTGTTCATACAAGCTATATCTTAACTTCATGAAATAAAGATGCTTTCACCAAAGTTATGTATGTTTTCTCCAACGTAGTGTAACAGCCTATAATCCTACGTGAATGAGGAGACAACAAAGTTACAAACCACCCGTCCTTCCTTATCTCTACCACTGATGAATGAGGAAGTTGACAAGACAACAGCTGAAGGAGCAATGGTGGAACCTTAGTATCTAGTGGCAGGTTTTTGAGAGTCTCATGTTCTTTTCCCTTCATCCTATCATTCAGATGCCTCTGAGATCACAGAATTTTAGTCCATTAGCCTGAGCTGATGCATCAATTTGCATCTCTTGGCACATCCTTCTGTGAGATTAAACTTACACTGAACTTAATGTAAATGTGGGTAACCAATGAAGTTAATTGTTCGTTTGTGACTCTGGAGACTGGTTTTGCTGGTCTATTGCAGTTTTGCCCCCTCAGCCTTCCTTAGCTTTCTTTAGCCTCCTGCTGAGGGGATGGCGTAATTTTTGAAGTTGCTAGAATTCTTTTACCATTATGACCCAAGTAACGTGCATTATTTCACAACTCTAATTCATTAAAAGATATAAAGGGATTTTGTGTTGATGTTCATTAAGATTATACTATCTTGTGGGAGCAGTACATTACTTATGACTGCTTACACTCTGTGGAAGTTGAAATAATAGTGAGATATGCTGTGTTTTCCTCTCTAAGTAGACTGCAATTTACATTTTATTATTTGATTTTTTCACAAAAGTTATAAAAAATAAAAAAAACAATGCTACAGTTATTATAATTAATCTCATGGTAATAAACAATGCTCCCTGTTGGCTACAGAGGCATTTTTCAGTGACACAGCGTATCCTTCACCAGTTCTCAGTCTGTTGGGTTGCCTTTGTGCTACTGTATACAGCTTACAGTAGAAATGGCTTTCTCTCTTTAGGTCTCAAAGCCTAAGCTGGCAACTGTCAGTATCTTCATTTTGTTTATGAGTTCTCTGAGCTTCTATTTGTCCAATGAAAGTAATAGTGGCTGAGTGTCATGGTTTAGCCACAACCTGGTTAGTTTTCGGCAGCTAAAATGATTCGGTTGGGTTCTCAAATTCCACTCCCAAGGGAAAGGAAAATGAGAGGGAAAAGGTTTGCAAATTGGAAACTAAAACTACAGTTTTAATGAAACAATTATAATAATAGTAATAATGATTAAAATAATTAGACAGTAATGAAACATGTACAAATATCCAAGATTGCACCTCCACCCCTTGATGACCATAGGTCACCAGAACTACTGTAGAGCAGACACGGGAAATGGGTCCATTAGGAGGGAGCTGAGCTGAGGAACTGCATTCAGGGATGCACAGATCCAGGGTCAGGAACAGTCAGACAAATGAGGTCCTCACTGGACATCGGCCATCGCAGAAGAGAACAAGACCCTTGTGATCTCTCAGTTTTATCCTGAGTATGATTTATATGGGTCACCTGTCCTGTCCACCCCTCCATGTAGGTGCAGCCTTCTTCGCTAGCAGAAGGATGGCCTTGATTACTAGGGAAAATAAGTATAAACACTGGCCTTTCTGCATACCAATATTATCTCTTCTGGAGAGAAACTGTCTAAATAAAACCATGTAGTTAGCTTTCAGAAAACGCAGTTTATTTAGACTAAAGCCAAGCTAGAGTCAGAGCAACCCCAGTTAACTCAAACCATAACACTGAGAAACAAAGATCAGATTTTAAATAAAAGTTTATCCCTAAAATTTTATTTAATCACATGGATGAAGCATCCCAATTATCATTAATAATTACAATGAATAAACTAAGAAATTTAGAGATGCCAAGAACTCTGCACGCATGTTTTGGGATTTGTTGGAAATTTTCGTTTGAGAAAGGGAAAGAAATATGTTGCATGCTGCTTTTTGCTCTTTCAAATTGCCTCCTGCTGATGATATTGAACGTCCCAATTGTCACCAGCACCTTGAGGCCTGAGGCTGTCATCTGAAAGTGAAACATCTGCACAGCAGAATGCATTATCTTACAAACTGACTCAGAGAATACGACATTTTTAATGTCCAGTTTGCCCTTGTGTAATCTCTTTTATGATACATAGTTTCTTTTTTCTCACCCAGCATTCCATTCTCTATCATAACCTGTAGTTAAGACCTTTCATTTCAGCTCTGGAGGAAATCTGAATACTGAGAAATGTGACTCAAATGCATGTATACATCGGGCAGGGAAAAGAACAGCTGTAACTCTAGGTTGACATTTTTAGGGAGATTCCAGCCAAGTGTACTAGCAATCATTTCTTTAATATAACTCTTCTCTAAGAGCTCACTTGAATTAATGATTCAATGGGTGATTAAATTATTTTGTTGCTTCCTTCTACAAAATACATCCTCTACTCAACACAGAGTACTACAAAAATTAAGAACACTACAGTTTGTTCTCTCAAAACTCAACATTTTGCCAAACACAGATAGATAATGAAAGGCTATACATAGCAGAACTAACAGCCCCTCTCATCATAGCCTTGTGGAACAAACTTTTAAAAGAGATTTACAGAAGTGTGAAAAATCTACTTGTGTGTGTCATATCATGGCTTAAAAAATGGGCAAGCTATGGCACTGCAGCAGTATGTGACATTCAATATGTTTTTAAAAGAGCTTTAGAATAAAACATAGATCAGGAAAGAAAGAGAATAAAGTTGAATATCCATTGTTATTCTGATTAAGCAGTCTTTGTTAATTAGCATGGAAATTAAATTACATGGTCTTCAAAGCATGGAACAAGTAAGTGGCATGTTACATGAGCATCATCAATAAAAATCACTTTTGTGAGTAAGCCAGCAGAAAGGGTATTCTATTTTTTGGGGGGTACTTTTTATGGCTTTCTGCTAAAATAAAAAAATGGCTTTGGCTAGGAAATCCTGTAAGAGTTGTTCTTGCTCTGTAGAAATGGCAAAGTAGTACAATTTTTAAAAAAGAAAATAAATAATAAACCTGGTAGGTTTGCGTAGACAAGAACTGCATTAAATTTGATAGTTACACACAGCTTAGAATTTGTTGTCTTAAAACACATTCATTCCTACTTTTAAAATCAGTATCCATGCAGAAGTGAACATGTTTTAGAATAGCTGAAAAATTCATCTTCACATGAGATGACCTTTTAATTCACATTTCTGGGAAAAAAAAGTGTTCTAGCCAACTTTTTGGCAGTACTTAGGGAAAAGTGGGAATAATAAATTATTGAAAAAGTGAAAGAGTTTTTCGGGGCAGGAGGTTTGGTTTATTTTTCTATTCCTGTTGGCTTGTTTAATTTTGGCTTGCTAGGTTAATATTCTTCCTCCATATTAAGCTTCTTGAGTAACAATTACTTGAGTGGTTTTTAATTAACTGCCACGCTGCTTATAGGCAAAATTTACTGTGATTATTTGCAAAGTAATTATTTCCACACAAATACTTGTAGAGAGGAATTTGCATGGGGAGAAGGGGGGGATCTTTTGTATTACCTCAACTGTCTCACGTAGAGAATTCATAACCACTCCCAGACAAAAGGGTTTTAAAATGCAGAGTGAAATGCAGAGCATTAAACTAGCAGGTTTCTTTATGACTTAATTAGAATATTGCATGATATACTACAAGTCGGTTTTGGTAATTAAGCAGCTCCAAACCATGAACTAAGGGAGATTTCTCCTGGAGTGAGGATCACACTACTCGTTCTCAGGATGCTGCCACAATACCCTTCTGCTTTTGGTAGTATGGTAGAAGAGAGTAGCCATGAGTTGCTTTTCCATTTATACAATATATGGCATAGATTTTTCTGTCTTCTGAGTAAAGAATTAATCTGAATTATTGGCTACCATGGTAGAGGTTTTAGCTGCCAGAAGCTACCATTAGCAAAGCAGAGTCCTTTCCTCAAACCAGGAACAGGAAGAAGATTTTGGTCTATAGCCTGGATTCAGGCTGGAAGAAAACCACCATAGCGTATTTAAAAGTTTTCAGAGGCAAAACCTTGTTATCACTTGGTTCTGTAAAAGGAAAGACTCAAAGGAATTCCTGTGCAATTTGTGCTTAGTAAGAAACCTTTTTGTCATCACCCTTTCAAATGTCTGGATAGGTAAGCAGATAAGAATTAATTTTGTAACAAGGGTTATTGCAGTGGAGTCTAAGTCTGACATTGTTAAAGCAAGTGTCAGAGAACTGGTAAATAGAGATATACCAGCTGCATTTTCCAAATAAATGAAAAATATAGAAACAATTCTTGCTGTTCACAGATACTGCACAGTGAAACACACAATGCTTTTTTTTTTTTTTTGCATTTACCTTCAGTGTGGGTGTTTTATGTTTTCAATGGCACTTTTCTCAGGGAAGTGACAGCTATGGCAACTGATGACAACATCAAGAATGCGCTTTTATAATTATTGCCTTACAATGGCGAAAAAAAAAAGTCGATGAAACCAATAACATCTAAATAAGCATTATCGTATAGATTAGTGTGACCTGCAGGTTCAGAGAGACAATTTTCACAATTTACTCTGCTTTTGTGAGACCTCACCTGGAGTCCTGTATTCACTTCTGGGGCCTTCAGCACAGGAAGAACATGGATCTGTTGGAGCGAGTCCAGAGCAGGCCAAAAAGGCTGGAGCACCTCCCACATGAGGACAGGATGAGAGGGTTGGACTTGTTCAGCTTGGAAAAGAGAAGGCTCCAGAGAGACTTGAGAGCAGCCTTCCAGTACTGAAAGGGGCTACAGGAAAGATGGGAAGGAGCTCTTTGTCGAGGAGTGCAGGGATGGGACAGGAGGAAACAGTTTAAAACTGAAAGAGAGGAGGTTTAGATTAGATATTAGGAAGAAATGTTTTCCTGTGAGGGTGAAGAGGCCCTGGCCCAGGTTGCCCAGAGAAGTCGTGGCTGCCCAATCCCTGGAAGTGTTCAAGGCCAGGTTGGATGAGGCTTTGAGCACCTTGATCCAGAGGGAGGTACCCTGTCCTTGGCAATGGGGTGAAACTGGATGGGCTTTAAGGGCCCTTCCATTCTATGATTACTTGATGTTACATTATCTGCAGTTCCTCAATCTAAACACAGCTTTTCCGGAATATCCAAGCTTTCTTAGCTTCTACAGTCAAGAATTCCTAGGATCTACAATCAAGACTCCAGTATTCCAGTATCAAGCCAGCTCAAATCACAGTGGTACCGTTTATACCACCAACAGGAATAACAACGTTAGCAAACAGCTGCTACACTTAATCTATTAGTGACGCCTCTTGTAAAAGGCTTGTTTGAAATGCAGTTTGCTCATTTGAAAATGGAATTCAAAGAGAAAACATTTTCAATGGCCTGCCAGAGCAATTGGGAAAATATGAATAAACAAAATCACAAACTTCCTTCCTTCCTGTGAAAATTTATTAGTGTAGATACAACTGGAGGGACTATAGGAAGGTATTTCCCTGAAAATATAATACTTGTCAGTCATTCCTTATTCAAGGAAGTGTGTTGATCATTATACAAGAAGTGTTTCTTCTGCTAGTTAGGAGCATTTTCATGCTAGGCTTAAACATAAAGAAGCAAAGCCAAAAATAAAACCAAACCAAAAAAGTACATTACATCCTTATGGAAGGATTTGATCTAATGTATTTTCAGAATGACATCTGAAAAAAGACATCAGGCATGTAAGGCACAAGGAAGCAGTGAAAATACTACAAATTAACTGCACATATAAACACAATTCTCACTATTTAGTAGGTTGATACATAGACATTTTCTGGTCAGAGTTTCAGCAAGGAGTCCAGTGAATTATTAGGAAAACTTGTACCCTTTTGGGCCTTGAGTTAAACACCTGATTCAGTGATGTCATCAAATAAAACAAGTTCAGCATATTTTTTCTACATCCAAGGGAAAATCATTCCTATCACATGGAATGAAATTTCTGTGGCATCTGTTCAAGAATGAAATGGATTGCAGCACAGGCTAGGACAGTCAAAGTGGGAAAAGCACTTGTCTACAAAGAGAAGGTCTGAGTGATGCAAAAAAGTGAGTGAAGTATGCAGTCATGCAAACACAAGAAAATATTTCTGAAGCCTGTTTTGGAGAGCATTTTGGATATTCTAATACTTTGGATTCTCTGACATACAAAACTGACTCATGAGAATGGACAAAAAGGTCCTGACATGAAGTCATGAAGCAGTGGGTGTGAAATACAGACTTTAACATAACAACAAGGAAAAAATAAAGAAAAATAAACTTTTATGTGTATATATAAAGACAGTGTTGTAAGCTGTCTTTAGTGTAATTGTTTTTCATTCTCTGAAATCCAATTTCTATATCAATTAGTTAAGTCAGAATCACAGTTTATTTTGGAAAAAATATATAATTTTACTGGGTGTCCACCCTAATAATTCTTCATAAGTAAATTATACTAGAATTTTACACAGAAAGAGAACAAAAGGGACAGGCAATGAAATTACAGAATGTAATATAGTTTCAAGGTTTGTGATATCTTTTATGGGCCAAATGTATGTCAATTTTTGAATGGCATTACTTTGAGTACAAGTACAAGAGAAGTGACATGTGAATCTAATTTGTCCCATGATAAGGCAAGACAATAAGAAAAAAGCCCTGGTGACAGTGTAATAATATTACCGTGAAACACTGAAGCTGTTAATTCTGTGCTACTTCTGAAGGATGGCAATCCTTTTCTTTAGTCATTTTTCCTACGACACTCAACCTGCTCCTGGTACTCTCTGACAACAGGAAGCTATTCAAGACTTCACAAACTTCTCTCATATCCTCTCCCCAGTTGTCTGTGGAGAGGTCTTTCCTTTTACTCTGAGCTAGGGAAGCATATATGAGTAATGTTGACATGGATGGACCATCACTGTAGCAGTGGGCAAAATAGAGTTCTCTGTTTCCTTCATGGAGTTTCCTTAAAAATTCTAAAATTCATTTTAGCCTGTTTGACTGCTGAGCATTGAGTCAGGGCTTTGTAAACCTACTAACATACAGTAGTAACGCTAGTATAGAGTCAAAGACAAACAAGTACTTAGTTAATCCACTAACTCGTCTGTCAAGCAGCTTTTACAACACATATCCAGCCATCAGTCATTTCACTGAAGGCACAGTAAGATTTTATCTTAAGTAGTGTAATTACATGATCACTATAAATTAAATTTCCTTTCTCTTGATCACCCACAAGTAAGTTAAGAAATACTTGATTCTAGCTAAGGACTTGGAGTACTTCTCCCACCTCCACTCTCCTATGGCTAAACTTGGAAAACTAATACGAAAAATAAACAGTAATGCTTTTGTGTAGTTTTGCATTTCCCCTCTACTGGGAGCAAAAGAGAATATAATGTAATAAGAGATCTTATTTGACTTCTCCAATGGTGAAAATAATGGTTTCAAGATAGGAAAGATATTTCCAAGTAAACTATGGCACAAAAACCAGCAGACTACTTGCTGGTTTCCCAGCATGTGGTGTAATCATTGATTACTCCTTTCCAAGTAATATCATTTTAAATCATGTGAATTCAGGATTTTATCTGGTTAAACCAAATTAGTTTTTAATAATAACAATTCATTTTTAATTATAGTGTATGAATGGAAGACTGAAGTGTGAGATGAAAGAGCTGAAGCTGAGATAAGAATGAGAATTCCTTTTTCTTTCTGGCTTTACAGATCTCAACCCTTGAACACTTCACAGATAATTCATTTCTGAAATGCTCAGTAATTTAAATTACATGGAACCTATGCTTGTTACCCTTTTCATCTTAGATTTTGGCACAGTTTATGATTGTTATGTCATGAACCTCTATATGCTGCTTTCACAACTAAACAAGGTGCCTAAATACATCTCAGGTACAAAACCACTGTACAACTGGTAAGGTAAATTTACAGTCACACACAAAGCAATAGTCCTTATTTGGCATGGGGTTATTATCAGGTGTGTAAGCAATGCTAAAGCTGAGATCAGGCTTGGCATACTTAGTCATCTTATATGAAACCTTCTCATTTTTACTGTCATGGTCATTTATTTTATGCTATATGAGCCTTTATTCCTATTGCTGTGGTACTTGCCTTTTAAGATAGGGAAAACAATGTGCTGATTGAAAAAGAGATTAGAAAATTCTATCTAGAATGCTTTGGGAGATGAGAGAATTTAGAATATTGTCAATAGGTTCATGATCAGAAGCAGAAAGTCCTTTAGCATGTTCCCAATACTTCCAAGGATCTTAGAAAAGGATTTATTTTATTATGGGCAAAGATTGAAGTAATATATATAATTATATGTGTGCATAGGTGTATGTGTGTATATTTACACTATAAACATAAATTAGCAACACAAGATCTCCAAATTTATTGAGGACAAAAGAAACCTCTCTCCCTCATGAGACTGAAATTATTTCTATTCACTCATAATATTTTAACAGAAGATAGAAAGCCACTTATCAGCCGTATAAATTGAGCTGGTTATTAGTCAAGCAGTTTTAAAACAATTCAAAGGCCTTAATTTCCTTCTCTCCACCCCTAGACCCCAAAGCTCTCATTCCCGCACTCAATTATCGCAGCCACTGACAGCCACCTCTCAACTCTTATCAGCTTCGCACACTCCATCTCCACATCAAATCAAGTAGCAACATGCTTTACTACCCTAGTGTCCTCGGTGCACAACTTTACTCCAATAAAATCACACAGGCAAAAAGCAGCCTGCAAAACCCTAAGATAACACCTGCTAGTGAGTGAGACGCTTAATAGTCAATGGAAATTAAGTACCCACAGAACTGGTTATTTAGGAGAAAATAATTTTATTAACCTGAAATTAATACCTCATTTTTTGCCAAAAATCAGTCCACATCAGAAAAAAAAGACTAGTTTTTTTTCAGTTAAATTAATTCACAAAGTGATACTCTTAGGAGGCTAAGGTGGGATGGAAAATAAGCTTAAAATCTGAATACCCTGTAAAACAAATAGATCAACATATCAATAATAATTTTGAAGTCCTACCATATAAAGAAAACAAAATTCTCAATCAAGTGAAAAGTCTGAATCCACGAAGGTTTCTCATAGGTATATCCCTGTCAGTGAAATTAGAGCATCTCCAAAGAAACAGAGACAGAGAAAACAGCAGGATCTGGACCCTAGAGATGTATTTTATGTCAGTCCTGGGGAGGGGGGAAAACAATGTTGATAAGGAACACCTTTTTCAAAACCAGTACTGACAGATTAGACAAAATAAATATTCTGTTTCCACTTTTTCTTCCCCACCTAGATATTGAAAACTCAAAGTAATAAAATTTGGGTCAGTTCCATACATTTCTGGCCTTTCTGATCTGGCAAACACCCACAGCCATGCCATAGGGCACTGGATTTTTTTCAGACTTTAGAAGTTTTAAATATTCTACCAAGGTCTAGGTTTTTTCCTCACTTTCTCACATGCATAAACATACAAGTCTTTCTCTCCTTCATCACCAAAATGCTTTCTTTTCAGGTACAATTATTTTCATATCTGTCTGAAGTTATGACAGAACAGACTGAACTGCTGTTTGATTTCCTACAAATTCTACATGTGGACTCAGCATTTTGAGAGGGATATGAGAAATAGAGTGACAATAATGGCCTTCCTCCTTATTCTTGAATGAAGACACTGTACAGACTTAACGCAACATGACTTCCTATAGTGTCAGCTGTGATTGGCATACCAGAGAAGTGCAAGGAGTCCATTCACTCCTTGTCTTCTCAAATAACAGTGTGTTAATACCTCTTATCAGGATTCTACAGTGCTAGGATTGATTTCCTTAAAAGTATCTGGTTCTTGAAATGTGTCACTCTAAGACGATGTCAGTTAAAACTAAGTAAAGTTAGGTTACTAAGTGATGGAGTAATCCTTAAAACACTAAAGGCTTTAAAAAATATGAGAGAAACAAAAGAAATCTGTATTTATCAATTTTAAAAAAATATTTCAAATATTTGGGCCTATGATTTATCTAGAGGAACAGCAACAACTCTGCAGATATACCATAAATATTGCTGTCAGAGGGAAATAAGGAGGTGATTTATTTCTCCTCGATCCCTTAAGAAAGGCATCTTATATAGGCTATACGCTCTGGCTCCAGGGAACTTAATATAGCACTTGTGTTCTGAAACTGAAAAACATAAAGCTGAGGGAAGTTCTTACAGTTTTTTTCTTTTTACATTGTGAAATTTTGCATTCACTAACATTACAGGGTAGTAACCATTGTTCATCTATTGGAAGCAAACACTCAAATAATTTTGCAGCTATCCAGTATGAATAAATAGTTTCTTCTGATTGTACTGCGTTAAATACAGGTATTCCTGATCTTTTAAAGGCACTGTAACGTAAATATAGTCTTTAGCTTTCTTAAAGATTAAGAAAATCCCTAGATGAGAATTTTTAATAGCCTATAGGTTGATCTGTGACAGGTTATTATATAATTGCAGTGGAACTATGCATGGTTTTTACTTGAATAGCTCAAGAGTTTGCTATGATTGAAATAATTGCAGTTATAGCATAAAAAACAGTGGTCTGATCTTCTAATACTTAAGTATCTCATATTGATTTAGGCCAGTAAAGTGCAGGAGAAACAGACAGCACCTAGTTAGGTGAAAACACATCACTAACTCCTGAAATTCTCACATTCCTTCACCTTGGACTTTTTTTTACCTTTTTATTTTTACAGTCCAGCTGTCACTCCTGGACTTCTCCATATCCATGACTAAAAGTAAAAAGTACTGATTATGAAGAGACACCTTTTAGGATGCCCTCACTAAGTGGTTTGAACACTTTTAAATCTCCAATCTTTATACCATTTGACCCAACTACTCTATTTGCAAACGTCGCTGCTGTTTAGTCTGAGTAGGATGGGAGGATGTGACATACAGCTTTTTACCAGTGATATCACTTTCTTTTCCATGTAATTAGTCTAGAAATAATTCACATGAGTCATCACTCCATTTAAAGGCTGGTCTTACTGAACTTTCATTCCTACCTAGCCCTTCAAAGCATGACCCTTCTTGCTGCAATAAAAAGGGCAAAAATATTTAGAAAGAGGCATCAAACTTTGACAGTATTAGACATTATGTACTGCATCACAAAGCAAAGAGAACCTGGCAGGTGGTCAGTTTGTCATGCATTAGAGTTTTGGTGACTTACAAAAATTGTAAACGGCACAGGGCAGGATATTTAGGTGCACTGAATTATAGTGAGACATTTTAACATTCTGTGATCAGTTAAAGGAGTTATTTTGACCCGTAGGCAACTGGAGTACAGGAAAAGAATCATGCTCTGCCAATCTATATGAATTTAACAGGTAGTGACAGAAAACCTAAACAGTGGCGAGTGAGTAGAAGCCAGCCTTTAATCATGTCACTCATTCTAGACTATGAGAAATTGCAGTTTCTTTGCCTCTCCTATATTGAATATCCCACAAAACTAGATCAATGACAACAAATCAAATAGGAACTTTTGAGAAACAGGCTTCCCACATACACTCAAGGTATTTTTTTACCATTATAATGGATGCTATTATTAGATGAACAAAAACCACAACAAAAAATGGAAACAGTTAATAAGTCCAGTAGGCAATTAGACTGGATCCTGTCACAGTGATTCTAACGGAGGAGCTTAATACTGGTGTATTTTTTTATAAATTACTTCAGCTGTCACCCAGCATTATCTATTATGAAAACATATTCTGTATTTCACACCCATGCCAGTAGATTATTAACATAGAACATCTTTGTGTAATCATTTAAAACTGCACCTCAATTTATGCTCCAATAATGCTACATTTTTGTCATATGAGCAAGTCAGTCAAGAAATCACAAATTTGAGATAAATCCATGACTCTTGCAAAATATTCTTCCATTCACTTTAAGAAGAGGCTATAGCTGATTACCAGAGACATAGGCCAACTACAATAGGAGGAGACTTCATGAAGTTGTCCTTCTTCCCAACCACAATTCTTACAATATAACAATATTGCATGCATTAAACCTTACATCACCTTGTAGAATATGTGATTTTTTCCATAGTATTCTTTACCTTTTCAGTGGAAAATATGTTAAAAGTGATAATAGCTTATTTTTTGTAGCTTTAGTTATCATTAAAATTAATAAGAATGTAATTTAACTGTATGAACTTTGCTCCCAAGGTATGCACAATATAACTGGTTTTGCTAATACAAGCTCTTCACACATCTTGATTAAGAGATTTTCAAAGCACTGTAATAGTAAACTGACCAAGCATTAGTTCTCTTTGGGATGCAAAAAGTGTTGAAGCCTCATAGAGTCAAGTGCTCCAACTCTGAACTGTTCAGACCAAGCCTAAGCTTAGAACTCCACACACATACTCAGTTCTCAGTTCTCCACTACAAGTAATTTTCCTAACAATCAGCAAGTTACAGAAGAGCACACAGCTCTCTTCACATATGGACCAATAGAAATATAGAGTCAACATAGAATCAGTAGATACTCAGCAAAAAAAACAAAGAACTTTTACTCTTCTTAATACTCTTTGCTCAATGAAATTTAACAGAGTTTTGCCTGAATGTGAACCCATACCATGTCATCGTTTGTTACATAAACCATTTACAGAAAGATTCATGCCTTTAACTTGATAAAATAGTGCAGAGAAGAAATAGGAAAGATCATATGGGCTGTGAGGTTGCTAGTCTAGAAAGCAAAAAATTACCAGTTTGTTAGACCTTCATCCAGCAGTGTGTGTTCACCTTAAAAAGACCATAATAGATGTCAGAGTAAAAAATACTTATTCTGCACCATTTATTAATTACACAATGGTGCAAACCAGTAATCCTTTCCAGCTTCTGAGTAGTATATGGCTTAGATAACCCTGTAATTCTGTTACTAGGTAGAAAAGTCACACATAAAAAATACAAGTTGTTAAAAGTTCATAATTATTTTTTTGCAAACCATATGGTAATGGACCCAGACAAGGTTCTACATTCAATTGTGGCAGTTATCCTAGGCTACAAAATGGACTCTTTTATCTCTTGGAAGTTTTGTGGGTTTTTTTGAGAATTAATGATTTCAACTGGTGTTTAATTTTAAAAATGAAAAGAAATTCAGGGAAAAGAATAAAAGTGTCAAGTGAATTATACTACTAGATGTTATTATTCTTGTAATGACATAAGCATAGATTGCTTGGCTTTTTTGGTTTAAAGTTAGATCTTTCCCGTAATTTATCTATAGGCTGGAGCATTTCTTTAGAGTGCCACCTAAGCAATTATGAATAGCGTAAAATCATACTTTAAGTCTTAACCACTAGACCCCTTTTTCTAGATAATCAGTTTAGTTTTCTGACAGATAAATCAAAACTCTGTTGCTCTACTCAAGCACATCAATATAAATAGATACAGTCTAGTACTGAAACATTTTGTCCTTCTCTCCAGTTCATTTTAGGGTAAAAAACACAGATAATAGTATTTATTCACCTTTTACTCAAAGGGTCTGGGCTAATACAATTTGGGTATTTCTGAAACCCAGCTTCATAATACAATTTTCCAGTGGCAGTTATTTTTATCATTGTTCCTAATCCTTGTCATGCAAACATTAGTCTTCTAGGATGTGTCAGCCTTTTTTACAGCCTTGATTTACTTCACATAAGAGAAAGTAACTTATTGTATTAAAAGTGGGGGTTTTTGCTATGCAATTTTCTGAAATTTGTCCCAATGAGGGCTCTAATCATCTTAGCCTAAACTGCACTTCCATTTTTAAATAGATATGATTATATTCTCCATTAATTAAAATATTAATTTAATATGATTTGCAGTACTTCTCAAAATAGTTCAGATTAAACTACAGTGAACAATTGGAAGGAAACTAGAAGGTGACTCTGAATCCACCACAGAAATGAGCAACTAAAAAAGACAGAGAAAAAGCAGAGTTCCACTGAGTTCTGGGTGGCAGCAGAAAAAGATCTAAAGAGTCAAGTTTGCTGGCAATTGATATTTCTGCAACTGGCAGTAGCAGTCAGCATTTGCAGTCAGTCTAAAAACTCACATCACAGTAGGAGTAGCAGCAGCTTAATAGACGCAGGAGCAAGACACGTTTCTCAAGCACCAAATGTAGGCAAAACAGACAGTGGTACCGTTTCTGCTTCTTTTCTGAATGTAACATGCTACCTCAGACAGCTGCTTCCCTCCTTCTGGTTAGGAATATTTTCAGGTCAGGGGAATCTGTTTCTGAATGAAAACCTGCCAGATGAACAACTCTAGAACACGAATTCATCATACACCTCAGGACAAGCTCCCTAAATGTGTTATGTTTGAAATGTAACCATCGAGAATCTTGGGTCTGCAAGACTAATAGTTCTTAGTCCAACAACTTGTGCAACATCAGCTGTTCTGACTTGGTAGCAATGACTCAGTTAGCTACTTCTGCAGGGCATTCTGCCAGGGGATGTGGGCCCTCAAGGCAGGAGAGAAATGATTCTCTACAAATGCACATATCTTGGGGTATGAATCAATAAAACCATTATGACAAATACACAAAACATGTAAAAAAATTCTCTCTTGACCTTCCTGTTCCACAGTATTTATTTCTTGCTACTGAAATGCTTATATCTGTAATATAAAAGTAAAATACAAGATTAAATTATTCAAGTCAAGTTACCTGGCAAGGCTATGTCAGAAATAGGAAACCGAATAGACTTCTGGATTTCTATAGATTCAAGTGCCCAATATACTGAGCGATCTTATTCAGTACCTAGACAAGCACATCTTAACCTGAGGAACTAATGTCACAGACTGCACATATAAGGAAAGAACAAGTTCAGGGTTACATTTCCTATTTGAATTTATTCTTACCAAGCACATTTGCTCACCCCTCTAAGTATTTGTGTATATCTTTAAACATGCATTCTATAAATTAATTCAGTAATGTTAAATTTGAGGCCAACCATGCAAAAGGAATAATAAACACAACAGAAAGGTACATGGCCTCCAGGATTAGGCACACACTTTTGGCATCTGTCTGTACATTAATTGTTTGTAACACCTCTAAATTAAGTTTGAATGTGTCCTTGTTAGATTTTCATGTCAAATTATCGGTGCTATTTTAAAATACCGTTATTCTGCAGGTGTCCCTGAGGGTGCATAATCCACAAAATTAAAAAGTCAATAGTGACTTCCAGCAATATCATTGTCCTGATTCTCCAAGGCTGTTCATGTTCTATGTCTCCTTAAACTTGTTCCAAGAGAATACAAAATTTTACAATGGGCATTAGTGAGCAGAAAACGATCACTGGGTCATGGGCCATGAGCCCTTTGCTCACATGAATTACAGAGTCTTTGCATTCAACTACCCAAAGTGAAGGGAATCAGAGAGGTCTATTGCCTCTCAAAAAACAATTATATAGCAGTCACAATATTTTATTTTGCTTTCCATCAAAGCTTGAATCCACTATTTAGCCTTTGAAAGTGGTAGCTGACCACCTTTCTGATTGCCGTGTACAACTTGCACTTGTGCACCTCGGAATTCCCAAAGAATAAGGCCACTAATTCTGAAAGCTCAAAGGCTCCCTGCAAAATGAAAAGGCAAACAGAAGAGTAATTTTACTAGCTGTCATTCCTGTTGGATTACCTTACGCATTGAAGCCCTGCATTACTCTGTGTAGAATGACAAGGCAACTTGTGATTAGACAGTAAATTTACTGTTTGAATAGGATGAATATCAGAATGGCAGAAAATGTCATTGACTGCAGTTTCAAATTCCAGTAAAGTCTGGCACACTCCACTGCCTAGGAGCATCTCTGAAGTAAAGCACAGTAGTTAAGTTTTGCCTTGCATGCTGGTCTAGAATTCATAGAAAGAACAGGAAAGAAATCATTGTAAGAAGCCCTAGCTATCATTCAGACTGTTACTGCTTTGCCATTGGTGAGACAAGATCTTTAGATGCTTCTCAGTATTCAGTTTTTCAGTCTGCTTCCCTCTCCTGACCCATACTCTTTTAAAAAGTTATTTTCTACTTTGTAGCTTGGGAAATACAGTAGAGGGTGAAAATGTGTTTGGGTAAAAGGTTCAACATCTTCCAAGTGAAATGCACGTAGTGGAAAGCAATCACAGCATACAAAACACCCTACTGCAGCAATTATTGAATAGTAAGACTCTCTGGATGTAATTTAAGTGATTTATTATGTACTGTTTGGTGCTTACTGGAGAAGATGCAAAACCAGAATAATTTTATTGTGTTAAAATGCTAAGCAAGTATACATTCTTTTTCTTCACGTTTTCATATCTGGTGGCATGGTAGGGGCAGATGATGTCATACTTCAGATCGATAAGGGATGTCCTTCATTGGCCTTTGGTTTACACCCAGAAATCTTGCTTTGATGTCCATGGACAAACAAGCCAGGAAGTCAGCAATAATTTCCCCCAAATCTCAACCCACCAGTATTTTAACTTTACTGAATTATAACACAGGCTGAAATGAGAACAGCTGTGCTCATTAGGTCAGATGGAAAAATATATTTTTCTCAATCATATTAAAAAGATCTTAACTATGAAATTAACTGATAAGAACTGTATGTGCCTCATGACTAGGATCTGCAGTTATGTAATGCATAAATCATACAGCTAAATACAAAAAACCCTGACATATCTTCTTGCAATACCCCTTCTTTTTCCAAGGTGACTATATTATATTTCACTCTGTTCTGGGTTACCAAAATATATTGGGTCCTGATACAAGGGCAGCAAGATATATTCCCAAGGTTAGAAGTTTGCATTTTAGAGTAATTTAATTTTCTCTCAGTTTTCAGTTTCCTGATATCCAACTTCATTAAGTCATTCCCCCCTAAGCACCTCTTCCTACAAAGAACAGTTTTATTTTGAAAATACTTATACACCATAATGAATGTCATCTCTCAGTCTTCCCCTGAGGTCAACTAATCTGGCTGACCTCTTTTGCATGTCTCTATAAATAATAATCTCCAAATCATATACACAGGGCGTTTGTTTCTTTTTTTGTACTGTCACAAGATGTTCAACATTCTTTTGAAGAACATGAGTACTGGAACTTCACACAGAATTTCAGTATCACTCTTACCTGTGGCAAAGAGAGATGAAAATCCTTTGCTTCTCACCCATCTCCACTGTAAACAGCCGAGGACTTCCTTAAATCTCCTTCCACAGCTTTGTCTTGAAAACTCATTTTTTATGTCCGCATGACATCTAGGTTTCTTATACAATCTCAACTTTTTTGAGAATATAGAAATACTTATAAGGAGTTAATATCCATCATCGGCATCTAAAATTGGCCACATATTTTTTTCTAATCAGGGACAGAATAATCCAATATAGTTCAGTCAATTACTGATAAAAAGGGTAAAAGTTGAGAGCTCTTAATATCCTCTAGTAATTTCTCTTGACCGTTGATAACATAGCAAAAAGGAATTTCTTTTCCGAGGCTGGCAAATAGCTCAGCATACCCATACAACCTGCCAAATTCCTGAGGCACGTGTTGCATACACAAACATGTCCTAACACATTTTTGTCCATTAAAGACTTTTCTTAAAATAAGACAAAATTAGTCACTCTCCCCCCAAAAATAAATCCAAATCAACAAAAATTGGATAATATATTTTTTTAATTTACCTTATCTATACCTGTTACAGTTTGTTTGCTAATTTACAGACAGCCAACACAAAGCAAACCAAAGAAGGGTAATCTACTCAGGATTGTGCAAAACCAGAGTAAACATGTCCCTGAACTCTGAAGAAGCTTAAGCAGATCAGCTGCTCCGCTGAGAGCATGACTGAAGGGGAATTGCAATAAATCAAGCACTATGCTTATGAGGAGAATGTCTCCTCACTGCAAGGTCAGCATGGGACAAATGAGAGCACAGGATGGCCAAAATGTACAAATTGAGACATTTTCTAATTACATCCAGCAAACTTGCTGAAAAAATGTAGTTTGCAACAAGTGACAGAAAATCAGAAGAGGCTTGATCCAATGACAGTCCTCACCAGTAAAATAAAATAGACAATCGACTACAGTTTTACACACCTATTGTTTGCATCAAGCAATTCTTGTGTTCTTGCAACAATTCATTGTAAGCTTGTCTGGGCAGGGAACATGTTTATGTACACACATTGATAAAGACACACTGTATGACCTTCTCTCAGCAGCCAGGCTAATGTTTTCATAAAACCAAGAACAAAATAATTTGTATGCATCCATATGGCAATGTCATGTAAGAAATTCTCCAGAGCAGAGACTGAACTCCACAGGGTACAAGATACACAACTGTGCATTATGAGAGTGCTGATGTTATTCTATGCTGTGATAGGAAGCAATTTTGTCTAGAGGCTTCACATGGCCTTTGAGCAACAAAGGTTTGAAGACAGATCCCTGAAACACGTCAGGTTTCATACCTCTGGGCACCATCTCTGCAGTTTGATTATTTCTTACTGGTCTTAAGAGGGGATAAGTTCTGATATTCCAGTTGCATCTCATAGTTGCTAAAGAAATCACCCATGATTAGTTATATCAGATGTTGCTGAAATGTCTGCTCTAGAACAGCTATATCTTTTAAACTTCCAGTTAGATGGAACACCTGCCTGAAAACCTGCTAGTGTCTCAGAAGTGATGAGTAAAGAAGTACACTCTCTTCTTCACAAAGTGAAAACCCTAGGCATCACCTGTCCCACCCATGACATAATCCATAGTTCAATAGATGATTTCTGAACCATCTGTATCAAGATCCTTGCTAAAAGCAGTCAGTATTATTCCAGTTCTCCATAATAGAGTTTTAACATATCATGACCACACCTAGGTTTTCAAGCAGCTAATGATAGACCACACTCAGTACTACGCGTTCCATGCCTCTTAGCAACTTCTCACTTCTTGCTTGTCCATGTAAAGTCAGGCAAAACTGCACACATAATACGCAATGTGCTCTTGCTTCACATTATTGAGTATAGGAATGTAGCTGACGTTTGCAGAAAAAAAAAGTGTTAAAAATAATGAGCAAGACATCACAATATATGCACAGGAAAAAGTTAGATGCATCTGGTTTTATTGTGTCATGGGCATTGTTAATCCCAGAGTTGATGTGATCTTCATAAAAAAAGTGGAGGTAACCCCTGGGTGGAAATGCTGAAAACAGACAAATTTAATTGCATGGTGGAACCTATATTTTACCTGCACATTTTTATGCACATAATGAGGATGTATGAATGATGTTATTATTTACCCTCTAAGAATACTAACATTCCAGTTATAAGCATTTTCAAGTGAACGTCTTCTTTCTTTTTCCTCTTTTAACATAGAATATCTCCTACCAATTACCCTGAGGAATTGTTTGCAGGGGTAATTATTCTTAGTTGTTATTCCTGGTTCTTCTTATTCATCACCTGTCATTGGCTCTGCACTTTTCAAGTAAAAAAAAAAGCATACAGATTTGAATTAGCTTACACTGCTTTTAAACAGAAGCAGCTTATTCAGACAAGTAGCCACACAAGAACGAATTGGGAATAGTTAGCTCCTTTAAACCCAAGCCTTGCCATTATACAAATCAACTTTATCTTATTAGACCTTCATTATGTTCAGTTTTACATCAATGACAACCCTAAGATCTCATAGCTTGTGAACCAGCAGGGATGAAATGTGAGCATTCAACCACTGCAAACTGCTTCTACAGGCACAGGGAAACTAAAAAAACATGACTACAGCAACAACCATGTTCTTAGACTTGTAAGTATTTAATACATCAGAACTTCTACAGAATGACAGTGAGAGTGTTGACAATAGGTTTCTGAGGAGGCAACTGCTTAGAAGACTTGAGGCAACATCATAAAGGTGATGTGGACCCCCCCTTATAGGATGTGTTTTACATCTGGATCACAGGGCAAGATGCTGAGAGGACTTTGGCTAATTTAAACTCTGTCATAGCCCTGTTTGCCTTGCCATTATGTGTTCTATCAATATTCACAGAATTAGACATAATAAATGTAATACAAATAGTTTCTGCTCAGAATCAGAATGGTTTTTATTCTGGTAGCAGAAAAGAAATGGACTTTCAGCATGAACAATGTAAGATACTTTGTTCCTGCACCGTGTTTTTGCTGCCCTTGGCACTTGAAGTGGTACAACTCCACCCTGTCATGACTTGCTATTTGTAACACATGCAGAATGCATCACCATGATATGAAAATAAAATATCTCTTTTTTTAAAAAAAGCAGCAGCAAGGAAAGGGAGGGAGATCTTCTGGGACCACGTTCTATAACCATGATAAGCTCAATATTGCCACCTGCTGAGAAGAAGTCCAAGGCATCTGTGCCTTCGAGGCTAGCGCTGGTTCATGCAGCTCAGCTCATTTTATACCATCTGCACTGCTGATCATTGGGTCTTTTCTCAGTCCTGCTCTGCATTACACTCATCAGTAAGGCTCCCCTCCCCTGGCTGTGTTTCATCCTCTTCTAGAGGTGGGCAAACACAAACGGGCCAGCATCTGCCAGGCAGTTGCCTAGAAATCAGCCTCAGCTGAGGTACCCAGGAGCCGTGTGGATTTAAGGGTGGCATGTTATACTTCTGGCTCTTAACCATGTTAAAACAGTGGGATTAAAGGATCCATCTTTAAATATTTCTTTATTTATTCTTAGTATGGCCTCTAGGATTTTTTATCCTGTATTAGTAAATGCTAGCAGCTCAACCAATGGGTGTTCTTTCCCTTTATTACAGCTAAGAAACAAGTTATTTCAGAGAGATACAGCCATGGTGTGCATGAAGATAAGGAAAGGAAGGGAAGCAGACACAAAACAGTTTCCACTGTAAAGTTCGTAAAACTGAAAAGACTACAGATCTCCTTCTGTAACTGAACACTTGTGTTTTCATATCAAAATATCTCAATCTATGTCAACATTACTCACCTTCTACACCAGACAACACAGCCTTCCCATAATACCTTGAAACAAAATTTTTACAAGTCAAGGTCATGCACTGGGAAAGGTCAGTCAAATACTGAGCTAAAGATCTAAATCCTCTTTGGGGCTGGACTTATCTCACTCTAGTGCCACATCCACTCCAAAACAGGGATGTTTTTGAGCACTTGAAAGGAGTCCAAGAATCAGAAATCTTGCATACCTTCAGAAGACATGGTCTGTTATTTGTAGGATATACCATGTTGTCCCTGTATGCGTATACCTAGCACTACCCCTGACATACATTGTCCTGGAACAGAGGGATTCAGGAGTCTGAAGCACATAAATTTGGGGTTTTCTTTCCTGCAACATCTTCCCATGATAAAGAATAGAACAAGAAGGGAAGAAACACAAACCACACATCTCTTTTCAAAGTAATGGTACAATAAAGAGGAAGGACAAGGCTACAAACTGCGTGATCTGTTTCACAGCTTGTAAACTGTGCTTCCTAGTGTGGAAATGAAGCCTACATGAATAACCTGTTAGCAAGACCGATTCAGGGAATGTTCTGAGGAGAAAAATCAAGTGCAGCTCTCACAGTTTGCAGTACGCAGCCTCTAGACGTACAATAAGGAAGGACATCTTGGTCCACACATTTTTAAATTAATCTGGTAAATTCAGTCAACTGCTGAGATCTGTCATGTAATACAAACGAGGAGAAAGCACCCAGTTTCAATTGCACTGAACCCAGTAAACCAGACCTAAAGATCCTCCTTGAAGACTCTGTAGATACTTGGAAAACAGGAAGGAAAAAAAGAAAACGAGGGAGAAAAAAATTCTGAGCCCTGGTTGCTGGGTTTACTTTGTCCCTCACATTTCATTTCAAAAGGTATTAACTTGGCTCCATGCAAGAAATCTGCCATAATTTTAAATAATTTAAAGCAGACAAATTAAAAAATTAAGTAGCCGCAGGTGCTATTTGGTTTTATCTGAATTTTCTGTTCAAATCTCCATGATCCCTGAATAAATGAAAACTGAATACTACATCAAGCTTTCTCATAAAGGCATTTCTGTGTGGTTCTTTATTTTCAAATGCTGTATTCCAAAAATTACATCACCAAAACTGCTTTGTCTCCTCCTTCCCCATGGCACTTTTAATTGAGATAGTTTACTACACCGTTCAGAGATAAAAGGTAGTTCTTTCCCATAAATACTTAAGTTCTTACATGGCAGTCATGTACATTGATGATGCCTACAAGTTTCTAAGTGACTTACCTCCAGGAGGGTGCACTAGACTTGGCCATCCCTTTACTTGTAACAATTTCCTAGAAGAAACAGAGTTCTTCTTTTGCCTATGATGAAGAATTAATTACAGCCTGGATAGCAGATGCCAGCAGCGTGTTAATTATATATATCAACTCACAGGCAGACTATCATTGAACTTCATAGTATTATTTTGGTTTTCTTTCCAATTTTTTTCTTGTGCGTAACTGTGACATGAACTTTCAAGGTACACACAGAAACGCATAGGGTGTGAAAGCTTTCAAGTGTGACACGCAGAGCTATTTTCATACGTAGTTTGAATTTCATTATAACTAGTATGCCATGTAAGATACCCTGTTCTACGAGCAAATTCTTCCAAAAGAGAAGGTCCTGCTTTGGCATGTCTTGATTTCTTTTATATGCAAGCCAATGCAATGCTATTTTTGAGAAAGATGAAGATATTTGTCAGGAGCATATACTTAACCCTCTCAGACATGTTTTGATCTGTACTAATTCTATCGTGATGACTCTTCTGTCAAAATATAATTTCCCCTTTGGTTTCATATGATGAGGAAATTTTCTTATAATTATCCCCAGAATTACAGTGTCAACTGACTTCAATTTTGCTCATGCAAATGTGAATGTACAAGTAAATATGGAATATAGGCATTGAAATGACCGGCTACGCAGGTTATCGCTAAGTTCTGTAAACTCATTTCTTTAAGATGCAATCTTAAATAATAAACCGACATGTCTATTCATTTACATAGCAGAGACAGCAGTGCACACTAGTGACTTTTACATCCTATAAACTGTGTGGTGGAGACATAAGGGTAGTACCCAGAGATCTGAATTTCCCTGAGATTTAATACATCGTATAAGTGAGCAATATCTGTTAAAGTTACCTGACATATGTCCTATCTAAAAAAATACATAAACTCATATTTTAGCTTATGCTTCAAGTCAGTGTTATTTTTCTTCAGGCTGTTCAGGCTTCTTCTGCAATTCAGCTGCATACCTAAGCGAGTGGAACTGTGGCCTCATCAGTTTAACTATACTTACTTTTTAATTCATTATATAAGACTTTCAGAGTTGCACAGTACTATTCAGGCAGAAATGGAGGAGAGGGAAAAGGGAATCACATCCAAAACAATAAGGGTGAATAAAATAATCTTGAACAGATAATCCTATTAAATAACTTCTCAGTCATGACTTTGGTTTTTCCTTATATTTCTAATGGGGACAATATGAATTTGTTAGAGTTCAACTTCATTTAAACTTCAGTGCTCGTTAATTGCCAAAATAATGGCAGAGTGCAAGATTTAAGCCTTTGGGGTTTGGAAAGATTTTTCTGCTGATAGAAATTTATGTAAAAATTTGCAAAGAAAATTCTCACTCATTTTGCAAGAAAACTTTTTTCTGCCTCTGGATGGTGCTGGCAGAAGGAGTAAAAATCTTCTCTCTATGGAATTGTAACTCTGTGTTGGTGAGGCATGTGAGCAGCCTGATGAAGAGTGTCTGTTCTTATTAACAACTTCAACTCAGATTTCCAAGAGAACACAGAAAACGTAGTCAAGGGATGCCAGGGCTGTTTATATAACAGCATCACCATGAAATGCAGATGGATTTTTCTAATGCAGAACAGCAGTACTGATCATACAAACAGCCAGAAGGACTATGCATAGGTGAGCATCCACAGAGGCACTCACTATCAGCTTCCATGTCCTTTCACTGCTACTTGTTATTATTATTCCCACTCTACAAACAGAAAAAACTTCAAAGTCATAACAATTTCCGATAAGAACTCGGCAAAAGTCCGGTCCCTTAAAAAAAAAACAGCAGCAACTCAAAACCACACAGAGACAATGTAACACAACAAAAGGTTGGTTTGTACAAATTGCAGGAGCCCAAATACAGCAAAGGCCACTTAAAAGTGCTGAGAAGTGAGGTAGAATGTGAGAGGAAGTGTGGTGCATTTGAAAAGAAAGAATAAGGACGGTGAGAGATAAAAAAGAAAAGAATAGTAAAAAGGGGATATAACAGAAAAAATTATTATCACCAAATGCATCCAGAGAAGGTTTCAGCAGAAAACATGGGCCATGGAGCGGTGGGCACACATGTGAGTTTTTTGGCATGGGTTATTTATAGACAAAATCCCACACCCATCAGGAAACAAGGCACACAGAGGAAAGGTCTCACCAGGCTTGCACAGTATCCCTTACTTGGAAAATTCTCAAAATGGAACATGCATGGAAGTCTCTCCTGGAAGGTTGCACAATGTGTTTGGAGGTTTTAGAGGTCAGAAGCTTAACTGAAACATTTATCCTTGTTATAAAATTCTGTATGTTTTTGAAACATCTTAATAAGTAATGCATAAGACCACAAACACTGGCCTTACTGCTGTGTTTGGGACTTTGTCATTGGCTTCAGTAAGGACTTTAGGCTTTACTCTAAACTTTATCAATAATTTTACAGCAGTTTTGTTCCATTGCAATGAATGCTACAATACTTCCTCATATGAAAATGTCCTGAATAATATGTTACAATATGTTTTAAAACCATGCTGGATAAATTAAATGAGTATTTGGAAGAAACCAGAATGTTCTCAGAAGAACCCATTAAGAAGGTTATATCTCCCTTACATGCTGTGTAGTTGGAAAGAGGTGCAAACCATAGTAAAGTGTATTATTGGATATGGAGGTTAAATGAGCAAGATAAGAGCACCATGATATACAGTCACGAAGACTTGGTGCTTCTACTTAGACCAAGGGGACGAAATAACAGCAACATCTTAGTTCACATGTTTTTCTACATTTGGTTGTCCTGAGGAACCTGATCAGAAACATGCACCCACCAGGAATTTTATATGCACTCAACACACAACCTCCTGCCTCGCACAACCCTATGAACATCCTTCTGTCACAGTACGACTAACGAGCAACACTGCTTCCACTATTTCCACAGCTATATAATCTATTCTTTTGGCAGAGCTGCAGTCTGCCCAAATCTGCAAACAGAAGTCACTGCTCAACACCTTTGTAGTACAACTGCTTTTGGCATTATGTGCAGCAGACGTTTATCAGATCAGTATTATGTTCTGCCATACCAAGACAGAAAATTATGGAACTCCTGCAAATACTAGGAAGAATCTAGAAACATCTGAAACCATAACTACAGAGACGTTTGTGACAGCAAGAATGCAATGATCAAAAGTCAACATTACAAAATGGATAATCCTTCACATAACTGGATGTGATAAAATGCTGCAATGTATAAGGGATGTCACATAGAGTACAAGGTTTCATCTTGCAAGGTATTGTTGACTCTGCATTTGGGACTTCTTTGTTTTGAGTTTCCCCATCACTGATCTCATCGTAGACTTTTGTCAGTTTCCCAGACTTCCTTGAAAATATTTTTTTTTAAAATCTTCAATCAAACTGCTATGAGGGTTTGGGGTTTTTCCCCTGTATTAGTAATAGACATTTTAATTGTTTACTATATCTTTTTTTTTCCCAGTTTATAACTTTGTTCTTGTTGAGCTGCTAAAATAAACAGCATTATCCAACTGATATTCAGACTATTTTTCCTGTATGTCTGGAAGGTGTCCACTGACATATAATACATGTCCACTCATATAAAATACTGATTGCCTAAAACTCATAAGATTTTTCCTGATTTGCTTTCAGTTCTGTTGACCCTATTTTGCTGGATAGTGACAGACATTCTTGATAGTAATAGCAGCAGATGAGCGATTCCAAGAATTCTCCATGAAAGGGCTCAGGGCAGCATGAAATCAGATACACAGGACTCCTAGAGAATTAAGGGTCTTGACCTTTAACTAAGGGTATGAGAGTCAGATGAAATAGAGAAAAAAAAATTACTCCACTCCAGTTTTAGTCCCAGCAGAAGCAGCATGAAGCTTCTCTATATGGCAACAGTGCCATTGTAGTATGAACTTTACAATGGCTGTTTGTAAGCATGTGCTCCAAGAATATGGGAAAGCAAATACCCGCGTTCAAATACAACTACAAATAACAGCTGCATGGCACTAAGAAATTTCTTTGGAAGTTACCATTTATGATGACTTTAGCACACAAGAAATATACACTGAGCACCTTAAGGTATCTAAGTAATGCATGGTTGGATTCCATTGTTTTAATATCAGCTGAGTTAGTGTAATTTATTTATTTTTAAGATTTTCATGGTGCACCTCTACAATTTCCCAATACATTAACCAAAAATTAAGGAGAGAAATCTTGACTGGTTTTAATCTATAAATATCATTCTGAATGATTACTAATTTAGTTCATACTGAAGGAGTGTTCAGCAAACTGTAAGTAAGAAAAAAAAATCCAGTCTTGTTAGACTGGGACTTTTGTACATACACTATTTCCTTTCAGTATTAACTACTAACACCATTCTCTAGGTTGAACACTCTCCCCTTGCGTGTTTTATGAATATAAAACACTAGTTTCATCTTGAGTCTTAGATAATGTACCTTACTCTTACAGAATAAAGATTTCAGACTGAGAACAAACAGAATTAATAATTCCACTTGCACATGTCCAACATGTACCTCAATTGTTGCTGCAGGTTACAGATTTACATACATGTGCAAATATGTGATATACAAAATTAGAAATAAAAACGTGAGGGCAATACATTCTAAACTCTAAATGGTGGTAAAAGGAAATAATTTAGCTTTCCATCAAATCACTGGGGATTAGAGAGCTTTTTATTTGGCTAAATGTGCTCAATATGGTCCTTTCTGTCATGATGCAATTTTTGTTTGAGCTAATGCTTGTGGTTTAAAACAATCCAAAACTACAGTAAGCGGGAAAAGTTACTTTGTAGTAATAGAAAATTTGTAAAAAAAATTTGCTACAAGATGGAAAGTTTGTTTTAGCTTTTTTTGGAAACTTTCTTTTTTCTTCTTCATCCCACATACTTAGACATGTCAAAAGAAATTATTTTTTTTTTCTTTAAATAATCAACGTTTGGGTTTGGTTTTTTTTGGAACCATCAAAAAAACCCTTAAGAAGCTATGGCACTAATATCCACTTAGGGACTGTTAGATTCATAGTGATGAAAAAGGAGTGCATATGTTGCTATAGTAAGCAACAAGAATTTTTAAAGTCTTTTTAAAGTTCTAGACTACGAGATCAGCCTTTAAAATGCACTGAAATTAATAGAAATACTCTTGAGACTTTGGTTGATTCAGGCAGATATTGCAGAAAAAATGGCATCAGACCTTTTCAGCTGTCATTCTCCACGTTGTTAACATAAGGAAGAAATAAGTTATGCTGTAAAACTGTAGCCATGAAGTTTCTACTAGGAGCTATAAAGAATGCTTTCTGTTCCACTCCCCCAGAATGAAGGTCCTCTAGTGAAGATGTGAAAATTAATGATCATATTGATCTACCATCCCTAAAGCCATGTTAATTATTCCAGAGAACAGTAGTTTTTGACTTAGCTTAAAAATAGAACATATGTAGCTTTTAAGTTTCGAAGCACATTCACTTTTACAAGAAACTTTAATTTCAAGGCCTAACGAACATGATGAAGTCTCAGGCAATAAAATATGTCACAGCTTGGAAGTGCCATTCTTCTCTTGCAACATATAAAAAAAAGGTTTGCTCCTCAGCTATTAGCAACATGAAACCCCATGGGCAAGAAGAACCAGTTATTGTAGCTGTAGCCATTTATTCTATTAAAGGATTTGTGAAACATTAGCACAACTTTTCTCAAAGTTAACAGTGTGATGAAAGACTGCCTATTGGGAGAGTGGAATCAGTTTTGGAATGCTGGCATTGAAAAACATAGGTTTGGGAAAAATATTAAATCCTCAAAGTATTCCCTGCTTAGCATTAAAAGTAGAAATGGAGTCTTTGATGTGGAAATCAGTATTTACAATTAAAGTAGGAGGCTATTATTATTTTGCTTTCCTTTCTTAATTCAGTCCTCTTGACTGAGCATTCTGAATGAAAAATAACAACACATTATATCTGAACTACCAGTGAAAGTCATGATTATCCACTTTTAAGTTTGCTTTAATTGCTGCTTAATGTACATTAATTACTTTCAGGTTTAAAAGGCTTTTTCTCCTCTATAATGCAAAAACAATTCCCAGATAATCTGTAGCTCCCAAAAAAGAAACCTGACAAGTCAGGGTTTTTTATCTTACTGTCCATGTCTGTTCTTAAAAGTCCATGGGAGAAACTCTCAGCTGGTGTACACTGGTACAAGTCACCTGGTTCTACAAAAGCTGGGAAACTTGCAATGAAGGTCTGACATTTCATTATGAGAATTTGCAAAACTCTCTTCCGTTGTGAGACTCCAAATGAGTTCTCAGTTTGGAATAGAGTATTGGCTGCTTCTAGATGTTGCGATGAGCTGTATATCGATCCCATAATTAGTCACTCAGATTACCTCAAAATAAATCCTACTTTTAGAGTCTTTTATCTAAGCTTGTAGCAGTCTCAGCCTCTCACAAAGATTCTCTGAGACCGAGGGAGCGCTCAGAAATGCCCTCAGACCAAAACCACCTTGTCAAAGGTCAGCTCCATTTCACCTGCAATAATCAAGTCACAGGGCTCTTGCCAGAGCTTCTTAAGGGTATACTTTCTGGCCACTTTGACATAATACTAACTAGGGTTATTCATAGTTTCAGTACATTAAAAATAATTTCCTATATACAACAGTATCAGCACATGAAAACACCAGGAACAGCACTTTGAGATTTTAATCCTGGCTGAATGGTGTCAATCTGCTGTAGAGCTTCCTTGAGGTCTTATGCAAGACTTCTATTTGTAACTGTCCTTGCGTGCAATTCTGAGATATACTTTACACATGGACACTATAAGCTTAACAGTTTTCCCCTGACCAGCCCTGAGGTTTTAGGTATACCCTGAATCATTTTCACCAAATAATTGCAGCAAAATAAATAGACTGAACATTTTCACGTGCCTTTGCTCTCACTTTATTTGTTTGCATATATCAAGTGAAAATGGTCGGGATCTAACAATGCAGGCCTTCTTGTTTCAATTCTTAAATAAATACTAGCAAATAACCCCCCGTGCAATAGTGTTGAGGCTTTGTTAATTTAAAATAAAAATTAGAGAGCAAAGTTGACTTTCACGATTTTCTTAATTCATGTTTTATTATTTTGATATAATTTCCCACCATCTCATTACATTGGAGATTTCCTGTAATACAGGTTTTGCACTAAAAGCATCTTAATTCATTTACTAGAATGCAACCTATAACCAGACTACACCAAATGCATGATATATAATAAAAATAGATACCTGTGTGTCCTTGTCCACCCCAAATTATGGAACAGGCAAATAGTTGGTTGATTGTTTGGAGGATTGTGAGATGTTTTTTGCAGTTTCAAATTAATTTACACAAACTGTTTTAATATTTCTTAATAGCAAAATCAGTCTATTACTGTAATTGGATAATAGAGGCTGGGACTCTGGCTTTCCTGTGCTAACAGCTTCCAATATTTTCTACATGCTCTTCTCCCGAGATGGAGTTATCTAGTAGTCACAGTCATAACTCACATTTTCCGGAGATACTTCTATTCATTTCCTTCATAATTTTAGGATGTGGAAATTAAGAATATAATTATCCAATGTTCTGTACTTTGCAGGTTCACCTATAGCTATGCATAATGTGGAATCTTAGCAAGCAACTCATCCATGTTACAAGTAAATTTCAATCTTGATAACATCCCTTTATGTGTATTTTTAAAGTATTGATATCATGAGACAGTTTTTGAAAATACTACATTGTTCTGTGGGCTCTAGCCTGCTTTTTACAAAGACAGTTCTTTCACAAAGATTTCTCAGAGTGCTTAAATACATGCATGCACACATATCTAGCTTGTGACAGCTAGGAGGGAAATTTAATGAGTTTGCAAGGTGAATAAACTTACAGCTAAAAGGAGATCCCCCAGAAACACAGGTGAATACTCTTGTGCCTCAAGACCAGAAACTGATTCTTATTTTTAGGAAAAAGTATGACTGAGATTTCAAAAGCAGAAAGGGAAAATAGTACCTATTTTGAAAAGAATAAAGAACCACCTGAAAATTACAGAGGACCCAGCCTTTTCTGACACTCATGAAGATGCTGGAAAATGCATTGTTAAATGTTCTGAGATTAGTGATAAGTAAATAAAATAACTCTCTTAATGAAGTTGAAACATCTTACTAGAGCAATTCAATTTCATTCTAGGTAGCTTAATGAACAAGATCAAGCAGTAGCTGGGCCACACCTCTGCTTCAGTGAGGTATTTGACTCTGTGAGATTTTAATAAACTGAAAATATGTGCAGGATGGCAAGCAAAACAATAAAACAAAAGCCTAATAGTTTATGACTCATTATCAGACTAAGAGACTTTGAATGAGGTCTTTCAGAGGCCTTTCTTGAGATGTGTGTGTTGGAGGGTGGTGAGTTTTCAAACCATATTATCTGTAAATTATTTAAGTAATTAAATAAAAACACACAAAATTCACACATTATATCATGCCAGGAGAATTTACAAGCATTTTGGAGAAGATGATTAGAACCTGAAATGATCCCCAGGTAAGTCAGAGAAATAGTTTAAAGCCAATAGGATAAATTCTGTTACCGCCAGTGGAAAGCACTGCCCGTAGGAAGGGGAAATAAAGAACACAAATACAAAGAAGGGAAAACAAACAAACAGATTATGTCAGGAAAGAGTCTGGTTGTTAAGATCAAACCTGAACAAGCATCAACAATACAGAGCGTTTATTCTGAACCGCACTAACAGGAATATCGTAAATCTAAAATGGAGCAAATGGCTCTGCTTTTTGTCACACAGGTGAGAGCTCAGCTAGAACATTGACTGCAGTTTGGCCAGTCTGCTTAAGGCAGACAAAAGAAAATTATGAGTCCTGAAGAGAACATTCAGAGTAAAACCAGATTTTAAAAATATGACCTAAAAGGAAAATCCACAGGAATTCAGTACAGTTAGTCTGGAGAGGAGAATTTGGAGAAGGAAAGAAGCCTTACAAGTAATATGACAACAGTTACTTAAGGTGGAGTTTGGTAAAAATGTTACAATGACAAATTTTTCTCCAGTCTCACTGAGAGAATGAAAGAGAGAAACAAACTTTCAGATACATACTGGAAGATATTTTCTAATTCAGAGTGGTTTTGCGTTTACCATTAGAGCAGTCTGGGAAGTTCTGCCACTGGTGAGACAGTGAAGGACAAAATATCTGGCATTAATCCTACCTCATTGAAAAGATATGAACTAGATAAAAAGGCTTTTTTCTAATGTTACATTTCTGAAATTTGCATGCATTTTTCATGCATTTACCTGTATTGTACAGTTTTTCAGTCAACATGTCAAGAAGTTGTTTCTCCACCTTAAAATAACAAAAAAGCCCAGATGGTATGTATTGGTTATCATGTGATCTGCTTACAGACATTATTTAACATATTTGAACTGTGAATACTCATACAGTTTGACACAACAATGATAAGAAACAGTAATTTTGATTGGTTAATACATGTGCCACTCCCAGGTAGAAATTTTGACTATAACCTTATTTGCTTGAGTATTTTGGCTTATATTTAAGTCATTGAAAGAGTTTGAGTAACAGCTAAGCCGTTTTCTGCTATTCAATACAAATAGTTTAGAAGTGCCCTGCTTTTAGGTGTATCTTGTAAATTCCTAGCAGAGGCATTACTTCCTAAACCCTGATTCACAACATCCATCGCTATTACATGTCTGAAACCCAAGAATATAGCATTGATGCTGGGTTTTTTCCCTATTAAATTACCTGTATTATTAGGAAAAAACCCACTGCTTTTAATGTCAATTTCTCATGGAAATGTCAATACCATATATCTCTAAAGATATTTAGGGTGAGAAAATGCAATTTTCCTAATTAGTAAACGCTGTTAACAACTCTATGATATTCAAGACATTGTGTGTCTAATTTAGCCTTGGCAGTGCTGTGGTATATTACAAACATATCCCCCAAATTTAGGGCTGCTTAGTAATCTTACTGTCTCTGCAAGTGCTCACTTAAGATATGCAAATAAGCATACAAATATATATACCCTGCCATATGATAAATCAGTTTCATCACCCTCCATTGCCAATCATCCTCCAGTTACTCCCTTGACCAACTTGATGAGCCCAGTATTTCTCAGTTAGGAATCTGTTTCTCAAAGTGTGGGAGAAAAAGATTCAGGAGAACGTATCACAAACAACCACAAAAAAGCCCCCATACAAACAACAAATCTATTTCTGATGCAGTCATCAAGTGTTGGCAGCACAGCAAGAAGACTATAAAGTATATTAGGAAGATAAGTTGATTGCACAAATTCGGTTTCTCTCAACACAGAAGAAAAGGAAGGGAGGAACAGGCAGAAAGATTTTATCCAAGATAGTCAAAAGCCTGATAATTATTTAAACTGCAATCTGATGTGGGAGCTTGAAGTTCAAGTTCTTGTTTTACGTCAGCTTGCAATGGTCTTCATAGGAATTGACTATTTTCAATGATCATCACAATTGTGAAAATCTGGGTAATCTTTCTCACAATTTAATGAAGCTTTTAAATACTGAAATGATTTGAAATATCAAAAGAAACATCATAGTTTAGTCTATCATAGTTTTCATGATCAAAAGGAAATAGGTTTCCCAACGGCGTTTACCTAGAGATCCTAAATGTTTACACAATTGGAAGAACAACTCTTTACAGTGATAATGTAGAAGAGAAGCAGCAGTAGCAACAAATCCTGAAAAAGGGACAAGAACTTTAGCCAGACTCCCAGATAAATTATTTCCTATGGACTTACAAGCAGAAACTGATTTTCCTTCCACTTCCTTTCAGTCTGGAAGACTTTTTACTTTGCACTGAAGCTTTCCATGTGTTCCCATGAAAGGGAAGAGAGAATAAGGAGAGATCCTGAATTTGCATCCACCAATGAAGATACCAATGGACTGGAGGGGTAAAATAACCCTCATCATCCTTTTCACCTGGGTAGCAGAACTCTAGCAGCTGTTACCCTTCAATTGCTCCACATTCACTTAAGGGTGAGCCAGCCAAAAGAACTGATGTCGTTCTTAGCATTCCTCTCCTTTGTAGGCAAACAAATTTCTGTTGCTGCACAAACAACCTCTCCTCTACACATCATTGGATCAGGGCAGCACGTATTGTAAGGGCAATACCTTCCTATATCTTCTCAAAATGGGGTAGGAACTCTTTCTTGAACAGGCTGACTTACAGCATTGCATCTGCATGCTATGTTTAACATACCTAAAAAGTATCCACCAAAATGAGCACCAGCATTTGAGCATTCTGGTTGATAATTATGTTCTGGACCCTTAATTTTCGTTAGAAAATCAAGAACTGTTGAGAAGTCTTTCATAAAATAACGAAGAAAGAAAGATTGTTCAAAAATGACTAATGATTTTGGATGCTTCAATTTTTCACCTGAACTCCTTTGAAAGGATTTGTTCTGCAAAGCACTAGTAAATACAAAACTTCACAAAGTGTCTCTAAATAAGAAACCAAGACAATGCAAACCCACTCATCATATTTGAAAAGTTGGGCTGTAGTATGTTCAAACTAAGATGGTGCTTGAAATATGCACTGATAAAAATGTATGAACTGCAGAGTGCTTACTGCCAGGATGGTCAGCCCTGCCTATTACATTTCTTGGAAGAACATATAATCATCCTAGTTCATAAAAGGCTACTATTTCTACAAAACAAGTCATTTTTTGTCTTGTTCTCTGGCTTTAATTTCAAAGGCACAACACCATATGCAAGACAAAGGACCAAATACTATTAAAATATTTATTTTATGAGTGTGCTGTCTGCCTGTCTCCAAAGTAGAAGAGCGATGATAGAATGAATTCACTCATATTTCAGTACTCAGGCCTTTTACAGTGTCAGTGACATGCTTAGCTAAGGAGGATTTTATGCCTGTTCCAATTTTAATATGATCTGAAACATTTTAAGTTGGCTGTGTCGGGCAAACTCTGAGAAGGGTTAAGTTGGAAATGTCCAGACAAAATCAGAATGCAACCTACTTGACTACAGGCCTGTCAAAACTACTCTCATTCTATATTTATAATGTTATGCACCCCTGTCAAACCTTGGCAGAATATTGCAGCAGAGGGTTTCCTATCTTGTTAGAAGAAAGGCTCTATTCCAATATATATATTTTACAAAGCTAAGCCACCTCCAAGGGGATGCTACAGCCACTCAAAGTTCTCCTATTGTACCAAGAACAAGTGGGAAAAAAATTGATCTTGCAGCCTGGTTCAATAAAATTCTGTTTAAAAAGATGAGGCAACTAGCCAGAGTATTGAGATTGAGTGAGCAGGACAATCCCAATTTAGCAAGCTTATCCTAGTGACTAAACCTCTTGAACATTTGAAAAAATACTATCATACACAAGGATTTTTTTAGAAGAAAGCTCAACCTCACGAGAAATATGGTAACAGAGAATTGAGAATAACTATCACTTGAATTATGCAAGTCGAGCAACTTGCATAATTGCATGTTGATGCACGTTAAAAAATGAAAAAGCAAGTAAAATGAAACAACTCTGGAAAGACCTCTTTCCCCTTTCTTCCTTATTCAACTGGCGTCCATCAGAAGTTTCCTGACTTTAGCATTATGAGTTACAGATGATCATCAAGTTGAGCACCAAAAAACGATGAGCTAGGCTTAACAATTTGCACAGTGTCAAAGCTGAGTTAATATATGCTCAGTTGGTTCAGAGTTTGATAGTTTGACTCAGCACTATGCTCACCAGCTTCAGATCTCTGAGCACAAGAGGAATACATTCACATCTGCTTGCAGCAGTAATATGCAAAGCAGAAGAGTTCACTCATATCTGTGTGAATAAGACTATTTAGACTATATTCTCATTTTTAGATTCTGTACTTCTAAGGGAGTCAGTTTTTTCAAAGCCCTTCTCTTTACATCAGTTTTAATGAGGGCTTAATTACCCTTTTCTTCCTTGGGCAGCGCATACCATTGCACAAACTCAATGTACTGTTTGTGCAACATTAACAAAAACCTTCTCAGCAAAGGAAATACTTGGCACCTAAAATTTTGTATTAAGGTATTTGGTGTTTGTCTTTAAGTTACTCCAGAACAAACTTATTGCTGTGGTGGACCTTCACTGGAATGTAGTCCATCTTGTAACAAATGCTCTTTCTAATTCTGTCTCCAGCTCACACTCAATTGCCTTGTTCTACAGATTGTGGAAACAGTTTTCCCAGTATACCAGGTGCCCCTGTATAGCCATTTGGGAGCTTCAAAACAGTATTTAAGATCTGTATTGGCTGTGTGCTGATCTTCTGAATAAGGCTGAATTTTACTCTTGTAGGACAAGAGGACTAGGCAATGCCAAAGGAAGAAAATAGTCTAAATCTCCATGTAGGGAAAAAACTGATGATGAGAATCATGTTCTTTAGAGTCATAATACTCAAAGTATAGACTATGGAAATGCCTTGATGTGTATTTACTTGTTTCTACCTTGCTTCTAGCTGTTGTGATAACAAACCTTATAGCCCCATTTTTATATCTTAAAACTCTGCTTTCCACATCTTGAAGTGTCTAGATTGTCCTGTGGAGCTTGCGTTCTCTCTCTCTTTTGGATGGAGTTATTCAAGTAAGTTCAGCCCTAGCTGTTTCCAACTCTGCTCAAGTGTTAAATGAAGCATACCACTGCAACAGTCTAAGGTGTTCTCCAAGTAGGAAGTGCTTTGGGATTCAACTATGCAAACCACTAACTGTCAAAGTTGCTGGCTGCTCAATTATGAACCACAATTGGGAGCTTAGAAGGAAAAAGAAACTAAAGAAAGAATCAGAAAATATTTTCAGGAACTACAAGTTTGACAAAAAGAAGCTATGTGGACAGTCCAGTCTTTATTGAAGCTGACCAGAAGTCTACACACTTTTGTCATGGGATGTGAGTAATATGTTATAAAAAATAAAGTATATGTTCGAAACTTAGCTTCTATTCATGAATCTGATTTTAAAATGGTTTAGTATTTAAGAACAACTTTCACACACATTTGTGGCACTGTTTTACTTAGACTGGATCACTTTTGGAAGTAAGTTTTGAGATCTTTTTCCTTTCAAAAATATCTTTATTTGAAGACCTACTACTGCATGTTACTGAAAGAACATTTGTTGTTTTAAGCAACAACGTGTACGGTACAGAAGATATTTTATACAAGATCACTTTTATTGTTATCCTTTTGGCAAATTTTTTTATCTCCTTGTAAATATTTTTTTATGCTTTGTAGTGTACAAGCCTTCCTAGTACTTCACATATGATTGGCTGGCTAGCAGCTTGCAACCAGATACCTAGACTTGCCCTTGTGAGTCATTTATTCAAGGACATCTCACTCAGGCTGAGGACTTACAGAAGTTAATGTAATGTTCCCAGTAAAGAGATACTTAATCACCAGTCAGAAAACCTCAGCAGGTAAATCAAAAACACAGAGTCAATTTCATCCTCCTGGTCTTAAAAAATCTACAGAAGCAAGATGAACTGCACAGTAATGTGGTGAAAGCCCAGCACTGCAGGAAAGCAAGCTTGCAAATCTTCAGCCCGACACCAATGCTCACCACTATGCTCACACTTTGTGGCTTGAACACCACCACATTTTCTCTGACTGTATAAAATTTTCATGTTATTTTTTCCACTGATTTCTTTTCTTTTTTTTCTTCTCATATGGGTCTAACTCCTCTGCCACTCAAGTCATTGGTAATTTTAAAGTTTACTTATATTGAAGAAATACTGGCTTTAGACATATTGAGCTACAATTTCCATATAGAGGTGTTTTTTAACTTCACACAAGATAGAGAGCTTTTATGGATTATGTGTAAATGAATAAGGTAACTAAACACAAGACAGAAACCAAACCCTCAGCAAGATTAATTTAGTGACATTTAAGCTAGTATTTAGAGCAAAGCAGTTTCATAAACAGTAAAAGACTCTTAGTCAGAAGATTAGTTTTATCTGAATGGATACTAAAGGATTTTAAATCTATTACAGTAATGACAGATGGGGAATTAAAAATATCTTTAAATGGTTTCCTTTAAAACACTATTAAAATCAAAGTCCTCTGTCCAGCAGGAGTTTCTGAGACCTTTACTCGAGTTTATTAGGCAAGTAAAGACGCAAAGATCTCTCTTACTGTATTAAACTGTATTTTGCTTGCTGCTAGTGGGATTGCCACAAGGTAAAAGGTTTGGATATGGATTTGAAAGTATTACAAATGGCTTTTTACTGAATATCAGTGCCATTTTATTGATAATAAAGGATTTGCTGACTATTTACCACTGACATTTTGAGAAGTTTTCTGTAATCCAAAATTATCTCCCACTGTACAGTATTTATTTTTTAGCTAGGATCCAGAGGGAAAAAATTAAGGCGTTTGGCACAGCATGACATTTTGATGTGTTCAGAAGAGTTATTAAGGACTTATCATCCAAAGTGGCATGACAGATTAAAAAATACATAAAGACATTTTCATTAGAGATGTTCTTATATGAAGTTTAAGAGCTAACTCACCTGAAATTGTTTCATGGAATTCAGGTCTTTGGGGTCCACTGGATCTATTCTTGGGAAGGTCTTTCTTTGAGACTTCCTATTTTTTACGTATATTCTTGTATAAAATGTTTAACAAGTAGGCTTGCATGGATTCCCAGGAGTTTTGGATCAAGCAAGCACTAACAAAGCATTTGTTTAGCACTCAGTTCAAAACCAGTATGAATCAAGGACTCAGGAGACACTAAGAGGAGGCTGGAAGTGCAGGCATTGAGCTTTTCTTAAACTTCAGAAGAGTTACGGTATTGTTATGCACAAAACTACAGTGAACTCAGTTTGCCTGAAATTGTTTTCCTTTGTTAACTAAATTGTTTATCTGAGTATTTTTTCTCTACTTCTTCTGCAATAACTGTTCTGGCATGGTTGCCAAAGCAATGCTTCAAGAACATTTAACGGTGCACTCAAGTGACTACAACTTACTGGCAAACACTAGACTGTAAAAACAAAAAGGCAGAAGAGAGCAGTCAAGAAGGGAGAGGATATCTCTATCTCTGAAAAGAAGCAGGAGATCCTGGACCTTGAAAACTGAACAAGAAGAATCAAGAAGAAACACTGAACCAGTTCATAGGCTGAGTTGTGCTACAATTAACTGTTTACTGTCCCAGAAAACATGAATCATTGCCCCCTTTTATAGTCTTATGATTATTGTTCATGAGGGACACTCATAATGTCTAAACAGATTGACAAGAATGATAAGAAATTTCTGCACCTCAAAATAGGCTCCAAATTTATTATTTAGTATCTATATTGAAACATAATTTTTCCCATATAATGAACATTCTTTGCACCTATAAATTTATGTAGAATATCTGAGACTTTTCAGTTTGGCCATTTCTATTGCAGTGCAAAAATGTCAATTTTGGAGCCTAGCTCTGGACATGCAATTAAGGCCTTTTTTGTTTTTAAAACATAGTATAACCATAAACATATTCTTTTAAGAATTAAAAGAATATAAGAAAAAACAATGAACAAAATTCTTACTTCATAGCATATATTCACTGCCCGAAGGGAAAGATCTTCATCAAGGAAGTTAATAACACTAGTCTACTAACCTTCCTGAGACAGGACATCACTCAGATGCTAATTTATATTCATTGGTAGACACATATCTATTGCAATATTTATTCATGTTCCTGCTGACAATAGTGATGAATTGTTTCCTTGCATTCTTCGGTTAGAAATGGGCTGTTAATTTTTTTTTATTTTATACCTCCCAACAGCCCAGACATTTCCTAAGTCATTTCTGTAGCTGATACAGAACTCATAGCAACAGCATAAGACATGCAACAATACCAATCACTGTAAAATATCAAACTTAAAGAAGAAACTCCAGCTGTCTAGGCTATAAACAAAGCCTTCAACAAATCCCATCAAATACTTATTTAAACAAACAGAAACAAACCACCACCAAAAATACTTCTATATCTCTGTTACCTACATATTAAGAAATTTAGTACTGCAAAAATGAAACAGAGGCAAACATTCCCAGTTGACTCTGCAAAATAATTTTCAGCTTCCTTCAACAGAAATTCTGTATTCACACATAATAAAGTCCAGTTTCTCTGCTGCACTCTAAGATTATTTTAAGAAAAGTGTACAGCAAAAACTACTCTGAAAGATGAGCTCCAGGAATGACAATCTGAAAGCAAGTTGTATACATAGAGGGGAGATCTGAAAATTTATTTGTTGGACAAACAAATTAGTCAACTATGGTCCTTCAGAGGGTGTGGTGACAAGGAAGGGAAAACAAAAAATAACCGATGCTGCCTGATTAAAGAAAATAGAGAAAACTCCGTAGAAGTGCAAGGGAAGGTATCCTAAAATTTTAGTACAAACAAGACTTCCAAAGACTCCTAAAGCATCAAATAATTCTAGGATTCTGCAGTTCTTCTGTTCTGAGTTAAAAGTAGCTTCTTTCTTTGCATGTCATGAAGTGGGTCTTTAACCCAGTGCTGCGCTGTGCAGAAATAGGGCAGGAGATTCTCCCTCAACTTTCACTTGCTGCTTCTAATTAACTAAAATTACAAGTCTCTGTTGGACTCCTTGGATTGCTGGAAATTAAATTACCATGGAAAATACCCACAAAACATTAAATAAACATAAACATTTCATCTGAACTATTTAAGAAAATATTAACTTTGTTTGGATGTTCTCTAGCTTGTTCTTCTGTAGTCGAAGGATGCATATTCAGATCACTTAAGAAAAAGAAATCAAAACAGAAGAATTTCATTTTTCAAAGCCAGGCACCATTACACTCTTGGTAGTTATTTGCAACATTACTTATTATGCAAAACTTTGTTACAATGCGTTACTGAGCATTATTTCAATTTGTATTAAACTGTCCAAGTTTTTGAAAGTTTATAGACTGTATTAAAGCACACCAAATCTACAAGAACATAGCTGGTTTTGCCACTCTACTTTCTCTACCACAATAATTCTATTTTAGACTTTTCTTATTTTGACATTTTTAAATCTTCAGACAGTTTTCCTTCACCTGTTGTCTGAAATTGTGTTTAGTGCTGTATGGAGAAAGGTGTCAGATTTAAATTTACAATTTCAGAGACTGATACACTTTCTTTCATTGAATAGAAACAGTTCCATTAAAGGAAACACAAGTTACTCTGATAAAGCGTGTTCCAGCTGTGATCGTGAAGATGAAAAGGCAGATTTATCTTCCTTTACATTCAAGGCTTGATCCAACACCCACTGGAAATACAGGAAAACATTTGCATTTAAGTAAATGTCCTTGACACTGAGCTACTATTTGATTTTCTTTTGGTGATTCATGGAGATACAAACACGTTGGACAGATGACGAGTCCTTAAACCAGGATGGTTTGGCATTTCCCCGAGCATTACCTACTGCCAGTTTTACATTGTCAATCTCTAAATTATCTTCTATGTTTGGCCTGAAAAGAATTAACCCATGGAAAAAGTTTTTATCAGGCCTACGCTTTGGGCCCTGGTTCGGATAGGACTCAGTAAATCAGAGGCTTTTGGTAGATGAGAAACCAGAGCAAGCAGGAGGGGAAAAAAGAGGGGCATCTATCAAAACTGGTGACAATAGCAAAGACAGGCAATAAGTCCAGATCATTTCAGATGACTATAGCTCAGTTCAATGAATTTTATCCAATGGAAAACAAAATGTTCTTCATTTGATACTTATCTCAGTTTTCCTCTCATTTGCACAGGGGTTGTTGTTTGTTTTTAAAATGGCTAAAAAATGCCAGGTTTGAAGCATGAAGTCTAACAGTCTCCTTTTGGAAAGGTTGAAATGGTGTTTCGCAAATCACTCTTGTTGTCTGGCTGCCATATGTGGGCATGGTCGATGTTCATTTTGCGCTCCTGGCCTGAAAACGGGCTAGAATGAGAGGGTGGGCAGTGACCTTGAAACATCATGTGCTTTTCAGTGGTCGGAGCGGGCGGCCGTGTGTGGGCAAGGACATGGACGCATGGCCATAAGATGTTCACCAAATAGATAAGCTTTAACACCTGAAACCTAATCATTCTAAAATATTTATATGCCTATAAACTACTGAAAGACCCGATTTGTGGGAAGGTTTAACTTTAAGGAACTCTCTAGAACAACAGACTGTCTCACCCACATCATGCTAAGCCCGCAGAATGTTTTTGCTCTCTAGTTTTATACACTAAGTTCCCCCAGTTTGTGAACTTGTGTCCAGTGCTGTGGTGTCCCTGCCTATGGCAAAGGGTTGGAACTGGATGCTCTTTAGGATCCCTTCTGACCCAAACCATTCTATGATCTGCTTGTCACTCGGCTTTATCAGGTGCTCCCATCGACAGAAAACACGCAGTCTCAGCTCTAGCCATGCACGTAATTGCATACATCTTGCAGCACAAGTCAGGAGCTAAATTGTTAGGAAAAGCTTTATATCTCCTCCTAGTCTATTTAAGCTTGAGTAAATTTCTTTTGCCGCATGTTTTTTAGTTACCTACAGCAGCAAAAAATAATGCAAAATACCATATAATTAGTTCATACAGCTTAGGGGGCCACAAAGAAATCAGTTCTACTGGGAAAAAAATAGTTTAATAGCTTTGCTGTACGGGTGACTTCAAGACAATGTCAAGAATTGAAGCTTATCAAGTCAAGTCCCTTAAGTTTCTTAATTTGTGGTAGAAATAGACTGGGAGAATTTTTGCACAGAAAGCCCTGGTGCTCCCTCTGTGCTGAGTTCTCAGGCAAGACACCTGTGCTCGACCAGCTCTTAAAAGGTAGGTACAGTGGTTTATGTTGTTCCTGCAGTGCTGTGGGATTATTCTGACAACAATACAGGCTCCTCCTACAGTTTTTAAGAAGGGAACTCAGTTCATGACCTTGTTGCATTTCCCTGTGCATTACTGCATTACCTTGGAGGTTTTAAAACCATTTCAGATCCTCCCTGACTCCCCAGATAGTCTTTGAAAACTTCACTTGATATTGAAACAGGTAAAGCAACATTAATTCAGTCTCAAGTAGAGCACTCCGTTCCATTAAAATTGCATTGATTCGCTGCTGATACAAAATGAACCACCAAAGACATTGTTAAAAATCTTTATAAAGGGATATGGCAAGTGATCGTCAATTTCTAAAGTGTAACTTGAAATGAATTTTAGCACCGTGGGAGGGTGCAGACACAGTATTACAAACGGAATATTAGCCAGCAGGCAGGTTTCTCCTTGGTTGTTCTGAATTTGGTTCATTATTAATAGGTCGAAGGGAGGAGGATGGGGGGGGGGGGGGGCGAGAAAACCCTGATGCCTCTTAATTTATCTGCAGACTGTGGCCCAAAGTAAAAGCATCCAAGCCTTTTCAAATCACCTTGATTGTCTCCTTGGCAGACAGAGTATTTTTAGTCTATTGGATTTGAACAGCTTCCCAGAACAGATGTGTTAGCACCTCACGACTCTATGTGCAGTACTGTAGAAGAGAATGAATGAAAAATGACCCGGCTGCAAAATCCTTATTCTCCACTTACTTCTCGTTGACTTCAACAAATTGTCTAAATGTCTGCTTACCAATAGGAAAAAGATGTGTGCAGCAGTTTCACAAAGCCTCCTTTTTTCCTTTGCAAACTGACTCTCATTAAGGATGGGTAGAGGAAGTATTTTTTTTTCCTATCATGGAAATATTTTAAGGTTTCAAAAGTTCACAAACTCTCTTCCTGACCACACCTCTCCTCAAATAACCAGTGATCTTTGACAGACAGTTTAATACCACACTGACCTGGAGCTCTGGATGAAGTCAACCTTTCTAGTCCAGCTTAAGGTGAACAACTGGAGTCCCAACTACTCATTTTTGCTACACGATAATGGTTACCCTGTTGGGTCTTTTGCATTTGCATGCAACTAGTTCATTGCAAAAGTCTCCATTTGGTATTTGAAAGTGTAGTCAGAATTTCACATTTCTTAAACAAAGACCTTCATCCAGGAGGAGATTTCTGTGGTGATTAGTCACAATGACAACTTGGAAAATGATATATTTTTCCTGCTAAAGTTCATTAATAGGCTGTCTTTTATGTGACCATAGGTTCAATAGAATTAACCTTTTTCAGAGAAACTGGAATAGCAGACTTGATTTCCATTATATTATTTATTATTCCATTTAAATTAATTATTTTTCAGTGCTCACACTTTTAGCAGCCTATAAATGGAAATCATACTGTAAGGATCCAAGCGCGTAACACAAAATATTCAAAATTGTGAACAATACACATCAGATCTTTTTTTCTGAACTCATCCACCTTGATAGTTCATTTTTTTTCTGGAGAAAACATTATCAGGAGTCTTATTTAATATTCCATGAATTTATTTCAGTTGTCAAATTAGATATTTAATGGTCTTGACATTTTGATTAATTGTTCCCTGGGTGTTTCCATTCTTCCTTGAAAGGAAACGAACATTAAGGAAGAGAATGGATACCTAATGAAATGTCAAAAACATTGAATATCTGTATTGACTTTGGAACCTAATGCAGCACACATTTTCTTTTAAGGCTAAATAAAAATATATATTTTCTTTTGTACTAAATTTGTGCATATTATTCATATTTTATCCATCATTTTTACTCTAAAAGACTGAAACTTGCATTTTGAAAAAAGAACGTTTCTCCATTAAAAGTGTCGATGGAAGATTTTAGAGTAGCTTAATTTCTTTCCTGAGGAACTGAAAGGGGATTCTGACAGCAGTCCTTCTCATATTTTTCAACTAAAGATAGCCACATGAATTCCAGTGGTGTTGGGGGTTCAGCGTTGGAATTAGGTGAACATTTCCATCCTATAGAACACTGTGCTAACATGCACAGCTCTTTACTGTTTTGCTATCAAAAAACGTAGAGAAGTTCCAATATAGCACATAGCATCCTGAGATTCAAAATGAATGAACAAACATGCTGCAAGTACGGCACATAAAAGGTGCCAAAATACTGTTTAGCAGTCAAAACAGTCAGTGCTCATTTAGTCTTTGCTCTTAGAAATTTTTTTTTCTAGGATTCCCTGAGAGAAAATGTTAATGGTAAAAACGATAATGAAACACGTACCTTAATACATTTTCCATAAAGTTGGATTTCAATGACTTACTAAAATCATATTTCTCATTAGCATCAGGCTATCAAAAGAACAGCAAGTTTGAGAATCAAGAACAAATATAAGCGCAGTGGGCTATTTTAATAATTGGAGTGCGGTGTTTGTGTCCAGATCATGAAGTGATTTGCTGGAATATTTAAGTCCATTATTAAGCTTAAACTCCTAGATAAGAAGACATTTTCTTATTTACAGTATTGACAGCTTTTCCTACAAGAGAAGAGTATAACCTGGGATAGCTTTATTCTTCATTGACTTTTTAAGTGCTATAAAAATTACACTGAGAAGTTCATTATGCTTTATGCGGGAAGGAGCATTTAGGTTCTACGTTCTCATATCCTGATAGTGATGCATAATACATTTTAAAATTCTCTACCTCAAATATCATACAACAATGCATATTAACTCTTTTCTAAGACAAGTATTTCTGATTTTCCTTTCAGGCAATCTATATTTTATGAATTTGTGGAGTAGGAATTGCGTTAAGATTGGCCTTGTCTTCATAGACATTGACCATTAATAACAATCATATGATTAAATTAACTTCTACCAAACAAGAATTTACAGTCACTCATAGCTTTACGGAACTATATACAGAATATAACTTTATCATGTTCTTGATCTGCATTTCTGTACCATTCCTAGGGCACTGTAACATTACTCATTCAACTCCACTCCTTTTAACACCCAATATGAATAACTTTGTGTTGCTGTGGTGTAATGGAAAAGTAATGACGATAGGTCTCAGCCAAGTTTCTCTGAATGCTAAGCAGGAAAAACACTGCATCTCAGGAAATACTTAATTCAAGTCTTTGCCTGCTGTCATAGGTAAAATTATATGGAATAGGACAGTTCTACCTCCTCTCTTTTCTACCGATTGCCTGCGAGTGTATCACCTTCTCCCACATACAATTCTCATTAAAACTGAGAACAGGGGAGAAACGGCAGCTCAACTTTAAAGGAGACATTAACATGCTAAGTGTTTTCTTTGCACATAGATCAAACACACACAGTTAGGACCAAACTAAATGTCCAATCTCTTTTGAAGTTATTTCTCCTCCATAAGAAAAATCACTTGTTGATGTTTAATAAAGATAGCATGATATGATGTTACCTTCATTTAAAACTACTGGAAGAAATTCCAAGAGAGAAGAAGCCAAAATCATTGAAGGCTCCAGCCGAGTAGAAAATTTGCATTAGCTATGGATCATAATGTAAATATACAAGGTACAGGACTAATAACTAGCAGTAAACAAATATTTGAAGAGGTTTCACACAGGACTTGTATAGCAAGAAATTAGCTATAAAAATCAATTACACATCACCATCAACAGACAATATGTATCCAGAAGATTCATCTCAGGAAACACAAACCAAACATTTGGTCAAGTGCAAACACCTCATTCCGCAATTGCTGGCTCAGCCAGGGACACATCATTACTTCTCAGAGGTCATTTACCCTGCCCTCTTGGGGAAGGAAAATGGAATCTTAAAGGAAAACGTAGTAAAACAGAAACAAAAGTCAGTCCTTGAAAACAACTGAAAAATAATCTTCAACCTGTAAATTACGCAAAAAAATTATTCATACAAAGGAAGAGAAAAATTTCTTTCACTGTGAACTACCACATTTCACCTGAGACAAGATTTGTGTTGTGACATTATGTAAACAGAAGAATTTAGACTGCAGTGAAATGTGGAGTAATTCCATTAAACGCTCTTTATTCAGGTTGGTGGGGACTCAGGGAGAAAAATGAGCAGAAGTGGATCCCTAGCTCATAAAAAAAGAATTGTTTTACTGTAGTCAGTATATTAATCTTGGCTCACTTCAGCAAAGAAATAAGTTTTATTAATTTGATTCATAGTAATTGAAATCTAGTGGAAATTCTCACTCTGAATCTGGTCTTTGGAAGCAGTTTCTACTCAGTAAGTCTGAAAATAATCTCTGTTACAAATAAAATTTTTAGGTATCTCTTGGGGCAGGAGCTATTTCCTTTTGCTCAGTACTTGTTCAGCACAATAGGGATTTAGTACTTAATAGTTGCCTTGGATTATTGTTTTATAAAACTAATATGTAAATACTCATACTAATACTATATAATTATTTCATTACACTAATAAGAGGTAATAGATTGGCATCTACATTCTTTGAGTAGCCTTGCAAATCTCATTTATGATTGCTGCCAATTGCTTTGCTTGGATTCTGTTCTCTTTTAGAAAAGTGAACAGTATGAAATTGGAGATGTCTGTGTGTAATAACAGATCAAAACAAAATTAGAAAGAATGGATGCATCTTTAGATTCAGGAAGAAGCAAGAATATATGTTCAAGAGCTGCTTTTTCAAAGACAGGTGCAAACAAGCTTGGGACCTTGTGTGCCATATTTTATTCCTGTGAAAGGTATGAAGAGAAGTTCAATTCCTTTAAAAGTTTTAAAGTTTTCCTTATTGCTGTAGCATTTTTCCTTATGAAACAGAAATACCATCATAGGGGTGTCAGCATATTCCCCGTAGTCTCATTGACAAGAAATATTGTCAGGAAATCTTATAATGAAAATCCATAACATGCACCTCTTATGACTCTACAATAGCTACCACTAGAAAAACAGATCAGAAAGCAAGACTTGAAGGTCACTGTGTAGTAGAATAAAGCCAGCCATTCCAGACAATGAAACTGCAGCACTGGAAAGATTTTGTGTGCAGCAATGAAGGGCTTCAGACAGCACTAAACGTAGAGGCAGACAGCATGAAGCAGACACAGTGATCATATGGGCTGCAGTATGGACCAGCCCAACTCCTACAAACTGAGAGTGTAAAATCTAGCTGCAAGGTAGGTTTAGCTCAATGCTGAAATCTCGGAGAACTGCAGAGTGAAAGGGATGTAGCAGAGCACAGCCTTCCTTCCAGAATAGCAAAAATCCAAAATGCTTTCAAAACAATGAGATAAGCAGATTTTCCTTTCTCTTATTTTCTTAATTTTCCATATTTACTGCTTCACTGCTTTCCCTTCTATTATTCTAATTAACTGGTTACCTTTTCATAGTCCGTTTATTTTCTGGAAAGCAATAAGAAGCATTTGTTAGCTTAGAAAATATCTCCATGCTTGTACTTTGCCCACAGCCCTCAAGTGTATTGGCAGCAACTGCAAATCTCTACCAAAGAAAGCTTTTGTTCTTGTTAATTTCTGCTTGCTATGTTCTCCTTTTGTTTTCTTTAAAATTTATCTTCAGTTAAGTTGCATTGCACTTTATTGTTTCTGCTTCTGGTTATGTATTGTTGAGTTCTTCTTTCCTGGTAACTCTATGAATTGGCTAGCTATTTTTAGCTATTTTTCACTATTTCTATGGGGCTATGGAAAAAAAGCAATCCCTTACTTGTGAATTTTGACATTTATTAGCATAATAAAACTCACAGATGAAATTGCCGTTTTCCAAGTAATTTCATTTGCAGAGGAACTTAAAAGGGATTTATTTTAAAGCCAGGTAAAACCTAGAATGAGAAACGGATGAAACTCAGATGGAAAAAAAATAGAAAATTAAAAGAAGGAAATGGGCTCCAAAGTGAAAATGATGATGCTGTTGTGATGTTAATTATGTCACGAGAGAACACATAAGCTAAAGGGCTAATATTCCCAAGCCCATCTCCAGCACGTATCTTGCACTTCAGGAAGCAGAAATCATGACAAGGCCAGTGAGAGTTCTAGTTGCTGCTGAAAATCAAACTGCTTTCATTAGAATAACTACTTTAGAATAAACTGACCAATTTCTGCACAGGAGCAAACTCTTTCCAAGGCTCTTGGACTGCATAAAATCATAAATAAAAAGCAATTTTATCCTGTCTCTGCTGTGGTGAACTTTGTAGGCCTGAATTCAAAAGCACAGTAGCAAGTTTCCAGCTACCTCTAACTATTCAAACAATCACAAACTGCAAAAGGATGTTTTAAGACTTCTCATCATTATCAAAAGTGCGCCACTGAGCAATGAGATTGTCAACAGAAATGGACCAACCTCACTTTGGAAAAAAAGAACATGTTCATCAATACTGGTACTCCATGCAATACTCTATGAATAGTTCCCACCCATATTTCTTGCTGTGTTTTTCATGTTCAATCTCAGACATGAAGGAAATTAAGACAAGAAGTTAGCATTCAGTGCTATTGGCCACAACCCTTTGAAAAATTCCCAGGACTAGTCTTCATTTGTAATTTGCCAGTGAGAAATTTCTCACCTTTAAAATGTTAGCAATACGAATAACGATGATAATTCAAATGCAAACCAGAAATATTTTGGGCCTTCTAATGAGGTTACTTTTTGGTCACAAGACCAGTGGATTTGGAAATTTGCTAAATACTTTTCAGTGTGTACTTTTGTAACTATTACTACAGTTATACACAATGTGTTCCTGTTAGTCCAGGATCAGTTATACAAATAAAGGGCTGTAGTCTGGTGGATTCTTCTGCTGTCCACACGGCTCCAGTAGTAGTTCCCCACCTGAGGATGTGATGATTTCTTCCTGGAAAGATAAAACCAATTAAAATATCAGTCATAGATATCTTAGCCTTTCCCTAACTTCTATGAAAAGCACCTGATAACAAAAAGACCATCGCTCCATTGTAACTGGTAACCAATTATGAATAAATGCTTGATAAAATATCTACTGACCAGCAAAGAGATCCTATCAACTATTCATTTTCCTCATGTTTTGTTTATCTCACACTTATGCCAGTACTAACCTGTGCTAGTATCAAATATTGAAATCCAACAGTTAGTGTGCAAGCAAGTCTGTGATTTATACCACCTGTAAATTGCTACGTTACTTAAGAAAAACTGCTACTGATGTCTATAAAGAATGTCCTCAAAGATTAATTTCACAGATATATGCCAGTACTACTATGCTACTTCCATAGTAGTTGGGATGAAACAAGCTTCCCCAGGCAGACTAAACAAAGGCTCAATGCTAAGTGCTCACACACAATTTTAACAGCTCTCTGACTGATTGCAGAAAGGTGAAAGATATTAACAGTTTTCTCTGTTGCAGTCTTTAGGATGGTGTATTCTGAATTTGTGACTAAACAACTATTTGTTAACTCACTAATGTTTTGGCTATTGTTGATCAGCGCTTGCACATCATCAAGGCTTTCTCTTTTTCCCACTCAGACCCTGCTGGCAGTGTGAAAGCTGGGGATAAATGAGAAGCTGTGAGGGGACATAGCCCAGTTTGTTTACTCAAACTGGCCAGAAGGATATTCCATATTGTATAAAGTCATGCTCAACAATAAAACCTGGGCTAGAGGAAGAAGGGTGTGGAGAGTTTTGGCTTCTAAGGTGGCCACTGAGAGAGGATTTCATCAAATTAGGGGAGGAGGTATTTTTTGGTTAAATGTGACACCTACTCTTCTCCCATACGGAAATAGAATTTGTGGAAATGTAATATTACAGTGATCTGTGAGGGGACATGAAGGCAAATCTCATTTGTCTTAACATTTTATTTGCTCTTAAAATAAAGCCACCTCTGTGTGCACACATGCCAGCAGCTAAAATAGGAGAAAAGACATTAAGGGAGAGGAGGCCAACCAAAATCTAACTTTTAGAACCAATTAATCATTTTCAGCAAACTTGAATGAGTTCGGTTGGGATTTCCAGGACTTGATTCTTCTTTTGTTCTTGTTGTTTGGAGACTTACAAATCCTATTTAGGAAGTGAACATCTATGTTTTTGTGACTGTTAAGACATTATAATCTCTGTTCCTTCATGTAACATAAACTCTGAGAAACTCAACTTCTTTTTTTAAGGCAAAAATTTCCAAAAATAATTGACTTCTACTGCACTGTTATTAACAACAAAATGTAAGGGTTGCAGCTGGAAGAAACAGTGTGCTGGCTTGACTGAAGAGATGTTGCAAACTAGCTGAAATAAAACAAAGATTTAAAAGAAACGGGAAATTCGAAGAAAAATAATCTCTGCCTAGTGTCTGTGAGATTGAATACTGGAAAAAAATAAAAGCTGTGAAGAAAAGGAGAAGCCAAAAAATAATAGAATTAGTTTGAGACAAGAGTGAGAAATGGATAAAAAAGAAAAAGGAACTAGAAAAGAGAGGGTGAAAAAAATTGTAAACATCGCTAAGAAAATTAAAACTACTGAAGATGGGGAGAGATGCAAGATGATGAAAACACCCTATGCTGGCAGAAACAGTGCTATTCTTTAGTCACAGTCTGGAAATGAGGAAGACAAATTAGAGGCAACGTAATTCAAACCCATCTAACTCAAATACGAGTAGCAAATTACTCTTGTGAGGTTGGTTTGGATAATAAAGACATCAGCACATCCCTAAAAGAGAACCTCTCCATGTTCCTTTCTTTACTGCAGGGCTTCACTCCTTTGCTTTTACACGTTACAGTCCTCATATCAAAGGCTGGAAAATGCTGAAATTTCATTGAAAGATCTTTCTATGGCATTTCCAATCCAATTTTGCGCCACAAAGAGGCTCAAAAATGTTCGCTATATCAGCCCTTAATAGTTCATTTTTAGTCCAGGAGAGCATGCATTGTGTAAGAATCTGCTTAGAAGGAGACAAAAATATATGCTGCAACGTTTGAAAGAAGGGGGAAAGCCTTCTCATTCACTGCAGCAAAAGGCACAAGCTATGAATGTTATGAATGTTACAACTAGGCTCACTGTAGAACATATATGTATATTCTTTTCCTCACTATGGTTACGTCTTCTTTCCGGTGTGGTTTCAAATTACACAGCTCCTCTTTGAATTATTAATCCATTCCACTCAGCTATTGATCTCTACTTCTCAAGTCTTACCTTGTGAAAATCAATAAGGTCTGTCAGTGTTGCATGTCGGTTTGGATCTACCCCTAAAAAGCTGTAGAAATCTCCCGAAGCATCAACCAGGAAGTGTTTGAACCCACTTTGCTGGCGGTAAGACAATGCGTAGCCCCAGATTTTCTCACTGACTCGCACCAGGAATGTTCCTTCAGATTTATTCATCAACAACTCTTCTGCCTCCTGGCGGCTGATAATACCTGGCAAGAAAAAACCTTATGGCTATGCAAGTAACAAGTGTGTCATAGTAAATTAAATGCAACAAATACAGAGCAGAAGTGAAATTAAAATGGCATAACTTAAGATTAAAATGTTTACAGGAGACTTTAGAGCTATGGAGACTATGTTTATGCTATTTGCTTCTGTGGGACAACTGTAAGAGTTTTATGGGGCTCTGGTGGAATATGCTTTTTAATTATCTGATTAAGAATTGGTTTTACCCATCCTTGCTGTTTTTTGAAAGGAAGCGTGTCGATGTAACTGGACTATCAGATGACAAAACTCTGTACAAGTGATCATTTAGCAAACTGATATTTGCAATTGCATTGCAGTACTTCTGAGACTATCGCCTTAAACCTGTTTTATACGTCCTAAAATAAAATATAAAGTAAGGGTCAGGGAAAAAAGTATTTGTCTGCTGTCGTACACCCATACGCACACACACTCTTAGATGCATATAGAAAGACACAAAGAAATCAAATCCTGCAACTAACAGCTGCTAACAGAGGTGGGTATGTTATATTACCTATTCACAGACTTGCATTTCTAGGGAACATTGTCACAGAGGGAAAAATAAGCAAATATCATAGTCCTTTTCTTCTGGGATCTTTGTGCCCTCCCATTTGGTCAAGTATTGGAACAGTCTGCACAGGGAAGTGGCAGAGTCTCCATTCCTAGAGGTATTCAAAAACGTGTAGACATAGCACTTGGTGACATGATTTGGTAGGCACAGTGGTGTTGGACTGATGGTTGGACTTGATGATCTTAGAGATCTTTTCTAACCTTAATGATTCTGTGATTCTGCTCTATGATTCTATAACTTTTCAGGCTTATATATCAGAGTAATAGTCAGCTTTAGTTAAAACCATAGCCATGAGTTAAACAGAGCACAAACACAAAGAAAAGATAGAATATTTTATTTGTTCACCAGAAGTGAGCTCATCTTTACAATTCGTGATGAACAATAATGAGTTATGCACCTTGGTGAGGGGCAAGAGGAGACAAAATTAATTGGGGTTTCTTGTGGTACATAACTGGCATCCTGTGGTCATTTTCTCTATGAGCCAACTTACCTCTCTGGACAAACTGAATCAGGGAACAAAATCTCTCCTCATATCCTGATCACCAAACAGTTGTTTCATAGTTTTATTTATTCCTTTGCTGCATGACAAATATATGAGCCAGGGTGAAAAAAACGATTACAAATTCAGGATTTCAGAGTAAGCAAGGGAAAAAGTTTAACAGAAGTAGAGCTTTCAAGAACTTTCCCATTTTATCTTCAGTGTTGGAAAAATCTTAATGTCTCTTTTTCCTTCTGATTTTAGGATACAACACTGAAGTTGCTGGTACTTCTGCTTGTAAGCAAGGTATAAGAGCTAATCCTTATCCCGATCACACCCCACATGAAATGTGCAATTAGAATTGCACCCAGCACTGAACCAGGTCTTACCATCCACCTAGAGAGCCTGGTTCCAGTTTGTCTTTTAGGCCTAGAGGACAGTAAGCTCATGTCTCATAATTATCGGTGAAATACCAGATGCTCACTTTAATCAGCAACAGATGTTGTATTAGGCCATCCTAGATGCGAACATGGCACAAATGCTAATAAATAATCAACAGACACATTCCAAAGCTGCTCTCTGTGAAGCTAAGCTTTGTCAAAACAATACATGTAATATATAATGGAACTGCATGTCACCATAGAATCCTATGAACAGTCTAGTGAGATTTCCATGGAGTCCAAGTACTGGAAAGTCCCTTTAGTTTAGTGTAGTAATAACCATACTCCAGGGATTATCAATTTGCACAAAGAAGGGTTTACCTGAAAGGCTGGTTCCTATGTCTGGGAGACACAAGAAGGGACTGAGGAGATGTGGGTTCTAAAAGCAAGTGCTGTGTGATATTAGGAAATATAGAAAATCATCTCCTTCTTTCAGTTTCCTCTAGTTTGAGGCAATGAACTTCTTTAACAGTTTTACTTGGAGCAATGATGAATCTAAAAAGGGCTCAATGTCGGTGGGCCTCAGAGGTCCTTACTGAAATATTCTTGATACTGAGAACAAATATACACACGTATTCTCTGCTGAATGATGTATAGCTCTGTTTTCTTGAGGATATTACTTCACCTTTGTGCCAGATACGGAAAGCAGACAGTAAACATACATACATATGCATTTGTTTAGAAACAGCATGCAACTGTTCAGCCAACAGCAGCAATTACTGCATTCTGAAAAACTAAAACCAGTTTTATTGGAAGCATTCCAAGATGAATTGTTGAAAATTCTTGAACTCTGTCCAAATGAAAATATACTACTAATACGAACCCACATAACACAGGATATTATGTGAAGCTATATCACTAGGCCCCAACACCAGATGCCACGTGTCAAGAATTACAGAGAAACTGATTTGAAATCTTAACAAAACACTATTTGTTAAGGCAAATATCCAGTTTTGTCTCAAATTGCTTTAAATTAAATATACAATGAAAGACTTCGTTAGAGATTGATGCCTACTTCCTTGATAAATCTATGCTAGAAATATGTGTAGAAGAGCCACACCAACAAGCTCAGAGCATTCAAGGATACAGGAAAGGATAAAGAGTTTCATCACCAGAAAATACTACATTAATTATGATAAATAATATTTATACAGTAATTCTGGATTGAAACCATGATGGTAACTTTTGGGATAAGAACTGGGGACCATTACAAGCACCTCGTCCCTAGGCAATGCCAGAACAGTTATGCATTTCCTTCCAGGGAATGAAGTGTCCTAGACAATTCAGCACCTATAATAGTACAGGATTTGTCAAAAAAGAGGGTTGTAAAAAATAAAGGATTTGTATTATATGGTGAGCATTATTCTTAGGATATTTCCAGGGCTTGAATGACCATCACTATCAAGCGTATAACATGAAATTAACTTAGTATTGATTAGCTCAATGCTAAACAATCCGTTCACCTGCTCTCAACTTCCACTAGAAGAGCTAAAACACTGCAGGCTTCCAGATGATATTATCTTCTTTCCAGACCCTATTTTTTTCTTTGCACTTTTTATCATTGAGTAGGAGAGAAACGATACATTGCTCAAGGCCAAGTTCTTTTTTGTTTTAATTCTCTTTTCTACTAAAGATGGTGTAATAAATTATCAGCCAGCTGCTTTCTTCCCTTTTTCTCTCCTGATTCTGTTAACAGCTCATGAGAAACACCTCTCTCCACCACCTCCTCCTCTCTCTGCCTTCCAGTTATTTTATTTTTCACTGGTTCAATTCTTCAGTGGATGGTGATTGCAGCAATGAAAATCTCCCTCCACCCTTTAAAAAACATTATACTGTTCTCAAGACAACAAGAAAATGAGTGGCACTGCTCACTCCTGAGACGGCTGCAGAGAAATAAACAACATCTGTGAAACCCATAGATGAACATTTAAAATTGTTTGAACTGAAGTCAAGAAACTTTGGTTTCCCAAGGCTCTAGTAAAAGGTTTAGAATCACTAGTGCTCTTATTTGTTTTAGCTAGGATATTAATTGGAAATACTCTCTGGAAAAGCAACCACTGATGCTCTGAAAGCTAATTTTCCACTCTTCCTAATTTTTGCTCATCTCTTAAAAGAAAAAAGTAAAAAGGCAACATCTTCACTTGGTGTAAAGCAACACTGTGTCAAAAGCAGCGACCCTTTCATACAAGCACAACTTTGCAAATCTATCATTAAATAAATACCTCACAATTAATCAATCTGTCATCAGTATCATCATTGTAACTCATCATGTGGCCATTACCAGTTAGCCTCCCCACTGAAACTCACATCTCCTACCTGTCATGCCAAATAATTTCTCTCAGAGTATCCAAACTGCTGTTGTCTATAAAACGCTATAAAAGATCAGTAGGGTTTTGACTGGGAGAGCATCAAAGGTGAAATTAATTCCTCTTGAAAGCGTGGAAATCCTGTCAGCTAGCTTGCCCCCCAATTCCACTCTATGCATCTGTCACCTTACATGCATCTACATCTCCACTTTAAACTTCCTATTTCTAGTTTTACGATGCTTATACGTATTAACATTTTGGATTCTTATCAAGAGAATAACATTTTGGAAGACAGTTATTTGAAATCATAGCACATTCATCATTAACTGATATGTTGCTAACTTACAGCTTCATTTAGAAATGCAGTGCCTTTAGTGACAATTCGTAGATGCTAGGCAAGTCTTAACATTTTTGTTGTAATTATGCTCTTTTTACTGCCACCAATCTTCCAAAAAGGAAAAAGAACATCTTAACATTTAGAATATATTAAGCTCACCTGGGAACTGCAGAGTCCATTATGAATTTAGTGGGTACAGCTGAGAACTCTTAATGCTGCCTCCCAAGCTTACAGCAGCCTCTGTAGCCGAAAATGCTATTCTGAAATACTGTGCTCTGATACTTCATCTTCCCACTCTTCTTCCAGCTTTATCCTACATACATCTTTGAGTGAAACTCAGGAGATGAAATACTTAAATATTTGCTAGGAGAATGCCATAACAAGCATGAACCCAAACTAGAAAAGATAATACATTTCTGCCAAGAAGGGAAGACTGTGCATTAGAAGTCTAAAATTATTTACTTTATTATATAACATTATGTCCAGTGCTGCAATGCACCAGTAGCCTAATGTACCACATGCAATGTCACTGTCAATATGTAAAGATAATTTGGCCTTTAATGATTCACACATTTTTAATATGCATACGTGCATTTATATATGCCAAGAGGTTGACTGAGATTAGAGGGAGAGCAGGTACAAACACAGCCCAGAAGCATTCATTTACCTTTCTGCAATAGAAGCTGTTTGCTTAGCTGATGTTTCCTCTTTTTTGTGTTTTTTCATTAGCTTGATCTCAAACACTCTAGTGCATGAGGTTTTACTCGTAGAACAAAAACATCACAAATACTGGCATGAATAAATATTAATGACAGCATTCATGCCAGAAGTGCTTTCATGACCATTATGAAAAGCCTTCTATTTCATGCCAAATTGATTTGTTGAACGATTATGAATATTCACAGATAATCAATGAAGAGGAAAGAAACTCAACCTGTTTATACAGCTTAAGACATCTAATCAGGGAAACGGTGATTTACACCACCAATCAAAATTAGGAGTAGGATTCAAAACACAGACAAGTGAATATCAATATCTCTGTGTTTTCAATGGGATTAAATCTAAGACCATATAAATACAAATATTCCTGGCAATAATTATACAAGTAAATCACATGCTAGAGGTCATACACATTACAGCTAGAGTGAATATAAACAATAAATAAATGACTAAACACAAGGAATAATGAGGAATTAGCAGATAACTCCTGAATAATGTAAAGGACTATATTTGTGCAATTATACAGGCAGATCTAAACAGTAATTTGAAAGATAGTGATAAAATGGTACAGGGGTTAGAAAGATTAGTTTGCTAAGCACCTGCCAAAACCTTCCATTGTTCGGAACTGAAAAACTGAGCTAGACTTATATACTATAACTTTACCATTTGGAATAAAACGTTTTCCCAAAGGGAAATAAATGAAAGAATTTTTTAAAAATTTCCAGATAAATTTCCTCTGAGAATTAATATGAGACTCAAATGTTGGATTACACCTCACATTGCAAAAAAAAATTCAAAACAAACTGCTATGAAAGCTGGAAAATAAATTTGTTTAGATTGCATTTTAAAACAAAACAGAGAAGTCCTGGTTTGAGAAGAAAATTTAACATAGGTTTTTCTGCCTCTGTCACAAAAACAACAGCAATAATAATCATCATCATTGTGTAGCTGGAAGTAATGACTCAACCTACTTGGGACCAAAATATGAATCAGTTTTAAAAGAAATCAGCAAATTGAATGGATATTCAGGGGGGATTAATCCAGCTGCAGTCAATACAGAGATCTGACAGCCTGTGTTAGCATGCCAGCATTAACATAAACTATTGTCAGGAAGTGCAAGAACAGCTTTTAGGAATAGTAATTTATGAACCTAATGGAGGGGATCATAGATTTTGCAGCCCATGGCAAAGGAAGATATACACGAGGAACAAACTCAAGCTAAGATGAAAACTGAAGCTGAGGAATGAAGGTTTAGAATAAATCTGATCTTTTTTAGATCCCATAATCAGGCTGAGCAATAAAGGCTTGAAACAAATGTTTGCATGCACAACACTAGCAAGCAGCTCTGGTCTAGGAGAATGTGAAAAATCCAGCTCCTTCAAACACTCCGAAAGATCAAAAGCATAAAAGCAGGGAAGGTGTAGTGATTGCTTCCCTGTCATGCAAGAAATAGAGCAGCTATAATTTATGTTCTGAATGAAAAGCAGTCGCTATATCACTCAAAGAAACAGTTTCCTCGGGCTGACTTTTTCAATTCTCTCCCACAGCTGCAAGTCTATATGTGGACTCCTAAGCTGACTGAACGTGCTTATGGCTGTTCATTGGGAAGGACACAATTAATCTCCAAAACTATGATGTCCAGAATAGATTCTTTATGTTGTCTGTTATGGTGGTTTAGGGACTGATCTGCAACTGAAATAGCCAACAGATAATGTACATATCTAGGCCATGCCTTCTAAGTTCTCCAGAATTTACAGCAGGAGGAGCATGCACAATTAAATACATGCACAAGTATTTGCAGAAAGAATATCTTACACTGTGCCACTCTATTAAAAAAAGTCTCATACTCTCCTTCTCCTTCCTTTCAGTCACAATAATTCTTTTGATAGTGCGACAGAGCAAATTGTGCAAGAAGAGTTCCATAGTATTGTGTGAGAAAAGCTATGGCTGAGAGATAACAATAGCTCTGCCTTTTCTATTTCACAACAGAAGCAATAAAGACTGAAAAGCAAAGCAAGGGAGTAAATCAAAGAAGGCTGGTAGTAGAAACAAAGCTGTTGAAGCTATTCACCATCTGCTGTTAATGCAGGATAAATTCACATGGGACTAGATCTTCAAAAGAGTATAAGAGTTCTGTTCCCCTTCAGGCATCAAAATACATTTCTGGCCAGGGAAAAGGGGAAGGGGAAAGGGAAAGGGAAAGGGGAAAGGGAAAGGGAAAGGGAAAGGGAAAGGGAAAGGGAAAGGGAAAGGGAAAGGGAAAGGGAAAGGGAAAGGGAAAGGGAAAGGGAAAGGGAAAGGGAAAGGGAAAGGGAAAGGGAAAGGGAAAGGGAAAGGGAAAGGGAAAGAAGGGGAGGGGAGAGAAAAACAGCACAATGACCATTTTTCTTCAAAACCTGGCCACAAGTTTCATTGGCAAAAGCCCAAGAGCCAAGGGGTGTTGAGTTCCTATAAAATGCTTTTCCTGCTTATAGCTGGTGAGAACACAGACATTTCATGCTGTGCTACATGTTGGTAATCTGTTTTAGTTCCTAGTAAACAGAACAGAATCCATAGACATTACTATGTAAGGGACTATAGGCCTCTGTGCTGATAATAGAGAAAAGGTATGCAATAGGTCACAAAAAGCAAAACCTAAAATATGAGTAAATAAACTAAAACCTTCCTGTCTGCATAGAACCACAATTGGAGGCAAAGCTGGGATGTCTTCAGAAACCAACAGGTAAAAAGCACACTTGAAGTCCATTAGCCATGTCACAGGTAGGTTATCCAAGTACTCGGTGGTTAATATAGGGTTGGCCTCCTCTCTGAGCTCCATAGGCAAAGTGAGGTTACATTAGTTAGGGAGCCTCTGGAGAAGTCTTTCTTTGTTTCATATTCACCACCTGCTGCACAAACTCAGGAGCATACCTGAGATAGAGATAAATCTGAGTTGTTGAAAGATAAGCAGGAGTACTTACCCATTCTTCACCATTCCTCGCCTTTGTAACCGTCCTGATACATTTAAGATATACACAGAATTGGAAAACTTCACATCAGTGAATCTCAGCTACCTCCCTAGTGGGCCTTGTTCAGTATGGGAAGTATGCTATGGGCTACATACAGACAAGTATAGAAAACCAAGGCCAGAGGAATAATGTTTTTCGAATGGCAAGAGATCTCTTCAGGCAAGGATGAGGCATATTGATAATGCACCTTGCCTCAAAGAAGCTCTCCTTGAAGACTTATGTGCTGCATAGTATTATCTTGAGACTCTACACACAGCAGAAATTCACCAAGGGAAAATATCATATGTAAAACTACACAGGCCTGTTTTGTTGCATTTTTTTTTTTTATAGTATGAATTCACCTCTGTTCTGTCAAAATAAAGCAGTTCGTAGAACTAAAAAAAACCTCAGAAGCTTTCTTAATTCCCTAAGGCTAAAATCCCTTAAAACAATTAAAGACCTGTTGAAATTCTGAATGAAACAGATGCCTTACTGCGAATCTTAAAATCCTATCTAAACAAGTCATGCAGTTATAATGGGTATTTTCCTTCAGGTTTACAGCAAATCAGATGTGCCATATCCATTGTTGCCAGCGTGGCTCTGTTAATTCCCTATGTACTCTGCAGAACATACACTCCCTAATTGTCTCCTTTAAAGTTCATTCTATATTCAAACTATCAAATACTGTAAAAACCCTTTATACTCACTGTCAAAACATTTACATCATATTCCCTTACAGGCAGTGCAGCACATAAAAGATAGGTGTTTGCATCACTTGTGTGAATACACTACTTGTATAATAGAGTTATAAATTCTCCTGTTAATGTCTCCTCAAAGCATAGTGTTGATTTCCTTCTTTCCTTCCTTTCAGATCAGCCTACACAATGCATTAGCGAGGAGGAAAACAAAAATTTCAGACTCTGTCTTCTCTTTGTTATTTGTCATCTATTGGATAAGAACAGGTAGCACAAAAGACCTTTAACCTTTTATCTCATATACATGTTTCTTGATTTTTTTCTTTAGAGGTGAGCTCTTCTGACCCCAAATCCCTTCGTTAAAACTCTTTTAGCTTTGATTTTTGTGAGATTTCCCACGTCAAAATTTTCTCTTTCTCAACTCATCTCATTTTAAAAAATTAAACAGTTAACCATTCCATTTTCAGAGGTTTCGCAAACTATATTCTCTGTGTGTAATTTACCATGTATGATTAGTAAATTATCATACATTTAGGACCTAGAATATTAAATCTTGTGTTGTTTTCACTGACTAAAGTTAGAAGCATCTATGTTCTAGTAAAGTCAATGGAAGATCAACAGGTAGGTTCCAAACACCTAAATAGGATGCCTTAGATAAACAGTACAAATATTATTGATGATGATGGGTTTTTTTCCTTTACTGATGGGATGATTGGAAAACAAGAAAATGATGTTTTGTTTTATTAAAAAAAGAACCATATATACTTCCATGCCTATATAAGCATCTTAGACACAGTAACAGGTAGTTGATATTTCCTGCAAATGGCATGGAAAATAAGCAAATTTATGAGAATGTCTGCAAATTCCAAATAAGAAAAAAGCATATGATTTGAGAAAATATCTGTACACTAATCCAAATAAGAAACTTTGTTGCAAAAATTAATTGGTAGAATGCATTCACCTCCTTACAATACAGATGGGGTTGAATTTTAATTTCAATTATGCATCAAAAAGGTAGCCAACCAAATGGATTATCAATAAATTTTATGATAAGTGCATGATGTAACATATACAATATAGACATTAAACCCTTACTGTATCTTCGGAAACATTAACATTTGATTAGTTAGTAAAGAACACAGAAAGACCTCACTAGAGCAGCCTAACAGGAATAGAAATACTGTAACAGAAACCCAATGCAGAACAAAGAAGTTGATTAAACTCTCACCTTGGTCCAGTAAAGAGAAATACATCTGTTCTGGTATCAGTAGTCACTGATAACGTCTTTTGTGTGAAAATTGAAATGCATGGTAGTTTTTTTTGAAAGTTAGTGACCAATATTCACCATTCTTTCTCCAGGCAAACAGAATGTTCAGTCTTGGCCTTACAGGCAAGAGAGGAAAATAAAAGAGAAATTCTAGCTTGTGGGCACCAGTTGCAAGCACTTTTTAACCATTTCTTTACATTACTCACCTTGTTACTTCTTATTTAAATGCTCAAATTTTGCTGAATTTGAAAATTACAGAGAAAAAAATCTTCTGGTATGCAAATTAAGGAAAAAGATGAGAAAGCTGATTTGTAAGAGGAGAGGATGAGAGAGGAAAAGCCTCCTGACATCTATTTATGCTTTTGTAACTCCAGCCATTGTAAGTCCTTGTTCCTCCTAAATACTTCTGAGGACATGGACTTGAAAAAACAGGGAAGATGAGCTTTTACCAAACCAATTGCACAAAACAAAACCAAGCCCACAGTGAGACTTTTGTTTGCTTTACATTTCTGTAAAAAGACAAAGCATAAGAATTAGTTAAAGGTAGTCTCTTTGTAGTTCCTTCCTGGCTTTGTACAGCCCATTCTGAGGCAACAGTGATGACACTCCAGGGAGATCACATGGACCAAAGACAAGAATAGTGTATGGAATCACTAATAAATAGCCTTGGCTGGTATTGCATTCCTGCAGAGACACGGTTTCAAAGAGCCCATTACTAATTGATGGAGATTTGCTGAAAAAGAGTTGGGAGGTACAATTCTGAACACGCAAAAACTGGGAAAAGTTTGTGAGATTGGGGGAATTGAAGCGAATATTTATATAAGAGTAGAAATTTTTTGCTCTTCAAAATCATCAGTCAGTGGACATTTTAAACACCAAAAGCATTAGAATCAGAATTGAATGCAAGTTTCCTGATTTGCCACACAAGCTGTATTTGAACTTTAAAACTCTACACACCTGCTTACTCACTGCATGTAAATGTGGTCATTTCCCACTTTCTGTACATGAAAGACTAACATGAAAAATTGCAAGTGTTAAAATTACTGTCAGTCTCAGAAAGCATTTTTAAAAAATACATGTCTCATCATTCCAATAGTGAAAAAGTGTCTATAAGATTTTAAGGGAACATACTGCCTTCCTGTTTCCATGACTTACAGCAAAGATAGTGTGTATAAAAGACACCAGGCTTACTACTGGACTAGCCAGCTATTCAGTTTAAGTTCTTTTAGAAGGTGATTTCAAGAATAACACTTGTTAGAACAGACAAAAAACTGGCATCTCATCACCTGATAGATGTAAAACTTCAGTGGCAGAAAAAAAAAATCAAATTGATGATCCATATATAAGTATACATATCCATATATAAATTTTGGATCTTGTCAGAGGAAGGGTTTCATTTCTGTAACATTTTAAATATTTTTGTCTTTTAAAATTATAAATTAGCCAAAATTTAAAAACAAAAGTTTCCCATACAAAGTTTCCCTTTTTCTGGTATTTCCAGAACAGGAGAGTCATCACAAAAAAAAGCCACTACTAGCACCAAAACACTCAGCACTGAGTAAAAAAACAGGATATCCCAAATCAGACAAATTAAGGGAATTGAATACTCCACGAAAGTATTTCTTGATATGGTCAGAGCAATATATAAAACAAGCAAAAATTAAAATTCAGTTCATAGCCCTTTTTTTAAGTAAAAACAATTATTAACTTAAAGCTTTTGTGCCCTATGGTTAACAGTGTGTTTTTATCTCACTAAAGAGAATGCCTTTTCCTAATTATGCTCAGCATGAAGATGCCAGAAAATATCTCCAGAGTAACTGAGCTGCATAGTAGAGTTCATGTAATTATATTTTTCTGTTTCCGTTTTTATTCAGATGGCTCCTCACAGCTTGAGCACAAAATTAATTTTTATCATCTTTCCACTTCTCCCTTCACTCAACAATATACATACATTTAACCACCAAGATTTTCTTTGAAAACCAGTGTCCGAAGAAATACTTGCATATCCAAACCAAGAGGTGTTTAATTTAAACAAGAAAGACAAGTCAAGCACAAAACTTCTACCTAGAAGGATAATCCTTTAAAATAAGTATACATATTTTACTAGCTCTGAAACAAGCATTACTACCTGGAATGGGAAATACTTTAAAAAACATGTAACTCCACAAGCATTATTTTAATTATTAAATGCTAGAAACTTACACAATATATTTATTTTAGCACCAGGTTCTGCTGTAGTAATTCTTTCTGTCATCAAATAATTTTGACATAAGAAAAACACGATATGCTAAAATCAATTATAAACGGTTTCACTTACGATATTGATACGTTAATAATTTTTTAAGCTTCCAAATTGTGAATATACAGATGCTCAGGCAAAGAATCTTTTACGTTTGCAAATGCAGATTAGATCCTCTATGTAACCAACCCCTCTCCTAAAAATGTGGCCACATTTAAGGATGTAAAGAACAGAGAGCAGTAATAAACATTCATTAAAAAAAGTTTTGTGTGGTTACCTCACCATTTGCATGCTGTACCATGAGTATATCACTTCTAGTGAAAAACAGGAGATTAAATTCAGTGCCTATAAAATTCTTTATGTTTAGACCATCACATTATATTGAATAAATGACATAATAAATCAAAGTAAACTCTGGCAAAACAGTTAGGGTCTGATTTGCTTTTGCCTTGTGTATTGTGCAGTCATTTATTCTGATGAGGTTTTGTGACCCATTACACTAATTTTTCCACCATGCAATTCAAAACACAGAGAAATTAAAAAATCAGGTCCTTGTCCACACAGACTGGACCGGAAAAAACAGCTGTCAAAAAAAGCTTTCTAATGATAATAGTAATAAATTATTGGGAGTTGTAATATGCTATGATTTCATATCAAAAGGAATAAGTAAAGCACGGACATTAAGTCCTAGTGCAGTTCTCCTCGGACTCTATTGCCATAACTGTAAATACATATGAAAAATAACCATGGATTTAATAAATGAAGGAAAGGAACACATTACTTCAATAATAAGAAGGTAGTAGTAAATTTCATCAAGCCAAGTAAGAAGTAGCAAAATGAACAAGAAGATTCTTAAATCATGAGTTAATTGCAGTGGAGGTTGCACAATGCAGGAATTGGCTATAAAAAAGACAAACAAAAGCAAAGCAGCACCATCTATAACCCCAGGTTTTATGGGTGCTCCTGCTTTTGTCAGAGCATCCCCAAAACAAAAAAAAACTAGGAGGGAAAAACAGTGCATTCAGTCATGAGCTAAATTATAAAAAGCTTGCAATTTTCAATGGTTAAAAGTTGGAAAAAATCAGTGGTGCTGTTTTTCAAGCTCATTCCTAAAAAAAAAAATAAATTAAAAAAAAGGAGACATTTTCAGGCATTCTTTCCATCTCCACATAAATCTCGTCAAAGTCTTGTATACAAGCAGTATAATTTCTTCATTACAGAAACAAAGTACATTTAAGAATATCTTCAATACATACTTAAGTTTTTCACTATTTTGGTGAAAAGATAAAGCCCAACACTTCAAATTTGGACTTAGAAACTAAACTTATTGTGTTTGTTAGAGGGTTGACATATTTTATTTGGGTGAAATAAAGCAATGAAAAATATAGATTACAGCTTCAGGCTAACAGGAAATATACCCTAATCATATTTAGAATTAAAAAAAGAGATGTACTGAATGAAAGCAAATTTAAGAACATCTAAAGAACAGTGATCATTCTATTGGAATAAAAAGGAAAACAACTGGATTGGCTAGCAAAAGTCACTGATGCTTTTAAGGCTCCCAATAGTTTTCTATATAATACATCTCTGCAGCAGAAATAATATTGAATAAATAATTACTTTCCATACAGGCAATTAATTTCCAATTCTACCTAAAACAAGCAAGATTCACAATTACCACTGTGAAACAGAGAAGATTTTGACATGCCCTGGAGGAGTTCAAAATCATGTAGATATGGCACTTCAGGACATGGTTTAGTAGGCACAGTGGTGTAGGACTTGATGACCTTAGAGGTCTTTTCAACCTTAACGATTCTATGATTCTATAAATAAGGACTACAAGATGTTCAAAATCTGCTTGTATGTAAGCTGAAAATAAAATCTCTCCATACTTAATAAGTTTATGCAATTGTCAAATGTATGTGAACAAGCATCTTGCACAGTGTAATCAAAATGCATGGCAGTGTGGAAGGGTTTTGTAATTCTGCTGCTTAACAACAAAGAGGCGATATCTTGGTTGATCATGTTTTTGAGCATTAGGAATGTGAGGTATATTGCTAGTTTAAATGGCTTTATTCTATGCAAGTATTGATTTGTCATTCAGTACACTAGAAAAGCATTATGAATGCAACTTAATTAATTTAGTGATCTCATTGTAAGAGCATTTGCCCAATGAATGGATGCTGAGATGTCTAGAAGTTAATTGAGTTACATGATAGTAAACAAAATATTGCATTGCAGCCACTGACAAGCTGCTAATTTGCTGGAGCTGCTAATGTTTTCCACTGGCCTTTTTATATTGATACTGATTTGTATTGATGTACCTACGCTATTTTAATTTTAATTTGGTATTTATCTAAGTATATGGAAGTTAGATTTTGATTATTCATTGCACCCAACAATACTCATTAAACCTCTAGTTCAATCTCCAGCTCTATAAGCATCAAGGGTTTATTTTTGATTCTGGGATCCATTCTGCATCAGCCCTAGGAGTGTTCAGCTGGGTAGGGACTCAAATGGCACCATCACTAAGGGACAGTAAGCTCCAGGTTTTCTCTTCCTATGGTTTGATTCCTTGTACACTATGACATAGCTGAGGGTTGCTGTGTGCTCCTGGCATGAAACTACTAATTTCAGGAAGAACCTAGACTATTGTTATAAATTTGGCTGGTAATTCACAGCCAGTTTGACACACTATCATGAATCCTCTGCATAGGTAACAGCTGATAATGACAATCATACAAAATAATTTGTGAGTACAAGGTATAAAAAATTTTCAGGAGGCTTGAAAGATAATGTTTTTGTTTGTGAATTAGACAGAAGTTAAATGCATTCTGAATTTGTTTTTAAATAATAAAAAACCCTTGGTTATTAATAAAAATATACCCCACACTCAAAAATAACTCACATTTTATAACGAAATTAATAGATGCAAAAAGTAGGAAAACTTTACATGTATATAAATACATGCATGTGCTCATGATGGTCTTCAAAAGCACACATACCGTACAGATTACCTGGACCACTATAACTTCATAGGTGTTGAACAAGCTGTCAAGATACATTTTCTGTAAACCTGAATGACAACGGTAACAGTAAATCACAGTGTCAGTAGACTCATCCAATAGAAGGAGGAAAATAAAAGTCACAGTTAACATGGAGCCCTGGAATTCAAATTTTACAGTTAGTGTTACAACAGATAACTAAGCAGAAAAAATTACCGTGTTCCTTTCTTTTCATGCCTTTTTCAGAAGTGAAGGAAAATGGTTTTGCCTCAAACATATTGTGTAAAATTAAAGAATGCATACATTTTTTTAGGTACATTAGCAGTAAAATCTGAAATCTATTTACATCTGTGAGAATCTTCTAACTGACATCACTGAGCTTATAATAAATCTTTCTGTATGTTTTTTAAACAAGTAATCTTTAGAACTCTTTTTGCTGACAGGGATATAAATTTAAACCATGCTCTATCTGGAGTATTTTTCCATATTCAAATTAAAATAGCAGTGTCAGACAGATTTCTGCAAAGCAGTTTGATTGTAGTATTTTCTGTAAGTGCTTAAGAAACCAGAATTCTTTACCCAGATTAAAGAAAAATAAATCTAAGGATAATATTGATAACTAATATTTCTTCTCCTACACTTGGCTAGATTTGGGAATTTGAAGTTAACTTTGTTAATTACAATGCTTTCTAGCTGCTTGCAGCATTCTTGCATATTGATTTAGTGTACAGTTCCTTGGGGGAAAAGGTTACCTTTAATCACTCAATAAAGTGAACCAGACACTGAAACACTGTTGAAAGTCAAATGAGAATAACACTGGGATAGTAAAAACTTCATGCCTAATGAGTGGCTGTGTAATAACCACGTGCAGCTCTTGCAATGATCCAGTTCTGGACATCCTCTGGGGTTTGACCCAGTTTTCAGTTAAGGCACTAAAAAACAGCCATTAAACACCCTCATTTCCTACCAGCACTGGAATTAGGGTAAGTGAGCTAGGCTCAAATTCACAGCGGGATAATCTGAATTAGGTGTTGGAAACTACTACTTAGTAAACAGAAATTGCTTCAATGGAGGGACCAGCTTCACCTGAGGTTTTGAAAAATTTACAAACAGAAGCAAACAGAATTTTTTACTTAATTTCTATTACAAATTCTGGAAGTAAGTCTTTCATTTATGCTAATTTTCATCAATTGAACTACTCCAGTTTACATGATAAGAGAATCTGGACACATACGACAAGTGTGAAGAACCGTTTGTGGCTACCACCATCTTGGCCCTCAAAGCCTCCATCCCCAGCCCGTCAACAGTTGCACGATTAAGAGAGGAATTAAGAGACAGGTTTATTACTTTCTTGGGTCTTGGATTGAAATATCTATAGAGTTTACTGTTCACTTCAAGTACAAAAAGATTCTTTTCATCAAGCAGAGTGGAATGAATTTACAACAGCCACACACACTCATTAAAGATCCATACTGTGTTTAATTGTGAGAAGCAGAGGTAACAGCAGTGACAATGTTCCATGGAATTATATATAATTTAGATCTGAGTCCTCCTTATTTGTTGATTAAGAACTATTGTGCATCATAGATGCTAATCTTGGATAGAGAGGTAGGGTATGATCCAGCCAGAGCCAATGCTAATCAGCCTCCTAGTCTGCATAACCCTTTTTGAGCTTTAACTCTAAAAAAGATTCATGAGTTTGTGATTTGACTGTCCCATTCACTGAAAGGCCAGGTGAAACTCAAGAGGGAAAAAAAGGAAGCTGTCATTCCCTTAACTTTTGCACAGGAAGGGCATGTCAGCATCACATGATGAAGTTGCACCTACAAGTTAGCTGCCTACAGAGTCGCAGAAATCTCTTCCTTTTGTTTTTGCACCATCTTCTATTGTTTATCTTCTGTGGCGAAAGCAGTTTAAGTGTTAAAATCTGCTCCTACCTGGGTGAACTGGACTTAAGAAAAAATAGTAACACAATTTTGTGCAGTCGCTTGCTTTCCGCCCAGAAACTGCTGATACCCACCAGAACTGCTGATACTCTCTTTGGGAGACTTGCGTTTGCCTACCAGGAAAACAGCATCATTTCAAAGGAACTGTTGAACTAATAACTTGTAATCTTTCGCTTTGAGGTTGGATCAATATGTCTGCAGTTTCAATATCTTGCATAGCTAGACAGAAGGACCTGTAAGAAGGCCATCGACTGGGAAAACAGCAATATTTGCTGACCTTGGGTCTGAAAGTATTTACTCTGCTTTAAAGAGAAAATACTGCAGATAAGATAATAAATATAACTTAGCCTAGCATGAGCTGAAGAGAGCATGTTATCGTAAGCATGAAAGCAAGGGAACAAGAGCTGGAGGCTTGACTGATAAACAATTGGATATGGACTAACAATAAGTAGGATATCAGCAATTCACTCAAGTCTAACGAGGTTCTACATGGGACACCCATGGTATGCTAGAGGCAGAAACATCCAGATACATCCTTTAAAGATACACAGTAAGAGGTGAATGTCCTGTGCTGGTAGCAACTGACATGTAGGTGCAGCTTGTGCATGGATAAACTAATCACTGAACACATGTACTATTGACACTGAAAGGAGAAAACATGATCCAGCATGTAAGGAACCGACTACAATATATATAAAAGTGCATCATAGCTCAAATTCAGGCTGCTGTACAAGGCCTTTTGTTTTCGCTTTGGTCACCATAAAATCATCATAATTTCTTCCAGTCTGAGCATAAACAACCTTTGTAGATATCAGAGTTATTTATTTGAATGTAGCATTACTTATTTTCTCCAAAATAGGTCGGTTTTAAGTCTTTATGTATGATTTCTTCCAAACAACTCATGCTCTTATATCTTTGGTATAAATGATTCTTCATTTCCAAACACTAAAAGCAGAGCTTCATATTCAGAAACATCTCTCCATTTTGTTTTATGCAATGTGATAAAGAACTTTACTCAAGAAGTTGCAGTAAGAGAGAAAGGTACTCACACACAGTCCTGTTCAATAAGGAGACAGAATACACAACTGTTATGTAAAATTACAGGTAAGTACATTAAGCTATCACAATGGCTTACTAAGTGAAATCATAACTGGTTGCTGTGTCATGCTCTAATAGCAGCACATGGAGAAGAAAATCTTATAGTGTTTTAAATAAAGGGGTCAAGAAGTCTTCAGAATATAAAGCAATTTGATTTTCAATAGGAAAATGCATTTGCATTAAGAGATTAGTAAACTCACCTGGAAGGAAATGCTATGAAAAAAATGATGCATGTTCTTCACAAACACAAAGAATCGTCTGACACAAACTTGAACCTGAAACAATCCTTTTTAAAAAAATCTTTGACTAGCAGTGCACAGTCTGAGCACTGCACCTGACTTGTTTGTATCCACAAAACTTAACGCTTCATTAAACTTCTTTCCTTTTTGTGGTCACATGCTCTTTACTATCTCTCATTTTCAGTGTCTACAATATCTGCTCAGCAAAACTGCTGTCTTCTATCTTTGGAACATGCCTAATCTTTAGAATATAGCTTCCAGTTAAAAAGCAGTCAAGAAGGACAATGTATTGTAAAAGAATAAGAAAGCTCATTTCACATTAGCAATTAGCTTACTTACATTAATTATTCAATTGCCTCATTCTACACTTTCCCTGCTGTTCTTTCGTGCTTCCTTTCTCCTTGCAGTGTGTTACAGCTCACATTACTTCACTTTGATACTTCACTCCCTTTCAAGGGGAGCCATGAATCTAAAACATTTATATCGTTTGCTAATAACTCCGCTGTGTGGACATTTTGGAACTGTAGTGGCATGAGAAAAACAATTCCAAAGCCTTCAAAAGAACCAATAGAGTGAAACAATCATTATGATCTAAGTGGAAGGATATGAAAATCATCTTATTTCTCAGAAAATAGGAAAACTCTCATTTCTTAAGGAAGAAGATGAGAATGCATTAGTGCTGATGAAGAATTTGGGTTTTGTCATATGTTATGGGTCTGTCTTACTCAAGACATCCCTAATATTAAGTATCAGAATCCAACACAAGATCTAAACAATTTCAAATACTGAACCATAATAGAATCATAGAAACATCTGGTTGGGAAAAATCTTTGAGATCAAGTCCAACTGTACCTGTCCACTACCAAACTATGTCCCTAAGAAGCTCATCAAGCCATCTTTTAAACACCTCTAGGGATGGTGACTCAACCACCTCACTTGGCAGCCTCTACCAGTGCCTGACCACCCTTTCAGTGAAGAAATTTTTCCTAATATCCAGTCTAAGCTTGCTCTGGTGCAACTTGTGGCCGTTACCTCTTGCCTTATTACCTGTCACTTGAGAGCAGAGACCAACACACCTCACTAAAACCTGCTTTGAGATAGTTGTAGACAGTGATGAGGTTTCCCCTCAGCCTCCTCTTCTCTAAGCTAAATACTAACAGAGCATCCAGCAAATGTTTGATAGGAATGTTCTGGAAATATAAAGAAATGTTGCACCTCACAGCAAGTGAAGAGATGGTCATGTCTCTAATAGCTCTGTGTAAATCCACCCAGATAGAGAATATGTATAAAACTGCAAGGACAAACTGCTTCATGTGTAGTGCCCCAATGAAACCTGTGCATGTAGGGTATAAACATAAATATTCTATGATTATTCCAAAGTAAAGTAAAATTACACTACTATTGCTATTTAAAGGCCATGGTGCAAAACCAGAGTGAGCTTATCATGAGTCTTTCAAGAGCCAGATGGATTTTCCAGCCTGACTTCTGTCACTCAGTGTTTAGCAAGCCCTTTATATACTACAACAGAGGGCTCTCATGCATCCTGCTTAACCATTGTGATATGAATATCATTCATCTCCACATATGAATTCAGCAGTGATGAAAAACACAGGACTAACCAGCCTTGGAAACTAATGTTCTCTCTTCTAACCACAGGATAGGGACAACAGGGATGATAGTAGTGCATGTTTGCCCACTCTGGCCTAATCGCATGCCTCAACCCATTTTCTAATATAGGGTTATACGAGAGCGTAATTTGGTCTCCAAACTTGTTCCATATCTATTCTTCCTGCTAAGATTCCCAGCAAGGGTAACAGTCACTCCTAACGATAATTTTGGAGAAATCCCCACAGATTAGGAATGATCATTAATACTAAATGACTGCAGCATTACTTGTTTTACATCCATCAGGCAATCACCATCAGTCAACATCAATCTGGGCATATCCCTGCAGCAGTGACCATCCACAAAGTCTACAATTATTCAAACTGCTGGTCACAGCTGTGCCAATGCTCTGTGAGAACAGGCTGGTAGAGTAGAAAACAGATAAATCTACCTTTTTGATGGAGTAAGGCATATCCTCTGCTAAATTTATCACCTCTAAAATTGGGGGTGGGGGAGGTGTTAAATCTTTCCTAGACAACAGTTCGAAATAAATTTTGATACTCTGTAATTCTTTTTTTAACTCTCACACTCCCTTTTCTTCATTTTCTTGCATTAATTAGAAACTCAGAGCTGTCCTGAAAATATGTGCATGATAACAAGTACATTGTAATTGACAACCTTTATTTTAGCTGGTTTTATTGAGTTAGGGATTCTCTGAGTCCACTCCAGATATTCCAAATCACAGGATGTTTTAGATTCTAAGCTTTGCACAGAGCTATTTTTTTTGATGCATCTTTCAAGGCCTGTGGAAGACAGTAGAAAAGCTCTCCATGAATTCAGGAGGGTTTTAACACAATCTTCTATCTTTCTTCCAACAAAGTACTGCCCCATTAACAAAATTTCTAGAGAGGAATAAAAATCCCAGACCTCTTGGGCTGAGTTTGCTTTAGCAGAGACTCTATTTATGCACTTTCTCAAACAGAATTTAAAGCTAGATAACAATAAAGTAGTGAATTAGATAATAGATCATTAATATCAAGAAGGCTTTACTTCTGCTGGATTTACAACACTAGTTTTACATCTTCCTAATAGGCTTTTATTGAATGCTTGAAAGATTCTTCTTCAAGAGAAAAAAAAAATGTGCTTTTATATTTAAACCATCAGACTGTATTTACTGTTCAATGTTTTTCAAACTAATCCATTGCCATTTCTGTGTCCTTTAGAAAATATTACAATACAAGGTATATTTTATAACATATACATCCCATAGTTTATCTATATCAATATGCCCAGCATTGCCACTGTTGTTCAAGGACTCAAAATTAGTAGACTTTCATAAATACTAAGTCTTAATCCTTTACTGAAAGCATCTGATTTGCAGAACCATTGTCACTATTTAGGTCTGTTTGATTTTCCTGTTGGAAACAGGTTTCCTCCTGAATACAACATTAACCATCTGAAATTATACCTAGATATGCAAATATTTGCATCATGATCCTGTTAAACTTAAAACTCTCTTCCCTGGCTATCCGACCTCAGCAATTATGCAGCTTCTGTGTCTCAGCATTTTCCAATCCATCCTTCAACTTGCTCCGATCAGCTTCCACACAGCTTGCTACTCCCTTAGCCCTTAACTGTCCTGCTGCCTCAGCTTTCCTTGATAAAATAGTTTTCCACAACAGGTACCGTGCTACTGCAATTACATTTTAAAAGTACCACCTTCAGGGAAACTACCTCATATTTCCAGATTTGTGATATCAGCCTCTGAATTCTCCTTCCAACCTGAAGACAAGGAAAGGTCTGATAGTGCTACTGTAGATGCTGAGCAAACGTGCATGCAGCCACCTTAGAGACAGGCGATCAATAGATTCCTCATTTTGTCATACTGTATTATACTCACTACACATCTGAGAGATCCCTTGTACACTGTGGAAAAATAACACCAACAATCATAAAATGTTGGTCTCAACTAAAACTATGGAAATATTTAGAGATGAGCACACACACACCCCCCCGAAAACAGCAACTCTCCTGTGTTTTGAGTGGAAAATAGCCAAATACAGAACAGAATATAGGAGATAGAAAGATCAAACATCTGAAGTAAAAAAAAATATCAACAGTAATAGCTGACAAACAGTGGGAATGGAAAAAAATTCTAAAACAGATTGTAAGAAAAAGAGAAAGGTTAAGGACAAAGGAAAGACAGAGCAAACAAATGGAAATATGTTTCAGCTACCTGCATCCTTTTATCAAATACATATGGGAGCAAGAGGCCTCTAGTTTTGTTGCCATATGGAATTGTATTCCGAGTGTCTTATTCCTACAGTAAACTGAAAGCTACAATTTGCTTGTATCTGTGATAGAGTTTGACAAAACTCTTCAACATATAAGCAAAGCTGTTAACTTTCCCTTTACTTAGCATGGGTTGCACGGAAGTTGGAAAAGAAAACTCCAGTTCAAAAGTAAAATTGGCCAAAACAGTGAGTGTGTCTCCCTTTTTAACCCTTCTCAGAGACATCCTAAATATCAAATTGATTCCCAGCTTTCAAACCGTATAAGGAGCTGAGATCTTGTCATGGAATGTTCTGAATTCAGGTTTACAAAGAACTTTCATACATCTTGATACAGCATCAGGATGCCCTTGAAAGTTAGATTCATCTGCCCACATTCAGTAATTAGCAGTTAAAGCAGAATACAATTAATAACTTCCTGGTTATCAAAATCATCAGAATTTATCTTTACCTGAATTTAGACCAATTTCTTAGTTTTCATAGTCAAAAAATTGAAGACATAATTCTTGTCACTTAAATCTAAAACAATTATTAATTAATATCAAAGGAACATCTGTCTTTTGTACAAAATATATAGGCACCAATTACTCTACATCCCAAGACAGATTCAGTGACACTTCTATGACTTGCTCTGATTCTCCTTTATTTTAGCAGTTTGACAACTGAGCATCATTGCTCTTTGGCCACTAAGCAAACATAAACCACTTAAAAAAAAAGTTCATTGCTTCCCAATCCAAAGAAAGCAAAGATTATCTAAGTTTATGGTTTCTGAAAGGATCAAAGATGGTCTTAAGTTATAAATATCATTTAAAAACAGCTACTTTAAAACAATATTTTTTTTAAACATAAAAAAGTCATCCTGTACTGAAAGGATAAATGATTTCATTTTTGGCAGGGATCTATCATTCAAGCATAACAATAATAATAGAATTTACATCCAAAATTCAGCTGAACATTACAGTTTTGCATCTTTAACCTGCTAACTTTTCTAATCAAGAAAACAGTAATGAGCTAAGAACACCTGTCAGTGGAGTTCAAATAAATTTCAAGAGACAGAGATGTATGAAGTCAAATCTGATATTAATTTAAGAAGTAAAATTTTGTGAATAAGGAAGGAAATACTCATATTTGAAAAAGACAACTTTACTATGAATTTTACCACTCCACTTCAAATGAAACATTTTGTAGCGTTTCTACAAATGAAGACAAAAGGAAAGCTTCAGGTACATTAAATATGCCATATGTCACTCTGTTTCACATACCATGAAAATGCCCTAGGCTTTATATATTTTAAAACAGAATCCAAATTAGTTTGATGACTTAACACAGGAAATATGCCAAATCTATGAGGGTAAAGACATTTTTTGCATTATTATTTGGACTTCTTCATTTTAGCCAAATAAATCTCCCTTAAACCTTCATCTCTGTATAATTAGAAAATATCATATGTCCGTAGTGCCAATTGAAGACAGCGAATCAGCTACTGCTTAACTTTAGCTTAAAAGCTGAACAACCTGACAATCAAAGCAGGCAAGATAAGGTCTACTAACCTCATCAAAAACATGTAATATCTACTTTTTCAGTAGTGCAATAGTAGATCACTTCATGCATTACCTTCAAAAAGTCCTTAATGTGAGGAAGAATATTATATTCTCATTTTATAGTCCAAAACTTGGATAAAAGAAAATACAAAAGTTGTTCAAAGATGTGAAGGACCTGATTATAACTGTTTTGAGAGATGCTTGAGGTTTTAAGAAATTGTGATCACAACATTAGACAACATTAAATACTTGGTAGCAGTCGTTCCCACAGAAACATCCACCTATCTAAATCATGATTATATTATTGCCCCATTGGCTCAAGTAGTTAGCCATAATTCGGGGCTCTGCAGGATGGTTTTCATTTATATTGCCAATTTCTTATACAGGTCAGCTACATTCTGCTGTATATTTATTCATACACAGAAAATATACACCATGGCCTGGTTTCCTGAAAACAATACAAAATACCACCACACAGATGATCTTAAATAGGCCAATACAACAGCAGTCATAATCTTTATTTTAAATATTAGGAAGAAATGTTTTTCTGTGAGGGTGGTGAGGCTCTGGCACAGGTTGCCCAGGGAAGTGGTGGCTGCCCCATTACTGGAGGTGTTCAAGGCCAGGTTGGATGGGGCCTTAAGCATCCTGATATAGGGGAGGTGTCTCTGCCCATGGCAGAGGGGTTGGAACTGGATGGGCTTTAAGGTCCCTTCCAACCCAAACCATTCTATGAATCTACGATTAAAAGGTTTTTTGTTGTCTTTCCACTTTCCCCCCTGCCCAAATTGGAGGCCAATTCAGTGAAGAAATTTGTTTGGTTTTTTTCCTAGGAAAAAAAGTAATTAAAACATGTCAATACTTTCTAATACTTTGTTTCAGGATTTTTGTTTGTTTGTTTTTCCTCTAAGTTATAAAAGGTAACATAGACACTGCATAACGCTACAAAACATTGACTGCTGCAGCTGTAACAACCTGATATTCAGCTTCCACCACTCCAGAAAAGTTACAAGGCAAATGAGTTGTTCCCTAAGGCTTACCATGAATCTGACCAGAGCTGCAGAAGCTAAAACAGGTAACCCAGCAAATAGGTACCAAAACAGCATTCATGTGCATCTCTGCAAACAAAATCACTCAGCTCTGTGCTGGGAGCTCAGCTTAATTATCTTTGTCAGGCCTCCTGAGTGGGAGGAGGACAAACAAGCTACTTTGTTCCTTTTTACAAATGTCATCAGCTAGTCACAGTTCTTTAAGATATCAACTGCATGATCTGAGAAACTAAAAAACAATCACGAATTCCTCAGTTCTTGCAGTGTTTAACAGACTAATCTGAAAGCCACTGAAGTTAAAAAAAAGACTGCACAAGCATGAGCTCAAGCACAGATGCCTTCTTAGCTTTAGGTGCAAATAATGTTCAAAACTACTCATGTCAACTTATATGGATGTGAACTTCCCACAAGCAGGGAAAACATTTACTGTTGGACCACACAGAAAGATCATGCTTGAAAATGCTTTTGGAAGAAGTGCACAGATGAATCTTTAATCAGTTTGTCTCTCAGAAAGAAACCACACTGACTGTTGTAAGAAAATAAAAAAAAAAAACTGTCTGAATTATTGTTCATAAGAAATGGATGTGTGTAGCATTTACAAGCTATTTGTGACTGACTTCAGTATCTTTGACTAATTAAGCCAATGAAAATAGCAGCCTGTTGATGTCTGTTAACACACAAGGAATTGTGTATCATAAAAAGAAACCTGAAGTACATGAAACACTAAATTTGTTCAGAAATCGTCCTTGCTCACAGTTTAGAACGCCCACACATCCTCATCTCATCCTTAGAGAATCATGAAAACAGGATCAGGGTCAGCTCAGTCTTTGAACAAATAAATATCAGACTCACCAAAAGCAACAATGAAAAATTATTGAGATTTAACTTTAAAGTCTTTCCTGTCTCTCAACTGTATCAGTTATTAAGGTAGAATTCTTTTTTTCATGTTTAACAGATATAAAGATCATTACCAATACCTATGAAAATCAGCTGTCTCACCTGTGAATTTGATAGGTACAATTCATCTGCATGGGAAATGCTATAAAGAGTGAAAGCCTCAGAGCTGCTAGGAACTCCAGCAGGTATGACAGTAAATTATGGATCTGAACAAGAATTGCTTTTGCGTTTAATGAAAACTGCCTAAAATCTTACATTTTCAAGATTTTTGAGAAAAATTATGATCTCTCAATAATTTTTCCTTGGAAAAGGAAAGGAAGTAAGAAAAAATGTTACCCTCATTTAGAAAGCGCAACAGAGATTAAACAGGTATAAGTGAAGTCCTTCTTCCAAATCAGGTAAAGCAATAACTTGAATTTCAGCAACAATCGACATACCATATCACCACATTATTTGCCTGTTTATTTCAGAGGCCTCCTCACCCTGTCTTGGTCTCATTCCTCCTTCTTGGTTTGCTATTTTACAGTAAGTATATTTTGGCCAAAATATTCCCAAAAAAAGCCTTTGGTGATATGAGTCACAAATTAGTCTACTCAATCAGAAAAAAAAAAAGAAAACAGGAAAATCATTTGCTAATAATAGGAATGATGCAAAAATCTTATGTTAACAGCCAATGTTTCACAGTGCCAATAGACGTTCGTTTTTGTGGTGAAAGCTGGCAAGATTTATTTCCTGAGAGCATGCTTATAGCTCTGCTCTGTAAGAAATGAAGGATCAGTGTATTACCATGAAACCATGGAGCAATCCTGTTGGTGTTCCTCTCAAACCCAGCACGTCGAGGGATCTGCTCTTCTTTGAACCAGCGAATGATGACATCCCTGGAAAAGGGTCTAGAAGGACGCTCCCAGATGTTACTGCATTGAAAGGCAGGTGATTACAGAAAAGAGTGATGCACAGAATTAGCAGTGTATGAAAGCAAGGACTAATATAGACATTAATCTCTTTTTTATATATTTACAAAACATATGACTATGAAATAGCCAGTATAACTGCTGTTTAGTACAGCTTATTGAACAATTTTTTTCTTTGTTAAATTTGTTAGTTTGAGTTTTTATGGAAACCAGAATATTTTGATGTTACATTTGCAATGGAATTTTAAACATTTTCCTAAGCACAGAACATAAATTAAAAAACAATTTACCATAAAAGATACAACGGACACTTCAGACTGCTTTCTTTTCCCCATCATCTTTATTCCAATGTACAAGCAAAGTTTATTTTATTGCTTAAAGTGCACTCCTTTTCACTGGCAAGAAATTCTAAATTGGAATCAGCTATAATAGATTGTGTATTCAAGCCATTAATCCTGAGAGAGGGAACGTTGTGTTTAAACTCTTATGTTCCCTTTCCATTCTCTACATGCCAGCCTCTCTTACTGTTTCTACTACTTTCTATGCATTTCAGTTTATTTTAGCCAGAAGGAGGCGAATCAGGTAAAACATCTGGAAAATTCATCCAGCTATCCCAAGTGAGAACTAAGGTGTGTTATATCAAATGAAAGTATGACTGCATTCCAATTAAGCATACAATCTCATTTACCTTGATAGCAGTAGTAAAAGGGAGTTTTTACAATAGATCTCCATCTAGTTTTAAATCCCATGGATTTCTGGGCGCTCAGACTGTTAGCACAAATTGTCACACCTTCTTTACTGTTCATCTTCAGATAAATAGGATGAAGACTGGAGTGGGTATGTCTTCTTCTACTATAGTTTCACTTTCATTTGATCAGACAGACAGTTCACAGTGCCCAGTACAATGGATACATAATTCTAGCTTTCCTACTCCACCTGCCAGTTAATGTCTATTTCTAGACAACATAATGGAGAACTATTACTAAAATTAGAGCATCAGCTCAGAAGTCACGAAACACCATTAAACTAATTTGTGAGATAAACAAGAACCCTCAAAACCACTCCATTCATGACAGCAAGGTGCTCTTCAGAAAGGAATAAAGGCAAAAAGATAGATGCTGTAAGCTTGATGAAATGCAACTGAGTATTCCTTTCAGCTTGTCTTACTAAAACAAGCGATCAATTCCATCAATATCAAGTGATGAAGCCTGCAGTGAATGTGATAGTTATTGCTAAATTACAGTAACACATGTGGGTAGATCTGACCAATATTCATCATCAAATCTGAAAATACAACCATAGAAAGTGAGACTTTAGTTATAGACACACATTAAAAAAAACCCTACATGTGTTCTTATTTCTGGTTTTGAATATTTTCTATAAAGAAACAAGAAACTCCTAGAATTCCAAGGCCCTGCAGTGCATTCTGGTTTTTTGACTCATTTCTCTCTAATTCAGTTTAGTTGGGAAAAAACTTTCAAATCCATAATTTTTTCTGCCCTGGGCCAAATCTCAAAATTACACTGTCAGTTTCTATACTGCATTTGAATTTGTCTGGTAAGGACACAAAGAAAGAAATACAGCCACAAAAGTAAAAATAGAAAATCCACAGTAGGCAAAAGGATAAAAGTGAATAAGCGAGAGTTTCATCAGGAAGAGAACACTCAGCAAAATAACAAAGACAGTAGGAAAAAAAAATCAAACGCTTTCAAAATTCTGTATATAAATTATAAGAAATAAAGATCTCAAATGAAAATAGAAGAATATTATTTTCATGTGACTTTTAAAAGAAAAGGCAAGGCAAGTTAAAAACGACAGGAGCTATTCTTCATGCTGCAAAGCTTAGAGACATAACACTGGACTCACATTCCCTTGAGGCAAAAAAATCTCTCTTATAAAAGCACTAAATAACAATCTACTCTGCATCTCCTTCTTGTCTCCCAGGCCACTGACAAGGTAAAATTTTAGATACATATCTGCTCCCGATTAACCATACCAGTGTTAAGTGAGAAAAGTTGAACATGTGTAAAGCAACTTTTCTTTTTTACTTTATACCTTCACAATCAAGTCATGGACAAAGAGGGTCCTTAAAAGAGAAAGAAATACTGCTTGTTTTTTCAAGTACAGGCATAGCTTAGAAACAAATAATATTGAATATGAGCTGCATAATGATAAAAATATTTTTTATTTGTTTTCAGATTCTTTTTGAAAAGATTCACATCTAGCACCACCAAATTGTATACATGTATATTTTCTTAGCATTTAATGCTATTATCCTGCCAGTGCTGACACTGCCTTTAGCACCTCACGAAGCCAAATTAACAGTATAAGATATAACCAGGAAAAGGGTAGAGTGACTCGTCAGCCTTTTGGTACCTATCTGCCTGTTGGGATTCTTTTCCTCTTCTGCAATTCACGTTGCTCCCTAAATAATCAGATCAAAGATTAATAAAAAACAGAGACACTTGTGTTTACCTGAAAAACAATCTTAACCCTCCTGAAACTTAGGAGTATGACAGTGTCTGTAAAATGCTTCAAAGAGCTGCCAAGCAGCAGGCAGATTCAGGCTTGAAGCTCAAGACTTGCCTAAGGATTTGTCCATTTGACTTCGCCATCTCATAGCCTTGCATACTAATCCAGTAGTGCCTTTTGAAGGGCTCATTTCACTCTGTGTGTACCCCAAAAATTACTTTACATTAATTATTCCACCTGTTTTTTATTTTCTTTGAATGTTCTTTTCCTGGTGCTAGTGAAAGAGCAAGACTTCAAGAATTCCCAGCAACTGAAGAAGATCTTGTTGAAATGATGGGGATTAGAGAGGGAGCAATTCAACAGAGAACTATAATATTCCAGAGTCAATCCTGTACAAACCAACCTGGATGCTGCAGAGAGAGACAGCAAAGGACTTGCACTATTGTTGTTCAGTTTTATCTCCTGATCGTTGTTCAGGCTTGTCCCCTGGAACAAATTACTCAGGCCAGCCACCTTTCCTTTTTGGATAGCACGTAAGGATTGCCGTCGGTATTCATCCCGTGCCCTGCGTGCTTTGTGGCTCCTTTCCTCATCCGCAGCTTTGGAACGGCGCACTGGGTGGAATGAATGGGAAGGATGGGGAGGAGAGACTTTAGAAATACAAACAGCCATTTTCCCCTTTTCTTCTACAATAACTTGCTATCTTGATTCCTTATATGACCTGGTTTTAAGAACATAAATCACAATGCACTATCAAAGTGATGGCTGACTCGATGAATTCCCTGATGCTTCAAACACACACTCACCACCAGATGAAGCATCCCAGACTTGACCTATCAATGAACTGATCACTGGCAATAACTAAGCCTCTCCATGCTGCGATTACATCTGACACTTTCTTTAGCTATAATAAGAGAAATTCTGTTTCAGGACATCTTTTCCACTGGCAGTGCACCAAGTTTTATGTTTCAGGAGAGAATGTTAACTACTGTCTGTGTTTAACAGAATTCTTTGCAACTACGCACATAACTAGAAATGCAGGAGCTACTTTCACAACTTCTGATCATAAAAACTAACATGCAGCTCACAATTTTGGTTATAATGCTGTTTTCTTTCTGAAAGGCATATGCTATCTTTGTTACAGTACATAAAAGTCAAAGAAGTCTCCATCTGTAAATGTCTAAAAATGGTTTCAGGAACAATGGAAGAATTAATAGCCATTGGAAAGGGCATGCTGATGCTATGTATGGAGCTGTCTCACAACTGAATCTCTGAAAGTGCATATAAAAGACCAGTATCTGTACTGGAAGATGTAATACACACCTATCTATGGCACTGACCAGAGAGTTAGATATTTCTATAACTCAAAATGAGATTGCTGCTCTGGCCACTGCAGGTCAGGCATCATTCACTAAAGCATTTTTATTTTAAATCTAATCTATTAAGCATCCTGTCTTCAGAATGTTATAACCTAAATGCTTGAAGAATTGTACTGTAAATATTTGTCATCTATCAGCTCTTTTCTGGTGCCTCAAGCTGTAGTTTTTTGAGACACAAATAACTTCAGGCAGGTAAATTATTCCAGTGCGAAAGAAACCTTTAATATCCAGTGAAACAAATATTAAACAAGCAAGCTATTGCCTCCAGTAGCAATTATCTATCCTGACAAGATTATCTTGGCTTAGATCATACACAATTCACAAAGTGCGCTCACTATTTCTTACTCTATTTGTGACTAGGAACGCATGATATAATACCAGACAGCTGCAATTCATTAGGTGATTTACATGCCTCTGGTTTAGGCTCCTGGTTTAAAGTAAGTAGAAGTATAAATGGATTTTTCCAAATTATGAAAAAGTTCAATAGAATCAAGAAGTAAAAGCACTCAGAACAAAATAAAATGAAATAAAACCATCTGGGCAAATGAGGGAAAGAGAAAAGCCCTTTAAACTTAGTGTTATATAATATTACCATAGGTAGAAAGATATACAGGACTAAAAGCTTATCAAGGCAGCACAATAAACAAGTCACACATGCTTCATATGTATTCAACTGGTAGGATTTTCATTTAATTTAACTACCTACCCTGTAGTTTTAGCTAAACAAAGTAACAAACAACTGTACAGGACAGAAAATATGAGTAACGAGTTTCACTATCTTACAGGTAATTTTTAAGGGTAGATAATGTCACCTACATACACTACTTCAATGGGTTAAGTATATTGTTTACAAACTTTCTGTTTTATCCTTTGTAAAGCCACTCAGTAATGGCTGCTTTAAATGTGGGCTTTGTGTTTGCAACAACACAGGAGACAGCAAGGAAGATGAGTGCAATGTAGCCTGGTAAGACATTTAGAAACTAGTCGCTGTTCGTCACAATCAGTATACAGATCGAGGGCAGACTGCCTGGAGCTTTTTTGAGATTCTTTTCTACTGATGTGCAAGGCTGCCTGGTAATGAAAAAGACAAGATAACATTCAGAAAACTTTCTGAAAGGATGCTTGACATGTAGTCCCTCCCCGTCCCTCCGTATGTACACGTGTGTGTTTACACACGTGTAAAGTCTGACACAAAAATACCATAGACTAACATGATAGCTCAGGAGCGGGAAACAAGGACATGGTTATGGAACATGTTCTAACCCGTTACAGTGAGAAAAGGTTCAGCTCCATTACTTCACTCAGTGTGAGTGGTTGTGTGTTCAAATAGAGACTTTTTCTTACTCTTGTTCAGAAAACATTGTTGTACAAGAGTGAACAGCAAGTGAACACCAAGACAATGCGCCAACCCCACAACACTTTGTGGAGCAGAATCCCTGTGAATTCTGCTTCTTCCCAAAGTTCAATTTGGTGCAACCCATTATTCGTCAGTAGAAACTTGTAAAAGCAAAAAGAAAGATCCTTAACAGCCTTTCAGAAAAATGATCTGCGGAATTGTTTTGAACTTTAGCAGCATCTTGTGCAGCTGTGTCAGCTCAGAAGGGAATGATTTTGATGGTGATCATGCTCAATTTTCTTAATTTGTTAAAAGGGTTACAAGCACAGTGTCATTTTTTTTGTCAGACCTCGTATATGTTCAAACCCATACATATGTATATGTATATATACTGAGATACAGAAGGCTGCATGCAATAGATATCTAAATGTATGCATAAAGGTTTTAAATATATACACACATATATAAGCATCTCTTTCATGTTATGAAGAATTTTTATTGAAATTTCCCAACTGATTTATTTGAAGAATTGTATCATTAACTGTATGGATACATAGGGTCCCTTTATCCTATTTTTTTTATTATTACTGGAGTCCTGATTTTCTCTCTGTCCCATTCCTTACGTAGTTATTCCCAGAAGCCTCTCTCTCTCACATTCCTCTATATTTAGGAATTGTATAGCACAATGTCTACTCTGGATCTGCGTTGCTATTTAAATCAAGTTTCTTCTAAAACTCTCTGACTTGTCAAGGGATTTTGTGCCAAGTAAATAATCAAAGTCACTGGCATCAATAACTAGTTTTGGTGACTGGAAAGAGTACTGTGGACAAAGATTTATCCCACTATGGCAGTCAGCAATCTACAAAAATATTTTCATTAAACTCTAGACAAGATGATGTGCCATGTGAACAGTCTTCCCTTACCAATTCTCCCCAAAATTTATCCATCTATAGAAAGTCACTCAAATTCTGAAAGCAAATCTGAACATATTTCTCTCTCTGACACTCAACCATCTCACAAGAAATAAGAACTTTATATCTGGATGAAGCATAGCACAAATATTCTAAGACTGAAAAAGTCACAAATTCTGCATTACTTCTTGTATTTCAGGACACACCATAACCTTTCACAATAAGAAAGAAAAAGTAGTCAGGACTTCTAGTACTATCCTAAGTTAGAACAGATTACTTTATGTGACTGGCTGTCATTTTACAGTAAATGTACTTCTGACATGAACCCCATCAAAACATTAAATTCAATACTCAATATTTTCAGTAGGCACACAAGATGTCTGAATGTTGTCTTCCATCCTTAAAATCTCTGAATCATCACCATTGGTCCATATATCTATTATCAAGAATTACTAGAAATATTAATTTATGTTTTCTTCATCTTCCTTTGATACCATGGAATAATGCCACGACTGATAAGATTGATAATGAGGAATTTTATAGATTTGCCAATCTCACAGGAAGTGTACACTTCAGCCAGATAAGTCCATCTTCACTGCTCGCTTTCTCTTCAGGTATTGGTGATACCAACAACAGTTACATTCTCTTTTAGTGCTTGTAAAATTAAGTACACTTCTGCCCTGCTCGCACTGTAACTTGTGTAGAAATATCTCAGCTGCAGTAGAACAGGCCAAAAATGGGTCACCAAGCCCTCCTGAAAAACTGGTATCCAGACTGAGGTCTGTGCTATAATGATTACACGGTTATCATTACTAGAAATAAATAGTTTAAGGCCAGCTTGGGCATGTCTACAAGACCTTCAGTGTGAACATATTTTAACAACAAGGAAGAAACCACAAGGCTCATGTGTGAAATAGCTCTTACTATCCTATAGGACTTCATTTGCGTTTGCCTTGTTTATATTGAAGAGTTTACAAGAATCTATTATTCGTCTATGCTAACCTAAGTTGTCTTTTGAGTGAAAATTGCCTTTTATATTTTCACTTAGGACTGGAAAATCCCTATTAGCAGTCCAATCTTTTTATACAGATGTGGGTTCATTCATGCCGTGCTGCAGCTGAAAGTGATCACATCATCTGTGAAAGACTAGGAGCTCTTCCATTTTGTATCATATATTTTGTGCTTTTGAAGAGCTGTGAGTTACAGTCATGCCATGAACATAAATATGTATCCTTTTTAAAATTATTTTGTTTCAGCTTTACCTTTATTAATAATTCTTGGAAGCTTACTTATGAGAAATTCAAAATGACTACTTAATAGATAAAATTCCATCTTCAAAGTTTGTGAGTGCACATACAAATCAAAGAGTGTTTTTCTGTTTCCTAATTGAAAAATAACTTCCCAGAAATATTCTGCAATATGCCTTCAGTTCAGCAATCTTATTAGAAATTATGTGAATAATCGCTTCCCTAATCAACAATGTACTCTGAGACCTATTGAAGTCCACTGAGCACATACTTAAGGTTGAGCACTTGTTTAGTTAATGCATAGCTAAAATGGGGGCTACTCATTTTAAAATTCAGCATTTTATCAAATGCTCCTGCCCGTAAACTAATTTACTTTAATTTCTGTGGAAAATAAGTACCAAACAGACATGAATTCCTTTAAAATTTAGACCAAAACAAATTCATAGACATATTTTATATAGGAACACAAAAACATAATATACAAGAAGCTATGAATCAGCCTGGCATCCTATTTCCAACAAAGACCAAAAGCAGGTGCTTAGGGAAAGACATAAGAATAGCTCAAGTCACTCAATTCTCTTTGCATTTTTACTGGAATAATTTTGTCTGAAGATGAGTACAGTTGGTCAAATGGTATCTGAGCACTTTGTGGATTCATGCAGTTTCCAGGGGTTTGCAAGTGTCTAACAGAATGCCTTTTGCAATATCTAATCAGATTAATATTGATGCTACAGATTTTCCTATTATCTTTTCCTTTTCTGTTCTCAAAGATAAAGATAGGTCACATTTAGATACTGTGATATAGGGCATTGTTTATTGAATACTTCAGAAACCTACAAAATGGAACAGTAGAAAGATCCGGAACTAATCAGAATATATAGACTCCTCTATCCAAGTTTAGCCTAGTTCTCACTTCTCAGTTTCGAAGAATAAGAGCTTTTAACAGTGGTCTCTTTGACTCAGCCTTTTCCACTATTCATCTTCTCATTTGCCAAACAATATACTTGCTCCACTTATTAACTCACAACTGCCATCTAAAATACCCCAATGTATATCCATTATAAGAAATGAAAGGGTATAATTGCTCTCACAACATCACGTTTTCCTTTTAGTACCGATTTCTCAAGTTATTCTACGTTTGTCATTTAGTGTATAGAAAAGCACTAAAATTATATATTTCAATTAACTCGGCATTTCTATGGGGTTTTATTGTTATCTGGCATAGGCAGGCAAATAGAAGAAGCAAACTGAACTGAACAAGAGAAACTAATATTAGCAACACTTTGCTTATTGCCTTGACAATAAACAGCTGAAGGATAATGTGATGAGGAGAGATGAATCCTCATCACATTCTAAATTCCATCTACTAAATAAATTAGTAGTGTCATCAATATCATTGCTACATTTGCTCTCCACAATAGCTGCTCTAGCACTGCTGTTCCTATTCAGTACTGACCCCCCAGCACTGTTGAATGGGAAGGGCTGACTTCATGGAGGTAAGACACAAAAGAGCCTGGCCCTACTCCTAACAGGCAATATGGTTTCCATTGCAGGTGTGTGGAGACAAAAGATGTTAATATTACATCTGCTTGTAATTCTTTTATGCATTCATGCATTTATTTATTGCTTATAAAAGATGGCAAGTGGATAGGCTTGCCTCACTGGACTAAATTTCCCTTCTGTGTCCCCAAAGTTTTCAGGCACTAGGAAAAGGCTGTCTAGGGAATTGGTCATGTCACCATCCCTGGAGGTGTTTAAAAGATAAGTAGACAAGGCATTCAGAGATAGACTTTAGTAGTGGACAGGTACAGTTGGACTCAACGATCTTAAAAGTCTTTTCCAACCAAATGATTCTATGATTCTATGAAAATGAAAGGGTTACCATAAAAAAAAAAAAAAGAAAAATGTCTGGAATGAAATGAAAAGTGAAAAATCTGGTGAACCTGAGGTACTAGTTCATTCCACAGAAGTTTCAGATGTTTTCACTTCCAATAATTTGTTACTGCTTGTCTGCAAGAGGTTCTGGCTTCTGCAGCAATGTTAAGGAAATGGAAGATGTTAACATTCCTCAGGAAGCTCAATGCCATCAGGCTCAGTCTAAACCAGCCAGGAACTGGTTTCAGATAAGGCACTAAATGCTGCATCTTCATATCTTAAGTTGTCACTCCCATTTGCTAATGGAGTGCTGTTCTAAGCCCTCAAACCAACTGGGATAAATTGAGACACTGAGATAAGCATAAGAGGATAAATAAGGATGTGATACACTCTAGCCATTAGTCTGCAGTTAGTTTAATGTTAAATCAATTACTGATAAGAGCATAAACTCTGGCAGCTCAGAATTTATAGTAGGCTGAAAACCCCAGCTGTGGTGCTGCCAGCTAGAAGGGTCTCATTTTTGTGGGCTTTCATTTTGCCACAGCAGCACTATTCCTGGTGACCAGGCTAGATAAATTGAAATTATATGAGCTGCAGTCGGTCACCGTTTTGACCACAGGCAGACAGTTCTATAGGTATTAAGGCACCCAGACTGGAGGTGACAGAAATCCTTCAGATCATGCAGAATACTCCAAAGGTTACATAAGGGAAAACAAACGGGTGGTAGATTATATCCATTGCTGCACGATGCGATCGAAAGTGTTTTGACAGACCAAGAATGCCATTTACAGAAATCATGGTCAAAACCTTTCATTGCTTGTTGCTTTCCTCTCTACCTTCTCCCATAATTCCTGTTTCATTTCTGACATCTATCCCTATAGCCAGAATTCCTTGAGAAACCTGAGACAATGATTTAAAACCAGAGTTACCTCTTTAATGGAACAGTAACAAAAAAATAGGTGGCTTTAGTAAAGTTTATGGTATTTTGTTTTATTGCCAATTTCAGTGTAAAGGCAGGATGGACTTTATTTTTCTTAATAACATGACTACGAATGTATTTTCTCTCCTTATCTACCATCAAAGAAATGCAAAAGTACATAATACCATCCTCTATGCTAGGTTACCAACTGATGTTAACTGATAATGCCTCATTTTCTGCAAAACTAAACGGCTGTTTTTTCCTCAACTCATTCTGCTCTTAAACATCCAAAAAGCAAAAAGCTACAGTTTTCCTCTCTGAATAAACATGTACACCTGAATCTAGGTAATTCTCCAGGAAATACTTTCCTTCTCTTTATTGATAGTGCAATATAGAAAGGTTTTATTGTTCGAAAATGAACATAGCCTGATACGAGCTTGGAAAATGGCACCAGTGTATCTTACGAGCTTGGAAAATGGCACCAGTGTATCTTACACATATTTAATTCACATCATACAAAATGATTCAGTATCACACCTCAATCCCAGGTAACAGGACTTCGGTAAGCAGTCTTCAGGAACTCCTGAACTCATGACTAAAACCAGAAAATAAACTCAGGGTGTGTTTTGAAACACTTTTTTTCATTTGAGTAAGGAAATAAGTAACACAACATTAATACTTTTCTTGCTTCATGAGGTATATCAGGCAACACATACTATCAGATACTACCAGCTCCCTAAACTCCATTTTTAGCGTTAGTTGATTAACCTTGTTGTGAAACATAATTAATACAATAACCATCATGAGCTAAAACTTTTTTTCTGCAGAGTAATCAAATCAGCACAGATGTGGCAAATAAAAAGTATTCTTCCCTCAGAAAAATGCACATTTCTTATTACAAACAAATTTCCTACTTCTAAAGCCAACTACCCAATAGACCTCAGACGGAGTAGACATACATTTTATTCACAACGACCTATTAAGTCTTATTTACTCGTAAAGAGGATCTTTACTTACCTATGGTATGTAGGTATAATATATGAAGTAATATATTTATTCTGTTCTTTATAGACTTTTGAAAATCACTGATATATTTTTAAATTAATCACAATGGTGATATTAATGAAGAATTTCAGGGAGGCTAAAAAGGAACAGCACCCCATAGAGTGACATCATCATCATAAGGATTTTTTCCAGGGCAAAAATCTAAATATTATTTACTGTAATCTTTTGAAATGTAGTGAGATTCTCTGCTATCATAGCTTGACCCCACCACCATATGGAAGTAATTAAAACACAGATGAAGACAGCTTTTACCTCTTCAGAGATAGCTGAGGACAAGCTGTCAAAATAACTATGTCCAGAACTATTATTACTAAGGCCAAAATTTGTAATTAATTACATTAGACAAAAATTAATTATCTCAGTGACTGTAAACAAAAAAAATCTATAAGGCATTGACATAGATTTCTATTTGGAAAGAAATATGAAATTTGTAAGCTCATAGCAACTTTCGTTTGTAAGGACGGGTTGGTAATTTCCGGCAATATAACATAGCATTTTGCATGTAGAAGAGTATTTTGGCAACTTTTTTTTCCATTGTACAGTCTCCTTTTATTTGCTTTTAATAATATATTAATCCCATAAGTGTAATTTTACTCACACTGTTCTTCCCACTCCTGGTCATCATCGCTGTGTTGACTGTGCTGCTGAGCTTGCTTGAGGCTCAGATACAACTCTTTTGCCCGGATTTCTTCCTGTTGCCTTATTTGTTCTTCACCCTTTTGTCTTTCCTCCTCTTCTCTTTTCTAGGGAAGATAAAGTAAAACAGGGGTGACTAAAGAAGAAGAATATGCCAAAAGTTAGGACACTGTTTCTGTTGCTTCCTCCCACAGAGTAGCTACGTTATCTAGGACAAATCTCTCTATTCTAACTTTGGGGTTCTCATTTATCACACCAGGCCAATAAAAGTTTCTTATCTCTCAGGAATTTCTGAGGAAGCTATGTTTTGAGATGCACAGGTATCACAGGAATAATCATAGAATCATTTAGGTTGGGAAACACCTGTAAAACCAAGTCCAAATATCAACCCAACACCACTGTGCCTACCAAACCATGTCACAAAGTGTCACATCTACACGCTTTTTGAAGCCCTCCAGGGAAGGAGACTCCACCCTTCCCCATGAAATTTAAAGTATCTAAGACCTTAAATCTATATGAAAAACATGTTTTATCATGTGGCACCAAATCCTATGCTATCCTATAAATCATAAGTAGTGCTTGGTTTTGGTCCACATGGAGACACCACTGTTACTCAAGCAGTCTACACATCATCTACAGAATCTGTAGGATTCAATAACTGATTTACTGGTGTTCTTAGTTTAGCCACTGCCACTATGTGTCATCACAACCAACAAAGCGAATAACCTTTTCCAAATATCAAGAGTGTTATGTTCTGAAAGAAAAGAATATTCCTTCAGCACACGCCAGTCTCTTCGCAAAATGCAGCTAAAAGTAACATGCAAAAAAGTTCCTTACCAAGAAGACCTTAAAGAAGATGGAAATCTGATAAAGACTGCCACTACAGCTTGTCTTCTACATACTATCAATAACACAGCAGCTTGATTAGTCCTGAAATAGGAATCTGTATCTGTTTTCTAATAAATTTTCCCAATATCCTTAACTAGCCTAGAAGCAGATTTAATTCATTGTACAATTGAACTCCCCAAATCCCCCCTGAACTTCATGAAGTGTTGTTCATACTATTGAAATAATTTGAATTATTGAATAATTTGAATTGAAGAAGAGATTTTCATTTAATTTTATAAAGGAACCAATTCTATATCCTTTTGGGTAACAAACTTATGGATAAAAATTTTGTCTTAAATCATTGAGTAAAATCACCCAGAATTACTAACCTAGTTACTTAATCTAAATATACGTAAAGGAAGCCCAAAGCAGGTTGTGAACTGTTGCAAAATTATAATCCTATCAAAATTCTAGGGTGAAGCAACTGACATCCAGTTGAATAAAATCTGGTGAAGATCTGTTTTTTTACATTAGGACATTTGGGGAAGATCTTTCTGTCTTCCTTAAATAACATTTTTTTGTTAAAGGTCAGAAGTGAGATTTCATAAGATTTTTGCATTTTCCTAGCTTTGCTCCCTTTTGGTGGGATTTTAGTGTTTCATTACAATGGGACCAGCAATAGTTAAGCACAGAAAAAAATAAACAACAAAGAAAACCCCATGATTACCCTAAACTGCAAAACAGCTTTCTCAAATGCACCAACGTGTTCTAACAATTAGCTGAGCTGATATATTTCAGTAAATGTTTAGCTACAGACTTTGCACTCATAATTTTCTTTTCTCTTAAGTCTGAAAATTATGTTCAGAGGGGATTGCTCCTGCTCTCAAAGGGGAATCAGACATATTTAGCTTCCTTTTTATTATACCGTGTTTGTACACTGTGAACTTTGTGGAAAGGCATATTTTCTAAGTTTGAAAGAAAATTTTCATCACAGCAGGATTCACAGCATGACCAAAATAATACATAGTAAGTACTACAAATACAAGTAGAAAAACGGGGCTAAAACCTGATTTCTATTATTCTCTAAACTCAGTCTGCGGATTCAGGTGATGCAAAACAACTTCTACGACATTGCTCATGATCCTGAAAAAAGTAACTCGCTTACCTCACTTATTTACATGTGGGTTCTTCCTATTTAGTTTTTGAAGATGTTACATGAAAATCCACACTACGTATAAATGTCTGTTAAAATTCAGCCACTCTTCAGGGCGAAAAGGGTTGAACTACCCAAAAACTATATTAATTTATTAAAAGTATATATTAATTGATTAACACTTCCCTACAGTAAGCACATTACAGAAGTACTCATTTGAAGGCTGTCTGTCCTGTCTTGACACCTGCCAGGGCACAAACACCAAAAGCAGCCCCAATGTAAGTAACATGAATGTCCAAACAATATTGTTTATTGCCCCTACTAGGGACTCCTCCATATTTTCCCAGTGGTAAAACCCATATCTGTCATGTCTATCTGGGAAACAGAAAAAAGCTTTTGTCCACCAGGGAGTTCTCTTCCCCTGCCTGCAGTTTTACTAGCTCTGCAGGAGTTATCTGTTGTTAACCAGAAATCTGGAATTAAAGGAAAACAACTAATTCCTTTCAGAAGACAGCTTTCCAAAGCAGATAATATTGCTGTTTGTGACCTCTAGAAGCTCAGTGAGGGCCAGAAGAAGCAGAAGGACGCAGAACTGTTTGGTTGGTCTGGTCTTGGATCACAACAGTATATTTAAGGAAGAATGATACGTTATTTTTCCATTAATATGTAAATAGCAGTGTAAATTCAAGTGTAAATAAACAAGGAGAGGTGTCCTGAGTTTCACAGGGATGCTTGGTAATAGTCAACCCACTGACGTGGCTCTAACTGCTTTTGTCCACTGACAATTCCAACAGACTGACAAGAAGTAAGCAATTTAGCAACACCATCTTCAAAGTGGGAAAACAAAACAAATGCACATCTCCACCTTTGGAAAGAACTCAACTGCTTTTCTATTTCCTAAGTAACACAAATCAACATTTCTTCATTTAGCACAGCTGAGCTCTACCAGTTTACATCAGCAGAGGATTTGTCTTCTTGATAGTACAACAAATCAAAGGACTTGAAATACTGATGTACCTGTGTAGCGAAGAATGATTCCATAATGCACATGATAAACATATTAGGTTGCTCTATTTCTGAGAAAGAAAAGCCTAGTATTGTTCTTCAGTTGATTTTAATGCTACCTTCTTTGATTATTTCTAACATCAGTCTTCCATTGTTACCTCCGGAGTTCTAAAAATATTAGTTGAACAGACAGTTCATTGTTTTTGAAAAGTCTGTGCTTTTAGGAAGCATAGGTTTCAAGTCTAGTGTCTTCTACAGATAAAAAAATAATTTAAAAAAAATCTTTTCAAACACCTCATATAATTAGGTTATAGTTCAGTTGCTAGTAAATGCCTCTATTCCCTTCTTGGAAAAAGTATACAATCACCCATTCTTTATTCTTTAAAAGAGAATATTTATTTACTTAGACTCACTATCTAAAAAAATCCAATACATGGAGATTGTCTTCTCAGGAAGATGGATAGCCATCCATCTTGGGTTATCCTGGGTTATCAAAACATTTTCTATTCAACAATATCTGAAGCCACATGGAGGGTGGTGGAGAGAGAAATCAATCGCACAGCAGTTTCCCTGAATCACACAAGAGTTTTGTCACAGGTTTGGTTTTTTTAAATGTAGCTATTGTTGAAGCATTTGTAGTAAAAAGATAAACATGTCTGGAAAAAAAAACAAAACAAAAAAAAACCCCAAACCATAAACTAGAGTTCAGGTAGAGTTTTAGTTCTCAGTAATAAAAAGCAGCAAACCTACCAAGAAAATTGTACCTTTTCAGGTTTTTTAGTCAGGAGAGAGAGATATAAGTAAAAGAAGAGACAATAACAACAACAAAATACTTAACATTGACACTTGATTCTGAATTTTCAAAACTTTTTCATCATTTTCCTTCTTAAAGAAGAAAAAAATTAAATTTTATTTATTCACCTTAGAGCTTGGATGCATGTGCAAGTATATTCTACACTCCTTAAAAACGTTTGTGAGGAGAAACAAGCCTTGATGCCATGACACGGGAAAGAAAGTCATCCTTTTATCAAGCATGACTGAAAACCGTATGTTTGTATTTAAAATTATCAACAATTGAACTTTCTACATTTACTCTACTGGAAGAATACAACCGCTTTATGCGCTTCTTCCCATGAACCTGATCCTGCACATCAGAGCTGAGAGCGAACTGCTATAAGTATCAGTAGACATCATCCTCTGCCTGACAGCTGAGAGAGATTGTACTATGAGCCATGACCCTTTCAGCTCTTCCAGAATAATTAGGAAGGGAATAATTCACTGCGTAGCTGCAAATTGCCAAGACATGCCAACCTGCTGCAACAAACCACACTGGCAATTCAACAGGCAGCAGTAATCCTCTCCAGCTTTAACTCCACTGGAGAATTCAAACATGCTGAATGATCTTATCTCGCCTCTGGCAGTTGAGCATTTACCACATACTTCTTACTCGTTACTATAAACCTGTGTCTCACGACATTTGATAGCTCTACTACAGCCATCTCTAAATAATATTTAATATTAGCCATGGTTAGCTTCTAATGTTCCAGTCCACTGCAGACAAGAGATTAGGTCAGCATTTAGCTTTTGCGGCAGAAAGATTTTAAAAATGCATTGAGGAAAAGCCAAAACACAGCAGTTGATTTTTTTCTTTTTTTTCCATTTCCTATGGAAAATTGAGCTTCTGGCTGCCATGGTTCTGGGGAGTTCTCGGGGGAGCCTTACGGGATGCAGGGCAGCTGAGCGCATGCCACTGTGCTCAGGGCAAAACCTACAAAATATATTTGTTACAAGAGTCCTCTCTGATACAAAGGGTGCCTGGGATTCCCTCAATGCTTCAGACTGCCAGGAAGTGTCTTTTGCAGCCTGGTGAGCTGCAGTTAACAGTTTAATAATATTTTAGTAGTGGACAGGTATGGTTGGGCTCAATGATCTCAAAAGTCTTTTCCAACCAAAAAAATTCTATAATTTTATGATTCTTTACAGCTACTGTGAACCCCCCGAGAGCCCTCAGCAATCCTCCCTGAGCCGGGGCAGATATTCTGGCTACCTGCCACAGCCCTGAGAGCACAGCTTGTTCTCACATCTGAGCCCTTAGGACTCCCTGCTCTGAAGAAAGGAATCTGGAAATACCAGGGTCCATGCCTCCAGGACAGCCTGTTCTCAGCAAGGTTGACATAGCAGGTTGAGTTCTGAGATGAGCGTGCGCTACAAACCACCTGACAGTTTACAACAGAGCTGTGAGTAGCAGTAGAAATATATCCAACCCTTCCCAGCCTTTTCCTGTGAAAATTCTCTCACTTGCCTCAGAAAAAAGAAAGTGTTTGCACAGATTTTATTTTCTCTACTCCCAGTGTCTCAAAAGGAACACAGGGTTTGCATCACTTCACAGTGCATGTATTTGCAAGGAGACAAATGTACAAAATGCAGTCATGTTTTATGTAGAAGAAGTTATGTTGCAGTCATGGATATGCCCTAGGATGTGCTATTCACACATGGGTCACAGAGAGAAGTAACAACATACTCTGATTCATGATGACCCTCTTTTAGATGAGACACGAAACAAAGGCACCGGAAGAGGTTGCCCAGAGAAGTCGTGGCTGCCCCATTCCTGGAGGTGTTCAAGACCCGGTTGGATGAGGCTTTGAGCAACCTGATCCAGTGGGAGGTGTCCCTACCCATGGCAGGAGAGTTGGAACTTAAAGTCTACAACAACCCATTCTGTGATTCGATGATTCTATGATTGTTCGTGTTTGGGAGATATCTAAGATTTATTGTATGTGCTGGAGCAGACTCTGCTTGGGTAACTTGCCATAGATCCAGCAACAATCTTCTACAAGTTTGTCTCTGCATCTTACGAACTCTTCCCAGCTTGCATTCCTGATATGTAAACTACCCTTACTAGTGGCTTGAATTTTCCCATTTACCCACGACAAATATCAGTGCTTTGCGGTTTTCACCGGCAATTCAGCAGCGGAATCCTTAATAATGTCATTGGGAAAAAGATTTTTCTTTACAATTCATATCTTTGTTCCTCACAAGTAGGATAGAAACCCCTGAAGACCTGATTCCCAGCAGAAACTAACAGCTGCCTCACTAACAGAATTTTTAAAGAGACAAATGCAAAAAAAAAATCTGAACCATGGTTGCGCAAAAGAAAACAAAATGAAGTATTACTGAACTATTATAATTGCAATTGAATGGGCCCAACTGAGGCATTTTCAGAATTAACTGGGAGCCAAACCCCAGCAAGAAACTGTTGTCATCTTCTGGTATTCTAAGTATGCAGTCCTTGGGAATGAGTTCTGTGTTTTCTTGGCACAGAAAAGCATACAGCGGAACTTACAGCTTATTTCCACTTAGAGATAACAAGCCAGCTCAAGTCCTTGATGATTGCTTAGAGATGAGAGGGTTTTTTTGAGATCAGGACATAATGCTCATGGCTATATCACAAGCCCACAGTATCGTAAGTGGTGGTGTTTACATTTTACTTTGTTCCTAAACCCTGCGCCTGGCAGCAATTGTCCACAGAATCAGATCCACAGCCTTTTGGGCACAGTAAAGCACTCAGACATGTGTTAAAAGGCCATCCAAGTCAACAAGACTGAAGTGTGTCCTTTCTATTGAGCATAAGTAATCCGTACTAGAGATTCCCAGAACTGAAGCACTAATTATTCTGTTGTTCTCTAGAGGTTGATTCTAAACCTGTCTTCTTTGTTGAGAATGGAAACAGCCAGCACATAGAAACTCTTGGATCCACATCTTAAAAAAAGCTCACTTTACTCACAACAATGCCAACTGGAATTAAAGGTCATGAACCTGTATCCAAAAGAATACAATCATGGAAGGAAATTATAATGCAGTGTTACTCTCTTCTTGCCCATCAAGAGAATAAAGATTATTTCTCTGCACTCATTAAAACTTACTAATTTTTTTTATGCACAAAGAAAAACAATGCCCACAAAAGTTTATATGCAGCTTTTGGTTAACATATACGTCATCTCCCAAGGAATTTTTAAGAAGTGACCTAGATTTACTGTTAACTGTGTTTGTATTATTAAATTTGGCAGGTTTCTGATGTTGTCATATAGATAGCACTTTACTCTTGCTTTATGTAGACCATCTGAAAAGCAAATTTCCTTTAATTTGCCCTAGCTTGGTACATTGTTCAAGAATCTTAATGACAGCAACTGATAACAGTAGAAAATTATTCCTATGATCTCACAGCCCATGTGAATTATCAAAAAGATGAATGATTGTAATTGGTTCTCTTATTTGTCCTTTGCAATAGCTGCATAAAAGAATAGCTGTCCTTAAACTTCAAAATAGACCAGTCAACATTTATATTCTAGCACTATAAATTAAAGGCATTTCTGCTTAAGAAACACCAAGGAAAGCAATACTTTTCTAATAGTGTTGGAGAAGGAAACAGGAATCATCATTCACTTTGATATGTGAGATACTATTTATCTAGTGCAGACAGACCTAAAGTCTTATGATAGGTCAAGAGGAATAAAGCCTTTTTTAAAAAAAGGAGTGTTTGTGATACACTATGCTTAGAAATTAAAAACATCAGTGGAAAGCACAGAGTTTCAATCTCTCAACTCAAAATGTTTCCAGAGGATGAAGTACTAACAGAGACTGAACTCTTCATGCCCCAGTTTGGAAACCAGTTTAGATACAGTCTGGTCATCATCACAGGATGATTACCAATGCATTAAATATTTTAAACCTGTTAAAGTGGGCTCGCTAACTGATCTGCATCTCATTCCACACCCTGAATCATTCATGAAAGATACATTTCTTTGTGATTTCAATGATTGCAAGTCATACATGAGTAGATTCATTAATTGCTGGAGTATGTCAAGAGAAGGGCAAAGAAGCTGGTGAAGGTTCTGGAAGATGGGTCTTATGAGGAGCAGCTGAGGGAGCTGGGGCTATTTAGCCTGGAAAAGAGGAAACTGAGGGATGACCATATTGCTCTCTACAACTACCTAAAAGGAGCTTATAGTGAGGCAGATGCTGGTCTCTTCTTCCAATTAACAAGTGATAGGATGAGAGGAAATGGCCTCAGGTTGCACCAGGGAGGTTTGTATTGGATAGTAAGAAAAATTTCTTCACTGAAAGAGTGGTGAAGCACTGGAAAACGCTGCCCAGGGAAGCAGTAGAGCCACCATCCCTGGAGGTGTTCAAAAAACTTGTAGACATGGTAATTTAGGACATGATTTAGTAGGCGCAGTGGTGTTGGGCTGACAGTTGGATTCGATGATCTCAGAGGTCTTTTCCAAACTTTATGATACTATGATCTTTTTTTTCACAACACTTTAGTTATATTCACTTTTTGTAGTTAGATTCCAGAAACGTAACTTTCCTGTTTTCCTATCTAGGTACATTTTCAGCTTGTAAATATTTAATGTACTTCTCGCACTGCATGACAGGAGTTATAAAAAGAGTAAAATTGGAAGGAGAAGGGAAGTCAAATGAGATCAAATAAGCCAGTGCACAGAGACTTTAACAACTACCTCACATTAGTTTGTGAGATTCAGTTGTCTTTTCAGTGCCTTTTTTTTTTTAAAATGTTCTACAGCATTATGTCTAAGATCTGTTCGCTCAAGACCAAGATGGTAAAGTACCAGGGATCAATTCTGCGTTTGGATCTCTGCTGGTAGAATCCTATGCTAGTCCAAGTCTGTCCTATCAGATGTCAAATTACAGACCTAATTGAAGACCCAGGGTTTGACATGTAATTAAGCTATGTTGTTGTATTAGTACAGCAACTGCCAGGAGCACGCTCAATAAAGGGGCATTTAAAAAGTAACCACTATACAATATCTTATTTCCAAACTCATTTTTGGAGCCAAAGAATTCATTTCTGCTGGGCCTCAACTTAAAAATTTCGGTGCACGTATTTAAATTTTAGTAAATATTCTCTTCAACTTATTGATTTAAAGGAAACCATAGCGAGGGAAAAGGTTTCTGTTTCTTTAATAGAATAAAGTGTGGGTAACTTTATGAATAGGACTAAAGAAATCCTGGCCAAAGGTTAGTACTTGAAATTCAAAGCAGAAACTAACTCAAATTCTCATCCCACTTAAAGCAGCGCAGTTCTTGCTCCTACCAGGCATACAGTTGTAAGGAGGGTACCTGCTCACTTCCTAGGAAATGGTGGGAACACAAATCACTGAAACATTACCTTCCCATTGATATAAAAATAAACAGAACTTTGTGCCATTCCTTTTAAATCTTATCAACAACTGAAAGACTAGTTTTCCCTAACTGAACATTCTGACCGCTGGCCGCTAAAAGTCCCACAGACTGCTCGCTCTGCTTTTTGAAAAAGTTCCTTTGAAACAGAAGAATAACAGTAAGCTTCTGGGCATTTACCCCACCAAGTGCACTGTAAATGAACCACAGAGATATAAGCGAACAGGTCTGTGTTGGTCTTTGTTCAAGAGGGCTTTGCTCTCCAGAAAGCAGAGAAAAAGGCATTTTAATTAGTTACTCTGCTTGTTATTCATACATTAATAAAAGCACTTGAAAGGTATAGTTTCATTACTCAATGATGGCAAATTTCAAAGACCTTGTTGTCTCCCATGAATCCAAACAGACAGTGAAAAGATAAATCAGTAACTTTGTACAGATGAGGCTTCAGGAACCACCCTTGCTTTGCGCTACATCACTACCCTCAAATCCCAGTCCCACACTTTCTAGAATGTCAAGTAAATTGCTAACTCTAGTTTGTAATTAATACGCATAAATTTAACTCTGATCTTTTTCATCACAGAGGGACAAGTGTCTATCTACACTTTAGACACCTTCAATGACCATCCCAGGAAGGAAGAAGTGGCATAGAAAGCTGTCAGCAGGGGAGAGACGTGCAGACAGAAGATACTGGATGCGGATCTCCTAGGAATCATATAGGCTTTCTCCATGGAAACTCAGCCTTGTGCAGGATCTTGTGCAGTCCCAGAGTGCACATCCCAGACTCAGAAAACTGTGACAGTTTCTCTGCGCACTAAACCTATTACATTTTGTTTTGTCATTTTGAGTGCGTTTTTATTTATACAGTAATTTTAGAAGGGTAGTCAGAGGCCTTCTTTTCCTGTTTAGTTTACGAGAGAATGTGAAAAAGAATATTTCATACAAACATTAAAATGATATAACTGAGCTTATTGAAAATGCATTATGAAGTCAATAAAACTCAGGCAAATTAATTTCTCTCAGCAAAGCCAACTAGACTTCTCCCATATGTTGAGTAGGAGAAGGATCCACCCTTCATTACTTTAAAGAAGATAGTAACAGAATTTTCAAGTTTAATATGAAAAAACTCACCTGAAAAACATGAAACATGTTCAAGCAAACTAACTTAAAATGAGACATTTCACAATTGTGCATTCTCTCTCCCAGTATGATTCACTCAGCTCAGCTGACTGAACAATTTGTTAATGCGTGAACTGAATAACCAGTTTGATTGTCCTGACACTTTTGAATGAGATATGTAATTTGTTCACATCACTCACCCAGCTGTTCTGGTGAACATCATGTAGCTATTTGTATATTCCAGGCTGAAAAATTACAACTCTGGGATTTAAAGCTTATTAATAAACATGCACAGAAGGTAAGGTAACAAGAAATTTGAATTTATATAAAAAAGTACTATTTAAAAAGCTCACAAACCTTCAGTTCTTCTTGAATTTTTTCCTCCTCCAATTTGGCAGCTTTCCGATCTTCTATTTCTATTTTCCATTTTTCTGCCACTATTCTGGCTTTTTCTTGAGCCATAGCATCCCGGAATTTTTTTGTAATTTCAGCCTCCTTTTGTCTCCTTCAGAAAACAATTTGAAAATAAAAATAATTTAAGACACTGACTATTTTTTAAAATTAAGGATCAATATTTGCTCACCCGTTGCAACAAATAAGTAGCATAGAACTTCATGAAAGTATACAAAGAAAGAAATAAAATGTATTTAACAAGAGACCTACCACAAATGTGATTTGAGGAAACTATCCAGAAAGCAGATATTTTCAATTTTTAACAAATAACTAATTAAAATTGCGTCTTCAAAATTAAAGTGGTCCTTCCAGAATTTAAAGAGTGCCTATAGGAAAGAAGACTTTTTAGCAAAGGCTGTTGTGACGGTACAAGAATTAATGGTTTTAAACTAAGGGAGGGTACATTTAGACTGGATATAAGGAAGAAACTTTTACAACGAGGGCAGTGAAACACTGGCATAGGTTGCCCAGGGAGGTAGTGGAGGCTAAATCCCTGGAATCATTCAGGTCAGGGCTCTAAGCAACCCGATTGAGTTAAAGATGTCCCTTTTCTTACAGGGGTGGTGAACTAGATGACCTGTACATGCCCTTTCCAACCCACAGCAGTCTATCATTCTCTGATTCTATGATTCCTGGGTGTCTCAGAGTCATACCCTATATGTTTCTTTCCTTGGCTGAAAAAATAGATTTTTCTTTCAGTCTAGGAAAGCATCATTAGGAATATATTGTCTCTCAGATATCAAAACAAATGTCTGCCAAACTCTTACACTAGAATGTTTATTAGTACTGACAATGCAAAAGGAACACAGAACACAGATTGAAACTTTTAATCCCTGCTTAAATATGTAATCACTATAGGCAAGAAGAATCTCATATGAAAAAGAATAACATAGAATTATCTGATATTTAAACTTCCATTTTTCAGTGCTACGCTACAGAAGGAAGAGAAAGAGGCAGGTGGCCTACCTCTCAATAACATCATCAAAACACTTTTGAATCTCTCCCACAGCTGGAAGAGAGCCTGTTAGAAACACTAGCATGGCACTTGTGTAATCTGTTTCTGAACTGTTAGTATAAGAACTAATACAAGCAATATGCAAATAAAACCAATTTAAAAAGCTTTTTTTGTACCAAAGCCCCATTGTGGGCATAGACAAAACATTTCTAATTCAATCATCTCATAATCAGATTGTTTCATTTTTGTTTAGTTACAAACTTGTTGATGGTTTAGCTACATTCCTCAAAAGAAAAGTATTTGCCTCACTTTTTCCGTGAAAGAGGGGTTTTGGCATTCAATAAAAATATTTTTTTTCAAGCGTTGAAAAATTGCCAAAACAAGCGAAAGCAGACGTTCACAAAACATACTTACCAGCTTCACCCACCATTACCTGCCACCTTTCTACAAAGTATCCCATTTTGCCAAGGGGACCCCGAATTCAGATTCTTAAATCCTTACCATAGTTCTTCTGCCTCCTTCTGTGCTTGTTGTCTGGCTCGCTCTGCTATTAACTCCTCTGATATCTGTTCATACGGCTTGTCACCTGGGGCTTCTCCCATAACCCAGACCCAGACCTCACCATCCTTCCCACGCAGCCACTGCACATGTTTGCCATTACCTGCAACAGCCACCAAAAAGAAAAAATATATAAATACTGACTCAAATTCTTAGATAAATATAGATGAAAAGATGGTAAATCTGTGATTTAGAAACATTAAGCTTGCAATTTGCAATTCAGAATAAAACTTTACTAAGAAATTGGATTTGGTTGCTCCACTGTGTTGGTGAGGAAAAAGGCTTTGTAGACTCCACATCACATGATTTTTAAAGATTCGCTGTCCCACAAAAAATAAGGAATTTTTAATTCTGACATGCATTTCACAGAATTTTGCATAGAAAGGGATGAATGAAAAGAATGAAAAAAGAGATGGAGTGACAACAACCACGTGACGTTACGTGCCTAACAATGCTTCAGTACACAGAGAACATCAAGTGTCGAGCATACAAAGAATTCATCAGAACCCCTGTGAAAAATCCAGGCATTTCCTGCTCCCACTGCCTGAAGGAGGAGTTTCAGAAAGCCTACATTGTCGGAGCACAGCACTCAACACTGCAGAAGCTTTTCTGTTCAGGTAGGCATCTGAATGGGATTAAGTTTCTGGTTCAGTTTTCATGAAAGACACTATGCAAAATCTCAGGTTACTGTGTTGACAGAGTGATTTTAAAAATATCAAGAAAGCCTCCATGGACTTTACAAAATAGGCTGTGTTTGGAGAACCTTTCTGTCCAAGAAACAACTATGGCATTCCTGCTTACTACAGAAGGCACTAGATTAGATCCTATCTGAATACATTTTCATAGTCATAAATGCTACCTGACTTGATGGGATTTGATCTTTCCCTTCTGCTTTTGTGCATATAACTCACAGATATTTTATGCATTTATGCAATAGGGAATTGGTAGAAACGCCTCTTATGTATCCATTTTTATATTTTATTTCTTGCAAATTTGTTGAAACTGTTCTTCATAAAAGGCAGTCAACAGGACCAGAGACGAGATCATACCCCTGTATGTGATGCTGGTGAGGCTACACCTTGAATCCTGTGTTCAGTTTTGGGCCCCTGAGTAGAAGAAAGATATTGAGGGGCCCAGAGAAGGGCAACAAAGCTGGGGAAGGGTCTGGAGAACAAGCCTTACCAGGAGCGGCTGAGGAAACTGGGGTTGATTAGTTTGGAGAAAAGAAGGCTGAGGGGAGTCCTCATTGCTCTCTACAACGACCTGAAAGGAGATTGGGGTGAGGCGGGTGTTGGTCTCTTCTCCCAAGTAACAAGTGATAGTATGAGAGAAAATGGCCTTAATTTGCTGCAGGGAAGTTTTAAATGGGACATTAGAACATATTACTTCTGAAAAAGTCAAGCACTAACAGAGGCTGCCCAGTGAAGTGGTAAAGTCACAATCCCTGGAGGTATTTAAGACACGTGTGGATGTGGTGCTTAGGGACATGGTTTAGCGGTGGGCTTGGCAATGTTAGGTTAAGGATTAGACTTGATGATCTTAAAGGTCTTTTCCAACCTAAACAATCCTGTGGTTCCAGCACTAACACCATTGACAAGACAGAAAGAACACAGACTAAAAGGCCACAATGGCTCGGCAGTTCGTCTTACTTCCCGTATATTACAGTCTACTAGATTTACCTCCTTACCCAAATATTGAGGTTAGTAAATTGCGCATGGCCAGATAGATTCTAAAAGGTATCCTATCTCATTTTAAAATACGAAGAAACAGACAATTCATCATTGTCCTGGGTAGTGTTTCTCTGATGCTCGCATAGAGTTAAAAGAAACCTTGTCCTATTTGAATGGCCCATCTTTGCTTCCCATCTTTCTACATCATTCTCTACTACCATCAGCTTAGCTACTCTCACTTTCAACTACCTGTTGTTCTGCAATAGAACAGTATCCATTTAACCAGATTAAGTTTCCCGATGCACAATCAATAAAGTGATTTTGACATCCCTGACTGAAGAGAGAAAACTGCAGGAGGGAATGAAGAGAGACTGTTGACAGCAGGCAGTGCCACTGTCAACCCGCACTTCCAAGTGTTGACAACACAAACTGAAGGCAATGAACATATCAGATCGCTCAATGAAAGCTAATATTCTATATCAAATTTGAAAATGTGATTTATACAATTTCCCAGTGTTGGCGTAATGGTACTGCCTTCAACTGGGGATGGAAATTGAAGCTAATAACATTTTCCCTCAATAACTCTCAAAAGCATTTGCTCTTTCACAGTCTATCAGATTATGTCTCAGATTACAAATGTGAATGTATTTTTCTGTGGTTCCTGTTCTGAACATTTCTGTTCCTGTCAGCACAACATTTTTTGGATACAGCATTTGAACACCATCTGCCAAGAGCTGACTGGCCATGTCAGCATTTGCCCATAAAGTTTTCACCTACTGCATTTCATGGTAGAGTATCTCAAGTATGGAATGATTTCCCAGGAGTATTGATCCTCTACAAACAATAGCAGGTTTTGTATTTAAAGTGGCCCGTGTCCTCTTTTCTAGGAAGAATCTGGATATCCCTGTTTCTCCCCTTTATTTAGTACTTCAAAGAAAACAATGCAAGCAATGTGCCTCATGTTAATTTGTTTGTATCATAACTGGTAGATACCAAACACTTCTGCTGTTCTGAGTACTGTCCTTCACTACTTCAGCTCATTTATGATGTTACCAGATGGAAGGAGAATAAAAAAAAAAAAAAAAAACCATTTTTCAGGTAAGCAGACAAATTTCATCTTTGCTTCTTTTCAAGCTTTCCAAGAGTTGTTAATATGTTTCTCAGAGGTATAACTTATCCATCACTACCCAGCCCCCTAAAACAAATAGTTGATTTGTAGACATCTCTTGAGAAATTGTTCTCTTTCTTCCTGTTAAAACAATAGATCTCTCTTCTAAAGCTATAGGGAGCAGACATATAAACTCTTGAAAACATCAGTATAACATATTGCTGGCTCAGCACTAACTACTGTGTATCGCAGGACAGTACACTATTGTATACACATCCATAGTTCAAGTTGAAAGCTAATAGCAGTATCAAACAATCTGTCAATTTTAAGATTCAGCATTAAACAGACAGACCTCCACGTGTACAATTTTAAAACAATTCAACGTAAGCACTTATGCATTTATTTAGGTTTTTCTTTAGAACAAGAGAAGGTCTTTTCCATATCCAACACCCTTTCTATTTTATGTCAAGAAATTAGTCCCATGCAAATCTTACCTTAAACCTAGTCTCGTAAAGTTGGAAATGAGCTTTACTGTACAATCTGATCATAAAACATTATAGTTTCTTAGTGCAGAATAATTAAAAAATGAGTGTGCCTGAATAGAAAGAGGCGGCTCAGGGAGAAAATCTGGCACTGTCAAAACAGAATTCCTGCCATACAAAAAGTCTTTGCAGCCTGCAGAAACAAGCTCACAGTGGTCAGTGTCAGCTCTTCTAGGCCAACAGTACATGGCTTGCACTTCTAAACTGTAGAACCAACTGCAAGATCAGAGGTAGAAGTACAGAAACTTATTTTCTTTAAGGTTTTTATGAAATGAGCATTGTCTGTTTTGCAAGCTGAGAATTACCACCATTACAATAAAATAATTTCTGCTTTAAGATAGCTCTCAAGTATCCTATTTTTCTGCAAAATAAGATATCTTGATAATAGTTTATTTCCAAATAAAACAGAAGTAGAAAGAAAATAGAAAAATTCAGCTAAATCTAAAGGGAAGAGACAGTCCCTGACTAAACAAATTTGAATTCTAGGCAAGAAAGAGGCAAGGAGACCTCAAGATTCTTCTTCAGAAGCCAGCTTCAGAGACCAGTCACAAATCCTAACTCAGAGTTAGGAAATAAAAGTTAGAACTCCCTGTCTTGTGCCTTGACCACAAAAGTACTTTTCTTCTCCTGAAGAGACAATGGCAGGCTGCAAATAAAATTACCATTGCGAAGTAATGGACATCAAAATTAGTTTGGACTGGACAATAGAAATGGAAGTGTTTTAGAAACAAACACTGCTTTATCAGGAAAATGTACTGAATAATTTATCAAGTCTTTTCCATCCCAGACCTATGATTTATCAGCTGTTTTGTTCTACCAGGTTTTTGGTCTAAAACAACTCTGAAGAAAGCAACATCAATTCTTGCAGTTCTTTTCACCTGCAGCTCCTCCATGAATCAGTATCTCCCATGGAGTTCCTCTATACCTATATTGCTTCAAGACCAGGAAACTGATACCCAGATAGTCCTCCTTACTCCAGTTAAATGGAAAATCATCTATTTCACATCTGCAGCACAAAGGGATCACAGTGAAAACTTTCTCAGAGACCTACAGCCTGAACCAACAACACCACAATTAAGCATATATAAACACACATGATCCAAAATAATACCAAGTCATGTTTTCTGCTTGTTTTTATTTATGGCCTCAGCTCTGTAACAGCAATGAAAGTATAAAACAGTGCCCTAAAGAGCAATAACAAACTTCAGGCTCTCACCTCGAAGAATTATTAGTCTCTCCCAGCAGCACTACTGATCTCCTACACACAGAGTGCTGGAGAGCATCCACAAGCTGTGCAACACGGCACAGGCTGCCCTTGGCCGTTGTGCTATTCCCTTAAGGAAGCCCCTGCTGTAGGCAGGATATCATTACTGCTATGGTCCAACCCTGCCAGAAAATACAAACACTGCCAGCCACCTCAGGAGAGTGAGAAAACAGCACCTGAAGGTGCATGGGAGGGGGAATCCTGGCTGCATGTAATGCTTAGGTTAAATCAAGCTTCAATTCCAATCAGCTCAAGCTTCCACACTGTGGCTAAGGCTTAAAACAAATGGATTTACACAAAGGAGAGCGAGGCCTTTGACTGCCTCTTCTAATCGGGACAGAGGAGCAGAACCACAGATTGAGTTGTGGGGGTTTAGGGGATTTTGGATTTTTGGGGTTTTTTTTTGTTTTTGTGTGGGTTTGGTTTAGATTTTTTTAATTACAGTTTTGGGTTATACCTAGCTTCATTTTAAAGAATGCTTCTAATGAAAAGTAACAGTATTCAGAGCAAATGGAATACCAATGGAGTCAGTTTCCTTTCTCCAAGCTTGTTCATCATTGCTTTAACAGTTACAACATCCCCGACAATTCCTATTTGTCATCCATCTCCAGCATTTACATGGGAATAACGCCAAGGACCATTAGAAGCCTGACTTGGTGATAAGTCATTGAATCATCACAGAATCATACAACGGTCTCCCAGCTGTGTTGTCACTTACACACTCTCTGCCCACTTAGTCCAGCAAAATGACAGAGACAGACAAATAACCCCACCTGCCTTCCTATTGTAGGGAATATTACAGTCTGTGTCAGGTGTAAATTCAGAAAATTAGAAGATCACTGATTTATAGTCTCAGAAACATAGAATGGCATTCAAAGACTGCTTGAACTTTTTTAGAAGTCTACTGTTTCCATGGACAGTCTTGTTTCCTTGAGGTTGAACTACCCACCACAGTTCTGCTTGGAAGTCACAGTTCTCTACAGTCAGTAGCAATTGATTCTTCTTCCTCACTCACTAGAAAGCTTTGTAGGCATACAAATATTCTTTGCCTCCCCCTTTAGATAATATTCCTTTCCTTTTCTCTCTCTGAGCTAGAAAAAAAGCTCATGAAAGTTATTCTGCACTTGAAATAGGCTGTATGAACATCCACTGTTGACACCGAGCTGATCAGCCTGATCCATTTTAGTCATTCAGAGATGAACAGTAGCTTGAGGATTTGGGTGTGTTTGAAGGCTTGGGGTTATTTTTGTTGTTCTTTCGGAGTTCAGACAACTGGTATACTTTGGTCTGAGATTTTACTCTTGGTTTTCCAAGAAAAAAAGTGTTACGGCTTGTTTAAAGTAGAAGCTTGAATTTTGATGATCTGCAGGGTAGGTGAGGTCCCATTCAAAGTTTTGTTGGCTGCAGGGTATGTGATAGAAGCACATGGATTAGAATGAAATGAGAATGTGAGCTTAAGGCTTTTTCTCACCTCCTTGAGCTTAATCAGTACAAAGTTTATACATATATATACACATATAAACAAACACACAAATATGCACAAATAATTTCATTTCTTTCCAAGAAGAAAACCTAGGAAATTATTGTGAATGTTTTGGAGAGATTGTTCAAAAGACAGACTGCACTTTCCAAATATTAATTGCCATAAATCCATTAAAATAAATACAGAAAAAAAGGTGATAATAATGAAAGGATCTAAAATAACCTAATCCCACAATAAACTGAAGATCTACTACAATTAATTTTGTAGTGTACCCCTACTAACATTCATAGGACAATAAAACCCTCTCTTTCAAAAATACATTAAAAAAACCCCAGTTACTTCAAGTCTTAAAATGACAAGAAAATGGAGAACAATTCTGAACTTCTCAAGCATCCCCCCAACATTTCAGTTTCCACACCCTCCAATTTCAGCACTGTGTTGTATGCCCTTCTATTTTAAGGAGGATGTGCAAAGGGGGAAAGAAATATAGCTGAATTACATTAATTTATAAATAAGGGTTGCAGGATCTGAGCATTGCTGAAAAATCAGCCTTCATAGCTCTCCAGTCGCTTCCTGGTCATACAACAAACTCAATCTTCTGTTTATGAAATTACAGCCTGTTACCATGGAAATAATTACGCTGCAGGATCAAATAAAGGAATAGTGACTGCAAGAGAGCAAACATCAAGGGAGGAAACAGTTACTCAAACCAGACCATGGTAATTAACAAATATAGCAAACATAACTGTATGTAACACTCACAGGTAAGTGGGCTTGCAATGGGACATCAGAGATATTATATGTATGTAAATATGTATATATAGGTTTGAAAATTGTAACTAAGAAAAAAAGAACAAAAAAAAGAAACACAGAAATAAATCAGCATTTTCGTATTCTCTATCTAGTATGGCCCAGAAATTTTCTTGGCTCCCTAGCCAAGGCATGTTGTTACACATAACAGTTTTGTAGTTTTCAATTTGGAGATAACACTCAGAATTCATTCTTAAAGGCATTGTTCTAACTCCACCAACAATTTAGAGGTAATCTCTTCTCTGTCAATTTTAATGACCCTTTTCACTAAAAAAATATTTAAAAAGCAGGTTAAAGTCGAAGGCTGTAAAATCATTCACATCAGTATCATTCATTGATTTTTTTTCTTCATAAAAATACTAAAGTCAATAATATGGCACTATAATAGCTGATTCCTGATCCAAATTGTCTCTGGTAAAGAGTAAAAGATATACACAGGGCTTGGTCTCTCACACAGAGTTATCACAGAGCATCCAGGTTTTCCCATTGCTGGAGAATAAATAAAAAATTCTGCACGGCTACTTCAGGCTCTGCTGGAAACTCAAAGCAGAAGCATAAGGATTCTCTGTCACAGAATGGACAGAGGACTATGGATCCCTTTCTGCACCAGACTCCCTTATTTAATGCAGCGTGGCAGCTTTGCACAGCCACCTTTTATCAGGCACACAAGACTACAGAAGCAGGAAGAATTGTACTGCTACAGTGACATTTTAAAGCAGCACAGCACATGAGTGGGCTTGCGGGTTGATGAACCACCATCAGTGCCTGGATAAACTCACTCCCCATTGAATACATTGAATTTTCCCATGTCTTCTAAATCCTGCTATCAAAACCTGGTGTCTCTGTCCTTGAATGTTTTCATAATTTATACTAAAAACTGGCAAAATCAGCAAAGAAATATTGAATTAGCTTGGGAAAATCCCATTCTCCCCTTGGCTGTAGCACTGCTCATTTTCCATATCAAGTATTCATGAGCTTGCAGGCAGCCACAATCTCATACCATTACCAGAGCACTAGTATGTACAAGAAAACCCATCCAACACCACTGTGTCCAGACAGGCTGAGGAACACAATGCTGCCCAGAACCACAGGAATGCTCTCCAGGCCAGACGCTCAGTTAACCCAGGTAGGCTCGCTCAGAAAGCAGCTGATGCCAGATGCTTTAGACAACAGGAGTGTTGAGGATTGCATGTGTGCAAGAGAAAGCTCCTGTGTAATAAGGCCGAGGTAGCCAGCAATATTCTATTCTTACTTTTCTCAAAACAACCAAGTCAGCTGTAGGGCAGGATATGAGATTAAAACGCACAGACTTATTGCTAATCCTAGGAGGGCAGAGAAGTCCCTCTGGATTTGTTCCATCTGGTACATATTTAGGTCATACGGCGGTTGGGGGTCTCTTTCTAGCCTTGGGTTCAGAGAAGTGAACAGTAAACTGCTGTTTAACCATACTACGGCACACTGTCACATTGAGCACGAGCTCTGAGCAGCTGAGTTCTGGCCCCAAGGTACACAGCACTAACTTAATTGCATCATATCACAAGCTGCTATACATGTTGTGAATGCTACATTAAAACTTTTCCAATGGCTTCAAATTAGCTGGCTCAGTTCCCTAATAAAAAGTATCCTCACGTTCTCACTAATGTTCTCCTGTTACTTTTTCAGTTGTATCTGGAGGTGCTCAAAAGCGGGTGGGACAAGGCTTTGAGCAACCTGGTCCAGTGGAAGTTGTCCCTGCCCACGGCAGGGGGATTGGAACTGGATGAGCTTTAAGGTCCTTTCCAACCCAAACCATTCTATGATTCTAGGATGATTAGAAATAAAAGACAGGGCTCTACAGAATTCAAGACCACATACAGTGAGAAATATCAGAAATACTCAACTCTGATGTCTCTGTTTAGACCCATATCCAACAGCACAGGGAAAAAAACAATGAACGTTGCCAGAAACAATTCTCCATAGGAGATAAAGTCTTAGTTAAACATTACCAGGGTTTGTAGAGTACTTAGTATAAACAAGGAATACATTTCTGAGATCAAGAACATAGAAAAAAATGTCACTGCGCATACACCCATTCACTCTTCATACACACACTGAAACACACACCCACGCGCTGGCCTTCACATATGACATGGATGTATCTTCCAACCATCCACTTGTGATATTTGAAATACTTGCTTCCAAACAGCATCATCTGTTCTCTAATAACTTTCTAACACAAATGCCGTTTTTCCAGATGTGCTGTGATAAGCCTACCTGATTTTCTCCCAGCTGACTATTGTTAAGGACAGGTAAATAAGAATGTTGACAAATAGCTCCTGTCTGAACATCATGAGCTGTAGTTCATAATGAACGTCAGAATAAACAGCAGCAGACGAGCATTGTCTTCCCTCCCACGGGGCAGTCCTTCAGCTACACAATGCTCAATAGTTTTTGAGATCTCATTTCGGCTATGTTGACAGATCTGAATACTACGTTAGAGTCAAAATCCAAATTGGCAGGTTCCTTCCTTTCCTCCCAACTCAGCTATACTGGTTAAAGGGCTCCTGCCTAACCAAACAAATATGTTTCTTTGCAAATTGCAAAGCTGCCTGTCGGTCAATTCTCGGCAAATTTCAATGGGATTCTGAAATTTGGAGACTTTCCTTAGCGATTTTAGCACAATAAGAAAAGGCAACCTGTTTTATTACAAGGAAAATGTGTTCCTGAAAGATCTGCCCAGGAGTAATTTGTAAATGAACTGGAGACAGATCTCCCAGAATTTGACTCAATTTTGAAGCTATTTCAGTACAAGCCAGCAGTTAAAATTTGATTACAGCCACAAAACACCTTTTTTACCTTGAATAAGTTCAGTAAATGCTGCAGTTTCATGAAGACCCGGATGATGCTTGAATTCTACTAATATTTTTAGGCAAGGTTTATCCAATATCTTCTAAAGGAACTATGTCATTCTGAAGTGATGTTTACATATTGCTCCCTTTTAGAAATTGAAAAGGGAAAAATCAGAACTGTTCAATAACACGAAAACATTTCATCCATCCCAGAGAAAAATAATTTCTTTAACATCAAATTATTCTGATACAAATTTCAATTTTAAATTTTCCACCTGAAACCAAACAACCCAAATGGAAAAGTAGGCACAATTTAGCATTTACTGAAGGTGACTAATAACATTTTCTTTATTAATGAAGACTAAGACTACTTACAATAGATTGTTACACTGTTTGGCTTGCTAAGCACCATAAACAACTTGTATTTTATTTCATGGTTTTGTTCTAAGAAGCAAATTTATGGACAATCTGCATTCAGTGGCACTTCTATAAAAATCACTGTAGATGTTAGTTTTTAAACAACTAAAACATGATCACATTGATGAGCATTCCCTAAACCTGTGTATGATTTCAACTCTAGCACAATACCAGTCTACATACGCCACTTTTTCTCCCAGATCTGTATTGTGGTTTGTGTAAGACTACACATCTAAACCTTGCACAAGAACCATTCATCCTCAAGACACTGTAGAAAACCAAAATTGGATTCACAATCACTGTTCTGTGTCAAAAATCCACCCCTTTTCCTATGCTGCTGGGTTCAGAAGTAAGCTCTTGAATTGATACAGAATTGTCCCAATTCGGGTATTGGATTCCATATCAAGGCCAAACACTTTTTAGAGAATTTTTAATTGTCATTAATTCCTTTTTTTCTGTCTCACTCTATCCCATCTGAAAGAGGTGGGGAAAAGTTTTCATATATAGCTATTCCAATTATAAGGAAAACACAAGGATCTGAAAGGTAGTTTAATAAAGCTAATTCTGATTAAATTAATTAAAATTCTTTTATACAATTATGTCATATTCACAGCAAACTTACACCAGAAACTTGACACACTAGAATTATTGAAGCCTCACCTTTGTTTTCTGTTATATGTCAGGCTACAAAGATCGCTATAAAGCCAGCAGAATTCTTAGCTTCAACAAAATAACACAAACATAAATCTGCGTCGTGCAGTTGAGTGTCAAAAGCAAAACTTTCCAGATGAAACTGTTCAAATCCCACAGTTGCAAAGGAATAAAGACTATGTAATTGCAGTAGCTCTAATTTCCTGGTAGCTAGTAGTTTTAAATAGGAATAAAAATACTCCATGTTCTACACTGTGTAGCAGGGGGAGAATGTTTGGAATTTCACTTGTACATCAATGGAAACTGAAAACTAAGCAGTTTCAAGGTCCAAAGAATGTTGGTTTCAAACATCTTTCAGAAAAAAAAACCCCACAATTGCACATATTTTAAGAAAGGATTATTACAGTCATCTACTCTAACCCATTGAAAAACTAGCCCCACTAGGAGACCATTTACTATCAGATTATGGAACCAAGCAGTAGAAATCAACTACAAGTATCTGTATGGTAAACGATCAACATGCCTGAAAGATGGAAGTTATCTTTCATAACTTTGGCCCACATCAGTTCAAAGAGTATCTTCAGTAGAATCTAATGCCTGGCTTGTAAATCTAATTCCAACAGTTGTCCCTAGAAAGAAATCAGTAAGATCATTTCTTTAGTACTGTTCTGAAGGAGAAAGAAAGTCTCTGTGGGCAAAAGTCAAACGTAAGCAATACCTTAAACTGGCAGGTTAAGAAGGCAAAATGGAAATAGACTACCGTGTCATGTGTATTTCTCAATGCTTTTGTCAGAGCAAATATAATCTATAGGTTACTCTGCTGCTCTCCTTTCTCTTATTCTTTATAAATCAGAAAATTAATTACCCAGAAAATGGCATCCTATTGTAGGAAATGGAATAGATTTAATGTATAATTTATATATGGAAACGTAGGTGTCAAAACTGTGACAAATCATCACATAAATATTTTTTCAGTTAGATTTTCCTGCATCTGTCTTCCTCATAGAATGAGCATAATACAGATAATCTCAATGATAAAATGTTGTTTGGGTACGTGGAGCTGAACTGCATTTTTAATTTTTTCTCAGCTACAAATCCATCAAAATGAACAAGGTTTTTGTGTTGTATGAGAGAAGTTAGCTTGACACCGTCCCTCTTAGAATAGTGTCATTCACAGTTAGAACAGCAACACGAAGAAAACAGAAATTAAATGGAACATGGTTTTCAAACTTAGAATAGAATCACAGAATAGCTAAAGTTGAAAATGTCCTCTACGATGATCACCATTGTAACTTACTCTAGAGACACTTCATAAAGGCCTTTGCTTGAAAACAAGTTTTTCTTTGAAAAACATTTCCTTAATAATAGTCTTTGAATTGCTAACCATCCAATGGACACTTTGTAGGGTTCAGAGGCTCTAAACATTTTAAGAAGTCTGATAATTGAATGTAATAATCTATCTGTATTGAGGTGCTCCAAAGCTTTCTACCATGGGTGTGTTAACATAAGAAACACTTTAAACACTGAGTGTAGAGTCACATAGATAACAGAGCACTTTCTCAAAATCAGCTACTCAAAATTATTATAAATTTTGAACATTTAAGTTTTATTAGATTTAAAGACAACATTTCATAGAAAATGGAACCTTTGACCTATCTGTGACATTTCCATGTTGAGTGCGGTATCATTGCAAATACATTTCCAAGATGAAAGTGTTTTCTGTCTTGCATTAGCCTAAAATCTTCATCCTATGAATGAGGAAAAAATTTGAAAGCCAACCACTTGGATACAAGACCAGACGCTTGGAAACCACATTTGGAGAAGGTTTGTCTTGATGTTTTCTTCCATGATTTACTTATTTGCTTTTTAAGTCAACACACACATTTAGCATCCTGTGGAAGGAGCTCCATAGTTTAATTACATATGGTATGAAAACATCTATCTTTTTGTTGTTGTTTTGCTTGGGTTTGTTTTTTATACTTGCTCACCTCACTGTTATTTTCTTCCCTTTACATAATCTTTTGGAGAGTGTTTACTAGTACAGTCGGAAATTTAGTCTCATAAGGTATGGCTGTTCTGACATCACATCTCATTCACAAACAGCCCCTCATAACAAGTTCGCATCCATAAATTTATCTCCTACTCCAGCCACTTGGAAACTTTTAATGCTAGGCCAGGACTCAAGAGCACAGGCAAGAATGCCTTTTGCCTGACTGAGAGATAGAGGTGGGGATGGTAGGCAAAGGTCATGATATACCTGTTACTACTGAGAGAATAGGAGCAGTGAGTCCTGACTGAATGAGGCACTTCAAAGTGATTCCCCTTACTCCCACAGGAAGCTATCCCCCTACTGAAAGAATCAGCCTTGAGAAGCAAGGAGCAGGAACATAGTGCTTTTTCTGCCCCAAGCTGTGTTTTAGCCCATGAGGACAGCTGGCACCCTTCCTTGTAACCCCTTCAAGATGCACCATAGCCAGTTGCACACCCACCATCCCTAGCTCTTAAGCACAGAAGGAGGTCACAAATCTTACTCTGTTTGCGCCTTGCTGTCTTTCGCATCACAGCCTCCTCCATTCGTGCTTTTTCTTCCCTCTCCTTCCAGCGCCTCAGCTGCTCTTCTCTCATTTTGTAGAACAAGATCTGCTTTTGCTCTTCATTCAGCTCAGCCAGGAGCTCAGGGTCAATATACATATCATGCAAAATTTGCTGCAGCATGATGACTCCAAAAAATAATAATAATAAAAAAAGAGATAAACCTGCTTCCAATTGTACTCACTACGGTGTCAAAATCCCACTGACAGCACTCCAGAAAGCAACCTGTAGCAAAGGAACTCTCCCTCATCTGCCTACCCAGGAGATGTTTAGTTCTTGCTCTGGCTCTCTTTGTGCAGGCATATTCTGTTCCTCATTTCTTACAGGGATGGAGTTCTCTGTTTATCTCATCCTCCAAAAAGGTAGAGACAGGTGTCAAGTGAAAAAAAAGGGGGAGGAACAGACAAGGATATGGAAAAAAAAATAAACAAAAGGTCAGGAGAAAAAAAAAAAACCCCAAAAAATTACTTCAGTGCTCCTGACTGTAAGCTGGTGAAAATAAAGGATTATGGATTGAACCCATCAGCTTTGCTCCCTTGAGCAGAAGGAAACTCAATGCAGGGAAAGCCTTGCACTGTCAGTTCAAGTGGTTCCCTTCAGCAGCAATGCACTCCCAAGGGTGTAAGTGCTGCCCAGCCACTTATAGTGATGTCATGGTTAAAGGTATCACCTACACCAATGATATCGATATCACTTTGGGAACTGATCTCTTCTGATAACAGAGTTTGCATATTATTGCCCAGTCCAGCCTGTTAACGAGTCTCAACAGGGCACGTCATATTAGAGGTCCTATTTACCTGGTGTTGACAAATATTGTCATGCAGCAAACTGATTAAAATGGCTTTAAAATTAAAAGCAGATGTAACAAAAGCCACAAGAACCTTGTTATCGCTTTATAAATAGTAAGTTAATATTAATTAAACGAGTGATTTCTCAGCAGTTCATGCAGACTATGTAAAACCTGCTGTTAATTCATTTCCCACCTTGTAACTGGAGAAAGTTACAGCATTGCTTTTCAAGCAAATTTCACTGTTTAACAGACTATTACCAAAATAAATAAAATAATCTGATTTTGGTGTCAGGGCCAACAGTCACTTAATTATGAGCCAACAGTGTGCCCTGGCAGCCAGGAGGGCCAGCCATGTCCTGGGGTGCATCAAGCATGGCGTTGTTAGCTGATCGAGGGAGCTGATTGTCCCTTTCTACTCCACACTGGTGCAGCCCCACCTTGAATACTGGGTGCAGCTTTGGACACCAAAGGATAAAAAAATATATAAAGCCACTGGAGGCCATCCAGAGGAGGGCCACAAAGTTGGTGAAGGATTTAGAGGGGAAGCCGTATGAGGAGTAACTAAAGCCACTTGGTCTGTTCAGCCTGGAGGAGACTGAGGGAAAACCTCATCACTGTTTACAACTTCCTCACAAGGGAAGGAGGAGGAGAAGGTGCTGAGCTCTTCTCTCTGGTGGCCAATGATGGGACCCAAGGGAATGTCAGGAAGATGTGCTAGGGGAGAGTTAGGTTGGATATTAGGAAAAGGTGCTTCACCCAGAGGGTGATGGAGCTCTGGAACAGCTTTCCAGGGAATCAGTCACAGTGCTAAGCCTGACAATACTCAAGAAGCACTTGGACAACACCCTCAGACACACAATGGGAATGTTGAAGTTGTCTTTGATGATTCTTGTGAGTTCCTTCCAATTCAGGACTTTCTATGACTACAAAAAAAAGAAACAAACAACCAAAACAAACACACACACACACAAAATCCTCTCGATTTCAGAGCCAGCTTTCACCAGGCGGGGTCCAGCTCCTCTGGGGAGAAGCGGCGCCTTGTGGGGAGAGGGTCATCTTTTGAGGAGAACCGAGATGCGGCCACTCTGAGTTATAACAAAACAGATCATATTTGCAGGCTGAGCCACATCCCACTGGATGACGTTTAAAAAAGAGTGAAGAGCAAAAGTAGACCTGCATTTCCTCACAAGACACCTGCTTTATAGATGGGTATCTGTCAAACGCTTACATGACTGCTATGACCCTCATATATTCAAAAACTTATACTGCTAATGCATCTCTTCATGTAACATTCCTTTAAGGTCTTTGTCATCTTAATTTAAGTAGAAAATACTACGGATCTCAATTAAAATTCAAGAGAAGACGCTATATCACGTAGAAGCACGAATCCAAAGATTATACCTGAACAACGCCTTCAGCTGAAACAGAATTCCAGAACTCATCATGTTTATCAGGTATAGAAGGAGGGGAGCCTTGGGGGTCTGGTCTTTGTTTCTCTGCTTTTATACAATTATATTAGAGCTGTGTTTCCCCATTTTTGCACTAATTGAAAAAGACTTGCCTTTGCAAAGGCTTCAGGGCAAACAGTTTTGCTGTTCTACTTATTTGCCATCTTTCTTATTTTTCTTGACTCCACAGAAGAGAAATCAAATCCTGATCAAAAGCAATTGCAGTGCAAAGAACAAACTTTTCATCAAGGATTACATGCATTTAAGCGTGGTAAGAACCACCATTTCTGAGCTGCATTTATCTGCAGAAGTAGATCAGGATGAAGATCAAGATAGAAGACACCATACAAAGCGGGCCTTTAGAAAAGATGGGGAGTGGCTTTTTATCAGGAAGTGCAGGGATAGAACGAGGGAGAACAGTTTTAAGCTGAAAGATAGGAGATTTAGAAGAGATATTAGGAAGAATTTTTTTCCAGTAAAGGTGGTGAGGCCTTGGCACGGGTTGCCCAGAGAAGTGGTGGATGCCCCATCCCTGGAGGTGTTCAAGACTGGACAGATTAAGTTTTGAGCACCCTGATCCAGTGGGAGGTGTCCTTGCCCATGGCAGGGGGTGTGGAACTGGATGATCTTTAAGATCCCTTCCAGCCCAAACCATTCCATGATCCTGTCACCCTTTGTGTTATAGGGTGGGCTGTGAAAACAGTTGACTTTTAAAGATCACTAAAGGCCAGGTGTGAGGAAGGCATTAACATCTAAAACAAAGACAAGCAGTGTAGAAAAGAAACATTTTTACATAAATGTTCCTTCATATGCTGTGGACTCCAGAGATAAATGCAGTACTCCAGGTGACAACTCAGGAGTCGTGTAGAGGAGGAGAAGATACAGGCATCTGTGCATCTTTGCTTCCTGTTCACCCTCTTCCCTAACAGAAAGGTAAACACCCGGTTCCTCTATGAACGACGATATCTAGAACAACCTCAGGCAATAGTTAAAAGATTCTGGTATGAGAGACATGTCTAACAATCAAAAATTCAAAGAAAACATTCACTCATTATAGAAAAAGTAAAAAAGGTGAAAGGTCACAGATTTCCTTGCATAACTGAGAATAGAATTTCCAATTCTAAACCTATCCTGTCAGAGGGAGAGAAAATATCTGTCTAGCATAAAATTATTTTTCTCTTCATTGAAGATATCGTTCTGCTAAAGAGATAAAAAGGCTGCTTCTCTCTTGGCTATCTCAGTGAACCTCTTGTAGTTCCCAGCAGTATCCTATGCAAATCCAAGACTGGGTTTTTAACCTTGTAGATGCTAATTCTCATTATAGTTCACTTTTCTATAATATTCCAAATGCATATTGTGAATTATCACAAGTAAGTTATAATGAAATCTCCTGATTTCTCAGAAAATATGGTAAAACTATGAGATCCAAAATTCAAAAGGCAACTTTGAAGAAACACCAAACCTACTTTAGAAACTCCAGCTACTTCTAGGATGAGCTCATATTTGGAAATGGATGAGCTTTACCAACCCAGCCAATCTGGAGTCAGAAAGCTGAGGGGCACGAGATAACTCAGGCAAAACACAAAATAAAACTTTCTATTGCAACATAAAAAAAAAAGTTCTCTGTCTTCTTTTCCTTTTCCAGAGCTGATTAAGACAGGGGTGAATTAATGACTCAGAAGAGCAGGGAAATTTGAAGTAAGGGTACCAGCTTCCTGATTGTGGCCATTCATTGTCTTCCCAGCTTTTTCTAGGAAGCATTGTGGATAGTTCAGAAGGACAATGACCTCTCCATTGCTCTTCCATCTTCGTTAGCCCTAGTTCAGAAGCTCAAACTAAGTTAAAATCTTTACTGAAAGACACTACACCTCAACAGCCTATACACAAAATACAAGTTTGCTATTAATGCAGTCCTTTGTTGGTAGTGAATACCTTACAATAACTGCTACACAACATGATGCTCTAATTAGTAGCAGTTTCTGCAGGGAACTCAGAACTGTTTAAAATTTAAATGTGGAGTTTCCTTTAATCTTTAACAGTATTTTCTGGGACTAGACACACTCTGTCCCACCTCTGACACAGCATCTTTCTGTCTATGCAGTCATCAGCACTGCCACTAGAATACATCTGCTGGGGAAGAGAGGGAGGGAGAGGAATAGGCACAGAAAAACATTTTAATTTCATTTTTAAGAAAAGTGTAAGTGCTTAATTGGCCAAGGTTTGCAAATCTCCTCATCCATTTTCTTCCGAGCATGTGTATCCTCCATTCCCTGAACTGAATAGCTCACTGGCAATGTTGATGAACACTGAGCCAGCAGAATTGCATTTTCATTTGGATTTTATGATGGAGCCATATAACCTACTTTAGTCATTGCATTTACATAAAAATATTCCACTATAACCTACATATTACATATTATTCCACTATAACCTACATATTGCACCTCTCTCCTTAAAGAAAAGGATCCAATTAAGAAAAAAAAAAGAAAGAAAAAAAAACAAACAGAAAAATGGGGCAATCATATTTTCCAGACTGTGAACTCTGTAGCTTTTGTGATTTTTTTTGTGGTTTGTGTCTTTTTTTATGTTTTTCTTTTTCTGTTTTTAAGAGGAAGCAGTGTAGTATATCTGAAATTTTGAAGTCCTGCTGTGTCAGCATCAAAAGGAGAACAGTGGATCTGGAGTTGAATGGCGTAGGAAAGAGCTGACAATGTGAAAGGGAAAGGTAAAATTAACATTTGTTCGAGGCTTTCTAAACCCTACAAATTTGTCACTAGAAAAGTAAATACATTAGGGCTCTCACCTCAACAAACCAGCCTTGTGTTAGATTTGCACATTGCTGTCAATTAAAAACTAGGAAAAAAAAAGAAAACAATTGAGAACCATCTACTCCCCACCTCCTCTGCTGCAGATGGATGTAACAACCTGCCTGGTGTCCCTTCATCTCCATACTCAAGCCTGTGGCTCCCTCTAAAGGCTCAAATCAGATCCTCAACAGTACAGCCTGCAGCTGAATCATTTCCCTGAAGCTGCTATTCCATTACAAAGCATGACACAGAGCAAAAATGAGGGCATGATTTTCCAGACCTTCCTCTTCATACAGTGCTAGTATCAGTAAATCAGACGATGAAGTGTTTTGGAGCATGGATTGACTTTGTGTGTTTGTCATCTTCTCAGTACTGGTTCAAGACTGATATTTCTACAAAGCAGTGCCATAATAAAAAATAAAAAGCAAAAAAACCCACCACCACCCACACACACGAGTTCTGTATAGCAAAATAGGAAAGCAATAGCTAGATCAGAACCTCATCTTACATAAATTAAATGTAGCAGAAGAGCTACAAAGCAATTAATGAGAAAAGATGTCATCAGTCACATAGCTGCAAGTGAAATGGTGTTAACTTGGGATTTCAATGGTGCAGTGTGATTTACAGTGGCAGCAGTCTCATCAGACATCTGGGTTTTTTTTTTTCAAAATTCAAATTTGCAATTCCTCAGCCCCCCTCAAAAAATCAGACAGTCCCAAATATAGATAGCACTAACAGGGAAAGAAAAGCGATGGGAAGGAACTCGGAGAAAGCAGTATTTGAAGTCCAGGGCTGCAGACAACAGAGCAATCTGTCATTACTCTAGTCTCTCAAGGTTAATTCTGTACTCTGCACACCACTTGTCCTTCAGAAGAAGTCACATCAGTGACTATTTTTGTCTGGCGGCATGGCAATCCTCCCTAGCCAGATTACTTTAGGTCTACCCCTTTGCGTTCTGTGTTACAGCTGTTGTACACACAATTACACTGCAGTCTGTAATACCTTCATGGTTCAGCACAATTTATCAGAGATTTGGGAAGCTCGGTAGAAAGGGCAGCACTCCAATTTTTCTTCAAGTTGATAGCAGATATTTGAGATTCTGACCTACACTAAAGGTCTGAGGTTAATACAAGTTTGTCAACTTGAAGTTTAGGCTTGTTTTGATTTTAATACCTCTATAGTAATGGGCACGGTTGCAACCCAAACTAGAACATTACATACTTGGTGTTTATTGCTATTAATACACACACAAAAGCAAGACACATCAAAGAGCTGGCAAATCCCATCATAATTTTCCAAATGAGAATGAAACATTCAACATTAGAATAATCCAGAGTGAAAGCTAGTAAAGTAAACCAACCAAAGAGTCAAGCTTCCTTGAGAGAGTTCATCTGAGGAAACATGGTACATCAGCTTGGAAGCAACAAGTAGCATCGAGATACTTGGCAGGAGAGGAGAGAACAAAGAAGGCACTCACACACACTGCAGCCAACTAAAACAGAGCTCTCTCTACTCCATCATCTTCTCACTTGGATTATGCTAATTCAATTAGTGTATATCTTATTTAGAAAACAGTAATCAAGCTCTTCAGGTCGAATCCTCAGCTCTGAATGGGTTGTACTTGGTTGGCAGGCAGCAGGCTCTACTTAGGAAGCAATTACAACTCACTACATGTCTTTAATCCTTAACACAGATTAAAAGGCCCAGCGGTAATGGCCTCCAAGGAATTTCTTAGTTCAAAAAGCTAGGCAGAATGCACTGCCCCCCACTCTCCTATTTACACTTCCTAGCCCATGTCAGATCCTGATGTTCTACCTCACTGTATTAAACGCAGTGTGTGCTCGTGCTGCGCGCTACACACTGCAGCTCAGCTTTGTGCTGTTTAAGTAAAAAATACAGCAGCCCATCTGCTTCTCAGCAGAAGCCTCCATAGCCAAGGGAAGCCATCCCTGACTCTTCAAAGCAGAACTGGTTGCCTTTCAGCTCCTGAGTGATAGCTTTTCTTAAGAGGCTACTCACCTTCCTTTTTTATTGATTTACCTCTATCTGATATTTATAATGAGCCGTTAACCTGGGATGAAATTCCAAGCACAGACAGTTACCTACAGAATATTGGTATTGTCTGCTCTTCTTTCCCCTCAGCACACGCCTTTCCATGACCAAGGTCTCTGCATAATGACAGGATACATATCTTCAAACAGAAATTCAATATTCTCCCTAACATGAATTATTCGCTTTGTGCATCTGCAAAGCCCAAGAGACCTTTGGCTTCCACGACCTAATCGCTACATGAAATTATTCCAGTATTTGGTACATTTTCAGTGAAATTCATTACAATAAGCTACCCAAGAGATATCATGCTCTAAATTATGTGAGTTTTTCTCTCAGATATACATTAACTTCTGAAAACGCTCAGTAAGTTCACCTTTTTCCATCCATCCGTAAGTGCACCACATGAGAGCAAATTTTCTTTAATATACTCCCTGGTACAATTTAGCAGCATTATGTATAATGTAGCTGTCATATCATACCAACTTCACATCATATTAGACACTGCATTACGGCAGCTAAATTTATTACTTGTGTAATTGAAGGCCACCAATAGAAAAATTTTTAATCATTTAAATGACTCATCAGCTTTACATGCAAAATGTCTTGCTTTAGTGGCATCCTGCAAGTGATTTTCTTTCAGAGCGTAGCATTTTGCTCATTTAAGCCATTTATTCGTGTAATCTTTGTTAGCAATAAATCCTACAGATTTACCAAAGGCAGAATATATTCTGCATGCATTCTATACAAGATTTCTTTTGACCATTGCATTCTCATACACAAGCCCAGATCAACAATCCAGCTAGACAAAGTTAGTTGCCTTTCTGAAATGCATGAACACTTTTGATGATTTCTAGTTTGGGTTTTGTTTCTGGTGGGCTTTCTTGTGGGTTTGTTGCGTTTTAATATTTCACTCACCATAGGAAGTCAGATTTTTACCTATTGTTTTTCAAGTGTCAGGTAGAAAAAATCCACAAACGCTTTTGGAATCATATTGTTCTTTAAAGCCCTTTAATTTTCACCTTCATTTGCTGCCTACCTCCTGCAAAACCTCTGCTGCAGAAGACCCCTAGCTTTCTGCTGCAGACCATGTTCAGGACTTTCCATCTCTTGACACTGAGGTTTTAAAAAGCAATACCTGAAGTATTCTGAAAATCATTCCTTTTTACTTCAGAACCTTTTTTACGACCTTCTCCATTCCTGTTAAATACTGTGGGATAAAGAACAGCTCAGGACATTGTCAAGACTTATTTGATTTTTTTTTTCTTAAACCTTCATCATCTTCACAGTTTCAAACCATGAAACCTGGATTAAGCCCGCCGGCCCATTTCCACATGACAGACTTCAGCAGCTTTGGCCTTCATGCCTGCATTCCACTCACCTGACAGAAAATACACTCTTCAAAGCTATTTATAAAACCATGACAGATCCAAGTTTCACAGCAGAGATGTTCCCCTATCAATCCCTTTTGGTGGACTTACGAAGTAAGAAGAGCTCTGTTTCTCCTCATTCTCTCTTTTCTTGTCATATCCTCAGTCATGATAGTCACCTCCTCATTCTTTCCCAACAATGCCACACAATGCGGTTCTTCACACATTTGTTTATTTTCTCCTTTCTTTTAAGCTTGAGCTGCTTCCTGTGATAATCCTCTACCTCAGCTCCTTGTCGAGAAAGAGGACCAGCTCAAGTAAACTCATCCCTGCTTCTCTCACTGCAGCAGAGGACCTTTCCTCTCTCCAAACAGGAAGATGAGCCTCTCTACATTCCCCATGACCCAAACATGCAGAGGTAACAACTTTGTTATATTAAATCCATTATGCAATATGGCCACAAATCGACTAAAGCACTCAGGTGATGAATCTTCTCCTACAAAAACTTTTTTTTTTAAAAAATGCCACTGAGTTATACAAGCTAGTTTTTGCAGAGACACCTACCATACGTTGGCCATGTTTTTCTAGCCATTCATGAGAAACAAGAGATTCAAGCAGGTTATGGCTATTGCTCCAGGTCTTTCCTTCCTTTTGCTGAGTCACCCTAAGCTACCTACCTGTGTTCAAGAGGATATTCTGAGGTTTCAAAAAAACAAGGTTATTTCCAATTGTCAAACAAGATTATTTGCACATGATTATCTTGGAATAAGTATGCATATCAGATCAGTTTATGGAAGTAAAAGTGAGGCATCCAGTAATTTAGTCATTTCTAAGTTCTCATAGCTAGTATAATGAACTGTTATCTGGTTTGGTCTCTGTACTCGGAAGGAAGACCTGATCCCTCTGATTTGACTGGTGAAATATGATTTATTTGCTAAAGGAAGGAATTTTCACATTATTACTGTTGGAGGTTTCAACTGAGTCATCCAGAATGTTATATCTTACAGATACAAGTATTTCCTTTGATTAAATTATACAGGTAATCGTAAGACTATCATACACTGAAGTGGAGCCAAAGGCCTAGGTTAGCAGGAAGTTTATAATTTTTCTCTACTGGAACTACAAAGAGTTCTTTGCACACTAAATTAACCACGATTTCTGAGTCCTAGAGTGCTCCAGCAATCCAGATGAAGTCACTCTTTTTCTCCTATGGAATTCAAAAATGTCATAGGTGAGTTCTACCCAGCCTTAAGAACAAATGCTACATGGGCAACTGGGTGAAGTTTTAACGGCCTATGGTGATCAATATGATCTAAACTGTCCCTTCTGCTTTTTTTTAATACAAACCTATGAACTCACTGAAGAGTGAGACAGACTGCTCCCAAGCGGAGTTGTCACCAAACAGCACAAAGGAGTTAAAGCACTTCAACATCATAACTGCCAGAAGGCATTGGAGTAATGCAGTACTTTTATTTAGTCTTTACTTTGATCATATAAAGTAATAATCCTTATAACCATAACTATTATAGAAATGAAAACAAAGCAGCTTTCTATCCCTCTCTAGAATTTATTGGATTTGCTGGCAGATTTGTCACCCAGCAGTCTCCTCCTTTTGTTGGCCTAGCTATTAATGAAAATACAGACTGAAGAAAGCACTTAACTTTATGCCATACAGTCAATTCTAGTAAAATCAATGGGATTAGCTAGAGTGTGCAATATTAAAAAGCTTCATAGTTCACTGAAGAAATGGGATCAGACACTGCATCTTTCATGAAGAAAGCTCAATAAGTACAAGGGCATATTATGCACTACGTAGGGAGTAGGGAAACAGAGGCCAAATTCTTATTCCCAATATATCTCTTTGGAAGCCATAGGAACCACACAACCAGCTAAGCTATTTTCCAAAGCACTCACCAGTCCATAGGTTGTGTCGCTCTGTACAGTCTACACAGCAGCTCACAAAACCATTCAAACATATCAGGTGAATGGCAAGCTACAAGGCAGGATATTATAGAATAGGTGGCTTATTTAGAGAAAAGATGCATATATCGAGGTCTCTTTGTGCCAAGAAAAAGCAGGTAGAATACTATAACAACACTGAGGCTTCTCTAGGCTACACAGGAATTTGAACTTCCCCAACTTCACTCCAGGCCCTTCCTACAGATCCCAAAGCTATACAAAGAGCTCAGCTCAAGCTAAAGACTAAGTCCTTGAGATGGTCATTTATTGTATTTTCTTCCTTTCTATTTCAGCTTCTTTTCATACGATTCTACAGAAATATTCAGAGACCATATTTCTTTAGCTGTTATTGTTCCATTGCAAAAATGCTGGAAACAAAACCCATTGTAGAGCAAGATGGACAATATTTGCATTCTCTAGCAGTGATACTACAGGCATTCATTGTGTGAAACAGGGACTAAATAGCCTATTTAGAAAATACACAAATTGCAGGAAGATGCAGATGGTTGATGGAGGAAGTAATTTTAAAGTCAGAGCTGTATTAAAAAAAAGAGGAAGAAAAGAAGAACTAACAATGATATAAACTGAAAATAAAGGAAACTGTCTACAACTGGTTTAGTAAAGAGAGATCCCAGCTTTTAACCACAAAATTAATACTGCAGTCTGGATCTGTAATCAAAAACTCTTCTACTAGAGCAATCCCTTTTTGTCCTAAGATCTACACACACTGGACAGGTGGAAATTCTGAAATTGCAACCAAAATCCAGACTTTCATGATCTTTGCTTCACAGAAATGCAAAAACTTCCAGATTTTATATGGCCTATTTTCCATTATGAATGACTACTCTTTCTCTAATTCAACAGCAGGTTGAATGCAAAGGTGCTTCTCTGTTACTGATAGATGACTTTATTTTGCAGCTGTTATAGTTCATCATAACAGGTTGTACCATTAATGATACCTGATCTTCTTCTGAGCAAAGATATTTTGTGGTTCGCTAAATGTTCAATAAGCAAAACCATATATAAGGATATGTTTCTGTGTTTAACACTCTTTATCACACAAGTGTTGTAAAAAATTATATATGCAACTCCACTCTAAAAGAAAAATAAAGACAATCTCATAACTTTTTATGTCTAATGATATATTGTAATCACTGAAGTGGAATGAGATGGAAAAAATGCACAACAATCTCAGAAGAATATGAGCAGTTCTGAGCATCATAAATACTTGCACATATCCTTCTGTTCTGGTTTGAGCTAAAGCAGAATTGATTTTCTAACTTTTCAGCGGAGCCTCATCTAAGTAACTTCATTTTATGAAAGTTGACTAGATGTTTTCAGACAGTGTCTGCCTCTAGAAGTAATAACATTTAAAATTTATGATTATTACTGAAGTAACAGGGCATTGGTATGCAGAAAGTCCATTGCTTACAGCTATCCCCATAGAGACGAAGGTCCCCCTTAAGTTGATGGAATGTTATAAGTGAAAGGGGTGAAAAAGGGTCACACCTGCTAGAGGGAGAGGACAGAACAGGTGACCCAAACCTGACCAACAGAGCATTCCATTTCGCATATGTCATACCTAGTATAAAACTGAGGGATCTTCTTCGATACGTGATGTCTAATATGGACCCTGTCTGTGCTTTTGTCTCTGTTCCCAGATCCCTGCGTTCCTGAATCCAGTTCCTGAGTCCAGCCTGGAACCTTGCCTGCTCTGCAGTATCTGTGATGACCTATCACCATCAGAGGGGTTGATTTCATAGAGTTGTATATTTTATTATTTCTTATTAATACTGTTTTCCTTACTATTGTTGTTTCAGTAAAGCTGTTTTAGTTTCCAGCTCACAAGCCTCTGTCTCATCTCCCTTTCCCCATTCCCTGTATGTGTGAGGGGATTGGGACCACAATGGCCATGATTAGTTGCCAATCAAGCCAAGGCAGAGTTGAACCATAAAACTTTTTTTCTTTTCTCTTTTTAGGTTCACTCATACCAGCAACAAATCTTTTTTAAGGATTTACAATGCATTTTACAGGTTCTTGTATGCTCTACAAAGTCACAGGTTCAGGTACTTGCAATCAACTACTCATGCCTTCTTTAAAAAAATATATATGCATACCAATGCAATTTTTTTTTAATTTCCAAGTAATTTTATAATACCATAAGCATAACACATCAGCCTTTTTCTCTGACAAAAGCAGCTACTGGATTGCTTTATTGCTCTTCAGATATCTGTTTAAGAATGGGCATTCTTCTCTCAAATGATTTAGAACAGTATTTCATGAAGATTCAGGATGATATCACAAGGAACAAGCATAGTTAGGTTCTCTGTATCTTCTAATGCTCCTTATTAATAAAAAAAATAGGAAGCAATAGAAAGCAAACCTTCGAATACACAGAGGACCTAGGAAAAGAACTGACATAAAAAATTAATCTCAGCAGTGAAGAAGTTCCTCTAATATCTATTACAAAATTAAAAAGAATAGCATGATTTATAAAAGAATAGGTAATTGTGCTTTGACAATTCTGAGAAACATTAGTATGTGGGCCTTGTAGAAATGACTCACATGAAATAGGAAACCAGAGCAGTACACTATTACCACCAATTTGAGTCTTCACATCTATGCTAAGAAGTAGCATATATGATACTGAGTATTCCAGTACTATTACTTATTACAGTGTTGAGTCAAATAGACAAGCTCTCTGAGCCTGACAGAGATAAAGTACAAACAATTAATGCCTTCTTTTAAACCTTTCCTTGAGCAATAAATGTACTAATTCTATAAAGCAGGATCTAGCTCTTCTGCTGTACACGCTCTCACACATGGATGGAAATAATTAGAGATTATCAGAAGGATTTTGACTAAATAAAGTTCTGTGAAAGCCTAAATATTTCAAGAGACTTACCACTAAACATTTCATTAAGAAAGGGTTATGGAATCTAGGACTAAGCATGAAAGTGAAACATTGTCATTGCACGAGCCCTAACATTGAAGTCATTGATGTATGTGGATGAATTCTCATTTAAAACCAACTCTCAGCAGGCAGAACAGAGGAGTCCATTTGCCCGTTCCCAAACCAGCTTTATCAGCTTCCCTGGATGTGTATGCACAATCTTCTAACTGAAATCCCAAGGTTTCAATTCCAGAGATGATACCCCAGTACTGCTCTAGAAACATATAATGAAGCTAAAATCTTAGAATGGTTTTGGTTAGAAAGGACTTTAAAAATCATCCAGCTCCAACTCCCCTGCTGTGGGCAGGGATACCTCCCACTGGATCAGGTTGCTCAAAGCCCCATTCAACCTGGTCTTGAACACCTCCAGGGATGGGGCATACACAACTTCCCTAGGCAGCCTGTGCCAGGGTCTCCCCACCCTCACAGGAAAACATTTCTTCCTCATATCTCATCTAAATTTCTCCTCTTTCAGCTGAAAACCATTCCCCCCTCATCCTGTCACTGCATTCCCAATCTTCCCAACACATAAGAAAATGACGTGTCAAAATTTCAGAAGCTTTTCTGAACATAGCTGTTGTTGTATAGCCACCTGCTATGGTAGCATGTTATGAGGCAAATTATCTTTTTACTGAACCAGATGGGAAGAATTAAAAATCTATAGCTAATCTAAGATCTGCCTGGTACACTTAACACCTAGAATATTTTGCAAATACATAGTGGCATAACAGTTCTCCTAAGCAAGGGATTTGCTTAGTTACCCTCCAGATCATCACTGATATTCCTCTAACCGTTCCTTAGTCTGTGAAAAGGAATTACAAAGTTCATTAATTTTCTCTCTGAAAGTTTCTTGATCAATGTCCTAAGGGAAAAAGTATTTAAAAGTGAATTATATGGGAAGACATGACATCTCCCAGCATCAACAAAGCTAGGGAACTTACAGAAAAGTTAATATCTCTTCTCTTTTTTTATTTATGAATGAACTCTCACTGTGGAGAAAAACACCTGTAATTTCACCTACGCTGTACATTACAGCCAGAGCCTTCCTACAGGTTCCCTTTGGGTACTTGAAGGTCATATGGTCAGCAGCAAACAGTATCACAATAAAGGTTTCTGCTGGTTCACTACAACAGAGGTACAAGGCTGCCAAATTACAAGCAAAATGCAAGAGCATGAAAAGTTTCCTGGACCGAAACCACAGCAACCACTCTGTCCCAGTACCACTCTCTAAAATGCTACAGGAGTGAAGGATAATAAATCCAAATCCAGGATGCACGGAATTTATCACACAATAATTTGACCATCGTCCTGAGACTAATGGTGCTTGTGACTTTCACTGAGCTAATCTGAATTTCTTCTTTGATATTGTTACAGCACTAAACAAGGCTAAGAATTGTGCTTTGACAATTCCGAGAAACATTAGTACGTGGGCCTTGTAGAAGTGACTTACATGAAATAGGAAACCAGAGCAGTACACTATTACCACCAATTTGAGTCTTCACATGCAAGCTTCCTGATTAAAGTTAAATTCAGCAAGGATCATAAAGTATCACATCTATTCTTGTCATTTATTTCCCTTCCAGAGCATCTCTTAAAAATGGAGACTAAAGTGACTGGTATTATCCACCTGCCTTTTCTTTAAAAGGGGAGTTTCTTTCTGGTCCCCAGACTTCAATTCCATCAGGTCTCTGCTCATCGTAGGAAAACTCCAGAAAAGCCTCTTTAAAATGCAAGTCCAGGGAAATGGAGGATACTGGTGATGGGTTTTCCTCAGCTGGAGATATTTAGGCTAAGTTATAGGCATCTGTTGCTTTTCCACTTCCATTTGATATCTTTATTCTGTACTAAAAAGCATAAACATCTGTGGGTGGATTTATATTTTTATTGCACAAGCACGATGCAAAACAGGAAGCAAGATGTGGTACACGAAAACTGCAGCAATGGAGATCAATGACAGACAAAACTATTGAGATATGAATAGGCTTGAAGGATTTAAGTATTTCACAGAAACGGACAACCCTCCTGTCTGTGAAGTAGCACAGATTGTATTGAAGTAGTAAAGACAGGACAGGAAACAGGCTGACTTGAGTAGTGAATACAGCTTTTCACAATTTACGCATTATTTGCTAAAAGAGATCATAATTTTCTACATCTTATTTTTCGTCATTTTTGTCATCACACTTTTCATTGGAGAGTTGTCTGATTATTCACTGTCAAAACATGAACATTGAAAGGATTAGAAAAGGTTTACACCATTGGCCCCTATTCTTCTCAGAAGACACTCATAAGCAGACTTTAGAAAGCAATTTGGTCTTCAGCAGAAATGTTGCCCAGAGGCATTCTCTGAGGTTCTCAGTCAGCTTACAATAGATATAGACACCACCTTTTCCAAGTAAATATACAAGGCCTAATAAAAAGACCCCAAGACTGGCCCTATACCTTGGGAATCAAGAGTGGGAGGGGAGAGACAAGGAGGTGGTTATAGAACAAGTTCTAAACTGTCACAGTGAGACAAGGCTCAACTCGATCACTTCACTCAGTGTGAATATAGGTGTGTTCAAATAGAGATGTTTTCTTACCATCAGTTGGAAAATGTTGGTGAGCAAGAGTGAACAGCGAGTGAACATCAAGATAAAGTACCAACCCAGAACGCTTCGTGATTTAGCTAAGAACAACATCCTTGTGCTTGAGCATCCACCCTTTTCACCAGACCTGGCTCCCTGTGATTTCCACCTCTTCCCAAAGATCCAGTTGGTTCTCAAAGAAACCCATTTTTTGTTGGTAGGAAACATGAAAGCAAAAATGATGGAGAGGCTCAACAGCCTTTCAGAAAATGATTTGTGAAATTGCTTTGAATGCTGGCAGCATCATGTGCAGCTGTGTCTGCTCAGAAGGGAACTGTTGTGAAGGTGATCATAGTTGATTTTCCTAATTTGTTAAATAAAGAGTTACAGGCACAGTCTTGGGTTTGTGTCAGATTCCTATGATTACTAACCTGCTTAAAATGGCATGGCATTAAATTAATCCTGGACCCTGGATGATGCTTTTTGTATAAAGTACAATCATACAACACAAGAAGATGAAACCATATTATTACAAATTTATCACCCCCATATTTTCATATGATGAGAAGAAACTATTCCAGAGAAAGATAAAACTTAAAACATGGACACGTGACAAAAGAATACCAACAGCAAAAATTAAACAACACACCAAACACACAACTTGAAAATAACTAGAGAAAAACTTTAATGACCCAAAGTTTGAAGAGCTTATCTCTAAAATGAGTGCGACACTTAATTACACATAGAGAAGGAGAGGCAATCAGATTTTTTTTTGGCAGCCGAGTAAGAAAAAATGTCCAAAGAGATGCCATAGCCAGTTGAAATTGTTTACACTGAACCATGGCTCCAACTTAACACAATCCATTTTAAAGCAATTAATTTTAAATCTTTGACAGAATTGTCTCCATTATGAGCCTTAAGAGTTGCTGCTTTTAATTTAAAGTAGGAATACCAGCCTACGTAAGTTTGCAAGTGAAAAAAAGAGTATTCAGATGGCCTGCTACCTCAGTTTCATAAAGCCATGACTCTTTAATGTGTAGCAAAGGTTTTCGTGGTGAAATTCTTCTCACAATATTGAAGTTGTATTGGCAAAAAGTGCTTGAAAAAAAATAGCAGTGACAGCAGTAATTCATACACTTTTTCAGTGACAAGCTCTTTTACCATCAGGAAATATTTGCTAATATGGATCCCCCAAAGTACTTTAAAGTAATCTGAATTGCAGAAAGTGATAAATCTTTAACGTCCTTTATGCAGCTAGATCAGCACTGCAGCATGCAGCGAGAACTGCAGTCACATCTCTCACAGCACTGAGATGTTATGCACCATTCCCTGTTTGATGATACATCCCCACAAAAAGAATGGGACCCACTGTGGATCTTAATGCAATGTTGTAGATCAGCTTATTTCCAATTTGTTTCCAAAACCTGTTTGTTGAAGCATGACCATAAGGGCTCTACCCTCTGACATTCTCACCCTCTGCTCCAACTCCTCTGCTTTGCCTTCTGCTCTGTTAGGTCTATTTTCATCATCATTACAGAAATTCCACGCTGAGCAAGTAAATAGATGATAGTTCCTTTTCTAAAAATCTTCTGATTTTCCCAGAATAACTGCATCCACCAGACCCATGAACCAGACTAAAATATTCTTTCACTAGCATTCAAAGGCAGAGAAAAAAAATGACACTGTATATGGAAGCACTGTATATTCCCTCCTGTAAAAAGTCCTTCCTCATAAGTCATTTTCTACTAATTTGTTGCTCAAATCAACACAGGTATCCACTGTCCCACTTTTTTTGTCTTCTGAAGAGAGCCCAGTTTACTTGAAGTTGCAATCGAACAAATCACATTTCCATCTTGTAAAAAATTAAACCAGTAAAGTAACCTTCAGATGAAAGATACATCACGACGCAAAATATTAGATTAACTTAGCTTAAAGCAATTCATCAACTGAGAAAGAAATGCTCCCCCATTTATTCTAGATAACCTCTTTTGCTAAAAGTTTTCTCATTGGCATCTGCAGAAAAAATAGTTTCTCAATGTGTGTCAGTCCCAGGATTTGCCTTGAAGAGGAGGCATAAACTTACCTCATGTCCTCTAGGCAGTGTTCCTGGTGACCAGGTGTTCGGGTTTGAGTTACAGTAGAATCAGTCTTCTAACTTCAGCTAAGCCTCGTCTATGTAACTTCATGCCCTGAAAGTTAACTGGGTGATTTTCACTGTTTCTCTCTGGAAGTGATAACACAGGGCACTGGTGTGCAAAAAGGTCTTTGCTTACACTTATTCCTATAGAAACCAGGGCCATTCTCAAGTTGGTGGAATGCTCTAAGTGAAAGGAGCAAAAAAGTGTGGCACCTGCAGGGAGGGGTGGGCAGGACACGTGACCACAAACTGACCAACAGAGTATTCCATCCCATATTCCACTTGGTATAAAGCTGAGGGATCAGGAGGAACAATCTCTCTTCTTCAATGGCCAGTGTTCAGTGAGGACTTCATCTATCTTCTTCCCCTGCTCCTGAGTCCAGTTTCTGAGTTCAGTTCCCTCCTAGCCCAGGACCCTTCCCCGTGCCTGCTCTGCAGCATCTATTGGGATGCTGCACTGATGCTATGTCACCCATTGGTGGGGGGAAACACAATTTTATATATTTGTATATATTTTATTATTTTCTTACTAATAGTATTTTCTTGATTATTCTTCATTATTATTACTATTTCATTAAAGCTGTTCTAGTTCAGTTTCCAACCCACAAGTGTTTTTACTCTCACTTCCCTTTCCCTCGGGATATGGGTGAAGGGAATTGGGAGCCAATTGCTTGCCTTTTAGCTGCCAAATTTGGCCAGACTAACAACACCAAACTCTATTTCAGAACGTGCACAGGCACATGGTAAGTCTCAGACTGCAGCATGCTGTCCCTCTCAGCAGCACTGACCAGCTAATGCCTCACCAGAGCACAGCTTGGGCCTCCTTCACCTGAAGAACAGTGCTGCATCCTCCTACCTCCTCTGCCACTCACGTTCCACCAGGTTAATGAGGAGATATTTTCTAATTTTTCAGTTTGGTTGTACATTTTGCCAGCATGTGAATTGCTCACTGTGCGTTTGTACCCATCTAGCATCGCCAGCACCTGACGTTGTTAAGAATGTTCTGCAGTGCCTCTTACAACCAGTTTGCGGGATTACATTCAAACAGAAAGAGTGTTTTAGCTTGACAGTGCTATTCTATAAATGTGGATTCTCCTACTCTCTTATTTTGCTATAATCTTTGTAACTGATTAGTTTGCGTATAAAAACCACAGTTCATTTGACACAGGATTTTTATACCTGGCTGCTTGTCAGTGCTTTGTGCATTATTATGAATCTCTGTTTTCCCATTAGTATTCGCTGCAGGAACATGATGAATGAAACTGAAGATGAGTTTATATGATGTGATTTCTTACTTGTCTTCACCCATTTACTGTATACCTCATTTTGTTTCCTTTGTTGTCTTCAAGCTTTTACTAAGGAAAGCTGATAATATTTTTTCATTATAACCACTTTCTACATATCCAATGAGCCTGATCCAGTGTTCCTTTGAAAAAATTCCTGTTGACTTCAAAAGACACTGGAAACGGCTCCTAAGGAGGTTGAACACTTCTGGCATATTTAATACTACAGTAACATCAACCACTCATTTCCTCTGTGCTTTGTGTTTTCTTTTTTTGAGCCCGCATAGCTTACCAGGTCAGCCCAAAAATGCTAACATTTACCCCTCGTGTTTGTATTTCAGAAGCGTCATGTCCTCTGCATATGCTGACGACATATGAACTCGGTTCACACTCAAGCAATAGCAGTATCTTTGACACTCAAAAGTGGTCAAGAACCAGTATACCTTGTCAATCCCTAAACTGGTAGGAAGCTCTCACCGTTTCATGACGTGGCATAATCCATGACTGATCTTGGCCCCTTTTAAGCAAACATACATGCTACAACTCTCCAACATCTCTAGAATACATTTTGCCTGAATGCAGCAATGCAAACACACATAACCAACTTTCCCCATTACGAGATGCAATGTAGCAATCTTTGTCTTAGGATTTTTATTTTACAATTCATTTGCAACTTTGCAAAACATGCCATTACAAATGAAAACAAAACCAAAAAAAAATTACAAAGCATTCAGCTCACCCTCCCTCTCCATAAGCCCAGCCAAAGGGATCGGTTTTTTAATCATCTAGCAAGAGTCAGTAAAATGTTCCAACCTCCTTAACAGGTTCCACAGGCTCCAAACTCATTATCAGATTGTGTTTTATCTTTAGGAGTCAGTGATTTAAAGTCCCTCCAGTGTTATAATCAACACAACTATTATAGCTCCATGGTGCAGTGAAGTTTTAGAATGCTACAGATTTGGAGTCCACTGAAAAGACCACAAATACCACAATACGCAGCCACCACCAGGCAGCACCGCACTGGGAAGCTCAATCTGATTGCTGGAACAATCTTTAAATAGTATTAACTGACAGGCTGTGTTTTCTATAACTCCTAGTGCCACAATGCTAGGGAGTTGTAATGCATCCTGAAGAAAACACAGTGCTTACTTCATAACCCATCCTATAACCGGCTCTTATATGTTGGAGATTCAACCATCCAATAGAGTACAGTGTGCTGAAAAGGCAGGAAAATGTACATTTCTGAAACTATTTCTTGATAAATAGCAATTTTTTTTCATAACAATTACTAAAAAAAATAGAGAATATTTTAAAAAAGAATTCTATTTGATCAAAAATATTAAGCCAGAGATGTCAGCTTCAGGCTGTCATGTCCCTTGTATAAAAGAGAAATGAATACTCCCATCACCTTCAGCCACACAAATTGAAAGGCGATTGTGAAGCAGAATAAGATGAATTTGGATCAGACTTTGCCAAGTGCTTAGCACCCACCAGGCAAGATTTAGGCATTGATACAGTTTGGTTAGATTTTAGCAGTAGCTTCTAGGAGCCTTTTAAACCTGGCTGGGGTCCCTAGAGGCCTATGAGGGATGTGGTCTCTTAGAAATCTATCTTTTATTAGACTCAATAATCACTCATTTGAATGACAGTAGACGGAAACTCAATATAAATTATTTTGCAGATCTGAAAGTTTCTCTCCCAGCACAATAATTAGTGTGTTTCCATTTCTGTTAATGACATCTAAGGACTGGAAACACAAGCAGCGGTCGAGGATTAAGTAATTATGGAGTATTAGATGCATTTGAAGAGCAGGGTCACAGAAAAAAGACTGAAGGAGAAGAGAGAGTGAGCGTGCTGAGGGCTGCTCATCAGCTTAGAAGCTATAAAATAGCAGCCCTCATTCACAGCTTGCTTGCTGTAAAGGACAAAGGCTCACAGTACAGACCAGCTTTTTTTTATTGTTCGCATTCTGGAGAGCTACAGCTTTTATGGGTAAGTAAAGTTCTTGTTAACTATAGGTAGATATGATCTCTAATTTGCAATTAATTTTCTCTCTCATATAGGAATTGCAAACATATGTGCTAGAACTAGAAAACTAATTTAGGATCACTTAAATATAGAAATGTATTTCTATGATAAATGCGGTACTACAGGTGACCTGAAATTCTTGTGTCTTATTTCAAACAGTACTTAACACAAAGTCATGTGAAAATTAAGGTTTATTTAATGAACACTAGCAAAGGATAGGAACATCAACGAGAAATGAACTTGAAGCACTGGAAAAACATGAGTTCTTATGAATTTCAGTATTTTGAGGGGAACTAAAACTCATCATTCTCTATTGACAGCACGATGTACATCAAAGCAAAGTGGCTCACGTATGCCTCTGCATGCTTATTTCACTGTCAGACGCTACTGAGGAGACTGGAACTGCATTTAAGTGGTCCAGCCTTTGAAGATATTTCTTTATGACTCAACTCTTAGCCTAGGTAAAGCTGAGCATAAGCCCTTAGCTACTAATGTTCCATGTGAAAGGAGTGACATTCATACTGGATTTAAAATACACCTTGAGATTTTAATTTCCGTTATTCTCCAGATGACTCAAAGGTATTGGGTAACTGGATCAAAAGGTTCAGCTTTCTACCTTCATTCACATGATGGTAACTTACTCCACAATTAGACCTCGTGACATCAGCGGAACTAATCTTAGTATTACTCAACATGTTTAAAGGTGAAATAATCTGACTCTAAGTGGAGTACGACAACTGATCAGCCATTTTGAGTAATTACCTTCCTAGTCAATTAAATAATTATTCAAGTGAAATTAAACATCTCAGTTCTTTTGGGATGTTGATTAAAAAAAAGCAGGAGAAAATTTCATTTAAGTGTACCTTAAACAGTCAGAGAGATGGACACAGAATGCTTCTGGCAAAACCAGCTCTATAGGTACAGAAATAATTCTGCACGACTGACTTTCTATGTGATACCCAAATCCTTGGATTGTTTCTTCTCTTGTATTGTTTACACGTACCTGTCCTAATTTCACAATATTCTATTCACAAGGCTTATTCTTTTGAAATGTTTGCTGCTTATGGCTCACTGTTATTATTTCTACTTTTGTTAGTGGCCTTTACAGTGCTGTTCGTGCTCCCTGAGTATGAAACTTTGGACAGGAGAATAACAAATACACAACAAACACAAGCCCATGCACTTCCGAGCATGGATTTGTTAAACATTCCTTTTCAGAAGAAACATTCATGCATGTAAAGACATGTACCAATTCAGGTAATTTTTAGATGAAAACTGCATTACCTTCCTTACAACTCAAAATATTAATGCCAGCCTGGCCAATACTACAAATTCCTTGCATGTGCAGTTCTCAGCATTTCCCAGCATCTTGCCATTTGCTTCAAAAGCACCATACCCTTAATACACCAATACTATAGGAAAATCCCACAGTTGCTGCTTGTAATTTGAGTTTGGGTTGGGTTTTTTTAATATATTTTTAAAGCACTGTGTCAGATGCACTTAAGTAAATTGGAATCAACCAAGCTTGTTTCTTTCCAGTGCCTAATGGATATTCAGCCACTCCTGTTCAATAGAATTGGAACCTAGACTGAACCAGAGTCAATAACAGTATCCTGACCTGTACAGTCTGAAGAAAGGGAGACAGGGTCCCAAACAGCCTCAAAAACTCTCAGGCCATTCCAACTAGAAGTGCTTTGTGAAACGGTCCTTGAAGGCCCATACCCAGCAGCACTTCATTACTTGTGCTTCCATCTTTCCTCCCTTTGTTTCCCTGCTTATGGCAGGGGGCTAGAACTGGATGACCTTTAAGGTCCCTTCCAACTCAAAACATTCTATGATTCTTGCATCACAAAGTCACCAACAAGCTGAAAAACATCACCTCTTTTTGCTGTATGAAAATCCAAGTAACTTTTAATATCCATTCACTTAAAACTATCATTCCTGTGCTTTGAGTTTCCCTCCACCTTCATTAAGAAAAGCTAAAATAAGTAAATAAAATATACTTCCACTAGGAAAGGGCTCAATTACCTTTCCACTATTCTAATATCAAAATCCAGTTTTGGGGGGAGCTTTTTTCTAATGAAAAACCTATTTAAAACAAAAACTATACAGAAAAAAGTGCTTCATTCAGGACTCAGACCAGCAAAAGTATAATCACCATATATTCCTATTTATAAACTAGTATGGGGACTGTGCTAGGGTCCTTTGTAGACTGGAGTATAAAATTATTGTCCTGTTTAGTTTAAAAATATTTGAGGATAAAGGCTGTTCAGCATTACTGAAATAACTGTAGTAATTCCTTCAAATACACCAATTTCGGAAAGAAAAATTAAATACCCATTTAAGAGAAATTGGTCCATGTTGCAAATTAGAGAATATTTTATTTCTAAGATGGCAAGAAATATGAGAAATAAGTATTCGGAATCAGCACTCTTCAACACATTTGTTGAAACATCTAGAATCCCAGAATTATTTTATCAAAAGCATTTTATCATTCCTTAACTTATCTGTGCAAGAAAAGTAGAACAGGAAGAAATCTAGTCACAAAGTATTTGGACCAGAATGCACAAGCTCACTACAGCAAAAGGATTTTATGGCTTGTTCAGCCACTTCTCTCCTTGATTAAATGTTTCCTTTTTTTTTTCCTTTCTCCAAATTCCCTCCCATACACTTTTATATGTGTTTTGATATTGAAAAACTTAGATAATTTCTAATTATTATAAGTGTTTCTTCCATGCAAATAAAAGTGAGAGAACATGCAAAGACTTTTGAAGCTGACAGTTCTAAGCATTCTCAAACCACTTTGTATAGCATTATGTAAACACAACTTTGTGCATCAAAACCTTATTGCAATATTCAGCCCAGAAAAAGATACCCAAGTTATTCATGTTGCATATGCTGGAATTATTGTAGACATCAACTCTGTCTAAAATGCTTTACAACCGAATGAGCGCTAATTGCTGTATTGGATTTATTTCATTAGTACAATCAGAGTTTTCTCAAGATGTCAACCTATACAAGCCTGTTCCCTTTCAAACAGTGCTGTTTGATATAATCACCCTCTTAAAGAGGAGGTCCCAGAAGCAAGTTCTCTGTAGAACTCAGGTTGTATCCAGTGCTCCCTGCATACCCCTCATTCAATGCCCAGGTAACAACAACCACTTTTGCAGCAGAACTCAAACCTATTCATACAACACAGCAACACTAGGCCAACACAATGAAGTTAAAGAAAAAAAAAAAACCCAAATCAAGATTTCAAGTGTTAGATACCTGTACTCATCAACATACCTTTAAAATCTGATCCTTCTTGCTTCACTGGGAACGAGCACAAAGGTAATACTTCATTGGTATCAATAAAATCATGCACCAATAAGCAGATTCTGTTGAGAAACTCAGGTTCTGGAGCAGTGCTCTAAAATATAGGTCATCTATCTTATCCTCCTCAGTTGTGCAGAGACATGGTCCTCCTCTCTCAACAGCTCTTTCCAGATCTTGGGAGATACCAGCAACTAGCAAAGAGACGACAGGTGTAGGGTGGTGGGTGATTTACAGCAAGAGTTCTATCCTTTCAAGAATTACAGAAATACTCTTTTTTTTGGAATTGTAGCAGAGATGCAGAGGAGAAAGGATTGTCCTTTCAAGTCTTACACCATAGCTTTGTATTATTTGTATAATAGCCTCCTAAATCTACATGATACATTTATGCCAAACAACAGAAGTCACATACAAGCAGAACAGAAAAATGCTGAGGCCTCTGAGTTTCCCTGCACAGGCAACAATGGCTAATTAAACTCTAGAAATTCAGGAGTTTTAGTCTGGACTGTGGGACCTTTGTGCTGTGCCTCTCTAGGAGGACTCCAGGGATGAAAGGCCAGTAATAGCATTTGCCTCATTCCTTGTCATCTGTCCATGTAGCTCCCATGCTACTGTGCCCCCTCGGTGGGGCTACCTTTCTCCGTTAGCCATGCCACGTGGATGGGCTTCCTAGTGCAGCCAGTCCTCTTCTCTCGGCTCTCCCTGATAATGATCTCTTCACTGCAGGCACACATTCAGTTGTGCATCACCATGCTCCTGCAATGCCTATACACCAAACAAAACATCTACAACCAGCCAGGTGGCTTTGCAACAAGTCCCTACAGAGAGCCACATTATCTGCGCTTGCCATGGCCAGGGATGAGACTTCTCTGCTTCGCTGCAGAGGCAGCAGACAGCTGGAGATCAGGGATAGCACATCTTCCTAGCTATCCAACCCACCATTCTGTGATGTACCTCCAACCCCTGCCAAGGTCTTTTCTTATGACAGCACATGCTGGGGTCTGGATACCACCAGCTTTACTCTCACTGCTACAGTCTCTAACACCCACCTACACTCCCAACAGACTGTTTAAGAGGGACAGTTGAGGGCTCTGCTAATGCTTTGATATCAGCACAAAGGCTTATTTTTTTCACAGCTGTTTTTGCTTGGCTGAAAATTCTCTTGTAGGAGTTGTCAGCCAAAGGAAATTAGTATTTTCTCTGCTACAGTCTAATTGGTTTTTCTTCCACTGACATCTCTTCAAGCTAAATTTAGGGAGCCAGGGAAATTAGACTGAATGCTGTTTGGCTGCGACTATGGTCTACTTCCCATACACAAATAATGACCAAAGGGAAAGGTTCCCTTAATTCATCTTTGTGCCACAAAACTACAGAATATGAGCAAACAGCAAGCCCATCATGTAAAAGACAACCTAGTTAAGATTTTTATCAACCTGTGTGATCACAGGTACCTCTAGAGACCAACATCACTCCTAACAAATGCAGGAACTAGATCTTCAGTGAGCAAGCAAGACAGAGGGATTTCACTCATTTCCATAAATTAAGTCGGTCAGTTTATACCCAGATATCATAATTTGTCTGATTACTTATCTACTCACACTGTTGCAGTCAGCATGCAGCTTTGCCAGCTCTGACAACTTACCCCAATGTTTCACAATACTTAGTGAAAACAACACTCCCTGGAACTAAACAACTGTGGAAAAAGCTCAACTTTGATTTAAACCAGCAAGCTTCCTGACCTCTTGTTTACAAAGAAAAACCTGAAAATATGACCCAAACACAAATTGTTGTTCACACAGAACAAAAGTAATTTTTTAGGTGTATGACACATTGCTTTTGAGCATAGTACATTTGCTATTCCTGCAAGCGTGACTTCTAAACCCCTTACCTTGCATAAGGAATGAGAGCATCCAAGAGCTCAGGCTCAGCACAGGAAGCTGTTGTGTGTCGAACAGACTATGCTGTAAGCACTAACTCTTACAGTTAAATTATCAGGCATGAAAAAAGGCACATGCTTACGCACAAGTTTACGACGTTTTGATTCCTTTACACTAAAGTAATTTTTATTCCAATTCTCTACCCCTCAGAAAAGGAATAAGTTTAGCAGAATACGATTAAGCAGCTTTTCATGCCATGGGTGATCTCTTCAGCACATGTGTTCTCCCTGACTGCACTCAGCTGGCTTTCTTCTGACTTATCTCACTGACCTCTTTCAGGTTATCCTAGGATAATCATATTTTTCCTCTTACCTGTTTTCAGTCAGGGTTCTGCAGCCATTATTCCTGTTGACTCCACAGGGCACACCACCAGCCACAGGCCAACAGGATCTGCTTTCTACCCCTTGCTTTATACGCACACACACTCTTTCCAGTATTCCCTCCTTGGTGAAATTCAATTAGCCAAGAATAAATTTGGCAAAAAAGAAAAAAAAAAAGACGAGTTGTTATCCCACTCCCAATGAATTTCATTTCCCAATCAATTTGTATTACCACAAGGAATATCAGTATCACTTTTTATCAGCGCCTCTTTCTCTGAGCCTGAATTTTTCTGTTAGTTTTCTGCAAACACCATCTTCTGATCATGTGAAGCTTAGCTGAGTCTCTTACTTCTAACAAACAAAAAAAAAGTCTTTGTTCATGCACTTTTAACTTTGTAATTCAGTCTCTGCACTGTGAAACTAAACTTCAACCATATAATTCCAACCCAGATAATGTAACATTTCTACATCTCCTTTGGCGTCTTATATTTAAGTTCTTCACTCGCTCATGTTTTGCCCGAGTTAAAGTTCTGCACAGGTTCTCAAAGGATTAATGTTATAGATTAAACCCCCTTCCTGTACCAGCGCACTCTCTTCTTTTTAAACCTCTCAGCCATATAACGAAGGTGTCTTTCACCACTTAGGGTAGTCGTACTGTTAGTAAAATTGTTGCTGAGCAGTGAACGACTCTGTCCACTCATCTGTTCTCTGATGCCTACTCTGGCTGTGCCTAGAAATGAGCTTGACATCAAAGGCCAAAGGAAAACTAAGCTCTCTGGACAAGCCAAGCAGCAGAAAAATGGCACGAAACCTTGCAGAAATAAAGGCTGAGAGGTGGTGATCAACAGCTGAGAAATCAAGGAACAGTCTAAGGCCAGCTGATGTATATATTTTAGACACACCAACCCCAAAGCAAACTCCCTCTACTCCCCACCCCCTTGCGTTGCTCTTCTGTCTAATGGCATTAAAATTTAGCATTCAGTATCCAGCCACAGCAAGCAGATGCTGACCCATTTCTGTTGCATATCTATTTTATTTTTCTATTTTATTGCTGCGTGGTTTCTATAATTCTTTATCTTGATTTTTGACCATATTTGGGAAAAAATTAATACCACACATGACATTACATCAAAGAAAGTATTTGTGAGCGTCCTGGTTGATCTATGACAATTAAGAGAATTTTAGACATGGATTATAGAAAGTTTTCTTAAATCCCTGTGATTAATAGAGAATATTAATGTAAGTACTAGCCAGTCAGGCTTAAATTCCTGTTTTCACCATCCTTTCAAACTGCAGCTCAGGTTAAACGGTAAAAATCTCCATAAAACCCTGCTGCTTTCTCATGTTCTTTGAATAGTAAAATGTTCAAAGGTGTGTCCCACAGGATCACAGATGCTGAACAACACTCTAAACAGTTCAGAAGGGGTCAATGCAATCCAGAAAGGCCACAAAAGCAATGAGCAAAGGCTAGTTTTTGTGGACAACACAGTAGGCTTTCCTCTGTTTTCCAGTTCTTGGCTACAGGTGTTTATAAATCATGTTCAGCAACTGTACGCATTAGACCACTAACTTGGAGAACATTTACCAATGGTCTAGACCTTAAGAAAATAATATTGGGGAATATATGGCCCTTTTCAAATTTTGAGAGTGGGCAGAAGGAGGTATTTCAATCCCAAAAAACAACATGGCTCTGGCCTTCTGGGGCAACCTAAACCAGCCATCCATTCCCACTCCTTTCCTCCCTGAAGAGGGCTGCTGGAGGATATGGGGGCAAGAATGACACAAAGGCTATACACACCCACATAATCATAAACTACAGGACTGCCCAGGCTGAATTAATTTAGAGTAGTGTTGGGTGCCATTCCAAACCACACCTTAGATTTCAACCCTACGCTGCTGTACACACTGGAATCACTCTTAAGCTTAATTCAGCTTAACTAAACCAGGACATTTCAGTGAACACCCATCAAGAGAACTGCAAATCAAAACGCTGTCTTAAACTTTAAAAAATATTTCAAAGTATTTCTTCCCTATTTTTAACTTTAATGAAACAAATATATCCACAAGCAGAATTAATTTTTATCCACATTTTCTGCCAAGTAACCTCCACACAGAAAAAGTTAAAAAAGCCCTCAGTCAAAGGAATCATTAAAATTTACTTTTATTGTGAATTCTTTATGGCTTCAGAATAGACATGTGTAATCTAAAATGCTTTATAGAGAAACAAGAATAAAAAAAATATCAGGTAAGGAGTTGTTCATAATTATATCCCTGTCATCCCTAGGATATGGGTTTTGAATTCTCTCTCCAGTTTCTTTTTAATCAAGTGATTTTTCTCCTACATCTCATCACCCTTGAGTGCAGTGACAAAGACACAAAACATATCTTTTAACATGGCCATAAGTGGCTTTTCATGGAGACATAGATAATAGCTTATCTGATTTATAGGACAATTTTCTTGCCATGGGTTTGAAAGCCTGAAGAGATGGAAGATCTGTTCCTCCAATACTTTACTTCATGTACCAAGATAAGTCATCCCAGTCCCAAGACAGTTGCATGCCTTTCTAGAGATAGAATACAATAATTCACCACTAGAGAGATTCAAAACCCTTTCCTCAAATTGAATTGCACCTCTCTCCTCCCTTCCCTTGTAGGGCTACTGAAGTCAAAAGCAGCAGCTTTTTCTTCCCTTGGTTACAGCGAAATTGTCCTCATCACACAGCTGTACCTTTCACACTCACAGGAATGTGAACTTTTAGGCTTTATTTGCCTTTAACACAGATACATTTACCCACCCTTCTAGATTTCTCCATCTCCAACTTACACCTTTTTATGTTTCATTAGGTAGTAAATACAATATCACATTCCTAGAAGAGGAGACCAGGAGCCTTACTTCTACTATAACTACTGACTATTCTACTCGATAGGCAGGCAGATTTGTTACCATGGGTTTATATGGGAAATGTCATGGACAAGGAATTTTTTTTTTTTGTTAAGGGAAGAGCATGAAAAAAACCGTGAGAAAATGGTGACTTAGGTTCATGATTTTGCAGGCAGCCACACGAATAAGAATGCAGGTCAACATTTTTTTATTGTTAAACTGCTAGGCAGACCCTCCAACAGCCATTTTCCAGTATCAAGACTTGAAATTTTAGTTTCTTCAGGGCTACTCTTATGCTTTTCAGCTGCTCCTGAGCTGCAGAACTCTCGCAGTTTGTTTACATGGACTCTTATCCCTCAGCTGTTACACAGGATGCTTTCAGTAGAGACTTGTGTTCCCCACCCTGGTGATACAGTACATTTTCAGAAAATCAGAAGCCAAGAAAAGGCCAGATGATGATTTCAACAAGAGAAAACAAGGAGTTATTTTTTTTCTCAATCCAAAGTTACTTTGTGGAGCTCATCACCAGTTCTGGAAGCTAAATTACAAACAAGTTCAAAATAATTATGTTCATGAATTTAAGTGCAATTAAACAAGATGAAACTTCCAGCAAAGGAAATCCCTAAGGAGTCTATTACTCCAAGCTGAGACAGTATAGCAGGAAAAGGATATGTACTATCTTCTATTGCTGTTCTTTAATCACCTATTACCAGAGAAACGACACTGAGCTAAATGACCCTCTATTGTAAACAATTACCACAACTTTATGTCCTGTAAACACACATTCTCTTGTTTTCCAGCTTTGAAGAATAATAATAATAATAATAATAATAATAATAATAAATAATAATAATATCATCAACAACAAAAGTCCATGGGATACCTTTAGTATACTCAAAAGAGTAAGTGGCAGAAAAATAAGTCCAATGTGTGAAATTACTGAAGAGGTAGCACGAAAGCAGGCACACAAGTCTAGGCATTCAACCAGGGTTAAGTTTTTCAAGCCCTTAAACAAATTGGAATGGACAGAGTTCACGCTGCTCAGGATCCAAAGAGTAACAAATGATACCAAACACAGTGTTCAGTATTGCAAGATAGGCTCTATATTTCCTCTAGAAAAACACAGAAAATAGTTCCTACACATGTGAAAGGTTATAAATTTTGGAAAACTTCAGGTAAGGCATTACTGTTTTAGGGAAGTATAATCAATCGCTAAAAAATAGACGTGTATGATTCCTTCTTTCACTGCCTGATGACTTTGAAAGTCAAAACTTGTTCTGGGAATTGACACAGCCCACACCACATGACTGTTTCACCACTGCAGAAGCCAGATGAAATCTCCATGGTGCAGCATGTTTTCTGCATTATGGTTTCTGTTTTCATTGGGATGATCAGAACCCAACTTCCACAGCAAAAGTCTGCTTCCTATGCTTGTACTCAGTAGCCTATGCACAGATTTATGTGTGAATTAATAATCTAGCCCTTCGGCTCAGGAAAAAAAGCCTTTTTCATTGCCATCTCCAGTGATTTCTAAATTCAGATCCTGCAGGTAATCAGTGAGAAAGTAAAATTAGAGGTTTCCAGACCAGAGCCAGTGTTCATTTCCCTCTCTTCCACATTGAATGACTCAAGCTGATCAACAATTTTCTGATAAAAATGCTTATTCAAAAGAATGAAAAATATTCCTTGATAACATGTTTATCCTGCTAAAAACCTCTTCTGAGGCCGGGCAGGCACTCCCTGCTGCTCGACCAGCTGGCCAGCCTGGCTGGCTGCTATCCAGCTTGCTTACCAGCCAGCTGGGAATGGGCCAGTTCACCAGGCAGCCCTTGGCTGGGAAGAACCACATTTGTTAAAAAAAAAAAACAAACCCAAAAAAACCTGAAACAAATTATTCTGTTTTGTCTTAGGTTTCACCATATTGACATTGATACCCTTTTCCAGTAAGGGATGTAACAAAATGTCCACAACCCAGAATTTTCCACAAAATAGAAACACCTCTTTTCCAGCCAATTTTAGTCTCAATCTGTATGTGTGCTATTATTGCCTCTCCATGAAAATAATTGTGTTTTACAGTGTCTGTTTCAATTCCACTTCAGAAGCAATGACTGTAAGACAATGAGTATTGAGGAATCAGGACCATGTTGATTAAATTAATTAAGCTTTTATAAATAACATACAACATGATAAAATTCTGATTATCTGAGAAAAGCATTCAGTATTTTAAAACTGTTACAGTTAAATACTGCCTTCTGCAAGACTTTTATAAAAATAGCTCTTTAGTCAGCTACTTGGGTCGATTCTGCTGTCTACAGTACTAATTTCACAATGCTACAGACTGTAACCAGTGGATATTTTTCAAGGACTTTGTCATCACACATGTGGTATTATTCTACTGATCTTTTTCCCCGGAGAAATAACAAAGCACCTGGATTTCTTATTACCACTACACCGGTGACTGTAGACTGTTCCCTGCTATTTGTAAAAGAATCTCCTCCAACTCAAGAGAACTGGTCACCTCTTCATCTAGTTGTAAATATCACAATTGCTCTAATTATAAAATAGAGTACTAGAAGCTGAATGCATTACCTCATGCCAACACATTTTGGGTCTTGATAAGGATGAAGTCATAGACCTCATTCTCATGATAATTCATTCTCACGGGTTCCTAATTTATTTCATGTTGCTCTACCAGGAGTTGCAGCCTTCTGCCTACTCCCACTCTAACCAGCTCAAGATCAAAGCAGATTCAATTGTCAGGTGCCAAAATGATTTTTCTTTTTATTTTATAAGAAAATTACATCCTACATGTACTTCATTTATACAAAATCATTTATTCAGCAAGTTGTGGCGGGAGAACTGAACAGAAATGAAGATAGTGATCAATGTTGACTTTTTAAAGCAAGTCAAAGGAAATCCTTATTGTACACTTATCTATTCCAGGAGCCTTCACTTTACTTTCATTAATTAAAAAGGCAACAAATCCAAAGTCTTCTAATTTTTTTTTAAAATTATGTTCTATCAATTTTATGCCCATGTTGCCCTTAGCACATGACATTGAAGAGGCCACGCAAAGACACATACTTTCAACTACAAATGTTTTCCAAGAGACATCAATACATACAGCCTCAGTTTCTTACTCAGAACAAAAAACATTGAAATTTCCCCACACAGATTTTTAGCCTCATGAATCCACCCTTTTTTTTTTAAATATGGTATCTTGTTTGAAGTACAAACCCAAAGTTGTCATTCTTCTTAAATAATTGCTTTCAATTTTTTAAGCCAAAGAATTTTTCTTTTTAAAGGAGAGCAACAGCCTTTAACGATGTGCTATTTCTCTTTCCCTTTAATTTATCCTTCAAAAGAGCTCAAGACACTTCTGGTTCCTCTGAAGTAAATTAATGTATACACTAAATTCATACATTCTCATTGAAAAATCTCACATTAACTAATGGACACATTAAGGAAAGAGAAAACAGTGAATACATCAAACAACAAAAAGAAGTGATGAATTATTAAACCTCAGCTGAAGAGTTTCTAGGCCAAGAATCATGACTTGTCTCTTTCAATTAAATAGTTTGTGAAGTAGAAATGCTATTTTACCACAGTTTTGGTAACACCTTACATTATAGTCTACTGTGTTAAGTACTTCAGTCATCAGTTTTCCAGCATTATTTCTTACATTCATTTCAACCAGATTAAGTCTTTTGGTTTTCAGGTAGTAGACGGAGAAAACTTCAGACTGAAAGGGCAGAAGATTGATTTAGAACAAATCAATACAATAAATGGTAACCAATTGTCAGGACAGGATGTTATTCCCCAGAGTCTATAAGGAATTAAAAACCAAATTGTCGGCTCACTAACTGTGCCATGCAGAACATGATTTAAATCAACTACAGGATTAATAGGGTGGAAAGCAGTAAAAGCAGCATGAGTTTACAAAAACAGTTGTCAGGAATGTAGGAAATTAAAGTACAGAAATCTGATCTCTGCGCAGGTAAACTGTAGGATCATAGAAAAGCACAGAATTACTAAACAGATACAATAAAAAGTGAAAGTCTATGAGAATTCTGTGGTGGCAAGTAATGCTTAATCTCTCTTTAAACCTATTTTTAGGAGCGGTCAAGAATGTGAATAAAGCAGATACTGTTAACAATGCATTTCAATTTCTACAAAACTTTCAATAAGGTTTATCATCTAAGTTATCTTAGGATATGAGAGAAGATTATCTGATGAAGTCTGAACGGCAAAATAAAGCCTGCTTGCACAATAGAGCGCCACAATTATTACAAGTTAACTTTGCTGGAACCTGTGTCCTTCAATACAGACATAAAAGATTCAGTAAGAGCAGAATGGTAAAGCGGTTTTGGATTATTTGGAATACTCAAAATTAAAACTGTCTGTAGAACTGCCTAAGAATCTTATCCTGTAGAATTTGGGATAAAAACACACATCAACATAAATATGGAAAAGATGGCTTAATTATGAATCATGTGGGGTCTAAATTAACTCCCACAGCCCAGAAGAGATTGAGTAAATTTGAATAGCTGCACAGAGCATACTCACAAATAGACAAAGGTTTAAAAGAGTAGAAAACAAAACACTACAATTGTTGTCTCAATCCCAGCCCACCTATAACTTGAAAATGCTTTCAAATTCTAGAACCTCATTTAGAAGAATAAAAGTGAACTAGAAAAAAATTGCAGCAAGTTATCAAAGCTGCTGTAGAGGAAACATTAAATGAATTGGCAGAAGAATTACAAAGGAGGGATATGATAAAAATCCATCTAATCATGACAAGCATGGGAAAGACAAATAGTGAAGGATCATTCCTTTCTCTTATTACAGAAACTCAAAGACCATTAGCGTTGAGCTTTTTAGTAAATATTTTAAACCAAAGGGAAGTCTATTCCTCTTAGAACAGTGAAGTTGTGGAAATAAGTAAGAAATGAGATAAAAAGTATCAATTATCTTAAATAGGCAATTAAAAAAATTCATGGAGTGCAAGCCATCAAAATGCATTAAATACATTCATATAACTACCAGATATGTTTCTAAAGGTCAAGGTTGCCAGAAAGTAGAAGTAATATTACTGTATCTGTTTCAGTCTTACATTCTAACAGTGCCTGCTCCTGGCAGCTATCAGAGTATATACACAGCTAGTTGAACTGCAGATACTATCTTTATCATAGAGTTATTTAGAAATGATAGGTTTGATTTGGGTTCTCTAAACTTTCCTCTGTCCTCTCTACCTCAAACTCTGTCACAGCTCTTACACGTTAATTCTTTTTCCCCTATAGAATTTATCTCTGCATTTTATGCCTGTACAAGAGACATGCACTGCCTGAAAAGGAGACCAAGTCTGGCCCTCTTGCTCTTGGATTAAATGAGATATTTAATGAGCATACTTAGATCTGGATCCTTCAGGAGTTGATCAGTCGTTGTCACTGAAAAGGAATATTGGAAATAACTCAAAATGTTTTCCACTCTGGCTCATCAGTTTTTCATCTCATTCTGTATAGAAACCCTGAGTCAGCACCTGGAGTACCTTGGACTCCGTGGAGATGACACAGAAGCTGATGATCAGGTTCTTGAAAGTCTGAATGGGATTCTCCTGGCTCTTTCTGAAGACAGCTAAGTATCACTCATATGGCTATTTAACCATTTGCACAATCCAAAAGCATTCACCTCACCGGAGGTTTTTGCCTATTGTGAAAATCTGTATTATAAGAAGTGATTGCTGCTGGAACTATAGATGTCCTCAGCCTGTTTTGTTGTTTTTCATTCTGTTTCTAGACTTGTAAATCTACTTCTAACCAAATTAAGCTAGTGGTCACTAAAGCACCTGAAGCTACAGAGAAATTCCAAATTTAATATTCTATTTACTACAAAAAAAACCCTCCTAAGATTAAATTGAGGTGACCCTATCAAGTCAGGAATTCAAAGAATAATTCCTAGTGTCCTCATAAGAAAGTCTTTAAGGTCTCTGCACATTCTCCTGAAATGACATAACCTGCATTCATTTGCATCTCTTGACAGATGGTGTCTTGACAACAATTAGCCATACTTTTGATCAAGATAGGCTAAGGAAATCGATTCTCCTACTTGCTAGTCTAATAAAAGATGTTGTGCCTACCTACAAAATTAATTGCTAGGCAATACCGCAGGAATAGAACCTTAATCCCTAACTTCCCGTGCCTTACGCAAGCATCCTTTTATAGTCAGAGAAGATGAAACTGCTTTCCTGTCTGCTTTGCCACCTGTGCTTCAATTTAGCATGAAGCAGCATAATCAGCTGGAGCTACACTTGCTGCAATTCAAGCAGGTGACTGTTCCTATATATTTAGGCTGACACAACCTTTAAGTACCTTGTTAAATAAGAACATCGGATCCCACAGATATCTACTCAGAACTCTGGGAAACAAAGCAACAAACAATTGCAAACCTACTGCACGCATTGTTAACTCTCTTATCATTACAGAGCAGAGATCCTTCAGCCTACTCAGAGAGAGTGGAATCTTCCTAACTCTGGCAAAAATCCTGAAGGGCAATTCACGATGTGCAGTCAAAGCAGCCCAGGTGCTTTCAGAGATAGCCAAGAATGGTACGTTGTACCAAAATGTTACCAGAGGGCATATAACAGCCCATAAGCTCTATGTTTCCACTTGAGTTTTGTTTCCTGGCTACCAGCTATTACTCTTGCAGCTGTAATTGTTTTATTTCAATATGACAAAATAAAACCAGAAGTTCCTCTCCTTTATCTACACAGAGGAAATGAAGAAACCATGTATTGAAGCAGATTTGGTTTTAACTTTGATACCGTTGCTGGAGAGCACAGACCCAGAAATGTTGCTTCATGCTGGGAGGGCTATTGGCCGTATCTGTTATGACAATCGTAAGTATCAACTTGAAAGAATCCTACTTTTCCTACCTGTAAGGCATTATTTTATAAGACACTCTAACCTGTAACTTGTAATAATTTTTTCATGAGACCCGAGTATACAATTCAATTCACCCTTCACTTAGATATACAATTCACACAGCTCAGACATCAAGCTGTACACATTCCAAACCCATCCTGAACTCTGGGGTTTGTCCTGTATTTTTGACTTCAAGGTGACACATCTTTGTCAGAACTGTTCTGCAACTACAAGAGCAGCAGAGCCTCATCTTATTCATACACATCTTATTTTTTAGAACTGCCTTGGACCCAAGTACTGAATGGCTTTTTCTTCTTCCAAAGTAATAACAGCATCTATGGAAAAAAGCACTTTTTTAAAAAGCTGGTCAACAAAAAAATGCTCTAAAAAGCACTGAGATATCTATCTGTGCAAGGAATGGTCTTTTGTGAGGACTGTTCCTTGCATATAGGACCTCTTTGTGCTCCAGGTTCTCCATAAAGCAGTATCTTAGCTTGCCTGTTGGTCTCACGAATTAAACCTTTTTTCATTTACTTGCTCCACTAGATTAAGATCTTTCTTTTACCTTTAGTTCATGGACTGACCAAAAATATTTATTTCATACTAGAATTGACATGGAACTTTTCACCTAGAATATTTTATCCATTTCCCTCTGCTTTCAATCTATATCTGGTATAGATTCTACTAGCTCCCTGCAAATTAGATGTATTTGTTAAGGAATGACACATAGTAGTTTAAAATCACTTCCCCACATGATTACGTGCAAGGTTCATGCAATTACTGCACATGGACATCCCACAAATCTGCTTTGCTTCTGTCAGAACACAGCATAGATTTGACAAGATGACAGACTTAAGATATGTGCTTTAATAATTTATGTTACTAAGACAGCAATAAATAGTTCATGGAAAAATTAACTTGAGGCATTCCCTGACTAAATTACAACTGTACATGCCACGACAGTCTGGTGTCTCTCATACCTGCTGTCATCCAAGTTGCAGTCTAGTTCGCAGCAAGACACTGCTGCAAAAGCAGTGGCATCGCACTGTGAAGCAACCATCACTTGTATTTTGTAGCTCTTGGCATTCTCAAAATCGTTTTATATATTAAGCTAATTCATTACAAGACAAACTACAAAAAGAAAGAACACAGTTATCAGGGTTCTCCCCAGCAGTTCTGCATGTGGATGTGGACACCTGCAGTTAGTACGCCACAACCAGCACCAAATTAGTTTTTGCTTACTGTACTTCATTGGCTTCCTTTAAATCATACAAACTTACACCTGCTTGAGAACCTTACTCAGCCTATAAAAATTTCAAAGATACCTTGAATTCAAGCACTCCAAGACTCTTGACGGGCTGAGCAACTAACACTCAAAAAACTGGAAGAGATGATTCCCCTGGATGAATTTAAAGCGACCTGTCTGTCAGTGGTACCTTTGAACAGGCCAGGTATCGGTCTTATTTTACAAAGAATTATTTTTCTTTTAAGAAACAAAAAAGAATCATTATTCTAACATGCAAAAGGCAGATATATGGATGGCTGCTGTAAGAGTCACAACACTGTTGATCCCTGAAAGCAGAGTCATCACGAGGCTATAGTTTATCTTGGGTTTCCAGTCCCTTCCATCTCCCTGCCTTTCAGTACAAAAGAAGCCATAGGATAATAAGGTTGAGATTCCCTTTCCCTGAGAGAAATAAGCCAGCGCTCTGTTCCTCACTCAATTTTCAGATACATAGCAAGAAATACAGTCCATCAGATCTTGCTTTAAAAGCTGCACTAGTAATAGATGTGCTTATACAGTTGCCCTTACATGTCTTCACAGTGGCTTAATTCCTTGAGTTGAAGTAGAACCAGAAAGTTTAGCAAAAACTCTGTCCTGAACATGCATTTCCAAAGCACACGCATTAGCTTGAGCCCACGGCACAAAAGCTATACAAATTCTAACAGTGTGAGAAAGAACCAGGTTATCTTACTGCAAAGCATCTCAGTTGGACCCTTTTTACTCTTTTAACTTGTTCCTTTTTAATCACCCTTAAATTCTATGCTTACTATTACCAGGGGATCTTCAGGAAGAGCTGGTGAAGGTGGGAGTAATCACATCACTAGTCCGGATCTTAACTGATTATGCAGAGACTGAACCCCTTGTCCATGTTGATCTATTGGCCTTATGCAATCTTGCAGACCTTGGTAAGCAATTTTTGTATCTTGGAGCAAAATACCCTCCTCCCACTGTCGCTGCCGCTCCATGCACATGCAGAATGTCCACAGACTTGGGGGGAAGGGGGGGGATGTGTATATTTTGGGTTGGGATTTGGGTTTTTTGGGTTTGTGAGTTTGGGGTTTTATTTGTTTGCTTTGGCTTTTGGTTTTTTTTTAGACAGTACTTGAACTAATCACGGAAAAGCCAGAGTATCTGCATTGGAGAACTAATAACTCTTAACTGGAGCTGGTACTATATTAAAACAATTAAGATTTAATAGACACCTTTTGATCCAGAAAAAAAATTCAGAGGGCTTAACTTCCTGTGTTAAATTGACAGTTTCAATAAATAATCATTTATTAAAAATTTATTGCTATTTAATAATTAAGTTTCTTTACCTTAATGAAATGGCTTCCCTTCTCATTAACCCAATTTTCAAAGTAAAGGCACCTCCACTGATTTAAAACACATCTTCCCTACTTCACAGAAGTTGTAAGTAGTGATGGAAGAAAAAAAAAACACAAGAAAAATATTACCATACTTTCTACACAGTCTGACTATGATTTAATTTATTACTTCCTGCATTTAGGAGGGAGGCAGGGAAAGGGACCTGATGTCACACTGTCACGTCACCCTCTAGTGAGGTCTGCCCTATATCACTTATTTCTAAATACCATCTATCATTCAAATGTGTTCTATGTCAGACAGTACCAAGCTTTAAAAAAAATGATCTTTGTTAACATACATCTTGTAGATGTTTAGGATCCCAGCAAGACTAGAAGTATCTAATCGAGGCAGAAAATATATGGCTACCGCAAACTGCCATGTGCCAATTTGATATATTAAATAATCATACTACAGATGGATTTACAAGAGCCAGGGAAATTAAGCTAAGATTAATTTGGCAGCTATCATAAGGTCGTAGCTACAGGAGCTGCACAAAAATAGTGTTAAAGAAGTGTCTCAGGAGAAGGGATAGAGTAGAGATTTGCTGTCTCAGTGCTGTCCAAAGGGACAGAAGCATTTCTAAAATCAGAAAATTATTCAAAGCCAAAGTAGCATCTGATCACTTCAGTTTATAATGAGATATGCTTTTAAAATTCAATCAGATAAAGTAACATTCAAAATCCCAACTTTATCATTTACACAGATATAGCCAAGGAAGCTCTAAGCAAGACAAAGGTTGCTGAACAGCTGGTGAAACAACTGAGAAGAGCAGAGAACCATGAGAGGTTAGAAATTGTCTTTGAGGTCCTGCAGGCACTCGCAGAAAACGGTAAGGCTGCTTTCAGCTTAAGGGAATGAGAAGGGCCAGGGTGCTGGTACTCAGCTTAAGCTCTGGGTTCTGAGCTTGCCAAGGGATCCTACTGACAGAACCAGCAATCCCTTCCGTGGAAATAAGCTACAAGAGCGTAAGAAACGCTCACCTGAGCAAGATTTCAAAGCTTAATAAGTGAGACAACAAAGAAAAAAGGGAGAGCATAGCGTTTCACTCCATTTCAATGGTTCCATAAGATAGCATATTCAAGGTCATATTCTCTCTGGTGTGTAACAGGAAAGCAGACTGGAAAGGAAAGAGAGATTGGTTTTTAATAGAAAAAATGGTAGCCAAATATCACACAAGATGTCTGCTCTAAGCAGTGGTGTAACACCAACAAGAACCCACTAAAAATATCTAGATAGCCAATACAGACTTTAAGGAAATGAAAATGCATGATTAGCAATATAAGCAGCATCAGATATCAGAGCAGCAGCTTTGCTCGTTCTGCCTTGGTGTCAGCCTAGCACCAGAACGTCTGTTACCAACAAAACCTAAAAAGTGACTGCACCTGAAAAAAGACTGGCTGAAGTTTGAGGATTTAGGTTCTTAGTTTGAAGTGTTTCAACAAAGACCCAAGAAGCTTTTTCTGTGCTTTTACTGTGATCTCTACAGATGCTCTGAAAATGCAGTTGGTGGAGGCAGGCGTGCAAGAGGTGCTGTCTGAGATCCTACTGAGGCTCCAGGGTAGTTCACAAGCTGAAGACACGTGCATTGTGAAGGCTGCATCAGATCTCATTGTCTCTCTACTTCTTGGAGGTAAAAAGGAAATATTAACGGTCCAGATACATAAAGAAACAACATCAAAAGTCCCCTTAGCTGAGGAGTTGCCATCTGCTCTGCTGCTTTCATTTCCTTAACAGGGACACATCTGCAGCCTATTTCATAAACTTTAAGGGAATTCTTCTCAGACACCACAATTTTTTTCACTTTTTATAGGAGCCTGGTGCTCAGGTTGCCTTGCTTCCCTTCAAGCATGTACATATGCTGCCCCAAGTCATCTAATACCACTGTGACTGCTCCCGCGCAGAACACAAACAGCAGCACAAGAGCTTCAGGCCACCACAGCTATACCTGTGGGTGTCAGTTCACGCCCTGCTTCTGTAAATTTTCTTTCAAAGCTGGCCCAAGAGACAGTTTTAAAGTTAAAGCGAACCATCAGATTAAGTTCATGTGGTCTCAAACTACTCGTGTTTCATCACTCACTATTCCAAATCTGTGCACATACTTTGAACATGTGGATTAACAAATGAAATGTAAGAACAGTCTTGTAATGCAAGTTCTGTATCTACCTATCAGGAACAGACTACACGCATTGCTGCCCTAAATTTTTGACTAAGTCTTTAAGCTTATTTCAGGAACAACACAAAGAGGCTAAAGACCAAACAGCAACTTAGTTTCGGTGGCCCTGTTATGTTGTATTTTGGGCAATACAGACTAAAGAATAAAACATCAAGAACTGGACACAGTATTGCATCCCACCACCCCAATCGCAAAGCAACACATGATTTAAAGTTCTTAAATTATGAACTACAACAACAGCCTAAGTCTTCATTGATTCAGATCTTCCCAAAGACAGATAGAACAGTTCATTTCGGGACTGATTTTATAGAGACATGAGATGTTCTATTTATTGTGCACAGATATGTACATGCAGAATTTTTTTTTGCTAAGGGATGTGGTATCATCTCCCAGAATGCTGGTACTTGCTTCACATCTAAACACACACAGCTACAGAGACAGGAGTAACAGCTATTGCTAACTTTAGAAAAAAAATGGTAAGGATGATTATTCTCTACCTTTCAAAGACAGAAAGCCACTGTTTGTGAGCAGAGGGAAAAGCAACACAATTAGATTTCACTATTCCCTGGCTCTGAAACAGTAACATCTTGCTTTTCTGCAGACTGGAGACTTGCATACCTTTAAGTTACAGATGTTAACGATGTTGAAGTAGTTTGAAGGACAATTGTGAAAAGCAGAATGGTCAGGTATGCAAGCTTTCACACCTATTTGGCCTAAAATCATACATTATTATAGAAAAGCAAATGTTTCATGGAAACAGATTTGTTAGAAATATGAAAAAAATAACATGCAGTTTCTGATGCTTTAGGTTTTTAGTCACTTTTAGGAAGGGAGGTTACTCAGACACACCTGGAGGAAAAAGTAAATCTCAAGATAAGCTGGTTTATCCTTTCATGCTTTCCTATTACAGATAGCAATGAGCCTTAATACTATGCAGAGAGAAATGCAGGGAGACTCTTACAGACAGTCTCCTGGAAGGTGTGCTGTGCTGAATCAGCCAGCAGAAAGAACCTCACCATGTTTTTGGTCCTTTCTCACCGATAGCTACTGTACTGGATTCAAATTCAATGAACAAAAAGGAGCTTTTACAACACAGCTCAACTTTTTCTGCATTAATATGTGCTCTAAACCTTTAATTAGTCAGTCTTGTGGTCTTATGGCTTTTTTTTTTTTTAAAGCAAGCCTTCATACATACATTTCCACCTCCCCCTCCATGTCATTTCCAGACTCCCTTTCTTCCTTGTCATACACCTTGCTCTGAAGTCAGCCATTGTGCACCACAGTCCTACAAAGGCCACAGAAATGTCCTCGGTGCCTTTAAACTGGCTATCTTCAATTTATTCAGCTCAATAGCTTGCTTTGTCACTTGCTCTTCCTCCCTCCATCTCCCCCACAACCCCATTAGATGTTTCATGTGGCAAAAGTGAATAATCCCTTTCAGGCCGCAACATCTACTCCTGATGTATGCACAGCCTTTAAGCTGAGAATCTAAAAAATCCTATGGAAATCTGATCTCAGCATCAAATGACTTCTGAGGCAGTGAAAAGATGACAGACTGCTTTTGCAGCTACGAAAGTGGCTGTTCTATCAGACTTTAACTATGAAGCCATTAAACTGAACATTCTGCTGCAAGCAAAAATCTATAGGGGAGAGAACCAATTTGGAGCTCTGAGACAATCAAAGCAAGGCAACCACTAATGGGTTCTGCCCATTTGCACTTTACTACAGGAGAAAAAATGCTCTGCCATTCTTTGGTTTGAAAGGTGGGGAAAGGAGAGAAATTAAGTTCAATTAAGGTTCTTCTATATGAAGATCAAAGCACTTTGCCTATCAGACCAAAAAGAGATGGTCTGTTCCTAGAAAACCTATTCCTAAAGAGGACTGGGCAATTTTCCTCATATACTCTGACCTCCAAAATTAGGACCAGGCAAGAGAACATTTGAAGAATCACATCAGCTCTAGAGAATATTATGCATGAATTGATATAAAAAGAATTTTGCATGAGTAGAATTTAAACTATTTCACAGACTGACAATTCTCTTCTGAAAATACCCACTTATATTTGACAGAATCTTATTTAAGATACGTAGTAATACGGGGGGAAAAGACATGATGTAACTGAAATGGTAAGAGATTAAAGGAATAGTAATCATTTGTTCAGAAGACCACATGGAGGAGTTTCTACTACTTTGGGGAGAAAATAATATTTAAACCAAACGTGTTAAAATTAATAGAGACATTTTTAAGTGGTATACACACAAGAATTGGAAATCTGTATATATCAAGCATGCAATTAGTATTACGAGAACCACTTAAAGTTACTTTTGGCAAGATTCTGTATTTGTATGTAGTCTGTATAGTTCCATGGATTGTTGTTTAACCCAGGTGAAAATGTGGTTTTCCTATATAGGGTTCACACTGTTTTGCCATGTTTTAACAAATGGCATTCACAGAGTAACAGCACAGCAAGAAGGTAATGTTGGCTGATGTCAGGAATATGCTTTCCTCAAGGTGTAACAAACTGCACAAAAAAAATCCAGAAAAATATTTGCCAAATTACATCTTTAAAACACTCCCTTCAGGAAAGATGCAGACTGTGATATGCACGGTTTCCTTTTGCTCTTCAGAACACTTTCTCATTTCCTGTCAAGGTGAGCTAAGTAGCTTCTGATAACAAAAGTGTTCTCAACTCTGCAGAGCAAGTTCTCAGAGAGAAGGAGACATACAGACATGCAATGACAAAATACTGCAGAGCACATACTGGGCAAAATGGTATTTCTTTGGAATTTACAAATCTGCACTTTCAACAAACTTAAACACATCAGAACTCTCTATGTCAACTCATATTCTCCAGGCTTTACATGAGTGCAACACAATTAGAATTCTCATTTCTGGAAGTGGGTTTCTCAAAACAGGTAGGAAAACCTAGGCCTGGTTCTTTTGATGATGACTTAATGGCAAATTATTTGATTGAATACAAGGAGCAACAGCAGTACAAAACTCCTCAGACTCACCATTGCTGGAAAAGCTCCTGGGTCTCACAATAGTCTCTTAAACAAGTAGAGCAATAAAATCGGAGTACTGAAGCTGTTCTGTGGAGAAATGGAAAATGCCACCTGGGTTAAGCCACATATATAATAGAAAATAAAGCAGTATTGAGGAAGACATTGACTGGACAACACATAGATTTGAATTTGACAGCGACTGTGCCTACAAAGTTCTCTCAAACTAAGCTTTACTACAGGGTCTCAGCATCGCCCACAGGTGGCTGATACTCATCTGTCTCTAGAGAGTTGAAGGTTGTAAAAGACAATGCAAGGATTACACTCTCAATCTTATCAAGACATGAAAGCAGTCAATATAAAGACTCCCTGAATTCTTAGTTTGCATGATTCATTTCTATCGTGTTTCTTATCTCACCTGCTTAGTTTTTCCTCTTTCTTCAGATGGCAACTGTGTGCGAATGGTACAGCTGGGAGTCATTCATCAGCTCCTGGATCTTCTGGAGAAACACGTAGAGAGTGCGGATGTCTCTGTTCAACATGCTGCACTCTGTGCACTTCGAAACCTTGCCATACCAGGTAGTTTCAAGCCAAATGACTTACTGCGATTCTTCATAAAGATCGGGCTAAAGATTTAGTGAGATCTGTTCAAGTCACCAATTCCTGTTCATTGTATTTTGAGGGACAATTGACCCTTCCCCCCCTGCAGAGACATATATTTGAATAATTCATCAGGACTTCTCATCTACATAAAAGGTCTAAATATAATAAAGTGTGATCTCATTGCCAGCTGCTGAAATGTTTTCATATTAACAGCATACAGCAGTTCAAGGCAAAAATGGAGAATAGAGTTTATAGCTTAAAATAGAGTATGGGATGAAACTATCACATCACAGCTGGTAGGGATTTCATAAATCTGTTCCTCTCCAATAAAGCCAATACTCATTACAAATTCAGCCTTTGTAACAAACTTAAAAACTACAATCCTTACAGGGGTCTATGAGACACTCTATTACAAATCATTTTAGGTCTTTCTGAGTGCAAGAGCAACGCACAGCAGTTAAAAAGCTACTCCCACAGTGTGCTTTTTCTGATCAATTTGTAAAATTATTAGAATATGGAAGCCACAAGAACTTCCCTCACAATAACACATTACTTCTCGAAACACACAAACTCAGTATCACTTTCAACATTAGTCTGCTACCTGGGGAAAAAACAATGATTGAGTGCAAATTCAAATAATCTCAAAATAAAAATTAAACATGGACAAGACTTGCAAATGGGAACAAATGAAGTCTTCAGTTCTTAAAAGAGAATAGGTGCTTATAAAAAAAATGTCATCATGTGCTCTAGTGTCATCAAATGCTCTAGTGAATGGAGTCAGTTTGTGTCACTGAAAAACAATGACATTAAGAGCAAGTTATTTAACAGTCTCTGCGTCTCAATTGGCCCAACAGAAGGAGGAAGGGATAGAACAGTTCTCTCCTTAATTTCACTGCCCAAAAGGCCTGCAGAGGATGGAAGAAAATTGCTCTGGAGGAAGCAGCTTTTGGTAGCACACTCAAGCAGCATTAAGACTCCTTCCAGACAAGCTTCTGCTTATTACCAGGGATTACTGCACTAACGATGGCAGCAAAGACAGAAGTAAGAGAGGAAAGAACAGAAACAAAAGCATGAACAAACAACATGGGATCGTTGAGCTCAAATACAAAAAGAAAACTAATTCTTAAGAAATATGGCTATGTAAATCACTTCTGTCACCCAGTTCAGTCAAGATGAGTAAGCAGAGGGCAAAGCTTACTCATGGGAGTGGGTGAGTCAATGGATAATCTATCACAACTTGAAGGAAAAGAGACAATGCTGGTTTTATCTTCTTACGCGCTTCATTCCAGGCAGGACTGAGATCAAAAGTAACCAATATATCGTAACAGCAACTCCTATGAACTTTTCAGCTCAAAGGAGAAGCCTAAACGGTCGGGAATTCCTGACTTCATTTCTGAGCACTCTAACAAGTTGGACAATGGAGCATAAAATTCAGAACAACATTTATGTCATATCTGTATTTTCAGATGATTGTGTAGCTACTGGGCTCCATATCAACGTCTCTTGTTTCCATTTTCTAGTTGTTAACAAGGTTCAAATAATGGAGGAAAGCGTGGCAGAACGGATTCAGGTGCTTCTGAGGTCAGAGATGCCTCCTGTGCAGTTCAAACTTCTTGGAACACTACGGATGTTAGCAGATGGTCAAGGTAGGGAACTGCTAATGTTTACCTAAGTCGACTAAACACCCCCCTCCACCCTTCCCCCCGCAAGAGCACACATGCAGGCATACTACAGGCTAAACACCCTGCTAACCTAATTCCACTCAGTCTGGAGAGGTTCCAGCATAGATGATTGTCAGAGAGTGCAAACCTTCCACACTGACCCGGTCAGCCTCAGAGATAGAAGAGAAACAAAGCAGAGGGAAGCATCTGCAAGCAGGCAGCGAGAAATGGCAACAGTCTAAGGAAGATATTTTGCACTAGAGATACCAGCAAGATATAAGTACGACAGAAGAGAGTCAGGCTAAAGATTTACAGTGCCAGATCACAGGAAAAGGAAACCAACAGAACAACTGGCAAATATAAAAAGACCAAAGGGAGCTGGGGTGGAGAGAAGCAGGAGAAATGAGTTTCTACCAGTCACCCTGTCTCTCCATACTCATGTTGACAGATTTATCTTGCTGGGGTGGCTCAAATGTTGAATTTACTTTGCATGTTGAAATACGAGATTACCAATGTCAGTTTTATACAGGGATGGGTACACAAAGGCAACAATCCTCACTGTGCATACAGTTGCATTTTGAGAAACATGTACAATGTATGAACTGCATTAAGACCTACTACAATATCTTGACTGATCCTTAGACTTATCCAGCTTTTTACCAGAGTATAACCCAAAACCAAGTGTTGTAATTTAAAAAAACCCAAACCCACAAGTGTCCTAATTCTTCCATATCACTGGAGCAGCTGCTCTAGAACACTAATCAGTACAGACCTCCTTGATGTGCAGGAATAACAAGGAATAGGTAAAAAACAGAATCAGAAAAATTATGACCATTTTGTGATGGGACCTGACAGCTGGTATGAAACAATTACCATCACAAATTCATTACTTATATGGAAGAGGAAAATACCTCACTCTCCTGCATTCCATATTGCACTCATTTACACCGCTGCAGACAACACTTCGATATGGCAGCTATTTACATCCTTTTTCAAATAAATATGCATGATATAATATTTAGGTCTAGCACATTTATTAATTTAGACTTGTTCCAATCCAGTAAAAAGCTCCTTTCATCTATACTTCATCATGATAGGTAAAGGACATCACAAAATACACAGAAACTTCAGCTCTTCTTCCTCTTGGGCTTTGAAGGAAGTCATTAAAAAGTCATTTTACTGAAGTTATATCTGAATTGTGACAAGGGAGGCCATTTACTCTTAGAAATTGAGACATCATAGTAATACAGATCTAAGTTATCAAACACTAAATTATATTGCCCCCCCAATGCTATTTACCAGTCCTAGTACAAAGTTGGAATTTGGCACAAAATTATATAACTTCTGAATCTGAAACAATTCAGATATCAAAGTGTAGAACAGAAAACGATGTAGAAGATTATGCAATGTTTACCCATTCCTGCCTATGAGCACACAATTCTCCTACCTTTAACTTTCTATTGTTTACCCATGAGCTAACATAGCCCTTAATTAACTCAGCCTGAAGCTCCTATGAATACACATCTACAAAGAAGTCCACACTAAATTAGCTAATTGCATTATCTTGTATAAATTCATTACTCTGACAATCACCAGGCATGCTGAGGCCCACAGATTAGAAGAGGTAGGCTTCTTTCTAACTATAGAAGTCTGCAGATCTGTCAGCTTCATTACACTAGACAGATGTTAACATTAACTCCTGTCTTATCCATTGTTTTGCTTCAGAGAAGCAGAAGAATTTGTGCACTTTAACAGCCAAAGGACTTTTAGCTCAACTGAAAGTTCTGTCCTACACACAATTTATTCAAATATGGCATTTTGTAAGTTAAAATCCCCTCCTCTTCCTGTTAAGAACAACTAAGTGGGTTTTATCTCAGTGTTCTATTGCTGGTAGACATCAGGAAGTCCCTGTCAAACTGGGTCAAGATGCCTCCTTTGAACAAGCCTCTTAGACTGGTTCCATTCACCACCCTCTTCCAGCTTTCTGTACTAAACTGGATTACCATGATCTCCTCAGACTAACGTGCCACCATCTGACCTAGAAACAAAAGCCTTTCTGCTACAGGAGGGAATACACATGTGGTTCTGCAAAGATAAGTGACTCTTACCTCAAAACAAACATGTTCAACTAGGCTAGAAGCTTCCAAATTCCTTGTGGGATTTGAGCTGTGATTTTTTCCATACCGTACTGGACAAATAAAAAGAGGAAGTGTCACTCCTGTCTCATCTGAAAGCTCCAAGAGACAAATTTCCCAGTATCTCAAAGCCATGCAGACTTTTCCCCACATTTTTCCCTTTCTGAATTTGTTTCCAAAGGGTGCAGGAATCTCCCTTGTTACCTTCTGCCAGGCCTGGAACTATTTTAAAAGACTAGGAAAACAGAAAAAGACTTGGAAAAGTTCATAGACCCTCTATAGCCCTTCTTAAGAAGCATACACTTCCCATGAAGGCCTTTGTCACATCTTGTTTCTTCAGAGCACACAACACAATTTACGCTCTTCTTCTCTGGTCCTCCAGCATCAAGGAGCAGAGGGTGGGCATGGAACAAGACTCAAGATGACCAAAATGAAGTCAATAAAAAAAGCCCTTAATTAGAAGTAACTGCATTGGACACCAAGATTTGAATTAAATTTTACAACCACAGTCTACTTTTGCAAACAGAATAATTCTACACAAAAAGTGAGCAACTCTCCCATTGCTAAGTGTGGTGCCCAAAGTGCATGATGAACCAGAACACATGGAAACAGTGGTTTGGCAGTATACAAAACAGATCTTTTGTGCTCAAAGCCAAATGGGTGAGCACTGAATTCCTACAAAAAGGTAGCTTAAGTTGTGCACATTACTGCTTTCTTCTTTTTTCCCTGGTACCCTTTAGAAGAAAATTTAGAAGAATTTCAAAATCTTAAGTATTGAACAGAATTAACTATCTGGAATCACTGCAGCAGCATTTACCAGGCTGTTCTCAGAGCTGTACCCCTACTTAACATACATGGTTAAAAGAGTATTTCACAGTCCTCAGCACCTTATATCTGCATTTTTCCTTTGTCTGGGAAATAATCTTCCACCAGTTAGCCCCTTTTGATCCACAGCACTTTAAAGATGCATTTTTAAACTGCAAAAAGACTCATGTGGAATCATGTGTTTCACTGATGCAATATTGAGTGGGCATAAGTAAAGTCCCTTTGGCTGCTGAACTTCTAATAAGAACTTTGGGATTAATTTCCCTTAGTGGCAACAAACCTTAAACCACAGCATATCATTGGAGTTCCACTTCTTAGGGAAAGTTATCCAGTGAGGTTTTCTCCAAATGTCAACCACACAGATTAATACTTCTAGCAAGTCTTGAGATAGGGTTCCTGAAACACAGAGGAAGGCAAATTAAAAGGCTCCTCCAAACTCGGGGGGAAATTTGGATGATGCCAAAGACACAGCTCAACACATATTCTTAAGACTTCAGACATATAATTACAGGCATACTGCAATTCTGTACTAAGACTTGGCTTCCTACACACTACCAGCAGCAATTATCACTATTACCGAGAGCACTGAAACAGCAAGAACAGACTCTGAAGAGCCCATGATGATATCTGCACAGGGCTCAAAGCACAAGTGCAAGACACAAAAGAGGAAAGGGACATCTCCTCATGAAGATATAAGAAGCTTCTCATTTTAAGCCGTGCTTCAGCATCCTCTGAAAAATTATAGTCTGTAAGAACAACTTACTTTTATTTTACCTCTATGAGTTGCCCTAATGCAACTGGCATTCCTTACGTAAAGATTTTCAAGATCTCTTAAAAGCCCAAGGCTTTAAGCTACAGTTCTTAAAGGTGACTGAGCTGAGGCCTGTGGTCCTGGCAACTTCTACATTCACATTTCTGCTACAGAAAGGCTGAGAAGTCCGATTTTGCATGTCTCCTGATGATGCTTTTCTCTCCAGCTGATGCAGCTGAAATCTTGGGCCAAGACCCCATGCTGCTCAACAGACTTGTGCAGTGGTGCGATGCCAACGACCACACCGGCATTCACGGAGAAGCAAACCGGCTGCTGGCATCAATCCTGCGTCACAACAGATCCCAAGTACGAGAGCTATTGCTCTGATACGTTTATACTTTATCCTTCTCAAATATTTTTATCAATGCAGCTAGGGGTCAATAGCTGGGGGCTGAGTGTTAAACAGCACATACAGCTTTACCATTGAAAACACGGAAATTCACAGTAAAAACCCTTTTGGTCTGCGTCAATACCAGTAAGGGGGAGGTGAGCAGGAAAGCAGTGCTCTCCAGAGCCATAGATACTGCACACAAATGAGTAAAACACTTACTGTCACTTGTCAACTTTTACCCTGCTTCAACAAGGCTTGAGAAAAGGTAAGCAGGTAAAACTTTTTTATTTCCTTAAATATTAGTTGTTCTTTTATTTTGAAATTTGAAAAGATAACCCAGACCTGTCCTGAACGTCAGTCCCTCAGGAGCTCCGAAGAGCCCCCTTATCTACCTAGTGATGGATGAATCTGGCATGATCTGTATCTGCTGGCATATTAGAACAGGCTTCTGTTATTACACACAGGCATCCCAGCTGTGCTTTACTTTGAGGTAGTGATAAAAGAACTAGATATGATCTGCACAGGATTCAATGAAGAAAAATTAATCATTGCGAGTTTGAAGGCTTGAAATGAAAAATTTGAATAAGGTCAAAATAAAACTCGAGACAAAATATATCTGTTTTTATCTTATAGACATGTATCTACACAATTTTAAGTATTGATATCAAGTAAATAAGACCAGCCCTAAGCAGACACATTTCTCTGTCAAAAGAAATGTTGTTATCTCTAGTCTTCAAATATCAGCAGTTTTAATCATTTCCATCTATTCAAAGGCTGACTAGTGCAAATGCATTTCTCTTCATTCTATTTTCTTCATAAGTCAGATTTCCATCTGTGATAATTTACCTTTGCTTTAACAGGAAGTGGTCAAAGCCATCCAGGAGGCACAAGGAGTGAAGCATCTGGTTTCCATGACAACATGCGAACATGCTGCCATGCAGAATGAGGCTCTGAATGCCTTGGCAATAGCATCTGCAATTGATTTAGGTATTTTTCTCCTAAAAGCATTTATCTGTGCACGATCCTTGGTTATTAAGAAACATTGTTATGCCATTAATTCTATATAATATGTAAGAAAGAACATGTTTCTTGTTTAGATTTAGCTCTTCAGCATGCAATACAGGAAATGAGCCATCCAGAAGACCACAAAAGCAATAGGCTTCAGGAATTGCCTGAAGGTGTTTTTGTTTAGGGTAGAGTCAAATGATCAGGTTGTGTGGACAGGCAAAATCTGTTGCATGGCATGGTATGACCCTAGAACCTACACAAAACACACAGAACGAAAGTAAAGGTGACGAAGGCTAGAGAAAGAGATGAGAAAGTCTCAATGAACACAAAACTAAGGATAAATTATGAACTTAAATGGTCAATGGAGACTGTAAATGCAGGAAATAATCTTCAGAAGACAGGCATTTCAATGTAGGAGAAAACAATGCAGAAGCACAGACAAAATGGCCTCAAATCTGTAAATGAAATGAGAAAAAACTGTAACTGTTCTATCTGCTTGTAGTGACCCAACTTTCAGAGAGATTGAGTATTAGTTGTTTTACAGATCTTTCCTGTATGACTGATCACATTTGAAAATGGGTCTCGATTTATTATGATAAATAAGTCACCACAGAAATCTCCACACATCAAAAGATAAATTGTAAAGAAATAGCCATCTAGAAACCTGGATTTTCCTATAGCAACAAGCAAGACAGTAAAGAGCCCCTTTTACTACTCGGTACACCATTAAGGCTCTCAAACTCAACTGGGCAACTAATGTGAATCAACATTTCTAGCACTGATCATTGCAAATAACCATTATGAGGCTGTTTTACACAATCTATAGTACACAGGTTCTGCCTTCCAGAATGAGGCCAGTCAAGAAACATTGCACAGAAAACACAGAAATACCCCAGTACAGAAAACAGATGCCCAAGACATCTCTGTAAAGCTAATTTGAAATGAAGGTCATCAGAAATATCATTTTTAAAAAGCAAGCACTTTCACCTTCTAGCTTCTTTTCAGGTAACAGCTCAGGTTTTTGTTTACTTATTTTTCAGAAATACTTGAAGAATCTTTTAAGGAATCACAGCTAGTTCAAAGTTTACATAAACTTCTACAAGATGATAACACAAGTCCAGAGGTGAAATATAATTCAATGGGCCTTTTGTGCTGTCTTCTTAATTCAGGTAACTTCATTTTGAAATGTCTGTGATGAAAGTATGAATATTTTTGATGAAAACACCAGCATTTCTGTTACTGAAAGATGCTGCTTGCAATGGTGCAGTCAGTTCAGTAATAACTAAATAGGTTCATTCTTTAACGATCACCAAAAGTCCCAGTCAAGTAGCTTCTTTCTTTATGAAAACTTGATTAAACCATCAGTTCAACAAAAATAAAGACCTTATTCCAGTCAGTCAGTGGCATAATCACATCCTGAAATAGAAAAATTAGAGCCCTGGAATAAAGGCATCTTTGTCCAAATACACCATGCACAATGATTGGCAGCCACAGCTCCTGTATGCACCACAGTATTTTTGTGTTCAAATAAATGCAGAATCTGTATCGTCTTCCCCAGGCAGCCAGGCATTTGCTCTGCCTATGCTGTAAGCTGAGACAAATCAGCAATTTTACCAATACTGCCTTTGCACAGCAACTTTTAGTAAAATATCTTTAGGATATAATTTCAGTTTCTTTCACTCCATGGTTAGGGAAGACTTAAAATACTTCGACTCTGATCAGACTCATCCTGGAGTGGCACTAACTGAAAATAACCACCTTGAAACCAGGAATCCAAAGATCTTGTGCCAGTTTCTCATATCTTTATAAATCAATCACATAAACTGAAAATAACGATTGTGTTCAGGCAAGGATCTGCCACAAGGGGGGCAGGTTTTCAAATCCTGGAGCCACTCCATATTGGCAGACAAGCTGGATTTTGCAGCACCGTCTATTTTTCCCCTGCAGCCACACAGCTATTGGAATAACGATAAGCATTTGCATCCTTTGCTGCTGCTACGGAGTATTGACACAAGAGATGTGATCTATAAGACTTTCTTCCAGAGGTGTATGTACTTAGCACTTTATAGACTAACTGTAGCCTTTCATATTAGTAAGACTCTTAGTGCTAAGAAAAAACATACAAGAAAAAATGCTGGAACTTGTCCTCTATTACAAAGTGCTTTTCTTCTGTTCGATCAGTTCTTAGAAGGCAAATAGAAGAAAAAAATCTTAATGTGGTCATTACTTCCAATGGCTGGAAGGGCATCTATTGAGAGAAACTTAATTGAATTAAAGCAGTTGATTCTAAACAGCAAGTACTCCAAAATTTTATTGTGAAATTCCAACAACACAGTTGAGGTTGTTCAGCCTAGAGAAGAGAAGGCTGTGAGGAGACCTTAGAGCAGCCTTCCAGTACTTAAAGGGGGCCTCCAGGAAAGACGGGGAGGGGGTCTTTATCAGAGAGTGCAAGGATAGGATGAGGTGGAATGGTTTTAAGCTGAAGGAGACTTAGATGAGATACTAGGAAGAAATTTTTTAATGTGAGGGTGTTAAGACACTGGCACAGGCTGCCCAGAGAAGTCGTGGAGGTGTTCAAGGCCAGGCTGGAAGGGGCTTTGAGCACCCTGATCCAGTAGGTGTCCCTGCCCATGACAGGGGGGCTGGATGATCCTTAAGGTCCCTTCCAATCATTCTATGATTTTATGAACAATTGTTGGGAGCTACTCTGCCAGGGCACATCACTAAAAGTTAGCATTTCACCTCCCATTCAGGTGACCTGAGACAAGAAATTGAAGCGGACAAGATTGAAGAAACCCTCAAACAACTCTGCAGCCACAGCAATGCCGATGTGGTCCAGGCAGCTGTCACAACCCTACAGGTTTTGAGAGGAGAGGCACCCCAATAGCCTCCTTTCTTCCCCACAGCAACCCTGCACTGCTGCCAAGGTAAATGCAATAAACACCAGCCTTGCCAACCCTACACTTTGCATCTGTCATGCTGCTGCTTGTCAACACTACTAAAGCACAGGTACAGCTCCTGCTTTTAAAGCTGTACCTACCGAAAAAATACTCATTTGCTCCTCTGTGGCGTATGCTCCTCTTCACTGAGCACTAACACACAGCAGCAGGAATGAAGCCTGTCAAGCCAATGGTCTTAGAAAACATCACATGAGAAGCATCAGGCAATTACCACTTCTGTAATACATTGAGCTGCTTGGTTCTGTCAAATCAGGATCTTGCTTGCAACCTTCTTGTATCAGTGGGACTTCACAATCATTACAAGCAAACCTCAAGCTTGTATCACACCACCTTAAACAACAAGGTTTTAGATTTAGATGAGCACTGTAGCTTAAACAATGCAAAGGACAAACTGTCAGCAATTTACTCTCTACACATTGTGAGTCAAACCCTGTCAAAACCACCACAGAACTGTACCTTTAAAGCAATTTCCCCTTGAATTTCCAATTTTAAAGCTCACTTCCAAGTTTTCACCTGCTGGTGCCACAAGCTAAGTAGCTGAGGTCACTGTCTTGTCCCAATTTCAAAGTTACAGCTATTGTAACCTGGAGTAAGACTCAGTAGAAGCAAAGTTTACAAGAAACTGCAGACAGTGCCCACACAGTGCTTGGACAAGATACAAATTCAAGCTAGTTTGAAGTTACAACTGGGCATGTGTGAAGGTTCAGAAGCAGTTGGCATTTCATTAAATTATCTCCAATAAGACAACCTGGGTTTAACTTTAGAGAATTAAAAATTGCAGTAAGCCAAAAGCCTCTGAACATTTCTATAGAAAATTTTTGTATTTAAAAATTTTTAAAAAGTCATTTGGTGAGTAACACACAAGCAGGTATTGACCACATAGCAGGAGTAAAGAAAAACAAAAGCTGAACCAGGTGCAGTTTCCTCTAGCTTAAAGCACAGTGATAAGTGCATCCTACACATTTCCAGTGTCAAAAGGAGAAATAGCTTCACATAATCTTGACTTCAGAGTAAAGTCTGGGGTTGTGCCTAAACCAGGAATTAGTATGAGATGTATTAGGATCTATTACAAGTTTTACATATACGTATCAAATAGTCACATCCAAGTTAAGCCATTCTTATCAGAGATGACCCAGCCTTATTGTTCTAGACTACTTAAGTTCAAATATTGCACTATTCTAATATAGCCACGATTTACTGGTTAAATGTTTCCCTGACCTTCTTAGAACTAAGATCATGTTTAAGACATTAAAGAAACTTTAAAATGGTCAAAGAAGCAGACACAAACTTATTTCTGCAAGCCCAGTCTTCAGACCTGGAAGCCATTTCACTTCTGCGCTCTTAAGAGTTGATTCAGGAACAGTGCTCAGACATGAGAAACCACAGACTGCACAAATCACAAAAGTAGTAACTGTGGACAATGGCAGCCCAAGCACAAAGAGCAGCTTTAACATTTTGGGTGTCCAGAGATTAAATAAATTTCTTTACACCATTCTGCAGTTCTTCACTTGTTCATGGCTGTCCATTAACAATGGATAGAAAAACACCAGTGGGATCTACTATTCAGCAACCCAGATGAAAAAAAAATAATCAAGAATTAGTTTAAAAAAATAAATCAAGAACCTGTTTCAGCAAAATATACACATGAACACCAGCAGACCGTTACCATTTCTGTAGTTATCTACAAATTCCAGCCTCAGTAGCCAGTCTAAATCTTAGAGAGGGAAATATTAGTGACTGTGAGAAACAAATCCTAGAAATCAAACTCCAGAGGTACAAAAAATTAACATTTTATTTAATCAAATTTAAGGCTTAAGAAAAAAATACAGTGAAAGTCGGTCAGAAAAGCCATCACAGAAGAAGAGACAGAACCTCCCCTTCTACTGGCTAAACAATGTTCAAGCTGAATGATAACCCACAGGGGGAAGGAACAGGAAAAGGTGGAATGGGGAAACAAAACTCAAGGCAATTCTACATATAAGCTAACTGCCACATCAGCCTCAACTGACTGGAGGTACAAGTCTATCCACATGGCACTGTAGGAGGGTCACCAAAACTTAAGACCCCTTGGGATAATCAGGTTTTCAAGGAGGCGACCAAAGCGCTTTGGTCACTGCACTTCTTTCAGTGCTTATATTCGTCCTCTTCACATGCAGGAAAACTGTGTCCAAAAGCAGGTATACTAATAGAAAAAAAAAAGGGCAGATGCACTCTCACACTTACTGACAAATAAATACATTGCTTCACAGAAATAAATTGTGCTCATTTCTGAGAAATAAAAGCGATCCCACTGAAAAGTTTCCTTCTCAGTCTAGTTATTCAAGTCTGACCTCACATTTGACATCTTCACTAAAATCCTTGTTTCCATTGTAGTGTTTGTGGAGTTGTTCCAAATGTAACCACTGAAATCTCCACATAAACAATTTATCAAACCTCTTTGTGAGATCATCGAATTGCTTCTCCTTCGAGGTTTTAGAGGCAGGCTCACACCCAACTGCTTTTGCTGACAAGGCTTTTTCAAATCATAACCTAAATCTTTAGTCATGAAGTCACTGCAGGCCACAGAGAAGATGTTAAATATAACTAAGCAGAAAGTGGTAAGAGAGTAGTCTCATTCCAAGTCTGGAATTACGCTAGCCATGGGTACCACCAACGGGGATGCACTTCAAAATGGCTGAGGTAAACTAGACTAGAGCCCCAGCATTTTAAAAGTGATACTGAATAAGTACAGAGGGGTTTATCCACACTGAAAATAAACTCAACGAATTTAAGGATCCTCAAAATAGGTCGAACTTGATCTCCTGAATTCAGTTTCAAATAACTGGAGCATTGATACAAAGCTGGTGTTAATATGGCCAAAGCCAATAAGAACAAACTGTGGAAAGACAACACTTAATTAAATTCTGTTTTGCATACAAACAGTACTTGAGAAAGAAACCAAGTATTCATTTGTCCTCAGGCAACTTGGCAAGATTTGCAGGCGCTGGAATCCTGATGCGTGACACTGGCTCTTCTCAGCAGCTCATTGCAGTGCACGAACTCCACAGATACCTTGAACACCAAGATGTTTTTCACCAGCTGCTGAAACTGCTTCCCAGCATTAGGAGCTTTCTGTGTCTAAAAGCGGCAAAGGAAAATGTACTCCCTAGATGCAACTTTCAATGCAATGTCTTATGAATGAAAAGTTACACGTAGAAAGCATCCTTCTCCAATTTTACATACATCAGATTATTACACATAACCTTAACAGACTAAGTTGTTGATGAGGTGTTGTAAAGTTTCAAGCACCAGAGTTTAAAGCAAAGGTTGCTTGACACTGCTTTGCTGCTTGCAAAATAGCAGTAACAGTGGCAAGTTTTGGCTGCTCCTAATGGACTAGATTCAACAAATAAGCAATATGGACCTCAAATTCAAGGCTCTACAGGAGAAATGCCTCTTGCTGTCCTCCTCAGTGATCTACTACTATTGTTTTTGTACATCAAAGCTACAAAAAAAAAAAAATCACAGTGCACTTCTGGCAATTTTACTTTCAGTGTTTCTCAGATGAAAAAATAGCAGACTGTCCTCTGCTACAGTAAGGAAATCAGCCATCCTTACACAAGTTTCCTTTTCCTGTTGTGTCTCAATCACAGGCCAGAAAAAGAATGATGAAAGCTGAACTGAAGTACACACGAGAAGTACAGCATTGTCTGTGAAGTGCTTCACAGATTAAAAGCTAGAAGGACCTCTGGACAATCAATACAGATACAAATCTTATTGTTCATCAGCTTTTGACAGCAAAATGTTGATTAATGCATGCATAATAGAAATAAAGAATACAAGAGATATTTAAAAGTTCGGCTTCCTAAGAAAGCCATAGACTTTGGAAATAGAAGTATTAAATCCTTCAGGCAGACTACATGTAGTAAAATATCATTATAAAAATATATACTTTTCTAAAATTTACACTATGTTAGGCACTGTAAATAAATCTGCTCTCCCTGAAAACATTGGTGTCACTGGAAGCAGTAAATGATGTTAGTTATATGGCCCAAAAATGACAGCTATGGCTACTTCCAAGAACTTTTCAGTCATATATTTGTATATTAAAGCTAAAAAACACTACACCAAAGTCTTTTATAGAAGACTAGAACTCTTACTGAACTACAGATCCACCTACTGACCCCCCAAGAAGGGAGCAGAGAAAGAAGAGAGTTTAGTTTTCTTCTGAAGAAAGTAAAAAAAACTTGCCTTCAGTAGGAATAGTTCGGTCTGATGCAGAAAATGACTGAAGAAATCATTCTGGTTCACCATATTGCTACCAGCATTTGAGCCACGTATCAGAATACAAGCAGAACTGACAATTCAATAGCTTTACAAAAGATATAAAAATCAAAACCAACTCTAAATTTTCACTAAATGTGTATTTCCTCATTAAAACCATATTTCAGGAGGGATCAATGCCGAATTCAAATGTTTTTTTTCATCAGCTCCGATGACTTGAAGATCGATATAGCAGTTGTGAAAGAAAGTAGAGAAAAGGCAAAACCCACCAATAGGTAGTGTAGCTTGCTGAAACAAGCTGCAATTTGAAATTTCTGCAGACAGCATTTCTTAAAGATTTTACTGAACAATAAAAAAGCTAAGCATTTTTAAAGAGTTTTTCTTCTATAAATAAGCAATATTTACATTTTTTCAGACAGGAAACAGCATCAGGGATCCACACCCCTTTGCCTGAAATGGAGATTTCTGATATATAAGATACGGCTCAAAAAAACCCCAAGACTAATCCTATAGTTCAGGTACCACGAGTGTGAGGGGAGAGACAAAGATGTTATAGAACACGTTCTAACCTGTCACAGTGAGACAAGGCTCAGCTCCATTGCTTCACTCAGTAGAAGTGGATGTGTGCTCAAATACAGACATGTTAGAGAGGAAACAGCGAGTTAACATCAAGTTTCTTGTGAAACAGAAGAAATACACAATGGAAACTTTTCAATTATTGACTGAGGCACTCTTCACTTAAGCCTCCCAACTCTTGGTTCCTGAGCTATAGGATTAGTCTCAGGTGGTTCTGTGTCAGACCTCATATAATGCTATAGGTAGTCAGATTTTTCCCCTCTTGGCATAAAGGTTGCATTTTCAAAGCTGCATGGGTTATTCAAGCTCTGATGCTGAGCACAACTTTCTGCTTCTGAGACATCTATATTATTCCCAGTCAAACAGAAATATGACTACTTTTGCACAATCAAAAAATCAATTAAAGAACTAGACAATTTGTGACTGTTTTTTCCAATTCCCAATACCATGACAATTACGGTGGAGCATATCTTGCCAGAAAATGATGACATGAGTCTACTCGATTTCAAGATTCTGAAGAAATCAGCACATGTTTTGAACAGACTGATGAAGCTGGGAGTGAAAACAGAACGGTCTTCATGGTAATCCTTCCAGGGAAGGGTTTACAGCGGTTTCATGTCTCCTTGCTACAGTCTTTAATATCTCTTCTTGCTCACATCTTGGGAAATCCTCTTTCTTCCTCAGAGATTGATGTGGATGCACTGAGTTGTCTCGTTAGAAAAAAGGTAGACAGGTGTGTGTGTGCGTGTTCAGAGATTTTTCGTCTCAGTTTTAATAGAGAGCATGAGCAGGGTAAAATCCACATAAGGCTTTTAAGAACAGGAGTCTTTCATGATCTATGCATTTCTTCCACCTTGGAGTCCAACTGATAACCGTAAAACATACTTCTTTGCAACATATGTCTGCTTTTATACTCAGAAGGCATTACCTGCCTTTACAGCTTCAATATCAGAAATCAATGTCCTGGCTAGGAAAATCCCAAAAATCTAAAAAGACAAAAAAACCCAAATCATTTGTAAGTTGAAACATTTGTAATGTACCAGTCTGCAAGATGTTTCTAAAATTAGTGTACATTATCATTAACCATTATTGCAGAATGGAGTTTTACTCCTCCTGTGTTCCTATTAGACGGCACTGATGTCACTGCAACTACTTCTAAGAATAAAGATGTGGACTCATAAAGCATTTTCAGGTTCAGATATCATTTCATAGTCAGATCATCCAACACAGCATGGCTATTACTAAAAAGTAACAAAGGCAGCAGAATCTTGAAGGAAATGAAACTTATGAAGCTATCTTGTTCTCGTTTAACACCTCAGAAGCATCCAAAACAATAAGCTTCTAGATGCCCTAGAGCTGAAAGAAATCCACTTAGCCAAGTTTGAGTCTTATAATACTCGCACTTACCTATTGCTGAAATTACAGAACAGGTATTTTTATTCATTCCACAACTTTGAATAATCAGTAAATTTTCTGATTTTTTTGAAATACATACAGAATGTACAATTATCTCTACTAATATGAAATTCTTGTCACAAACAACGGTAATTATTTTGAGACATTTATATTTGAAATTTTAATATTCCCCCAAGATCTCAGGGAAATCTTCCTTTAAAAATTAAAGATAAATCCATAACTCAGTACATTTCCTGAAACACGCTTGGTAAAAACAACAAACCACTTGGGTGAGGTTTCAGAAAAGCCAAAAGGTTTGACTGATTTATAGATGTAGACAGGTTACGACTAACTCTCAGCCCCACCATGAAATAGATTAATGGTCAACACAAACTCAATTTGAAAATAGAAGCAAGTGTGAAAGCAGTTTCACAGAGACTCAGGACATGGAACAAGAAAAACAATGTCAATTTATTGTCAGTTAACCCACTGTCAAAAGATTAGACTTCATAACTTTAACATCTTCCTGACTGGAGGTGTTGTTCTCAGGACAGCGTCTCTCAAAGCCATGGAAACATCAGGCAACAGCAGGCAGCATTGTCATGGCTGGGAAAAGGTATTTATTTGCCAGCATTCTATGAACTCTTTCCAGTTAAATGGGAAACACGTTCTGCAGTAGATTTACAAGTTTGTTACTACCCTCTGAAGTGAAGCAATACCATAGCGAGAAGTTTAGTTAAGTGTAAACACTTAAAACATGGAAAGCAAGATCCACCTTGAAAGCAGTAATCTGATAAATATTACAAAGAAAGAACTCAGAATCTCAGATGTACCAAGCACCGACAAGGTACTGGAAGAAGTTACAGCAACTCCATCTGGTTCTGCCAATGTCACATTTGCTGCCTGTTCACCAGTTTCCCCACTCCTCCCTTCTCAACTTCTTCTGAGCAGTGTGACACATGTTGCTTACAGCCAGCTGAGGAGCATCCTTAGCGTGAAGGAGATAACTGTATAGTAGTCATTTCACATTTGTCATACAAGGCTGTGGTTCAGATCTACTGGAGCAGATAGCCAGAATTTCTTACTTCCCTCACAGCATATTGAAATTTAAGAAACACCTTATTGTATCACATTATTTTATACAGTAATCATATCTTAGCATCTATTATATATATCCATATACACCACAATTCTGATATACTGTATGTATTGTATTATGTTTGTATCATCACCTTGACTGCTCTGAGGAACGTAATTTCAACAGAATTAAATTAGAGTGAAAATACCTGTTACCAACTAAGTCCTCCTCCTTATAACCATATTTTGCCATATTATTCTCGTTCCTAAATGAAGCACTGTCAAAATATTTAACTTGCCTCTTTCCATACCTACTTTTACATTCAGCAGGTCTGTATCTGCAAACTTTTTTCAAAGTACCATAATAAAAACAACTAACCTGGAGCAGGGAGATAGCTATGAAGACACCTGCAACGATGTAGATATTTCGGGGTAACCAAGCTTCAAGAGCAACAATACATCCTTTGACAAAAATCTGATCATCCCATTGGCTCTTGCTCTGAATGCAAGGAGGAAGAAAAAGAATATTACTTTTCTGCTCAAGTTTATTCTAAGATCAGTCAATCACATGGTGGAGTTAAACTAATGATTTGTCACTTCTGTAGAATTGTTGTTAACCAGACTCCAGAAATACATACATGCTCAAATTAAATCGGGGAACGCTGAACATTGATGTTCGTATCTTCCTGTAAATTCTGTAATTAGGATACTTTATAATTGGATGAGATATTAGGAAGTAATTTTTTCCTATGAGGGGGAAAAGCCCTGGCACAGGCTGCCCAGAGAAGTCGTGGTTGCCCCATGCCTGGAGCTGTTCAAGACCAGATTGGATGAGGTTTTGAGCACCCTGATCCAGTGGGGTTGGAACTGGATGATCTTTAAGGCCACTTCCAACCCAAACAATTCCATGATTCTATGGATTAGCAGCCAATAGAAGTCAGAGTTAGACTATCAGAATTAATAAATGAAAAGCACATTTGAAATGGAAGTCCTTCCCCTTTTTCAAAAGGCATCCTTCTCTTTACCTGTTCTATCACCCTCCCACAGTAAAGGTTTTCTTAAGCAAAGGACAAGCTCTACCACACTCTGCTTATAGCATGATGCAGCAAACAATTAGTTCCCAGAATTTTAAGCTGGTGTATCTATCAGCAATTCCACCATTTTTATATTTTTGCCTATGCAGGCACAAAACATGACAGAGAGCAAAAGCCCAGGACCTTACCTTCTTTCTGATGTCATAGCCGCACTGTGTATTCACAACTTTTTGCTGCAAAGCAAGAAAAGACTTAAAGTGAATCAATTGAATTCTTCTCACTTCTATTCACACAAAGTTTTTCTGTCTTTTAGATTCACAGACAAATCAGGACTCTCAGAGCCAACTGTTTTAAGAAGCATTTTTAGTAAAAATAAGCAAAACACTAGCAGAACACAAGAAAAGTAATGACAAAGCAGAGGCGTACACTAGTAGGGAAACTCAGCTTCTTCTATTGCTTGGCTTTCAACTAGCAAGAATCTACAAAAACATATGTATTACACAACTATAGCATAATTTACACAATGCATAGTCCATTATATTGAAACATTAGGAGTAGAACTTCATGTAAAAAAAAGGATTTAAACTTATTTTCATCTCCTTAATCCAGAACCAGCAACAGGAAAAGTTGCCGTGGAACAGTACTGTCCCAAATTATAGCAGAAAATAATTATTGGGGAATCTGAACATGAAACATTTCCCTGACAAAGTCTTTCCTTGGCTAATCAAAAGCGTTAGTATAACCTACCAGTGGCTATCGGTTCTACACAAAGATTGCTGACTTTGAGCTGTAACTACTCCTGCTAATGCTACAAACCATGATATGTTAGTTCCTACCTCCACATTGTTACTTTCACTGAAAGAGCGAGATTCCTAGTGTTCACTAAACAGGCCTAACCAAAAAGTATCCAAATCTTGCCAAAATAAGAGAACTGATTCAAATGCTTTAAACTGAGCTTGCACATGAGCAGTTTACTTGCTGATAAACAATCAGTAAATTATGTCTCTCCTGTTTGTCTGGCAGAGAGGTGGTGTTAAAGGTATTTCTAACAGGGGCAAGCGCACTGCTTAGAGAGTACTCTCTGGTCCTTACAGGCTTGGTAATAGAGGCCAGGAATTCAAGAAAACAACCCATTGGGAATGAAAACACATCAGCCACTTGTAGACTCAAGCCATACAAAACCAGCTTGAATTCCTGATGATAAATTTTCAGCTGTTATAGTAGGTTGCCACATTTGGACTCTAAAAAGCATGGAACAGACACATGAGAAGGGTTTTGTGTAAGAGCAATTTTTGACCATTTAGAAGACCTTTTAACGCCCTACTCATCTCACTGTATTCAGGAATTACTTCCTTTCATAACTCTCCAACAACATCAGAGCAAAACAAAGCCAGGAAACAACTTACGGCAGGATCGGGTATACAACAGGAAAAAGGAACACCGCACTTCTCACGACTTTTGCTTTCACTGCTGCAGTTAAAGTATATATTAAAGTCCCAGTCATCTGGACCTTGGGCACCACAACAATGGTTCTGCAACAGAAAAACACAATCACATTTTAAAGACAATTGAACAAACTCTCTGGAAGTATATTTGTTCATCATCTTCACTTTCTCTAAGGTTGTGCAGAATCAATGGCAACATCAGAGGAAAAAAAATGAGCAATCAATACTGTGGCTCTATGGAACCAAAGCAACACATCTGGTATACAGGTCCTGGAAATAATGTGTCAGCACAACAAGCAATATCATGAAAATTGTCACTTTAGATGTAATTGCTAGCTGCAATCAGAGCAAATGGTGCAACAAAATAGTTTGTACAAATGCTTTATACCCCATTATTTCCAAGTCAACCAAAACCAGAAAAGCCTATGAAAAATGGTTCTTTAAATTTGTGACTCCATGCTTAAATCTTCATGAATAAACAAGTTCTCATCTCGTTTACTGTAAAAAGTGGATCCAAATATTTGTGAATATGCTTCTGTTTTTTCAAATGAGAAGATTTTCATATCCAAATACACCAGCTCAAAGGTCAGTCAACTCTCAAAGTATTTCACATAAGTTTCTTAATCTGACCAGCGTTGCATAATTACCATAATTGCAGGTTGGGGAAATCCCGGCATTTCAAGGAACGTTCAATTCCTGGAACCAATGAAAGCTATTTTCTTATTAAAGTTATGCTTTGCAGTTGACTGGCCTGATTATTTAAGGGCTCAAATCTTTCTCTATAATTTGAGTACTTGAGAAGTTATACCATACACAGATTTTCCTATTACCTCATGAAGTTCCATCCTCTTGGGACATCACTAGCATCTCTCCTCTGCCCACTGCCTGTCTTCACAGAACTTGTACTAACCTAACAGTCTGTGAGACCACCAGAGCTTCAAGTCTGTAGACTATCAGTTCAACTGCATAATTGTTTCAGGATAAAGAGACTTTTTGTTGCTCACTTCTCACTTAAACTGGTGCAACGCTGACCAGAACAGGGAAGACAAGAAGGTCAAAAGGCAAACGGATGCTCAGCAGAGCTTCCACATTTGCAGTTAGAACAGTATTGTATCTCAGAATATCGTGCCTCCCCAGTGCTTTCCATGCAAAGAATAAAACATAACATCTGTAACACGGCAATAATAGCACAGAATATGATAATTCCGTAACAAAAAGAAAACTTCCAAATCGGCATATACTCTCAGAACACATGAAAGAAGTGACACGATACAAACTTACAATTTTCTGTAGCGAATCAATGAGGTTCTGGAGGTCAATATCGTCTCTGTAGGATTTAATATTATTCTCAAAGAATTCCTTGACCCTATCCCTCACCCAGTCCTGGAACAGGAAAGCCAGCACTGCCACTGCCAGCTCCAGCAAGAATATAAACATAATTGTTCCACAGAACTGTAAAAACAAAGTCCCAAATTAGAAAATATCCATTCATTTTGAATGCATCCCTAATCAAACTCCAGTAGAAACAGTCAGAGAACCAGGTTCAAATTCTTACTCAGTACAGATACCATGAGAACACAGCCTGTTAAAAGGGAACACAATGTAAAGAAAACCCCAAGAAGAAGAGTGATCTTTTTGCTTTAGTGATTTAGTGTTTTGTTTCACAAGAACTTGGCAGTAAAATGAGCACCATACCACAGTCATTATGCACAGCATTGAACATTAATTAGGATCTACAAAACACAGAGCCAAAGTATTCTTGGTGTTACTTCCTAGACAGTTTATGGGTTTAGAACTTTTTGTATGGCTTAGCTACTTTCAGATTTAAAGCGAAGAAGCCGCCTCAGTCTAAAACCAACTGAAAAATCAGTTTTGCTCACCAAACATTTAGAAGAAACTTAAGTTTTTATGGGATTTTTTTCTCCTGAAGCCACTACCCCATCTCCTTCCAGTGGTTCCTAACTGACTACATATGTTGCAGAACATCATATTTTGCAATATTACATACATAGCGTTAGATTCCAGTGTTCATACTACAACACACCGCCGTATAGCAGAATGAATGAAAAAGGGAAGAAATATTTTCCAGAAAGGGGAAAATATACAAGTTTGAATGTACAGTGCTTTTAGTACCATTACTCAGAGGCTGTCAAGGGAGGAAGTTTACCATATACTTGTAACAAACCAAATTCTATAAATTAAATATCTGGGTTTGCTACTAGGTCTTCATGCATCGTTCCCAGCTTTTGCATTCATTATAATCCACTCCCATAATGATGCCACTTACAAACTTCAGAAGGCAGATGTTCTCTCTCAGTGCTCCTACACAACCAGCAAATCCCAGTGTAAACATCACAACTCCCACCACTAAGACAAGCACCACGGGGTCCAGACCATGAAGACCAGTCACCTTCGTCAGATCAGACAATACACCCTGAAAAACAGGATAACAGAAAGAGGCGACCACTGTAAGCATGTTCTTCGTTTAACAACCCTTCTGGATGTCCACTATTTCCACGTTTTCAAATGAATTGGCTGCAAACCCTTGAGCTTGCCAACAGAGACCTAAACCGAAAAGTCTTGTTGTAAAATGTTTATGGACGATACCAATTTTCTTAACCCTAGCAGAGAAAGTATTAATGCAAAGATATAGCTATTAATACTTTTGATAAAGAAAACCAGCACAGTGAGCTTCTCAGATTACATTCTCCTAGGTCTATTTGCAAAATAAGCTTCCACAAGATGGTGCCAGAAGCTCAATGCTATCACTGAATATTCATTTCGTTTCAAGGCAAACAAATGAATGCTTTATATTAACTTGAAATCCATCAATCAGAAGGACACACTGATTTCAAAATCCTTAAAAAAAAATACTGAGGTTTTTCCAACTCTAATGTTTAGGTGGCAGAAAGGGACAGACATTCTAACTACAAAGTGGCATTTTAAGGGAAGGAAAAGAAAATCTTGGTTTGGTTTTCAAGTGAAGCAGATTTTTCATCTGAACATTTTAGTTACACCCCTGTATTCTCAAGTTGACTATGTTTAGCGTAGGAAAAAAATATCAGAGACTGAAAGTAATGCAGATGTTCAGGGCAAGTTTGGATGAGGCTATGAGCAACCTGATCCAGTGGAAGGTGTCCCTGCCCGCACCAGGATGGGTGGAACTGGATGATCTTTAAGGTCCCTCTCAATCCAAACTGTTCTTCTATTCTCTGTGGCTCAGATTCCACAATGAAGGAAGACATGTCAAGATGAGCCAGGCTAACTCAGTGTCTTTGCAGAACTAATACACTATGAAAATTCTCTGACCAGGATGTTGAAACTTTCACAACTATTCCAGCTATCTCCTTCCCACACCCAAATTCAAGATTTTTTTCAAACAATCTCACTTGCTCAAGCAGGATCTTTTGGAAGAAAACTTCCTCCAATCGAAGCATGTTATGAAGAAAAGTTGGCAGGAACTAGGTTTTATTATTCACCCTGATGTGTTGCTGGTTCACAAAAGTTTCTTCAGGTTTGCAACAGTCTCTTTTGATAAGGTTGTGAGGTTTTTTTTGCCTAACAAAAGACGTGAAGTGAAAAATCTCAAGAGAAGGAAGTCAACAAGAGAATTCATTTAGGGGACATTTTGCTAAGCCGCTCTCCATCTTTCAGCAGTCCTGGCTCACTGGAGAGGTCCTAGAAGACTGGAAGTTGGCCAATGTGATGCCCATCCACAAGAAGGGCCGTAAGGATGATCCAGGTAATTACAGACCTGTCAGCCTGACCTCAGTCCCAGGTAAAATCATGGAGCAGATAATCCTGGGTGAAATCATGCAGCACCTGCAGAACGGCGAAGAGATCAGGCCCAGCCAGCATGGGTTTAGGAGGGGTAGGTCCTGCCTGACCAACCTGATCTCCTTTTATGACCATGTGACTCGCCTGGTGGATGAGAGGAAGGCTCTGGATGTGGTATACCTGGACTTTAGCAAGGCCTTTGACACTGTCTCCCACAGTAGACTCCTAGGGAAGCTGGCAGCCCGTGGCTTAGACGGGAGCACTCCGTGCTGGGTTAGGAATTGGCTGGATGGCCGAGCCCAGAGAGTGGTGGTGAACAGTGTCTCATCCAGTTGGTGGCCGGTCACCAGTGGTGTACCCCAGGGATCAGTGTTGGGTCCCGTCCTGTTTAATATCTTTATTGATGATCTGGATGAGGGGATTGAGTCCATCATCAGCAAGTTTGCAGACGATACCAAGCTGGGAGGAAGGGTTGATCTGCTAGAGGGTAGGATGGCCCTACAGAGGGACCTGGACAGATTGGAGAGATGGGCTGATTCTAATGGGATGACGTTTAATAAGTCCAAATGTCGGGTACTTCATTTTGGACACAACAATCCCATGCAGAACTAAAGACTGGGGACAGAGTGGCTGGAGAGTAGTCAGGCAGAAAAGGACCTGGGAGTGCTGGTTGACAGGAAGCTCAACATGAGCCAGCAGTGTGCCCAGGTGGCCAAGGCCAATGGCATTCTGGCCTGCATCAGGAATAGTGTAGCGAGCAGGACCAGAGAAGTTATCATCCTGCTGTACTCAGCACTGGTCAGGCCTCATCTTGAATATTGTGTACAGTTCTGGGCCCCCCAGTTTGGGAAAGATGTTAGAATACTGGAATGTGTTCAGAGGAGGGCAACGAAGATGGTGAAGGGGCTGGAGCACAAGCCCTATGAGGAGCGACTGAGGGAGTTGGAGCTGTTTAGTCTAAAGAAGAGGAGGCTAAGGGGAGACCTCATTGCTCTCTACAACTACCTAAAAGGAGGTTGTAGTCGGGCAGGGGTTGGTCTCTTCTCTCGGGTGACCAGCGACAGAACTAGAGGGCATGGACTCAAGCTTCGTCAGGGAAAGTTTAGGCTTGATGTTAGGAAAAAGTTCTATCACTGAAAGGGTGATCGGCCATTGGAATGCGCTACCCAGGGAGGTGGTGGAGTCGTCGACTCTGGAGGTGTCCAGGGGAGACTGGATGAGGCACTGAGTGCCATGGTTTAGATGATGGTTGGTGTTAGTGTTGGTGTTAGTGTTGGGTTATAGGTTGGACTTGATGATCTCAGAGGTCCTTTCCAACCTTATGATACTGTGATACTGTGATTTCGTTCTACTCACTCATCTCTCTAAGGATGCTTCTGCCTGTGCAATCTGCAGGATGGTAAAAGCTCTTTGAAGCACAGGCTGCACTTTACAGAAGCACCTAGATTTCCTGTACGTATACAGAAACCAAGCCTGATACCTGCAGCCAGTGTCAAAGAATCCAAGAACAAACCTCAGCATTTAAATACTCCTTTCAGTCTCTTAGAACAGTGAATTAAGAGTTCAACCATACGTTTATTGTGTTTTCCACTTTCTTTTAATGTCTGTAAGCATTATGCCACCATCTCAACTGAAATGTGCTGCCTACAGAAGACAAACACAGTTTGTTTTTATAAATAAAACCAAATACAGCCCACTAAGAAACACTAAACCAATTACTGTTTTGTGATACAGTAGTACGGAAACGGTAAAATACCTGACAAGGAGCTCATTCCTTATAATGAAGTTCTGTAAACTGGATGTTAATGGTCACAATCTCACCCTGCTACTGTTTATAACATAGGTTACATGCACCTACTACCTTCAGAGAGTTTACACACCTCTGTGTTCAAACACAAAGATCAGCAGATTCAATAAATGCATGTAATCATAGAATAAGTTAGAATAGAATAAGGTTGGAAAAGACCTGTCTGACACCAGAGCAGTTTTACATATAATACTTCTAACATCTCCCACAAAACAGCATTCTCGTTTTGATATATCAGCTAAAACAGATACACAGGATTTATATGCAGACAAAAAGATGGATGAGGAATCAGTCTGAAGTGTAGTCCTAGCAGGAAGAGAAAAAGACAGGAAAAAACAGCAAAGTTGAAGGGACCCAGTGTACTTCATGTTTGACTAAGAGACAGGATGTTCAAAAACTCCACCACCACCTGTAGTTTATCTTTGGGTTTACCCTTGCAGCAACAGCTTCTGGAATATTTTTCTATTACTTGCCATCTATTGTTCACCAAGACGTTTATCTTTAAATAGACAGATCCATACAGGCACTATGGCTGAAGAACTAGTATGAAACTGTCCACAGAGCACAGAATAACAGACAAGAAAATAACGTATAGATTCCATGAGTCAGTCAGATGTTTATTATTACAGAAAAAGCTTTGAAGCACTTATTTTCAAGACAGCACAGTCAGCAGAAAAAGTTCAGGCAAAATTTAAGAAATAAAGACAGAAAGAGCCTGTCTTTGCCTGTTAGTAACTTCAGTGTAGCATAAATTCCATTCGACAAGTGGAAGTAGTTGTGAGCTAGTAATTTCCAGCCACACAGATCCTATGTGCTTCTTTACAGAACAGAAAGTAATGTCTGAACATGAGAGAATACAAATTCAAGACAAGTTTAACACCTTCCCTAAAGGGCTGTAAAGAAAATCCTTTTATAACAACAGAATTAGAAGTAAATGCATTTGTGTGCGGAGATAGGTTGCTTACTATATACAACTAACCTAGTTGTGAGAATGTGTGCACTCGCATAAGGAGCCGGGAGGAGAATAAATACCTCAGCATTAAGATCCTAATAAAACTCACTTCCAAAAAGTACAGGAATCGCAGAACCTCTCTGTATGTAGGCAACTGCTGAGGATAAGCACTCTGATTAAGGAAATGTCACACTACAATGGCAATGAAAGTGTTCCTACCCAGCAGCACAACTGAATAGTGAGGGCATCTGCCCTCTGCTGTTAAGACGCAGATCAGCAGATCTGCTACTCATTGTCACTATTTCCTATTGCTTGCAATAAAACCATGCTTTTATATCCATAACAAGGGGGTGAACTATTCATTTCCAGACCTATACCACCTCCTCTCCAGTAATAGCAGAACTGCTGCAGGTACATGTCCACACAGACCTCCTCTGATTTGAGAAAGTTATTCAGCTGAAAGAAACCTTTGCCAAAAGTCAAGAGTTTTATTCTGCTAGATCACGTTCCTCAATTTTGTTCCTCTACAGAGGTACGTAATCACTTAAGCAACTCCACGGGGAATAAAATGGAAGACAACAGATGGCCTGAGGACCAAAATACTTCAGAAAGATGGTTCCAAAGATCCATTTTCTTTTTTTAATGTAAAAAGAAGTATCTGTTACATTCCTCCCAAACGCTACTTGTTTTTAATAAAGTGAGGTGGGTAGATAAGTGTATTTCAGAAAACAGGTTTTCCAAAGAGAATCAGTTCATAAAAACTATTTATACAGATTAAATTCTTCCCGGCACTCTGCTCTTAAAAGTTTACAAAACAAGACGAAACATCAAGGACCACAGCTTAACATCTGATCAGGGACAAGAATGGAACTCCAACTAAACTCAGTTTAGATCAGATAAAGATGGTCCTCAGCTCAGATGCTACATATAACCTTTGCTGCTTCCGGAAGAAAGTAGTTCTACTGGGGCAGGGGACAGGAGAAGGCAGCCACCAGACAAGGCAAGATCAGTCATTTCTACCCTTACCTTTTCACTCCATGCCCACAGACCAGCTGCAAGGAAGGCCACCCCTGCTAGCTGAAACAGAAAGCAAGAAGTGAATTAGATATATTGATCAACACATTCTCAAATGTTCACTAGTAGCACCGTCGCTCATGTAAGACAAATATTGTCTGTAATCCCAGACAATAGTAACGAGACATTCTCCCCCATGAGTCAACTTCTTGCAAAAATGATTTAGAGTGCTTTTATTCCACAGCATTCTTGCATTCTATAAACTACCTTTAAGAAGTATTTCAATTTGATTATTCCTCATGACTCAAGAAGCACGCAGTACTAAATTAACAATTCCACAAAGCAGTGTGCAAGTGGGAGTTATCCTTCTCCCAAGTACTTGCTCTAAACCTTTTGCCTGCTCACTGTTGAAGTTTTCAGAGTATTTAGTGCACGTTTAGTCATTTTATAGTACTGCCCCTCAAAGAGCAGCCATGCTTGACTCTTCATAACTTCTCAGCACCAAGGCTCATTAGGCTCTTCTATAATTAGATACAGTTTGTCTTCTGAATGCTTACCTTGTTTAAACCTTTTTTAACTAAGCTGAAGTAACGGTCCATCCAATTTACTTCCAATAGGCAACAAGTCTCACTGACAACATACAAACCCTACACCAATTCATACATCAGCAAAATAAATATTTCTGCATTACATTCAACTAAATGAAACAGGAGATCCTTGTTCATTTTTCTTTCCCCTTCTCCATTCTCAGGCTGTTTCAATATTCAATTTCAATACTCAAACTAAAATACTCAAACTCTACAATCCGAAGGTAGCCCCCCCTCCTTACTTAAAAAGGCATTCTACACTGATATATCCGTGTAAACTTAAAAGACACTGAGGGGCAATGAATCTGGTGAAGAGTCTGGAGCACAAGTGTTATGAGGAGCAGCTGAGGGAACTGGGGTTGTTTAGTCTGGAGAAAAGGAGGCTGAGGGGAGACCTCATTGCTCTCTACAGCTCCCTGAAAGGAGATTTTAACAAAGTGGGTGTTGGTCTCTTCTCCCAAGTAACAAGCGATAGGATGAGAGGAAATGCCCTCAGGTCACATCAGGAGAGTTTTAGATTAGATATCAGGGAATACTACTTCACACAAACAGTTGTCAAGCACTGGCAGAGGCTGCCCAGGGAAGTGGTGGTCACCTTCCCTGGAGGTGTTCAAAAAGTCATGTGTGGATGTGGTGCTTAGGGACATGGTTTAGAGATGGGCTTGGCAGCGTGAGGTTTGTGGTTGGACTTGTTCTTAAAGGTCTGTTCCAACCTAAATGATTGTGTGATTCTATATAAAGGACTAATATTGATGCTCACCCAAGCCTTACAGACATAGACAAGTAAATCCCAACCACTGAAAAACCACCTTGAAAGAGCAGTCCTTCCCCCCTGGGAAACACAGCACCTTCCATGAACTCAATAGGCACTACAGTCAACTCTCCACTGCACAGGCAAGAAGCAGAAATGGGACCCTCTTACAGTCACACAAGCACACACGCATAGATTTTAAGTACTGCCGAGTTCACTGTCTGCTGACCTTAAGCTGCATACAGGGCAAATGAAGTTGTTCTGGATTTACTCTGCTGGGGGTAGTCGGGTAAAGGAAAGCCAAAAAAGGGCTGCAAAAATTACTCAAATAACATTCTGTCTAGACATGCATTGTGCCTTATTCTGGGGCTCAAGCCCACATATTGACCAACCAAATCCATACTAATATATGAGAAGAGTTGCAACTGGGCAAAGTAGTATTAAATATGTTAAATTTCCAGATAATCCTTAATAAGTAACAGCATGATGTCTGCTTGTCTGAGACTTTGAATATTTAAGTACATTTAAAGTGATGATTTCAATCAAAGCACAAGCCTAAAAACACTATTAAAACCCACAGGGATATAAACAGAATACTGGTCTGGATTACCCCTAAACCTTAACCCAGTGATTTTCAGCTGAAGCAGTAAAATCAATTAAAAAAATCAATAATCAAACTTGTAAGTCATTAAGTTACAGGGCATGTAATTCATGCCTCCTTCACCCTTTCTCATTCCAAATGTTCCAGGAATGCTGGGAGACAGATGAAGACAGCTGGTACAATTTGCAGTAATCAGTGTAGATTACAGGCAGCTGGATCTTAGGGAACTTCTATAGAAATGAAGAAAAACAGAATTGGTAAGACACACACCTTCTTCCAAACTGTCTAGAAACTAATTTGAGTGTAGCACGGATACCGCGCTTTTGAATATGGAAACAGGGTGTCCTCTTTGGACTGGCTGTCTTTCATTGCAATTACCATCTTTAATTAAATTGTAATAGATTACTGATTTAAGTTGATTTTTCACTAGCAGTTTCATTCTTAGCTCTGAACATGAACATTGCTCTCGTGATTTTACAGCATTCAGTTTCAAAGCTACACTATTTTTGCAAAGTTACCTTCATGATCATCTATGCGAACTCCCTATAAGTAAAACAGAGTTTCATCAGTAGAAAAATAAACTTAGTCTCATAGAATTAACACAGATAAATCTAAAACTTACTTCAGCTAAGGCACAAGTGATTCATAATTCTCACTAGAAGCAGCCAAACCACATATATTATATTTCTTTAGCAAAAAAAAGAATGAAATATGAGGTATTTGCAGCAGAAATAAGCCATCAGCCACTACATTTACAGGCACAATTACCATGACAACCAATCTGCAAAGAAGTAAAACGGTAGTTATTTAACCAAATGAGATTTCTTTGGTTTTCAAGTATCTTGGTATTTAAAGCACCTCAGAAGCAAGCTGATTGAGCATATCCAATACAGAGTTCCACAGAGAATCAGCACCAGGAAAACACCCTCTCTTTACCACTCTTGCACAGAGGCATTCAAGCAACTGCTGTGAGGCAGAGCAGGGAACTGATCCAGCCTGAACTGAAAGAAAAGGTTTAACCTTCACCAGATCACTGAACTAACAACTGCCTGACAGCAGAACAGGCAGCTTACAAGCAGCAATGCTAACAGAAAGTGCTCCCAGGGTGAGAGTGAGCAAGCCAGCTATCTTAAAAGAGAAGCATTTTGAAACTCTCTTATCACAGGAATCTGGATTACGTGTGAGCAAGAACAAACTGGTCTACTCAACTCTCTTCCACGCTGTAGAGTCATCTAGGCCATACATTGCATGAAAGGTTAGATGGAAACATATGGAAACATACACAAAGCAGTTCAACTGTGCCCCTTTTTACAGGAAACTAAAACAAGTAACCAGCATTTCGTCACTTCCTGCTTTAGAACTGAAAAATCCACATTATTAACACATTGCACTGAACTGTAAGCTCTTGCTTATGAGATGTACAATACTGATGCCAGCTTAGACGTCACTTAGTTCACATATTGTCTGTTCCCAACCACACTTCAAATTCCTTTCACTGTGCTATTAGAATCACCCTACTGAGAACACAGATCTAATTTGTTTCTCAACAAATTTGGTTGCAGCTAAACGTAACTCTTGCAATTTGCACACAAATTGATTTTGGGTCAGCCTCCCTCAAGGTCTGATTCGAAGCCAGAGGAATGCATTCCTATTGCACTCAAGTGTTTCTAAGCAAAAAGTGTTACTCTTAATGGAGGATACTTTTTCCACCTCCCCCAGACAATTCTGTGTTACACTTTAGCTCCACCCATGCTGCAGCAATCAGCACCCTGCAGCCCTTCCTTCCTTCCTGCCCAAGACTCTTCCCAGTCTTTTCCTTTCAGGGTCAGGAAACCACCTGGTGGTGGATTCTTTCCTCTTCCTGACACAGCACTGTGGTTTTAGATGTTCCTGAAAAACAACACACACTGCAAAAGCTAAGAAAAATCCTATGCCACCCTGAGTCTTCTCTTACTTTTCAAAAATGAGGCTCAGAATTCTTTTCTAGAGCTTAAGAGAATTTCTGCCTTTCACCATCACGTTCAGGGCAAAACCACCACATCTGCTATATCACTAGTGAAAAATATTTTTTTTCCTCCAAAACCCCATAAGAACCACACACAAAGCTGCAGAGCATTATAAGATAAAGCAAGATGACAGCAGCTAAAAGGTATTTTACCCTCTCCTCTCAATTCACCTGAGAGACAGTAAGCTCTCATGCAACCTAAAAGGCCTTGGTAGAGCACACATGCAATCCTTCATGGAGACAGCCTTGTCTTGGCTGAGGTGCAAGTCTTGCACTACCCTAAAAAATTCCTTCATTTGTAGACAAAGCAGCAAGCACCAGAGATTGAAGCATTTCCTTTCATTCCCTGGGCCAGGCTGGAGGGCACAGAGCAGTGCTGCACCCCAAAACAGTGCATTCCTGTACTGTCCATGCTCTGCCTCCTCCCTCTACTGAGGCTTTCACAGGAGGACTCACTCAACTGCAAAGTGACTCAGAATACAAAGGTGTCAAAACCAAGCTCCTCACCTTGTATTGCTGCAGCTTTTTAATTTCAATATGTCAAATGAAGCTATTTGGGGGAAGAGGGGAAAGCTTTAAAATTCAAAATGAGGTCTACACTGTAATAGGGTAATTTCACTTAAACTTCTGAGTGCTCCCTGCAGGTCCATCCTAATGGCTGCAATATTGCCTCTCCACTACAAGTGTACCTGAAGAAGATAAACCTTATTAGCATGCTCAAAAAGCAGGATCAAAATAAAGTAAACCCACATCAAAATAGTACCTAGGAAGACAGAGCCTTTTTATGACCTCCATTCCCCTTCTTAAAAAGGAATGCCAAGCATAAAGAATAGAGAAGTGATTTTGCAAGCCAGCCATACAGGTAACTCAGAGCCAGCGGAACTGAACCATCTATTGCCAAGTTGCCCATCTGAAAAAAACAACCCCACTCTTCCAAAGAATGAATACTACATATTTCTAAAGGCTGATTAAACCATGAGCTTGCCATTATTTAAATAGCCATATCTGTCCTGAATTCAGTATCTTCCTCCTATATGAACCCTATCTGAAACATGACACAAAGGGAAAAAAAGTAACCACCCACTAAAGCTGAATTATTCTATAAACTACTAAGTAACCACATGCTTCGACTTTAAAGCTAATACATTTGCCAATATCTTTAGAGCTACAATGGGGAAGTCAACACGCATCTTCAGCAAGTGTGACAGAAAAACAAATGAACCTCTTCATTTACATGCAAATTATCCAGTTTTTGAATAATAACATGTCTCATGAGTTGTGACACAGGTGAGCACCATCACACCTCCAGTAACAGCTTACATGGACAAAAGGCTGTCTGCACACCTATCTAAATACCATCCCCTCATACCCAGCATGTAGCAGCCACCCTCACTGACACAAACACACACAAAACAAGCTCCCACAAGCACCAGTCCTGCAGGCCAAGAACAGTGAATTGAGACTAACTTTTCCTCCTTAAAAGCTGCTTTGAGTCACGTTTACATTTCCCTTCTGATTTTGCAGTCCTTCAGTTCTTTTAAGGTACATAGAAAATTTACTTTGTCCTACACGTGATGGATTTATGCAAGTAAAGAGACTGACTAGTCATCCCAACCAGCATAACGCCTTTGGCTTCTGAATCACTGTGTCAGCTACCTGATTCATGCATTGCCTATAGAAGTGTCTACTCTCCTACGCAACATTTACATAGCTTGTTCTACAACTAAAGGTGCCGAACTCTTATCCAAGAGCTGTAGTTAGGCATAATTTAATAGGTCAGTCTGATAATAACTTCTCAGCAGAAGGCTGAGACCATTCATTAAGCAAGCTACCAAGACTACTAGCACCTGTTCAGAACACCAGTTCCTCCAGCCAACAGAGCAGTTGAACCACACAAGCTGTATTTCAAATTCTCCTCAATTTTTCTGCATTTCTTCTTCTAAAATGATTCTTTAAGGAAAATAAAACTTTTTGGATCTTCATCATTAATTTCAAGATAATATAGTAAAAAAAGAAATTTGAATAAGCGTAACGTAATGACTCTCCAGGAAACAAAAGAGAAAGTAAGAAGAGATAAAATTAATTCCTGTGAAAAAGCAGAAGCAAATTCCTGACAAGTCTTCCCAGTAAAACCAAAAAATTGCATTTTTCAAAGGTTGTTTACCTACCAAAACAGTAACAGACCTCACTTTGTGGGATGTTCACTAGAAAGACAGCAGAGGTCTAGAACACACTAATGCATTCACGAACAAGAGTCTGTCAAGTGTCTCACATGTCCCCCTGCACTATCTGATGAAAAGCATCCACCCAGTTACAAAGTAATTCCTCTGAACACCAGAACAGCTTGAGGATATTCCTTCTCCTTGCACCACACTCCATTACAGATATATGGGAGCTGTACTGTATAGAATAAGAATCATAACTGGCCTTTGAGCACCACTTTTTGACACGAGACCACAATGGCAATTCTCAATTGCTAGGGGCAAAAAAAATCATCCCTGAAGAAGATTTGCAGTATGGCAATATTCTGGCCATTTAACCCATACTGGGAAAAAAGTTTCTACACAAGCCTCACATATTTTTCCACCCTGTTATGCACATAAGGATCAACTAATGCTGTGGCATCACATTAAAACATTGCACTAGTAAACAAAAGGTTGTGACAGCAGCAAAGAGCTCTGTGGTTTTCAACAGCGACACCCAGACATTGCAGTCTCAGTATCAGACAGCCTTCTATTTTTATTAGGCTGAAGACAGCAGAAAATCGATGAGTAACAAGCTCACAAGACTCCCAGCTCTTCTCTTTGAGTAGTGATTTCCTACCCTACGGGTGTTCCTTTTCAACAGAACATTGGGCCAGATGACCTCTGGAATTTCCATCAAAACTAGGCCTTTCTATGATTCTAAATAAATTCAGTTTTGTCCACCATACAGGCAGCTTTCAGAAAAAGCTTATTTTCTACCTTAAATACTGTCGAGGCAGCCTAAATGTGCAACAACACCAACCTATCAGAATTTCATGTGGGTTAATCAAGTAAGTCCTTACTGACAACTCAGAACAAGATTCTTCCACCTGCAATTTATGCTCAGACACTAAATCCCTCTTTTTTACTGAAGTTAAATACAGAGTTGGGTAACAATTCTTTATGCCTTAAATTTTTGGTAGTAAAATGCTTTAAGGAATCACAGTAAACAAACAGAATTAATAGTCTTCCCTAGCATGTCTCCTGATCTCAGACAAGTCAGGATCAGGAGAATCCATTTTTACTCTTAACGTAAAGTAGTTACTTTAACCACATACCACACTTTCATTCTTACTATCTGATTCTTTCGCCTTTGAAAAAAATCTAATCAACTTTAGAAGTGGCTATCCTTATTAAGACATTTCAACTCTGAATCAGAACATTAATCCCAGCTGCTAGCACCAGGCAAGACACTGTCTGTGCTTCTCCATGGGTAACCAAGCCTTTCCATGGCTGCAGCTTCCATGACTTCAGGTGTGAACTCCTTCCATTTGACCTTCAAGTTCTGAAAAGAATTATCAATTTCATTTGAACTGCATCCTTATCTTCACCTCCCCCTTGCAGGTATGTAAACTATTTCTAATGTAATGCTCTGCACTAATCTTTGAATCGCCTTCTCTTCCAAGCTCGTTAGGTGCTTCAGTGATCTTGACCATCACACACACCCCTAACACCACACACCTCTTTTTGCACCCTTTCCACATTCACAACTCTAAACAAACATTACAGGCAGACTAATCCCTAGTATTTCAAGACAGTAGCAATTTTGCAGCCCACAAGAACCTGACATTTATGATCTTGACTACGTTGTTATGCCAGCTGTTGACACATTGCTGGAGCAGTTCCTTTCTTCTCTTCTGCATCATGTATTTACAGCTAACCCACTTCCACACAGAGATCAAAGATGATCTGAAAGGAGGTTTTGGTGGATTTGGTAGTGTTAGATTTATGATTGGACTCACTCTTAAAGGTCTCTTCCAACCTAAACAATTCTGTGAGATATTAGAAGAGATTTAACAGGAAAGCAACTTAATATACTAAAGTGGACTTGAAGGTAGCTTTAGCATTTGCCCAAACAAGCAGCATTAAATGGTCTCCATCATTCAAAAGACAGAGGCCTTTTCAGCAATATCAGAGACTGTACTATTTTCTTTTGACAAATCCTTTAAGCTGGTCTTTCCTTTCTCCGTTAAAAAAAAAAAAGCCAGTTTTATCTGTTTCACTGCTTTATGTATGCTCAGAAGGTGAAACAGAAGGAAGGGGCATGGATTGTGAGGAAACATTATGCATATAATTTTCAATAATAATTACTTTTTACATGGGATAGGCTTCTTCAATTCCAAAACACCCAGGACACACCATACATCAGCTTCCTGCTTCCAGGTAAATACTTCAGCTTGTTCTCTTGAAGAAATGTGCAGGAAGTTCATAAAACTGAGGTATGCTTATTTCAGTTTCTAAATTTGGTACTTACCCAGAAGACAATGTTGTAGCTGAAGAGCAGGTATTTGTACCAACAGCTGACTTCTACATTAGAATATCGGTAATAGTGCATCTTCTACAGCACAGCGTCTGCACAAAAGAGAAAGAATGAGAAGAATTAGGCAGTGTAAGATTTTAAAAATAAAGGATTTTTTCCAGATCTGTGTTGCTCTGTTGAGAAAGGGATGGTGTTTAGGGGTATGTTCAAAGTCAGCTCACAAACTTCTGCTGACCCTAAATTCCCAGTAAGTATTTGTTGCTTCATAATCCTATCTTCTTTAAGCACCCTTACGTGGCAACAGGGAGGGACAGCCAGAAAGGAAACCAGCCATACAGTTAGCCTAGCAAGACCTGCATCAGCAAGTTGACATTCATCCGCTTTCTCACTCCTTCAAAACCATCTTACACAGATGGCTGCTTGGACTTACGTAAAACCCTAAACACACCGCTTGTGAATTGCACATCCAAAAACCCAGCTAGCAGGATGTTAGAAGTGGTCTACCTAGAAAACCTCAGTGCCTACAGACTGCTAAATACAGTAGAGAGTTATGATCTGTCTTTTCCCATATTTTAGTGTTTCTTTACGAAATCAGTACCCTGTAAGAAGTTTTATTCTTAAGAACAAAAGCCCCACAATTGAACTGCTGATCCGCTCTGCCAAGTTTTTTGTTTTCTTGCTTCCTTTACATACACTAGAGATAAAGTTCAACTGCAACTGTTGTTCAAATATTTCAGAGAGCTAGAGCCTTTCAGAGTATCATAACTAAACCACATCTGCAGAAATGCCATGCATAGGAAGAAAAACAGAGAAGAAGTTGTAAAATCAAGAGCTGGAGCGGGGAAGACAAAGCACTCACACAGCCCTCATGTTCTAAAGAACAGTATGAGTGCTGCCTATGACAGATAAGCAGCAGTTCTACTTGTCAACGCTCCACTCACTCGAGGTAAATGTTTTCCTCCCATAAGATGTCTGTGAAAGGCTTGCAACAGGGAAGCAAGCATAAACCATTTTCAAACACCTCAAAACTAAGAAAGAGACTTCAAGGACTGTGCTGACTTGAACATTTACAGACAGCACACAAAAAACAAGCCTACCCAAAGCCTGAAACCAAGCACCGTGGCATGGAGAACTGAAGATTTTCACCACATCCACAGCTATGAGAAGGGAAACTAATTCTTTTTCAGAAGGCAATCTGCACCTGGGCATAAAAAAACCAATTCTACTTAAAGAAGGAACAGAACCAAATACATATCAGTTTTGAGACTCCTACTCAATACAATAAATAGCTTGCCTTAGTTTGTAAGTTATATACCAATTATTTTCCAGGACAACTATGGAGTGCTACCACCAGAATCTCACTGGAGAAGCTTATGTTTTGAAACCTCTCACAAATACTTCAAACTTTGCTTTATTATTTTCCAAGGCGCACACACACTAAGATCAAGGACTCGCAACAGACACCTCCAGCCTGAAAGACTATGGGCAGAGATATCAAACAAACTTTGATTTTCCTTCCAGAGGTCTCGCCATGCCAGGCTTGGCTTCTAACTGGAAACTAAGAGCTCCTCCTTGGTCTAGTGACATGCCCCGACCCTCTTTAACCCCAGCCAGGACATTTCTTTGCCGCCCAGCCAAATGGAAACAGTGTTCAGAAATGCAGAGACCATGCAGAAAATCCAAGAAGAGGTATATTTTGGTAGACTACTCCATAGCTTTAAGTAGTTATGGAAAAACAATTGGAAAATCAAGTGACTTGGCATACTGAAGTAAGATTGCAAGGCTTGTGGACAGTGTATAATTTCTGATTTCATTCAAGCAAAGATGGTCTAGATGTGCACAAGAGAAACTTTCAGATCTACTGAGAGTTGGTAGGCTTCACACAAGTCATACTGATCCACTTAAAGTGGTGTAGATTAATTTGTATATAATAAAGCTAGACATCACTTAAGTAGCCTTCACATATACACTACATATGCAGGTTGCTTAAGATTCATCACCCACAGGCAACCCCAGATTAGCGCACATGGACAGACACAGCGGCCTCCCGATTCCCTATGAGATGGAGGAAAAGTGAGAAGTAAAACATTTTTCCGTCAACAGCCCCAGTAAAGGGACAGACAGCACAGAATGAACCACTTAGCTGGTTCCAGAGAAATGAGAGAGTCTGGAAAATTATTAAAAGCTATACTGTGTGTTCTTTCAGAAAGAATATCAGCAAGATCTGTCAGGCCAAGGACTGTGAACACTCACCAGTAACACCCGAGCTTCATACTTCCACAATTCAGATGCTGCTTTCCATATAGTTTTAACCAAACTCTGAAAACAAGGGGGTATTGCCTTCCAAAACCTCACCTTACAATTAGGTGCTAATGCTCACAGTTCATTTATAGCAAAAAGCAACCTTTGTCAAAAAAAAAAAAACGTACTTCATGGTAGTACAGGACTGACTGGAAAGGACTTCCCTACATGTGACTCAGTCATATACATAAGCTGAGTTTTGCAATACACATTCGTAAGATGCAGACAGACACTTTTGTTTGTTCATGCCCTGGTTCAGCTTTAGTTACCAACCTTTTAAACCCATCAAGCTTCACAGACAACATTTAGGAATACTAATTCTTGCTATTACGAGACGTAATGAAGAAAACTTGTTCGAACACCACTCTCCTGACATGCTTTTTCTAAGCCTGCAGTTGACTGAATACAGGAGAAGGAATAAACGCTTAGTTTTCCCAACTTCTTCATGTCAGTCCCTAGTTCCGAAGAGCAACTTATATTTCAACAATCAATAGTCATACACATGTCCAAGTCAGCAAGTCTGAGGAGTCTAAGGAAGAGAGGGAAAAGAGGGGAAACCAGCAGACAACAGCAGAACCCCCCCTTGATTAAGTGTAAGTTTGTGTTACAGCAACACACCAGCTGCCAGCACAAACATTCTCTGGAGGCCGTGGTGTGCCTGCATCCATTACCATTCTGTCTCCTTCCCCATGAAAATCAGGATCCTGGCAAAAGACAGAAGCAGCAACTGTAAAATGCACATTCTACTACTAGGAAAAATTGCTTCTGCTGCTGTTACCACTACAAAAGGAGGCAGCAGGTGGCATTTAGCTTGCATATCATTAAATTCCATAAACACTGGGTTGGTACTAGATAAAGAGGCTTAAAATACTATCTGAGGCAGAAAGGCAAGCATACCATTCCAGGACAAAATACAAATAGTCTGAAGTCTTATTTTTTTGTTATGCTGCCCACCCTGACATTGGGACTTAGATCCAGCTATTCACAAGTATAAGAGCATCAAAACTACTCTTAGAGATAAGCATCATTCTTCACCTACCTCATCTTTTTGACCACCAAGCTTGTAAAACATTTCTGCCCACCTCCCCACACAACTGGCAAGAGGTCCTAGTCAATACCAATCATGGTATTTTCACAGAAATACAAAATACTTTTCTTTATGTGCTGCCTTTTTTTTTAATGCCACGTGACACGGGTGGCTTAGACCACCAGTACTGGCTCCGTGTTGCAAGAAGCTATCCCAAAATAGAACAAGACTCCCCAGACAGATATTACCTTCTGAAAAACCTGCCTACATTAAGAGCAGATTTGACTCTCTGCTTATCCTCATCAGGAGTCTCTGGGTTCTTCCTGACATACCAGCCACCACATGGAGCAGTATAACCACTGTTGGTGTGGGAGTTGCATCCTGACATCATAAACCTGAAGTGTAGGTGTGCCTGACTTTTTTCCCCTAACCCAACAAGTAAACAGACCAAACAATCCAGACAGCCACCTTCCCGGTGTTTATACTAAAAACAGTCACGTTTCCCAGCACAAGAGGTATACTGAATCCTAGAGTGGCAACAGGTTTCACAATTCGCGTCACAGAACTATGGTTAGGCAGTACTACAAAACACTTGGAAGATTAAAGCAGTATGTGGGCAGCACAGACTGGTAACTTTCTCTACTGTGCTTCAGACAAAGCAAGTCACATTATGTCAGCTGACAGTTCCCACCCACTCACGACAACAGAAATTTCTAAAATTAAACACAGAGCACTGTTGCTTTGGTAGAATATATAATTTTGTCTTGGTGTTTACAGTTTCAGTGAGGTGAAAAAAATAATGCAGTCATTTATCAAGAGGGCACTGCCATTTCCAAAGCATTTCTACACCCACGGATACCACTCTTGCCTTCCAAATGCCACAGCAGTAATATTCATAGTTGATAGATTTTAACTCTCATAAAACAGAAAGTGTGATGCATTAAACAATCTAATTTGGATACAGGGAAATCCACATAGATAAAATGTTAAAGCTAGAACAAGAATAACTGGAACACTAGCACACATCTCTAGACCTAGGTCCACATATTCTTTTGACCTTCAGGAGTTAACTTTATAGACCAAAGTCACACTGAAGTTCCCATTTTAACCACTACTGCTACCATACCTAGTCCTGATCTCCTTGCCTGCCCCCTCCCCTAAAATCCACAACCATTAATCACCCTACTCTGTGGAGCAAACAATCATACAGCAAACCTTCAGATCAATTCTGTGATTTTGTATCGCACCAAGAAGAAAACAGTTTAAGGCTTCCAATTTACCTCCCCAGAGCTCATAGCAATGCCAGTGTGGGTACAGTCAGGAGGTGGCAGGAGAACAAAGACGGGAGGCCAGAAGCAGTGGTAGGAACAGGGGCGACATGGAGGCAAGAGACAAAGAAATTAATTCATTTTGAGAGCTGTTGGCCGCTCTCCCCCATCATTCATCAATACAAAGCATGAAGTCTATACAAAGCCAGTGAAGCAAATAAACTGAAGTCGAAAGAAGGATGCACTGATGAGCAAGAATGATTTTTAAAATACAGCAAGAGATGTACTTTGGCCTATTTTTTTTTATAGGACTACTTAATTCCATTACTCCATCAACACCAAATCTATATCAAATAGCATCAGTTCACTCATTCAAGATGTGGTGTCATATTCTGTGAAGGTACTCAATCAATGGGGGGGGGGGGGGGGGCGTTGTGAAGTTGAAAGAAAGACTTATCCCTGACCAGGAATCGTTCAGAAGTTTTCTTAGGACCTTCTGAAAATAGAGTAATTAAGAGACACCTACAGTCTACTCTTTCCAAACCTGGAGAGAAGCTGACTACCAAGGGAGTTCAGTACAACATCTGGGTGCTGGGCATCAAATCTTCATATAGAAGAACGGAACTGGTGCAACAAAGAGGCAAGAGAAACTGATGGGATTTGAAGCTCTTAACAGGCTCATCTGTTCCTGGAAACCCAGACAGTAGCCCTGCAGATGATTTGGGAACTCCCTGCATGTGTCATCTTTATTTTTGTAATTTTGTCTCCAAGGAACTCTGACTGGGGCCTCACAAATAAAATACAAAGCTCTATTAAGGTATACAAGTATAGTGTATCTACTTCTGCTGCAGTCCAGAAGAGGAGAGAAATATTTGCTCATTCTTAGAGGAAACCTGAGGATTATTCAACAAAAGGGTATTTTTTAACCTGGAAGACTCATGATTCAAAACAGATATTGCTAACAAGTTACTAGCAAAATAACAGCAGAGAACAGATCTCTGAACCAAATGGAAAAGCATGACCAAAGCCACACAGATTTCTTAAGATGCCATTCTTCTGGGGCTCTCATTTTTGTCTTGTGCTGTGGTCCTCAAAGCATCCGAAGACTATTTCGAGCACAAGTTTCTCCAATACAAAATCTACAAAACAATCTCTCAGAGCAGATCCAATCCACTACACACGGGAAGAGTTCCAAGTTTCAGTGACCAAGCTTTATTTACTACAGCACAAATTGCAACTTAGGACAACTTGCGAGGAACTTACACCAGCGCTCCCAAACCAAAGAAGTAGTAATTCCGAAGAGCTCCATAGACAAGCTCTATAGACAACTCACATTAAAGTAATGCATGTGGTTTTGGCCAAACCACTACTTTTATGTGGACGAGTTGCATCTGATATACCATATAAGAGTACTCCAAACTTAGATTAATATTCAGAATATAGACACCTTAAATTTTGAAAAATAATCTACATGGGCATCAAGACGCATAATTTTTTAACCTCTTCTGAACCGTCCGCTCGACTAACATCACCGATACTCTGGCATAATAGTTCTACACTTGCACACAGAAGTTACCAAAAAAAAAAAAAAAGCTGGCTGGCCTTGCTTTTACATGTTCAAGTCTTTATTCCTATCTAGCTACAAAAGCTACCAGTAGAGCTAAAAAAAAAACCCACAAAACAAAAGCAGCTCCATAGCCTCCATATTTTCATGTATACAAACTGGCTGGAATGAACAGATTGCCACTGTAGAATGCAAGTACTGACCATGTAAATTCAAATTAGAAATATTTTCAGTTATTGACAATGAGGAGAGGTACAACTCTACTCAGCTATCCACTTAGCCTTCGGTGTCCTTATCCTCAAAAGCACTAAGGGATAATCCATGCTCATGCAAATTAAAACTGGGACAGATTACACCAGCATAACTGAAACCAACTCTAGACCTTGTCACTACAGTTCAATGGATGGTTCATTAACATCTTGGGAAAGTTTGAGAAAATCATCAATAAATATGAGAATTTTCCTTAACAAAGCTATTGACCAGTTTTACCTGAACAGAGCTTACCTCTTTGTAACTTATTTAGTATAAACAACCAACCACAAGCTGGGTTTCCCTTTTACTTCCCAGAAAGGTATTGTGAAACACACAAGTGTGTCAGTCGTTCTGACCAAGAGTTCATTCCCTTCAAGGAGCAAAGCCTGTTAGAACAAGTACCCAGAAGAATCTTAACTGATCAAAACTCCTCAGCTGCTTTCTGCTATCTCATGAGAACAGATACATACCCACTCCCTACAATATCAACAGCAGCAAGGCAAAACTCAAAGTCCCAAATTAAAGCAAGCATGTAATTTGACTTTTTTTTTTTTTCCTTCCAACACAAGGTTTTGGAACTCTTACAAAGCAAATATTTCATTAGAGGAGCCAGAACTTCCAGTCTGGGTAATAATTTTATTTCTATTTAGTGATCTAACAGTAACAGAACCTATTCCACACACATTGCCTGCTCCCTCCCATACCTCCACACAGACCAAAAGGGGTCCTCCATTTGTTATACTACTTTATATCACAAAACAAATGTTACAAGTTAGAGGAGAAAAGGCAGGAAGTCACCAGCTTTCTTTGCTGACAAATCTACTCTTTCTTTAGAGAACATACTAAACTTTTAGACATATTGTGACTTTCTTCCATTTCCAGGAATGCCACTTGTTCAAGCCTCCAGTTACACTTCAGGCAAAGAGGATATCCTTTCAACCATGAGACTGATTATAGTAATATACACTAAAGAAATGACGAGCATATAATCTGTTCTCAGTTTTGTTGGGTATTTTTTATTTGTTTTCTTAAAAACATTCTTTGTTCTAGGTATAACATGCAGTCTGTCCACATCCACATCATATTTCTTAGCTTTTACACTGAATGCTCCTATATTTTTTACTTATACAGTATATAAATATGTATTATGTATAATAAATAATACATATATATTAACAATTTAAACCAGATCAAGGTATCTCTCAGTTAAAAATTAATTCCGGCATTGACATCTGTTCTCCTGCATTGAGCATGGCTAGGAAATGAACACCTGTACAATGGGCACCCTCACAGCACCACAAGACACTGCTTATTGGGTGTGTTAATGTCTATTGGGTTTGGGGATGCTGCTTTCAGAGCTCCCTTTCTTTTGCTGCCCTATGCCTCATGCACTGATCGCATTCACAACACACACAGGAGAAACTTACTTTACATGCCAACCAGGATGATCGCCAGCTCACAGACTACAAGTGAAAATAGCTCCTCATGGACACAGACAGTTCAACAACCATGTAATTATTCAACTACCAACTGACTTACAGGTAAAGAAACACTTTAAGTGTTTCTTAAAGTGTGACTTTAAGAAACCAACTGGCAGGTAAACCTCTAATATGACACTGGAAAGCAGAAGAGCTATGATAAAATATATTCACCAAACACCTCACAACCCTAATCCTTGCCAGCTCTTCAGGAGACTAGAAGTCTCAGCCCAAAGATGTAAAAAGAAGCTAATGTTTCAGGAGACATAGCCTATAGGTTCACAGAGCCCCATCACACTACCACAACACAAAGGAATAAAAAAAAGACAGAGATTAAAGCTGCTCCAAGCTGCCAAGCCCACGTTTGAAGAGCTCCAGCCCTTCCCCCAAGAGCCAGTACTCAGGCAGGTCGTGAGAAACCCTCGACTGTCTCACTGGAAGACTCTGCATCTGCCCCAGGGGAAGGAGGAAAAACAGGCTTTCCACCTCTCTGAAGTATGCCAAGAACAACAGAGTGTCAGTAAGAGATCAAGGCATCAAAGGCCATGCAGTAACACCACCAGAGTTCCATCCAATGCAGACATCACTCTCTGCAATAGCGAACAGCAAATGCACCAACAAAATTAGAAGGTACAGCAGTTAGACACAAACACTTCCTAATCTGTTGTGCTTTTAATAAAATGGAAAAAGCACATACCTCCAAAGCAAAAAAACCACGTGAGAACACAGGAAACTGCCATATAACAGGCTGACAGTACGACTGGTTATACAAGCAGCACAGCTCAGAGAACTTGAGCTGAACACTTTTCACTTGTCCCAGCTAGACGAGGTCTTTCAGTTAATTCTGCTTTGCAGAAGCAAAGCACCACTGACAACTTTGTCAAAACATCCCTCACACCCCCAGCATGCTGTACCCTTTGCAAAGAAAGTCACTTTGTTGTCTTCTGAAAGTCATCTCACTGATTACCTACCCATTACTTTCAAGTCAGACAACTTTATAGATGAACCTTCCTTCTCCACAGGCTCGCGGTACAGACAAATGAAGTCACCGAATACTCAGGGCAGGGCAGGAAGCTTTGCTGTTTTGTACCCCCAGTTATATAGAGCTGCACCACTGCATTCATATTCCACACAGCATTAAGCACTTCCCTGAGCATCAGTTAGTAACAAATTGCTGAGGGTAAGGAAACATGCATCAAGAGAAGCAGCTCTGTATCCTGGCAGTCAGAAGCCTGCTGTCACATGGAGACCTAAGTCCAGCATCTCAGGTGTCTTCCTTCACACACAAGTTACTTGAGGCTATTGCCTTTGTTTTCTGTTCCAGGAGTTTCTAGATGTCAGTGTAGAAGTTTCAGCACTGATTTTATACCCGAAGCAAGAGCAGACAGCTCCCACCTAGCACAACAAATCACACTCTTTTTGAAATATTAAAACTCACAGCATTCTGCTCCCTCTGAATACAGCACTTCATCCCACTTCCCATAGCTGCAACCGCAGCAACTGGAAACTGCCTTGTTACCTCCAAGTCCATCAATTATTTAGAGAAAACACCTTTCCAGAGACACTCTGGTATCAATTATTTAGTCTTAAAGTAGGAAACAAAATCCTTTAAAACAGGAAAAAAGATTTCTGGGAAGGGCTGTAGGGTCACATGAACAAGTTGTTTTGCACGCTAGCAACCTGACTGGAACAGAACGGAAAAGCCAAAATAAAACAACCCATAAGAAAGCCAAAAGCTCATATGCACACAGAAGCTCAGCAAGAACCTATTAGTGGCAAAGGAAGAGCCCCAACTACATCAGGGGGCTTCAGCAGAGGTGTTTATACGGCAGACCTTTATCCATTCCTTATAAAAGCCCCCTCAATAGACTGGGAGCATAAAACAGAAGGCCCCTTTGTAACAGCAGGACAACATTCAACAGTATTTACTGCAAAGATCAAGAGGAAGAAAAGCCTTGTGTGCGTGACACCCTTGCCTTTCACATTCAGGTTCAGATTAAGGATGAAAACAATCCTATGAATTTCAGCTTTTGCAGACTTCTAAAGACAAGGACATACAAGCAGCTCTCAGAAGAAGCACACATAGGCAGGCATTCTGGATAAAAACAGAAATTCATTCACTTACACATATCACATATAAGCTTTACAACAAGGAAAGAGATAAAACACTGTTGCTTTTCTCCCAAACAGGAAGAGAGACAGGAAACACTGAGGCAAAGCAAGTTCTGGTCCTCTTTTCCAAACAGGGGCTGATGCACGTTTTGAACCAGAAAGGAAAATAAACTGATTTTTCAATGCTGCTAAGAGCCCTGGGTTTGGATACAGTTCCTCTTGCAGTCAGCATATTTTATTTTCATTTGTTAAAAGTTTTCTGCATAAGCGTGAATAATTGAGCAGAATGAGTCTTCTCTAAGGGCTTCAATTCTAAGACTTATGTCAGATTGGTAAAGAATGTCAGCAAAAGCCTGGCCATTCAAGTCAGTGGTTTCAACTGCAAACCACAATCCCTTATCCTGTCAGTATTTGAGAATCACTATTTTCTGCAGATTAAATCCTTTGTTGTAGTCCTCACCTGTGACAGCCTAGAACTTACCCAACAATGGATTTTCAGCTCACTGACCATACTGAAAAAAGGTCTTGTTCACTCATACAGAATAAAGAGACGCCGCTTTACAATGCGGAAAAACCAAATAAGAGATGTTCAACTATATTTAGGAAATTGGTCCGTTTTCAAGATGTAGACCATTTTTTCCCCACTTTTTTTTCTGATGGTTAGACTAACATCATATCTTGACCGTTGGAGGGGGACCCAAACTATGGAACTTTAAAACCCACACATACCAAACCCTGATAAGCTTTGCTTTGATCACCTCCGACAGTGTTCTTAATCTTTCTCTTAACAGATGCTTTTTGCTGAGCATGAGCCAAAGGGTCAAGAATGATCCTCCTTCTGCCCAAGCTGTAGTGGGGACTGGAGGGCTGTCTCAGTACCCTCATGCATGCTATCAACACTACAGCTCCAGAAGAGTCACAGATTTTAGGACTCTGTCATGCTAGTAAGGAAGACACATGACCGTCCTTTGGACACACAATCAGAAGGCACCTGGAAAAGGATCATTTCTTAATTCCTTCTTAGTAACATTTAGTTAGCCTGTAACATTTATTCCAAGGTAATTAAACTTATTATTTCAGGGTTTGATTTATTTTATCTTAGGTACTTCCAGTACTCCTTCCAGTACCTAAAGGGGGCATATAGGATAGACGAGGAGGGGAGTGCAGGGACAGGATGAGGGGGAATGGTTTTAAGCTGAAAGAGGGGAGATTTAGATTAGACCTTAGTAAAAAATGTTTTCTTATGAGGGTGGTGAAGCACTGGCACATGGTGCCCAGGAAGTCATGAATGCCCCATCCTTGGAGGTGTTCAAGGCCCAGTTGGATGGAGCTTTGAGCACCCTGATCCAGTGGGAGGTGTCCCTGCCCATGGCAGGGGGGCTGGAACTGGATGATTTTCAACATCCCTTCCAACCCAAACCATTCTATGATTCTACTTCAGTGAAAGAGCTTAAAACATGAGAATCACCACATGCTCATGAATTTTGTGAATTGCAGTCTGTTAGCCTTGGAAACTCATCACAGATGCCAAAGTACAAAAGTACTAGGAAACAAGAAGTTTTGACCCAGAAAGCTGCATGGCACAAAAAGCCTCCATTCTTGGTTCGCATGCAAGTGTCTCCTTTGCCTGGTGTTTGAAACCCACATATTTCAACATAACCCACCTAAGTGGATTTTTTTTTTGAAAAAGCAGAAAAGTATATAAACGGACAATCTGTATGAGCAGTTTCAACAACAGCTCTATGAACTCTGCTTCCCCACACACAAACCCCTCAATGAGATTTCTAGTCTGACACAGTGACATTAGAACAAGAGTTAAATCTATTCATGCTTAGCAGCACTCATACTGAGCCAAAGCTATTACACGATGGGAGACTGGATAGAACACTATGAGAATTAATAGTAGGAGTTTGTAAGCAGAAAAATCCACCCACTCTCTTTTTTCCCCCAAACATTCGCTTCCAGGTAAGAGTCAACTCACAGCCACACACTAAAGCTTCATGAACTGAATATAATTACCCTCTAAGAAAATCAATCTATAAGGAATCAAAAAGCATATTCCTCAGTTATTCAAAGTTAACATACAATGTAAACTTCTTCATACAGATTACCTACACATTTGCATCCAGACATAACCAAACTCCTAACACCACGCCAACAATTGTTTTGCTACATCTAAGCAAAAAGTTACATCTTCAACACCAAAGACAGGGCCCCAGTTAGAGAGCATTTCAGGGCTCAGAGCAAGGGCCTTTTATGAACCTTTAATTAAGTAGTACAAGACCTAAATCTATCACAAGGTAGCCCAGAACATACCCCATTTCAGTCCTGTCAGGTACGTTACATACAAAAAAGCTCTTGCACAGACATTGCTCCTAACAAAGTGGTCACCAATGATAATTTCTTTTGTCCTTGTCCCCCAACGCGCACATAAGGAGGCAGGGAGGATATGAAAGAAGCTTTAAACAGAACACCAGCACAGATTAATTCTTCTACCATGCACTGAATATCAGGCAAAGCCTATGCCCAGAGACAAGAATAGAACTCAAGTGAGGTTTCTTCCGATTCGGTCTTCTTACTTGAGGACTGGAGAAAACGCTCCGACACCAATGAAGCTAACTGGATCAACTCACACTAAATAAAAATCAGACACACACACCAGAGAGAAAAGTACCTTTTAATAATTTTGATTTAGTTCTAGACCTCATCTTTAGCAAGACCTGGTCCACCTACGAATGAGATCAACAAAAATAAAGCAAAATGCCAACCATGCTACTTACTTTAATGTTGTTTTTCCAACACTACCATAAATACATTCCTAAATTTTTGTAAGCTATTTCTAAAATCTGCTGTTTCAGTGGCATTGTAATTTTAAACATGAAAATCTTCTAAGGACAAGCAACATCACTGTCATTAGACAGAGGACAAAGAATACCATTCCCACAACACAGGTGTCCCGGATTGGTTTAAAAACAAACAAACAAGCAAGCAAAAAACAAAAGCTTCAAAGTAGCTTTCCCACAGCTCATTTCTACTTTACACCAATGACTAGACTTTAATTTTCACCTGACCCCTTCTCTCCCCACACTTTTCCTCTGCCAAACAGATAGTGTGATCATATTAACCATCCACAATGAATATGAGAAATTTTGAAGTAAACCATAGAATGCTTTGGATTAGAAGGGACCTTTACAGGTCATTTAGTCCAATCCCCCTGCTCGACCTTCAACTCCATTGGGTTGCTCCGAGTCCCATACAACTTGACCTTGGATGTTCCCAGGGATGAGGCATCCCCTACATCGCTGGGCAATCTGTGCCAGTGTTTTACCACCCTCATTTCAAAACAATTTCTTCCCTACATCCAGTCTAAATCTACCCTCTCTTAGTTTAAAACCACTAGTCTTTGTCCTGTCACAACAGGCCTTGCTAAAATGTCTGTCCCCATCTTTCTTACAGGCCCCCCTTCAGTACTGGAAGGCTGCTCTAAGGTCTCTTCAGAGCCTTCTCTTCTCCAGGCTGAACAACCCCAATTCTCTGAGCCTGTCCTCATAGCAGAGGTACTCCAGGCCTTGGATCATTTGTGTGGCTCTCCTCTGGGCCAGTTCCAAAAGCTCCAGTGACTCAGGAAGTCAGAAGAGCACACAACTACTGATGTCTAAACTGGTGGAGACGGTCAGAAAGGAGATCACCATCCCACTGAGCATTTATATATAAGATATACCATGTACTTCCATTCTCTAGGAGTTGGTTTCATTCCATTTTATCCAGAGCTCTAGGTTACAAGCCTTATGTCCTTCTAAGAAAAACAAAAAGCAAGCAGTGCAGGGAAAATCTTACCCTGCCAGTTATCTTAAAACGTTCCTCCCTCTACAACCACCTCTGAAGATCTGCTAAGGAAGATAAAACCTAAGTAACTTATTTTTACGTTTTCTTTACTAAGAAAGGCTCAAAATTAAACCACTAAGCCTGTGTACATGAAGTAAAGTCAGACGTATGTTTAACAGCACAATCTGAAAGTGTAAAACTGTGGTTTGTCCTACACTAAAAAAAGCCAGTAATGAAGTCAGGCAGGACTAACACCATGAGTGCTGTATGATACCAAGACTCTTCCAGCTTAGCTTAAGCCCTCTCCCTAAAAATGCACAAGAGCCATTCCCTTCCTTTAAAAAGTAAGTTTACAAAGGGGAGAAAAAAAATGCTTTCCTGCATTAATCCTGTATAAAGAATTTCATTTGAACTCTCCTCAGAGTCTGTAGGCATTAGATTCTGAGCAGCACTACTAGAAATAAACCGTTCACCTGAAACTACCAAGACAGCCAGGAAGGGGTCAATGACCAAAAGGGAGCTCACTACAAGAAGAACACTGAGGCGCTGGAGGTGTCCAGAAAAGTACAATGAAACTGGTCAAGGGGCTGGAGAACAAGCCTTACGAGGAGCAGCTGAGGGAATTCGGGTTGTTTAGCCTGGAGAAACGGCGGTTGAGGCTTGACCTTATCAGTGCCTACAACTGCCTGAAAGAAGGTTGCAGAGAGGTGAGTGCCAGTCCCTTCTCTCAAGCGAGTGATAGGATGCAAGGAAAGGACCTCAAATTGCACCAGGGGAGGTTCAGATTAGATACCAGGAAAAACTTCTTCACAGAAAGGATTATCAGGCACTGGAACAGCTGCCCAGGGAGGTGATTGAGTCACCATCCCCGGAGGTATTTAAAAGACAGGTAGACGAAGTGCTCAGGGATAGTTTAGCAGTGGACAGGTACAGTTAGAATCTATGATCTCGAAGGTCTTTTTCAACCAAGCTATTCTGCGATTCTATAGTGATATGTCAGTTATTCGAACACTCATCCAGGGACCCCGCGGAAGCAGAAGTAGACTCGGGAAGCTGAAAGGGTGTCCAGCAAGGCCTTCACTAGTACAGCTTATAAGTAATTAAGATTAAAATTAGGAAAAACAAGGCCTTCGTCCTCGCACATGTGGAGCGTCTGCTTCTGCAAACAGACAGGGAGCATGGAGGGAGCAGCCTACAGTATCTAAAACCAGTTTGTTTTTTTTTTTTTTAAAAAAAAAGGCTTTTTCTCCTTTATGGCACCTCACTCAATGAAACAACTGGGCGTGAGCTCCCAGAGGAAGCCTCGCCTGGCCTCTCGGGCTTCCTTCCATGGTGCAAGGACAATGGCAGAGCCCCGTGTTCCAAGGAAACGCAGGGAGCCCGGGGCAGGGGGGAGTCGGGCAGCGCTTGCTCCCTGCTCAGTTCCAAGGCTGCCAGCTCCAAAGAGGGGTCAAAATGCCGGTGGGAAAGGGCACCGGGAAAGGGAAGGGGCACCGGGAATAGGCACCCGGGAAAGGGGCACCGGGAAGATGGAGAAGGGGGGACACGGGAAGAGGGGGAAGCGGCACTAGGGAAAGGATACCGGGAAGAAGGGGACACTGGGCAGAAGGGCAAGGGATACGGCGCGACCGGGGCAGGCAGGACTCACCGGCGGCTGCAGCCCCGCTCGCTGAGTCTCGCCAAGGTGGTTGTTGCAACCGGGGGTACCCCTGTGTCTCGGCTACTCCATGGATACGGCACACGGCTCCCAGCCCCCCCTCTCCCCCCCTCCCCAACCGCGGAAATGCCCGCCCCGTCCCCGCGGACACGCCCGCTGCCCGCACGCAGCCGCGCTGCGCACAAAGCGCTGTGGGGAAGCAGCTTTCCCTGCAAATTCCCAACGCTCATGCGGGTCTCCAGGCAGCTTAGCCCGCAGTGATACCCCCACACCTCCCGAAGGTGACCCCCGAGCGCGGGCGGAGCTGCAGTCCGTTCCCGATATCCCTCTTCCACCCGTTCCCACCACCCCTTCCCCGCAGCCTCCCTCCAGCACGGAGACCAGATTTTTGTATTCGAGGTCTTCTCGAATTCGGGACAACTGCGTTCCCCGCCCTGCGGAAGAGGCTGGGGAAGCTGCTCCGCCCCTGTTGCAGCTCGCCAGTCCCCTCAGCCACTTCTCCTCCCCCTTTTGGAAGCTTGAGGCGGCACCCGAGGAGCAGCGGTTTCGGGGTGATGCTGGAGGCATGCCGGAAAGCCAGAAGGCGAAGGGAAGAACATGAAATAAAACTACCAGTTCTGGAATCCCCAGCATAAGAAGGGTATGGAACTGTTGGAATGGGTCCAGAGGAGGCCACGAAGATGATCCGAGGACTGGAGAACCTCACCTACAAGGACAGTCTGAGAGAGTTGGGGTTGTTCAGCCTGGAGAAGAGAAGGCTCTGGGGAGACTTCATAGAAGTACTGAAAGGCGCCACAGCAAAGCTGGGGAGGGACTTCTTACAAGGGCAAGTAGTGGTAGGATGAGTGGGGATGGCTTTAAATTGGAAGGGGGAGGTTTAGATTGTACATTAAGAGGAAATGTTTCATAATGAAGGTGGTTTTGAGGGGCTAGAACAGGTTGTACAGAGAAGTCATGGATGCCCCATCCCTGGAAGTGTTCAAGGCCAGGTTGGACGGGGTCTTGAGCAGCCCGGTCTAGTGGGATGTGTCCCTGCCCTTAGCAGGGGGTTGGAACTGGATGATCTTTAAGGTCCCTTCCAACCCAAACCATTCTATCATTCTACCCCAAAGAGTATTTTGAGCCTTCAGGTGTCCTAAGGCTTTTAAACTTCCCTTTGGAGGTGCCGGGAAGATAGGCAGGAAGACCTGATTTCGTGGGTTTAAATCCATGCGGTGAACCAAGTGGTAACTCACACCTGAGGTAGTCACATCCTCACAGGTGGCAAAGTGTCCTCTCCTGCTCTGTCCAGCCTGGCTCCCAATCATAGAATGTCCTGAGTTGGAAGGGACCCACAAGGATCATCGAGTCCAATTCCTGCCCTTGCATAGGACAACTGCCATTTGCTGTTTTCGACCCCGTCTTCTCTGAGCCTTCTCTGCAACACAGGGGAACAGAATCATAGAATCATAGAAGGGTTTGGGTTGGAAGGGATGTCGAAGCTCATCAGTTCTTATATACTCTCTAAGCTTTCTTCACCTGCTCCAGGGCTTGGACTTTGGGCACTTCCTTATTCCCCCTAGATCAGAAAAAGCGCTGCTCACAAAGTTGGCAGCAATCCCACCAAGTGCTCAGCTAAAGGAAGCGGTGAGCAATTTAAATGGAGTGTACTTAGTGCCTCTCATGCGTTGTAATTCCCCACTAGGTCAAGGTTGGCAAGCAAAACCACACTAGAATACAGCATAAATGCAGTTTTCCACACCCATCTATAATCAGAGGAAGCAGATGGCCACCAGTGTGTCACCCACTCACTGATAAGATTCCTTCTTATCTCCTACATGCAGTTGTTTGAAGAAACATTAGAAAAAGGGGGGAGGGGTTCTTAGCACCTTCAAAACTCTTGAAGGCAAGGGCTTGCCTTAGGCATGGGTATTGTGAGGGCTGGGTTAAGCCAAAAGCAGGGAAGGCTGAACATTTCATGGGCTATCACTAGACTCAGCTGTCGCCCTGTCCCCCCAGACGGCTGCCATTGCAGGGCTTCAGTCTGTGGTCTGGAGAAAGGACACTCATTCCAGAGAGACCTAAAGACTGTTGCAAGATAGCAGCTTCTCTATAGTCTCCTCTGTTTTCAGGCCTCCCTGAGCTTGCTCGAGGCTTCTGAGAAACCAAAGTAAAATTGCATTGACTGGTAAAGCTGAAAGATGCTAGAAGAATCACATAAATTTTAGGGAAATTCTAAGTGAGGAAGGGGACTAGAAAAGGCCTTTGGATTATCAGGTGGTAAAAAGAACTAGAAGAGAACTTTTCTCCGTTTCAGAAGTGCTTCAGTGGTCTTACCGGGCACTGAGTCTCAGCTCCACTTAAGCCCAGAGCCAAGGCAGAAAAGCTCCAGTGTTCTGCTTCTATAACAGATGGGAAGACAGAGGGCGCAATAGTTAACTGCTAGGATTCAGCAGAGGGAAAGGGAAATGGCAGGGAAATTCAGCAGCTTTAGGATGAAAGGACTGTGGCATTAGGAAAGGCATTCATCAGCAAAACAAGGTTCTCTTGTCATTTAAAATAACTTTGTAAAATGCTTAGTGTTAGCAGCACGCAGAGTAGTTGCATTGACTGTGTTGACTTGCTAGCATGGAGATAGTTCAAACAACGTCCCTCTGTCCCATTTATTTGCCTTTAACATTATCTCTGTTCCCTGTGCTTCACTCTGTGGCCAAGAAAATGAGGGTAAAAATCTCATCCATCACAGAAACATTAACTAAGTGCTAGGGCAAATTGGAAGACTTTTAAGTGACAGTCATTCCATCAGCAAAAGGGTGTAATAGCACTGCAGGAATGAAAATGGAAAATCCGATGCTAGTTAACCTGTGCAGAGCAATTTTCACGTGTGGTTTGTCAATTCTGCTTCCTCTGGCCTCTGCAAAACATTTCCTGAAATTAATGAATGATCCAGTATGAGGAGTGGATAGTGGAAAATGGCACGACCAGAGTTATTTACCAGTTCTACTATACCTATTCAGCTTTATTGTTATCATCAAACACAGCTTTTCAGTGGAAGAAATTTGTTTATGCAGGGAGGTTTCTGGATATCAGAGTTAAGGTTGGAATTATCATGTGGTTTTGAAAATTATGAGGTTAAGAGGGATAACGGTGGGCAGGAAAAGAAAGCCCACAGAAGCTACAGAGAGACTTCAAAGAATTTCAAACACTGTGAAATCAGTAGCTGGACCTAAAAGAGAAAGTAGAAATATTTCAGGGAAAAACCTTTACAACATTTTTGAGATCAATTAGAAGATTAAATTAGGATGGAATTATTCACATATCAAATAAAATTAGAGTGGATTCAATTGAATCAGTGATTTACCGCCATTTGTTTCCCCCCAGCATTTTGTGAGGCCAAAAAAATGATCTGAGGGCTGGAGCACCTCACCTACAAGGACAGGCTGAGAGAGTTGGGGCTGTTCAGCCTGGAGAAGAGAAGGCTCTGAAGAGACCTTAGAGCAGCCTCCCAGTGCTGAAAGGGGCTACAGGAAAGCTGGGGGCAGACTTTTTAGCAAAGCCTGTTGTGACAGCACAAGGAGTAATTGTTTTAAACTAAGGGAGGGGAGATTTAGACTGGCTATAAGGAAGACATTTTTTACAGTGAGGGTGGTGAACACTGGCAGAGATTGCCTAGGGAGGCAGTGCAATCTCAGTCCCTGGAAATATTGAGAGTCAGGCTAGATAGGACTCTTGAGTAACCCAGTCAAGTTAGAAGTCACTGCTTTTGCAGGTGGATTGGCCTAGATGACCTGCAAAGGTCCCTTCCAACCCAAAGCATTCTATGATTTCTCCCTCTCCCCAGCTCACTCTCCTCTTACCCAGTGGCTATCGCTCCTGTCTGCTCTGGCTCCACTACATTAGCCCCTGACAGAAGTCTGCAGGATGAAGGAAGCCACTGGTATCTAAAATTAATGACTAAAACAGAAGACATTAGTAAAGATTACAGTGAGCCTAATAATTTAATAAATTAATAATTTATTCCCTCCACGCTCACTTAGAAATACCACAGACCCTAACATTCAACACAGTATATCCTTTCTTGAAGTTTCTTATATTAAAAAGGAAAACATGCACACAAGTAAAAAGATGGCAGGAGTAGATGTCTTCTAACAGCTCTATCATGCAAATCTTTTACTGCAGAGAAACCTTGGGTTTCCTGCTGACCCTCATTTCAGCTGGGGTAGCAGTGACATCCAGCGGTTCTGAGAAAAAAAAAGAATTTCCTCATCCTTTGCATTCTACCAAAGTGCATCAGAAAAAAATAATGAGAAAGTCGCAGGGATCCCTTGACATTCCCTACTCTTTGTGGATATTTGCAAATAGCACCAATTGCAGGCAGTCTGACAGCTGTGGGAATGGATAATCCATACAGAGACACAAAAATGCAGCACAGGGAATAAACACAGAACACCCTCTGACGCAGACCATATTCGTAATGGCTTTAAAAGGACACTGCAGATAGGAAATGTAATCAGTATTTTTAAAAGTTCAAGTAAATCTTCTTATATTACATCTACCTAATTTACTTCACAGCATTTTCCTTCTTAGTTTTTATTAACCCTGTATTTGTACTGAAAAAAATGAATGGGCTTACAAACAAGGCTGAGTTGATGGAAGATGAATTACTACAGAGAATTTTGTTTCTCAAACCCAGAATAAAAAAACTTTCAATTACTGGAGTTTCCAGTAACAAGCTGAGTGTTGAACTGTGATGGGATATTGGATGCATTGAGAAGTGATGTAGATTTTTGCACATTTGTTAAAAGAAAAAAAAAATCAAACCATTAAATGCATATAAGGAACAGCAGAGGTAGCTGTTGGTACTACAAAATCAACAACTATGAAAACACTTTTTTTGATGAACATTCTACCTTTAAAGAAGAAAACATTTTTTTAAAAAACAGTCAGACCTTGCAGTCTCCAGCACTGGAAATTCATTTAGCATTCACTTGTTCCTCCTTTACTATTTTGCTGTCATTTTTATTTCTTCGCGACTGCCCATTTCCAATTCCTATTAACTGTTTCTAGCTCCTTGCCACCACGTATTTGTATCCTCTCCATCTGAATTTTGTCATTGTGGAGTTCAGAAAGGATGAGTCAATTCCAACTAATCCCTGGTTGGCTTAAAAAACCCTCCAGATTTATCAATAATCCTTCAGAACATTTTCAGATATCATTTGGACCTTTTGTGGCTCTAAGTTTTGATTTGATCTTTGAAAGACAGGATTAGAGAACTTTGAAATGTGAGTAGGCTTGTTAACTTCCCATCAGGGAATACAGTGTCTGCTCACTGTTTACAGTAATTATCACTGTTAACAGTGGGAAAACACAATCTTCTAGGCCTTTTCTGAAGCTGACAGAGAACAGAACTTTGTTTCCATGAGTATTTTAAGAAACACCCTCAAAAAGACTTTATGGGTCTTTCTGAAAATGTTGCTACACTAAAGGCACATCTCATGGTTGCAGCATTAGTGATTTGTATGTTTATCATAATAAATGCTGGACACGATGCCTTCCTGTTTCCCTTCCCCAGATCACAAAGCGTGGTCCCTTTGGATCCACTAACAGTAAGGCTGGAAACCCCTGGCACCACTGTAATCATCTAGGTCTTTCTGCAGTCTGACCTAAAGAACCAGTGGCCATGCCTGTCAGGGTGGAATTCAATTGCGTGTACACAAAATTGTAAGGAGATGTTCTGCAGATTTAGCAGGTTCTAAAGGCACTTTATCTTAAATTCCATGAAGCGTATCTGGCTTCCATCCCATCCTCCATGGACTGTTTATGCCTTTCATATTTCATGTTTATGTGAAATCCATAAACAGCCCTTGGAACAAGGCCTGAAATTCAGGTCTATGATCAGTACCTTCTTTGCCTGTTTTTTGTGCAATATCTGTCCTCTGCAAATGGCAGAGCTTTCCAGTTCCCACTCGAAAAGAGGAGCCACGATCGAAAATTCTCCTGTTGTGAGATCTTTGTTATTAGTAGCACCTTGAATTGTCAGAAAACTGCTCTCACCCATTTCTTTCAGCATCTCTTTTGTGTTCCCTACCAGGCGCACTCCACAGTAACAATACACCTACTGCAGACAAATGGCCATTGACACAATGTCTTGAACTTTGCAGGTCTATAAAGAAAGAGTTTTAGGTGCCTTGTGTCAAGCACAGGACTAATGATAAAGGTACTTCCTTTCAAATGGTAAAACCCAGGAAAAAAAGCCCTCGGGCATAATTTTTAGAGCAAACGCATTGGCAGCTGCCAGGCTGCTATTCAGAGGAGCCTGTCTGTGTCCCCTCCATCACTTTATGTCTTTGAGTACCCAACAGCCTTTTGACACCGTCTTGAGGCCACACTTAACTACGCAGTTCAAAACATGGACAGAGACAACAAGAGTTCCCTGCACCTCTCCCTGAATATTAGGAGAGCCTTTACAGAGAACATATCATGGGTCAATTTGCTGTAGACTTTACTGTTCTCCCTTCCAAACTCCTGTTCCTTCCTCCATCCCCCAAAACAGTCAAACACAAATTTCAGCTGACAGTAGCACACGAGTCCAATTCCTATTTAGTTTTCAAATGAAACATCCTGGTGATCACATGAATCACTCAAATCCTCACTGCTAGTGTTGTTCCAGTGAACTGTGAAGAACAGACTCTGAAGAGCATATAAATATTTTCAGTTAAAATTAGTTCTGCCTGGACATAAATACATATTTTTAAAAAGTCAGCATTTCATCCATAATGATGGCATTTTAAGGCCTGCATAACTGATTTAACACAGACCAAGACCAGGTCTCAAGTGTCTGTGAAGCTTTAGAGTCTTTGGCATTTAGGTTTCATACAGTCAGCATCAGGTATGACCGTTTTTCACACACAGCTTAACAATACAGATGAATAAGCACTGGCACGCAGAGCAAAAACTGGCATTACCACCAACGTTTCAGAAATACAAAGTGCTCCTGTCTTCAGTACTAATGACAGATGAAGTTTTCATTGATTTTAAGGTCAAAAGAAAGCAAATGACAGTTCAAACTGACCAGCCACCAGGACAAAAGAATCCTTCTCTTTAAGTCTTCTTCTAGCTTAGTATGTTCTAGCCCACACATTTTTTCCAAAGTTACCTAGCCTTTTATATACACTGGCTAATGAAGAATTAACAACACTCGATAATCCTCTCTACGTGCAACGTTAAAATTTTGTTTAGACCTGGAAACATCAGCACATTTGGAAAATTCACCCTTTAGTCTAGGTAAGTACATTTGACTATGTTTGGTACTGGCTCTCATGTGCAACACGACATCTATTTTTAGGAGTAACAGCCTAGTCATTCCAGAACTCAAGCCAGGATGGAAACTACCTCATCTCCTCTCTGATGTTCCTTTTTTTTTTTTTTTAGTGAATCTTAATCACAAGAAGCAACGTGCTCATTTCACAATTATCTTCTGAAGTGAACATTGGATGTCTTCAGTCTTCCTTGCAAGGAATCACACTAAGAGCTGGAACACCTAGAGCTGGTAGTTAACAAACAAGACACTCACTGGGTAGACATCGTGGCATGTCTTGACTGCAGACTCTCAGAATAATCTAAACTGATGTGATTTAGTCTTTTAGAAACACAGATATGTTTAAGTGTTAAAAAGCAAAAAGCAAAGGCATTTCATTATATAAAGTTTTATTATCCTTCAGTGTCAGCTGGTACTCCATTACTCCAGCCTTGGCAAAGTTTTGCTCCCCAAGGTAGACAGGTTTTCAACCAACTGTCTCTGACTGAAAACATCGAGGCAAGGTCAGATTTTAGGCCCAGCCTTTCACTAATACAGCCAGACACAAAAGAGAGTTGAAATCCTGACCACCCGAAAGGCTGCAAAGCCACCAAAAAATGATCCAGGAGGATTTTCATCATTTTCTATGTTTGAGTAGAGAACCTTTCCTCTGCATTGATCACTAAATAGTTAAGAAGCAATTAAACGTTCAAGAAACAGATGCATTCTACATTTCAAGCTGTGATCAGAAACACGTGCAACTATTTTTCCATTTATGAAGCTTGTGGTTTTATCTTCTCAGCAGCTTCAAGGACAGACGGAAGGCTGACTTTGTCTCCAAATTCTTTCTCACGATGTTCCAGTAAAACACCCTAGTCAAAGTCACAAGAGAGAAATTCATATATTAGTCTCCCCACAGGAGAGCAACTGACCAGCAATCAAACAATTCCAGAAAAGAAACTTTTGGTCTCACAGGAGACGTAATAGCCTCCCAGCTGGCTTGCAGTACCTGTCTCCCTGCCCCAATCACATATACTCCTCCCAGGGTGAATCCTTCTCCTTCCAGGTTACCACTATATCCACTTCTCCAAGCACGGAAGAAATTTTGCCAGACTCCAAGGCGGAAGAAGCCTGACATCATCATTTTTCGCCTGCGTGGACCATAGAAACCTTTCTGAGGGAAACAGAAAATACCTCAGCAAACAAAGTGAAAAGGACTTTTCCTCCCAAATGAAACTCAGGAAACCAGCCAACCCTGTATCCAAGAAAGGTCACAACCCAGCAAAGCTGACCAGGCAGAGCTAAAAAGGAATTAACCCAAAGGAACCTCCTTAACTCACTACCTGAACACTTACCTCCATACAGCCAACTAGTGTTAGTGCCACCATTCACACGGCTTTTAGGCTGACCCACAGGTATTTAACATCTACATCCCTGTTGCCTACAAGGGTGCTTTGTGATAAATATCTTTTTTCTTATTTTTGAAGTACGGCAATTAAAATGCTGGTAAAGACATAACAGCAGTGCCAAGTCCTGAAACTTTATCAGCCATCTATTTTGGGGCTTTGGGGTTTTTTTCTTGTTTGGTTTTATTTATTTTTTTTTATCAAATGTTTTCACACAGGCAGAGTGAGGCTGGAAAATATACTTTCAAATTGATTTGGAGTATTACATATTCTTTTTCTTTCTGAGGCCAAATGATCTTTAAATCTTTCTTCTGCATTGAGGAGTAAGCAGGGCCATGGTTTTATACGACATCAGACTGGCAATACAGCATGTGGCAAGTACCAGGACAAGCCACTCCACTGCAATTTGGCTTGTACTTCCTGCATTAACTACTGTCACCAGCAGACCTTGATTCACACATCATCAGTATCAGCAAGTCACACAGCCAGTGGAAGAAAGGAATAAACATCAATAGGCCTTATTGTTTACCTGTTAAAGAGGAGAAATAATCCTGCAACTGCATGTTATCAGTGCACAGCTAGACAGTAGTCTGTAAGCTGAGCAGAATATATATATAGAAAAGCAAAGCTAATTAACTTCTTGAACTACAATGCTACTAAATCCTGTTTCATTCAGTCCACACTCTATCTATATTGTTTATTCAAGCTCTTCAAAGAAGACATTCATAAGCCCATTTTTAAACAAAAGAACACCAACTTCACTGTACCTTTTCATCCAGAAAGATTTCTCCTTTGAAATAATGCTGAAAATCCTCCACTTCAGTCCCTATCTTCTCTTTCACAACAGCATAGAGAGGGACACCCAGCTTGGACAGCTGAGGTTTCAGAGAGGACAGCTCAGAAGCCTCCTAAGAAAGGAAAAAACCCAAACATTTCAGGCAGTAAATGGAGGTTGAAAAGCTTCACCTTGGATTTCAAGAGCATTGGAAACATATGTACATTCTAGCTTGAGGCACAAAACAGAAACAGATATGTAAATCAGACAGATAAGCCAGCTCTACTACTCCTAGGCAGGTCTTCATTAGGTTTACTAAAATTTTCTTCTCTAAGCGTGGAATTGATACAAGAAGTGGTTGCTTTTGCACAGAATGGAGTATTTTGACTTAATTAGAGTTGGTTTTCTGTAGAATTTGTTTTCTAACTAACTTCAGTTAAGTAATATCTAAGTGGCAGTACTTTTAAGTTAGACAGACAGACACAGACTGTTCTTCTGATATAGTATGTTTTTTAAAATAGTGCTGCACCCAGACAATGTTATTTACTTATCTAAAAAATGCAAGGCCAAACAGATAGCTAGCTCTGAACCTCTAACTAGCAGAGACAGATTTGGCTGTGTTAAAGTTCAGACTGAAATTACTCCTTGGAAAGTAGTAGCATATGCAGGGAGAATTTATACAAATTCATGTAAGTTGGATATATATTTTGTAACCAGCTCCTGTCTCATTGCGCATGATTGATGGAAATCATTCCCTCATGCTCCCCAGTGCTGAAATAAAGGATGCTGCTTTCTAAAACTCAAAAATGAGTCTTAGAGAGTTTATTTGCCCACATTTTCAGTATCAGAAGAAGATTTTTTTTGAGCACTTACTGGATATTAACACCTTGGAGAAAACAGATTTTTAACTCAAAGCTGTAGATAGGCCTTGTCTGTGCTAAGGCTTCAGCTATCTTTTAAAGTGTTTATAGAGCAGTAAAAAGATACTGCCTGCACATCACTTGTCTTTCCCAGGCCAGAATTTCCAATCCTTTTTTTTTCCCAAGTAGAAATCCATCATTATCGGTCTTTTTGCAAAGTATTTTGAGGGCTCTGTGCAGGAGCAGGCTATACAAGTCCAGAATAAGTAACGGAGTGAAGATGCAATCTCCCTCCTAGATCTCCCAGTGAAAATAATCAGGGGATTTCTTCACACATCCTCAGTGCTCCAGAAGCAATTCTGCTTTCTCAGGTGCGTACAAGTGTAAGCTGTCACCACTCATCTGCTGGGTGTTTTGTTCTGCTGAAGGAATCCCAGCTCCCACAGTTTGTACAATGACCTCTGAGTTTGCCAAGAAATCAGAGTGCACACTGCAAATATGTTTCTTCTTATCTCAAATGGAGAAAGGTCATTTTTACCAGACAGAACTCCTACAAAGAACTCCACACTTTAAAAACTGGACACAGTTAACACCCTCTGCCACCCCACCAAAACGCTGTAACTCCAAGGCTGGCAGGACATGCAGAATTTAACAAGGATCAAGTAGCAGACAGACAGGAGAAAAGACATTAGTGAAAGATGTCAGTAGGTGAAAGGGTAAAGGCAGCTTTCCAGTTCACTACTGTCTCTCTTTCTCAGAGGAAATGAAAAAGCATGAATCAGCATCACAAGCAAACACTGAGTCTTGAGTGTAAGAGTTACAGGATCACAATTTACCCTTGTTAGATCATTCCCGTCTTTTCTGTTCTTAAAGACCTGGTAATTATTTTCTGTTTTCCATAACAAAATGCCTTATGGTCTTCCCCAAAAAAAGCAGACAAACACATCCTAACAGAATCCTCCCTACAAGGCAGGGACAACCCAAAAGAACAATTCCTGTTTCAGTTTGTCCCTCCGATAGTTCAACTACGGCTCTTCTGTTATGTTAGACTGCCTGAGTTGATACCTACAATATTTAGCAAGTCCATGGTACTTGCACAATGACTGGAGCACTGGATCACTGCGTGGCCAGATCCAGACTATGAGATGAAGTGCAATCCTGTTAAACATAGCCTGTCTTAAATAACAAAAAGGGAATCTGATGATGCAGATGATAAAGATAAAAGACTCTGAAGTCTACAGGCTTCAGTTCTCAAGGATCCAAAAGCATAATTCCAGTAGGATTTCTGACAGCCTTTGCAGTGGATAATGGAAGTGTGTCCTCACCACTGATAACAGGCTGGTGATCTGTGAGGTAGAATGTCCGCTTTTCAATGCCACCACTGTGTCCACGGAAGCATATATCCCTTCCCCGTGCTGTCAGCAAGGACAAAGTTCAACATCCCTGACGAGGTGTAAGACAGTGGCAATCAAGTGTATTTTGTCTCTTGGAAAAAAATAAAAACCTACTGCCTGCAAGTTAGCAGTTATGGCAAGTCACCTGGCCTGAACCATTCCACCAGCTCAGAGTCAGTGCAGCTTTCAAACTATGGAGAAATATTAATGGACAAAAAAAGAGCAACCAAACTATTCTCAGGAGAAAGGCAAGAGTCAACACAATGCTTTGAACATACAACAATCAAAAATAACTTCTTTTTCGACAATTTAAAAGCTTTCAAACACTTTCACAGTTAAAATACAAAAAAATCTTTGCTCTAATTAGCTGATCAGTAGTGTGACTGCCTCTTAAAAATTTGAAGATCTGAAAAAAAATTAAGTGAAAATTAAATTTATCTTTCCTCAATTATTTTCTGAAAGGAAAAAAACCCCACAATTTGTTGAATTGGACTCTTTCTTTCTACTTAAAAAGTTAGCATTAAAAAAATAAACACAGTATCACAGTATCACAAGGTTGGAAAGGACCTCTGAGATCATCAAGTCCAACCTATAACCCAACACTAACACCAACCATCATCTAAACCATGGCGCTCAGTGCCACATCCAATCTCCCCTTAAACACCTCCAGGGTCGGCGACTCCACCACTTCCCTGGGCAACGCATTCCAATGGCCGATCACCCTTTCAGTGAAGAACTTCTTCCTCACATCAAGCCTAAACTTTCCCTGACGAAGCTTGAGTCCATGCCCTCTAGTTCTGTCACTGGTCACCTGAGAGAAGAGACCAACCCCTGCCCGACTACAACCTCCTTTTAGGTAGTTGTAGAGAGCAATGAGGTCTCCCCTGAGCCTCCTCTTCTTTAGACTAAACAGCCCCAGCTCCCTCAGTCGCTCCTCATAGGCCTTGTGCTCCAGCCCCTTCACCATCTTCGTTGCCCTCCTCTGAACACATTCCAGTATCCTAACATCTTTCCCAAACTGGGGGGCCCAGAACTGTACACAGTATTCCAGATGAGGCCTGACTAGTGCCGAGTACAGGGGGACAATAACTTCTCTGGTTCTGCTGACTACACTATTCCTGATGCAGGCCAGAATGCCATTGGCCTTCTTGGCCACCTGGGCACACTGCTGGCTCATGTTGAGCTTCCTGTCAACCAGCACTCCCAGGTCCTTTTCTGACTGACTACTCTCCAGCCACTCTGTCCCCAGTCTGTAGCTCTGCATGGGATTGTTGTGTCCAAAATGAAGTACCCGACATTTGGACTTATTAAACATCATCCCATTAGAATCAGCCCATCTCTCCAACTCATTAATGTACTTCCGTCTGCCTGTATGCAAAAGGCCCAGAGTCAGCAAGCAGTGCATTCTCCTCCTGCCTGCACTACACCTGTTCAGAGCAAAACCTTTAACTTTCCACACAAATTCTACACATACTTAAGTAGTTACTACTGATTTCAGCAGATCCTTTAATTAAGTGGCTGCAATATTAATTACTCCATGTTATAAAGTAGTGAGTAACAACCTAATAGCTCATTTTCCCCACAGCTATGAGAAAAATAATGGCCAAGGTACAAGTTATGGCTGTTCCCAGGCGCACACTACATTCAAATCATATTTTAAGTGTCTCCTCCCAACTCCACCCAAGGACTCTAACGCAAACTTAAGGATCAAATCTTGTTTCCCAGCGCACCTCGTTACAGAACAGTAACTCCTTGTCTTCAGGCTCCTTACCTTTCTGCCTCACGTTCAGTATCCAGAACAATGAGGGACTCCCATTTATGCACATCTCTTTTGCTGATGAGCTTTATCTGATGGCTTCTTGCTTTTGACCAGAGACTACCTGGCTCACATAGGTTTATTTTGAATAGAACTAGCTCATACGACTCATTAACGATTGGATTTTGTGCAATTTCCCTTTCTTATTACCATGGGCCAGGTTCCTGGCAGATGTAAAAATTATGTAACCATCACCTTCAGAAGGAAAATGCTCAGGACTCAGACTATACAAACCAGCTGCAAAGAAAACAGTACACTGTTAGTGGAAAACCAGTTTGGGGTTTGGGCTAGGAAATAAGACCTTTCAGATACCTCAGATGTATTTCATGACTATACAGTTCACCTTGTTTATTAAAGGGAATCCATGCAAGTAGAGCTCAACTCTTCCTAAGTAATCCCCAAACCCAGCAAGTACCTCTCTGCACAAAAATCATCCAGGTCTTCGCACAGCCATGATCACCGCACCATTCTTCTTCCACAGTTCGCCTGCTTTGAATGTTCTTTGTTCTGTTTATACAGAAGAAAAAACATCAACAATACCAACCATTCTAGTATATAACGATTAATGCTTTATGAAGCAACACAAAGCACTGCAGAGAATTCCACATTCAAATATCAGAAAAAAAATCTATATGCATAACTGGGTACTATCGCTTTATTGATTTTTAGAAGAGTGTCATGCTTCATCCAGAAATATCAGTTTTGGTTGCTTTTACTTCACCAGAATTATCTGCTATCAAGGACACCCAAGTACATATTATAACCAAGAGAGACTAAGAAAAACTTTTCCAGTCCTGGCCTTAAAGGTTCTTATAAAAAAAAAATTATCAAAGAATGTGGGCTGAAACATCCTGATCTTACCTGATCCCAAAGTTTTTAGCTCTATCTCCTCTAAAAACTCCAACGTAGCCTTTTCTGGCTTGGACAAAAATAAGTCAGTGTTCGCGAGGACAATCCCTGTCACAGCTGCACCAATGGCTCCAAGACCAATAGACCACATGCCCATGGTGAAGATCTCAAAGTCAGGCAGGAAGGACATTTCTGGAAAGAGCAAGAAGAAAGCAGCTTCAACGCTGGACATTGATGTTGCCAAACAAAGAGGAACTGGATTAAAACAACAACCAAAAGCTCACATGGATATTTTTGTTTTGACTGCAGATGATCTGTGTATTTATTAAGGTACTGAACTGGGTTTTAGAAGATCTAGATTACATTCCAGTTCTGTGCCTGACCCACATCAAAACTATTAATCAGTTATTCTTACTTCTTCCTGCTACTAGGCTGACAAAAATATTCATGATTGAAGTGCTCAAATGCAATGGGGACAAAGATGACTGAAGTACATGTTTGTAATAAAGAGCTTCTAACAAGTGGACCTCTATGTTAGCCCATAACTTTAATTATTACAGTAAGACACTGGTTTCTTTCAAAAAATAAGAGTCTCTAGATTATATTTTTTCCCCCACTAATATATCTTAAACTGTGAAATTTACAATTATACCACAGAAGACTTTTTAAAATGGTTCACCATTTTAACTGCATCCTTTCCTGTTCCTAACAGTTCCACCCTAGAACCAGAGCAGGTACCAAGCCAAAAGTAGAGCTCATGCATCTGCAGACAGAAACACATAGACTTGCAACCATTTTCTTAGGCACAGTGAAGCTATATTACAAACATGCCCTGGGCCTTCTGTATGCAAACTAATTTTCACTCTTGCTAAAGCAGAAACGACATCAGGAACAAACACCTTACACTCACACCCATCAGTTAGGATTGATAAGATTGCATTAGAACCTATTACACATGCATGCTCAATTACAAACGCTGCTTGCTGTTACCAGTGATGCTAGTTCAGTGGCAATTTTATTTCACCACCATCCATCCACAAACCCCCAGCCCAATCCTGACCCTTGCTCATGTTTGACAAGCCTGGAAAGGGCTGACAGCCACCTTCAAGTGAGGCAGTATCATAGAATTATAGAACGGTTTGGGTGGGAACGGAACTCAAAGATCATCTAGTTTCAACCCCCCTGCCATAAGCAGGGACGCCTCCCACCAGACAAGGCTGCTCAAGGCCCCATCCAACCTGGCCTTGAACACCTCCAGGGATGGGGCAGCCACAGCTTCCCTGGGAAACCTGTGCCAGTGTCTCACCACCCTCATCGTGAAGAATTTCTTCCTAAGGTCTAATCTTAATCTTCCCCCTTCCAATTTAAAGACGTTCCCCCTCATCCTACTACTACTTGCCCTTGTAAAAAGTCCCTCCCCAGCTTTCCTGTGGCCCCTTCAGGTACTGGGAGGCTGCTCTAAGGTCTCCCCAGAGCCTTCTCCAGGCTGAACAACCGTCAACACTCTCAGCCTGTCCTCACAGCAGACATGCTCCACCCCTCTGATCGGATCATCTTCATAGTCTTCCTCTGGACCCTCCAGGAAAGCACACTTAGCCCTGCCTCATGGACCCAATTCAAGATCCAGGTCTAAGTAATAACTGGTACAAGAGTCAGTAGAGTTTTGGCAGCGTAAGCAGTCACTGTATGCTTACATCACAAGAGTTATGTGTTACAAAGGGCTGGGGTTATGCAGTCACCCAACTTTAGTATTACACAATATGGAGAACCAAATTTTTTCCAGAGCCATCTGCAAACCACCTGTCCCCTGATAGGCTGTTCTGGTAAATATTACTGTCTGTATACACTTTCGTATGGGAAAGGTTTTTCCCCTCTTAAATATAGGAAAACATTACTGTTTTGAACTGCTACTGGCAATAAGCCAGACACACACAGTCTTTATTCCCACAGTCAGCTGTTGCCAGGAAGAAAGTAAGAACTAGGAGTAGCTCGGCACTTTTGTGTCAGAGCCACGGTGCCCAAAATTTTCTGGGAGAAAACTCCTTTCTATCCTTAAAACCAGCTCCAGAGTACCACTGACGAATACAGGTGACTGCTGAATACAGCTGACTGTTTCGAAAACAAGATTGCTTTGTTCTTTTAACAGCGCACTGGGTTGCAAGGAAGACCGTATCACTGTATCTAGAAACGTGAGTAATCCATGATCCAAGCAGGAACAAGGCGAGTTTACACAAACATAGTGCAGATAAGAGAACAGATTCTACCACATTTCACCACTTATTTCCAACCTACGGAAACCTTCCTTGACCATACCTGCTTTCTCCACGTACTTTTTTCAAACATGAGTTCATACTGCAATGGCAATTTTTTGCTATCTGCCTCATATCAGAGACCACCCTGACCTCAGCCTTTAGAATGACCAAAATGTAACTCAAAATGCATTGCTGTAATGCAGCAATACCCTTGTGTTCTGTTGGCACACCCAAAAGGCTATAGCCCTGTTCCCTCCTAGAGCCTTGAATCTTGTTTGGTCAAGAACCCTTTTTCTCTTAATTCTTAGTTACCAGAGAAGGGGAGCAGGGTAAAAAACAAGTATTAATCCCTTCTGCATGTCATTTGTGCACAAAAATGTTGCCAAATTTGCGGCAACTGATTCATGAGCATTTCTCACATAGCTTTTTATTTTTATTAGCACTAAAAGCCAGCTTCTACTCCGTTGTAGCTGATAGAGATCCTTAAGCTTAGTCAACACACCTCTTCAGTTTAATTAGACTCTAGTCTCCACTCAGTGACAAAAAACCCTTATTCAGATATGTGAATCTTTTTCTATTTAAATAAATAGGGGATTAGAAGGAGCAGTTCTACATGGTGATACTGAATTTCCTCCCCTGCTAAGCAAACACCATAATGAGCCATTCTGAAAAATATGCATGGGAAACAACAGCCAGGATTATTAAAACATTTATTAACAAAACAGGCTGACCCCTGAGCCATCTATGTCACTGAACCTCAAGTGAAGAGACGAGAGGGAAAACAGCCGAACACATGCAATTAGCAGCTTCATTTCTGGTTAGTTGCTGTTTATGAAGGAAACCTGAAATTCAAAATAACTTCACAACCCTCCACCCCACGTTAAATTAGGAACGCTACTGCCCTGCAATCAAACCCTGAGTTTTCAAACATCAAAAGACAATCCACAATAAGAAGATACAACAGAGCATCCCGTAAGCCTTTATGTTGAGGTGCGAAAACTCACCAGAACTCACGCAGCCTGCATGAGCATCAGTCACTGCCCACTTGCCCCGAATGAGAGCGCAGGCAGGAGAGAAGACTAACTGGGATGCCACGGGTGGCCAGTGGGCAGGACTAGGCAGGAGTCCAGCCCTGGAGCCTATGCCTTGCAGCCAGGACCGGGACCTCAGCGTCTTTGAGCAATTCGTGCCACAGTCACCCCGTGGCGGTTATGAAAGAACAGCTCTCCAATCCACGGCAAGATTGTTTTAAATGTATCTTAATCATTCAACTTTGGTTTTATTGGTTACCCTCTTCATGGGGTGGGTGGGTACTGGGAACACAGCACTGAAGATCTGCATGATAAAGTGTTTTTCTGTAGAACTCTGCATTTTTTGCTAGTAATACTTTTCCTATGTTTCAGCATATTCTACTTTTAACCCCTCACACCTCCCGCACACTGCATGCCAAAACAATAGAAACAATTCTGGAAGCAATTAAAAAGCCACTGCAATGCACACCGTTAGAAAAAAAGTTTAACAGAGGCTGCCCTGGTTAATTAACCCAGCATTTCTATGCTCAGTTATCTGCTTTAGTGGCAACATCTCTTCGCTAAAGACCATCATTTTCTCTGGAACTATCAGGAGTGCAAGCTCACAGCTCTGCTAAAACCTCCAAAAGGGAAGGAGCACTTCTCTTCACAGAAAGCAGAGGCCAGAGAGAAAAGTAAAAACATCTTTTTGTGTGTTTTTGTGGTGACCACAAGAGATCTCCAAGATAACAGCGAGTTATTCTATGGTCTTTCAGTATACAGCTAACCAAAATTTTAACAGGCTTAGTCTTAATCCTGGTTTTAAGTGCCAGTTGATGGTCTTCACTTTGAGTCCAGATGACCAGTTAAAACATGGGTTTTCTAGATGTCTCATTTCCCTCCCACCCACAATCAGAGAAAAATACAGCCATTAAGAGGATAAATATCCTTAAACATTTATTTTAGCAGTGTAAACAGGACTGATTGCAGCTGTGTCAAAAAAAATGGAAAGCTTGGGTTTTCAAGTTGTCAGTAAAACTCAGGGCAGCACACAAAATTACTTAAGACTCTTCCTAAGACAGCTGAGCAAAAGTGGAAACAGCAGGGACTTGTACAAGATGGACTGCGTGAGCATATATAACCCTATTCTAAAATGGCTTTGACCATTGCTTATTCTTCCTTTCTCTCTCACTCCCAGCTTGCCCAAGACATTCCATAAGGAGCCTAGAAATCTTTCAGAGCTTTGTCACAACTTGCACATCCCAAACAAGATGAACTGATTCTTTTTTTTATGAGACATTCCCCCAAAAAATGAGTCATAGGATTACAAATATCTCTGTAATCTCCTATAAAGTATCTTTACAATTCACGATAACCTGGTAATATGCTCATCAAGATTTCATAAGCTTTTAAATCCCATTAAGGATTACACAATACAAATCTTCAAAATTAATGGGGATTTGACTGGAGAAACTTCAGAGGTCACTTCCAACCTAATTGTAATTCTACATACCAAAATCAAGGCACAAAGAAGTCTCCTAACATTTCTGGTGCCAGGACTGTATGTATTTTTCACGAGATGAGGGACTTTTCCCTTTCCTTTTGCCATTGTAAAGACCCTGTAACAAACCACTCCTTGTGTTGAGAACAATAATCATCTTTTTAGGTGTCTTCCCAGCCTGTTTCACTACTAAATTCAGTACAACACTGTGCTTGGCTCTAGCTGAAGAGAAAGCTGCTGCGTCAAGCAAGCAAATCCAACTCCTTCCTTTGAAAGGAAGCCAGTTGTTAGACCAAATAATCTCCCCCATTCTGAGACTGTTTTAAAGAAACCCAACATCTCAACAACCCTTTTGTTCTGAGCAAAGGAAGGCAAAGGGCTCTGGCACAACACTTTGGAGATCTCCATGTGTACTCAGAGGGAACAGGCAGCTAGATACCATGTATGGGACAACTCAAATCCCTCCTCCATCAGAAAAACTGAGACACCATGGAGATCAGAGGAAGTTAAGGAGCACAGAACTGCAAAAAGCACAGATGTGAAGACACTGCAGGCTGAACTCCCTGATGGGGACCCATAGCAGAAAAGCTGCACTCTGTGGGGGAAGGAGAGGAATACCATCAGACCCACTAATAATGCAAATTAGTCTTCACCAAAACCACAGCGACCAGCTTACCCAGCAAGTGGCCCCTCCTGTTCCAACCCAGCAGATTCAAACTTAAATTAAGAGCTATTTTGCCACCTTTTGGGATTCTTAGGCCTTGCTTATATTTTAACTTTAAGAATTGCCACATTACACAACCCCTAAGAGCAAAATTCTCTGTTACTAAAAGCAAAAACACAAGATAATCAATGTACGTTTTGACTCCAGCCCACGTGGAAGATTCATATGGGGGTCAGTTTTGGGCCTCTCAATACAAGACAGACATTGAGGGGCTGAAGCGTGTCCAGAAACGTGCAACGAAGCTGGTGAAGGGGCTGGAGAACAAGCCTTATGAGAAGTGGCTGACAAAACTGGGATTGTTTAGCTTGGAAAAAACGTGGCTGAGGGGAGAACTCATCACTGTCTACAACTGCCTGAAAAGAGGTTATAGTGAGGTGGGTGTTGGTCTGTTCTCTTAAGTGACAGGTTGAGTCGAGGAAATGCCCTCAAGTTGTGCGAGGGGAAGTTTAGACTGGCTATTATGAAAAATTTCTCCACTGAAAGGGTTCTCAGGCACTGGCACAGGCTCCCCAGGGTGGTGGTTGAGTCACCATCCCTGGAAGGGTTTAAAAGACAGGTAGATGAGGTGCTCAGGGATGTTTTAGTACTGGACAGGTGCGGTTGGACTCGATGATCTCAAAAGTCTTTTTCAACCAAGCGATCCTATAATTCTATACACAGGGGGCTGTAACACACGAGCCTCCGCAGACACGCCCGGCTCAGATCCATTTCCCCACAGCCCAGTCTGCCCTTTCTGCTGTCTGCCGTGATCCAGGTCCCGTGGGGACGCTGTCAGCCCATTTCCCAGGGCTGCGCAGCGCGATTGCGCCCCAGGCCAAGCCACCGCCGAGGGAATGGCACCAGAAACACTGTGGAGCCTCCTTGTCCCTCGCTCATCTCGCTGTGCCCGCTCAAATCCAGGTTCAATTGCATAAGCCAGCAGGGATTAATCGGGATACTCCATGAGGCAGAAGCAGCGCTTCAGACCTCACAGCGCCGCGGGGCACGGCGGGGCACAACTGCAGCCGTTCCGCTCGCTCCGCAGCTCCTCAGTAACCGGTCCCACCCCTTCCTTTCCCGCTGTACCCACAGCGAGGGGCAACGAGGAGACCCGGCAGCCCTGCGGGGGACGGGCGAAACCTGGCAGCCCTTGCCGGGGGGCGAGGGGGCCGGTAGACCTGGCAGCCCTTGCGGGGGGCGAGGGGGCCGGTAGACCTGGCAGCCCTTGCGGGGGGGACGGTAGACCTAGCAGCGCTGCGGGGACAGCCGCACCCCCCAGCTCACCCCGTGCCCGCACTCACACCGCACCCACCCCTCCAGCCCCCGCACTAACACTGCACCTCCGCAGCTTCCCTCCCTGCTGCACTCACACCGCACAGCACTGCCCACCCAACGCCCTCTCCCCGTTCCCGCACCCCCCGCCATGCCGCTCGGTTCCCCCCTCAACCCCGCACTCACACCACCCCGCAGCTCCCGGCGCCGTGGCCGCCGCGGGGCACGTGCGAGTGGGCGGGAAGCGCGCAGGCACCGCCCCCGCCGGGCCCAGCACAGGGATTGTCCTCGCTGCCTGCGGCGGGGACCAATGGAATCAGAGAGTGGGTTGGGTTGGAAGGGTTCTCAAAGCTCATCTGGTTCCAACCCCCCTGCATGGGCAGGATACCTCCCACTGGATCAGGCTGCTCAAAAACCCCTCCAACCTGGCCTTGAACACCTCCAGGGACGGGGCAGCCACGACTTCCCCGGGTAACCTGTGCCAGGGCCTCACCACCAGTAACAAATTTCTTCCTAATATCTGATATAAATTTCCTTTCTTTCAGCTTAAAACAGTTCCCTCTGATCCTATTGCTGAACTCGCTGATAAAGAACTCAGCCCTGATGAGGCCCTTAATCATAAAAAGCACAGAAGTATTTAAAGCGCCCCATTGATTGGACAACTTGGATGATCAGCTCATGGTGTGATATAAGTTGTCAAGGATTTTTTTACCTAAAATATAAGTATCAAATGTGTCTTTGAATATATTTAGTTTTTTCCTTTGCCCAAAAATTCCTGCTGGGTGACATCTGGTCCCAGGAGGGAGCAGAAAAGCTAGAACACCTCACATACGAAGACAGGCTGAGAGAGTTGGGGTTCTTCAGCCTGGAGAAGAGAAGGCTCCAGGGGGACCTTAGAGAAGCCTGCCAGTACTGAAAGGGGCTACAGGAAAGCTGGGGAGGGCTCTTTGTCAGGGAGTGCAGGGATAGGACAAGGGGAAATGGTTTTAAGCTGAAAGAGGGGAGATGTAGATTAGATTTTAGGAAGAAAATTTTTCCTGTGAGGGTGGTGAGGCACTGGCACAGGTTGCCCAGAGAAGTCCTGGAGGTGTTCAAGGCCAGGTTGGATGAGGCATTGAGCACCCTGACCAGTGGGAGGTGTCCCTGCTCATGGCAGGGGGGTTGGAACTGGATGGGCTTTAAGGTCCCTTCCAACCCGAACTGTTCTACGATTCTATCAATATACTTGCTCAGCTAAGCCAGCCACATCATCGTCTAACGAATGCACCTTACGTTGCTTGTGGTCATCAGGTACTGGTCCAGCAAGAAACTCAGAGGACTCATCTTCACTAGACTAGGACTATTTCCCAAGGTCTCCTATTAGCCCAGCACTTATAATACCAAAAACCAACCAAAACAAACCAGTAGCAATGACAACACAGTCTAGTCGGTAACACAAGCCGCAGCTCAGGAGAATGAACATCACCTCTTTTTATGGTACCGGATAGTCTACATTCCAAACAAGTGGATTTCTGCATGTCCCAAACTTATCTAGAGCAAATGGCCTTGCCTTATCTCTCTCTTATCTGGAAGTCACCAGCCACTCTGGTTAGACCTGCTTTGTTTACCCCTTAATTTGTAGTTTCTGTTTATCCTTAACACAGAGCTTGTTTTTTCTTAAGGAATCTCACAACAGCCCAAGATCTCCGCTAACTGGAAGTAACCATAGCAGTTCTGACCTTGCACAGATCAAACTGGAGATAATATGCCACGTGTGCTGGGATGCACCAGAAAACTTCACCTGGAAGCCTGCGTGAACACCCTGTCAGGCCTGTTCGAGCACAAGACTGCTTCCCAGAGGCTGGCGGCTCGTGATCGCACAGCCCTGCTCCTACTAGAGAGCGCAGTGACCCTGTGCTGTTGGACACCAACACACTATAATAGTTTTGCAAGATAGAGCTGTGTTGCATTTGTGTTGCAGTTGCAGGGAAAAGATTTTGGGCATTTTATCCCAAAATTGGGGGAGCTATGCATTTATCTATTCACATGCTTTCAGAAATCAAACCAATTCTAAAAAGCATGAAAGTCACTCAGATTTATCAGCAATTAAAACAACCTAAGGAAAGTTCCTGGCAGAAAGAGCATTACTGGATTACCTGAAAGAGCCAGGGAATGTGGTAGGACTGTAGGGCTTGGGGCTCCTTTTTTTCCTTGGAAATACATGAAACCAAATGATAACTCCATAACCAGTGTGGGAAGGTTCTCTGTCAACACCAAACATCACTTGCTGGAGTGGCTTTCTCACTGTTTCTGAAACGCAGTCAGCTTTAGAACGTCTGTCTCTGCTACTGGGACACAGCAGTCTTTGGAAACACATAACAAAAAATGATTGACAAATTTTTTCAGCCATCATCATGTAATTAAAAACTCTAATTTCTGCAGGCTGTCAACATTCCTTTCTTCTGAATTTTATAATGGTTGTGGCTCCAGCTGTCAACATTAGCATTGGTAGAACTGCAGCTTCATTATTTTTGTTGCCATGGTAAGCACACAAAACAAAAAAAACCCTGTTTTTTTAATGATGCTTCTGCACATCCCCTCTAACAATCTGGCAGCTGGCCTTCGCAATTCAAAAGTAGCCAGTACACCTGAGGGGGTAAAAATCCACTTATAACAAGAGGAAGCCATCTTATTTATCCTTTGCTCTGGGTAGGAATCCATGAGGAGGCATCAGGCAAGAACAATAAGCAGTTAATCACAGAAGTGACACTGACTTCATTTGCCCCTGTTGTAAAAAGGAACAATGCAGAAAAATCAGAGCCTGCACATCTTCATTTTACAAAGCAGTGAAATCCCTTGAAGGCATGCACACTTCTAGTTGATGAAGTACTGGATATCATGAAAATACTGGAATCTAATGTTTTCTGCCTAGTCTCCAGAAAGGCTTGCTTTACATGGAAAGCTACTGCATTCCCTAAGTGGAGTTGCAGCAACAATGCTTTGTCTTTGTTAAGCTTCCTTATTAGACAACCTTTGTCTTCATTGCCTAAGAAAGGCAATCAGATTCTGGCAGGAAAGATGAATGGAAATTTTACTTCTTTGGTTTTCAGTTTTTCCATCTTGATAAAATCATATTATGATTGATCTGTAATAGGTTAGTTTTTCCATTCATGTTATTCTATGAATAACATTCATATGTTATTCACACATTTTTGTGGTTACAAAAGAAGAGAATGTAAGTCCCTAACTCACACGAAAATTTCAAAGCAACAGGCACCAACATTTAATCTTCTAGTTCTCAGGTTCTGAATAATGCTCTTAAAAAGCACATTGAGCCCTTCTCTTCCTGCTTTCGTAATTCATGGCACTTAAGCTGAACGAGGAGTATCAGTCTGCAAACTGCTTGTGTATCAGTTAATTAAATTTCCCCAGCATGCCTATGCATAAGTCCCCCAGCATGTACTGTATCAGTATCTATGCTACAACATGATCTAGCATTACAAAACTTTCAGTTCACAGAATGACAAACCTGTGTGTTATTTCAGCAGTTAATTATTTCTGTTTCTTGTTGGATCATGCTTCTGTTAATCATCCTTAAACCAAAGGCGTTGCAAGACAAATGGCTTATATGAAACTGTCTTTTCTATCAGGAAACAAGAGAGTTCAAAAGTAAGGGAGAAACAGAGAGTGGTGGGCTAAGGCAGGATCTAGGCCCTATGTATGCAGAAGGACTTCCAGACTCATTAAGATTTTTGATATTGAGCCAATAAGATTGGATGAGGATATACAAAAATACAGCTTGAACTTCTCACTCGTGTGCTACTAAAGGCACATGCACACAGATGCAGACATGAGTTTCAACCAGGTCAGACAAAAGCAATGCCTTGTTTGGAGGCTGTACACAAGTGTTGGTGCTTTCAACCTCATCCCGATTCTCAGAAAATAAACACAGCAGTGTGTATGCAGACAGCCTGGACACTGGATCTTACATTTATCCTAAGGAAGGTCAGGTTGCAGCAGTCACTGAAGAAACCAGAGGACCTACAGGCCTTTTGAAATCAGCTTTGCCTACATATGCAGTGACATTGAAACACCAAGAAGAGACTGGTGCAACACACCCCATCTGGACAAGAACAGGAAGAAAGAATTAGTAAGCCTTTTAAAGGGGTATACAGATGCTCAAACAAATCCCTTTTGGCAATAGCCTAATAAACATTGAGTCATGGAAAAGCCTACTATTTACAACACAGTGGATAACCAAAGCCTTTGAAAGAGGGATGAGGTCATTAGCCCTTCTGTTTGTCCTTCAGTCTTTAATCTTTCAGTCAAGGAAGTGTAATTAAAGCCACATTGGATCTCACTGACATATAGTTTTTCTTTGTCCCCTTTTTGGTGCAGTACTACCTATACTATTATTCCATTCAAATTTTTTAGCTTTTCTCATACTAAGTAAGATAGTTATCTTTAATGACTAAATGACTAAAGCTTCAGGCTTTGTAAGCAAAAATAGGCTCTTGAACATCCCAAAATGCCCATATCAATAGCACCAAAAAGACTGTTTAACTGCAGTTCTATCAGATCAGGACATCAGAGGGAAACTCATTCTGCAGTGGACCTGGTTAACCACCCACAGCTACTGCATACATTATTAAAACCCAGGCACCCAACATGCTTATAGGCTATTTCTCTTTCAAGCTGTTGTGGCAAAACTAACATGTTTAATTCCTTACTATAGACTTCAAAAGTAGTTACGCATCTTGCAGTCTGTAGAAGTCATTAGCAAGGACAAGGCTGGCCGTGTCACTAACAAAGCTGAATAAAGTGTCCTGTGTTGTCCGTAAGACAGCTAGTTTCTATACTCAGTCAGGTATCTCACCAAGTTGGCTGTATGCCAATATCTGGAATAGAAATTGCTATTAAAAGTGTTGATGCCAATCTGGGTCATTGTGACAGATGTGACGTGCCAGCAAACCTCAGCTGCCAATTCTGGCTGTAAAGCAGTCATGAGTCACGGGCACAATAAACTTTTAATCTAGCAAGAACTACAGCCCTGCTAGAACCATGGCCTTAGAGTAAAGCTTTTAATCCTCTTATTACAGTGATCTATTTGTCTGTGCAACTTTCTTCTGCTGTAGAAAAATACCAATGTTTTACTATCAAGCTTAGTTTTTACACTGCATATCTGTACTTTCTATTAGTGTTTATTCTCAGTCTTTATACAACACATCAAATATGGAAGGGCCACAAACTGCTGATTTTGTATTTTGAATGTCTGGTTTTCATTTAATTCTTTGTGAACTTTCTGTTTAAGGGGTTGTGCTCATCTCTGGGGATACAGTCTGTATCCATGTTGATATCTACAGTCTTTATTTCTTAACTACCAACACAGCAACTTAAAAGAAGAGCAATATAATAAATACCCAGTGCACTGAGTGTCTGAAATGAACGACTTTAAATAATGCCTTAAACTGACATGGGCAAACATCATGCAGGTAAACGCAACAGAAAGATATTCTGCTAAACAAGGTACATTTCAAGTCCACAGCATCACTTCTGCAAGTTCCATTTCCTGAAACGTCTGCGTTTATGTGCCTTTAATGGGAATGTGAAGGACTTCATGTACCATTTCCAGCAGACTACATCATTAACTCATCATCAGTCATTCTTCTTAGAACCAAGTTATATTCTATGTCAGTCTTTTTGGTGATTGGTTTCATCACTGAGCCAGAACTGAAAGTTCAAAGACATTGTATAGACTTTGCCTGAATACTTTGTTCATAAGATAAAGTTTGTCAAAACCTAGTAATCAGTTTAAGAAATGTAGGTAGTTTTCTTTTCTCAAAGCAAAAAAGAAACCCCAAAACACCGACATCGCCTTCTTTTAGTACTGTGTTTACATGTATTTGCTTTTACACATTTTTCCCTATTCCCATTTTGCTCATTCCACTGTCATTTTTGCCACTGCATAAATTGACAAGCGTACTTGTGTAGTACGTGCTTGAAATGTTTGCATACAGGGTAAAAGGGGAGCACTTTGTGGGTGCACCATTCTAATAAATTAAAACCAAACATAGTTTTGATGCATTTTGTTTCCTCATTTAACTAAGGTTATATTTGGGTGATAAGCAGTTGACAGTGGGACAGAATAACGGGTAGTGTAAAATAGGGTGCTGATGATGTTGAAAACTTAGTCATCATTTGCTATGCCACGCTACCAAAACAGCACTTTAAAATCAGGGATTGTTCACATATCTGGCAGGTTAGGCTTAAAATTTGTGGAAGGCAGGTTGCTTAGACAGGTAAGAGGGGGAGTGGTATGACTAATTCCATTTCAAGCCACAGCTCTTCAGGAAATGATCCATGTCATTCCTCATTCCTGTGGTTTTACTATTATGATCCAAGAACAGTAACAAAGTTAACACCCTGAGAGGATTTGGCAAGTGCTTTTCTGCTTATGCCAACCTGCAGGGGCTCCGGTAGTTGAAGTTGAAAAAACACTGGAGAAGCATGGAGTTAGTGAAATCCTTATTAAGCGACAGCTTTTCATGTGTATTAAGAGACAGATTATAGGCCTAAAGGTTTATGGGATGTGGATGAAAGTCATTTCAGCTGGGAGAACACAGGTGAAAAGAGATGACTAAAGATGAGCCATACCTTAAATGCTGAATACGGAGGCCATGGGAACCCAGAAAGAATTCTGAATTTTAGCCGCTGGACTCACGTGGAGCCTATTAGAGCTGCGTTTTTATTGAATCAGGGGAAGCCCTAGGTAAGTCTATTAAAGGTGAGTCAGAGGAGTGGCTCTGAATTGCAGCAATTTGAGAGAGATGCCAAAGAAAACCATAGCATCTAATACCACAGGCTGAACTTCAGATGAAATACAGAACAATAGGAAGAATTTTATTTCCACTTGGAATTAAGATGGCACTCAGGCTTACTACAATTAGTCAAATTTTTCTATCAAACTATTCAGCTTATTAAGAACCATCACACAACATAGGTCACAATAACTGCTGAAACAGCCCCCATACAGTTCACTGGGCACACACAGTCAAAATGTTCTCCCACAGGAAAGCAGGCATCAGTAATTCCCCTTCCATTACACCAGAGTTCTTTTTCTCTCTCAAAAGAACAGAACTTTTCAAGATCCAAAGCAGACTGACAGCTTATCTTCTCTAGAACAGCATTTTCTCTACATGAGTGAGGAACTACACAATGAAGCCCCATATAGCGTATTTCTGCAATACTGATTTTGTTAAACATGAAGATTTATGCAATCTCCATGTTGTAACTGAAGTAAATATACCTAAAATGTCTAGAACTGAGAAATCCATGGCTGTTGCTGCGATGGTCTTTACCTAATCTCTAGTTAAAAAGCACTAAGGAAAAGTTGCAAGTGGCTTTAAATAGCATTGCTGTCAAGTCTATTTTTTACCTGCAGAAGCCCATCAAGCTTTCTGAATGTTCCTAGTGAGGTTATGTCCTAATCACTATTCCCTTAATACTGCCAGCCAGGTTACCTCCTAGGGAAAGAGGTAAGGCCACTCTTATGCTGGGTCTTACCTAATCATTTGCCTTAACCACCCTATGAGTATTTTATGCTATGCACTGCAGTTGTTTTCTGGTATTCACCACCTGTGTTTCTATTCCCAAATTTTGTAAAACATTATAAGTGATCATTTCTTGTCCCTTGTATAGATAAGAGCACCTGACCAGAATGAATGCCCTGCAGGATACTTTCTGCTGCTCCAAGTAAACATGTACTCTTTGAAGTTTTAATATTAATATGACAACACAGCAAATACATGCAGTTTACAAATTAATCAGTTTTCTTACAGAAGACTCAAAATTCACAGCTATTAGAAGCTTTTAAAGAGTGTCTCCACATCAGTCAGAAAATTCATAAACATAAACAGTTTCATAATCACAAAAGTGAGTAAAACCAAAGTTCCTGAATAAGACAAAACCAAGTAGAGTGGATAAAGAAGGGAACTGAAGAAACAACAAAAATGTAGTACTTCATTTGAAAAATGGCTTTTAATATAAATGCGAATACAAAAATAACCAAAACACCCAACAGTTGTTTCAAACAAAGCCTCAAGGTTTTCTCTTATTGATTTCCTGACAATTTGGCAAGTGCTTGTTTTCTCTGTTCTGCAGTCATATACTCACAGGCTTCCAAAATATTTACTATAATTAAAGTCTGTTGAACTGTTTTTGCTTTTACCCATATTCTTCCATTCATTCCCAGCACCAGCTCAAACGGGTACAATTGTGACAACTCCTCAATTATTTGAGATTTGGGAGCCAAGAGTCTGTAATCAAGATTAAAAAAAGACAGAGGAAGATGTAAGTGCTCACATTTGATAGACACCACATTATTAATGACAAAACTGCAGTGCTGTGTTATGGGAGCTGGTATAGCAACAGCAAAAGATAAGACAATCAAGTTATACATACAAAATAACAATGCAGCATCAGATTTTTAGTTCTCTCATATAAAATATATGTACCTAAAAAAATGGCCATCATTAATTTAGTTGTTTTACCTAATTAGATTTAGAACTAATAACTGAAAAACTCAAAGTGAATTGATACATTTATAACAATTCTGTGATTTACTATATTCTCAACACTGTTTGACAAAGTGGCATTTTTAAAGTGCTGCTATTTATAAGTTGGACACCAGAATTAAAGTTGCGTCTTTCAAAACATCACTTCCCTTCTCCTTCAGGAAATCATATTAACAGCAGGAAGCAGAATATTAATTTTTATTAGGTAACAGCCTCCTGGAAAATAAAAGTTTGTAGAATATTGTAAAACATTTGGGATTAAATCAAGCCTCAACAGGTTTTGAAACTAACTCATCATGATTTAGCAGTTTACTTGTCACATACTGTTATTTCTTTACCTCCATACAGACAAAATTTGGAAAACAAGCAGAATAGTTGCAAAAAATACTTGTATCGGTTCGCACTGACTTCTGATCGGACACATAAATCAGACAAATCTTTTCTTAAAAAACTCAGTTATGAAATAGCTGTTCTACATCTCCAGATCACTTTTCCAAATAACAAAAAAAACCAAAAAAACACCCCTCACCCAAAAGCAACAAGCTTGACTATTATTTGTCCATATAATCTGGTATTCTTTGATACTCACAAAAACCTTGTATTTATACCAGCACAAATAATTCCCAAGTTCATAATACATTTAAAAGCTTACAAAACGATTCTTGGATTAATGTGGCAGTTTTAAATGAAAATCTTACAAACTTTGTATCTGTATCCTTACTTCAATACAATTTATTTTACTTTGGAAGTCAGAAAAAAATGTCTATTGATGTGGAAAGAAACCTTCAATCAGCTGACAGCCAAATTTACATTGCCCACTATCCCACTAAGCAGAAAAAAAGACAGTAAGCATTTCCAATTTTTGAACTCCAAGGTAGCAGGTATATACCTGAGACCCCAGTTTGAACATTTGATTTTCCCAGGTCATTAGTTTTATCTTTCAAATTGCCTTGGCAACCACATCACTTTTTTAAAATACCATACAGAAGAGCACCTAAATCTTTTAAGGGGGGAAACAAGGGCTCCTTCTAGGTCAATACCCATACTCCAATCAGTAAAACAGGTATAAATGCACAGAACAATTACACACTCATCACCAAGTTGTCCACACTGCTCAGAGAAAATAGTTGTGTGAACCTTACCCACCATACTGCATGTTTGAGTGATTACTTACTTTCCTTAGCACTTACTTTCTTATTAGACCTAGGGAAACTTTAAAGAGGAAGCCATCTTGTCCAATTATTCCCATTCCACTTGATCTTCCACTGCTGTCTATGCAGACCATCTCAGGTTCCATGTCTTTGTTTGCCACAAGGAACTGACCATAAATAAGATCTCCCACCTAACAAAGATGTACAAAAAAAGCAAAAGCAGTAGAGAAGATCATACGGCACAATTGTAAAAAACACTCAGTTGAGAAAGACCCTCCCATGAGGCCACAAAATAGTTTTAAAATATTATAGTGACAGAAAAATGAACTCGTATAATAGGAATTTTCATTTTCTCTTTTTTTTACTACAGACAACATATTCCAGGAACAGTGATCTTGTATCACTATAGAAATTTGAAAGACACTAACAAAATAATGAATTTTATTTCATGGCAGTATTCCTCTTTTCTAAATACCAAACAGATTTTAAGAGTATTAAAAGTCCAAGCAGCCTGCTCCTGTAATAATTCATAACGACGACAACAACAAAAAAGTCACACTAATCTATCATGTTTCTCTTTACAGTCCATTTTTACATTCTGGTGATGGTATTTCAGTTGAAAGCAGTAGCTGTGGCATGCCACATGCCACACAACTCTTTAAGAGTCTTCTTAAAGAAACAATGGTGTAAATATCGTGTCAGTTGGTGCAAAGGCTTGTTTTAAAACCCCGCCTTCAGAGTGCCCCGTTGAATGCACTTTACTCATGACCTGCATCTGCTGCTGGCAGTATTATGGGAAAATTCAAATATAAGGAGTGAAAAGCCTGCCATCTGACAGACAGCAAAACTCAGTTGTTAAATGTTCTCTTAACAAACCTCAGAAAGCCCACAGCCTGATTAGTCAAAAACCTCCAAGGAGGGCCAAGGCAAAATCGTTGCAAGTAAATCCATGCCCCCCCCTTTTAAGCACAGCTTATGAAAATACTAAGGGGAAGGTAGGGAAAGGTAACAGAAGCACTGCCAAATGATATTGCAACAGTGTTACTGCCAACAAAGAGGAGCACTGACCTGCACGTTTGGCCTGTTCCTCTTCGTGGCACCTTCAAAGGCCAAGTAGGACAGGGATGCCTGCTCGCTGCCACCAACGTCCAGCTTAAACACGTCTCCAGCTTTGGCCGTCACTATCCCTATGACGTGGTCACCCTTGACCGGAACATACTGCCAAATGGAGTCACAGAATTATTTAGGTTGGATTAAGACCTTTGAGTCAAACCATAAACCTAACAATGCCAAGACCACCACTGAACTATGTCCCTAAGGACCACATCCACAGGTCTTTTAAATACATCCAGGGATGGTGACTCCATCACCTCCCTGGGCAGCCTCTGCCAGTGCTTGACAGCTCTTTCCGTAATTTTCCTATATGCAGTCTAAACCTCCACTGGACAACTTGAGGCCATTTCCTCTTGTCCCATCACTTGCTACTTGGGAGAAGAGACCAACACCCACTTCAACACAACCTCCTTTCAGGTAGCTGTAGAGGGTGACACGGTTTCTCCTCAGTCTCCTCTTCTCCAGGTTAAACAACCCAGGTCCCTCAGCTGCCTCTCATAAGACAACATCCTCCAGCTGCTCCCCCAGCTCCCTTCTCTGGATGTGCTCCAGCCCCTCAATGTCCTTCTTGTACTTAGGGGTCCAAAACTGAACACAGGATTGAAGGTGCAGCCTCAACATCACTGAATACAGGGGGACGATCCCTTCTCTACCCCTGCTGGCTACACTATGGCTGATCCAAGCCAAGATGCTGTTGCCCTCCTTGGCCACCTGGGCACACAGCTGACTCAGGTTCAGCTGCTGTTGACCAGCACTCCAAGGTCCTTTTCTGTCAGGTGGTAGAAGACCAATGGCATCCTGGCTATCGACTAGCAACCCTGATACAAGAAGTAGTTGCTCTTACAAGAAGTGGAATATTTTGATTTAAGCTGAAGCAGTGTTAAGTTTCATGTAAGTAACGATTTTTTGAACATTAGACAGAATGTCCAATTTCTTTATAGCATGGGGTTCTCTTTAAAATAGTTTTTCCAGTCACTGTTCAAAGAGAAATGACAGCCTCATACTAAGCACCGTAGGTGCTGAACAGATGCGTCTCCTCCTGTCATCACCTCTGTTTGCAGTCTTTCTCTATCTCACATTCAAGGTGACAGGGCTGGCTCCAAAGCTCCAATGAGCAGAGATTTGGCTGTTGTGAAGTTCATAATAACATTAAAATTAGTCCTTGGAAAGTAAGAAAATATGCATAAGATTTCCGGGAACATTTATACACGTGCATGTAAGTGGGAAATATATTTTGTCACAGCTCTTGTCTCGTTACACATGACTGATCGAACAGGTTGCCCAGGGAGGTGGTGGGCAACCCTGTAGGGGTTTAAAAGACGGTAGGAGAGGTGCTCAGGGATGGTTTAGCAGTGGACAGGTACGGTTGGACTCAATCTCAAAGGTCTTTTCCAACTAAGCGACTCTATGATTCATTCCCTCATGCATCCAGCAGTGAATTATAGGATGATGCTTTCTAAAACTCCAAAGCGAGTCTTAGAGAGTTTATTTGCCGGCATTTTTGCCTGACCATGGCAGGGGGGATGGAACTGGGCGTTCCTTAAGGTCCCTTCCAACACAAACCATTCTACGATTCTATGATTTCTGATATCACCCCCAGGTTATTTTATGTCGAGAAGCTGAGCAAAACGGTAAGGCCAGCATGGTTAAAACGCTCCCCCTTTCCCTGCTCCGTACCCGCCGCTGCTGCGAGTCCACCCAGTAGGCGCCGCCCGCCGTGCGGTGCCGCAGGAGCCCGCCCTTGGTCACCAGCAGCCCCGCCGAGCACCGCCGGAGCCCCGGCCCGCACAGCAGCCGCCCCCGCGGGGCCGCGCTGGGCCCGAGCCGCAGTCGCTCCGTGTCGTCGTCGGGGCGGGCGGGGAGCAGCAGCACATCCCCCGGCAGCACCACCTGCCCCACGAGCGACTCCGCCGCTACGCCCCGCGCCGTCGTCGCCATCGCCGCGCACGGGCAGGGCCCGCGCGTGCGCGAGGCGGGGCGAGGGGCGGTGCCGGGAGCTGAGCGTGCGCGGGGCGGGCGGGGGACGGTGGTAGAGGTTGCAGGGGTCGAGGGTGACGTTGGTGACCGTTGCAAGCACCACAAGGGGAGGTGGTTACCTGTTGCAGGGCCATAGCTGGAAGCCGGCACCGGTTGTAAGGGCCTTGGGGGTGATACTGAAAGTACTGACTAATAAATTCTCTAAGATTCGTGTTGGAGTTTTAGAAAGCAGCATCCTTTATTTCAGTGCTGGACGCATGAGGGAATGATTTCCATCAATCGTGTAACAAGATAAGAGCTATGGGCAGGATACATTTCCCACTTACATGCACGTGTATAAATTTTCCCAGAAATGTTACGCATATTCTCTTACTTTACAAGGACGCATTTTAATGTTATTATGAACTTCACAACAGCCAAATCTCTGCTTATTGGAGCTTTGGAGTCAGCTCTGCCTGACCTGGAGACAGAGAAAGACTGCAAACAGAGTCGATGACAGGAGACACATCTGTTCAGCACATACTGTGCTTAACAAAAGGTGTTATCATTCTCTTTCAACAGTGTCTGGAAAAACACTATTTGAAAAAAAAAACCATGCTATAAAGAAAACATGCTGTTAGAGGGGTATTCTGTCTCACTTCCAAAAATACAGTTGCTTACATGAACCTTAACTCTACTTTAGCTTAAATCAAAATGTTCTACTTTTTGTAAATATAACTACTTTTACCACAGAGGCAGAAGGGGGGAGACGGTGCCCGTTCCTGGGGCAGAGGAGAAACCTCATTGCTCTCTGCAACTGCCTGAAAGGAGGTTGTAGCGAGGTGGGTGCTGGTCTCTTCTCCCAAGTAACAAGCTGTAGGATGAGAGGAAATGGCCTCAGGTTGCACCAGGGGAGGTTTAGATTGGATATCAGGAAGAATTTCTTCATGAGAAGGGTTGTCAGGTACAGGCAGAGGCTGCCCAGGGAGGTGGCTGAGTCACCATCACTGGAGATATTTTAAAGACGGGTATAGGAGGTGCTCAGGGATACGGTTTAGTAGTGGACAGGTACGGTTGGACTCGATGATCTCAAAGCTCTTCCAACCAAACGATTCTGGGAGTCCAAGCCACTTCGCCCCGGAGGACCGCACCGCCCCCCCCCAGGGGGCGCTCGCGGCAGTGACAACTGCTTCCGCCGGCCCGGCCCCGCCCACCCGGGCCCCTTCTCCAATCGCGTGCGTTCTTGCGTTGCTTAGTGACGCAGCGCGTCAGGGGCGGTGCGTGCTCCCGCCCCGCCCCAGTGCGGCCGTCGCGGCGTTAGAACGGGGGGAACGGGGCGGACGGCCGGCAACGGCGGGCGGTAGGAACGAGAGTGGGGTTTGTGGCGGAGTCTGCGTCTCAGGGCTCCCGAAGCAGTGCCAGGCAGTGGGGATGGTCCTCGACTGGGTGGTCACTTAAGTGACAGAGGGGGAAAGGCCCGAGCCTGTGCTTAAACGGGAACTAGGGTGGAGGCTGCGGGTGAAGGCTTCAGGTGAAAACGGTCGGGATAAGGGGTTTTTGCTATCACCCTAAACTAAAATTAGAAGGATTCAAGATCTGACACACAAAAAAACCGAGACCGATTTTGTAGCTCAGGAGCCGAGAGTGGGAGGGTAGAGACAATGTGCACTTGCAGCCCAGAAAGGCAGCTGTTTCTTGGCTGCTTCTTAAGCAGTGTGGCCAGCAGGGGAATCTGCCCCTCTGCTCTGCTTGGCTCTGGTGAGAGCTCACAAGGAGTCTTGCGTTCAGGTCTGGAGTCCTCAGCACAAGAAGGACATGGATCTGTTAGAGCAAGTCTGGAGGAGGCCATGAAGATGATCGGAGGGCTGGAGCACCTTGCATATGAGGACAGGCTGAGAGAGTTGGTCTTGTTCATTCTGGAGAAGAGAATGCTCTTCCAGTACTTAAAGGGGGCTACAGGAAAGCTGAGAAGAGTCTCTTTGTCAGGTACTGCAGGGATAGGTCAAAGGGGAACGATTTTAAGCTGAAAGAGGGGAAATTTAGATTAGATCTTAGGAAGAAATGTTTTCCTGTGAGGGTGGTGAGGCCCTGGCACAGGTTTCCCAGGGAAGTTGTGGCTGCCTCGTCCCCGGAGCTGTTCAAGACCAGGTTGGTTGGGACTTTGAGCAACCTGATCCAGTGGAAACTGTCCCTCCTCATGGCAGGGGGTTTGGAACTGGATGGACTTTAAGGTCCCTTTCTATGATTCTGTTACACAGAGAAGTTATAGAACACCTTTGAACCTGTCACAGTGAGACAAGACTCAGTTCCATTGCCTCACTCAGTACAAGTGGATGCAGGTTCAAATAGAGATGTTTCCTTTCCCTTGGTTGGAAAATGTTGGTGTGCAAGAGTGGTCGGTAAGTGAACACCAAGCCAACACACCAGCCCACAATGCTTTGTCTGTGAAGCAGTTTTTAGCTAAGAGCAACATCCCTGTGCTTGAGCATCCACTGTATTTGCCAGAGCTGGCTCCCTGTGATTTCTGCCTCTTCCAAAAGATCCAGTCAGTGCTCATAGGAGCCCATTTTTTGTCGATATAAGATGTGAAACCTAAAATGACAGTGATCCTTAACAGCCTTTCAGAAAATGATCTGTGGAATTGCTTTAAACATTGGCAGCATCATACACAGCTCAGAAGGGAATTGTTTTGAAGGGGATCATAGCTGATTTTCTATATTTGTTAAATAAGAAGAGTTACAGGGTAAGTCTCAGCTTTTTTTTTTTTGTGTTTGACCTGATATTTCCAAGCAATTTCTGAATTACACGTGCCTATACAGTAAGGGGGATTTCAAGCATTTTTTCTGCAGTACTTGGTGTAACTAATCTATCGCTGGAGCTTTTAAGAACTAACCCAACAGTAAATTTAAATAATTTTCTTCTCTTAATTGCCAGGTTAATAAAAAGAGTAATGTCATATTCAGTATTTGGTGCCTGAGGCAATGATTCATAAACAGACTAATTCTGACATTGATGGCTGATGTCTGTCTGTTGTTAGTAGCTGTGAATGGAGTCTCAGTATCTGAAGAGATGCCTAGGAAGTTGCTTGACAAAGGGACTGGCAGAGGTTGTAGAGCACCAACCAGCAGATCCAATAGAGTATCTGGCACATTGGATTTACAACTACAGAAGAAACTTAGAGCAAGAAAAAAAGGTGCATCCATCTTGGGCAAAAAAATTCATGACAATGTAATTGATTCTGTTTAATCTCTCTTGTTTTTTTAATTGATTGCATATTATCTCTGAAATAGAGAACGTTGGAGAGAATTGAGCTGGAACAAGAACGGGAGGCAGTCCTGGCAGAACTGGAAATGTTAAGAAAAATGAAGGAAGAAGAGCTAATGATCCAGCAGAAACTTGAAGAACGTCAGGTTAATAATATTTAAACAGTAGACAATTATGTGATATATATATGATGCTGTGGCATCTTGTAATTCTCTACACTTCTTATATCGTTATAATGACTGTGATAGAAGGTGGCATACATCAAGCATTTTAATCTCACTTTTCTAAATGATTGGTCAGCATGTGGGAAGGAAAACTTACATACTATACAATAGAGTGTTATAAAAAAAATTGAAGGAGCCCTAAGTAAAAAGCAACCAATTTAAGACTTACATGACAATAACTTAAAATAAGTAGGCTATCTTCTGTAGTCACTTATGAACAAGATCTGGTACAAATAAGGCTAGAAATCATTGCAAAAGGATTTTTACATGCTTGCTAGGAGGCCTGGGAGTAATATCTAATCATTGCCTCAAGTTACTTCAGCGCAATAACAGTAACACAAAAAAAGGTAATGAGAATGTATACACAATTATAGAGCCCTAAAAATGGTTGGGAGTTAATGAATCAAGATTGCATATTTAAGCAGTATGTATAGCCCGATCCAAATAAGTGCCCTTTTCTTTCCTTAAAAACCTGAGCGATCTTTTGGCATAAAGCTATTTGAATCCAATACTACATGGACTTTAATTATGAGAAATAATGGTAACATCAGTTATAAAGCAGTCAGGTGAATTTGACCACACGTGTAGCAACTTCAGTGTTGCTGTGGCAATGGTGACATTATCTGCCTTGATTTTTTCACATGGCTGACTTCCACAATGTTAAAATCAGAAGTGTAATTTTAAACCTGTGCTGACCTTAATAAGTTCTAGGGTAAGACACATTCATTCTATTTAATTCTATTACATTTCTTAAATTTCAAATTTCCTAATTTGCAGACCAGAAGTTATGTGCATAAAGATTTCATGAGTCATTTGAAATTGTAAATGGAGGCAAGAATAGATGATTGCGTCTAGAGATCAGAGAATTGCATAAATTTTTTTCGTGTAAATTAGGGGAAAGATGTTGAACAATACTCACGTTAGACACATTTTTTAACTCACAATTTTGGCTGTAGTCACGAACTCAGGCATGTTTTAATTATATAAAGAAAGGGGTGTGAAAACTAGTTATTACAATATGACCGTTTGTGGTAATTGCTCACAAAATGCTGTGCCAAATAATGTTCTCCAGACCCTGATGTTGTTGAATTTGAACACTTAGATTATGCAATTTCTGAAGTTTTGATGCAATAGGAGTTAGAGTCGCAAAGAATAAACAGTTTGTATTATATATTTTCCATTGGAAATACGAAATGTTGCTGATGAAGGTGATTAGTTACATCGCTTACTGATCTTTCCTATAGATTTGATGCTGTGTATATTCATCTGTCTGTGCTAGATACTGTACAAAGCATCAAAGAGCTTAGGGCAAAATGTGGGAGATAATGAATATAGACTGATAAAGAGCATGCAGAATGAGACGTTATCTTAAGTGTACCCTAAGTTCAGTTGTCTATTTCTTCTTCCTCTTAGTAGTAAAGACTTTCTATCCATGTGAGACTAAAACCTATGAAAATGTTGAGTCAGATGATACTGGAAGAGCATTATGTTATTAACATTGCAGTTATGTTTTATGCTTCCTTTTTCATTTTATTTAAGATTCTGGTCATTAAATACATTTTAAGCAGTGGTGTGAGGAAGATAAATGTGGGGTTTTATCCTTCTAATTTGCCCTTTCCTACACTGAATGCACTGTCAGTTGGAACAAGAACGTGAGCGGTTGGAAGAAGAACGTGAGCAATTGGAACAGCAAAGTGAAGAAGATGAAATGCTGTTGCAGCAGAGAGATCAAGAGGTTAATCAGTGCTTTGAAAATACTCTTGATCAGCTGTCTTTTCCAGATGCAAGCACTAAATATGAAAAACAAGGCAGAAGCCCACGGATATTGAACTAATACGTAATTTTAAAAAAAATGTGAAAATAGGGGAAGAATGTCTAACACTTTACTTCCAGTCTGGGTTTTATGCCTGAGTTTTGGTTTGTTCTTGTAGGTTTATTTAGTTTATATCTAGAACAGAGCATAAATTTATTGCAAAATTTAGCATAAAGTAAGCTTAGTTGATGCTTTCACATTCCTTGATGGCATTTATGAGAAAGTATTGTAACTTAAGCACGCCTAATTTAAGTGTCTAGACAGTAGTGTTTTACAATGTGTCAGTGCAAAGTCCATTTGCTGTACCTAGAAAAGGAACTGTGGTTTGGAATTGGGATGCTTCTTGATTCAGAAATCCTCCTGGTGCACAAGAATTTATACTAACAAAAGAGAGTGTTATATAGATATCCATGCAAATGTGAGGTCTTTTGATGCTATTTTAGTAAAAATATGCAATTGTTATTGGCACATTTACCTCAGTAAAGCTTTTAGATGTCAATCTCTGTTAAATTTGTGTGGAGCCCATCATATTTTAGTTATATGTATGTTTTTAGAGCACTCTTAAAATACCGACAGAGCATAATTGTAGAAAGATGACAATATGAAACTGATAGAAAAAAATATGTAGAAATTTAAACCAAAATTCCTGTTTTTTTAAAAAAAGTGAGAAAAATTGTCTTAACAAGCATACAAAGAACATACTAACACATTTGTACAGCAGGCATGTGTTCTCTTTATATTAATGCATAATGTCATTTCAACAGATCTGAAATGTTCTGTATAGATAATTATTTATGATATAGAATACTTTTAACTGAAAACTGGTTTTTATTACCATAGATAAATGAAGAGATGATAGCTGAAATCACAGATAGACCTGAATCGCCTACTTTAACCGAAGTTGAGGAGCAGGATGAGAATGGACAGAGTGAGGTAAGTGTTTAGAAAGAACAGGAAGATTATAAATGATTGATTTTTACAGGTTTGCTTTTCTGTGCTGACGTATCAAAGGGTAAAACTGTTGCAGTTAAGACTGATTTGGTTCTCTCCTGCAGTTTTACAGGATGGTATTTTGGCCACAACCTCCAAACTGCTCATAGCCTGTTCTCTGTTAGAAGTTAAGCCTTTCTAAAAGACTGTGTGCTGTTGGCTGACTAAAACCTGAAGATTTAAAATGCCCTTTTGTATTCAGATATGTTACAAATGAAACTATGAATATTCTCAGAGAGGAGGCAGCCTTCCTTTGCCATGTGAACAGATAGCCATATACAACACATACCAGCTCACAGAAGACGATTCCCTTTTGGGTGATTGAAATTATGTTTTTCTGTGAAGTCTGTTTTTGGTGCAGCAGAATGCAGTCTTGCGCAGAGATACCTGAGCAAACATTTAACATATAACATAAGATGCTAAAGGCACCCTGTACTCACTAAGGCTGGGACCTGCTGTGAATCAGGTTATCTGAGCCCCGCGCCATCTTGACATACTGCTTTCTGTATCACAACTATAGCTTTATACTGTAATTCTCAGGAACCTTCTGTTCACAGCTAATTGATTGATTGATTGATTGATTTTTTCCTTTTATATTTGTAAGTCTGGGGAAATGAGAGAACACGAATCAGCCTTCGTCTATTGTAAGGCATGGCAGTACATTTAAAAGATAATTCCAGCTCCTGAGAAAGCACTCAGCTTTATGAGTATTCACTGGTCGTAACAATATTGAGCTCTGTCTGACTTTTTCCAGTTGGAGTATTTAAAGTGCTATGACTTTAGACTTTGATGTGCTAGTTTTAGTACATCACTATTAGAAGCCTTTTTCCTTTATTAGCCTTAACAATTTGCTCATTTAATTCCTGATATCAGTAGTGTAATTCTAGCTCAGAATTTATATTGTGATGTTAATATGCTTTATGCTTAAGGTTACTTTAATAACAACCTGTTCTATAAGTGCTCTCTAACTATATTTATGAACATACTTACGACTCTTCTTAGGGTCAGGTTTCAACACCAGAGTTTTTTTTTTTTACTAAGGTAAAACAGATGAGTTCTCATGATTTCATATAGCCCCAATTTTTATATTTTTCGGATAACTACATATTAAAAAGTATTCTTGTGGCCTCAGGTGTATTTTATATGTCCTTAAATATTTGAATGGCTAAATCAGAAGTGAAAATGAGTAGTAAACTTACCTGACTCTTCTTATATATGCCATCTTCCAAGTTTACATGTCTAAAGTTATTTATATTTTGGATTGCATTGGCCTTTTGTGATGTTATTTCAGATTTTACAGTGATATATTTGTTGAACTAAATTACAAATTAAAAAAAAACCAATAAAACAAAAATATATGGACTTGTGCTATTGAAACTGTACTGCTCTCAGAATCTTAAGACTTCAGCCAGACTCGCTAGATTTTATAATGAAAGTCTATTGATAAACACCATTGTATTTCACTGAATAGAGGAATATGTTAATCTATATATATATCGATGAATACAGACTTATCTGTCATGTGAGTTTGTTCTTTGTCATTCTTCCTCTTTTTTGCCTTTTACAAAGTTTGATTAAGGCTGGCAACTGATAGAATTTCTTCTTTTGTTTTTTAGAGTGTAACAGATCGAATGTCAGAAGCAGAACAAGAAAGTTCCCAACAGATCTGAAAGTAGTAAATAAATTTTCTACTCATTACTTGCTGATCCAGAAGTGTAATATCTTAATTTGTGTATTTTATATATAGAACTGTGTCCCAGCTGAGCCCAAATCCCTGGGGTATATTCATCTGTCTGTGCTAGATACTGTACAAAGCATCAAAGAGCTTAGGGCAAAATGTGGGAGGTAATGAATATAGACTGATAAAGAGCATGCAGAATGAGACATTATCTTAAGTGTACCCTAAGTTGGCAGGTACAGAATGGGGCACTTGTGGTTCCCTGCTGGCCCTAGGGCAAAGGGAAAGGGAAAACAATGGAGCGAGATTTGTGGGTTGGAAGCTAAAACTAGAACAGCTTTAATGAAGCTGTTTTAAGGAAAATACTATTAGTAAGAAAATAATGGAATATATACAAATATACAAAGCAGAATTCCCCCATGACTACATCACTACTGATGCTGCAGAGCACACATAGGGAAAGTCCTGGACTGGACTCTGTGGCAGATGGGAGCTGGCTTTGGGAACGGTGTTCAGGGATTCAATTCAGGAATGCCCAGATCAGGACTGGGGCAAATGGACATACAAAGTCCTGACTGGATGTTGTCCGTTGAGGAAGTGGGCTTGACCCTTGTGATCCCTAAGCTTTATACAAAGTGTGACGTATATGGGATGGAATGTTCCTTGGTCAGTTTGGGGTCACCTGTCCTGTCCGCTCCTCCCTGCAGGTGCCACTTGTTTTCACACTTTCACTTATGGCATTCCACCAATTTGAGGATGGCCCTGATTTCTGTAGGAATAAGTGTAAGCAATGGCCTTTCTGCACACCAGTGCTCCGTTACTTTGGTGATAACTATAAATATTAAGCATTATCACTTCTAGAGACAGACACTGTCTGAAAAACATGTTAATTTTCAAAAAATGTAGTTACTTAGAAGAGGCTTAGGTGAAAAGTTAGGGAATTGGTTCTGCTTTAGTTCAAACCAGAACAAACTGATTTATATACCTGTTGTTTCAGTTTCTAGCTTTCTGGGTGTTTGTATAAAGTCTGATTGTTCTGACATGTGATGCTTCCTTTTTGTTCTTAAACCATTGCAGCTACCACGGCTGACTCTGAGGAAGAAAACTGCAATCACAATGAAAGCAGTAAATATATTTTCTACTTATTGCCTAATCATTCTTAAAGTGTAACCGTAATATAGCTATAATTCATTTGTCAAGATTATTTTGGAGTAGAAGCTACAATATGATAATTTGAATAAATATTAAAAGAATAACAGATGATTGAAAAAGGATTTTCTGAGAATTTGAATGGTTTCTGAGAGAAAGAGGGAATGCTTTTCAGATTACAAGATGGAGAGAGAGTTCTGCACATCAAACTAGATGTAAAAATCAAATCAGAAGATTTTCCAGTTTATTTGGAAGAGATAGATAGAACTCTATGTGACTCAGTAGACAGATGTACTAAAAGATTTTGTCTGTGTTAGAAATCATGAGGTGCTTTTTGTAATGCTAGGTGTTTGCTCTAGGCTTTATAATAACCTTTTCTGGTTGTTGTGTGATAATAGGTGAGCTTCAGGTGTCTGCGTATCAGTTTTGATAAATCAAGCCTTAAAATAAGCTTTTCCGCATTTGTCTTGAATTTGCAAGTCAATAAGTTACATCTGTGTTGTCTTTGTTAAATACCATTATTAGTTGTCAAAACTTTGTTTTTTAAAATTTAGAAAAATGTTTAGTTTGATCCACATTTTTCTATAAAAATAAGTTTTATAATCCTTTTATAAGAACACATTTCTATAATCACGGATATCTTGGTCCATGTTGTAAGAACGTTGTGTGTCTGTTCATTATAAAAGAAAAAAAAAAACACCAGCATTAAGAAATCCTACACTTCTTGGCTAAAATGTTATCTTCTAATAGTACAGGTTAGTTGGACAATCAAAATTAAGTCATTTTTAATACTGCATAATGAAAATGCTCTTTGTTGTAAATCCAGTACACAGTCAGTGCATTCACTGCATTCTTCAGTTTTGGGATGAATGAGATTTTTGGGATAATTTTACTTTAATTTGTTTATATTATAGCTCGCTTTAAGGGTTTTACTATCACTGGCAAACTATTCTATACACCCAACAGGCAAAGGTCAATCATTTAATAGTTTTCTACTCTAAATAACTTGTTCTGTTTCCTGTAGCCTATAGTAGGCATAATCCTTTCAAAAAGGTAAGTACTATTGATTTCTGGTACAGTAATTTATTATTTTCCCCTCAAAATAATATAGATATTAAAAAGAACCCTGTTGCCCTCTTCACTGCCCTGTTACTTTTTTGATGCTGTTAATTGATGTCTTACATGAATGTCATTAAAAATCAAAAGAGAAAAATGTCATTTTCAAGGTATAAATACTTAGGAAGGTTTGTGTAACTTTGTTCCACTGAAAAGTGGAATTACTTCTGTGATCAGATGGTCAGGGTTTGCTGTCTACATTTATTCTGCATTGATATAAGCTTCCAATTTCTATGACAGTCAAAACCTTTCCTGTGGAATGAATACATCCTTATGGTTGATATTCCAGTAAGTTGGTTTTGTAACAGTTTATGATTATTTTTATTAGAAATAGTTAAAATATCATTTTAGGTCTGCATTTTAAGATACTACAGTTATAATTGCGCCTATTATGCCTGTATGCACAGCAGCTTCTTGTGCCAATGTCAAAGGGATGAAGTAACTGGATTGATAGATGGCAGTATCTCTTTTGAGCCAGTATGTATACCCGAATCTTGTTATTTAGATTAAAATTTTCAAAAACTCATAAGTAACTTGTGTCATTTACATTTTATGTCAAGTCATGTTGACTATGAATATTTCAGCCTTCATATTTAATTAGGAAATATTTTCAAGTTATAAGACTATTTTGAAACATGCTAGTAAATTCTTCTAAATGCTACATCCACCATGTGGCTCGTTTTTTCTATGTTTTCATAATATTTGTATCTTTGTTGGATTTTGTTACATGTGTGTCCACTAGGGTGCATCCTAAATAAACAAACTGCTGGCCCCATGAAAACTGCAGCTTTTGTTTGTCATTTTGTTTCAGCTTATTTTTAACTATGACTTTTTCTTTGTGATCCTGCAGTTTGTATTCCTCATTTCTAGATAGGAAATTAATTTCTGGGTGAACAATTTTATCAGAAAATTGCTCAGCAAGGGTCCAAATAAAATGGTAGATTCCAGTTTACCAATTCCTTTGCTGTTATATTACGTACAGGAGACATAAGTTGCTCAAATGTTATTTATTGGAATTCCCATTTTTTCAGTATTTGATGTGTGTAGACCTGGTGCTTTGATCATCTTCTACAGTTTTATAGGCATTCTTATGTTGGATAAAAAGGTAAACAGTGCTTTTTTAAAGTGCAAAGCAGCCTATAGGTAACTTAGAAATGTAGTTCACAACAATGATGACTTCTGCTTGGATATAGAAGCCTGGAGGGAAGTTCAGGCAGATTAAAATCATCTTTGCCTTCTCCTTCTGAACTTTAACCTTTTTTGGAGCACAGCAAGCTAAAGCCTGGAGCAGGAAGAGAACAGAGGAGAAGATACTATCTTATTTTGACTGCATGTGGTGTGATTTCAGAAGTGTTAATACAGTTTAAACTCTGCATAAAATCTAAAGTTGTGTATTGACAAAAAAGGCAATTACATAATGTAACTTCAGCTACAGATTACATTCCCTTTGAATACAGTTCTGTGGAATGAAGAAGATGGAATTCAGAGGCAAATGATGGGAAATATTGATGAAAATAAGATGCTAAATACTAACTGAAGATTTATGAAATTGTTATTTTTCTTTTCTTCAGAATAGGAGCAGACTTATTTAGGCTGTTATCAGACCCCATGTACAGACCCTCCAAAGAATGTGCTGATAGTAACGTGCCCATTCACAGCTGTTCTCATTCCAGCAATACTGAAGGATAAGGATGAAAACAGATATGAAGCCCAGAATAGGTCAAAAAGAATCAGATTAACTATCAGTCTCCTCACAAAGATGGAAACTCAGCTCTGCAATGCAAGAAGTTTTCCTCCTACAAGGAGAAATACATGTTGCAGCAAGCATGTTTTAATGTTTCCTTTAGAAGAATAGGCTTTATTAAGTCTGCAGTTCCCTTTCTTATGATGGATGATTTCCTTCATAGTTTAAAGAAACTTAACTTATCTCTTTGTAAGCAAAAGCTTTATACAGTAATTTGCTAATGGTAATGAGAGGTGGATGAATTAGTCTGAATTAAATGTAAAACTGAATTCCTGAACTTTGCTAATACAGTTTGCTCATATTTGAAGTCAGCTATTAACTGCTTTACTTCTATGAAGTTTTTCCTGTACTTAAGTAAGAAAAAGAACAATGTTGTCTATTGACTACAGCCAGGAAAGAGAGTCTAAAACCTTTTATTTGCTGATAAGCATTGATCGAATTTTTAAAATATCTTACCAGTGCACTTGTCTGATGGTTTTTACTTTTGTTTGTTTACTGGTGTTACAATTATAAACCCTCATTCATCTTTGTGCTTTATGCTTAGGTATTTGTTTCAATTCTTATGATGGAAGAATCTATATTATTATAAACATTTATGTAGGTATTATTGGGCTAATAGTAGTGGAAGAAATGAAAGGTAGAGGAAAGTACTTTTTAATCAAGCTGTCACAGCGTAGCAAATGGTTTAAGAAGCAGAGGACCGATTCACAGAATTTGAGAGCTCTCAGCTGTGCGTCCAACTCAAACGCTGTGGGTCTTCTCTGTTAACCTGCACCTCATAGAATCATAAACCAAAATCAGTGTTTAACTTAGAAGACAACAATTCTTATTTCCTGCTATTTTTAGTTTGAAATAAGTTACTCTAGAGGATGCCACATCATGAAAAACTACATTCACTAGGGCCTTTGTGGAGATGCTGAGGGCTTCCACTTTACCGTCAGTTGCAGGGTAGCCAAAATCAATGGCCATTTTGAAAAAAATTGAGATGGACAGTTCCTTAGGTTAGTCTTTGGACTATATGGGCATGAGTTAATTGAGGGGGAGGTAAAAAAAAAAGTGCTGAAACCATTTTTTTTATTAATACCAAGCATGGTTGTACTATCACTTGAAAATAAATGCACAAGCCAATGGTTAAGTAATGTAATAAGCAGAGAAGGTTGCCATTAGCTTTGTGTTGGTAACTCTTATAAGAGTTGATATCTGTTACAAAGGCTGTATTGGTGTCTCATTACTGACACAGAAACAGGTACTTCACTAAAATCAAAACTCTTCACCATCATTTTGCATCTGGCATAACTTAGAACCTCAATTTACTTTAAATGATGATGTGAAGCTTGGGTTTGATTTAGAAAAATAAATGATACTTATAAATATCATACCAAAGTTATCTGAATAATCTTATCCTCTCTAAGGAGTATTTAGAAGGTGTAAGTATCTTTTACAAAATAGACAAGATATTTTGCCACTTTCTACATGTAGTCATTCGTGGATCTCAACAGAAGTTGCTATTATAAAGGATTTTTTTCCATAAACTTGGGAAAATAAGTGTGAAAAATATGTGATTTAAGTCTAACGCAAGAACAAGTTGGTGTTTGGGTTCAGCAAACTGTTTTCTGAACAAAAGAGATTATTTCACTCAGTGGTTCCTCTGTAGTTTAGATGTAGTCTAGCAGATTCCAGATAAAGAAATTAGCTTTTTCTGGGGGAGGAGGAGAAAGTATGTCTGAACTTGATCTTGATTAGTCTGTTTTTCTTAATGAACTGAATCATATTTTCAACTCTATAATTGGGCTGATTGTTGTTGTTTCCTTTCCCCCAAAAAAATCTGAAATCAGAGATCAATTGCTGCATGAAGGGTGGGAGAGAGGAACGTTGTCCAGATAATAAATCATTCCTATTGCAGCAAAGGGGCAGCGCAGCTCCCCTTTGCTCAGTTTCAAGTCACATTCCTGGGAGCGTGTTGGGCTTCTCCAATCATTCTGCTGCATTTCTACTCCACCTCCTGAAAGTACTTTCTTCCAGAAATGACTGGCTGCATGCAGACACACCTGTATTTGATTCATTATTATCTTAAGCAATTGCGGTTTTGCCACTGATGTGTTTAGTAGATAAGTTTAAAAAATGCTGTTTATTTAGCTGATAATTGTAATGCTGGAAACAGGATCTGTTGTTTATTTCATTGTAAACCTAGCTGCACTGAAAAGTTACCCTTAGGCACTGACAGCTGAAAATTTCTAGGGCTAGGACTGCTGTGAAGTTCTGAGACAGCTGTTCTTCAACATTTTTTCAGTGGGCATATGTTTCGAAGGGGAGGCTATAGAAAAATGCACCACTATTTTGTTTCTCACTTGGGCTTGAGTTAAGTGTCATTGTATTTGCTTGCATTTTTTAATTATTTAGTTTTATGACTAAATATGTTGAACTCTTATTTACCTTGCCTTAAGAAACAAAATTCATTTATTTACAAATCTGCAAAAAAACCCCCGAAGCTTTTAGTTTGCTTCAGAGCAAAGGATGTGGAGAAAAAAAACAGTCTCTTAATGAAACACTGATATTGTGAGTATGTCTGCAAGCCTGAGATCTGTTGTTGAGATTGAAATTTCCCATTCCGTATTCCATCTGTGAATGGGAACCTGTAGAAGTGTTTGTGTGTTCTGGTTACCGTAAGCATTTTTGTCTAGTACCATTAGTACCAGTTATTTGTTTAGTACCATGACCAACCTATGTTGGTTGATGCTACATACCTTTCCTCCACTATCCAACTTCACCTGTTTAGGCAGATATCTAAGAATATTTTTGGCTGTGTATTATTTCAGATTTGTTTATCTGGAACTGCTAAATGACTAGTTGCAGTGAAATCTTTCAGACCCAGATGAAAGATAACGATGTTTGCTATTTGCTAATATATTTGTCCAGGTGAAGTATGTGAAATTGCTACTTGAATGGCTGTCCTCCCTGTCTGAACCAACATAGTCAGGTTGGGGGATTTCTGAAAGAGGCGACCGATCAGATTATTTATTAGAGTCAGCAGTTTCCTGCAGATCTCGGGGCACCAGTATTTGAGCTCTGTAGCAATGCTGGTGGGGAGCATTTCTGAAAAGGCTGTGAATAAACCATGGATAGGCATCCTGACTAAAAATGTTGCTGGATGTATGTTGTATCTTTTTCTCCAGGTAGCCATAGAAGCCTAATTCTGGAGCTCAAGCATTGTGCAGTCATTTTCAGCCATGCAAAATGAATATAAAATTCTGCTATGCATTATTTACTAGATTAGTACAGAGTGTGTAAGTAGCTATGTTTGCCTGTATCAAGAAGTTCAAGTATGTAAATATTTTCACTGTGAGCATAGAAGGAGGTACATCTGCAAATATTGGTTATTGTCTCACATACACTATGCATATAGGATAGACATGAAGGTTTTTAGTCACTAAGTGTTTCAGAAAAGTAATTGCTGTTCTATAATGCATGAAAGAAAAGTCTCTTCTGGCATTATATACTTAGAAACCATCAAAAGTGTCTGAATTTAACTTAATGTTCTTTGTCAGTAAGCCAGAATTTACGAATTCCACAACTGTTCTTGCAGATAGGTTCCTGAAACCTGACTTCATGTACTAGAGTCAATATTTGTTTCAAAGTCCAAAGGCTACCTGTACTGTAAACATCTATGAAACACTGCAGCAAAACCTCTTAGGTAATGGCTGTTTAAATGCATCAGTCTGTTTCCTAAGGTACTGAGGAAATCCTAATGGTTTACGTATATACACTAATAATGTCACAAGGCACATGAAAGCGGAAGATCATACACATCCCAAGCTGCTGGAAGACAGCTGCAGTTCCCTAGCCTGACTGTTTTAGAGATATGGATCTACAGCTGAAATGGGATTTAGTCTGGACAGGTGATCAGACAATCATTAACATCAAGGAGTCCTCACTATTCCCCCAGAAGGGATCTGCAGCTGTGTGTGTCTGCTGGGTGGTCACACCCCTTCCAGTTGAAATTAAGGGTTACGTTTTTTACAACCTGTAACCTGCTGACAACCTGTCCCCAGAGAAACAACTGACCACAGCAATTGGATAAAATATCCAGCATAGATGATTTTCTGTAAGGTTAAGGGAGACCATTTCTAACTGAAGACTTTCCCATTCCTGTCCAAGGCATAACTTTAACAATGAATGGGTTAGTTTATTAAATTGAGCATAATAGCTTATGAGCAAAAATGATAAATCTGTAAGTTATGCAAACTGAAAATACTTTTTGCTGTGTGAGGTGAAGATGGAAGAGGGCTCTGTTCTTTTTCATTTACCCCCTCATCACTTCTGGAGGACCCAGGGAATTAGTGATTCAGTTGTAGCAGGGCTCCAGTTAAGGACATTACAGAAACAAATGCTTGTACATTGCTCTGTAGAACTTATAAATTAAGCAGGAAAATCTGCTAAAGGCAGAACTAATTATATACCAGTATGGTTTAATGCTGTTTAAATGAAGTAATAAAAACCAATCAGTGTAAGGGAAACCTTAAGCTTTAACTAATCTTGCCATTTTTCCACCGTTTCTGGTATAACACTGCTAATTTATTAAGACTGATTAGAAAAAGAGGGCTTTTATTTGTCATTGTTATACAGGAAACTGAGGTATCTATGAAGTGTTAAAAATACCTTTGTTTGTAAATAGCTGTTTAGTTTACAGAGCCTTGAGGAATGATCTTGGTGTTGAGACATAAACAGCTAGGATTTTTATTAAGTGAATAAACCAAAACATAAGTAGTATTCAATTCCACCTGGTGTCCCAGTTCTGACGAAGTAATGCTCCTGATGAAATTAGTACCAAGACTCCAGCTGATTTTAATGAAAGGGAATTCAACCCCCAAAGTAGGTTTAATTATTTCCTAAGAAGCAACTCAAACTTGCTACTTCATGTATAAGTCCCTGGCACATGTCACTTCATGGCCGTGAGCAACCCGTTCAAGCTGGTCCTGCTTTAAGCAGAGGGCTGGACCAGAGACAATCCAGCCTCAAATATTCTGTGATTCAATGACATGTCGGAACAGAGAAGTTAAGGTCAAAGTCATCGAAGAGGACACGCACATGGGAGAGAAGCAAAATTAATTACTTTTTTTGATGTTGGTAATGGAAAGACTTATTAGGGAGTAGAAGGGAAGGCAGATGGGAGATACAGCAGAGTGAGGCTAAAGTAACTGTGGAATAAGTTACCTAGAATGCACACGAAGACATTGGTGTGAGTGGAATTGATATTCGCTCAAAAAGATACCAGAAAATTCAAGAATGAAAGAGCAGAGTTGCTTATGGTAGTGTGCAGAGGTTGCAGGAGGTTCCATACTCCAGAGAAGGAGAAATGTTATGGGTGAGTGAAATTCTGCACCTGCATATCTGAGAGGCCTTGGGCCACTCTCATTTTCAGGTAATAACAGAGACAAGACTTCTGAAGCAGGTGGGAGTTCCGTGTTGAGTCTCTGATGTTCAAGCTTTATTGCTCTGACCAGGCTTGTCGTTCTTCATGCAAAAGAAATAAATCCACTAATCAAACAAAACGTCCACTTCCCTTCAACCAAAATGTACAGGCCAAACCCAGTCTTTTCACCAAAAAACCCCAAAGATACCATTGTGAGGGTTGCATAATTTAGTGCTTATTTCCAATAGAAAAAAGATGAACTGCAGTAACTTCTTCAAAACGCACTGTTTGTATTATATGAACTACTACTACTAAATAGCACAGATGAAACTAGTGCTAAAGTTGTTTTCATCAACACATGGAAAAGTGTTTTATTTCCACTGGTGTAAATTAGGAGTAAATTCCTTGCATAATTTTGTAAAGTGAGAATGAAATAGCAAGATAAGAAACTTAAACTGTTAGCCCATTAAACAGTTAACTTTAGTAAAATAAAGTCTTATCTGATGATAAAGTTGAGAAAACAAAACAGAAGTAATCAGGAAAACACTTATTTTTATGCATGAAGAATTTCTATGTATAGTTAATTAAGCATGCTTGGGTCCTTTGATGATAATAGAACTGCTGTTTTAATTTACTATGAAGTGTATGCTCTCTCCAGATCAAGTCATTGTCCTTTGCATTTGAAAGTGTGGTGAGGCAGACAAATTGAACAGCTTAAGCAAGGGTTTTCCCATGACTGATTTTAGTCCTATATGAGTTCCTTCGGAGTTCTTCAGGGTTCTTGATACTCTAAAGAAGTCACCTAAAAGTTACCACAGTGGTGAAACAGTATCAGTGAATGTGTCTAAATCTGGACTGCTTCCAGTGAAAACATTATTCTTCTGCAGCTGAAGTGAGGATGACCAGATCTTACGGATACCTACTTTCTTCCTTCCCTCCCTTCTGCTGTGATAGTTGGAAGTGTTTTAGCTCAAACTCATTTTCTCATTTCTACAGATATCATTCATTCATGTAGGCTCCACTCTCAGGAGTTTGTAACATAAATGGCACATCAGTAGAGACTGTAGGGACGTGGAAACAAGTAAGTGAAAGGAAAAAAAAAAGAAGAAAGGGAAATGGGTTTTAGCTTAAAGGATATAAGGAAGACAAAATGAGAGGAGAGTAGAGGAGAAAAGCCGATAAAGGGTAGGAAAGGAGAAAGTGAGCAAGTAAAACAATCTGAAGAGAATATGTCATGGGAGGCTTAGTGTCAAGACAATTTAACAGTCATATCTATCTAGAGAATTGGCATCATCAACAGCAATCATTTTCATAAAATTCTTCCCTCAGTAAATTTTGTTCACTTGATTATTTCCAGGGCTTTCTCAAGGTTGCAGTAAAACCATGCCTTCTGACAGCTGGTAAGCGGTCTGTGAATGAGAAGGGGTATAGTTTTGCAGAACTGCTATAAGTAAAAGTAAGCAAAACTATAAGATGGTGTCAAATAGGAAGACTCTTACAGTTAATAGATTGACATTGCTATTCCAGTGGTTGGGATTGGCATTGTAGTCAATATGAATGAATACTCAGAGCAATACAGAATGACAGTGTTATTTTTACATCTTGATTTTCCTGTCTTTAACCTCATTTCAAAGCACAGGAGTCATACTGATTGAGATGACTTTGCCATTAGGTATCTTCTAAGTTAAGATCATAGAATATAGTCAAAAGATATTTAATACAATGCTGAGCAATATACACAGTATGAAGAGATTTGCAGAGAAATTGGCTTTCTTAGGGCTCAAACCCCCAAAGCTGTTGCTTATGTCAATAAAGTTACCAAAAAATCTGGAAGCTGATGCATCATTATCTATTAAATTGACTAGGGAAAAACGCTGATCTCAATCTTTATTTTACTATCATCTCATTTTTTTTGGCTTAGGTGGGACAATGACAAAAGCATGATGATAGCACATTATCTTACCTTTTTACAAATACTTAACAAGTCAAATTGTCTGGGAAGAGAAGCCAAATTAAATATTACTTAACTCTACAGTGATTTAGAGTTGGTCGCAGATGTCCTAGAAGAGAACATGCTGTGATGCTTCATGGCCACGTGTTGCTCTTGGTAGTAAAACCACAATTGGAAGCATTTCAAACTGGAGGTCTTACTCAAGTTATGTGAAATGCAACTATGAAGCATTTTCAGATTACAATTACCAGAGAGGCTACTTTAGTGAAGTATCAACCTGCAAAGGTCTCAAAGACCAAAGCATTTAACTAGCCAGAAGGGAGTCCAAAAAGAGGAACTGTAAAATCAAAATAAACAATGAGCCTGCTGTCATTACTCATGGATGTCAAATTACTTGCACTCTTCAGCATTTTAAGAGCTTGTATTTTTGTTATTTTTATATGGGGTAAGAGGATTATGTGAGAGGTCTGTTTCTGCCTTCTTCTTAAGTGTTACCTTAAAAACAAGAATGTTGATTCCCAAGCTACAATTTTTGTCCTTAAGTGGCAGTGAAAACCAAGAAAAAGAAGAACCGTAAGCAAGAGAGAATAGAATGCACAGACAGACAGTGTGCAATGTTGTCTGCTTTTGCTGAAGGATTTTTGCAGAATCAGAATACAAACTGTTATATATACAAAATTAGTTTTTATCAAAGGTTTTCATCCATTCCCATTATATCTTTCTGTAGTTCCATAGAGAAAAAAAAATTGCATTTAAGAATGAATGCTTATCACCGGTGTTGTTTTACTTTGAAAGTTAATACAATTTTTGAATGTTACCCATTAACTAGGGTTAATATAATTAGTTACTCTTTGGTCTTCTATTTTATTTACAAATTGTATTTTTCTAAGTGGTGTTAATGCGTAATTTATTCAGGCTGGGATGGAATCTTGGTATCACTGGAGTGATGACAGTTCACTAGAGAAAGCTGTGCCTCATAGTGTGTATCTGATGTTTGAATTCTGCATTTTTAAGTGCAAACAGTGCTTTTCATTCTATGAAAAGAATTCTGTACAACAGAAAACCAAGAAAATGTCTGAAATTAAAAATTCCATGCTGATGATAATCAGAGAAGGGCCAATGCAACATCAAGTTACTGGTGAACATTCACAGGCATTGGTTATAGTTTTCAAGAATGTAGGCAGAAAGTGAAAATTCTAATAAATTATTATATAAATGTGTAGTGTAGAAATTTGAATCCAAGAGGGGGCATATAAAGTGATGCTTTAAAATAATACTGATGAAGGGTTTGAAGTAAACTAAGTGACTGAAGATTATAAGGACTGTCAAAATTGCAAGGGCTATGGAACAAGCAGTATGTTACTCATACCAATCCAAGTATCTGGTACACTTTGCATGGTTACGAGAGCATGATTCAGTGTTCATTGAAGTAAAAGAAAATTTTTATTTTGGTAGGCCGATGATTTGGCCTGAGATTGAGACTAGAATGTTTCTGTAAAAGAATTATGAGTAATTACACTTTTTTTTAATGGTGTAGTAGTGCTGGGTATTTTCTGGATCTGCCCCATGGATATGTGCTTTTTTTGTATACTGAATTAAAGACAAGTATATGCAAAAAATGCCCTCTGTCTTCATACTTGTCATGCCATCAGCATATTCCAGACATGAGACACTAGAAGAAATTTTCAGCAGCAGAACTGAGAACCGAGTACTCAAATGTGGCTGTTACTGTGTTTCTAAGGGTTGTGGAATATAATAGGATAATATACAAAAAGAGAAATAAAATGGATCTGAATTAATAGAAGGGAGGACAGAAGAAAAGAAAAGCAAAGGCTGAAGGGAGAGAGCTGCATAAATGAGAAACACTCATCATGCTGGATCTTATCAGATGTATCGTCTCTCAAACATGCATAAAGAATGAATAAAAATGAAAAAAAATTTCAGGAGAGAATTCTACCTTTCAAGAGATGAAAAAATAGAAGGAAAATAAAGTTACATGATGCAGAGCAAACTTTTTCTAGCCTTTTGCTAGGACAGACATGCATTTACGAATTTTTTATCTATCCCACAACACAGAGTTGGAAGCACAACACAGATCCCAGAATCAGGGGAGAGATAAACTGAAGAAGCAGCTGACCTGAACTGTCACCAGCACTCCTGCATTACTTCATGCTCAGTTGAGTTGCTAAGATAACCAGTCTTGCACGGGTCGAATCCAGAATGTTTCCCAGAACTGAGTTAATTAGTGAAATATCCTGAAGTTAACTAACTCCCCTGCCAAGAAATGGGCTCTTCCATTTTCCTCACATGATTCTCTAGGCACTTTCACTTTTCCATATATAGGAGCAGCTCAGGGGCTGACAGATCAGGCTAGGTAGGGATACAGACTTCAGGCACATGCACACTCTGCATGTGTACACAGATGCAAGCACATGCTGAATCCACACACTGAAATTCAAGTCAGTGTAAGAGGTAATAGGTGAAGACAGCGATAGTCCTGCTGATAAAGAACCTTCTTCTTTAAGAGAAGGCACTAAAAGTAGAACTCTTCTACTACTGTTTATAGCAATCCATCAGGAAAAGCATCACAGTCATGAATGGACCAGTGGATGGTTTATGTGATTACACGCTAGATGATGAAGGGGCTTTCATGTTCACATCAGAGTCGGTGGGAGAAGGACATCCAGGTAAGAAACCAGCTGTGGCAAATGTGTAAAAAGAATAACATTTTCATTTAAAATGTTTTAAGAGTCTGAAGAAGAATTTATTTGCTATTAATCTTATGACAGAAGTTATCTGTAACAAGGTGCTGTTGTTTCCGTTGGACCATGTCCATATAGCCTATAGAACTGCTGTAACTAGGGTGCTTCCAACAGTGGTTTACGTGCTTTTGCAGATATATGTTCCACTGAAGAGGGCAGAGGGGTTTATGGTTGCTGCTCCTTCCTTTTCATCTGAATTTCCTTCAGTATAACTGTGGAGATGTTGCTATAGCTCCAAGAGACTCAAGTTTCACATATGGATGAGAATGCATACCTTGCTTCTCAAGTTCCATATCTTTATGGGCCCTGTATAACTGCCCTGCATATATGCTCTGCTCTAAAACTGTCACCCACGACAGGAATATCTCTAAGCAAGCTATTTTAAAGCCTTTAAAATCAATGATCCCTGGAGCTAGACATGGCAATCTGATGCAATATATGGAATTGCTTAAGCAAATAGTGGACAGTTATTTGCTAAACTTTATGTATGGTCAGCAGAGCTTAGTTCAGTTTTATTGAAAACAAATGTTCATCCACCATAAACACGTGCCTTATGTCAACAGCAAGTGTTCCCCCAAATGAGGCCAGGGGACAACAGGCTGTTTGATGTCCTGAAAAGTGTATTTATTTTAGAAGTTGATTAGGCGTCCTGTACATTTTTTTTTTTTCAGGTCTGTGCTCGTGTTGTATGAGCAAATCATAAATGAGTGAAATGACATAGCAGAGAATAAAAAGGTCACAGTGAGAATTCTATGTCTGCAATTCTGATACTCTTCTATAATATTAACATATTACTGAATCTCAGGTCCATGGCTGATGCAATTTAGTACAGCTCTGTCAATGTCAAGGCAGCTATGTCAGGTTAAGCCAGTTGAGGTTCTTTCTGATGTAACACAATCAGAAAATGGCAACCACATTTGGTCCTTGGGACATGTCCAATTTATATATAATCACATTCAGCGTCTTTAGTGCAATGTAGATTCATAGGAAAAATAGCATTGTACAATATGGTCCTGTTAAATTGTTGATAGTATTTCCAAAGATGACAGGTCACAATTTATGCTGTTCTAATCCTTATTTTTAATCCCCCTGCAGCAATAATAGATAAGTCGTAGAGCAGGAACAATTGAACCAAGTTCCCTGGTTTAGCTTTGTCCCTTAGTTCCCTCCGTTTACCATTTCTTTTTTTTGTCTTGTTTCAGAATTTGACCTATTATTCAGTTCTTGTTTGCATTCACTTCTTTATTTCTGAAAAACTATTGGCCCTCAGCAGGCCTTCTTTTAAACCTTGTGAGCATTGTTTTCCTCCTGCAGTGAATTATTGGTCAGACCTTTGAGAAACAGCATTGCCACTTATTGCATTTGTGCCCAGTCTCTCATCTTACAGAGGTTTCCAGGTCCCTAGGTGCTATGAGATGTGAATTGGCAATCCAAGAGGCTTGTTGTAGAGGGAGTAGAAAACTGACATTTGCTCAGACATTTTCAGGCCTGTAATGCTTATACTTTCTTAAACAGCCTAGGTTTCCATGTAGGGCAGTGGAAACCAAAATGCCTATGGCAAAAGAAAGATATAGGTTTCCCAGGTCAGGGGTGGACAGGTTGACAGTAACTAACTCTGTGTGGTCCTGCAAATTCTTGCTCCTGAGCACAGCCCAGCAATAGGAAGGACATGGATCTGTTAGAGCAGGTCCAGAGGAGGCCATGAAGACAATCCAAGGGCTGGAGCACCTTGCATATGAGGACAGGCTGAGAGAGTTTGGGTTGTTCAGCCTGGAGAAGAGAAGGATCTGGGAAGTACTTAGAGCAGCCTCCCAGTACTGAAATAGGCTACAGGAAAGCTGGGGAAGTGCTCTTTATCAGGGAGTGCAGCAACAGGACGAGGGGTAACAGTTTTAAGCTGGAAGACAGGAGATTTAAATCAGATACTAGGAAGAAATATTTTCCTGTGAGAGTGGTGAGGCAGTGGAACAGGTTGCCTGGAAAAATTGTGGATGCCGTATCCCTGGAGGTGTTCAAGGCCAGGTTGGATGAGTCTTTAATCAACCTGATCCAGTGGAAGGTGGGGTTGGAACTAGATGGGCTTTAAGGTCCCTTCTAACCCAAACCGTTCTATTATTCTAATAATAGGTCTTAGTCCTCTCAGCAATAGCTCTAGTTTCTGACAGCCAATGGATCACCCTTACATCCCAGCCAACCTCCCTGTTCCCTGTCTGTGGTTTTACAGGAGGGGTTTAGACGTGCCATTAGGTTTTTATCACCCAGGAAAATCTTGGCTATTTCTTAAAATGGGGCCCGGTGTCTGAGGCTGTAGTTGTGCCTCTCATGTTATCAGTAGCACTAGAATTTTATTGTATGTTTTGAGTTCCTCTGTTTGATACCAAATGGATAAATTTTGTGTTCTTGATGATTTCTCTTCTGTGTGTGACAGTATAATTTTCCTAGAGGGAATTATGTGCAGTAAAGATCCTGAACCTGAAGAAAAGATCTGTGTCAGGTGGAAATGTGAATGGTTCTGATTACATTAGCTGAGGACTGATGCTTTAATGGAGACCTCCTTCTTAATAAGAAAACGGGAGAAATTACAGGCTTATTTGTTTGGGTATACAGAGAACTGCATTTTACCTGTGTGATGTCTAAGAGTTGTGTGTCACTAAGCAGCCCAAATTCCAAAGAAGCAAGTAATAGCTGGCAATAATTAACACATAGGTATTACCTATGCTCCCCGAAGACTTTATAGAAGACTGTTTATTCCACCTCAGTCCAAATTCTTCAGAATCACTTGGGTATAAAATTTGGGACTTCCTTCTAGGTCTTTAATCTTGGTATTTGGTTGGGTAAATTGCAAGCTCTCTGAAGACTTACATGTGACAACTTCTGCATTTCAGTGTAATAAAAGCATGTAGATAGCAGCAAGGGGAAGAGAAAGATTTTTTTGGTTTAGATAGTTGTTTTTTGTCACTGCTTCATTTTGCTTTGTCCAGTAGTGTCTGTCCATGATGCACAATGATTTCACTGTGCTTTGCAAGGCATTGTGTGTTTCTCTGACCCACAATGTCTTACAGGTGCCAGACCACTTAGGATTAATTTCTTCCCCTATCTGTTGTGACTTCAAGTGGAATTGCTTGCAAACAGAATGTCTTTCATTTTTCCAGTAATTATCAAGGAAACTCCTCAAAAATATAAGAGAAAACATCTGCTAAAAGCACCCTCAGGTTTTTAACCACATTAAAAAAATATGTTTGTCTTCTGGACATCCACAGAAAAACAATCACAGAAGGAAAAAAACCCAACAAACAAGCAGCAAACACACCTCTTACCAGCAAGTTGATGATTGTGTCTTATCTAACATTATATATACTTAACAGTATCTAACATGGTATATAGTTAACAGCATACATACTACTTCAGTAAACTGTGTACTAAACAAAGAGAAAAGGTGTATAAGGTGTTTAAACAGTGTAGTGTTAATATTGAAGTATCACTGCAGTTATCAATTAGCACTTCTCAACATTATCTTTTACATAGGAAAAATGTAAGACAGCACAATTCAGCTGTTTGAAGTCTTTCTAGTGAAACTTTTCTTGGTGGAAAGCTTATTTTTTGATAAAAGCTCACAATAAGTAACTACATTTCTCAACTGTTTTGATTTTTTACCAGAAAACTGGGAATTGCTCAGTTTACCATATTTTGAATATTTAATTTCACATTCCAGTTTAAAATTATTTTTTCTGTTGATATAAATAATGTATAATTAACAATACCAAATTTTGTTTTGATAATCACAGTTTTTTAAGCAAATGAACTTACTTACCTTTGAAATGTTCAATATTTAAAATATTTACTACACCTTCAAAGTCAGAAGTGTGGCTTTACCTGTTTGTTGTGCTTCAGAGGGCAGAGATACTTATAATTAAATTTTCAGTTGTTACTGCTGTTCATAGATTTGTGTGGGGATGTGTGTCGAATCCACAAAACTGAATTCTTGGTGAGGTTCTGAAAACTTGCAGATGTCACTGGTTGTGTTTGTTAGGCTCTTATGTAGCGCAGATTCACATAATTTATGTCCAACTACCTTGAAAACGGTGGAGCTCCTTCTGCTTCTTGGAGATCATTTTTGTTGTTGAATGCCTGCTTTACTTCATAATTTGACAAGTGGGCATTTGAGAGTGGTTTATCGTCAGATCTCATAGACTCATATGTTCCTTTTATAGTCAGTAAGAGTTGTTTTACAGGTAATTGGCATCTCTGCCATAAGACTGGGTCTGTTGGATGATTTGGTTTCATGAAAAGAATTCATGGTTATCTAATACTTTCCTACTCAGTCAAGACATCCTCAGCCTAGACATCCCTTTTGCAATGTTTATCCTATTGGATAGTAACTCACTGCATGAAGGTGTGTACGAACTGAATTCTTGCCCATATTACATCACATTTTTAGATGATAATGCCTCACCAGAAGTAGTCCATTGTGCTTTCCCTCTTTCAAAAAAAAGAAGGAGCACAAATGGAAAGAAATAATGGACAACAATCCTAGAATTATAGGATGTCCTAAGTAGGAAGGGGCCCACAAAGATCATCAAGTCCTGCTCCTGTCACATTTAGCAGCAAATAAAAGAGCTAATAAGAGAAAAGCAATGGTTGAGATGAGAAATTTAAATAACAGGATGAAGGGGGCACAAAGCCTGCTTAGCTTTGCTAAAAATAGAATGCCTGGTTTTATTTTACACCAGAGACCTTTACTAATAGACATGCCTTTAATTGAATGCATTAATCGGCCAATCAGCTAGATTTCTCTTTCCATTCTTGATAGATATCTCTGATTGGGTCTGGTTGCACTAGGACTGCTGGTTGTTGCACCAACAGTCAGATATGACATGAATTGTCAAACTGATTTGTCTCAGCCTATTTTAACCCAAAGATATGCTATCAGCATAGTAGATTCAATTATTCTAATTTATTATTTTAATTGATTAAATTCTCTTGTTGCTTTTAGAGACCAATCTATTCTGACCTTCATACAAAGGTAATAATATTTCGTACAAGAACTCTGTAGACGTAGTAGTAAATGATGGTTCAATTTCCTTCATACCTTTTAAAAAGTTATCCAGTTTTCATCTAGAGGTTTGAAGGAACAAGGAATCCTGCATGCCTCTAGATGAATGGTTACAATGGCTGTTGACCTTTCAAGATTTTCCTTTTTGAATCTTTGTCTCTTTATTTTTCAGCTCTCAACTGTAGTCCATCAGACAAAACCTTTTCTCTTGACACGTAATTTTTAGGTTCTTAGGGACTGTGATCCCAGTGCCTGTAACAATTTCCTTCAGTGGGTTGCCTTTCCTTCAGCCTTTCAAAACTAGATTGAGCTTGATTGATTTCATCCTGTCAGACTTTTCTGATTTTGGGCCATTCTTCTCTGTTTGTCCTAAGCCCTTCTGCAGGTTCTTAACCTCATCTATGCAATACCATGACTCAAGTCTAGTATAGCAGTCTCACTAGTGCTATTGAATGGAGATAATTGCAGTTCTATGGAGAGCTGTTCATCTGGTTTTCCGTCGTGATCTTTTCAGAGCAAGAGTTTTGTAAGACAGGCTCTCGCCTTCTGCAAATAAAACCTGTGCTTTTTGTTCATGAATGTTTTCTCTATTATTCCTCCAAAAGGGAAGCAAAAAAGCTGCTTTCTATCTACCAGTATCCATGAAATACTGTAGATACTGTTCATGCAAAACTCCCCCATGAAAACATCCTGTTAGATCTTTGCTTATTGATTTCACTGCCCACTATATCTAATGCTCCCTTGAGACATTTCATGAAAGTTTTAGTTCATGAATTGATTTCAACCGCAGCACACAAAACCAGCATAAATTTATTCATACCAGGTAGGTGCCATGAGGAGAAAAGAGGATGAATTACTCATATGGGATTACCTGTACTGTTCTTGAATGTTTTGGAAAGAATGATTGTAATATCCCTGTATGTGCCATAAAGGGAACTTAGAAAAACATGAGACACCATCATCTAATGAAGGTGAGACATGCTTCATGTGGAGCAAAGGCAGAGGTAAAAGTTGTTCCTGGCACAGAAACTCTGGGTGATGAAAAAAAGTCTACAAAGCATTCCCAGCCACAGGGAGTTTATGGCAAGGCATTGGACTTATACTAAGAAGGTCATCCTATCCCAGTTGCTCTATTGTCCCACTCGGGTAATCAAAAAATACATGTTTTATCAATAATTTTTTCCTTATAAAAATGGAAACGTTGAAGAGAGCAGGCAGAGATACATTTTAATCACTCCTGCCACCTTTGTCCCGAGTCTTGCTAAACAAGGTTCATTTGGACTTCTACCTAAATTTCAGGAATCATGTTTTATTCCGGTTTGGTAATAATTGTCCCAAATTTGGTAATCCATGTACAGTTCTTGCAAGACTGAAAGATCCAGTATGGAATTCATCTGCTAATTGTCTTTTGTGTTCATTCTTTTTGTGTTGAAGTGGTTAATATGGGAGATAGGATTGTCAGGATCACATTAATTCTCCAGTCTTTGATTTGTCCCTCTTAGCTAAATAAAAATAAATGAGAATTTATTTTGACTTGAGGTTAAATGTATTAAAAGCCTCTAATGACATACTCTTACAAAACATTGCTTTCCCACAGATTGTGTTGCAAATAACAAGGCAGGAGATTAATTTGTTTGTCCATACTGCATGTTATGGCAACTTCTAAACGTAGTGTGAGATACCAGACATTTTTTAAAACAATAACTTTGAAGTATGTAAGAAAAATTACTACTTTCATGTGGAAGGCATTGTCATGGTGCTGCCCTTTTTTGTTCATTAGATTAGCTACATGATTTGGTTAAAATTCATTATTCATTAAAAAGGTTAAAAAAATAAAAAAAATAAAAAGAGAAAAGATTATTATGATAAACCTGAGCTGAAACTTTTTATTTGGGATGTGACTGAAGAGATACTCAAGGCAAACCGTGCTTGGTGACCCCTTCTTGCTGCTATGCGTGCTGCTCACTCCCCTCCCTTAGGTGCGTTGCAGGGATTATTAGGAGGTGGCATTGCAGGATGGCAGGAAGCAGTGAGTGGGAAACCTAAACCAGGCACTTAACTCTGAGCTGTGCATTACTTGTATTAATCTAAACACTTTCTCAGGCTTTACCGTCAGTGTTGGTCAGGTATAGTCTGACTTTCTGTTGGGGAGATGGAAGTTGATGGTGGAATTTCACCTTCTTGTTAGAATGCTTGTGATATTAGAGAAGGAGAAGGCTGGGAGTAAAGCCTCTTAGCTTATCAGGTAATTCTATGAGTAGCGTACTTTTTTCACATTTAAGTGCAGAGAACTACAGGTAAAGTTATAGTCAGTATTAGTCTGCACCAGTAAGCAAATTCCCCATTCTATTTACTGACTTTGCTTGCAGGATATTTCATGTCTTTGCTTTTAGCTAGCTTAAATACTCAAGCAATAAAAGAATTCTTTGCTGAAATACCTACTTATTCAAAGAGACACAAACAGTCCATGTTTTATATTGAGTGCTGTGGTTTTGAATCACAACTTTGATGTCTTGCAGATAAAATCTGTGATCAAATCAGTGATGCTGTACTAGATGCCCATCTCAAACAGGACCCGAATGCCAAGGTTGCTTGTGGTAAGTTGTTTGTTGCTTTGATTTAAGTCATCACCCAAACAACGTTCTTTTTTAATGTTTGTAAAGAACTTGATGCTATCATTTGCAAACTCATTTTTCTCGCAAACAATTACATAAGAATTAGAGTCTTCAAGAGAAGGAGAGATGAGAAGAAATAGTAGAAGTGTTTATAAAGACTCAAGCCTACGCAGGCTGTAGAAGGGTAGGATAGATAATTTTGGGCATGGACTGAATTTTCTGGAGAGAAATAAGTTTGGCTTAATTACAGTGGGTTTCTGAAAGAATATTTGAATGTTTTATTGAAAAGTTCGATTACTGTGTTTAATAAAGTACTGTTTTTTCAGTCCAAAACCCCATGACTGCTTGTGTTTTGAAATCTCTTCAACAAGAGTTGTGCCATCAACTCTCGGGTCATTACCCCAGTTCATATATTATGTAACTAAACCCCATCTTCTCATTCCTCCTACTCGGCCTGGAAGCAAGGTTTTGAAATAGTTGACCATTGATGCATTTTATCTGACCTCAGTTTGTATCTTTGATAAAATTAATTTGATTTAAAAATCACTGCTTAATGCTATATTTCCCTAAAAGCATATAATCATAGAATGGTCTGGGTTGGAAGGAACATTAAAGATCACCCAGTTCCAACTCCCCTGCCATGGGCAGGGACACCTCTCATTGGATCAGGGTGCTCAAAGCCCCATCCAACCGGGCACTGAACACCTACAGGGGTGGAGCAGCCACGACTTCTCCGGGCAACCTGTGCCAGGGCCTCCCCACACTCACAGGAGAAAATTTCTTCCTAATATCTAATTTAAATCTCCACTCTTTCAGCTTAAAACCTTTACTAATCATCCTATCCCTGCACTTCCTGAATCATGCTCAATGTTTTGACTTTCCCATTTGCAAGTTGGACATATTAATCTTTTCCTTACTTTCAGACATATGAAGAACTTGAAAAGAGTTTATTGTAGAAGGAGCTAATATTGCTAAAAGTATGTGTAGAAAGGACTTGTACCCCGTACATTTCTCAAAATCACCATCATAAACATAGTTATTTGTCTTAGTAGGCAGGGTTATTCTGCTCCTGTAACCCTGTTTTCATCTCTGTTTTCAGAGACAGTATGTAAGACAGGAATGGTGTTGCTCTGTGGGGAAATCACATCTCGTGCTATTGTGGATTATCAACGAGTTGTCCGAGATGCAATTAGACATATTGGCTATGATGATTCAGCTAAAGGTTGGTGGAAAAACTCATGAAATCCTTGAAGAGCAAGCAATAGCCAACTGCAAAACAGGTCTGTCACCACTTCCATATATGGGCTTTAACAGGCCTGATAAAAACTAAATATCCTGTGTGAAAGCTGCTTATGTGGTGCTATGTGATACACTTTCTGGCTTTATCCCAGTAAGTAGAAAGAAGTCATGTATTAGTTAAAACTGAAAAGAAGTAGGCACAATATACTTTGAACCATGATATTAAGCCAGAATAATTCACTTGAGCCACAGAACCTACTGCTCCTCCAAACTTGCAAGAACTCAAATCTTGGTTATTCACTTGGCAAGACAATTGATTCATCTTGGTGTGAGACAGAGGGAAGAAGAAACCTGGTTCATTTTGTTGTACCACTATATATTTGTGCTGTGGTAGGATCTAGAATTCCCAGATGTAAAGCAGGTTTTCACTGTGCAAGGTGTTCTGTGAGCTCTCAGCAACTCCTACACTGGTGAGTGTGCAGCCCAAATCCAGTTTGTGCAATGTACAAATGATAAAAAATACAAAATGCTTTATATACCAGACACATTTCACTTTCTGATTTGCCATGTATCTGTTATACATTACAAATATTCTGAGTATACAGTTACAGTGAAATGTACCTTTTAAGAACTTTTGGTTAAAAAGAGTTTTATCCTGCCATCCTTTAATTGCAATCAAATTTATAGGGGGAAAGAATATTATACCAGCACATCTACAGGATACCTCCACCATCAAGTAATGGTAGTGCTTTCAGAAAATGCTGGCAAATCTAGTATGTCATAAATCTTCCTTCTACCTTAACTGCCAAAAATCATAAGGGGAGATGCAGTGATGCAGTAAAAAACAGTTTCTATGCAGCAGTAAAAAAAAAGCTAAACCAAACAGTTGCACGCAGAAATATAATTTTTTTCTCTACATAGCCTACTTAGAAGAGGGTGAAGAGCATTCTTCAAGTGGATCATATGCATATGGACATGTATATATGTTTTATTGGCTGAATATGAGTTTTGGTCAGCAGCTGCCAGTAGCTATAGTTCTAGGAAAGGTTTGATTTTGAGAGAAGCAAGTTACTATAAATATACCTAGGAACAGGTGGAAAATTTTGTAAGTTTTCTGTAAGTCTTTCAGTTTCTTTTTAAAACCTTCATTTTTGTCTTTTTAATGTAAAGTAATTTCCCCCTTCCAGATTCCAAGCTGAGACTTGACTCTTGTTTCTTTTTGTGTTTGTGGCTGTTACACGAACTCACATGAGATTTAGGTGTAGACACTGCTTTGCATATATTACAAATAACGTATCAGAGAGCAGAACCTTCAGTTACCAAAAACATTGGCTCCTAGGAATTTATGTAGAGATTTTTAAAACTATATGTTTGGGAGAGGCTCATTATTTACTTTCTTGATGAGTTTCCTACATTTAACAATTCAGAATCTGAATTGTCTTGGCACAAGGTGGCAATGCAGGAGAAAGCAGTAACAAGCAATAAAGGCCACCCTATACACTCCATCCTCTCCCAAAGAAGGTTTCAAGTGTTGTATTGCCAAAAAAAAAAAAATTTAAAATATCAGTTAGCTATTGCGTTCTGAATACAGTATCTTTCAGAATGAAAAATTTGTCATGTGGTTCTGCATTTCTTTCCTTAATTGTGACAGAAAAAGCTAATTCACTGCTATTGTTTTGTTTTTTCCAAACAGGCTTTGACTACAAGACATGTAATGTTTTAGTGGCACTGGAACAGCAGTCACCTGATATTGCCCAAGGTGTTCACCTACACAGGAATGAAGAGGATGTTGGTGCTGGAGATCAGGTATACAGTTAAAACATCAAAGCTGTTTGAGTGGAAAATGTTTGCCCCGTCTTATTACCCTATTTTCTAAATTACAATCCATATGAAGATTTCCACACTTCCACCTTGGCCTACCCTAGAATAAAAAAACCTGCTTTTATTAAAACAGTTGGAAACTCTTTGAGCACAGTCTCATGCCCAATGTTTGTTACAGCACTCCATGCATGTCAGGAGAGCTCTGACAGTTTGTAGTAGCTGAGGATGTGTCCTTTAGAACTTGGCAAAGGTTTTTTGCCTATGTATTTCATGTTTTTATTGAGGAGCTTTCGATTCATTAGACCATTCATCTTGCAGCCAGACTTGTCATATAAGATGGAATAAACAAAGAATCTTTGTGCTTTCACAGAGCTCTTGAGATTTTACACAGCAAAAGAACAGGCAATGTTTCAACTGTCTTCAGCATTAGTACAAGCAAGGCAAATACGCCAGAGTACTTTTAATTCTCACTTATTGCAGTTATTGTAATAGGCGTTCCACATAATTAAGGCTGCCCAAGCCGCATTTCTATGAGCTAAATAACACATGTAGACAATTATGGTATGTTCCCAAGAGAAAGGTGCTAACATAAAAACTCCATAATCTGACTGATGCCAGTATGGGCGAGTTTGACATTTACAGTAGTTATCATTAGTAGTAATATCTAGTTTCTAACAATGCTGTTGAGAACCATAAATGGAGATACTGGAGTCCAGAAGCCAGGCTAATATTGTTCGAAAAACCCTTGAGGACTAAATTAAAATGCTTTTATGCTGTCATGGAGACATACTAATATATAAGATGGAAAGATATCTGCCTTTCTTTGGCACTTTGATGGCCTCCCTTCCCATGGTGTCAAAGTACCTTCTTGTCTTTTTTCTGTTTTCTTTTTTTTCCTATCACAACATACTCTGGATGAGGAGAAAGAAAATGCTGCTAACTCTATTTAAGAGAAGATAATCTGATGCAAGGAACATGACTGAATAACAGTAGAGGCCGTAACTAGAAGCATGTGGCATTGAAAATCTGAGGCAGATGAATGGTGTGTCCTTCAAGGAGTACTCACATCCCCTTCCACTGAAATTTCAGTTGCAAGTTGCGGTCTAAGGGTGTCTGTATTTATACATAAAAGCCTCTACAACATTTCCAGGCTCATGATAGCACCTTTCCTATGACAGAATAGTCTTGAAACTGTTTTGCTCCAACAGATTTTTTTTTTCTGTGAAAGAACATGTTTTTTTTCACAGAAATATCTCCCTTTTTTGTTCAGGTTTCCAGCTCAACCTGGAAACCTTCGGTCTTTCAGTGAAAAATTCTAGGAACGTGGTTTGTTTCTCATTACACTGTAACATGTTGGAGCCTGGTCTGAGTTGAGGCTTCTTGCACTGCAAGGTAAAAGAGCAGAAAGTAAACCTGAAGCTGCTGTTTACTCTTTGCTTCAGATGAAATCTCATTGCCTTTGGTTGTGGTGCTTTTAACATTGATTGATGTATATCTTCTGCTCCTATAGGGTTTGATGTTTGGTTATGCAACAGATGAGACAGAAGAATGTATGCCTCTAACAATTATTCTTGCTCATAAACTGAACGCCAGGTTAGCCGAGCTGAGGCGCAGTGGAGAACTTCCTTGGCTGAGGCCTGACTCTAAGACACAGGTAAATACTACTATGGATAGTCCAAATGTTTGAAAATGAACAGTTTTTCTTTCCAGAAATCTTAAAAAGGCAGCAATTGATGGTGTTAAGAGTATCAGGATAACCTACAAGTATCAGCATGTCCACTGCTTATGGTGCTATATCCTTGATTGTTGGAAAATTGTTAACCTGTATCAGAGTGCTACAAGCATTTAACCACCTACCCATGAAGAAACATTGGACCCATGAGACCTAAGTGGCCTGCGCTCATTGAAAAAGAGACAGGCGGTCCAAAGGATTTATCTTTATTTAGAGGTTCAAGCGGGCCTTTTTTAAGACGCACTGAGAGCTTAAATTTCTGAGTCTTGGGAAATCCCAACTGAAAGACACAATTTGAACAATTTCATAGAAAATCAGAATGTCCATATTGAGTCTTTTTGACAGAAGTCAGTATTGATAGCAGTGATCTTTATAATGTTAGCATTTTGCTACAATTATGCTCTTGGCATAGAGTAGGATGAAGTTTGGTGTGAATTGGTAATAACTTTTATATCAGCTTGGGTTTTTTTTCTCCCTCCTTTTCCCTATTCTATTCAGGTCACGGTTCAGTATATCCAGAACAATGGAGCAGTCATCCCAGTGCGTGTTCACACCATTGTGATATCTGTGCAGCATGATGAAAGCATTTCACTGGAGAATATGCGCAGAACCTTGAAGGATCGTGTGATCCAAGCTGTTGTCCCTGCAAAATACTTGGATGAGAAAACTATTTATCACCTTCAGCCTAGTGGACGTTTTGTTATTGGAGGGCCTCAGGTTTGTGCTGAATTATTTTGGAGCCTATATCAGCTTGCTTTCATCATTGGGCATGTGTCTTAAATGAAACACGCAGCTTTTTGGCATGCCTGCCCTAGGGTGTGAGAAGGAACCTGCCTGGTAGGAGATTTCACTGCAGTTCATAGAATCATAAAACCATAGAATGCCCTGAGTTGGAAGGGACCCACAAGGATCATTGAGTCCAACTCTTGTCCCTGCACAGACAACCCCAGCATTCACACCATATGTCTGAGGGCCTTAGCCAAATGTTTCTGGAATATTGTCAGGCTTGGCACCGTGACTGCTTCTCTGGGAAACAGTTCCAGTTCTCTGCCACCCTCTGGGTGAAGAACCTCTTCCTAATGTCCAACCTAACCCTCCCCTGGCACATTGTCCTGCCATTCCCTCGAGTGCTGTCATTGGTCACCAGAGAGAAGAGCTCAGTGCCTGCTCTTCCTCCTTCCCTTGTGAGGAAGCAGTAAACTGCGATGAGGTCCCCCCATCAGTCTCTTCTTCTCCAGGATGAACAGTCCAAGTGACTTTAGCTGCTCTTCATATGGCTTCCCCTCTAAACCCTTCACCAAGTTTGTGGCCTCCTCTGAACATTCTCCAGTAGCACAATATCCTTTTTATACTGTAGTGCCCAAAACTGCACACAGTGCACAGCAGCAGCCAAGGGTTTCTCTGCTGTATGCCAAAGTAACATTTGAGGGCAAGATTATATTTTGTCACACATGTGCTGTGACTAGGCAGGCAAGTTGAGCTGAATCTCACGTTGCATGAGGAATGTACAGATGAGCTCTGTGTTTCCTCAAACCCTCCGGAGTCCAGCACTGAGACATGCAATCCTTTCTCATGGAAACACTCCTTACAGAGAGATGGACAAGAGAGGGTTTACTTTTCCTGCAGTGAACATGGTTTTCAGGTCTGTGTGGCTCTCACTGTTCTGCCTGACACCAATAAGAACTGAAGGTGTTTATTTGTTCTCTTAAAATCAGCTCCTGGTAGGCTTAGAATCATAGAACCATCAAGGCTGGAAAAGACTTCTTAGATCATCCAGTCCAACCATCAGCCCAACAGTCGTCTCACCACCTTCTCTTGATGAGAAAATAAATGTTGCTTTTGCTTGATCTAGGCAATGCAGGAGCTGGGATTTATAATTTGTTCCTGCACTCACAGAAGTCAGAACTTCCACTCTGTAGGATCAGGACTTCTGAGATTTGAAAACAAATTCACCTATGTCTTAATCTTCAGTTCCCTTCAGAACTATGACAGCAAAATTTCAAAGCTCCTTCATGAAATTGGGTCAAATTTTACAACAAATCCAAGTAGACTTTTTACTGGAATTTGGCAAAATTATTTTTAAAGTGCTGTGTCTTTTTTACATTAGTGCTGTGGAAGAGGTAGGAAGGTGTTGAGATTAATCATTATAATAATGATTATACAAAAAGTGTATTGTTTCGCAGTTGGGTTAGTTGTGTCACTGTAATTTTGTGTATCATTGACTCTCCATTTGTCCATAGTCTAGGATGTCAGACGAGCTGTAACTTGAAGCAAATGAACCGATGCAGCAATCATAGCTGCATACAAAACCAAAATGACACATAAGAAAATTTTCAGGTGTGCACTGAACTGCACCTGTTAAATATGTAAATCTTTCAGGTGTTCACTGAATTCCGCTCATTTAAAAGTGAAATATAATTTGCATTTGGTAAGATAAGCAGGAACACCTTTTCAGCTCTTGTGGTGGAACCGTATTGCTTATGTCTGCACATACAAACACAGGCACCTTGCAGTCTATGTTTGCAACTTTTTAAACCTGAGATAAGTTTACTCAGCAAGGGTCAATCTGCCTATGTGTCTGTGGCCTTACAACTGTTATCATCACTTGTGCAATTTAGAGTAGCATTGCGGCAACCAGAAAAAAAACCCTATTTATTTCCTTTTCTTTTACATCTTGAACTTTCTGATTACTTTTCATAAGGGTATTACTCAATTTTATTTTTAACAATGCTAGCTATAGAAAAGTGTCTTACTCTCCAGCTTAGTTCAGCTTAGGAAGACACATGTATTTCACTTGGGATTTTCACCTTATATTTTCTGATCACAGTGATACCTTCAATTCTGGCTGTGACAAAATTAGTAATTTTGCTGCTATCATCATTTTCCCAGCAGCAACACCTGCTGGTACTGTAAGGACATTACACCTTGTTGTGAAAGTGACTTCCACACCGTTTACAAATGCATCTGTGCTCTTCTAGCACCTTTAAAATGAGGGGCAGGGGTTTTCCCCTTTCACCTATCCACTTCTATTCCTCTCACTCAGTTCTTTCAGCCAAGTCATGGCACAGAAGGTGTTCTCATGGAAACTATGCCGTCAGAAATTAAGATCTGAGTCAAGCAGAAGGACTCCAGGAGGACAGGATCCTTCAGATATGCTGAGCTATCTGCAATTCAGGTTTACATCTCACTGCTTTCTTAGAAGAATGGAACAAACAGTGCCAAAGGTTTTCTTCTGTGTATATGCACAATCTTTCTAAGAAAAACTTTGACTCTCCACTCATGTTTGCCATGCAAACATTCCAGCAGTTGAATTTTACTGGCATGATATTCTGTAGGCAAAGAATTTCAAACCTGCCTGTACAGGTGGAGACTGAATTTCAAATTTGTCTGTGTTTCCATTCACACCAGAAACCTTAAGGATTTAATAAATTGGACAGGGTGTGATGTCAGCCAATTAATCAGGTAAAGGTCAGCTGACCAAGATCAAATGAAAACATCAGGTACTTGTGAGGAGCAATCAGGATGGCTGTGTTGGCAACTTAGAAGCTTATCTGCATTTCCTTAATGTTTTAGAATATTCACCTATCTGTTCTTAGAAAGGAGAAATCCTTCTTTCTCAATTGCCTGTAACTGCCTACTACTCCATACCTGTCATTTATAGTTTAAATGATATTTTGGGTTTGGAAATGTGGGGGGTTTACTACAGATTTTTATGTTGGTCTCCTTAATGGTACTGCACTGGAAGTGTTGGGTGCCAGCCTCTGTGTAATGATGCTAGGACTGACATACCTTTTCATGGTAGATACAAAAAAAGGTATCTAATATTTAATATGCACACAACTTCAAGTTTTGATCAACAGATATTAAAATATGTTTTATTTTATTTATTTATTTTTAAACAGTGTAACATCTCTCAATGGTTCCTATGTGGCACATAATTTGTTAGCAATATTCTGTAGTCAGTTTAGTTGTGGTGGACAGATCATTTCTAAACCAAAGTTTTCATATTGTCTGGAATATTTTCTTTTGAAACAGGCAGTGCATGCTCTAGATATCTGGTTGTAAACCTGTTTGCTTGATTGCCAAACACAGTTAGTGAATGGTTTGTCTTATGAATCTGACTTTAATGAACTTTTATAGCCACTGTTGTAGCTCAGTGAGACAAATTCATTCCTTCAGGTACCCCACAGCCATCCGTATGTGATGAACTTACACATTGTTGTAGTAGAAAGTATAGCCTTTTTTGAGACTTATAATAAAATGGATTGTAAAATGGACAAATGCTTTTACTGATTCAGGGTGATGCTGGTGTTACTGGTCGAAAGATCATTGTGGATACCTATGGTGGCTGGGGAGCCCATGGAGGTGGTGCCTTTTCTGGCAAAGACTATACAAAGGTGGACCGATCAGCTGCGTACGCAGCCCGTTGGGTGGCCAAGTCTCTTGTGAAAGCTGGGCTCTGTCGCCGTGTTCTGGTTCAGGTATGGTTTGCTATGAAGGTGGCTTTTCTCAAGGTTTTCTTTTTCAGCTTCACTTCGAATACACATCATATGAGACCCTGTAGTAGAAGCAGTCTTGGTGATGGTTTGGGGTTGAAAGAAAGAAGACCTTGATATTCTCAGTTCAGGGCCATTGTAATATCACTAATAATTGGCCATCAGCCTCTTGAAGCTGGAACTTTTCATTTAGCTTTTATTTTATTGACTGATTTTCTGGACATTATCATGAAAATGAGGGATGGCTGGATAATGGGGGAGAAAGTTATCTAGAGACCTCAGCATTTAAAGTTTTCCTTTCTATAAATACAGATTGCACAAATATGGGAAATGAAAGAGAGGTCTTACTTTTCCTAAGATTGTTCATAAATGAATGCTTTCATAGAATCATAGAAGGTATTGAGTTGGAAGGGACCCAAAAGGATCATCGAGTCCAACTCCTGTCCCTGCACAGGACAACCCTGAAATTCACATCCTGCGTCATTGCCCAAATGCTTTGGGAATATCATCAGGCTTGGTGCCGTGACTGCTTCTCTGGGGAGCTGTTCCTGTGCTCCACCACCCTTTGGATGAAGAACCTTTTCCCAATGTCCAACCTAACCCTCCCCTGGCACATCTCCCTGCCATTCCCTTGGGTTCTATCATCGGTTGCAAGAGAGAACAGATCAGCACCTGCTCTTCCTTCCTCTGTGAGGGAACTGTAGGCCATGATGAGGTCTCCCCTCGGTATCCTCTTCTGCCCACTGTTTGCTGTGTTTATTTGCTAATTATGGTGTCTTTTTTTGCCACAGGTTTCTTATGCCATTGGTGTAGCTCATCCACTATCCATTTCACTTTTCACTTACGGAACTTCCCAAAAAACAGAGAAAGAGCTGCTGGACATTGTGCACAAAAACTTTGATCTTCGACCTGGAGTCATTGTCAGGTATAGAAACACACAAAAAAAGAAAATGTCTTTGAGATACCATCCTAGAAGTGATTTCTTGCAAAACTCTCACAGTGTCAGAGGTGGCCTCTTGAACTAGCAGGGGATTGTTCCATGTGATACAAAAGACACTTTCTCTCATTCTGTCAGTCTTCAGAGTTGATGATACTTTTTTTTCATAGAAGCTGATGCTTTTTATCACAGAGTGGTTACTCTTTATATTATAGAATGGTTTGGGTTAGAAAGGACCTTTACAAGTCATCTAGTCCAACACCTCTGCAGGAGCAGGGACATCTTTAACTCGATCAGGTTACTCACAGCCCCATCCAACCTAACCTTGAATGTTTCCAGGGGTGGGGCCTCCACCACCTCCCTGGGCAACATGTGCCAGTGTTTTACCACTCTCATTGTAAAAATTTCTTCCTTATATTCAGTCTAAATGTACCCTCCCTTAGTTTAAAACCATTACTCCTTGTCCTGTCACAATAAGCCTTGCTAAAAAGTCTGTCTTTTTATGGATCTACCAATGTGCTGTATCTTTTAAAATAACCGATGTAGTTTTTGAGTTCCATATGAAGCCTAAAGTTTCAGCATTTGGCCTTATGTTATGTAGCAAGTGGAATTCAAATTAAACAAAATAATTTTTGTATTTCAAGAGCTTCAAGTTACTTTGTTGTGAAAAAAGGAAATGTTTTTTTTTTTACAAAAGAAATTGAAGGTTACTTCATCTTTTCTATTAAAATTAATAATTCTTAATAATAAGGATTTCTCCTGTATCCCTGAATTACTTTACATTTAAGTTTTGTTGTCTTTTTTATGGTTCACCATTGGACATGTTCATTGGTACGCTTGCATCTCCAGATTATATTTGTTTGACTAACGGGATGAAATGGATATTAACATCAAGGTTTTAATGGTGGTTATCAGGAAGTGTCTTAAAGTGAAGAATTTTCTCTTGTTTTTGTTATACACACAGGGATTTGGACCTGAAAAAGCCCATTTACCAGAAGACTGCATGTTATGGTCACTTTGGAAGAAATGAATTCTCATGGGAAGTGCCTAAAAAACTGGTGTTTTGATGCTAGCAGTCACCCTTTAAAAACGAAAAGAAATCCATTAATGATGAGGATGCTTCTGAATATCAAATTTGACAGCTTTGTATTTAACAAAATGAATTTTAGATTTTAAATAGAAGAAAGAAAAGATATTTTCTTGAAAAATTATTTTTTTTTTTACCCTCAGTGTCTTTCTTTATCTAAGATACAAAGGATAGATTCTGTTTTTTTTAATCAACAAGACAAAACACAGTTTACTTTTTATTGCTGCTCTGTTGGTTCTTTTGATAAAGGCAAAGTATGACTCAGGTACACTGAACCTCAAACCTTTCACGGGCAAAGGCGAAGACAACTTTCCCAACTCTGACTAAGGATCAGCAGATCTCTTGCTTCTAATTAAACAATGGGAAATTCTGGGGTCCAATTTCCTTACTGGAGATACCACTGCATACAGCTGGGGGTTGCTTTGGTGGAAGAAAGCTGAGTATCACTTAACCATCTCAGCCTCTTTTGTAGATGATGTTAACATATATGTGATATTTAAATCATCTTCACTGCATATGTGCTGTTACTGTTGTGTTTCAATTACCTGCGTTTTTGAAACATAAGTGCTCTATAAGACAACAACCACAGAATAAAAAGCTTTTTCCCACCATGTGTGTAAAGGTACCTCTTTTTCTGTTATTTTTAGTGTTGTAGTGTAATGGTCCACCTCAACTCAGTCTCTTTTAATCTTGTAGATTTTTAGTTTATAATCAAATTTAATTAGGTTTTGGAATCAGGATATGAATTTATCTTTCATTACATGTGTGAGCACTCTTTAGTCCTTGTGATTACTTGAAACTTGATGAAAAAGTATTAGATTTTCATCTTTAACTCTTAGGTTTGTGCTATACAGTATCCTCTCATAATTTTTGCTCCCAAAATTTAGGTTTATTGCATCATTTACTGGATCTGATGTAATTTTCAAATAAAATAAAGTGCATAGAAATAACTACAAACCATCAATAAATATAGCATGAGGTTAAAATTGAGACCACTCCCCTATCCAACGTTCTCCCATGGATGAACTAGCCACTAGGTGGCTGTGTGTCTCTCCATAGACAGTCTCTGCAGAAAGCCCATCCCTGTTTGTGCCAATGCTCAGCTATGAAGATGGGTACCGGCACCCCGTTACTCCTGCTGGAGACAGTCTGCCTCCCATGCTGACAGATCCAGGTGCCTCATGGACTGGCTGTGACCTAGACTGAAGACAAGAACATCTCTGTGCTCATGCACAATATTGTCCTATAAAGTGATAAACTACTTTTTTTTGCAAAGGACTGTGGATTAATCCTAGGTTTGTTTAAGTTGGAGGAGTGTGAGATCACATTTATCCTCTGTAGTCGGTTTTGTTTGTTAGTAGGCAACTAGGATGGACTTAATCCTGCCATAAAAGGGTTACCTATGTATGGATCCCCAGAGTCATTTCATCCTAGCTTATGGTTTTAGCAGCATCCTGTTAGATCTTCTACGCTGGACAAATGCTGCCATCCCACGTTTCTCTCCTAACTAAATTCCTTTGTAGAGTGTCTCCCAAACAGATGTTAAGGTGGAAAGAGAGTGCCTGACTGTGATGATCGTTAAAGAAAATCTGTCATTCACTCTCTTCAAGTATATCACAAACCACTTTCATCTGTTCAGGCAGGAAGTTTATGCACTTTATTAATTATGCTCATGTGCTATATGTGCTGTGTAAGTTGAGATAAAGGTTTATGTGTAGCTCCTGATCTCCTGAGGACTTAAAGCGTTGATCAATGGCCCTCGTTGGACACGTGGACATGTTTTGGCAGGAACACATCTTAAAATGCAGCTGCATCTTAAAGAATACATTGGGAAAAATTTCCCAGGGACTGTTTTCCCAGCTGCATAATTGCTCATCTTGCAAGGTGAAGATTGCCGTGTGTGTCAGCCTCAAAAATGTGAACTATTTGGAGCCAGGTCCTGTTGCTCTGCCTGGAAACTTAAACCTTGTCCTTCATTATTAAAGACTTGTTTTACTAATGAACTTTTACCAGTTGTTAAGGTATACGAAGGTGTTTTACTAATAATAAGGAAGTCGCCATTCGTGCTGAAAGAGAACTGTTTTGTGGACACAGATCATGTTTAGCAAAATGTCACTGAGATGGCATAAGAAGGCACAGCTTTGTTAATGCAATGGAGGCCTCACTGTTGGCTTCACTGCTCCAGGATCTTCTGGTCATAATGTGTTATACTGCAGCTGGCAGAAGCAAGCAGGGGAAATAAATAAAGAAACAAAAATAAATGTAAAAAAGTGCTGTTTGGATAGATGTGTAGCATAATGTAACATGAAAGCAGAATGTTGCTGTCTCAAAAACATAAAACATCTGCGGGCAAAATGGATGGTTCTGCTCTGGTGGTGGTGACAATAACAACCCTTCAGAGCTTATTGGAGGAGGAGAGTGTGTGTTGACCAGGTTTTGTGGGAAGGCGATGTCAGAGTGGGTGCTTGGCAATGGTGTGCTTGTGACAGGCCGTGACTCTGAAACCTGCAGTTTAAGGTGAAGTCATCAGTCACGCCAGTAGTGTGTCAGTATTACCTAGGATAATTGGATTAATCTGCTAGTAAATGATTAGGGCAGAAATGATTCAAGTTTTGTGACAATTTTGCTAGCTATTCAGCTTTTCCCACAAATAAATATAAGCACATTAGATTTCTGGCTCCATTAATAAAACCCCCAAAACTACAAATAGAAATATTGTGCAATTGCTGACATATTATTCTCACAGCGTCTAAGTATACAGTTGGCAATATACACACAGAAAGTATGTTCGTGTTCTCAGCACTTTTTTCTTTTTTTTACCCCTTTTCTGCTGCCATTGATGCCTTGTTTAATGTGTATTAATGACCTGCAAGCTAGAAACGGGAAACCATAACTTGCTTTCCTTACTAAGCAGCTAAACTCTGCATGCTCCAGGATACAGAGCACATCCCCTTGGTCCAAGTTTAAGCGTTGCCTGATGTTCCAACCTTTCCTTTGGAGCATGAGTAAGTCCCTGTAAGTAAGGTATGCTTGTGTGTTCTGTATGAAAATATATATGTATGTGTGTGTGTTTGCGTGAGCAAGACAGACAAACCCACAGAAGTAGGAATGGGGGGAGAGAGAACAAGAACATGACAGAGTGTGTATACACTAAACATGTTTACAGTAAACCAGTTAATCTGAAAATTTCCTGGTGGGGTTGGCAGCAGCAAGGAAGTCTGGTACCTCAGTATGGTAACAAGAATCCTCCCCTTGCTCTCCCTAAACCATGCTGGCAAACTCTCAACTGGTTTCCCGACAAGTTGGGCAATGTTTGGATCCCCATCTCCGATACTGATGCCCTATCACAGCATGGTCTCGGACCAAAGGACACTGTAAACAACCAGTGACCCATGGGCATGCAGCTCTGTGTGTGACTCCAGCACCTCAGCTCTTGGGATCCACAAGCAACACATAACTAGGCCCTCATCTCCAGCAGAAAAAAATGCTGTTCAGCTCCTGCCTGATCTGGAAGACACTGTTTTTTGTGCTTCTTACAGGTAAGATATTACCATTGTTGAATATGACTAACAGTTACCTTAAATAGTGGCTGTCTTTGAGGCTGAAGTATCCCGCTTGGGAAGACAGCCCTGGGTGGCCACGAAGGGGCGATTAGATTGCTGGCATTTTAGCATCAACCAATATTTGCACAAGCACCACAGAAAGGTGGCACAACACCTGTAAACAAGTCCTGTTATGTGATATTTGGGGGTTTGTTCATGTGCCGGAAGGTATTACCAACCAGCTATGTACCTGCTTCTGTTTATATTTTAGATTTTACCTCAACTGGAGCTTTTGCCAGGGAAAGTGACTGCATAGATCGAAACATAGATGATCTAAATGGGAGTCTTCGGGTAAGAAGTCGGCGGCATTGGCCAGCCCAGGATCTGTTTTGCACACACCTGTGCTGGTGGAAGGAGCAGGGCCCACCTGCATGCGCAGGTGCAGCAGAATGTGCTTGCATATTGCTTTGGCAATGCCTAGCTCAAAGCAAAATACACAGTGGGGAGGGAGCAAGATGGAAGAGCAAAAAAAGGATTTGTGTCATTTTGACCTGCTGTGGTTTTGGCTCTGCTACTGCTAGTCAAATAAAGTCCCTGTAGGTGCCTTTTCCAGTTTTGGTTTGCTCCAGATACATAAACTGGCTTGAACATAAACATTTATGTCTTTTGCCTTACATGCATAATGATGTTTTCAATCCGTCTTTCAAATAGAAAGTGCTAAATGTTTTAAATGCAAGTAAAGACAGTCAGCTGAAAATCCATGTCTTATGAGTTTAAGTCTTCTCTGGGCTAGGCATATCATAGAGTCAGAGAATCATAGAATCATGGAATCATAGAATGGTTTGAGTTGGAAGGGACCTTAAAGATCATCCAGTTCCAGCCTCCCCTTCCAAGGATAGGGACACCTCCCACTGGATCAGATTGCTCAAGGCCTCATCCAACCTGGCCTTGCACATATGTGTGTGTGTGTATGTATGTGTGTGTGTGTGTCTAAAAATACATATTTATGAATGTGTGCAAAGTAAGAATTTCTTGCATTTCCGTCTAGATATTGCTATGATCTTTAAGGTCCCTTGCTACTCAAACCATTCTAAGATTCTATGATTCCATGGTTCAGAAGGGAAGAATAACAAACCAATGATTTGTGTAGAAAGAATATGCATAACAGTTGTCTATCAAAATATCTTTTCATATACAGGCAAAAATCCCAGCCCATACCCATCCTCCTTGAACTCAATCTAATGAGAAAAAAATATCTAGCTGCTGTTTTCAAATAAAGGTACTGGATTTCTTCCAAAAACCTTGTGGAGAAAATTAGTGTTACTCAAAGTTATGTAGTTTTTAATAGGGTTCTTGTCCTGCATTTAGAAAAAAAAAGGGAAAAATATTTGACTACTTTTAGAAATTAATTTGAAGGCCTTTCCTCCTCAACTTGGCCTTTTTCTCCCATAACTCCACAGAAATATTCAGAATGCCTTCCTGATATGTTCGCCAGGGCTGAAAGATCTTCAGTCAATCTCCTTGTCTGGCTACTGCAAGACACACTTGATCATCTGCGCGCTATTCGAGAGAAATGTGAGGCCTTTCCTGAGCCATTGCTCCTCTTTGCTGGTTGTTGAACAAAGAGGCAGTGGGGAAGCACTGAGAAAATTTCTTTACCTACAGTCAGAATAAGCTATGTGTCTGCATTTCTTGAGGGGGGGTGTGTGTGAAAATAAGATAAAACACATCTCGGTAACAAGCCAGAAAGCAAGAATGCTTAACCACAGCACAGGCATCTGGGAGGCACTGCAGCACTAATGTGTGGGGTCCCCCTGCCCCACCCTGGCCACCAACGCTGAACAGCATTGCAGAGTCACAGAGGTGACAGGACTTGCTCTGCCCTCCAGCAAGAGCTTCTTTGGTGTCTGGGTGCAGGCATTTCAGTCATATTTTTCAAAGAAATATTTAGAGTTTTGGCCACAATAGTACTGAATGTGAATGCTGCTTTGAGTCACTTCTACAGAGTAACTGGGGCCAACAGGGATTTTGTTGGCACAGTGACAAGTGATGGGAAAATTGGGTGCTGCCAAGAAAATACTAAATGGATTTAATAAACAAAAATACTTACTTGGACAAAGTTACCTAGCAGAGGCAGTTACCAGCCATGCCCAGGTAATGATTATGCCTATGTTTTTCTTGATAAAAGGAAGACTTTTATACTTACTTTCACTCTGACTTGTTGTTTTGTTTACTTTTTTCTTTTTAATCCACTCAAAAGTTTGCAAGAATCTGCCTCCATGTCCGCTCCCACTGGCCCCAAGAAATGGTGGGCTGGTATGTGTCATCATTGACAATGCTCAGTACTGCAAACCCATGTGCAACAAGGTAATACTCATGGTTTACTGCTCTTCTATTGCTGGATCTATTCACTAATTTACAAGTGTCTATTGTGTAAAACGTGATTTTTCTTAGGACAAGGAGAGGTGGTAGTGTTTGTATTGACATTCACTGGCTGAGTGTTTCTTTATCTTACCGTTACTATGATGAAGCCTACGACATTGTTTGTTCCCCATCTTTGTTTCCCAAGGGTTATGACTTTCAATTCCTCAGAAGAAGTAGGCTGTATGAAGTATGTGGCAACACCACCGGGTTTTCCTGGACAACACAGCTTACTGGGGGAAAAGAACTGGCTGTTTGTAGCTGTGAGTATTTCTCAAACACATCTGGTCACGAGGATGGGAGGCTTAGCCTGTTTTGTATAGAAAAAGAAGGAAAGAAAAGCTTAGTGTGTGTGACATTGTGAGACCTAGTGCTGGACTGGCAAACTCCAGAATGAGAAATCATGTTTGCTTTAGAACTACCACAAAGGCCTGCACTGGTGAGCGTTGGTAATTCAGCTTAGGATAGCAAATATGATGTGTATGCAACGTTTGCAGGAAGATCATAGAATGATAACATCATTAAGGTTTCAAAAGGCGTCTAAGATCATCCATTTCAACCCCACTGTGCCTACTGAAACGTGTCCTGAAGTGCCACGTTTACATATTTTTTGAACAACTCCAGGGATACAGACTCCATCAGTTCCCTGGGCAGCCTCTGCCAGTGCTTCACTACTCTTTCAGTAGAGAAATTTTTTTAATATCCAATATAAATCTCCCCTGGCACAACTTGAGAACACTTCCTCTCATCGTGTCACTTGTTACTTGGGAGAAGAGACCTCACTACAATCTCCTTTCTGGCAGTTGTACAGAGCAATAAGGTCTCCCCTCAGACTCCTCTTCTCCAGGTTAAACAGCCTCAGTTGCCACTTTTTTTTTAAAAAAAATAAAAAGTAAAAAGGTATCATCTTAAAACAAACTCTTCATTGCACAAGGGCTGTGTGACCCGCTGGACAGGCAGCCATAGAACAGAAAACTGCTCTTTATCTTGTAGCAGTGCTTAAAGTACCTCTACAAAATCAGCTGACACCTGCGCTGTTCACTGTGTGTACGTACAACAAAACCCTGTAGCTGGCCCCCAGTCAGCAGTGCTGCCTTTTTCATGTGGCAGCCAGGGGGTTTTAAGACTGTTCCCTTTGCATCCAGAGAGCAGCTTGTGACCTGAAGCAGGCTGACTGACTCCATTGTTATTGCCTTAATTTAAAAATAAATGTGCATATGCATATACACAGAAGGTCCAACCTCTCTCTCTTATGGTTACTGGAAAATAGTTTACTGTTGACAGTAACTTGTTGCTAGAACAGTTGTTTCTCAAGGCTAACAAAAAATAATCATCTAGACACTTCTATTCCACGTTGAAGTCTTTAGTCTGGAAAGTGGGAATGCTGGTTCTTGTTTAAAAATTGTGACAAATCTTAGCTAAATAATTCAGCTTGGTTTTTTTGTTGATGTCATCTTTGATCTTTCCAGCCTCTGAGATGGCCATCAGTGGAGCTGAATCTGCCTATTTCCCCATCAACAGTAGCTGTCTGCGCACATCAGCCTTCACTGAAACACTGAGAGAGCAGATAAACATCTTCCTTAAAGAGCTCGATGACCAAGGCATCAAAACCTCCAACCATGACAAGGAGGCTGATTGTATCATCTGTGGTTACTAGAATCAAAATGCTTGTGCCACAGACTAACCAACTATCTGCAATTTGACATGGATATTTTGACAAGAGAAGTCGAAAAGTGAAATCCTTGCTAAGATATGCAAGCATATTGCTTTTAGTTAGTTAAAGGATTAGAGATCATAGTCATTTGATTCTTGGATATGGATATATAGTCTAAACCTAGTCACATAGCTCATGGCAAAGGCGTTTCAAAGGAAGATCACTTTTATGGCTTGAATCTGTCTAGCTGGAATTAAATAAGAATTAGTCTTGTCTAATGGATGCAATCATTAGTTAAACAAATCAGAAAGCATATTCTATCAAGGATCATCTGTACTGATAATAGACTTTAAGTTTCTTTTACAGTTGCCAATGGATCATGGTTGTTTCTTTGATGATCATTAAAGCAATGCAAGTCACAACAGTTACTGGCTGTAGGGGTATAATTCTTTATTCATGCGCCTGCTTGATTGAATGTTGAATCAGGCTGTACAAAAAGCCATTAAAGGTGCTGTGTTTTGCATGAGCTACAAACTTGAAGCACTGCAAAGTGTTGGCGGGACAGCTCAAAGTTTGTTCTGTATTTATCAAAAAAAGCCGTAGCCTTTAGGTGTACTTCAATGTGCTTCTAGGACTCAAAAACACACTGTACCCTTGCTGGCAGGAAAATGTAACATCTTGTTTTGGTATAAAATGTGAGACTGGGATTGCCCTAAACTAGCAGATATTTGCATCATGTCTTCTCTGCAAAAAAATAAAAGGAGTGTTGAAGGACCTGCATGAGAAGATCTCTGGCTATTTCAGTCTCTTCTGTTCAATCCCTGTGGGGCAAAACCATGGTGGTTTTGGAAAGAAAGTCCTGTTGACCCTTGATTTGCTCTACCAAGAGTTGTGCTCACCCTGTGGGATCCAGGGCTTGCAGCTCATTCTTCGTTGCAGTCCCTGGGCACATGTGATGCACACACCTATGGGGCCTACCTTAGGCAGAAGTTGTGCTTATGACAAGTTACGGCTTAGCTTCGGAGGGAAAGTACACAAACAAAAGTGCTCTTGTTGGCAATAGAGTTGGAATGGGCCATATTTAGGGTAGGACTCTAGGGCTTTGGGCTGAGCACAGTAGTGACTGATAGAGGTGCTCTGCTAACAGCACAGTAGGGGTAGGGCAGCTGCGGCTCCCAGCCCAAGATTTTCACCGCTTCTGGCTAGTTGTCCTCCCCATTTTCCGCTCCCTCCTTCTCCATCTTCATTCTATTTCCAAACCTGGTCTAAACTGGAGCAGATTTGGCTGTTGCCAAAACTAGTAAAAATTTAATTGGTCATCTGAATTTGTAACAGCTTTAAACATGAACAAATACCCAAGTGATTTTTTTGTCATCCTTGATTCTTCTCATAACATATAATAACACTTTTTTCCTGTTTTCATCCTAATCTTTCTTTGATCTCTCCCTCTTTTACACTCCTCACATGTATGTGTGCTCTGGAAAACCAAAGGCACAGAGTAAGAACCAAGAAGAGAAGAAAACCCAGGCTGTTGACCACCTGGCACTCAATGCAAATAAAGACCAAAGACAACATAGCACTGGAGATCCAGTTTATTTGTAAAACTGTAGCTACAGAACAGATTGTGAATGTGAATTATTATGAAATCTAAACAAAAGGCTTAGTTACTGCTTGCTTAGTTTTCAGTGGAATCTATGCTTGGGGTTTTGTTTTAATTTTCTTCTGTTGAGCAAACACTGTAGCCATAGATCTGAAGTAAACCAGCTCATCTGTTTGTGTTTCCTTTCCCTTCTTTACCTTTTCCCTCTTCCTGTGAATCTCTGAGGCACAGACAGCATAGTTATGTGGTAAGTGATGTCTAATTGACCTTTACCTCATTAATCAGTCAAATGATTCAGATACATATAATTACAACTCACCTTTCACATTCAGAAGCCTGTCATTACAAGCAAAAAACCCACCAGTTGCTCAGGCCCAGAACCAGACAGTCATATAACTATGAGCGTAGCAGGTAATTACACCAACAAAGGAGTGAGTTGGCTGCTTTGGCTGCTTATAAACTATGAGGTAGAAACTTCAGTCAAAGTGGAGACAAAAGTGCTGTAATCTTAAAGAAAAACAACAGTCTTTCAACCACTGTTGGGTTTGTTTATTTCTGGCAAACAAATAATCTGTATCGTCAAATGAATTTACAGAACCGTAGAATCATTTAGGTTAGAAAGGACCGTTACAATCATTGAGTCCAACCATTAAATATCTTTGAATCTTTTGTTTCCAGTCAATTCAGTATCAGCTGTTGCTGCTTCTATTTAAAATATGTGAAGCACTGTCCACTTTCCATTATAATTTTTCTACTGATGCTAAACCCCATTTTTCTTTGAGTTATATCAAGCTATCCTTGTGACTGTCCAAACCAACCAACAAAAGAAAAGAAACCCAGTATTGGATTTCATAAGGAAATTGAACACATTGCTCTTGTAAACTAACAGAAACTGCCAAATATGCGCATCAGAAGTCCTGCTAATAAGCATCTCATCATGTGAAAGAATTAAGTTGGAAAGTTTTGATTTGATGTGGTGTGAATTTGATATTAAGCTGAAGATTGGGTTGTTGGGGTTTTTTTCCATAAACTTGCAGAAAAGCAATTTTCTTCTGTTCCCACCATCCAAGTTATTATTTATATGTAAGAAAGCTGAACCAATAAGCCTATATGACACAGTTAAAAACTAAAGTAAACTTAATCGTATTACTTCCCAGAGTAAATTTGCATAATGTAATTCAGGCAAATAGTTGCTGCATGTTTGCATTAGTTTTGAGTCAGTGTCTGACTAGGCATGTCTGAGCACTGGGCCATCCCTGATGTTCCTGCTCCAACCCTGGGATGGGGAGGACTTTGTGTTCTGGCACTCAGGATTTGCAGAGAGAGCATAATTCATATAGAAGGAAAGGGAAAAAAAAAACCCCAAACATTTTAGGTCAGTAAGTTTTCAGATCAGACCAAAGCAGCACAGGATGCTTATTTATTGCACCATTCACAGTACAAGGAGGCTAAGCCACTGCCTTCCCAAAGTATACTGCATGCATACAGCCACCTGTACAACCATCAGTCATCTCAGCTGAAGGCTTTGGTAATATTTACAGTGTAACTATGGAAAAGCAGGCTTTCTTGACATTAGTTAAGGGAAAACAATATTTTATTATGCTTTCTTCTCTTTCAGTCTTCTCTTTCAGTCTTCTTTTCAGTCCATTATAATGTAAGAGAAGCAGCCTAAGAACTAAGCCAACAACAGTAATTACAACATCACAGTATCACAAGGTTGGAAAAGACCTTTGAGATCATCGAGTCCAACCTATGACCTAACACCAACACCTACTCATTGTCTAAACCATGGCACTAGCCAAAACCAGAAAGCAAAGTATTGAGAGCTACGGTACACAAAGTCAAAACTATACACACCCTTTTCACAGGGTCTTAGCAGCAATAGACTGGGAAACCCATCGCAGTAGCAGTGATTGTTGTTATCATTCTGAACCATCCTTCAAAAGGATCGGTGTTGGTTGATCTGGCTCACACAGAGCCATGCAGCGAAATCTGCGGCACGCGCTTCATCCTCCAGATCACCACTGCAGTGGGGGGCAGAAACATGAGAAAACTCATTATCAGCACCACAGCAAAAATGACCAGCAGTATTTCCCACGGAGCCAGGATTGTTTCCACCATGATTTCCTCCATGTCAAGAGTTTGAAACTATAAAGCAAAAAATACACTGGATTACTTTCTTGAAAATAGGCATTAGGACTGTATTTGTTTTACCCAACGTAGGGCTCTCAGCATCTTTCTCCTATTATTTTCCCGTCCTGAAGGGCAAACCCATTTTCCCCAGCTTCAGGCATCAGAATCACAGAATCATAGAATGGTTTGGGTTGGAAGGGGCCTTAAAGATCATCCAGTTTCAACCCCCCTGCCATGGGAAGGTGCACATTCTATTGGATCTGGTTGCTCAAAGACTCATCCAACCTGGTCCTGAACACCTCCAGGGATGGGGCTCCTGTGCTCTCTCTCCGTCTCCTTGACAGCCTCAGCCTGCCTCTGGAACATCAGCCTGGCTTTCCCTCTGGCTTGCTTGCGATTACTGATTCTGGTGTAAGACACTGTGTCTACCTTCAAAAGCTTTTCCTGACTCTTGCACCAGCCTTTGTCACCTTCTCTTTAAAATCTTGATTTAGATCCCTTCCCACCCATTTAGAGCATCATTACATAAAATTATTATTACAGTGACGTATCAAATCTAAAGTTGAGAACAAAAGGATATGTTGGAAAGGAGGGAGACCTGTAAGTTTTCTGCCATTGGAATGTGTATTTTATCTTTTTTTTCCCCTCAATAAAGTAGGAGGGTTTTTTGCCAGAGAGTTTTACTGGACACTCAGTAAAGTATTATGTTCTTTGTAAATGACTAGATATATTTTAATGAAATTGTTAAATCTATTGAAAACTATTACTATTTGAAATGGTTTAACCAAACAAGTGTGAGTTTAAGATCCAGAGACGTTTAGCAGCCATGTATAAGGGTGTATGTGCAGAGCAGAAGCAGAGCTAGTGAGTCTCGAAATAGAAAAAAAAATTGCAAAATAGAAAAAGAAAGGGCAGACCAGTTAGGAAGGAGTTAAATCTTATTGGTTTTGAGACAAGCAGGCAGGGCTGTTAACAGCTGTGTCTTAGTTGATTAAGAGTTCAATGCAATCCCTTCAGCACAGGAGCCACACACCTGAAAGTCATGATGAAGCCTAAGGAGGGTGAATGTATAAAAGGTGGTGGCCAGGGGCTAAGGTATTTTAATCATGGTTTCTTATCTGTCTATGCTGACAGTAAGGAGATTTTTTTTGAAGGGCTGCCTTTGGCCTAGAATTCACCAGGGGTTGTCTGTTGTTTTTCAGAGGGAGTGATATAATGGTTACTAAGTCCTAAACCTTATGAGAAGACTACTGAGATAGGGTTGATAGAACATGCTTATTAGGAGAGAGTGGAAGAACATGAGCATATTTGGAAAGCTCATGAGTTGCCAGCAATTTTGTACATGTGTTAATGCTTTTAAAATTGCTCTCGTCTCAGAGGTCTTTTTGCTGTGGTTTGTGAGGAGTAGCAGCAAATGTCTGGTAACAAATCCTGGAGGATTTAAGTAATGATATTCCTTAATAAATGCTAGTTATCTGTTAGGTGCCCTCAAGATGGGGTTTCTCTTGGCTGCTAAATGAACTAGACTCTGCTACTCAGTCAGATCTTGACTTTCTGGTGCAAATATTTCTTGTATGTTTATCTTTTCTTGCTACTGAGATACTTGCTCAGCCTTTGACTTTTGAAAATGTGTTCTCTCTCCATGCACAGTTGTGCCTGCCTGGGGCAGCGTCTGCGACATTTCCATAAATCTCAGCAAGGTCGCATCGGGTCTTACAGTTTGGATTAATGTTAAGTCTTGTAAACTGGAGAAAAGTATGTAGGATATGGGTGAAGCTTCCCTAGCTCAGAACCTAGAGTCTGCTTATGGCTGCTGCTTCCCTGACCCCTAAGTCACATGCCTGTGGCAGGGCAGGATGGTCACTGGTGCTGGAATGCTATCCACCAGGTTTGCTGTGTCCAGTGTCACTGGAGCTACAAGAGAGCTGCTTGGGTTTCATCTGCTCAGACCTGCAGCTCTGATTGATGGGAGCTGGTTAAGCTATATGATATTCTGACTTTTCTTGTGGCACCCTTGACTTTCTTCTTTCTCCTCTGCTGATGGACAAAGGCAAGTATGAGGCTGTTCACACCAGGAGAGGCAGTTGTGGGGGAAGAAGTGCTTGTGCTCATGGAGCTGCCTTGTACTACTTCATTACTGCACGCAGCTACTCCATAGGGAACATCACAGGTGGGCCTCTTGTCCTCTAATTCAATTTTATTTGTCCATCAATGTAATGTTTTAAATATTTGATTTTTTAACTTGCTTTGTGGCTTGCTGATCGTGCCCTTTTCTCTGTTAGGTATTTTTTGTTAATCTCTTGCTTCTACCATTTACGTTTCTTTCTCCTACTTTCAATTTTTGCTGTTTGTTGTTTAATTCTTTTCCTCATTCCCCTCTTTGTTTGTTGCTATTCACCTGTTTGGATAAATAAAGCAGCATTATTCAGCCACAGTTTGCATGGAACTCCCCTGTCCCTGTTTTCTGCTCTATTAATTCCTCACCAGAACCTGGCTAAGGGAAAAGAACCGAGTGAGAGGACCTGCTTCTGCCCTAGCAGCCTGATCTAGTGAGGAGAGCAGAACATTGCCCTGTTCCTTTAACCCTGGCTTTGAAGGAAGGTCATGTGAGTTAAACTTCAAAAAAACCATACAATGTTATGTAAAAAATAGAGGTCCTAAGACATCCTGGATGCTGAGAATGAAGGAAGCTTCTGTTCTTTTCCTCTGCTGAAAAATTAAACCCTATAGTCTGCGGCGGAGAAGGTGAGGTGTACTTGAGCACACAAACAGTAGAGGCGTCGCAGGGAAGGCCCTTCTCTTTGTCCCTTGGTGAAGATGACATAATGTCACTATGCTTAGACGTAAGGGAATGCTGTTCTGGCAGTCATAACACTTGCCATGGGGAATAAAAGTTGGACAAAACAGCCCTGCTAGTGTCTTCAAGGAGAAGTGCTCTCTGGGAGGTGTTTCTGGGTTTCTGTCTGCCTTGCTCTTCCTAAGGGGCTAAAATGCTCTGCAGTCAGAAAATAATGGTGAGTGTGATATTGCAGAAGCAATGGGGAGTGATGGGAAGGTCTATGATAATGTGGAAATAGCTTGAAGGAGACAAAGCTATGTAGTTCAAGGCTGTAAAGAACAGCTTGCCTGTTAACTACATTGGCTTTAGCAAGAAAAGCTGCTGATGGCTAATAACTGCTAGAAAGTCTTATATAATATTCCAAACTACTAATTTGTCCTTCACATTTCTCTACAGGTGTATTTTGACTCTTTAAGGCTTTAGGCTCTTAGTTTGTAAAAGGGCAAGTGCTGCATAGCATAGGGGTGCATGTGCAGTTTGCTCTGGTTTTTTGCAGACTGAATGCATCAGCAAATCTTCCTAACTATGCCCATATGACACAAGGATTATGTCATATTGGTATGACAATATTGCATAACTTTCACTAAGATACATCACAAATAAGGTACATTGATGATGTTGGAATCAATTTTCAAACAGAAACAGGAGCACTGAGAAGTCAGTTTTTAAAACTGTGATGCAGTGCAACCAACAGGAGCAGAGGCTGGATGCCATGACCTAATGACCCTTCTACTGATGTTTGACTGTTTCATTCAGCACAGCTGTAAAATCTGACTGCTGCTCATTTAGGGAGGGGTTTCTCACACTGGCAGTGTTTGATGGGCACACACTGCGTGTGGTCATCTTTCCAAATAGGCAGTATCCCTGCTGACTTTCTAAACGCTGAAGGTTTGGTTCTGGGAGGGTATGAATGAATCCAAATAGCAGTCAATCAAAACATAGCTCTAGATATACAGAAGCAGTGGTTTTCCTTTCAGAATAAAAACACACTGTTACTGGATCTCTGCAAGTTCTTTAATTCAACTAAAATTCTCATCAGTAGATGTGTGAGCATGTCAAATTTGGTCTCTAAACCACAAAATATTTCACAATGAATGACGCTCTAGGATAGATAAGCACAGGCCTCTGTGAGGATGGGAGCCGAAGGCAATGAATGGAATGCAATAAATGACTTTAGAGTAATATACAAAAATGAAGGCTTTTGGGGAAGAGAAAAAAGAGGCCTATTAAGTGTGATGTCTACATGTGGCTTCCATTTTTCAGTGTTTAATTTAAGATTTTCCTGAAGTTTTAGAAGAATTAAAGTGTTTTATTTCTGAACTGTAGTTGTTGGAAGACTTTTTGGACCCTAAAGGAGGATTCATTTTAGTATGGTGAATGGAATCTTTTCTTGGTAAAACCACAATTAAATTATTATATACTCCACAGAAAACAAAATGAATCTTGTTAAATAATTCTGGATATGAAGTTAGCGTGCTTCATTAACAGCAAATATTTAATGCAATCTAAAGTAGGCCTTGTAAAAATGTGTGGTTTAGGTTGTGGATTACTTGACTGCTCCCCTTATCTTAGCACAGATATATTTATGAATTGTAATGTCTTTAAGATTGTGTCACACAATTGTTGCAGAGGACTAAGCAGGAAACAAGAGACTTGTGGTGCAGTATATTTAGTAATGTACTTGTCTGTCAGCTTAAAACCTGCTGCAGTGTAGAGAAGTCAGAAAATATTGTTTGACCCTTTGATTTGAAAACCTAATATTTATTAGGAAAAAACAAACATGTATAGGTGGACAAAGTGATTTACTAATTGGTAGGGGCTGCTCTCTTCCAGTGAAGTAGAACAGAGTACAGCTGCCTTGTGACTCCTGTACAAGGAATCTACCCCAAACTTTTCCTACCACCTTGTCATGCCTGCTGCAGGCATTGCTGTATTGAATGCCATCTTTAATTCTAGCTGTCACAAACTTGCATTAGAAAGTCATTTTTCTCTGCTAATCTTGAATTTTTTTCTCCAAGTTACTCATGGATATCTTGATTTTTAGAGAACCAACAGCAGGGAAACCCCTACAAAATCCCAGATTATTTATCCCCTATCACGACTGGGGTGGGAAGCAATATTTAATGCGGGACTTGAGGTCAAATGCTGAAGGTCATACATACAGTCTTGCAAAAAAAGGCTGATTTGTCATCTACAGAAGTAGTATAATTCTTTAAGATAGGTTTGTGAAGCTTATAGGCGCCATTGTAACATTAGAATTTCCTGAACAAGATGCTTTTAGGATGCAGTGGCCTCCCAGTGCAGTTGTGTTTATTCTGAAGATGTTTTCCATGAGGCAGAAAGATGACCTAGTATCTGAATTGGCACCTATTTATATAATTTGTCCTCCTCCAAACTTCGTAATATCACGTGATTTTTTTTTTCTCCCTACTTGGAAAGGTCACAAATCCAGCAGTGCTGGCCGACCTCTGGGAACAGAAAAACAAGTTTTAAAAAAAACTTTTGGGAGCTTGGTAAATTTCTAAGTGCAGCCACTGAAAGGCAGAATGGATCAAAACCTGCATTTCTTGTCTTGTATCAATGGATTAAGTTATATTTTCCCTTGTTTCTATCATGATATTCTGCTTGGTAACTACAGCACTTAATGTCAATGAAAAAAACACCTAAGAGCAAAAGTTGACTCAGTTGGAAGCAAACAAGAAATGTAGGCAAAACCTGCTTGACTTTCCTAATCTTCAGTTCCAGCAGAAAAGCTGCATTTCTTTTAACTCCACCAACATTGATTTGCATCAATTTTCACATGCTTTAGGAAAGAACCAATTCTGTGTGAGTCCTGTGACTCCTGGATGATTTGTAGAGTTGGATGACTTCAGGCAGGTGAGAACCTCAGCGCCTGCAGCAGAACAAATTCCCCACTGCTGAACTACTTGGTGCTGCTCTTATCGAGTAAAAACCTTCCTCCAAAATATTTGTAAAGCAAGTATTAAACATACCTCAGGCTAAAACTTGCTTATAGGCTTGGGTGCCTGAGTATTTATGGAAGCACATCAAGGAAATTAGACCCTTGACTAATGTCCAAATGTGAATTCAGTGTTTAATTTTGTGCTGGGTGGCTGTCTCTAAAACTTTTGTTTCTAGCGTTACTTGAAACTCTTGACAACAGCACCAGGTTCTTCCCCAGATATTCTTGTAGGCAAGAATATACTGACGGAAGTAGGCATATGGATCTTGGTGTTAAGTATCTCATGAAGACCTGCCTGGAAACCCATACTGGGAGGCTTGGTTTTGCTGCTGTACCTGAAACAGGTAGTGGGGCATTGGTGCTTATCATGCAGCTTCTCAAGTAATCATAATTCATCTGGCCTTTTCCATATTCTGCGTTGAGGGGAGGAAAGGGAAGAGAAATTATTCATACACTACAGAAAATGATTGTGGTTTTAAGAACAGCCTATCAGCCAGGACAAGATTTCTGCAAGAGCTCTAGTCTATTCATTGTACTGTTCAGTAATACTTTAGTAAGAATCGACCCTTCTCTTTTCTTTCTCCATTGACAAGGGCGTGGTCCTATTTAGCACAACCTTGGATTTTCATTACTACTGAAACTAGAGCAGAGAGTGCAAAAGAACATTCTACATAATGTAGTTGAGCTGGCACTTCTGGGAATAACTTGATCAGACTTACCTTTGTGTGATCAAGTTACAGTGCTCAATCACTAGGTTCCTGGTGGAGACTGATACAGTTAGGGGAGATTAAAACCCACAATCAGTAGTATTAAAAAGCCCCTATATGTGAAATGTTAAAGAAACATTATTAGCTATGTCTTTACAGATGAGTCTATGCTAATTTAGCAAGTCAGCAGCCCCGCTAGAATGTGCTGATTAAGTGTATTGGGTAAAACCAGATATGCAATATTGAATTTCCAGTACCTTATACAAACAGGGCTTATAGCTCTTTATGTGGGGAGAGGTTTTATTACCTACATGTGAGAGCAACCTGGTTAGATACACAGACTCTCAGTTACTTTAGCATAGCTGGAGCTGCAGAACACTTCCCATTTTGCAGAGGTGTGAACCCCTTTTCTCTCAGGCATGTATGTACTCTAACAAAGGAACAGGTCAAAAGGGCTAAACCAGCAGCAGCAATGAACTTTTTCTGCTTCCTGTTCCACTCAGTGATTTAAATCTTTAGCCTTCAAGTAGAGAAAACAAGTGTTACTGTGTACTTGTTCTCTAATATAACTGCCAACTTCCTATTAATATTTAAAGATAATTACACATGTGTAGGCTCGTTTTCTGAAGAGGCTGTTAATGCTGCAGTGTCTAGTGTGACTTGTAAAAGAGTGCAGCTGCAGAAAGGTGAATTCCTATGCCACTTCTTTGACTGCTGTTTCTGCTTATCAAAATAAAACAAACAGTAGGAATGTAAAAAGTTCTGAGACCTGGGTTCCTTGCACAATAATTGACTCAAAATGAGGTTATGATCAAGACAGAAACATTACTGCAAGTTGAAAGTGTCACTTAGCTGTTGTAAAAGCCAGAAATCAAATTTATTAGTACCTTGGAGAAAAGGCTGCTTTTCAACTATGTAAAACCTCAAAGATCTAATAACACTGCTTTGATCCCCAGACGGCCCAAACTTTTAAACCAACATTCTGAGACACTCAGAATCCTGAATTATTAAAAGAAATATCACTGATTTTTTTCTTGTATTAATGTCTCCTCTACAAGAAACAACTGGATAAAGTGCTAATTAGAAGTGTTTCTGTATTCATTTTTAGAAGGATTTTAGCTGTTATAAAGGATGCTGTAGTTTTGTTTGTTTACTTCTAAGCAAAAAATTATTTAGCTTTCTGTGAGTGAAATGTCTACAGAATGCAAATCTAGCTTAAAGAATTTTAAAAGAAAAATTATGTTTGGGTGCAGAAATTGGATGTGTGAAATCTGGGAGAGGATCTTATAAAGGCAGGTATGATGAAGCCAGGGTATATTTAATAATGCAATAGTAGTATAAGACAGTGCTGAGTCTTTGCTGATCATGCCTTTAGTTGCAGTATGTTTCACTTCAATTTCAAAGTGAGCAGGTGACTACTATCAATGTTAAAATGCAACAGAAGTGGTTTTTTTGCTGCTATTAAAGTATGCATAAATCACTTTCTGGACATGTAAACTCTGATTTTTGTATTCCATCTAATAAGGTGACTGTGTGTTATCTTAGAGTTCCCAGCGTATGTCTATTACTTTTCTGACCTGAGCATGTTACAGAGAGGTGTTCTACACCTGTAACTCAAATAGACTACTGAAATATGTAGACTTGAAACATTTTGAAGGCACTTACACAAGTTGATGGTCTGCTAACTTTAAGTACATAAGTGAGCATTGCCTTATGCAGAGTATTTGCGGATACAAGTCTATTAGCAAACTATTTCGATACTAGAGAACTTAAAACAAATTACATGAATGGCAACTGTATATTTTTCTCTTCATCCTTGCTTTAAGCCTTGTGACCAGATTAGAAATAATTTAGCCAGACCTTTACTTTTGCAGAAAGGCCAGCAGAATTGGAGTTAAATGTTTGCACCTTTCTCAACTTGACTGCCTGAAACAAGTTCTGGTTTTCTCTAAATCTTGTATGGCCCTGCAGTTATTCAACTCTTTTCCATCTACTCTTACCTTCTCAGCGTCCTTAAGGTTTCTTGCAAGTCTTGCAGATAAAATTTAGTTGCTTTTTCTGGGTGTCCATCCTCTGCTGTCAGACAGCAAGAGGGTGTGTTAGAGAAGGTGGGGTCCAGCTGCCAGATGGACCAGGGAAGGTGTTGGCAGTGTCCCCTCAGCTGTGTGAGGCTCAGGTGAGTGTAGCAGTGTGCACAGGTACTTGTTTGTACAGTGGTGCCTGTATCGCCTCCCACTTGGTGTTCTTAAAGTGGCACCATCCTTTCTTTGCGAAGGATGAAGCAGTTCTTCCTTGACCACAGTTTGCTCAGGATAAATGAAACAATAACTGGCTGTTCACATGTGAGCAAACTGCTTTAGGACACAATCCCTTGTAGTGAAAAATAATGCACCATTTTTTTGTTGAAAAACCACTTGCAAATCATCTTACTCGGAAATTAATAATCTGATAATAACAACCAGTCAGAATCCGAGTTACTTAATGAGTAGCACATGCAGCCTTCAGAGCATGAGGGTTGATACCACTAAAATTACTGCAGATCCAAGGGGTCATATACGCAACTACATTCAGTAACCCACTTGCTGCTTCCAAGCTTAGATTTATTCAAATATTTGAGAACACAGGGTTATGGTCAGGCTGCTGCAGTGTGTGTTATGTGAAGTGGAAAGCATGTAGAAACCCTTTCAGAGGCTTTGCTAAACCAGGTCTTGCTCAGCTCTAACCTGTTGTGGAGGTGGCACTACACAGGCTCTGAGGGATGATCACCTTATCTGCCCACTGTTCTGCTTCTGATGACAAGGAAAGGTGTGAAGGCCAAACTGTAGACTGGGCTAATGTGCTTTTGGTGGCTACACTGAAAACTGTCCAACTCTATTGCAATGAAGTTTGCCAAAAGGGTGTATGTTTGCATCTACTGAAACTGAAGTTCAGATTTCAAGCACGCCCATTTAGACCTCAGTCACCTAACTGACAATATTTTTTGAAAAACTCTTACAAAACACAGAAAAGATGAGCAAGGGAATTTTATAGGAAATAATGATTACTAAGAGTAATTTGTGATGGATAATTTTATAGAATTAAAAACAACTTTCTGAACATTTGGAGGAGGAAATGTTTTACACTTTCAAAGAAGAATTGGTAACAATTTCCTTCCTAAATTTGACATACGATTTCATCTTTGATGTTTAACATGACTATTTCATTGATCTTGCAAAAAACAAGTTCCTTTTTAAGTTTCTTTGTCAGAAATTTGCTAATCCTGTTTTTCAATAGCTCATAACATGAATACAATTTTAATTTTACTTAATCCTGGTGGTGTCATTACTCTTACTTTTGCAAGTCGTATACCATTGGCTGAAAACTGAACATCACATGATTTGGCTTGTCATCAAGTTGGGAGATCCAATATATGCACGAGTACTGGTAAATACATGGCAAGTGATGGCAGTCGTATAAGGCACAGCTAATATTTAAGGGTAGGGTAGAGTGGATTAGGCTTTTAAGATAAGTTTGTGAAAGTTTTGAAAAACAACTTTGCAGTAAAGAGTTGCCGGCTGTGGAGAATCATGTCTTTCTACAAATTAAATGATGCTGTGCTGCTCTTTCATTCAGATTTAGGAAATAGATTATGTGCCCAAATGCTAAACCAATCTGATTTCCAGACCAAGCTTGCTGATTCCAGACCTGCCTGCGGTCAGTAGGGTTGCTGGGGGGAACAACTTCACACAGAGTGAGAAATATTTGCTTGCTTTTAAGGTTTCAGGGCCTCATCTATTACCACACAGAGCTAGTGTGGCCAAAGAGGGCCAACATCTGTAACAGTGGAGCAAAACATTGCATGCTTCACCCTCTTCCCTGGGAGACCAGAGGGGAAAATGCCCAAATGTGGGGTGGTGGGGGAGCACTTCTGCTGTGGTATGTATTCATTAGACTGACACTGAGGCAGCTGCTTTCACACCTGCAGTTAGCTCTAATTTTGAGATGACTGACTCCCTGGACGTAAGCAGGTTAAAATAAACTTATTGTGACTTTAAATATTCGAGGGGGTCCAACTTCATTCTCAGGATGATGTTAATCATTGTGAACTTCTTAAACTCTAGTGGGATATGAGGAGTGGAAAACTACTGTACAAGGTGATGCCTTTGTTCCTGTTTCCTGGTGCTTGTGGCAGAGTGAGTTTCACAACAGGAGTCATGCAAGGCTGAAGACTGGGTGGGCGAGCTGTAAAATATTTCTGAGTAAGAACAGAGTTTAAAAGTGAAGGAGCGCCTATGGACTCTTAAGTCCTCATTTCCCCTCCAAGTATCTGTTTCAGATGGATTAACTTAGCAACATAACAGTCTGCTTAAACCTAGAGTGATTCATTAATTTATATTCTGGCTGTATTGTCCAGAAACAGGGTATTTGCTAACAGGTAGTGGATTTCCCTATGTGCTGAGTAGATGCATTGGATAAATCGAAGATTCTGCGCCCACAGCTTTTTCTCCCTGTGTATGTTGGGGTAACTTTACAGTTCCCAGAAGAGGGGAAACATTGTGATGAAGGATGTGAATATTGCTGAAGTGAATAACTAATTAACCTGTAGAGGCAGATCACTTGCTGGCAAAAAATTGTTCAGGCAGAAAGGTATCTTGATTTGATGTTAGCCCTGTCGTAATCATCCTAAGTAAATACCTGTGACATAAATTGCTTGGTTTGCAGAGAACAAAAGTAAGGATGATTCACAGGCCATGACATCAAGCAGAGAGCTGAACAGAAGCCAGGAAGATCCATGCCATCATAGAGCAGGTGGTGAGAGCATATACTTAAAACATTTGCGTAATTGAATTTAAGCCAACACAGGACTGTTGTGCATGGACAGTTGCTGCTCTGGAATTAGAGTGATGTGCACAGCTATGAGACTCCAAGCAGCCCCTTTGGCCCCTGCATTCGTACCAGTTGTGAGCTTGCCTCCCCTCCCAGTTACCTTCACACTTTGGCTGTTCTTTCTCCCTGTCACACAGTGTGAGAGGAGCTGTTCTGGCTCGAGCTGGTTGTTTTCTTGCTCAACTATCCATGACAAAACTGGAACTAACAGCTCATGTGAGTGACTGTGACTAATAGCCAAGCTTTTGGCTTTGTATATATGGAGATAGGTCTGGATGCTCAGTCACCCTTTGCACTGTGTTATGAAGCTTATGCAAAACTGTCATTGTCTCAGTTATGTTGAAACCAGTTGTCTTGGAGAAGCCAGGGGGAATCATAGACAGCTCTGGATGCACATGTTGCACTGCACAACTGTGCATCTAATCCAGGGAATACTCAGCTTCAGTAGGTGAATGGACAGCAGTAAAGAAGTTGTTCAGATACCTATGTCTTAATTAATCCTTTAGCTTGAGCTGGAGGGTGCAGGCTCTGAGCAGCTTCCGCAATGAGCACAGAATATAGGTTTGCTTCAGAAATGTAAACATCACCCAAGCTTTGCCCCTTGGGAAACCCAATCAAGTTTTGCCAAGCAGCTCTGTAGTGCCCACAAATCAGCTGTGTCTGAATCTCCCTACTATCTAGCTTAAAAAAATGAACTTGACATGACTGTACTGATCTCCCCAAACCACATGAGCACTATAATATCTCAGCTCCTGTATGTTTTCTTCCACACACATCACACAAGGCAAGGGACTTGGATTTTCTTGTGCTGCTACCACTTTGAATCAGGAAAGGTTTTAGGAGTTACTGGAAAAGTTCAAAGCAGGTAGTTTCTTGCCACCACTCTTCAGGTTTAGTGATATTAAAGACCTGCTGAATCTCAAGCTTTCCCATGGGAAATGTAAAGTGGATCATTCCCCTTTGTGCTCATAGCTCTGGGTCGCCCTAGAAATACTGCTTATTTCTTAATTTTGGGTAATCTTTTATGGGTGAAGATGGCCAGAGAAATGCAGGTTGAGCAGCAACAGTGATAGGAGGAGTCTCTGTATAGGTAGGTTTGGTGAGGAAAACTTAAAGAAATGGATCAAAATACACAGAAGTTCGAGGCTTGTGTGTAAAGTTATGCTGGAAGATCTTGCAGTGGCAAGTCACTTTAGGTATATGCCCAATAATTCTGCTTCTTGCTCTTGTAATAAGAGAGCAGGTTAACAGCAGTAAGAACACAAAAGCAGTCCTATCAAGGAACCTGGTGGGCAATGAATAATAGATCAGACAAAATTCCCATAAGTTTCTTCTTCATGGTTGGCATTTCTTTCAAAGAGAAATTAGACTGAGGAAGAGGGATTTTTATTTTTTTTGTGCTGGGTTGTCTGACTTAACTAGCTACAGATATAGAAAGAAGGGATAAGAAAGCATGTTTCAGGGACCTTGCCAGAGAGCAGCAGCAGGGGGAAGCACTAAAACTGACAGACAATAAGATGATTGTGGTTGAACAGTTTCTCATTCCAAGCGCCATGACTGAACTTTTCCACATGTCCCTCTTCCCCTTTGCCAGAAGGTTCATTTAAATGCCAGTTAGCATAGCTCAGTTCTGTGCCATCCAGGAGCTGGAATTTGCTTGCAACTGGGGATTCCTTTATACCCAGGAAGAAACAGATTAAAACTTTCCACAAAGTGACATCCTTATCCCCTGGGTTCCATGGTATTTTGTCAGAGTATGAAGTCTGATACAGAAATCCTGGGAGCAGAAGGGGAGAGACAGAGGTGTTACAGAACACATTTGAACTTGTCACAGTGAGACAAGCAAGGCTCAGCTCCATGGCTTCACTCAGTACAAGCGGACGCGGGTTCAAATAGAGATGTTTTCTTACCCTCAGCTGGAAAATGTCAGTGTGCAAGAGTGAACAACAAGACCGTGCATTATCCCACAAAGTTTTTCATGTGAAGCAGATTATAGCGAAGAACAATAACCCTGTGCTTGAGCACCCACCACATTTGCCAGACCTAGTTCTCTGTGATTTCTACTTCTTCCCAAAGATTCAGTCAGTTTTCAAGGGACCCCATTTTGAAAGCAAAAACGGAGATCCTCACCTCACTTTCAGAAAATGGTCTCTGGAATTGCTTTGAATGTTGGCAGCATCGTGTGCAGCTCTGTCAGCTCAGAAGGGAACAATTTTGAAGATGATCATAGTTTATTTTCTTAATTTATTAAATAGTTACAGGCATAGTCATGGGGATTTTTTTTGTTGGACCTCAGAGTATGCAAATCAGCTTTTTTCCCATGGCAGCATTTTTCCTCCAGATGCTGTTATCATCCTTTCCAAGTGGAGGACTGCAAGATGAGGTGAAGGCTGTTAAACTTCCATGTATAGTTTTGTGGTAACTTTGCCAATTTTATTTCCCGCTAGTTTCCTCCATAACTTTAGATTAAACACAGGAAAAAGTAAAAGAGAGGAAAACTTGAAACTGAAGATTAAAAAAAAAGTACTCCCCAAAAGCCAGAAGAAATCTGAAAGGATGGGGGGTGGGGAAAAAAGAAAGAAACACAAATATTCATACACAGAGAGTGAAATAGAAGCACAAAAATGGTTGGAGCAGGGAAGAAAATGAGATATTCTACATTTGGAAAAAGTGTATTTTCTTTGAATCTATGCCCTGTGTAAGCTCTGAGATGGTTTGCAGTATACACGGTTACATGTAGGTCCTTGAGAGAGCATAATTTTAGGTGAGATCTGGTTGTCATTGTTTTAGTGTGTTTTTAGCATTCTATTTCATTTTAGGAGCATGAGGTGCCCAATGAGGTGCACTTCTGCCCCGGTAGGGATTTTAATGTCAGATTTCTGGCCTGCTTGCACCCACACTTCAGAGCCGTTATTTTGGTGTCACCCACTAGTTATGAAAAACTCCCATTTGAGTCATCTCTCTCGTATCTACCAGTAAACAAAATATAAAAAGAATGCAATAAACCACAGAATATTCTGCCTTTTACCGAAGAAGACATTTTGTTACTTATCTTTATGTCCAGTAATCCAGCTACAGCAGAGAGGAAGTGTAGATAAATTGCCTCCTTCAAGTCTAAAAATTTGATATTCTACTTGATAGGTAATATATTTCGATAGTTGACAGTGAAGTGGTAGGATACCTATGGACAAGATCAGTTATTAAATGCTTTGTGTTACAGTTTGAATCTTGGCTTCCATGATAAATCAGATGTAATTGTGTGAAATTAACAAGAACTTTCATCATGTTTGTTGGATCCGTTTTAGTTTACTGTTGTGTTTTAAATAAGGGATATTTCCAGACAAAGATCTTCATAAGGAGATGGAATACATTCCTGGAAACTACCTGCAGAATGAGGTTTATAGGTGTTTATGGAAAATTTGAATTAGTTGGGCTTCCCTCTACAAGTGACTGAATCAGTCTGAGCAAAGCACTGATACTTGTGCAGTAGGTTTAGTTGACTTTTTTTTGCTGTGTAGAGATTGTTGACTGAATGTTTTGGGTTGTTCAAGCACTTGCAGCTCCAACTTAACACCTAGCAATAAGTTTCTTGGGCCCTGTGTTACGGAAATTGATATCATTTTCCCTATGAATTGAAATATTGTGTCATTAAGTAGGAGACATTTAAGCATCTTACATCACATGGGAAATTAATGAAGATCTGTTTATTTTGATCAGGCAGAACCCACATCAGGTTATACAGCATAGTACCAAGTTTACAAAGCATAAAAATGGAACACAAAATACATGTAGATAAAAATGGAGATGGTAACTGCATGTACCTGGTATAAGTTCTTCAACCCTCCCATCTTCAGGTGTGCAAAACTGGGTGGTGAAGGAGGCTTACCTTGAGCACAGTGAGGGAGGAGGAAAAATAAGCTACTCTTAAGATTCAGTAGAACAACTGTGGAGACAGGATTATTTAAAGTCAAATGTAAACCAGACTTTTATTCTCCAGTGTAAACTCCTGTACTACAAAAAAAGCACAATCTTTGAGACTTTTGGTCTCTGGATTTGAAGCTTTATTTGTGTTAAGCTTTGCCCTCAGTGACACCAATGTAATTGATGTAGTTGCAAAGTTAAGTTATTTAAAATAATTTAAATATTTTTCCAAAGGGCTTGGTCTGTGAGAGCTCAAAATACAGAGTAAAACCCAAAAATATCAAAGCTTTTTTGCACAGCAGATACTAATATATGCCTTTTTTGCATGCAAGAAGCTATAGTTGCAGTCAATTTTATAAGGGAGCAATAAACTCATGTCTATTTGGTAAAAGTAAGCAAGGTGAAGATAAATAGGGACACGTTACCTTTATCAATTTGTTTAAAAGGGGAAAAAAATTGCTAAAGTTTGTTCTTCCTTTATGGCATCTCTCTCTTAAAGTGTCATAACCTCAGGTGGTGTAATTTAAAAAATATGTGAAAGTTCAATAAAAATGTTGAGACATAAAGAAAAAAAATCTAAAATTGCAAGGTTTGTGATACTGTTAACATAATTTAATCATAAACCTAGCTGAAAATGTTGAGCTTACCTAGCTGCTCCCATATGAGATAAGACAGACTCATTAAATGGTCTAATTTATAGCGCATGTAACTTGAGACTCATCTACAGGAAATGCAAAACATGTAATATGATATAAATTTACATATCAATAGAAATTTAATGATCTTTAACTTGAATTATAGAGGGGTGTTTTCTTCAAGAGCTGAACTCTTCAAATATGAGGAGGATATTTGAGGATACTTTGATTTGTGGAAAGACTTTCTCATGTATAAAAAAAACCCCCAACTCTGGAACAGTATGAAGCAATTTCTCAACATGTATTTGAAATACCTGATGTTTCCACAGAACAGCTGTGTAAATGTTAAATTGTAAATGTCACCAAAGAGAAGCCAAAACAAGATCACCTGAAATATTGTATGCACCAGCAATCCCACCATCATTTCCACTACAGATTGAGGACGTAGCAGTGATAATTACTGAAGTCTTGTAACTAAACAGAATCTCAAAGCTGCAGCAGCAAAGCCAGAAGATGATGATGCATCTGCAGCACGTGTAGTTTAAAGCCTCAGAAGCATGTACTTAAATAACTTGGAGAAGACTCCAGGGGAAGTTTATAAATCATATATAATGACAGTGCTACCCAGAAGACCAATGACCTTTCAGTGAAGGAAAGAAGCAGTCCTGTAAGTTCAGAGGTCTCAAGACACGCTGAGCATCACTGAAATGGAAGTGCTCTGCTGTGCATTTTTCAGTCATTCTCAGCTAAGGGTTCTTTCTATCAAATGGAAGCTCTTTGGGAAAGGAGTTTCAGGCTGTGCTCCAGCTCAAACAAATCGAATGTAGTCATATCATCCTCTGAGGTCAGACCAGCATCCTGATGCTGACAGCTGAGATAGTAGAGGAGTAGGTGCTTTGAGATTAGACCCGGAATGTGGGCAACGTCCATATTAGTGTAAGATGCTACTGGATCTAAGCAAGCTTAGATGACCTCTGCAGGCACTCTGAATCTGCACCCTTCATGTTCATGCTTACCTCAGCAACTGATGGAGAGTCCTTTGTCACTGGTGGCTTGCCCACCAATTCACTTCTGCAGCATTGTTTATGGGGTGCCCTGGAAAGGGTACCAGTGCCGTGAAAGATAAATACGCAGGGCCTGGTTATACGTCCCTTGAGAGAAGAGGGCATTGTTTAAAGTTTCCTGTTAAATTTCAAGTTTCTTAGCTTATACCTTTAGTGTTTGTTTTTAACATTCTTTTGGCTGACATTTTATGGAAAGCCCCCACAGTACATGAGCGGAGCCATTCTCTGGGGTCCAGCTGAGCCTTAGAAAAGGTCACTGACAGAACTTGTGCCTTTGCATCCATGATGAGCACAACGCTGGTACTTCAACTACATCTGAAAGAAACCGCAGGTTAGGCAAGAGTGAGAAAGGGTGGGGCTTGGCGTCCATTAGCTGGCTTCACTGTTGGCATGGGGAGCCCAGAGGGAGACTGAATTTTTCCTATGTGATAGACTTCTGAGAGGAATCGATGTAGGTTTGATGAATATTAATCTCTCTGTCTCTTGATTTTCATCAGCATATTGATAAGATGGAGCAAACTTAAATAGATACTTAAAAATACTTACCTTGCTAATACTTTTGTTTATGAGTCCCTAATAGAGTATTCTATAGAACTGTCATGACTTGTAGACTATTTTCAGATCTTGCTTTGAGCTGCATAAGACAGAAGCTCAGCAAGTTGCAAGGATATAGATGTGATAAAGAACAACAATCGTTGAGGACTGCGATAACTTTTCTTCTGTGTTTCCACATCTATCATTAAGTGATTTTATAATGAAAGAGAGAAAATGAAGGGTATTCTGTGTGTAGGATGTGTTGCACAATGTAGGTAGGTGAATGAAAAGCATGCTAAGGACATAAGTTGTCAACAGCTGCTTCAAGAAATACGGACACTGGAGTTGACTTTCAGTTTCTGAAAAAGGCAGTGTGCTCCTTCCATGAGCCTGTTTTGTTAGGCTTTGCTTTGTATTCTTAACCTCCTGAAAGATTCTTTTTTCCTTCATAGTGCTGGTCACATATCAGATAAACTTGAAAATTCTTTCCTCTCAGTTTGTATTTAAATGTCCCTAACCCCACTAACATTTTCTGGATTTTATTGTTTTTGTGTTATCCTGATGTTGTTTCCACCCTACCTTGCTACCTCCTTGTCCTGTGCTTTCTGCAATGCTTTTCTCCTTCAAAATGTTGTCAGACTGCCCTACCAGCTTGCTTGTGCCCGGGAATATCAGATAGAGAACAGAATAGGCAGTACCTAGTGTTTCCCTTTCTCAGAGGAGGACTCAGGCTATTTTTGCTGAGACTTAAAAACAGGAGGCAAAGAATTCAGCAAGATATGGACAACTTCAATCTAGTTTTTTTTTGTATTAGAATAATTTTTGGGCAGAAAGCCTTAATTTACCTCCTTAATTTACCTATAGACATTGTGATCAATGTTTGAAAATGCTACTGCCATTTTGCTGCATTGACTTCAGTTATGTGTGAAGGATCCAAGTGAAGGTCATAGAATGGTCTGGGTTGGAAGGCATCTTAAGGATCATCTGGTTTCAACCTCCCTGCTCTGGGCAGGGACACCTCCCACTGGGTCAGGTTGCTCAAAGGCTCATCCAACCTGGCCTTGAACACCTCTAAGGATGGGGCAGCCATGACTTTCCTGAACAACCTGTGTCAGGGGCTCCCCCCCCTCACAGGTATCACATCTCATTCTCCCCTCTTTCAGCGTAAAACTATTCCCTCTCTTCTTATCCCTGCATTCGCTGATAAAAAGTCCCTTCCCAGCTTTCCTGTTGACCCCATTTAAGTACCGGAAGGTCATTAGATGTCTCTGATATGTCACTTGGTGAAGTTCAGCTGACAGGAAAAAAGTGTATTTTGTGTTTAAAGCATATAGAAAGCAAAAGAATATCTCATGTCTTCAATAGTCAATAGCAAAATAGGTTTCTAATGGGTGACAGATAAAAATCCTTGTATTTGTGAACCAGGTGAAACTATTACACCGTATACTCTGCAGTTGTCTTCCATTATCTGCAGGAGAAGGTTAAATTGTTCACTGTAGTCTTCACTATCACAACTACTATTGCTGGAGCCTTCTCAAGGGTTAGGGTACCCTTGCTGTACAGTTTCTTTTGACTCCTGGGCCACAAGAGCAGAGGCGGGTGGAAGTTACATTCCAGGTTTGACCTGTCATCACACCTGGTTAATCACCCTTGAGCCTAATTCCACCAAACCATGGTTTCCTAATGGTTACTTAAACTCAAATCCAAGTCTCTTATCATTTTTGAAGGTGTTATTCTAATTTACAGGCATCCTGTGTTGATTGTACTTTAAACATATAAGTATGTTTGTGTAACTGTAGGTTAATATGATTTTACAGCAGTAGATTTCAACCCCTGAATAACAAAAATGACTTGCAATCTGACACTCTGACGTCTAGACAAACATCTCTGCTATACCATTACACAATACTCCCAAGAACTTTGTTTTCCTCTGGTTCATATATGTTGTAATAAGACCATTAGTCTTTCTACCACTTCTGAGTGCGGTTTCAAAACCAGCTAACAAATTTCTGTGTGTCAAATATTTCTTCTCCTATTTGCACTTATTGTGCTCCCAAAAAAATTCTTCAAATAACTGTTAAAGGTATGATTAAACTTTACCCTATTTGGTGTTTGCAGCACTGCTAGGATATTGCAGTTGCAATCATATATTTTTCCATCATATGTGTTTTCTTTTTCAGGTAACAACAGAGAAATAATGTAATTACTCATCTTCAAATTTGGCTTCAATTTTTTTTTTTAAATGAATCCTTAAATAAAGGAGGCACTGGTCGCAATTTATGCAAGATAAGGTATCCCTGCCAGGTTGTGTCAACCTCTGTCAGTTATTATGTTCACATAAGGTTGAGTTTGATCTCTATTTTCTCAAGAATCATGGGGCTTATTTTTTAAATCAAATTTCTGCAAAAATCAGGAAGCCACAGAATAATATTTATTTGCTGTAATCAGAAGCCCATTTCTTTACATGTGATAGGGATTGATGGGGGCGAGGAGAGGTTTTTGAGTGCTCAAATTGCTAATAGTATTTCTAAGTGAAAACATCAAATGAAATTATACAGTTATGAAAGAAGATGTCATTCTAGACCAGAAAGAATTCTCTTTGAAAGCAATATGAATAATTTTTCATTGCTAGACAAGATTCTCAATGTTAAATATACTGTAATAACAATTCTATTAATTTTCTCTTATGTGATATGCAATCCATTTGTTTCAGAAGGGATGAAATTTTTGTGACTTTTTAACTTGTACTAAGATCTTAATTCTTAGAATCTGCTTTTATAGCATTTGAAAAGTTATTTTCTGAAATAAAGTTCTTATTGTTAGATTGCTATTCTGTAGCAAATTAACTAAAAGCGTTTGAGGGATTCATTTGATAGGGTTATACATACACAAAAAAAAAAGCCATCTGAAAGAATAAAGTAACAATTTCTGAATAAGTTTCCATTGTGGAACTGCAAAGACTAATCAAGTAACATTCTACTGAGTTAGTACCTTCACTAGGATTTTTATGACCACATATGAATCCCATGAGACACAAACACATTCCAAACCTCTCTGTAGAATATTGCTTTTATTAGGGAATTTTATTTCTTCTACATATGGTACTTGACACTGAACCTATTTTGATTTGAAGTTCATCACTGTTAGGGTCTAAAAGCCTATGCAACAGAATGTGGAGGAAACTGGAAGATGTCCCTTTGATATCTCCACGTTTATGTATAGTTTTTGTGCAGTCAAGAATTTGGTGAGAACAAGAAAGTGCTTCAGAAATGGTATAAGGGGAAAGCTGGAGCATAACAAGGGAGGAGCTAAGTATGATGTTGTATGGCGATATTTTAAGAAAAAAAACTTGAGGATTTCAGTTCAATTACCTGAAACATTGGAGATACAGTGTGAGTTGTAGAGGGGGAAGTGCTGCCTAGCGGTTCTGTGATGAAATCTCAGGAGATTTTACTTTTAAGCACCATGTGTTTGCATTAGGTATTTTTCCCTGGTATTAATGGATTAAGCAGAATGAAATTGGACTCTGAGACCAAGACTAAATGATTCGTTTATTGATGCAATAAAAAAAATAACTCTTGACTGAAAAAAAAGCCTTGTTTTTCTTATCTGGATAAAATGTACCCAAGTACCTTGACAGGTGATATATTGTGGTAAACCATTTGTAAAACTCTACACATTACACAAGATGCTTGCATAGTGTTTGTAAACACAAATGTGGCAGAAATAAACTGTTGATTAACTAAAGGAATACGATACTGCAAACCTAGCTGGAGAGCAATGTAAATGAATATGTGAATTTGGAATTTGGTTCAGACAATAAAAGAATCTGTTAGTAGGGACATCTTCAACTCTATCAGGTTGCTCTGAGCAGTACTGGACATGAAATCCTCCACTGCCAAATGTATCCTCTTATCTCCTTCTTCGAAAGATACTACAGCTTTCCTACTATATAGGGCTTGAAATGATTGTGTGAATAAATTCCGCCTCTTCTCCAGCGCAGGCTTAGGGACCAGGGACAGCACCAGCTAAAATCAAGTCCAGGTTCCTATAAGCTCTCTGCACAGAGCCAAAGGTGGGGCAGGAGGAGAAGATGATAAAGTAAAAGTGGTTATGTACATGTTTTAACTCCAATACTTCCTGATTTTCACTCAGGTAGTGTGAAAATGAGAACGGATGAACCCAGGATTTCTCACCGCAAGGTAAGTGTGTAAGAATCTGCTGATCGTGTACTTTGCTGAGTGCCCACTGCTCAGCAGCTTCCCAAACTGAGTAGAGGTGACAATATTTTGTGGAAAGATGTTTCATAACCCCAGTGGATTTGAATCATGGTTGGACTCTGTGGTTTCTTGGCACGACACTAGCAGAGAAACAGATTGTGTTTGAACTGAAGTCCTGGTTAACAGGGGACGTCCCAGATTACTGCAGTCTTGTCAATGTGTTGCCCTTCTACAAGAAGGGCCTGTCAGCTTCAGTTCTGTACAGGGGAAGATTACGGAGTGGTTAATCTTGAATGCATTTGCCAGGTACAGGACAACCAGAGGACCAGGCCCAGCCAACATGGGTTCATGAAAGATAGGTCATGCTTGACCAACCTGATCTCCTTTTGTGACCAGGTGATCCACCTAGTGGGTGAGGGACAGGCCATGGATGTTATCTACCTGGACTTTGGCAAAGCCTTTGACACTGTCTCACAGCATTCTCCTGGAAAAGCTGATGGCTCATGTCTTAGACAGATGTACTCTTTGCTGGGTAAAATCTGGCTGAATAGCCAAGCCCAGTGTGGTGAATGCAGATAAATCCAGTTGGCAGCCAATCACAAGCGGTGTTTCCCAGGGTTCAGTGTTGGGGCCAGTCTTGTTTAATATCTTTATCGATGATCTGGATGAAGGCATTGAGTGCTCCCTCAATAAATTAGCAGGTGACATCACACTGGGTGCGAGTGTTGATCTCCTGGAGGGTAGGAAGGCTCTGCAGAGGGATCTGGACAGGCTGGATTGATGGGCTGCAACCAGCAGTATGGGGTTCAACAAGGCCAAAGTGTGGGTCCCTCATTTTGGTCAAAACAACCCCACACAATGCTGCAGGCTTGAGGGAGTGTGGCTGGAAAGCTGCCTGATAGATAAGGACCTGGTGGTGCTTGTCAACAGCCAGCTGAACGCGAGTCAGCAGTATACTCAGTTGGCCAAGAAGGCCACGGTGTGGCCAGCAGGAATAGGGTAGTGATAGTCCCTCTGTACTCAGCACTGGTGAGGAAACACCTCAAATACCTTGCTTGGTTTTGGGCCCCTCACTACAAGAAGTTGCTGGAGCGTGTCCAGAGAAAGGTAACATAACAAAGCCAGTGAAGAGGCTCAAGAACAAGGGTTATGAGGAGTGGCTGAGGAAACTGGTACTGTGGAGGGGGCTGAGGGGAGACCTCATCCTTCTCTACAACTACCTGAAAGGAGGTTGTAGAGAGGTGGCTTCTGGTCTCTTCTCCCTAGTAACAAGTGATAGGACGAGAGGAAATGGCATCAAGTTGTGCCAGGAGAGGTTTAGATTGGATATTAGGAAATATTTCTTTACCAAAAGAGTGGTGAAACATTGGAACAGGCTGCCTGGAAAGCTGTGGAGTCTCCATCCCTGGGGGTGTTCAAAAAGGGTGTAGATGCATTGGTGTTGAGTTGATGGTGAGATTTGACCTTAGAGGTCTTTTCCAACTTTAATGATGCTATGATTCTAAATTTATCTTAATATTTTATAGAAATTAGCTTCTGAAACTAAGAAGTGTAATTGTAATAAGTACTGTTAATAATTTTATAAACAAAAATTTAAATATGATGCTGAATGAACCAGTGCATGCTTCAATAGGACACAAGCCATTTAATTCAGAGAGACATACAAAATATGATAGCATAATTGCTTCAGTGGAGTCAACTTCTGTGCATTTTTTTTAAAGCGGAAACAGTTCAATATTTGAAATGGCTTCCATTATGAAACCCTGGGCAATTTTAACTTCAAGCTTTTCCAATACCCAAGACTAATCTTGCATTTTACCTTTATCTTCACAAAGGCATAGTGCACAGATAGCCTTATATGAAAAAAAGAATTCTGAGCCCTCCAAGAGAGACAAACGCATCAGATCAGGCACATTTTTAATCAAGTTAATCACTTACCACATTTGTCATTTTGTTAAGGACAAAAATACCTTAATATGATTTTAGATTTTCTATCATAGAACAATTGCAGAAATTGCATAAATCTGAAACACAGAATATTTAATTGTCTCCATACTCTGAGGTGGTTGAAAGACCATTCTAAAATTCACAGATTGTGAGTCGATTCAGGTTGCATTTTTTGTCATTCCAGGTCCCATCAGTGTACATCTCTACACATTTTTCTGTCCCTTTGCCATTAGGCTCGTATTTGCGCCAATTGGTATAATTCAGAGGTGTGTTATTTATATCCTTAAATTGACCTACAGTCTCTCCCTCTTTAATACCCAAGTATGCATATCGGTTATACTGCTTCACAAAACCCAAAACAACTTTATTTTCCTCCTCATTCATGGGAGTTGCAAGAGTTCCTTTGGCCTTTTCACAGGATTCTAGCGCAGATGCAAAATTAACTTCCTTCCCATTGCTGGCAAATATTTTGTCTCCTACTTCTTTTATTTTCCCATTCAAAGCAAGCACTAAAACATGAAAAGAAAAAACTTAATTAGCTTTTAAAATTTTCTATGGTGTATTGATGAGAGAGAAAAGAAACAGAAATCAAGAGATGAAGAGAAAATTAGAAGTGAATTAAAATTCACAGTTTTACCAATTCATTACTTGTTCAATAAGTACATTGTTATGCTGCTTGTGATCATCAGTCAGTCTTCTCCAAGACAAAGATTTCCTACCAACATTTGTTAGGATCATTTTGTTTCAAATGTGAGCAAGCAAAAGGGAAAAACTATAATTTTTGTGAATTCTTTCTCAGTACAAAACAATTTATCACCTTTAACAATCTGGTTGCTGATAGTTAAAAATGCTAGCAACATCACTCGAGGCTGAGGAGTTCTCATGAATCTGTGTGGAAAGCACATCCCCAGTTGGTATGGGTTTTTTTAGTAATCAAATTAATGTGCATTAGTGTTCCTGAGAGAAATCTGTTTCTCCAGGGAAAATGAGTCCTGGTCTCCCGTGCTTTAGATCAGAAAATGGAATTTTGGGATGCAGAGTCATTTTCAAGTGGGATTTCTTTCCTGCAAGTCATGATTTTATAAATACAAATAGAAAACTGATTGTGAGCTGAAAAAGTGAAAATGAGACAAATTACCGCCTTCAAGTCTGGAAAGCCGACGTTCCAAACTTCCTAAACCATTCTGCCTTTTGTTGTCCGGATAACAAGGTAGAACTGCACAGATAAAAGTAAAAGTAACACAATCAAGAAAATCTAGGCTCTGCTGATAGGAACGACTCCTTGGATGAAACAATCATTTTCCAAAACTAGTACAAAATTTAATTTTTTAACACCATCTGGTGGTGTAAAATAAATATTTTTGAGTGTTTTTGCACACTTCTGTTAACCTATATTAAAACAAATAAAACACTCCAACCCTCTGAAATGCTGATAAATGTCCTCTGTGCAGAAGAAAATGAATCTTTCTAGGTTGAGGCCTCATGTTTGTCATGTCTGTGAAGGTGGCTTTACCAAAGAGAGTTAGTTTCATTCTAATAATTGTTAGTGAAGAGCCATGAGAGAGATTTCTGGGAGGGAATAGTTCCTATGGTACACATACTATTTTCTTTTTAACCTGCTGGGTGGATGCTTTGTGTTTTTACAGTGGGATCTTATTGTAAGACACAGGTACAGCTGGGTTTCTGCATAGATTGGGTGAAATACAGTCCATCCAGCACTGTTTGCTGAAGATGGGAACTCACAGAATTCCATGACTAACAAATGTCTTATGTATAGAATAAAATTACTAGTATGCTCGTTTAATCCTGCCTTGTCATTCACAACAAAAGTGACAATGTAGAAGCACAAAATATTGCTGCACCTCCCTCTCTTGGAGTCTCAACGTTGCAATTTGTACTGCACTCCACAGTCAGTAAAAACCCAACATATTTGACCCAATAAAGAGAGTCCATTTGACTGACAGAACATAACATGGACATCAGCCTTTTTCATGTTGTGGTTCAATATCTCCTTTTAATCCTTTCTCACCTTGTGGCAAAAGAAGAACATTATTTCCAGAGGATCCTGTGAGCTCTGGAAAAGAGAAGCATAATTTTCTTTCAAATTTATGTACGTTTTGGGAACCTCAGCATTAAATAGAACTTAATCACAAACTGAAATATGTTACATCTATGAATAATTTTGATAATACTTTAGCCTTTGTAATGTACCTGGAAAAAAAGCATTTCTACCTAAAAAGAAAATTGCACAATGCATAGTGTATTCCTTACCAGACTACTTTTGCACATACCATCTTTGAGTACTAGAGAAACATGCCAGAATTTTTTTAATTACAGTTGTAAATACTGGAATAATATCTCCTTCATACTTGAGAAAATAAAAGGTTCTGCTATGAAAGAAGCCATTCCCTTAGGAAAGCCAGTAGAAAAGAATTACAGGAGAGATTTATATATTTATATGTTTAAGTATTGATAACCTGCTCATTTCCCCTCTTTTCCCAGAAGAGACCTATCTTTTAGAAAATAAAACATTAAACTGATCATTTCCTCCATTCAGTTTTCCTCCTCTGCTTAATGCATCTGCTTCCTAGAGGCCACATGACTTTCTGACTTAATCTGTTTTAATTCATGCAGCCTTCACAACAAGGATTTGTTGCAAAAAAAAAAGGGAAGTTACCTGATAGTTTTGACTGTTCTTTCAGATCTTGCTGTCCAAGCACTCCAAGGATGTTAAGTAGCCCAGGATTTCCTGGACACTTGCATAGCGCATGGCAAGGGACTAGCAAAGCAGCTACTGCAGTGAGCGTGTAGGACAAGTAAAACAACATGATTGCTCAGGCCAGCTGAAAGAAAACCCACATATTTGTCAGGCAATGATTCTGTAAGAAATTGTAGGCATTGGCTTGTATAATTGAATACTTCTTTTTTAACCCATTTGTCCTTTCTCTCCTTGATAATTAAAGTCTACAGCTTAGGTGTAAGAGATTTCTCAAATTTATTTTGCTACATTTGCATGGCTTACACACAAAACTGTTTCTAGAATCATATAGATTGGTAAGCACACTACAGAATGACAACTACACATTGGGGAGTACTGAAAACAAATCATCCTATTTGCTATCACTGACTATTTGTTGGCTTAATTCTTGAGAAATGATGGGCTCAGACATAACTGAGCACGCTTAAGCCATGGGTTGTCTACGAGGACTATGATCACTTAATGAAACACAGATACATAGGCTTCCAACCTGAAAAGCACAATATGTTACAGCAGTTCTTGTGCTGATTCAGAGCTGCTTAGTGATTTCTTTAAGCACAGCACTATTTAAGCACATTTATTTTAAATAAGCACACTGATAGCGAGTTTTACACATAGGAAAAATTTTATAGCTCAGTTGACATTCCTATCTTATTTTGAACAAAATTCTACAAGCTTGAAAATGTCAGAGCTGGTCTTGTAGAAAAAGCATTTTTGCCAGTTGGCAATAAGCCTATTTATCTTATTTTATCCTGTCAGCTATAATGTTAAGTAGGATTATAATCTCAGTGCTGAGATTTCATGACCAAAAAGCACTCTGAAAATATACATCCTGAGTTTACGACATACCTCCTAGAGCATATGCAACATTGGTAATGCTGTGCAGTTATAAAACCTGAACTGATCGACCATAAAACACTATGGTATGAAGATATTCAGTTTCAGGCATCATTCAGGTAAAATAACAGAGAGAGAGAAAGAAAAGTTCAAGGTGCCAGAATGGGTGTCCATTTAATGAGGTGACCCCAATGGGTTGACTCTCATAAAACCCCATATAATTTAATACTCATGAGTTCACTTTCCTTTAGACACAAACTAGAGAGGATCATCTACTGTACTCTCTTAAAAACTTCCATTCCTCAAAAAAAAAAATCACGAAACACAAGATCATATTAAATGACACATAAGACGCTCTAAATTTAGCTCCACTTAAGAGTTGAAAATTAAATCTTGGATGGCTTGAATGCTTCAAGATTTTTAACTCTTGGGTTCCTCAGTTAAAACAAGGAATTTGTTTCAAAGCATATATGCTAAGCAGAATCAAAATATCGGTTTATTTTTATTACCATTTAATATATAGATAGATACACTACAACTGGACAGAGACTTTATGAAAGGGAAGTATTGTTTACATCTTCCAGAATGATTCTACCATAGAAGACTTTTGATATTTTTCTCAATCTACATCAATGCCAATTATTTTTAAGGGCAAAGTCAACTTGTTTTCCTAGAGGGCTGTCTAATCAAAACCAAGTCATACATACATACAATTAAGTGGGACATACCCTTGAACAAAAGAACATTCAATTATGTTCATAAATTTCAGTGTTTCACTGCATACAGAATCTGTTTAAGTAATATCAGTGTCCATTCCTCATGGTCAAGGATTTCCACTTTAACGACTGGAAATTTCAAATCCACCTGAGAACACATATGCTCTATTAAAATTGCTGTTGAGTTTCCTATATTGAGTTGGAAGTGTCTCAAGTTGTTTACTCTTTACTATTTTAAAGGCTAGCAGACACCTCTGGCAATACTGAGTTATTACTCAGAGAGCAGATTATTAAAATCTCTAACGAAAACCTACCTTAGTTGGCTAGAAATACTTATGTCCCTGAGATAAGGAAATGCAATTACAACAGGTACTCTTTGTCTGATCATTCAGAGAATTACATTTGAATGAACTACTGCATCCAGCTCATAATTGGATTATGATGCAGTTTCAGAGTCCTGATCAGTTATGTAGCAAAATAGAAAAAAACAGCTCTTCAGTTTTAATGACTTTTATCAATCATTAAGATCTGATGTTCTTCAGGCATCTCCTCATCCAGTAAAACTGCGAATATAAGCAAAGTAAAAAAATACTAATAAAGGAAAATTTAATTTTAAAATGCAAGTACGACTACAGAAATGAAAAAGAACAGGTTTGCCTTCTAGCTGAAGTTCCTGGTGATTTGTTAAAAGGCAATTCAACTTACCCTTCTGCTTCAAAGTGAAATGAAAAAGAAGTTTGCACAAGTCCCCTTTATACAGTGTTGCATTTGTTAAATGACACCACTGAAGTGGAGACTGGATAATGACGGAACAAATGAACCTTTTTAGTTTTGCTTACATACTTGTTCTGCAAATACTGAGAACAATATTAAGGGCCGAGAAAATCCTTTTTGTTTTTGTAAGAACAGAAAGCCAAAGTTGGAGAAAAAACAATTTAGAACTATAACTCCAGATCTTTAGACACATAAAAAATGTATAAATATTTAAAGAAACTTTCAGTGATTCTAAGTGATATTTTAACAATTTTTTTCTTCTTCTGGAAGGAAAGGTGTTCTTGATAATTAAGGGAACACGTTACCATCTAGACAGAGTCTGACCTGATAATCAGTGTTGTAAACTTTGCTTCCTATCTGTATACCTGATGTACTTACCTTACCTTCATATAATTTCCTCACTATGTGTGTATGTAAAATTTCCATGAACATCTGGTCTCTTTTGCATGTAGAGCACAGCTGATCCTCACTTGGTCAGAGATGGGTGCTGGAAAAATATCTGTTCATGCACAAAATCCTCAAATGATCATTTTCAAGTACAAAAGAAACCAGAGGCTTCGAGCCTCTGATTTTCCAGCAATAGAGATTGGGATTTCATGAGTAACTTCCTTCTGGTTCTGATGCCTTCTACTGTAAGGACATTTTTGTTTGATCCTAAGTGAGGTTTGCTTTGTGAATCAGCAAGCTAACACATCAGTCCCTCACCTGTAAGACAGAAATACCTCCCCTTCACAGTTTTTCTCTGTTTTTCCCAGTTTATGCTGTGGTCTCTTAAGGATTATATGGTCTCTACTGTACACTTACATTTTACTAAAATTGCTTGAGTTCTGCCATGATCCTTAACTACAGAGTGTTTCTACCCAGCAGAATTCACAGCTGCAAGCTAAATCTTTAGGCTCCTTGTTCAACAAATAGAGATGTCTAATATCAACTGGCTGACCTAGCTAAGAGGAAATACTGGAGGAGGTATGTTTAGGATCACCTTTAGAAGTAACTTAGTCACTTAAATCCACATCCATTCAAAACTACAAGCCTTGTTCTGCAGTTAATAGTGCTCAGAATGGTCTGTCCTCCCTCACATGCTCAAAAAAGGGCAAACTGAGATCAGTGTCCTTTGTAGCAGATGATAATTAACAGTCACAAGTGTATGTTATAAACAATATATCTTCAAGTCCTTCCTCTACCTGATGAGCAGCAAAGATTTGAATTGAGGTTAGGCACTTTACAGACCCTCCATCCTCACCATTTAAAAGTATTTTCTTCTGTAGACAGATGAAAAGAACTAGTGTTAATTGTGTAAGATGTGGATAAAATAGTACCAAGCAGGTAAAACACCTTGTTTCTGAATCCAGCTGTGGCTTCGGAAGAGCACAGATACTGCAGAATTCAGCCCAATCAAGACATGGGTAATTCTGTGTCTGAATGGCAGCAGACCTCTGGGGAACCTGAACTCTAAGACATTCCTGCAGTTGTAAGATAAGATGAAACTTCATGGATCCAGATTTTGGGAAGGAATATTTTAAACGATTAGGTGTCCAAGTTCTTGGGAACCTAACTTACTGGATCACAACCTCATATAGATCCGGTTTCTAGGCAAACTCCCCAACAGGTAATCGTTAATACTGTTCCCTGGTAACACTGATAAATCTTTGAAGTTTTGAATGTTTTATTTCACTTAACACAGTTTATGCTTTAAATAAATAATTGGAAACATTAATCAGGGAAGTCAATATAGCCCCACCAACTGCACACTATCTCTGTCCGTTCAGGAAACTGTATCACGAGCAAAACATGGGTTACAATGGCTTAAGATACAGAAGAACTTTATGAATTATTTTCTTTTACCAAAACTTTCAAAGAAACCTGTTTGATAACAGCACTTCTCCCATGACTCAGATTATACTTACGCAATGGAAGTTAATAAGAAATCTAAATGGTAATATAATATGAGAGATTACAGAGTCATTAGGTTTATTTTCCTTGTTTTTGTGGCAGAGAATAAGGGAAGACAAATATACTAGAATAAAGAAGGATGTAAGTAAATATTTTTTCTGCCATCTGGCACCCCTATAGAATAGCTAAGAACCTCAGTATTTTGAAGTTCACAGGTAAAACTTTGTGGTAATGGTTGAAGATCTTTAGGTGGGTAACACCCACCATACCCAGCCAGGGAACTCCAGTGGTTTCAGTGGGCCCCTGGTAGTTCGTGGTTCTTTCTGTCATTAAGTAGAACACTAAGATTCCTTTTAATGTTCCCCAATGCATTAAATATGCTGTGATGTTAATGCCAGTGAGTTAAATCCAGACCCCATAATGACCTGCTCAACTATTAGCAAAGGAGAACTCGGGACAAAAAAGAATCTGATTTTCAAAGATACCATGTACCCAGAAAGACTACTTTTTTAAACAGCAACCATGCACGCTATCCTGAAAAAAGTAATTTGAAAAGTAGGAACTGTCAAGGTGGTTTAAAATGAGAACCAATTTTGTATAGTCTTCAAACCTGTAATTTTTAAAAAACAAGGTGAACTCTCCATTTTGATCAGCACAGATTTGAAATGAGCTGATTACTAACATCCTTATCACAGCCTAATCTTCATAAAGCTATGCTGCACTCTTTCATGTAAGGTGCAGTGTGATACAGACATGCTAGTTTATTTTAGCAATCTGGGAGACATTAATCTTAAATGTGTCACTGAGCTGCAAGTTCCTGATATCAGCTCTCTGAGCTTGTCCTTGGCACAGTATCTGTGTGCTAAGCAGGTTTGGTCAATTCTCCATCTTTGCTTCATTCAAAAAAACCCATTAATTATTTTAAATTTACCCTGTGTTTTCACTGTAATCTATATGCTTGAGTGCTACAGATCTTAAAATCATCCAGCCATAGGTACCTATAATCAGACTCATTAGCATCAGCTTAAGTCCTCATCAGAATTATAAGAAACGTATGTTCCCTATTAAGTAACAAAACAATCCAAGGGGTAAAGTGCTGCCTCCTCCCCACCTGCAGTTTAATTTTATTGAGGAAAATCCAAACAATACACAGGTGACAAGTCCTCCTGCTTTTGTAAAATAAGAAACACTGATAAAATCATTTTTACGCTAGTTTACAGTGCATAAAGTGCATAAACTGCTATTTGCAGGAAATGGATGAAAAATATAGAAAGTATGGTACCTTACTACACTGTTAAAAATGGACAAATACAAGTTCTGTTGTGAGTAGGTCTTAAAATTTGTATTGTTGTTGTGTGTATTCTAGGCTTATGCTACTTAAACTTGAGAGAAAGAATCTTACAGGAAGAATGTAATTGCTGATGAAACATATTTATGAACAAACATGCAAAATGTGGAAATTCAAACTATACTGTCAAGAAGAAGGGTGACTAGGCTTTTCGGAGCTTTTGTTAGAAGAATCAGGCATAGTTGTGCCTGCTAAAAATTTATAACCTTAAAACAATATTAACAGAAGAACTATTGGCCCTTTATTTTCAGATTATATCTGATTATCTGTTCCTCATCTACTAGAAGCATAAACTAAGGATTCATTGTTGACAAACTATTGGACATCAGCAAGACAGCCTCTTAGATTACATGAAAAGGGTAGAAAAATTACCAGGCAAGTCATTTTGGCTGAACCAATATTTCTATGCCTTGAAAAAAAATTGAGAGATAACCAACTAGAGCACATCAAAACACAGGCAGCAAGCAGCTCCTGCTTTGACATCACGTGACAGGCCTTTAAAAGCAGGAAGGTCCTTCCTTCCATCAGGCAGGAAAATTACTCTCCCATTCTTTAAAATGAAAGAGATTATGAAATAAGAAAGACTCATTAAATGGTCTAATTTATAGCGCATGTAATTTGTTACCTACAGGAATATACAAAGAACATGCAATATGATATGGATTTGCATAAGAATAGAAATTCAATGACCTTTAATTGGAATGAGCGGGGTTGTTTTCTTCAAGAGGTTAACACTTAAAATGTGAGGGAAATATTTAAGGGTACTTTGTTGATTTGTAGAAAGACTTTTATGTATTTAAAAAAACCCAACCCTGGAACAGTATGAAGCAATTTCTCAACATGTATTTGAAATACCTGATGTTTCCACAGAACAGCTGTGTAAATGTTAAATTGTAAATGTCACCAAAGAGAAGCCAAAACAAGATCACCTGAAATATTGTATGCACCAGCAATCCCACCATCATTTCCACTACAGATTGAGGACGTAGCAGTGATAATTACTGAAGTCTTGTAACTAAACAGAATCTCAAAGCTGCATCAGCAAAGCCAGAAGACGATGATGCATCTGCAGCACGTGTAGTTTAAAGCCTCAGAAGCATGTACTTAAATAACTTGGAGAAGACTCCAGGGGAAGTTTATAAATCATATATAATGACAGTGCTACCCAGAAGACCAATGATCTTTCAGTGAAGGAAAGAAGCAGTCCTGTAAGTTCAGAGGTCTCAAGACACGCTGAGCATCACTGAAATGGAAGTGCTCTGCTGTGCATTTTTCAGTCATTCTCAGCTGAGAGTTCTTTCTATCAAATGTAGGCTCTTTGGGAAAGGAGTTTCAGGCTGTGCTCCAGCTCAAACAAATTGGATGTGGCCACATAATCCTCGTGGTGTCAGACCAGCATTGAGATGTTGCAACGTGATTGACAACCAAGTCAGTAGAGGAGTAGGTGCTTTGAGATTAGACATGGAACATGGGTAACGTCCATATTAGTGTAAGATGCTACTGGAATTAAGCAAGCTAAGCCTGCTTAGATCTAAGCTAAGATCTAAGCCTGCTCTGCAGGCACTCTGAACATGCACCCTGCAACTTTGTGGTTACCTCAGCAACTGCTGGAGTGTCCTTTGTCACTGGTGGTGTGCCCACCAATTCATTTCTGCAGCATTGTTTATGGGGTGCCCTGGAAAGGGCACCAGTGCTGTGAAAAATAAATACTCAGGGCCTGATTGTACGTCCCTTGAGAGAAGAGGGCATGAGTAACCATTGTTTAAAGTTTCCTGTTAAATTTCAGCTTCTTAGCTTATGACTTTAGTGTTTGTTTTTAACATTCTTTTGGCTGAGGTTTTACGAAAAACCCACAGAATACGTGAGGTGAGCCATTCCCTGGGTCCAGCTGAGCCTTAGAAAAGGTCACTGACAGAACCTGGGACTCCAACTGTATCTGGAAGAAAGTGTAGATTAGGCAAGAGTGAGAGAGAGGGTGAGGCTTGGCCTCCATTAGTTGGGTTCCCAGGCTGACTGATCAGCTGTGGAACCCAAAAGAAGGTTTCCTGTGTGATAGACTCATGAGAAGAATTGAGGTAGATTTGACAAATGCTAAACTCTGTCTCTTGATTTTCATCAACATATTGATAAGATGGAGCAAGCTAAACCAGATATTTAAAAATACCTACTTTGCTACGGTGCTTGTTTATGATTCCCTAATGAAATGTTCTACCATAACTTGTAAAGTGTTTTGAGATCTTGCCTTGACAAGATATGACAGAAGCTCAGCAAGATTCAAGGATAGAGATGTGATAAAGAATGAAATTTTGGACGACTGAGGTATTTTTTTTTCTGTGTTTCCATATCTATTATTAAGTAGTTTCATTATTTCATTGCTAGCAAACCGAATAAAGGATATTATGAGTATAGGATGTGTTGCACAACATTAGGTAGGGAAATGCAAAATACGCTAAGGACAAAAGTTGGTCAACACTGCTTTCTTAGTGGTTTCAAGAAATACGGACACTAGAGTTGAATTTCAGTTTCTGAAAAAGGGTGTGTGTTCCTTCCATGAGCCTGTTTGTTAGCCTTTCTGCTATATACTTAACTTAAAAGAAAGTTATTTTTTTCCCTTCTCAGTGTGTCACACCTCAGATTACACTGAAAATTCTAGGCTAGAGCATAGCAAGAGGAGAGATGAGTATGATGTTGCATGGAGATATTTCATGAAACAAATCTGAGGATTTCAGTTCAATTACCTGAAACACAAGGTATCTCAGTATGAGCTGTAGAGGAGGAAATGCTGCCTAGGAGTTCTTTTTATTTTCAAGCAGTATATATGTGTTTGACAGTAATAGCTTAAGCAGAAATTGGGCTCTGAGACCTAGCTTAGATGATTTGCTTATCGTTGTAGTAAAAAGTAGCTCTTGAGTGAAAAATACTCTTATTTTTTCTTAACTGGATAAAAAGCACCCAAGTATCTTGAAGTCTAAATCTGTTTAGAGACAGGTAGTATATTATGTTAAGCCATTTGTAAGAATATACAGTTCACACAAGACGTTTGCATAGTCATTTTGTAAACACAAATGTGGCAGAAATAAACTGTCGATTAACTAAAGGAATAGGATACTGCAAACCTAGTTGGAGATCTGTGTAAATGAATATGTGAATTTGGAATATGCTTCAGATAATAAAAGATTCTGTTAATAGGGTGATTTTTTTTTCTCTTTCTCCAAAATGATGCCTTTTTATGGCAGAAAAACAACTTGCTTTAACAAGGAATCTGTACGATTGAAACACTCAATAACAAAATTTTACTCATAAAAATACTAAAAATTAAAATGTAAGAGGTGGACACAGTTTTAAGTAAACCCTCAACTCTTTCTAACAGATTTAGTGCCGCTGGTCAGAACTAAGCTTAGGAAAATTAAAAGGTATCACTTTAGTCTTATCTTTTATCAAAGTGATCTGGGAGTCAGAATCTTTATCATGGCATGAACTATTCCCTTCTCATTTGAAATAGTTAGACCAAAATGGTATCCTGGTCATAGTTCTCAAAGGAAGCTGCCTTGTTCAGCAGGTTCACATTTTGAAATCTGCTCAACATGGTGGTGGGTGTGCTTTCCCCATTTCAACGTCTCTGTCCGCTCTCGAATCAGCTGGAACGCTGTATGCAATCATGAAATGCTTTGAGTTGGAAAGGACCCTTGAAGGCCATCCAGTCCAACCCCTCTATGGGCAGGGACATCTTCAACTCTATCAGGTTGCTTTAGGCAATGCTGGACATGAATCCTTCATCACCAAAGGTATCCCCTTATCTTCAGTGTCTGAAGATGCTAAAGCTTTCCTACTATACAGGGCTTGAAATGACCATGTGAATAGATGCCATCTCTTCTTCAGTGCAGGCTTGAGACAAGCTGAGAGTCAAGTTCAGGTTCCTATGGGCTCTCTGCACAGAGCTGAAGGTGGGGCAGGAGAAGATGATAAAGCAAAAATGATTATGCACACATTTTAACTCCAGTGCTTCCTGATTTTCCTTCAGGTGGTGTGAAAATGAGAATGAATGAGCCCAGGACTTCCTCACTGCAAGATAAGTGTGCGAGAATGTGCTGGTCATGTACTTTACTGAGCTCCCACAGCTCAGCCAGCTTCGCAAACTGAGTGGAGGTGAAATATTTTGTGGAAAGATGCTTTAGATCCCCGCATGTTTGAGTCATGGTCAGACTGTGTAGTTGCTTGGCATGACACTAGCAGAGAAACAGTTTGTGTTTGAACTGATTAAACTTCCAATTTCACCTGCTCCACCAAAATAATATGTAGTTCAGCGGTTGGGAAGAAGAGAGGTGGCTTTCTAACACCGCAATTGTCATGGTTTTATGAGGCAATGTGATGTTTTAGCAACAACATGAAATCTTTATTATTCTATACACATATCTCTATGTTTGCATGGACCTAATGCAGTGATTATCTTAATGTTTTGTAGAGTAGCTTCTGAAACTAAGAAGATTAACTGTAACAGGTACTTTAACTTTTTTTAAAACACAAGTTAAATATGAATACTGAATGAATCTGTGCATACTTCAATAGGACAAAATACAAGCCATTTAATTCAGAGATACTGTAGTTGCTCCACTGGAGTCAACTTCTGTGTATCTCTTTTTAAGGCAGAAACCATTCAACATCCATTATGAAGCCATGGGAGACTTCACCTTCAGTTTGCCCTCAAGTCAAACATTGGATTTTCCCTTTAATCTTCATGAAGGCACAGTGCACAGAGATAGCCTGCCATGAAAAAGAAATTCTGACCTATTCCCAACCATCCAAGAGAGACAAATGCATCAGATTAGGCACATTTAGTCAAGTTAATCATGTACCACATTTAACATTTTCTTAAGGACAAAAAATACCCTAATACGATTAATTTAAGATTTTCTGACACAGAATAATTGCAGATATTGCATGAACCTGAGACACAGGATATTTCATATTTCTTTTGCATGTTCTCTTACCAGGTTTAGTAAAAATCTAACCATACTCTACTCAGTTTTTGTCTCATCCTTTTAGAAACAAACAGAAACCCAGAAATAATCTCATTCAGACTTCAAAATCTGATCTCCAGAAAGTCTGTACCTTATCTTTTTCACAGGCAGAGAAACTAAAGTTGAAAGAGCTACTATCCCTGGTATCATTGAGGAAGGCTTTTTTTCTTCTAAAGCATAAATTCCCTTTTCTATCCTGTTGGACCATACTGACTTATTATTCCTCCTCCTTGTATCTTCCATGCTAAGTATGTAGCCCTCTATGGGAATACTACACAACAATATGGGAGATGATTCCTAATCTTTGGTCAACACCACAACAAAATTGCTCACTGCAATATCAATTAGTAGTATTATGATGGAGTAAATATAGTCTGCCTTTACTGGAAATAGTGCAAAGAGAAATCATAGAGGTGTCCTGCCATATTGTGTTCCCGTGGAGATTAACTCTACCATGTCTTTCCTATCAGAAGTGGTAATAGGAAGCAATTTGTGCTTGAACAGCCACTGGCTAACACTGCCTTGGAAACATATGCTTATAATTCATATCTTGCCCTTGTAAACAACCACCTGGCCTTTGTTATCAATTTAAAATAAAGATAATCTGGCCTGCAGATAGTGAAAAATCCTGCTAAACTGTTATTACGCTGTTATTGCTGGGAAATGGCCCATCTAATAGCTCGCTGATAAGTGTTACAACATATATATCCAAAGACATTGTCAACTTTTTACTTACAACAGAAATTCAAAGTCCTTGGGAGAAACTTGTTATTGAAAACACAAGGCAGAAAATATAGTGTTACTATGAAAATAACAAACTCCTCACTGTTAAGGTCTGATGGTCACAGTAGCTGTTTCGAATCTTACTGAAGGGACTCCATTAATTCCTGGGAAATGCCACGTATCATGGTTGTATTGCTGTTATGAGCTGAAAATTAAGATGATACTTATCATAGAATTTCACTTTGCACAGGACTTTTCAGGAGATTTAGAGCAAAATTCTGTTTGTGTCAGCTGATTGTGTTGTTTGAAGCATAAAGTATTTCATATACCAACTGAGCTTCTTTTGTAGCGGCACATTCTTAGATTCTGATTAGTGCAAAATTATAGAGGAACTCTTTCTATCTCTTTGGTAGCAGGTAGATATTAAGGCATAACATTATTTTAGTTTCCACCTGAGTGGGCTGGTAAAGCACAGCTGTGTGTCCTTCCAGAGGAGTTAATCTAAAACAAGGAACAGATGAAGATCCAGAGAAATAGTAAGAAAACAAAAGGGAAATGAGCAGAGTCCTACAACTTCAGAGTCTCTCTGGAGAGAACGGGAGATCTTGAATATTGCTTGAGGCCAGACTGATTCAAACTAAAACTGTTTAATAGGTTATTGAAACACAGTAGACTTAGCTTGCATGACAAATCAGAGAGAATGTTTAATAACCCTGAGAAATATAATAACCATGGATGTCAGCTATTTAACTAATAAAATAAAATTTTGTTATTCTACAGGGGTCACTCCTTACAGACTTTATAGCAGATTCATACACAGTTTTGAAGCTTAAACATTCTTTTTCCTCAGTAAGACAAGACAAACTCTACAAAATTGTTGATGACCATTTCAGCTACCTGTCAAATTTTATTCATTTATTCATATTTAAATTTGGGTTGGGTTTCACTGCTCAGATTTGACCACTCATTCTCAGAGGCTGGCATGCAGCCCCTGTACACTCGAACATCTCACTGCCTGGTTAAAGAGCAGTTGTTTTGCTCTTAATGAGGCAATCTGAACTACAGACTGGCCTGGAGATTTCAGACCAATTCTGGTAAGCATGGCAAACAGATGCACACCTGTACAATGGCCTGTGTGCATCTCCATGCCATTTCTGTTTTTGAAATGCAGAACAAAGGACAACTTCTGCTCATTTAGTCTCAGATCCCAACGTATTATGTACCATGCAACTACATAGCCATTATCTCATTCAAATATTATATTTGCAACAGTGACTAGGAAAGATGCTACAAAATGGTGGTCTATCCATACTGTTCTGGAAATATAAACAGCAACACCACTATGGGTACCCTTTCATTGTCTGGTTTTATCCATTCATTTTAGCAAAGTCATGAGCTTCCAAAGAAGTAATGTACTAAACCAAGCCTTTGTACATTGGTGTAGCTCACATGCCACAAGTACCATGAAGTTCACCTAATGATCTAGACTAAGAGCCTCAGATAAATCTGTTAAATCACTGGAGCAGCCATTGTCCTGCCAGCAATATTTTCCTTTTCCTGCCTTTCTCCCAACTCCTGAAGCTCTCAGTGGCTTCTCACCTCTATCACCAGCCATATACTTGCTTGTTCTTTGAATATTCCTGCTTACATTTGTGAGAGGGAAGCATATTGTAGCATTTACTCCACAAAAGCAGGCTGTGACATCTTACAGCCTCTTGTTTGTGAGAGAACAGATTGCGACAGAGACACACCTGCAGCATCAGCAGCTGGCAGGCAGGAATAAACGTGTTTCTCAGGAGTAGGAACCTACACAACAGCACTTAAAATATACACTTATTTTGAAGTAGTTCCATTGCAGACTGTCTCAGGGATTCAAGCTAGAAAACAAATGTACTATAGTTATTTCCTAACTGTGCCTTTTCAGATGTGTGTTCAACCCTGCGCAGAGCCCTGCCTGCTGAGTACATGGAGTGCTCCTTTCACAAGGTCAGTCAATTTACACTCTTATCTTGGACAATCCTCTAAAGCTGAAGTGGATTTTAAGTATTAACTTCTAGAATTTTGTTTTCTAAACCTGGAGAGAGCAACTGTGCTCCTGACTTCTGAAGTACCATTGTTACCATGCAAATGATACATTGCATTTCTTTAGCATTTCTATTTCCCCAGCTCTGTTTTCACAGAACTGGGGTTCAACTGTCCAATAACTCCTATCTTTTATGTACTTTTACCTCTCCAAAGTAAGGTCCTGTGCCACTTTAAGAGAGGTAACTGATGTAAACTATCATATTTCCAACAACACACACTATTTGACAGAATGAAGGCCTAAATCAGAAATATTCTGATAGTGTTTAACAAAGATAAACTTCAGGACTGCACCATTCAAAACCACTGGAGAGCTCCCAGTAACTTGAGACAGAGTGCAGTATACAATTTTTAGTGAAGTTATATATAATACACTTAAGCCTTGTAGGCAACATTTGAAATGTTTAAGTAGCTTTTATAATTGCTATTTTGTTGGCAGCTTTTGTTGCCATACGAAGTCCCGTCATATTGTTCCAGACACCTAAACCCCATTGTTAAAAATAAAAGTTCTGTTTTAAGATACAGTTTAAAACATGAGATTAAAAGGAACAAACATCTTCACTTTATTTGTAGAACTTTCCAATTGAAGGACTTTTAACCTTTTTCCACCATTAGTCATGAAAGCTGGATATGCACTTCAGTCTTGTAAATGAAAGCTGAAATTCTCTGAATGCTGGCAATTGCAGCTTTACACTAACTATGAGGTACTAGAAAACAACAGCAAATGGAGGGCAATCTAAGGCTTCAGTATTTGCTTTACTAATTTTTGATGCACAAGTGAAAGATCTATTTAGCAGTTGTAGGAAGTACCACTAATACCCTGTCCTTTTTTTTTTTTTAGTTTAGCTGTAGCTCTCTATAATAAAAGGTAAAGAAGTAAAAAGGTTTTTAAAAATGCATCACTTTTTCCTCCTTCCTTTCTCTTTTCCTGTCTTAACATTTACCTTGCTTCTGTGAATGCATATAGCTGCTTAAGCAGAGCAGAGAGGGCATAAGAGGATTGGGGCTTCAAATGCTATGATCTGTAAACAAGTAGCATTAATCAAAACACTTCTGAGTGAGACATCCTTGCACAGGTGTCATTGGATCCATAAAGGGCAAGGTAGGAGATTATCCAGACAGTAACCAATGTATTCATTGTCATGTTGTTTAAGAAGTTTCAGTGAAGCGCTGTGCCGATCTCTGCTAAAGCAGTTTGTAGTAGTTTAGCTTCCCCTGTTGTATCAAAAAAAAAAAAGAATTAAAAACATACTTAGGAATAATTCTTGTGGCAGAGGGAATGGTTGCACAGAGTCTTTTTTTGTACATATCTCAAGTACAAGGCAAAGGTGTCCAAGAGTTGTATCCCAGCAGTGCAGGTAGGAGGAAGGGGGAGAGATGCTGTCCAGAGCAACAAGGCAGCAGGACCAGGTGGTTTAATCTCTTCTTCCCTTTCTCACTGCCTTCGGCACATCTCTGAAATGTGTTCCAATACAGGCTGTGAGATGTAGTAGGACAGTGAGAGATGTAAACAACTGGGACACATCATGATGCAGCTGCTGTGAGTATCCAAACATGATGGTAAATAAGAGACCAAACTAAGGCAAAGCCACCCAGGAACAGAGGGCAGCTCCGGGATTTTGAGTGTTGTGAGACAGCAGACATACCCAATGTATTTTTTTGCAGCTCTCTGGTGATATTTTCTGTTAAGGCTGCAGTGAAACACTGAAATTCAGTCTTCTGTACTGCTGAGCTGATGCCGGCCTATTTCCATGAAGCTCAACACTAACACACCCAGCCTCTGAAATCAGACATCTGAATGTGAGTTGACTACTGCTCTCATGTTCTGTATAATTAGTCCATCTGCTTGAAGTTTTATCTGGAAGAGGATGCCAACCAGTTAGGCACTGCAGAGTCTTCCTCCCATTGCAAAGTTCCCAGAAGCTTCTTTCAGGATTAGCACACAAGCTCAGCTCTGTGGGACAGACTGTGCTGCTGGTTGAAGACAAACAAACCAGAGCACACAGACAGCCAGAAAAAAGCTCTTACAACTCTAGCCTGAAGCACTGATCTAAACAGCTGAAGCTACCAAAGTCTGAAATATCACTAGGGTCACAAAGCATAAAAAGAGATGTTAACTGCAGGTGCCTCAGGATAAATTAATTCCCCTAGAGATAACAAAGAGGATCCAGTCATGCTGCTAGTGCTGAGAGGTTTGGCAGAGAGCTTAAACGAGATACAAGACTGCATCTAGATTTCCAGGCACTCCTGCATTATTTCTTCTCATGAGTATTATTGGTCAAACTAAAATCCAAGAATTATTTTTCTTTCCTTATGTCTCTGGGTGCTAGGCTAAAGGACAGAGCCACTTTGGTAGCTCTAGAGCCACAGACATCCCTGTGTAGCACTTCTCTGCCTGTTTCACACAAGAAGATGATGCCTTCTTCCATAACAGAAACAAGCCACAGCAAAGGACATATTTCTCCTCTTCTATGAGCGTGTTAGACACCCCTTCCCCCATACTTATGTGTTATAATTAAAAAACAAAGCTGTATGTACAAGTAACTACTGATTGAAATAGCTTCCTGTTTCCACCTTGTAGTTCCCACTGAGAATTACCACTTGAAAAATAAAGAGAGGGAAAAGAGCTTCTCAGAGATTGTGGTTTTTTTCACATGTGACACGATAACTCTTCCTAAGCCTGTACTTAGCCTGAAATTGTGCTATGTTTTACAAAGATAAATGCAGCAGCTGATTAACAAATACAGCTCTCATCCTAAATTACTGCGGAGGTCATATTAACACCAAATGAGATGGTTCTAATCAGGGGTATAACAACAAATACTAATTAGTTTATAATTAATGCAAAATTAAGTGGTCATCAGGGATGCTGATTTAAGCCTCTTGGAAGATAATGGAACACAATTTCAAACTCTTTCTCTCTTCTCAGTGCCTACTGAAGAAAAGGTGTCGCTTCCATGCATGGTGAGAAAGGTCAGAACTTGGGGCACATCAGATAGTTCCTTGCCAAGTATAAAGTTTCAAGTAATACAACTTAATAAAAGCTCATTTTCTGTTTCCAGGTCTTGTTCCTGCCCTGTGGACTTCTTTTCCAGTCTGAGAAGATCAGCCTGCTCTCATGCAATGGCTACAGATTTCAGCACTGCTATTCAGCTTCTCCAAGCAACAGTTTACGGGGTAAGCCCAGACTTACACAATTATAGCTTCACTGACACAGCTTCATTTCTAGGGCAGCTCCACCAGAGGTGCATTTTCATCAGCATAATATGGAACAGTTTGATTTTCTTGAAAGACAGGAGGTCTTTTAGCTGGGGAACCAATTTTCTTGAGATGGTTTACACCAGGGTAAACCTATAAGACAGTCAATACTGGGAATGGGAGAAGGGATACCAGACTGTAGCCCGAGACCTTAAGGACCCAGGAGATGAGCTGACTGGGCACTCACTTCAAGAAATGTAGCTCAGATTTATTGTTTATACACTGAGGTTGCGGCCAAATACATCCTTAACGTACACAGCCTGGTGAAAATTCAGTTTTCTGATAACTTCAGACTGTATGAAACTAAGGGGACAATATAAATGTTCTCCCATTCTGCTTTCATGAACTCCCAGTGGTTTTAAAATAAGAGTATTTTGCACTTACCTGAAAACAGTGTTGCAGTTTTTAGTGGATCCCATTCGAATGATGTGCAGTGCTTTCCAAACACAAACAATCTTAATACAAGGTTACAAGAAGCTTCATGGATTTCTAAAACCCATACTGGAGATTTGCTGGGCAAAATAGTATAAAAATTATTCTAAATTACATTTCAGATCTGGACTCTCGTGAGAGTGACTGATATGGCAGTTAGGAAAAGTAGTTTTTAAAAAAATCATTTGAAAGAACACAACCGTTCACATCTGCAAAACACCAGTCCAAACCTTTTTCAGATCAGCACTTCAGTCATAATCTACTGGATGATGCACTGGAGGCAAAAGATATCATTCCTCTTAGTCCAGCTCCAAATGAAATGCTCGTAAACCGTATTACAGTTTTTTTTTGGATACAAACTTAAAGTAGACTCCCATAATTATTCCAAATAAATGCACTGGAGACTGAATAAGCAGTGATCCGTAAGCTTGGAAGCACAATAGGATTGAACCTACGCTTAGGATGTCTCTTTCTTGTCCTAAATTAACCTAAATCTGTCTCTTAAATATTACAGCACATCCTGCATTTTCATATAATAAATATTAATAAATACTCCCTGGCAAAATTTTAAAAAGTTTTTGTTTTCATAGCTGTAGGACACCAATTAATGAAGAAAAGGAATCCTTTTCACTGGAGAACATTACCAGTAATGACAAGGAGAACATGATGTGGATCAGCAGATAAACCATACTCTACAAGGTTCATACCCTTCACCAATTATAGTAATTGCTTTTTTTTTTGTACCTGCATAACCTGATGCAGAGAAAAGAAACATCATTACAGGCAAAGGTGGACATGGAATTAGAAAATGAAAATAACAGCTATAAAAAGATGAGCTCGACATCAAATATTCCTCTGTACAGATAAGTTCGTATGTTTTCATGAGTCCACATAACTTCCAGTGTAGACACAACCCTCTCTGCAGAGGTTCTTATCTTACATATCTTAAACTGGGTTGAAGAGGAACTGAAAATCTATTCTTCCATGGTCCAAACCTTAAAACCTGGAAGTAAACACTTCCCTGAATCGTTGAACTTTTAGTGTGGGGCTTTGTTGTTATGGCAATCATCTGTTCCTTGTTAATCCAGTTTGTAGTTCACTTTATTTGTAGTTCATGTGGTGAAAGAAGCTCCCATCAATAAAGTCATGAAAGTCTATGGTATCACTTTTCTCACATTAAAGACTTATTAACATAAAAAAGACCTTTTGTTATTTTTCTGCATGAGCTAAATTCCACTTGGAGTACATTTCTCCAGTAGGCTCTTATGGTTAATTTAAGATAAGAAAATTTCTGCTTTCTACTGTGTTTAAATCTTGATCTGTATCTTCTGTACTTCAAATGATGCCTATAGATTGCCAAAAAGATCTTCTTGTTCTCTTGTGATTGTCCTACTGCACACAAAGTAACCTGGCTGCGTGGTTTACTTTTTTATTCCTCTTTGTAGATGCAGTACATTTCGTTTTCCTATCAAGTGGAAAAAAACCTGCACAAAAATAGCAGAAACTTCAAAAAAGAAATTATTTGTATGTCACTAATCACTTGTATGCAATGGACTTCTGTACCCAGATGACAAATACCTTGCCAGGCTCTAAGCGATCATTATCTGTTCAATTTTAGAATTCAAGTAAAAGCACAGTAGGAGCAAAGCCATCACTAAATACTGAAATAACATAGGACTGTATGCAGTGTCCATTATTTGTGTGATAAAAGAATGTATTAGAAACAACATGTGGAGAGTAATTTCTTCAAGTTTGCAGATCAGTTCAAAGACATAATATAGATAAATTTTCAATTAGTTTCAAGGTTATCAAAAAATGCTTCCCTCGTGCTGCATTTATGAGTAATTCAAAAGAAAAGGCATAACAACCAGCTTGCTGAGCATACCATAAGTTATTAACCTTACTACCACCATGATAAATACAATTGAATTCATAGTGATTGAAAAAATTAAATCTGTATTTTATTTGGAGATTCAAAAATGAATGTCAAAGAGAAAAAAATCATAATTACACTCTGGGTCTGGTTAATCCAGGACACTTTTATGGGAACTTCTATATATCAACCACATAATTGAGAGTAAAACCTTTGAGTTTTTTTAGATGCATCAACTCAAGAATTCACAAAAAATTAAGGCACATGAATTTGAACAAATAATGTCATTCCATTTTCCAGAGTCTTGTCTTACTGCATAGTCTTCATTTTTTAGATAATTTGGTTCTCCAGCACTCCAGTTTGTGTAAGTTACAGCCCTTCCATTCAGACACGTGAACTGGCCTTCAGTCTATTCATCAGATATCCCCACATGAGCCTACCTTGAAGGTCTTATTCAGTCATTTAAAGCTGCATTGTCCCTAAGTGAAGCAAAACACTTCCAGCCTTTGCACAAAGGGCTTTTCCATTGTCAAAAGTATCTTCCTTTCCAGTTGAAACAACTATTTTTACAAGTACTCTTGATGTTTTTTACAATCAAAGCTAGAAACAAAATTGAACATAAATGCATTACATTAAAAATTGATCATGTTCTTTATCCATAACACAATTGTACTTCAGGAGTGGTTAATACCTGCTATAAACAAGCTACTTCTTGAAGTAGTAGGCAGAATCCAACAGAAGTCAAACAATGGTGTGAATTTTGGGGTTGTCCTATGCAGGGACAGGAGTTGGACTCGATGATCCTTGTGGGTCCCTGCCACCTCAGGACATTCCATGATTATATGAAAATTGACACCTGGAAATATGAAGCCCACAATTCAAGAAAACTGGGATTTCACAATAAACTGGATTGTAAGTCTTGTTCTAATATTATTTTCATTTCCAGACTGTACAGTATTACAGCTCTTGAATCAGGATCTGAAGGAATTCAGACATAAATTGCAAATATAAAAAAGCAGCCTGCCAGGATTCCATGCAAATATCACAGATAAATTAAAATCACATAAAGGAACTGAGCTACAATTAGGACTCATCAGTACCCATCAGCTTTATTACAGAAACCAAAGCTGAGGCAGGGACTGTAATGGAATTCAGGGTTTAAAAGAACAGAGGAAACATAGGGACAGCTTTAGCGAGCCTGGCAAATTGGGTATTTGTCCAGAATATACAAATTATCTAGGAGAAATTGGAACATTTCTTGACATGCTTGACAGGTTTCATGAAAAGCCAATGGAAAGTGAAGATTTGTTCATTTAGGAGATAGAGCTACTAGTAGCAGTTTTCTTTTGAAACAGAATCACTGTCTTTAATAGGTAAGTTGTTACATCTCATTGTCTTTGACAGGTTTTTGGGATCAGCGTGAAGGGAATCACAGTATCACAGTATCACAAGGTTGGAAAGGACCTCTGAGATCATCAAGTGCAACCTATAACCCAACACTAACACCAACCCATCATCTAAACTATGGCACTCAGTGCCTCATCCAGTCTCCCCTTAAACACCTCCAGAGTCTACCACTTTGTGACAGTGATACAAATCCTGAGGCGTACACATAGTTAAATTTTCCCCTGATGTTGTGGAAATTGTGCTAGCACAACGGTCTTGTGGACAGGGAACCCCTGCCTCTGTGCTGGGCAAAACCTCCACAACGGTTTCAGACACCGTTTTCTAGGGTGCTAATGCATGGGCACAGGAGGGCGAAAGGGAGATAGCTGAAGAGATTATTGCTACCAGCTGTTCAGCCTCTTTCTGCTCTTTATTTTTGTTCTGTAACCTGATGCCGTGTGAGACAGCTACCAGCTTCCAGCACAGAAACCACAGGTCACACTGCAGTTTGTTCCATGGGAATTTTTCCTACTGGGAGAGCCTTATCCCTGACTAGGATGAATACTTGCATGGGCTTTGAATTCTCAGGGCTCCCAAAGTAATTTTCTGTTCAGAGGAAAATGCCCAGTTATCAAAGGCAAAACTCACATGTAAACTTTTTAAAATTACGTGAAGTTGAAGTAAAAAAAAAACCCAAACATGAACAGGCAAAGAATGAAAAAAAAAATGCTGTTTATACTATGAGATTGAGTATTTGTTATTTCACTCACAGACAACAATAAATTAATGACTCATTCCACACACATTTTCCCATGGTTATGTTGGCCAGCTCATCTCCTAGGATAACAGAGGGGTTATCTTTCTGCTCCTCACACTTGTGAAAATCACATCTTCCTTTGAATGATGTTATAATAATACTTGACATTAACACAAATATTTTTTTGGAAAGTATGCTATAAGATTGAAAACTAGATTATAGAAACATGAGAATTTTATTTATTACTTCTACATTCTCCTTTTTCTCCTTTCTCTCTTTGTGGTCCTAAATCTCCTTTTATTCCTGAGGCCCGGTTTTCCAGGGAAATCCTGTTGACATCTCAATCATTCTCCTAGAATTTCATTTGAAATAAAATTCTTTAAATGATTTCTAAGTTTTTCCTCCCACTATGTTTTCTTAGCACTTAGAGAAAGTACCAAATACTGACTCCTTTTATTCTTTTTTCCCCATGGAAAAAAAAAAATCAGGAAAACTGGATTCTTCCCATGGAAAAGCTTCATTTGGTAGGAAATGCATTACTTTGATGAAAAATTCTTTACTACACCTACTTATAGAACTGAAAATCTAATGAAATATATGCTGTCTTATGTTATTGCAGAGGTACACATGCACTGAAACCAGAAAACCAATATATTTCAGCTGTAATCCAATCGCACATCACAGTACATGATCTAGAAAATGAGCCACATCATAAGATTGATGGTACCTCTGAAGCAGTTTGTCAAAACAGATAGCTCTGGCTTCACTTATTTCAACCATGAAATTGCAGAGAGCATACTGAGGGTACACGGACCAGAAAATGTCTGTACAGAATATCAATATATGCCACTGAAATTTTATGTCATAGTTCATATAAAGTGGTATTGATAATAATGGGAGTTTGCTTGGAGGTTGAAAAGGAATTATCTAGTTCTAAGATGCGCGGCATGCACACGATAACACAGACGGGATGTAGTAAGAAGCTATATAATTCCATATGTACTTATTGAGTATTTGTACAGAAACTGTGATTTGGCAAATTGCGAGAGCAGGTGACTTAGTTCTGCCCCATGACAAAAAGCACTTCATGATCTGTTTGCCGTTTGTAGCACTGCATGAAAAAAAGTTACCTAACTGATGAATCATGCGTTGGGGGAATTCTGCTGTTGGGACTTAGTGAGCATGAAGCAATCAAGTTATGGTCATCAGATTAGCAGCCAACTCTAGAAGCATGATTTCTGGTTTTGAGAGCTGGCCCCTGGAAAGGAAAAGTGATAATCATTTAGTAGGGTTTTGTAGGAAACTCTGTAAGCAGTTTGAGTACTAATGGTACAATCAGATTAAAAATCTCATTACATCTCTGTTTTATGGGCTGCTGTGAAAATGTATTGTGGAGGGTTTTTTATTTATTGAAAGCCAAGTATCTGGAGTAGCATTATAAATGCAGAAAACATTTTAAGCTTCCTGAAATTGTGCAGAACCTATAAAAGGTTAATGGGGAGGAAGAAAAGGAGAGAAATAAAAAAACAAAATGAAGGCATGAAGGAGGCATGAAACCAGGCTAAAGGGATGATAAGGAGTGTCAAAAATACAATATTCCTAAACGGAGATCTGCACCTAGTTTTCCCTGTTCACCTTTGGGATCATCTCTTCCATCTCTGCCTGGTAAGACATGGACTGCAGGAGCACAGCAATGAATTACTGGGAAGGAATAGATTTTCTCTTCAGGTTTATCTGTGTTAACTGAACTTGTAACCATCACTAGTGAAAGCCAAAGTACTGAGGCACTGAAAGTCTGAAGAAAAGGCATGCTAAGACCACAGGTCACTGACAAACCAAGCAGAGTAATTTCATAAATTTACATCCATTACATCATTTCAAATGGCAATCTAGGAAAGATTTGCCTACATTGCCAAGGAAATACATTCCTGTCTTCAGCCAAAAGATAAAGAACAAAGAATAGTGTCTGAACCATTTAATCTAGCCTCTGATTGTATCTTTACATATGGAAACCAGGAAAGAAACAGTTAAGCTTATATGAATCTGAAAATCTCAAGATGTAATGGAAATACCTAATAGAGCAAGTTGTCAATAAATTTAAAGCGTTCTTTCTCATGTCAAATGAGTCACACAGTATTCTAGTTTGGGATGAACTCTGGACTCTTCAGCTGTTTTATTTTTGCTGGGATTTTTCTTTCCACAGCTATCAGGATTGCTCTATGTCTAAGCTTAGAGTGATTCAGCTGTTCCTCTTGACATCCTCTCTGTTACTAGCAAATACCCACAGCTTAAAGAACGAAAAAGCTTAAGTGCATTTAAGTAGTAACGATGTGATTGCATTCAATTTTCTCCGTTCAGATCTTGCATCAGATGCATTTCTTCCTCAATATTACACCTCAGAAGTGACGTCCTCTTGGGTCCCAGATCCACATCACTTTGCTCAGCTCTCCAAGTAGAACAACACTAACAGGCAGTAACATCATAAGGTAAAGTGCTGCATGATATTCTGGGAAGTTGCACCACAGTAATTGTCCTTGATTTTAATACAAGTGTCAAATTTGAGGCAGTCACATTCCATGTATTCTGTGTTTAACTGAAAAATGAAACTACCACAAACATGCACTGATGAACTTTTATGGTAAATAAGCCACATACTAAAAAGTCAATTGGCCTTATTTTCTCCCAGTTAAAATGAAAAACAAGCCTAAGGGAGCACCATTTGGTTGACAGATTGGGGTAAGGAGAAAAAATCAAATCCAGCATGAATTTTGCTAGTGACCTCAATTATTTCTCTTTATTTTAAGCTTCAGGAAAGATTACCCACAGAGAGCAGCTTCCCCTGTCATGTTTCATCTGATAAAGTATAAAGTGTAATCGCTAGCATGTTACTGAGAACACTAGCCTTAGGAAGTAAAGCAGACTTTAATAAGCACCACTTTTCTATATACTTCTTTGTGCTTCCTCTATTAGGCTCATGTCAAAATTTGAGGCAATGACATACACCAGAATAAAATAAAGAAAGGTATTTAGCTAGCTCTTATAACAAAACTGCAATCTTTGTTTATATTTCTTACCCAAGTTCATGGACTCAAGCCAGTTCTTAACAACTCTCTAAGGATTCCTTTCTGCTAAATTTTTATGCTATGTTAATTATCAGGGAAGATGACATTGCTGCTGTTTCCCATGAAAGCAGTAAGACAAAGATCAAAAAGATGGCACATTAGGAGAAAATTTGAAAATAAAATGTCAAGTTCTCAGAGAAGTCCTCTCTACAGAGATTCAGCCTCACATAAACCTTTGTTGTCACTGCCAGCCAGGAGCTAAGATTGATTTACCTCCAAAGTTTTCCAAGTTGACCACACCAATCCTTTATTCTGGGAGAGTTGAAGTGCCTGTTTATCTTTGGCAAACCAGTGGCAGGGTTTCCTAGCAACGAACTCACTTCCCAATGAGACTAATGATAATTTACATTAACAATGGTTAAGATAAAGAAGGAAAATATTCCAAATTTCTTACAAAAATGGAATAAATCTCAGGGCCCTGAAATAGAAAAAAAAAGTTCTGAAAAATCCATATTTATATTTACAGAAGATTGAGAATCCCACATGGAGAATGACACTAAGCATGGATGTAATGACAGTTGTCAGATCCCGAGGCTTACAGAGTGGCAGATCTTCCCAGCAGAGAGATCAGAACTTGGCCTTGAAAGATGCCAAGAAACTTTCGTATTTAGGAGGTAGTTTGTTCTGGAGGTCCTATTTAAAGACATAGATCTCAAGTAGTTCTTTGTTCTTTCATAAAAAAAATGCTTTAGGACATGATTCACCCAATGCAGGTAACAGCAGGAGAGGGATCATGGAAGAGGCAGCAGAGATTCCTTGTTCCAAACCTAATCTTGGAGGTGACAGCTCTGAGTCATTAATCCAAAGCCTCAGGTTCTGCCAACACAGGACAGCCCTATAGAAGTCAAATACTAGAAAAACTGCTCCTCAAAAGCAGATATTACATTTATACAGAGAATATTCAGGGACAGAATTCTATTAAGTTGAAGCTTACATCCTGCTAACAGTCCTCCTCTTTAGGTTGCCTCTTCTGGTAGGGCAGCCTACAAAAGTCTTTTCTAACCAGCATGTTTGCACCTACAGGGGTTGCATGGCCTCAGTATGGTCAAACACTTATCACAGCAAAAGAGATCTTTACTCCCCCAACTCCTTTACTTGATCAGTAAACAATGAAACTCCTATTGCATCACTGGCTCCGCTGACAGTCAGCATAACAGAATGTAGTAAAAAAGAAATGGAATAGAAACCTGCTGGATTTTGACCATGAAGATGAGGCTGCCAAGGGAAAAAAAATCCCCTACGTTTCTACTAAAAGCTGTATTTTTGTTTTGGGAAGAGGTTGTTTGCTGCCTTATCTCTGCCTTGCACAATCCTAATGATTGTCTCACCACCCTTATTTACAGGTACCGCATATGACATTCTGGGAGTGAGCCCTTTGCTCTTTGCCTGGCCTTGGACAGACATTGGCTGTGTTACAGTGCAAATGAACAACCAAAAAATACGAACAACTGCAGGCACTGAAAGTTTTGACTGTAAGGTTTTTCCCTTTTATTCAGTCAATGGAATAATTTTTTATAACCTGGGAAAGGGAAGGATATTTGAGACTTCCTTGACTGCAGTGACTGCCTTTCCTGCAATGTACTCTGAATTATCCCTGGGAAAAACTTGGCCAACTCAAACATACTCATATATATTTAAAAATGGGGTGGAGAGTTTAGGTAACAAGTGATTGGACGAGAAACGGCCTCAAGATGAACCAGAAAGTTTAGATTGAATATTAAGAAAAATTTCTTTACCAAAAGCATGGTGAAGCACTGGAAGAGGCTGCCTAGGGCAGTGGTGGATTTCCTTTCCCTGGAGGTGTTCAAAAAGCATGTAGATGTGGCCCTTTGGGATATGGTTTAGTGGGGACAGTGGTATTGGGCTGATGGTTGGACTGGATGATCTTAGAGGTTTTTTCCCAACTTTATTGATTCTATGAATATCTCTTCAAATTTTAAGTAAATAACTTACTACTTGTCTTCCTATAACACTCATGATACAGCTACTGATAAGAATTAAGTTCTCAATAGAGCTTGCACCGTCCAGCCGGCTATGGCATCATTGTGTGGGTATGAAAAGTATAGTAGCAAAAATAGTCTGACAAACCTGGCCACATCTGGCCCTGCAAAATTAATAACATAAAATATAATGCTGAGGAAGAGATGTCTTGGGCAAGTCTTCCTGCAGAAAATTCCCTTACCCAGAGGAAGGTATATTAGACATCTCCAGCAGCAAAAAACAATTCAAACTCTCCATCCCTACAGTAGTGTCAGGAGTGACTTTATTCCCAATATCCCATTTCTCGGGCTGTTGTTTTCTGATGTGATGGTATCAGACAGAGGTGTTGTAGGCTGTCAGACTGCTGTCACATTTTCCCTGTTCAGGAGCTAGAATAAATTCAGTCTCAGTAAAATAAAATTAAAACATCAGTTCAGAGCAGTGGTATTTATCAGACATGACTTGATAAAAACATTGTAAACCCAACGTCAGTAAAGAGAGTTTTGGAATAAGAGATTTATTTTTTTTAAACAGGAAGCTGAAATTTCCACATTGGCCTTTGTTATTTTGGCCAAGAATGAAATGTGGTACCTATATGGTCTCAACACATGGCATCCAGGGCTCATCTTGTAGCATTGTAACCCAGAATGTCTGATTTGTTCCATGTCAGTTGAACTTTCCTGAAGGTTACTTGCCTGCAAAAGCCAAAGTATGAAGCAGATAGGGTTTTCCCTAGTTCTCCTTGCCAGATTAGAACACCATCTTGTCAAAACAGCTTATCACATGGTAATTTTACTAACCTACAGCAAACCCAGCATGTTTATATAGAATCCTAGAATCATCTGGTTGGAAAAGACCTCTGAGATTATCCAGTCAAACCGTACCTGTCCCGTTACTAAACCATATCCCTAAGGAACTCATCTACCCACCTTTTAAATACCTCCAGGGATGGTGACTCCACCACCTCCCTGGGCAGCCTCTGCCAGTGCCCGAGAACTCTTTCAGTGAAGAATTTTTTTCTGATGTCTAATCTGAACCTCCCCTGGCACAACTTATGGCCATTTCCTCTCATCCTATTACCTGTCACTTGTGAGAAGAGACCAACATCCACCTCACCACAACCTCCTCTCAGGCAGTTGTAGACAGTGATGAGGTCTCCCCTCAGCCTCCTCTTCTCCAGGCTAAACAACCCCAGTTCCCTCAGTCGCTCCTCGTAGGACTTGTTCTCCAGTCCCTTCACCAGCCTCGTTGCTCTTCTCTGGACGTGCTTCAGCACCTCAATGTCCTTCTTGTACTGGACTCCAAACCTCCAGAGCTGTTGCAAGTCCCTGCATTAAGTGCCAAATAAAAACCAGAATGGAAGGTGGCTGAGTATTCACAAATTCTTAAATGTCTTTCTTCACTGGATTTGTAATTTCATTTTCTATGTCCTTATTTCTATACAGCCTTCCCTTCCTCCAGAATTATTTGGTTATCTTGATTCCTAGTTGGAGTACTGAGTTCCTCACTATTTAGATGCTTGAATTTTTCTTTCTGCATATAATTCATTTTGGGGAATGGTCTTATGTCTGACTGTTCTTTGATACATGGTGCAACCTGAATACAGATTTCCTTGGAGAAGCAAACAGCTCAGCACGTGAGAACACTTGGCTTTTGAAGCTTCAGACTTGCCTTTGGAGCCATCAGGCTTGAGTATTCTTCACCAGCAGCAATATCATACGGGAATAATAGAAGTGGGAAATATATCCAATTATTTTCATCACAGCATAGCAGGGTGACAACTCCTAGACACTTGCCAAAGAATATATGGCAAAAGCAGGGGACAGAAATGCACAGCTAGTTCATTGATTCACTTTGATGTCAGACCAGCAGAGTGCTCTTTTCCCAAACCAGGATTTTACAAAGTATTTCAGACTTTTCATTGAGACAACTAGAGTCAGGATTAAAGAGTTTTGAAGAACAAAATAACCTAGGAATAACCTTGTTTCAGAAAAATCTCAGACCAGGCACTACGGAGCACCATTCTGTAACTGAGTTTAATTAGAGCTCTTAGAAAGATATAAAGTGGAATCTGTCCTGCACAGGACCTTCTTCTTCTGAATTAGTAGAGATTTATCCCTTGCCTCTGTAACCGACCGTGCATCTGTACTTCTGCACAGTAAGGAGGATGGAGCGGAGCTGAAACTCTTCATCTGTTTCTTTTCAGTTGCCAGCCTGCCACAGAGGTTATGCAGATAAACAGTTCCTTCCTGGTTTGGGTCAGTGCCCTGGGTCAATCCTCATTAATGATAAAGGCTCTGGACGTCCTGTGTATATTAAGAGTAAGGTAAAAGCATCAGCTACTCGTGAGAGAGGAGGGAATTTATATAGCTGGACACACTAAGAATAATCCCACAGTAACAACATAGATAAATAGGAAAAGGAATAATACTGTAATTATTATTAGAGAATCTCACCCTTTGTTTGTGGTAGAAATTAGGCAGCATAAGCATCAGGATGTATAATATTCTGAGTTTGTGTCCATCTATAAAATAAAGACCTAAACAATCAGATCTCCCAGCATGTTTCCTGTATACAATAATGAGTCAGATATTCTTAAATTTATTTTTCTGTCCTGGGCCAGACAGCTCTCAAAGTAGGAAAAAAGTGGAATTTTGTACCACCTTTCCCTCCTTCAGACTTTAAATGACTGCATATTAGTCTGGATCTAAGCTTATAAACAAAACCTATTCTGATTCTTGTTAAAAACAGACTTTGCAGAAATGCTGAGTCTGTACTCTGGGAGCTTGCAAGACAAAGCATGCTATCTTTACAGAGGTTGTAGGAGAGTGAATCAGTTCCGAAGCAGACCTGATCAAAAAAACCCAAATAACCTTCTAAAATCAGAGGAAGTCCTGCTTGAGATTCAGACAGTTCACAACTCACACAGGATCTCTCACTCTGGGTATTGACTATTGAGAACACACATGACAAGTTTCTCCTCCTCTTTTGAAAATTTGCTGACTGAGTTTCCCATTATCTGAACTAAAGCTTTAAAAGCATGAGATTCAAAAAGAAGATAACATCGAGATGTTATTCATACTATCCCTAGTCAGCTGTTCTGCTTTCTAGTCGAACTTATACAAAGTAGGTAAAGTCAAACAATTTCTGTTTTCTCCTTCATAGAGATTTAAGGGAACTTCACATTTCTACATTTGTAATGTATCTGTATGGTCCATCCATCACTCAAGGAAAGTTTTTATCCAGCCATCAGGCCACTTTTCACTCAACTTTCTATTTGGCTTCTGCAAAGAATACGTTGCTTAATGTAAGTGGAAAACGAAGCACATATTTACATCTTTATATTTAAGAGCAGCTACAATCTTGTCCTAATATCAGAAGAATTATGGATCTAGAGACACAGAGGATTTCACAGTTTTTTTTCTGCTCCAGTATACCCACATATCATGATAAATTACAGTGCTTCACAATAAAATCACATTTTATACTTTGATATTTACTCAACTGAATCAAACATAAAAATATGCTGATGCTTATATGGGTGTACAGGGCTGAAATGTTCAGTGTTATATTGCTCTGTGAAAGATGTAGTTAAATCTTGCCACCAAAAAAAAAAACAACAAAAAGTAATGCCATTCATACAAAGTTCAGAACACTTTAACTAATGGGCTAATAGGGCCCATAGACTAATGGGTAATATCTGCCTTTCAACCATTTTGGAGAAACAGGAACCCTCTCACTCTTTTCTTTTGCTTTTTCCTCTGCTTTCTTTCCTTTCTTTCATCTACTATAAACAAAACATGAACAGAATAGGGCTATTTCCTGTTCAGACTGGTTCAAACATAGGTCCATTCTTGATGCTTCAGGGCTCATAAAACACCATGTCTGATTTCCAGCTTTTCACTCTAGCCACACCAGAAGATGCTGAATGGCATCTTTTGCCCACATTGGATGGGTTGTTCACATTTGGCAATTGATTGAGGTCAAGTTAAAGACTTTTTAAGGGTTCTCTTTATGCGGCAATAAAAAGAAATTGTGAAGCAAAGACCTCCACAAGCAAGCAACAGCCTAAATTCCCACCCAGTTGAGGTATCAGAAGCTCTAAACACATTCTGCATCTCACTTTAAGTGTACATTTTGTGAAGACTGAGTAGATAAGAATCTATATAAGAATCCCACATCGATTTAGTAATACAGGGTAGATACTGTTCGCACTGAAAAATCTTTAATATGCACAGTGAAGCTTGCAAAGCATGGTGCAGTTTCTGAGATTACCTACTGAGACTATGGGATCAATGAAGTACCTACAATTTTTGATGATTTTTCTTATTTTTCAGCAGGATTTTGTCTTTCTGTTTCTTAATGTTAATGATTCTACAAAAGATTCAAAGTCACAGTAAGGTCAACAGAACCTGCATTTGCACAGCTGATTCAGAAATACTTAATAAGGAAAACAGCAGATGCTAACCAGGCAAGAGAAAGCACAGCCAATAATGAATAAAGTGGCCTCGAAGTGACCTCTGCTGGACAAGAACAGCGTTAAATTTGTTTACCTTGTATTACTCAGTAAAGTAGTTTCTCCATTTAGCAGCTTATATACATTCAGCTGAATATTATCTAATATTTTATCTAATATTATATAACATTTAAAGACATTTTCCACTTGAACCAAAAGTGTTTCATGGAAAACAATTGACAAATAATGCAGGAAGGGTAAAGTTTTGAATAATAAACTTTAAAAGCTTCTGTAATGAGAGATTCTTGACTGTTGCATGTATACCATTAACACTATGCCATTAACAAAGGGAATCTAGGGCAAACTTTCAGGTGATATAAAACATAAAAACAATTTCAAAGGGAATGGAGTGGTCCTTTGAGGGCATGTCAGTCAGTCCAAAAACCACCAGGATTTCTCAGGTCAGGTGGGGTGGTGGAATCTGTTGCTTCCAGAACATGCAAGGCCGTTGAACACAGCCCCTGTATTCAAGCATTAGAAATTTTATAGCTAAATTACAATATAGAATATCCCCAAGAACCTTATTCTAGTCCAAACTAAATATTTTTGAAGACAATTGTAAACTTAGGAATTCATTATGATCTCATGGCTTGAAGAGGCTTCCAGCGTTGGGTTTTAGGGCCTGTGATTGCAGAGTGCACATACAGTCTGAGAGACCATGAACTTTGTGCAGATCCATGTAGACCACCAACTCTCTTTTGGTAATTAGAATTGTTTTTCCTTCCTACTATTTCCTAATTTCCACCTGGAGCTAAAACTCCAGTAGCTTTTAGCATGGATCTAACAATAGACACAGGAGATGGTTTGCTGTGCAGAAATAATGCAATGAAATTGTTCCCGAGGAAAACCAGTCTGTCTTGGCAACAGTTGTCCTGGCAACTAAGTCTCCTCACAGAGGACGATGGCCACTGGTTCGTTGAAACTGATTCCATGAGTCATTTTTCTCAGAGACCAGAGGGGCTAGGGAGTAGAACTGCAGAGCCCTTACCATTTAGCGTTCCCCCACCCTCTTGTTGACAGGGAACTCCATCAGCCAGAGAGGTTAACCCAAATTCTGCCTCTTCAATATAGACCCAGGATGTACTAATTACAAGGCATATTAATAGGCACATCCTTACAGACATCCTTTTGGGGTTTTTTTTAGTTAGTCATTTTAAGGACTGGCTTAACTCTCTACCAGGAGAGAAGAATTACACTGGAAAAATCACGTCAGAACGTAAGTTATCACAGCCATGACAGTACTAAGCAAAGCAGAGATAAAAACAGCAAAGCACATTTCTGTCTAAGTAGCTTTTCAGAAGACAGTGTGAAAGCTTCGAAGAGCTGTACAGCTTTTGATTTCATATTTTATGCAGAGAGTAGCACAGGTGCTCATCAGGGCTAGTACTGCTCCAGAAAGGCTGTGCTGTGCTTGTGACTGCGCAGCCCCAGACCTGAGCCTAAATGAAGCCTAAGGCTCACAACAAGGAACTCCAGTTGTGGTCTTTTGCCTTGGACAGTGCTCACATATTCATCTCTCCCTGATTGTTATCACTTGTTTGCTCTTTCTGCTAAAAGAGGCATTACTGCATGTTGATATCACCTTGGGATAAAGCGTGTGCTGCATTAATTGCTGTTCCATCCCCGGACAGCATATCCCTAGCAGTCATAGAAATGGACAGAAATACTAAAGTAAGAATACCTCCTTTTCAGCATCATTTACATACACACACCAGGTGTAAGAGGACAACATGTTGAAGCCTCACTTCCCAGCCAAAGCCCGCTGTTCCCTTATTCCCTTACACTCCCAACTCTGAGAGGTCCAAGCACAGTTTGCCTCAGCACCTCCTGGAAATGGCTGAAGTCTCCCACAAGGTGAGTCTCGCTTGGTCAGAACCACGGGGCTCTCACACCAGGACAAGGGCTGCAGGGATGTCAACTTTTCCTCACAAGTAGGACGAGAATCCCTTTGGCCACAGAGTTGGTGGTGCTCAGCAATCCCACAGACCAGTATTCCCTTGAAATCCTGCAGCCTGGGGAAAGCAATGGAATAGAAAGCAGGCATTTCATTTTCACGGTCTTCTGACTTCTGAGCTGTCTCTCTCAAAGGACATCTATGAGTGGAGGCTCTGGGCAACTAAATAACGAGCAAGAGGTTGAGTGGTGAGCGGAAACTTACACTACCATGATTTGTAATGGGTCATTTAGAAGAAACAAGAGAACTACCTGAGTCCATCCTGGCGTGAGGGTGAGCAGGGCTGCAGCAGCATAGCTACATCCAGAAACAGCGGGGTTTCCAGCAGTTTCTCAGGAAAAAAAGAAACATTCCTGTTTCAGAAAACATGACTTTGCAACACAGTTATTTCCTCCTGGAATATTTCTCAGGGTTTATTCTGTTTCTTTAATCTGAATGATGCCATTCTATGCATACTATTATTTACTTAGTCATGAATATTTGGACACATGCATTGCCTTATAGGAGAAATGCAAATGATTTTATTAGATGAGAGCACAACCATTGCATGTATTAATATTTGCACAAGAAGCAGAGAAATGTTTTTCATCACGTTACACTTCTCTTTCCATTATCTGCACAATAAACTCAAACACAGTAAATGTTTCAGGAGGCTATCACGTGAGTGGACTCCCAGCCTTTCAAAGAGAGGAAAAAAGCACCTCAAGCAATAAATCATACACCCTGAAAATTGCATAGCAAGTACTTAGAGATATGCAAAATTCCACTTCTAACCTAGACGAGTAAACAACTTGAAAAAATGAGTTCAGACAGAAAAATTATGAGTTGACTACAAATCAACTGCAAACACATTAAAGGCCCATATTTGTTCAAATACATTATTCATAAGAAATAGCTTAAGCTGTAGTTGCAATTTATGTTGCACAAACTTAAGCAAATCCTTGTAACCAAAAGCTGATTTAAAGAATTAATGAGCAATCTCTCAATAAAATTCTATTACTCAATGAATTCCTACCTGTTTTGCAAAGCCATACGCTTCCTTGATCATCTCTTTCAATACTTCTATTAACAGCTGAGCCCTGTAATGTTGGTATAGTGACAAGCAGTTTAGCCCTGATCAAGCTTCTGCTAAACAGGACTGGTGAGAGGTAAGGGAAGAGAAAACATTGGTTTTGAAAGGTTCTTAAAGTATTTAGGGTCCAACCTCAAAACAAGGCAATCGTATGTTTAGACTAAACACCTATATTTCTTCTCTAGGAAAAAATATTTTCAGAATATTTAGTAAACAAATTAAAAGAAGGGGGAATGCACTTTTTTCTCCTCTGCTAAAGCACTTTCTTTGCCCATTGTGCTCTCCTTTGGACATCAACTTTAGCAATGAATGTCTCAGGCAAGGAGGTATTGCAATATAATGTGGTACACCTGCACAGTTTGAATTACGTACCATACTGGCAGCGCTATCGCAATGGTACCTATCAGCAACTGGGAAATTCAGATCCAACATGCCTGTCACACAGCTGTTTCAAAAACTTTTTCTACATGCTCTGCCAGAACTACCTCATTTTCAGTAAAATATCTTTCAACGAGAAAACAGTTGGTTATTATTACCAGTTGGACAGATGTGCAAACAATAAGTACAATCTCATAGAATCATAGAATGGTTTAGGTTGGAAGGGATCTTAAAGCCCAGGTAGTTCCAACCCAGCAGTCAGTTTCTTTTTGTCTAAAAATGATACAAAGGGCAGAATACAAGAAAATTAATTTTCACTGATGACAAGAGCAATGAAGGAAAAAGCCACTTAGCTGATGAACTTTGATGTGGAACCCAAGCAGGAATGCTAAAATAGTGACTTTGTTACTGTGATACAATACAGCCATAATGGACTCATCATTTATGCAATATAGGCCAAAAGGTTATTTAAACATGATACACTGAGAACATCTAAGGCATATTTATACCAAGTGACAAATAACCCAGCGGCAGGCGGATTAAAGAGTCAGGAAATAGTAACAACATCCACATTTTCACTTACATATTTTGTCCATTACTCTCTGTTTCTATTCTATTCTAGTTTGAGTTGTAGGATTTTATTACTTACCTGCCTAAGCATTTCTCCTGCCTGTATTTCATCTATTTCAGGGAACGGTTATGCCAACCTGCTGTTCAGTCTATAGCACTGCTTTCTGCTGTCCTCTTTAGAGAAGAAAGCTGCCCAGCTTGGCAATGAAGAGCCTTTGAAGTCTCAAGTCACCTACAAAAATATCACTTTTGAATACTTTTCCACCAGCTATCATGCCTTTTGGGAACAGGAGAATGAGTAGGACCCAGAAGCACAATACATCTCAATTACTTTTAGCACAGCATAGCAGAGTGGCAGCTTCCAGGAGCCTGCTGAGCAAGGCCACGTTATTTCCCTGAGTGACCCACATGTGAGAACACTGCATATAAATGCATAACTAATCCTCCAATTTACTTTGATGTCAGTTCAGTCAAGTTATGCTATTCCAAGTGAAAAGTTTAAATGGGTTTCCAGCTCTGTAGCTCTCTGAAAGATCTAGGGGAGTCAGGATCAAAGGGGTCATGGAATAAGAAACCCTTTGAGATAGCCTTTACGGTACGCTGGTGTTACTAAGAACCTGGAGAATTACTTCAGTCAGATCTGTGAGGAAGTTGTGGTAACTCTTTTTTTTCTTGGAGGAATATTGTATTTCTTCCACACAACATGCCGTTGTATATGCTTATCATCATATCACCACCAGCCATGCAACATCTTGGCTGCAGCTCTCAGCTGAGGACAAAACAAAACTTGCAACCCCATAGGTGTCCAAACCACTCGCAAACACAATCTCAGCCAGAGTCACCTTTCAAAACATATCTGTATGAGCAATGTGATCAACAGAAGCTGCTGTACCTATGCTACAAAACCTTCTCCTATCAAAACAAGGACCTTAACTCACTCTGAAAAAAGGAAGTGGACCTTTTTTCCCCACTTTTATAACATGTTTGGTTAACTTACAAGGCTTCTATCTATAATAGTAGGCTTCTCTTTTTACGCCTTTTATTTCCTTTAAGAAATGTCTGAACTATGCTACCCAGCTCTTCTAATGTCTTTGAACGTTGTCCTTTTAGGTCCACACAGTCCATTTTTTCCAAAAAGATCATCAACACTTCATGATACAATGAGTTGGCTTAGAGAAGCTGAAGGGAATGAGTTGAAGAGAGAGAGTACAAATAAAGCAAATCATTACTTTAGCCTCAGAGCTTTATAAACATTTGCAGATTGCTCTTAAAACCACTAGACACAGGCTGTAACAGCCAAAGTGAAACCCTAATCTTTTAAAGTACCATATTTGATCCTTATGGACCTTAACTGGAATTCCAGAACTGAATATACTAAAAAAAGTTCAGATGTTTGCATTTATATCCATCTTGAATAAATTCCTATAATTGCCTGAGTAATGGCTTTTTAAGCCTTCCTTTTGGCCTCAGTAAAATTATTTAAGTGGAAAAGATGCATTGCTTTCTGTGCAAGTCTGCCCAGGATTTGTAAACTTACCTGGTGGGAGGGGAGCCACAATAGTAAAAAGACTTCAGTGCTACACAGTGGATTTCTTATTTCATTGTAGGAAAACGTACAGTCAATTTTCCACATACATTAAACAACTGCACTGACCTAGATATATTGAAAACATAAAAATTATCATTTCAGGAGAAAATTCAGTCTCTCTTCTGAAATTACAATCAGCACTAACCCCTAATACTGCATTCATAAAGAAGTATTTCTGTGGTAAATGGCAATTGCTGGTGTTACTGTCGCAAATTTTACTACCTTATTTACATTTCAGAATGTATTGAATTTATTGGAAAATGTGAAGTGATCATATTCTATTTATAGCAGTGCCACGATGATGAATTATCATTCCGCTAAGGTCAAGTAATTATGGTGAGTTAATACTGGCCTTATTAGCAGCATGTCTTGACTTTATTCTCTATTACTAGCTGAGCTGGGAGGCTGCTCTGCCTGGAAAACAGCTGCTGTTTTATTTGGTCTCCCTGTCTTTCTTCAGTATTCTCCTCACCATCTCTGCTGCTCTCAGGAATTCTGCAAAGAACAAAAGTACAAAAACTGATCTCCTTTCTCCTTGTATTTGCACAGAATGGATTAGTTGCTCTTGTCAATGATATTTCTTGCTCATAATTAAAGGTATGTAGTGTCCTCTGAAAACAAGAGGGCTTCAGAAATGGGGTAGGTGACCAATATGCTTGGAAGCCTTTATTCTTTGAGTGTAAGGTGTTGAACTTGTGAGGGTTTTGATAAATAAGGGGATATTTCTGCTAAGCCATTAAAGTTCCTCCTTGAAAGCAAAATTCAGCTCTTAGAGACCTGCCTTGATATCCCTTTTTGCTGCTTCACTTGTTAGCTACAGCTAAGACCCAGTTGCATCTGAGCTCATGGTTGCTCTGCATTCACTGAGTTTGTTCAAATGGAAAAGATTGGATCTATCAAACACAGGTTTATCTTCCCGACTGTGAGAAGAGGTAGATACATATAAGGATGATTCCAATGTAAGTCAAGTCCAGAATTATAAACTCTCAGTAATAAGATAATGATGCACATCAACATTAACTTCTGCAAAACAGGAGGCCAGAAGTATGAATTACTTTAGAGACATTTAATGGGTGCCACGTTACATTAAATTCACCATTATTACGCTAGAAATGTCATCAGAATGTCATCTACATAAATATAGACTCTGAATAAAATAGGCCTCACCTTTTCTGAATATAGCCTCATTGAAAAAAATAACAAAATAAAAACTAGAGGCAGAGAGAGCACTCAGTTACTTAATCTGTAATTGTTGTTGTTTCACAGAATTTTGAAGCAGAAGTAATTTTGGAGTTCAACCTTCCATTAGCCTACTAAGTAAATAATAGAAAGATCCCAAACTTCTTATCTCTATGCCAGTTTATGGTAGGTACATTGAAATAATTAACTTAAATAAATAATCTATTTTTTCATAGTAAACAATTACATCGTACAAACAAAGGAACTGCAGCTGATAGTTAATTAACTGATATGCCTGCTTCCTGGCATAAAAGAGCTGAAATGTATATCATAATCAGGCTTTGAGAGTATTTGATAATACCATAAAAAACGTCTAGGTTACAGCAAGCTATTGCTTAAGCCCATCCAATGTCTGCCTTTAGGACTGTTTAAAGTCTAACAAAAGCAAAGAAAATACTGTGTAACAACTCCGAATCTACCTCTGTCAGAATCAATTTGCACGATGCTGAAACAAGAAACAAGAACAGCAAAAATTCTTCTTCTACAATATATTCACCTTGATTCATCCAGAATTCCCAGTGATTTTTCCCCACTCCCAGCTGTCTTTTATCATTTGTGATATAAAATGGGTATTTGATTATGGGCTGCTGTGGATGATGTTCCACAGAGATGCCCATGTCTACAGCAGAGAAGTGAAAGAACTGATGATGTTCCTTTTCAGTTTCACATATGAATTTCCCCCTGTAGTAAAAATGTCAGGTTTTACAATTTCTCTAATTTATAGCCCAGTGCACAAAAACTATCAGAGCTGAATAATCAAAATATTATTAGAACTTCATAAGGCCATCTGCTACAGATAGTCATTATAGGACTTTTGCAGTGTTTTCTAGCTGAATGTTCACACATATTTCTAAATGGCAATGATTTATTCCTTAAGCCCTCATGATCAAAAGCAGGATATGCTGAATTACTAACTCAGTTTCAAGAATAACGTAGTCCAAGATCAAGGTTTTGAAAAGTGACAGAGAAGCCGATTTTCCTTAAAACAGTCCAAAAGAAGTAAAAATCTGGGACCTATATGAAGCTAGAGATAATCAAGTACTTATTATGCCTGCTAGATCAATGCTAATGAGGCCCTTCTTACCCCAAAACCATGTACTGATTCAAAACTGTCCTTTTTTCACTAGTGTTTCATGGGCTTCAATTCAGTTTAACCGGTCTGATTTTTACAAAGCAAAATCTCTCTTCTTCTGGATTCTTCTTTTTTTTTTTTTTACATATCAAAAGAAAACAAATAAAAAAAGGAGCACAGCTGTTGCACCTCACCTAAATACTCCAAATAGCAGCATTTTTTTGTTTGTTTTTACAATCTGCTCAGCAACATTTCCTTCAAATTGTCACTGCCTTTCCTGCCTAAATGCCGGCACTGAAGTGGTTCTAAAGCTTTATCTCATCAAATCCTGTTGCAGCTGCAACCAGCTCTGTACTTGAGGATGCCACACAGCTAGCAGGACCAGGAACACTTGTCATACTCTCATTCCCTGTTTTGACACGAAGATCAAGCCTCAGGCCCTTTCCCATGTATTCATCACATGCTCGGAGATGCCACCTCTAACCCAATGCCTGCCCCCACCCTCCCTGTGTGCATCTTCAGCCACAGCCTCTTGGGTGAGCCCAGCCCCCAGCCAGGCTCCCTGGGTCGAGCAGGGCTCTGCTGGAGTCTCACCTCAGGAGCCCTGTTCCCCTAAGCCACCTCTAGTGCCAAGCTGCAGGTATCCTGATCTGTAACATACCTAGTTTGTATCTGGATTTTGAACACCGCTTTGCTTTTTGTTTTAAGAATTTAACAGGTACCACAGCTTATGGATATCAAAATCTTTCATGCTTGAGTAACAATTTAAAACAGGTTCATAGCACTATATGATATAAAACAGAAATCCTTTGGATCAAATTAAAAAGAGAGCTAGAGCCATGAATAAGCATAAAATAAATAATTGCACAAAGCAATCTACCTTTCCTCCTTCAAGGCCATCTGTCCAACCTCTTCATTTTTTAGACATTTGGTTCCTGGTTTTGGAGAGACTGAATTGGATCAGAGCTGGCAGTTTTGATTTAGGGATTGCGCGAGGACAGGAGAATGTGAAACTGGTGGCAGCAGTATCATTCGACTGTTTACTTGCAATCAAAGTATCTCAACGCAAAGTGAGGTACATGTGTTTCAGTACTAGAGAAAACCTAAAGGCACACTAAACATCTATGATAGCAATTATTTGCATATATACATAGAAAAGTTTCAGTACTCATACAGATGTTTTTATTCTTTCATACAGGTCCCATTAAATCATAAATGTTTGAATACGTCCTCATGTTGAGCATTTCTTACATCATATCTGTACAAAGAACCACTTTGTTGAGCTTGCCCTTTAAGACATTTATAATCTGTAGTAAAACAGCCACACATTTTTGACATTCAAACACTTTCACACGCATCCTGACATTGCTGTGCTACAGAGCTGTTTGCACAACCACAAGTGAATTGCTGCATTTCCAGACTCATTGTAAATGCTTTAAACCCACAATTTTTGCAATATTTACACACTGCAGTCACTACTGCATGCTTGCCACACTTTTTGCACCAGCCCTAATAGTCATTACTGTCTCAAGTTTTCTCTATTAACAGCATAAATTCGGAGCTGCAATTTGTACTGCTGTCAGGAAAGGAGAATTGAAATCCAGTGCTAGTGTTCAAAATAAGATACAGGCACATACTGCAATGGCTGCATAAAAAGAGCTCTACATTTAATATCTAAAATGTAAATGCTTTAAGGAAACAAAACTTTGGCAAATTATGTACTGCTTCATCTTTAAAGTACGTAATTGGGACATGAAGTATCTAAATCATTCAAAAATTGCGGTTTAGAGGAACATTAACATAAACTCTTCCCTTATAATCTGGCACTTTATATGTATACATGGATTAAGCAACAGGAGCTTTGGTTTCTCAGCTGTGCTAGGCTACAGTAAGCAGGAAAAGCATCTACCATACATGAAGCTGTGACCACAAGAGAGATCACAAACAATGGAAACTTTAATGTTGACAGAGCAAAGGAGGAAGAAACACGCTATATGGAGTGATGCTTTATCTGCTGCAGGTTGTCCTGATGGTTCAATTTATGTCACGTCTACTCACACCTGGTTTTTCCATAATGAAGAACAATTATTTCAAAGGTCACAGAATCTTCTAAAAATTATCCTCAGTACAGTGTGGTTCAATAGACGTGTTTTTGCTACTCTTCATTTAAATTAGTCCTTTGATTGCTGCCCTCTTTCTACGTAAAACATAAATTGCTCTGGGATTGAACAGGGTCCCCCCTTGTCTGTCCCTCCCTCCCCCTCCTTCTTTTCAAACTCCATTGTAAAGATGCATAAAGATTAAGAAATGATAAATATGATGCATACATGGACATATATATTAATATATATAAATGTATTCAGATATTGAAGCATGCTTATGTTTTGACAGAATCTCATTATGATATCATAAGGGCTGACACTTACAGACGTTAACACTCTTCTGGTCAAATGTAACCCTGCTGGAACTGTTTCTATACTTTTAAGCATCTGACAAGCTTTAATAAATATTAATTCTATAGCTTTCCAAATAAAAAAGCAACCTTACCAAGAGCAGTAACTAGGAAATGAGAAAGTTGAGCTTATAGTAGAAGGAAGTTTTTCAGAAAATACATTTCAGAAGAAACACTGGAGGACAAACACTGGTATCAAGAGTTAATCTCAAATATCTTCTTAAACTCTAAGAGAAAGACCATCAATTTTCTATTTCCAGTTACTGATAGATTTAATACAGAGCTTATAGGATTGTTGCTACCTATTACATGGAAAGCTTTTCGATTCTTTAGTTTCCTTTCCAGCAGAGATTGACAAAAGCAAAAACATCACATAGGGCAACTAAAAGTGTTCTTTCTTCGAGGCAGAGAATAAGAAGGAAGGAAGGAAGGAAGGAAGGAAGGAAGGAAGGAAGGAAGGAAGGAAGGAAGGAAGGAAGGAAGGAAGGAAGGAAGGAAGGAAGGAAGGAAGGAAGGAAGGAAGGAAGGAAGGAAGGAAGGAAGGAAGGAAGGAAGGAAGGAAGGAAGGAAGGAAGGAAGGAAGGAAGGAAGGAAGGAAGGAAGGAAGGAAGGAAGGAAGGAAGGAAGGAAGGAAGGAAGGAAGGAAGGGAGGGAGGGAGGAAGGGAGGAAGGGAGGAAGGGAGGAAGGGAGGAAGGAAGGAAGGAAGGGAGGAAGGAAGGAAGGGAAGGAAGGAAGGAAGGGAAGAAAAAGGAAGAAAGAAAGAAAGAAAAGAAAGAAAGGAAGGAAGGAAGGAAGGAAGGAAGGAAGGAAGGAAGGAAGGAAGGAAGGAAGGAAGGAAGGAAGGAAGGAAGGAAGGAAGGAAGGAAGGAAGGAAGGAAGGAAGGAAGGAAGGAAGGAAGGAAGGAAGGAAGGAAGGAAGGAAGGAAGGAAGGAAGGAAGGAAGGAAGGAAGGAAGGAAGGAAGGAAGGAAGGAAGGAAGGAAGGAAGGAAGGAAGGAAGGAAGGGAGGGAGGGAGGAAGGGAGGGAGGGAGGAAGGGAGGAAGGGAGGAAGGAAGGGAGGAAGGGAGGAAGGAAGGAAGGGAAGGAAGGAAGGAAGGGAAGAAAAAGGAAGAAAGAAAGAAAGAAAAGAAAGAAAGGAAGGAAGGAAGGAAGGAAGGAAGGAAGGAAGGAAGGAAGGAAGGAAGGAAGGAAGGAAGGAAGGAAGGAAGGAAGGAAGGAAGGAAGGAAGGAAGGAAGGAAGGAAGGAAGGAAGGAAGGAAGGAAGGAAGGAAGGAAGGAAGGAAGGAAGGAAGGAAGGAAGGAAGGAAGGAAGGAAGGAAGGAAGGAAGGAAGGAAGGAAGGAAGGAAGGAAGGAAGGAAGGAAGGAAGGAAGGAAGGAAGGAAGGAAGGAAGGAAGGAAGGAAGGAAGGAAGGAAGGAAGGAAGGAAGGAAGGAAGGAAGGAAGGAAGGAAGGAAGGAAGGAAGGAAGGAAGGAAGGAAGGAAGGAAGGAAGGAAGGAAGGAAGGAAGGAAGGAAGGAAGGAAGGAAGGAAGACCCACAGACAGTTCATGCTCACCAATCTTGGCTCACTAAGACACGTCGAAGCCAAGAACTTGAGCAGGGCCCATACTCATAGGTAAGCAGGTCACAAGCTCATTTGAGTGAGATCATGTTTCTTCAGTTTCCAATTTGTCATTTATTAGCTTTACCTCCCACAGCTTATAAAACCACCCTTGATCCCCTCCCCTCTAACCAAGGCCTCAGACTCAGTAAACCCCTTTCCATTGAACCTTTTCTATTGTCTCTTTCCTGCCTCCCCGCCCCCAACATTTGCCTGAAATTCCCCTTACCCTACATAGCCTGTACAGGGTTGGTACGTTACAGTTCAACGTTTTTCAAGTGACGCATGTGATATTGCTGACTTTATTCAAATTACATATGCTCAGTTACCCAAAAAGGCCATGCTTCCTACAGGTATTTTGGCAGTTGGTGAAACACTTATTATAATTCATTCAGTTCTAGCTTTAGGGTTGTACTCACAGGGTAGACAGTATTTCGCTTAGTACTTCTACAACACTTTGTCAGGTGCAGCTGAATTCATATTCATATTTTGATCATGTCTTTTTTTTTCCCATGGCTGCAAACTAAGGGAAGTCCTAGTGATATGTGATGGACCATACCCGTAAAAAGTCATCACCAGGGTTCCATTTCAAGCCAAGCCTGATGAGATCAACTGGATAAAGTAATCTCCCAGGTGAAACATTTCAGTACAAATGACTGGAAGTAGGTTATTCTACTACCTAAACATCTGATGACTGTAACTTCCTCCTGTGCCTTGCTGAATTCTGGCAGCAGGCAGGATTGCTCAGTCTATTATTGTTCAGCCAGTATGACGACTTTGCTGTGGCAGCAGATGTGGGACAGCCTTCCCAAATGAAGGCAGTTATCAAAATAAATCAGTAGCTGAAGAAACAGGACCCCACTTGAACGAGCTTGTGACCTATCTAGAGGCAGACACGTCATCGAATAGGACCGAAAGTAATTATTAGTAGGTTATTTAGATTTTGATTCAGCGCATAGCACTGCCTCTTTAGCCAATCATGTTGTTACCTTGATGTACTGGTAAAGTTAAGCCTTTTCTGTTTAACAAACAGAAATATCATTTCTACTGTCACATGAGAGTAGTAGAGATGAATTAAACATTATGCCTTAAGTGAAATATATTCCAGCCAAAGCATAATACACAATACAATATTCATGCTTACCTGCTACATCATGAATCACCAGCTGTAACTCCTTTTGAAAATATTAGCTTGTGTATTGTTACTTCAAGTGAAACACACTTTCAAACATACTTTAATGGTTGAAGATTGTACATGCCACTTCAGTACAAGCAATCCAGATTTTCATTATTTAACTATGTCCTTTAATTATGGGATTAATCTTCAAAGCATTATGGAGTACATTTGCAAAGTCACAGAGAGAAAAAAAGGATTATAGAGGATAAAAACCATACAGAGCATAATAGGTACGAATGTTATAAATGAGGGGTGATAAAAAAAAGATGCACATATGCTAATGCTGTATTTATACTCCAGGATTACACAGCATCTGAATAAAGGAACTATGATTCTTCTGTCCCTTTACACGTGCAAAACATGTCGAGTCAACTGTTTATACTACGCTATTCTAATACTTTACAATCAGCTCTTTTCTAAAACTGCATGTTTATATCAGTTGTGGTCATCCTCAGTAGGGGATCTTCAATATTTTACAAGCCTCCTCAATTACAGTTCTTTATTCAACAGAATCAGAACGTGGGAACTTTGTATTTACTGTAGCACCCCCCACAATGTTATTAGACTATTAAGTTAAAGTATCTTCCTTTTCACTCACCCTTTTAACGAGCTCTCCCAGATGATGGCTGTGGTGGTGTGTCCTGCCTTTGGCTTTGTATAGACTTATAGAAGTTCCACGCCATTAAGAATCAGTCCTCATCCATGCTGAAATTTGCCTTTGGAAATTACCGTATAAACCCAAGAATAATTTAGTTAAATTAACCTCACATAAGGAGGCATTAAAGTTGTGAAAGTATTTAAAAAGGCATTTTTACTAGTAAGTGTGAAAGAGGTACACCAAATCGGACTGTTTCATCTTCCATTTCTTCCCTCATTTTCCACCTTTTAGATTTGCCTGACAGAGCTGCTCACCCTTAATAAGTGTTTTGTTCCCAAAATACTTAAGTTAATAATAGTATCTCAGCTGCATAATGGCTGCATACTGGTTTGACCTCTAAGAAACTATGGTGAAATGCATATAAATGCACAATCCTTGCAATTTAAAGAAATGTTTTGGGTTAAAAAACCCCCAAAATGCACAAAGATTAATCAGATATTTTCTTAGTCAAGGAGATATGATCTGATTACTTTTTAGAAGTTACTGAAGAAACTATTGAATTATATGTCTTAAAACTAAGTCTCTTGCTGAATTCTCTGTAGAAAATTTAATGTGGAATATAATTACATCATCACATTACTTATACTTAACCATTTCAATTATATCTGAAAGGGAAATGAGAAAGAAATTCTTTCTAAAATTTATTGAAATGTGTTTACATTTTCAGTACAAATAACAGCAATGCAGGAAACTCAGCTGCCTCTAAAACAAATCCCAAGGAGAGAGCATTATGCTGCACCACTTGCAAGAAGATCGAGCAGACCTGACTAGGACCACGCAGACCTTAGGCAATGCACACTACAATTATGTTGCAGATAACCTCAACCTCATTTTAACCTATTTAGCCTGATGCAAAGAGCAGGGAAGCTTTCAGAGATGAGCTATGTGCACCCACCCACTGGGAAAACACATGCAGCCCACACTGAAGCGCACAATATCACAACAGCATCTTACCCTCAGAAAAGCCAAGTATTTAAATAGCCAAAGCTATCTCAAATGTGCTGCCATGTTCTTTTCAATAAGCAATTAGATGATTGCGGATGCAGGGTGACTCATTGCATTCACCAACTGGAGCAGAACTAAGTGGGAAAATTAGAGGGAGCATTTCCCACATTTCTGGGCTTGCACAGAAGGTAATACAATAACTTTGGTTTCCACATTTTCTGACATATGGATGGTTGGCAGATTAGAAAAGGCAGGGGCACCTTGAACCCTCTGAGTCCTCCAGCGGACGAAAGGTCATTTTATAATCTAATCTCAAAAATAGATCCAAATGGTTTGGGCTTTGGTACAAAAATGTGAGATGCTGGAATATTTGGCACAATATCTATAGCCATTATGCATTTAAAAAAAAATAGTTAAAATCAACTGTTTTTCTAGTTGACAGGAAAGAAACAAATCACTATTGGACTCCTTGAATTTTGTGTCATGATATAAATGATCTAACTCTAAAGGAAACAAGACTGCACAGGAGTATTTTGACTTAAGTACCTGCAATTACATTATGTAGGATACTTTTTATGATCTATTTCTTCATGAAAAAATAGAGCAGTCAATCTTCTGACATGAAATCTGACCAAACAATACAAGGAACACTGACCATAAGTTATTTGAGGATATTGGTTAATTTGTCTCTGATGGAATTAATATCTGAGTAGATAATTAGCATAAAATATATGCAATACTTGTCTAAAATAAACAGCGCATTGGCCATATGTCTTGCTATGTACCTTATGCAGGGTATATGCCTAGACAGAAATATTTCCTTTATGTACACAAATCAGTTCATTATTTTCCATCTTAGACATTAAAAAACTGTGACATGTCCAGAAGATCACGGTATTTAAAAATTAAAACAATTTTTCTAGATACAAACCCGCCTCCCCTTTGATTAATGTTCTGTATTTTAGATTCTTAGATATTTTCATATTTACATGCACTACACTACAGAAGAGATCTTGCAAAAAACTTAGTGTAGGAGAGTGAACAGATCCAAAGAAGGTCAAACACCACGAAGAATTCAGAGAGGCAGCCTCAGCAGGCAGGAGAGAACACCTTGTATTTAACGCAACACTGCCTGCTTTCTTCATCTCAGCACTAGTGAAATACGAGAGAGCAACATCCTCAGTCCTCCCTGAGTGCAGCAGAAGGCTTCTGGCTGGAGTCCTAATGCTCTTCATGGCTCCGCTGCAGACTCCAAATGCCTTGAGGAAGACCAGCAGCCACCCAGCACTAATCACAGCGAGAGCTGTTTTGTGCTATTGAGATAAACAAAAATGTGCTGCTGAACCCCTACATCAGTGTTCCAGTTGCTCAAACAGAAGGAAACAAAAACAGATCAGAATGACATTTGTTAAAAACTGAGGAACCAACCAACCCACTGGGTAGGGAGGCTAATTAAGAATATTAATTACTTTTATCCATTCCTTGAAAACCAAATCTAACAGATGTGCTCTGCTATGACATTTTTCTTATGCAGAATTTCTTGGCTGACAAAATTATTATGTCCATTAATAGGTCACCCGTGTCTGTACTGAGGAAGATGTTGGACTCTGACCTCTTCTTGGAGACCTCTTGTGTACTTTTGATGTTCTGTGTCAAATCCTATCCAAGAGCATGTGATCTAGAAGACGCCAAAAGGTTAAATCACCCACCCTTCTTGCAGTAATTCCATTAATAATTTCCTAATAATATGTTTGCTTAAACACAAAAATGATACATTAAGTTTTCAACTGATTCGTTGTTTTCTACATCTTCCTCCTCACCTCGGTTTGGAGTGATATAGCTGTTTGGAAAGGTATTGTCTGAAGTAATTCTCTCCAGTTCCTGAGCATTTCAAAACTTGTGAGGTTATGCCAAGTCTCTAAACCTGTCTTCTAGCCAAAATTTTGGAGCAGAGAATAAGACTGATAAAAATATTAGCTAGCTCTCACCACAAACGCAGTCTTTTCCCTAATATTAATTCTCTTATTTTTCATTACCAGACAAAATAAGAACCTAAGCCAGGTTTCTAAGTTTATGAGGACTCAAACAAATAACAGTGCTAATCTTTTATTATTTATTTGCTATCTACATACCTTACTTCCAATATTAGAAGATGAAGTTTGTAACTCAAACTATCCTCCTTAGGTGCACCTAATTACATGATATTAAAGAGTATGTAGTTTAAATTGCTATAATTAAATTACTGTAAGACAATTATCATACATTGGCACTTGTATCACAAAAATAGAATTTTAATTGACTTTTGGATAGGCATAGAAAGAAAGGGCACTGCTGCCCAATTTTAGCCGTTGTTTTAGCTACTTAGATAACAAAGATATCTACTACTTAGTGCACTGTATTTAATAAAATCAATAAATAAAACTAGAGGACTGTGGATGACTATTCTGGAAGAATACGCTTGCTTTGATCTGTTCCCTTAATCATTCTTGATTTTTCACCAAGAACGCTCTGTACAGTTTCAAGTCACACCTAAGGAACAAAAATATTCTGATAACAAAAATGAATGATAGTACAGTATGGCATTCATCCAAAACCACTTTGTTTTCTTGCCTAAAATTCTATAGAAACTATTTCTCTTTTCATTTGTTTTCAGTACAATAAATATGTGTGCAAACATGCATTCATGTAAGGTGAATAGAAAAATGTGGGGTGGCTGTAAAAATGAGAGACGGTCTGAGATCGCATCTGCTGATCTAGAATCAATCAGTTTAATCAGAACCATAAAGCAGCTCTAGAGAGAGACACTCAGAGTCTGACAGTGGTTTTGTGGCTTCCTCTTTATTTAATATATTACACTAGTGTTCTTTAAAATTTGTATTTAAGGTGCTTCTGTATTTTCTAACTGGCATGCAGAGGTGATCACAGGCAAAAGAGATATCAAGAAATAGCAAGAAACTGGCATTAACCTTAAAGTACAAGAAAGTATTACCTAAATCCCTCACTATCTTGACATAAAAATATTTGTCTTATATTTTGAAGCCAAAGATATTTAAATACTAGCTCCAGGTCACTGTGAAAAGAGGAGAAAACTAAAGCAAATGTCGGTTTTTTTATTGATACTCTTCTTTTGTTTACTACTAGAATCACAGAATCGTTAAGGTTGGAAAAGACCTCTAAGTTCATACAGTCCAACCATCAACACAATACCAACACGCCTAGTAAACCATGTCCTGAAGCACCACAACACCACATTTTTTGAACACTTGCAGGGATGGAGAATCCACCACTTCCAGGCAGCCTATTCCAATGTTTCACCACTCTTTCGGTAAAGAAATTTTTCCTAATATCCAATCTAAACCTCCCCTGGTACAACTTGAGCCCATTTCTTCTTGTCCTAACCCTTATTTACTCAGGAGACAAGACCAACAACCACCTCACCACAACCTCCTTTCAGGCAGTAGTAGACAGTGATAAGGTTTCCCCTCAGCCTACTCTTCTCCAGGCTAAACAAATCCAGTTCCCTCAGCTGCTACTCATAAAACTTATTTCTCCAGACTCTTCAACAGCCTCATTGCCCTCTTGTGCTCCAACATCTCAATATCTTTCTTGTACTGATGGGCCCAAAACTGAACACAAGTTTCAACGTGCGGCCTCACCAGTATCTAATGTTCATATCAAAATATGCTAGGATATGAATTGGATAAATGGCAAAGTAACTGTAGAAAATTTGTAATTTCTACATATCAAGCAATTTCCTAAACACTAGTTGCTTACAGTAAGCTAAAACACCTAAACGTTATGTGTGTGTATTTTTTTTTCTTTGACTTGCCCTTATTTTCTGCAATTTCTTCAGATATAGTGTCTTGGGGTATTGCCCACATTTTTCTGCAATTTTTTCATCTCTATCTTCCCAAAGGCTTGTGCAGGCTGCCTTGCTCTCCTGGTACACCTTTTATGCACTCTTCTTTAGTCTGATCTTTAACAGTAAACACAAGAATTATATACATATATTTAAATCAACTCATCTCATAGCTCCCTCCTGAGGAGCAAAACTACAGACAAGAACATATACTAAATTAATAAGAATTTCCAATATGTTAGTTTATGAGATCTTTGAGCTTATTTCACAAAAAGCATCTAATTGCCCTTTGAATTAAAATATACATTTCAATAATGTGCAAAGTAACAACCACTTTTTCAGATTAAAGTTTTGACAACAAACTCCTCCCTCACACTTATCACAAAGCAGTTGGACCCGCTGCACATTTTATATGCTTCCACCATCCGACATGGTAATGGTTTGAAACAGCTTCTTAAGGCTGTTTGCCTGCTAAGGTACTGGAAGAACAGATTAACATAGGTGTGATCAAAACAACAATGCCATCAAAATACTTTGCAGACATCCGCTCCCTAATGTAGGAGTCTCCAGTGGTAGAAGACAATGAGGATAAGGAAACCACTGCTGATCTATTGGGCTGAAGCATCCCCCTGAACGTGACCAGGTAGTTATTAAACTGTGTACTCAGCACATGGAAGATGGGTGAATTATTACTGCATTTAAGCCTTGCAAAGTACTGTTCTGATTTTCTTCACACTTGCTGCTGCTGCTATTAGGCAGGAGCAGGGGGAAACCGGCTGAGAGAGATGATGCAAATCAATGTGTTGTTCACTAGGGGAGAATAAGCTGTACCGAAACGAAATGTTCAGATGTCTCTGGTACGTTTGGAACACGGCGAAAAAGACTGCAGCTGGCAGTTCTTTAGCAGCAGGATCTGAGCAGGCTGTGCGCATGTTCCAGCCACCGGGGGGAGCGTCAGATCCGAGTTTGCAGGCTTCACCATCACTCGTTGTGGTCAAAAGCAATCATTTCTTAGGGCAGAAAACTGCCACCTCGATTGTTTTTGCAGTATATAAGGGAGAGAAGAAGGGAGGCTAAGCAGGATGTCACTACTTCTGTGTGAATGCTTTACCAGGCAGTGATGCTGATTTCACTCCTAGTCTGGAAAAGCTGGTGGTGTCAGTAGAGGGAGAAGCCAGTGCTTCACACTAGTCTAGGCCAGTAGCAAAACTGATCTGACAGTGGCTTTATTGTTTGTGTGCAATCTGCTGCTGTGTGATGAATGCTCTAGTCACAGTACAGAGAATATCATCCCTGTTGGCCTTTTAGGTCATAGAATGGTTTGGGATGGAGGGGACCCTAAAGCCCATCCAGTTTCAAGCCCCCTGCCATGGGCAGGGACACCTTCCACTGGATTGGGTTACTCAAAGCCCCATCCAGCCTTGCCTTGAACACCTCCAGGGATGGGGCAGCCACAACTTCTCTGGGCAACCTCTGTCAGTGCCTCCCCACCCTCACAGGAAAAAAAAAATCTTCCTAATATCTAATCTAAATCTCTCCTCTTTCAGCTTAAAATGGTTCTCTCTTGTCCTATCCTTGCACTCCCTGATAAAGAGCCCCTCCCCAGCTTGCCTGTAGACCCCCTTTAAGTACTGGAGGATGCTTGCTGCCAGCTTCAGTAATGGCATCAGAAGTAATTAGGATTTCTCCCTCAGCTTGACGATACTTTGGTTTCTCAGCTCCAGAACATTGCTTTCCAGCCTCGCTAATATAGACTAAAGTTATGAAACATCCACACTGCCATCCTACCTACACTGATGTTTCCTCAAATGTAAATATGCTGTTGCAAAAAACTTTATTCCATATCCACTTGTGGCCCTTCGACATCAGAGTTAAATAACATTGCTGGGGATGGGAAAAAGCCTTTCTTCACTTGTATATCTCTGCTCTGTGGCTAGAGAACACATCATTCTCCAGCACCACTGTTTTCATGAAATGTACTGCAGATATGTCTCAATTTTATTTTCTCACAGAATAGTACGGTCTCTCTGGAGGACTATATTGCATCCGAATCGCTAACCTGAACATGGCACACATTCAGTTACCCCGTTTCCTTTTAAGATCCAAATTTCACTGGGTTCCACACAAGCCCTTTGCTCTTGTAAACTGTAAATTATCAACCCCAGCAATGTAGAGTCATGAAACTGTAACTAAAGCAGATGTTCCTTACGGTGACAAAAGTGCTGGATAACTGATGTCTCATACGCCTTCCTTCTCTTAGTGTCTTCATGCTATATTTGGTTGGTAATTAATTAGAAGATATAAATTGAAACATCTTTCCCCTCTAAGAAATATTTCTGTATGAATTCTAATCATTATAGAGCAGAGGTCCAATCTTTGCCTCACATAGAGCTGAACAAGTTTATGTTGTTACATCTAAGTCCTAATCCCTTTTCTGCACAAGTACAGATAGAGGTTTTTAACCTATTTAAATTTGCCTTAATTGTTTGAGTCTATAGAAAAAGGATTGTGTTTCTGCATTGTTTTGAGCAATTCCAAGAAATTATTACGCACGAAGCTGCTTCTCTCGATATAGCAGACTTCTGTTAGCAGTTACAGTCACCAAGCAAACACAAAATACATTCCCTGGTGATGCAAAGACACCCTATGGTGTTTGCCGCCACCTGCTTTTACCTTGATGTCCAAAGGCAGATGAGGCTCCATCATGATGCTAAGTTGCAAACAGACATCTAACTCCTTTATGCCACTTATTCACACTTATTCCTTTCTTCGACATGGAATCAGTCTCAACTTGCCTGTACGTGATAAGCAGTCTCAAGACTGCATGATAAAATAGGTTGCTCTTCCTTACAGAGCTGCTCTGAACAATGTAATGAGAATGTCATGTGTCATCTGAACATTGCCCTCTCCCCGTGCAGCACTATCGATCCGCAGAGATCTGCATATTTTATTAATTTATGTTAATAATATATTTAAGAAAATCAAATGAAAGAAAATACAAAATTACCTATACGATAGCCACTTGGGCTGTCTATTTAGCCTTATTCTCTGATCATGCATAGGAAAGAATTTTAATTTATGTCCTCTTGTATTTCCTTTAAAGCAGAACTTTAACAATTATTTCTCGGCTCTACTGCACATTACAAATAATTCCCAAGCTAGTTCTTTCTCCAAAGTTTTAGGTTTTTATTCTGACTATACCCATCTTAAAATTTAAGCATTAATGCCAGATATTGCTTCTATTACCTAATTAAGTGGGAAATGTTTTAAATGGAAGAATAATGGAAAAACATTCTTAAGTGCTTTCTGTAAATCTTCTGGGATTCAAAGTGTTTATTACAAATCCATAATGGTTATTCAAAAACTCTCATATAATAAGTGCTCAAGACAAGTCACAGTGAACTGAAGTATCACCTTTGGGCCCCTCAGTACAAGAAAGACACTGAGATGCTGGAACGTGTCCAGAGAAGGGCAATGAAGCTGATGAAAGGTTCTGAAGAACAAGTGTTATGAGGAGTGACCGAGGGAACTGGGGCTTGGAATTGCCATATCTACACACTTTTTGAACACGTCCAGTTATGGAGACTCCACCACCTCCCTGGGCAGCTTCTTCCAAAGCTTTGCTACTTTTTCAATAAAGAAATTTTTTCTAATGTCCAATCTGAACCTCCCATAATAGCAACTTTCTAGGTTTGAATGAATGAGGTTTGAATGAATGGGTTTTGAGTGAAAAAATCCATTTGGTTGCATTCCAGTCGTATAAAACTAAAATAAAGTCTTTACTTACTTAAAAAATCTTTTATGTATGCTTTTACTTCCACAGACATCATAAAAATCACTTTAATTCATGAAATTCTGCATGCAAAGAACTTTCACTTAAGTTCAAACATTGTGACACAACTTAAAAATTTTGTGTGTAAAAAAGATTGTTTACATGTCTTGAGATAGAAATATATTCCAAATTCAGAAAAAAAACCCTCTCAATAATAATAAAAATAATAAAATACTGAGTCATGTTTTCATTTTCTGATTCCTCTGCCCCATCCCATTTTGGGGGGAAATAGATAGGGCTGGGGAAGAATAGTTAATATTTTTTTCTCAGATATCTTTTAAGGGATCGCTTCTAGTACTGGATATTTTTCATCCATTTTATTGGGAATAGGATCAGATCTAAATAGTATTTTGCTTCTGTGATGACTGATGTGCATAAATATTCATGAGTCAACATCTGGGGTTAGCTGTTTTCTAAAAGCTGTATAACCATTATTGAAGTTGTATCTGTGGACTGTAACATCTCGTTAGAATTCATGAGACCTGTTATAAATTTTAAATATATATGAAGTGATATTAAAGTCTAATGAAGAACAAGAATTCCATCTGCTACCTGCAATCTCGTAATACCTGTATAACTGAGGGAAAAAGTAATGTAAGCAATGAAGATGAAAACTTCTTTATTTATTAAAAATTCAAATTTGTTTTGATCATTCCTTCTAATCCCTATTGATAAAAATCATGTTACAAAGTGGCTTCTTTCCAAATCTCTGTAGACATCTTTGTGTTTTAACCCACTAAAAGTTTGGCAGAGCAGCTAACTCATATTTTTCTTAAAGAAGAAAACTACTTAAATTCTCTAACAGCAACCTATTTTATGTGCAACTGTGCTCATACCTGAGAGTCTTGACGATGCCTGCTCTCTTATTTCTGTGGACTCTAAGACAACTTTAATTTAGGGTTTTCAACTGTGTTTTGTCTTGTGAGAATTGCAGAGACCAAAAATGGTATTACTTGAACATTCATGCTACTTTCAAAGACACAAGATGTTCTTCTTGATACTAAACAACACTTATCCTCACTTGCCAATACTTTTCAGAACTGATTTTCCAGAAACTTCCATCAAGAGTTATTTCTGAGCGGAGACATAGAGAATGATTCAGCTCTCCAAAGTGACTACTAGAAGGTTGCAAATATTAGTCTAGGACATGATGGTATCCTTGATATGGTCCTGATATCTTCTGCCTAGGGATTACAGGCCATTTTAATATAACTTTAAAGAGCATTTTCGGTTGCTCTTTAAAATTAGATATGTGGTGAATGGAGGAGCAAGGCTGTTACTTCACAGTGTGATACTCCTAATGCCAGTAACTGGCACCCCTCACTGTAATATGCAAAGATACCATGGCCCCAAAAAAATGAATCGACCCATTCACAGAGTATTTGTAGTACAATGAGATGTCACTATTAACTGTAACTTTGCTCAGTATGTAATTTACCAAGAAACTAATTTTTCATTGAATTTTTATGAAACGTAGAGAGTAACTGAAGAAGTTTGGCACACTGGTCAGCTGTGGGTTGAAGTAAATCCCAGAAAAGCACTAGTTTTGTATAGCTTGATAATAGAAGGATGCCATACTTTGCTGAGAATATTTGCATTTCCTATGGTATAAATCCCTGACAGTATCCAGCAGTCTGACTCTTGCACTCAAGCCTATTTTGATTATGCAATGCCGATGGGATCACCATACATATTTCTGAAGAGGACCAGTGATCATATCTGACTTGCAGGAGCAGTAAAACTCTAGTTGCAAGAGGGTCAAATTGCACTCTCCAATGCCCCAGTCTAGGATCATAAATCCAGAACAGATTTGGAGTTCTGTGCACTAGCAAAGCTGTTTAAACTATCTAAACTCAAGTTTGTCCCAGTATCCTTGGCCATTATTTCTCATTATTTCCTTACATTTCTAAACACACTGGAATATGACTAACTGTCCATTTATTAATAATTTGTGCTGCCTGTAATAATTCATGCTGCCTGTAATAATCCTGACCCTGTAACACTGAACATCCATAAATTGAGAAAATGTTGACAAAATATCTAAATTTTCTAACATATATGTATATGTAACAGAAAATGACACACTTTGGGGTCAAATTCTAGTTACTCATCGCATCAGACGACTAGTAAAGTTTGAATCTGAGAGCTTCCTGACATCTCATTTTCAGTCTCTTCCAACTCAGGTTATTCTGTGATTCTATGATTCTATTTTCTCAGCTGTCCATGCCCATATACTTCCAATTGTAACTGGAAGAATCTGCCATACTACCAGAAAAATACTTGCTTGCTAGTTATTTCCATAGTCATCGAAGGCAAAGATATTCAAAAACTCACAAGAAAGACTAGTTTAGAGGAATTCATTGATGCAAACTTCTGTGCTGTTCACATAAAATCCATGCATGTTCATAGACAAGTGTTCATTATTACCTATTAGATATAAACTAAAAGTAGAAAGTCTTGTAATAATATTTACAGTATAAAAGTAGTCTCAGAATACACCAGTGAAGCAATGATAAAGGGTTCTAATGCTTTTAGGTAACATTCTCAATTGTCTTACAAGAGATAGATTTGGACTTAAAGAACATCTCACGTGCTAAGTGCTTAAGCCACTTTTGAAGAGAAGCTTCGCTACCTTAGATTACTTAAAAGTGAGAGACAGAATCCTCTCTCATCTGTGGGCTTTGTGGATTTGAGTTTGGGGCTTTGATTTTTTAATTTTTTTTTTTAACACTATCAGCATCCAAAAGGTGGTCTGAATATTGCCAATCATGTCATGCTGATACCTGATGCAAGACTGCACATGTAATTACAGCTTTCATTTTCCACAGCTCCAAAGTGGACTTCTAAAGAAAATTAAAAACCACACTAAAAACCCCCAAACCAATGAAAACACAAATGGTTTGGTTCTTCTACAACACACAAGAAATTGCACATACGATGTTTTCTTTAGGTCCTAAAGACATCTATGGAAAAAGTCTGCCATAAGGTCTCTTAATAGCATTTAGATTATCAGAAAATAGAAAGCCACTGGCAAAACATTTTCTTTGAATTATCACGTAAGTATTTTAGGATTAAGGGGGTAAGTTCTGACCTTAAAGCAAGAAAACCTACTGAACTAAATTTTGTACAGTATAGTATCAATAGTCCAGCCTAAAGAGAAGAGAAAAAACAGAAACACTTTTGTTGTGCATACCTAACCCAAATTCCATCTGATATCTATCATCAGTTCACAGGGAGAGTAAGCTCACTAGTGGGCTCTGACTAGATCTGTGCACATTCATCAGCATGTGGAAAAGGATGAAACACAGGACTGAAATCTGGCCCTTGGCAGCAGGAAGTCAAGCATTTTTTCCCATGTTTCTCAAACAAAAAGAAAAAGAAGCAAATAGGGAGGAAAAACTTGAAAGATTTCATTCTTTCTTTCTTCCTCTGAAGAGTGGAGGAAGGAAAAAAGAGCACAAAGCAGTAATAAGGTTACAGAGAAGTAAGGAAAAGCTGAAGTAACAAGGAGATAGGTGGACAGACACAGATGACGTTCTCTATGTAGACTTCAAGAAGATAAAGAATTTTTTTTAAAGGCACATTAAAGGTAGAATATCCTAATGAAATAAAAATCATAGAAGCATAGAATGGTTTGGGCTAGAAGGGACTTTAAAGATACATCAAGCTCCTTTACTAAAAACTTTTGTTAACCGTCCATATTAGCCCCTTGTGATTGTCTCCATCCTGCACTGTAATTAAAGAATTTCTGTCTCCGTATCACTGAAAAATATGCTATCATCTAGAACATTTCCCTTAGCAGATGCATTTAAGTGCTCCAGTGGTGCCACACACTGACTTCTACAACTGCTTTTCACACTAAGGCTGCAGCAACAGGAAGAATATGATTCTCCAGAGACAGGAAGAGGAGGCAGCAGCAAAGCTGACTTGTTATAATCGCCGTCACTCTCAAAGAAGGAAAAGTTCTCCTCGGTTAATAGAAATCTGAGTTTTTACAAATGGCACAACAGATGCATTGCACTGATGAAAACGATGTAGACAGTGATGCTACAAAAACTCTTCTGGCAAAAACTCAGTTGTCATGTACTGAATATCTCAGACACACATTGCCACGGCAATGATTTTAGGATCGTTTGGCAAGGCCTCAAGCTACACTCCTGCCCTTCCAGAAGTATTCCTTGGAGTTTTTATTTCCAGATGAAGAAACAATAGAGTTGAGATCATCATGTCATCTTCAGGATGACATCTTCCACAATGAAACACCCTATGTCACTGAAATACAGTGCCAAGCATTGGGTATGAGCCTAGTACATGAGGTGGAAATGGAAACCACAGCCGTCTGCTGCAGAGATGCACGCCAATAGTTGAGTCATCTCAAGACCTTCACATAAATCCTTGTACGCTGCTTTTCAAATTAGAAATTTGATAAATTGATAAAAATATTTGCTGCCAGGACCAGGTCATTCAGATGGCAGGATGGGAGTAAAGAGAGCCACCACAGAAGAAGGTGTGCAGACAGGGTTTTCTTATGCACAATATTGTCATTATGCATTTCTGGAAACATCCAAGATAAGAGCAAATCTTAATTAAGACTAAATACTAAAAAACGATTCAAGATTAAAAATAAAAATCAGTATTACCTGAAAGATAAATCAAGGTCTTGTTTTGGCAAACATGTTGGCAAACGGATGACTAGCCGAAAATTCTTTCACAAGTAATCTGTGCTAGATGTACTGTTTAGTTGCATTATCTGATGCTATCTAGTCTTCTGACTCAAGGTCTGCCTCATTTGCTATGTCCTGTCCTTTGATCTTCAAATACAATGGCAAAGTGATTGTCAGTGATTTAATGTTTTTCAGTGCCCAGGACAACGGCACTGCTCAACTACCTCATAGAGTTAATACATAGCTCATCATGAGAAAGAAATAGCCAAAGCCACCAAGGAAAGTATTTTTAAAAAAGTTATTCCATTGCATCTCTAGCAGCATATGGAATTTCCAGTACTATATTTCTGAAGTGCCTGAAATTTTCTTTAAGTAGAAAAGCACAGCATATTGAGACAAAAAAATTCTCAGATGTATTTCATTCAGCTAAAATATTCAAGGTTCATTCTGAACTGTGTTAGTCCACTGTGATTCAAAATATTAAATGCTTCATCAAATACTATCAGATAGAGGATTTCAGTACCAATCTGTGACTATGAAAGTGAGGTAATAATACACTTGGCTTCTACAGCAGCATATGATCTCCTTAACCCTCAAAGAAGAACCTTGGTTTAACACTCGCTTAGCTTCCTGGAGGCAACTGTGTCTGGGTTGCTTTATCCTTCTCAGACTCATTAGAAACTATACTATAGCTCGCCGTAATTGAAGTGGAGCCTTCTCACTGCAACAAGCTTCAAAAATAAGACATTTACAGAGAAAGACATGAACTTGGACAGTTCTTTTCTTCGCTTTTTCTTTGTTCAGTGTTAGATATTTGTACATTTAAGAAAACACATAGACCTCGAATCCAGTTTCTTCTACCGCCAAAGCCAGGTGTGAAGTTTGAATTCTGTATTTGCAACATTGCTCTCTTCCTCTGTAATTTATCAGTCTTATAAACTCAGTGGTTTACAATTGTTCTGTAGAACAAATCAAGAGGAAATAGGATCCAATCCAGTGTGACACTAGAGGCAGAGTGCAAGAGTAAAATCCCTTGGAACAAAACTCTGTAAAGAATTTAGTCTTATGGTAGTAAAATTGCAAGAACCAAAAGATCAATACAGAGAAAAAAAAAGTCCTCTTTCAAAAAAAAAAAATAGACCACTCTATCAACATTATTTTATACATGTATATAAAATATAGATACGCATACATATACACACCCATGTTCATACTTACACCCCTACAAACTGTATCTCAAATCATATTTAAGAATTATTTTCAATTTCATTTTAGAATGAAACACTGTTTAAATCCTGCCTGAGGAGAGGAATATGAGGAACTGCCAGACTTTTAAACTTTGTGGGCCTTCAACTGAAAGTAAGATTAAATTGCTTTCTGTCTTTACTTGTGAAACAACACTGGCCTCTGTAGTATGCCATACTCAAAAAAACACAGTAGGTTAAAATTAGATTGGTATTGATTGAGTATATACAAGTCTATTGGCAAATTTCAGTATTTATGTAGGAGGGCATCTCTTGACTCAGAGAAAAATGTCAAGTTTACAACTTCCTTGTCACTTGCCAGGAAATTAGAGGGACAGGTATTAACTATCAGCTGAAGTCTAGGATCCAAAAAGAAAGATCTTATAAAAGGTGGTGGGATGATCTGTCTCAGTTCAGGAGACTGACTGCTCAGTCTTTGAGGCTGGAGCTGTAAAACCACCACCAACGCAGTGCAAATCTTATCTCTGGAAGGAAAACTGTCCCCTAACATCAGTTTGTGTTACCATCCTGAGTAACTCTGAGTGCACTTGATATTCTATTACCTGGCATGGATAGAAACAGAGGAAACACCTGCTTCCTGTAATGGCTAGATGATACCACTTAAGGAACATTTTATGTCACAAATAGATAAAACACTGAAATAAAATGCTTTCTGCTATCAAAGACTTATTCAGTGCAATACTGAAGACACAGCCAGTGTTGAAAAGGCTGCAAAAAAAAAGTGAGGAAAAAGTTTTGAAAAAGGAAGATCTTTTCCTATTAGGAAAAATTTTGCATGTGCAGAGATGGCTCATAACAACTTACTAAAAACTTGATTTAGGAAGAAACTTACTCATTCTCACTGCAATACTTTCCCTTTTAGCATATTCATTTTCCTGCAGGCTCAAGAGATGCCAGACAAACATCTGTCCAGATCTTTAACAATACTTATAGATAATGTATCATAACTGAGTCCTAAACCATGCAGTTAATATTTTAGATGATGGGAAGCTTTCAGGACAGGAAGATCAGCATCTGACAGCATGAAGACTGACAAGACAGTGCAATAAATTTCTCTGTTAGAATGGCAACCAACCTCTTCCAAAAGTGATGACAGTAATTATAAAATTAAATAAGGATCTACTACAAAAGGACAAATTAAATGCTTTTGAAACCCTGCTTATGCTGCAATATGATTTCTTCAGAAGCTTTGTGTAAATAGCAGAATAACCTCAACTGGTTAGAATAAATGACTGCAGTAGTGTGGACAACAATGAGAAGGGGCTAATTAACCTACTGACAATACAAAAATAAATTAAAAAACCATTCAAGTCAGCTTGTTTAAAAACTATAAGCAGAGGACATGATCTCAGAAAGGTGCTGGAGGCTGTTGCTGTTAGTGACAGAAATATAATGTCTTCTGCCAAGAGGAGATAAGGATCATGCTTTTCTAGTAAATGGCATATAGAGCCCCCAGAGAAAAGGAAAATGAAACCACTATTCACAGAGAGCACTAAAAACTAATGCACAAACCTGCAGTGCATCTGCATCTGCAGATACAGCCACCATCCTTCCAAGAAATACATGCAGGAATATAATGCAGGTTAGCAATTTCTGAGGAGTGGTTGTAATAAAAAATAAGAAGAAACTTGTGTTCTTTGTTCTCCTTTTTGGTTTCAAAAGTTGTGTAATGTAATGGGTGAAATCCGCTGCCATTAAAGCCAAAAGTAAACCTCCTACTGATTTCAGAGCAAGCTTAATTTCACAGTGATTTCATAAAAAATACACATAACCTTACTGCTTAATTATTCTTAGTCCTAACCCACTACCATTAATTTGCACAACTTTCCTCAGTACTCTAAACCACTGTATTCACTGGGACAGTGAGCTTGAAGATTTATTTACATCAGTGATGATCCAAACAAATCTTAATTAAAAATCCTTAAAAATTAGTAGTAGAACTAAAAATATGTGTCCTATGTATATTGTTCGAGGTGAAGAGTTATGAACAATGCCATCAGAATCTGAATTCAAATAAAATACCGTTTGCTCAGGTTTTATTGCAATGCACCTGCATTCTCAGTGATTTTACATAGCTCCCTTCTTCTACTACAAATCTTGCATTTTCACAGCTGGAAAGCAAATTACTTAGTTTTTGGAAGGAGCTCACCTTCTTTCCTGATGGTATCCAAGTCCATGCTCTGCTGCAAGACTTCATTGACTTGATCAATATTTAACACTTCCAGTGGAAGAGCACATGTACTCATTTAATTGAAAATCCTGTTCGCAAAAAATAAAGACAAAAAAATAATAAATAAGTGACTCCTACAAGGACAGTTGACCAAGGCATTACCATCATCAACAGATCATCATGTACACCCTCTACTAGCACAGCCCACTTGCACAGCTCTGCTTTTCACCCCTGAACTGTGGAACCAGAAAGAAGACTACCTTTTCCCAAATCATGACCAACGGATCAATAGTGCCAATATGAGAAATCCTAAAAGAAGACTTAAATTATTACAGGAAAAACTTAGAAAAATGTGATCACTGCACACAATCACACAGCCACAAGCTGTGTTTCCAATTTGATTTACAGATTTATAGTGTGAAACTCTAATATTATGCAATATGATTTACAGTATCAAACTATAAAATCTAAATAATTAAAAAACAAGTTTCTGGGTCTTTTTCTTTTTTTTTTCTTCTTGAACAACAAAGTTACAGAAGTGTTAGTATCATCATCTAAATTGAAATTAAATATGGGAATATTTAATTCCGATAAACCCCACTCAAAAAATAAAACGGGGGAAAAAGCGAAACAAAGGATAATAAGATTTTTTTTAAAAAAGAAATACAATAAAATAAAAGAGAGAGACTGAATAGTAAAAAAAAATGATGAGGCAGAAGCAGCATTTTACCAAAAAGTACAATATGACATCTCAATCTCAATTCTATTTTAGCTTATGCAAAGTTTGCTTTGTTGCATTTGCAGGGAGCACAGTAAAAATGTAGAAAGTGGGTTTGAACCAGTTAAAGGATTCATACTCTCTAATACATAGCTGGGAAAAATTTGACTTTAATACGGACTTACTTTTGGAGCATAGAGGGGAAAAAAAAGACAGAGAAGGGAGGAAGGGAGAATAATCACTACAGAAAATAGCAAAAAAGATTCAAGAGCTTTAGAAAGGTTTGCAAGAAATTCAGAAATCCTGTTACCACTTCGAAATTGCATCTGAGCACAAATACTTCAAGAATGGCTTTAAGAATTGTGAGGATCACAATAAGGCATGTTTTATTCCTTTTTTAAAACACAAATCTGAAACTAAAATGTTCAGTTCAAATCACAGCTATTGATACCTATTATTTCACTGCTTGTGACAACAAAAAAAGGAAGACCTTAGCTCATACTCCAATATGTTCAGTTTCAAAATTTTGGTTAAATCTCTTTTATTCTTTACTTTGAAAGAGGACTGACCTTCATGAGTATCTGGACATGGACAGCAACAGTTCACAGAAAAGCAAGTGATACATTTAAAAACCCCACAACCTTACAATTACACTTTACAGTTAAAAAAAGTTTTCTGTGATCACTTTTGCACATAAACAGAGTTACTCCTGCTGTAGTTTATACCACAGCTTATATAAAGTCCACAGGTAGGTCTTCAACAGCAATTACTAGGTTTTTCACTGACAAGTTATAGCAAAGCCACATGAATTTTAAACCATTAATCACTACAAATCCAAAATCTCAAATTCAAATTGGGCATCGTTCACTTTTCTTCTGATCTGTCTTCTCCAATACCTGTTTTTTCCTGCAGCAGGTTGAGGGAGGTGATTCTGCCCCTCTACTCTGCTCTCGTGAGACCTCACCTGGAGTCCTGCGTTCAGTTCTGGAATCCTCAGCACAGGAGGGACATGGAGCTGTTGGAGCGAGTCCAGAGGAGGCCATAAAGATGATCAGAGGGCTGGAGCACCTCCTGTATGAGGAGGACAGGCTGAGACAGTTGGGATTGTTCAGTCTGGAAAAGAGAAGTCTCCAGGGAGAGCTTAGAGCAGCCTACCAGTACTGAAAGGGGCTACAGGAAAGCTGGGAAGGGTCTCCTGATCAGAGATTGCAGGGACAGGATGAGGGGGAATGGTTTTAAGCTGAAAGAGAGGAGATTATATCAAATATTAGGAAGAAATGTTTTCCTGTGAGGGAGGTGAGGCCCTGGCAAGGGTTGCCCAGAGAAGCTGTGGCTGCCCCATCCCTCGAGGTATTCAAGGTCAGGCTGGATGGGGCTTTGAGCACCCTGATCCAGTGGAAGGTGTCCCTGTCCATGGCAGGGGGGGTGGGACTGGATTGATCTTTAAGGTCACTTCCAACACAAACCGTTCTGGGACTCTGCTGTTCTGTGATTGCAAGTATAGCTTTATTTACACTCAATGTAGTCAAAACTACTCTTGACACATTCAAGACAGACATGAGTTCGGTCATCCAAGTCCACAGTGGGAGTGATCTCACATAGCCCAGATGACAGCAATGTTAAATAAGAACAATGTCCAGAGACCAGGAACACTGTGATGACAGATACGTTTCCACATAAATCACAAAGAAACAAAACCTCACAGAACTTAAGAATATCTGGAAGAGAGAGAGTAAATAATTCATGGGGAAACACATCACATTTTCAAATTCATTCCATGGACAAACTTATTTCCAGTGACTATTGCGGAAATGTTGTTCTTGGCTTAACCTTAACCTGCACAATGTGTTCATCTTTCTGCTCAGCCTGACACTAGACACAAAGCCAAGACACACCAATTATCTCACGCAACAAATGCCGAGATCAGCTCAGATCACAAAAACTGTCACCTTAGTATGGTCCTGGATTTACATGTCCTAAGCATTTGCACAAACATTTTCCAGTTAGGGATAACTTGGTGTCCACAAAGAAATTAGGGGATAACAAAGAGAAGTCTCCTAACTGTGCACCAGCTGTTACAGACTGTCTGTGTGCTGGGCTGGCTCAGGGGCAGAGTTAGCAGCGATTTGCGTGATCAGCTGCACTGGCAAGAGCTTGGAGGCATCCCGCAGTTACACCTGGGGGAGCAGAGGAGGGAGCCAGCCTTTCCTGCCTCAGCCCGTGCACAGCACCCCTCGCCCTAGCCTCTTAGACAGGCTGAGAGGGTGCTAATTCGTCAAATGTGGCTGTATATTTCTCACATTAGAGGCTCTCCACGGCTGGGCAAGGAATGCAATGCAGTCACATAGTCATTTGAACATACTCATTTCCACTGCATTTCACTTTCTGAACAGCTGCCTGCTCTCTGCTCAGGCTTTTCACACTCTTTAACGTTAATGGCTTTGGTCCACTTTCACGTGCTGTTCCCAGGGCAGGTATAAAATGAAGAGTGAAGCTCATAGCTGCTGGCATCTTGTATCTCATGACATCTGATATATTCCTCCTACAGACTTTCCATGCTCCAGCTACGCCAAGTTTGCAAAGCTTCATAGCCAGGCTAAAGAAAGAAGGGAAAATTCTCTTTTTTCCAGGTATAATGTAGTTTACAGTATGTGATCAAATAGTCTCTTCCTTCCTAAACAACCCTATGCACACGGAGACGGTGTTTTTTTAGTCATTCCTGACAGGAAGCCACTCTGCACAGTCCGTGTAGAATAACTTGCATGGATCCAGCCTCATGCTGTATGGTGGATGAGAAGCTGCTTCTGGTGAGGCTCAGCACATGGTGAGCTGTGAAAACAAAAGCAGCCACTGCCTCCTGTCAGGCCACAGACCATAGAATTTTTTGGGTTAGAAGGGACTTTAAAGATGATCCAGTTCTAACTCCCACTGGGTCAGGGTGCTCAAAGCCCCATCCAACCTGGCTTTGAACACCTCCAGGGATGGGGCAGCCACAACTTCTCTGGGCAACCTGTGCCAGGGCCTCACCACCCTCACAGGAAAGTATTTCTTCCTAATATGTAATATAATCTCCCCTCTTTCTGATTAAAACAGTTCTCCCTCAGCCTATCCCTGCATTCTGTGATACAGAGCCTCTCTCCAGCTTTCCTGTAGCCCCCTTTCAGTACTGGGAGGCTGCTCTAAGGTCTCCCTGGAGCCTTCTCTTCTCCAGGCTGAACAACCCCAGCTCTGTCAGCTTGTTCTCATATGGGAGGTGCTCCAGCCTTCAAATCATATTCATGACCTCCTCTGGACTCACTCTAACTCCATGTCCTTCCTGAGCTGAGGACTCCAGGACTGAAACACAGTACTCCAGGTGAGGCCTCACAAGAGCAGAGTAGAGGGGCAGAATCACCTCCCTCGACCTGTTGTTCACATTTGTTTTGATGCAGCCAAGGGCACGGGTCTTTCTGGGCTCCAAGTGCACATTGCCAGCTTATATTGAGCTGCTTATCCACCAACACACCCAAGTCTTTCTCTTCAGGGCTGCTCTCAATCCAGTCTCCACCCGGTCTGCATATGTGGTTAGGATTGCGCCACACCAGTTGTAGCACCTTGCACTTGGCCTTGTTGAACTTCATGAACTTCTCTCTGCTCACCTCAGTCTCACAGTCTCTAATGACAGCATAAATGCTGACAGAAGTGATCAAAAAATTATTTTCTTATTCACTGATAAATAATAACACTGCACTTACCAATCCCTGCTTTACTGCTTAGGGGAGAATAATAAAAAAACCCAAGAATCTATATTCTACAAATAAAGCTCCATAGGAACTATTCACTGTTTTTTTTCCCCCCAGCAGAAATCTCTTTTGTGCAATAGGCATTTTGGATATGTCTCCAATTGTTGTGTTTACCGTACAACATAGGTTTGAAGGAGGAGATGAATTGGAACAATATAATAAACATTTCATAGGAAAGGATATATGAATTACAGTTTTGTAGCTCTCCTGTGAATCAAATGGATTCCTGCAAGCTTTTGTTTAAAAACAAGCAGCATGATTAGAGTGGAAAACAATATAAACCATAGATGATTTAAGCACACTTCTGAAATGTGAACATTACTTCAAACAGTTGCTTTCCACAACAGGTTTTCCTTCGTGAACAGATTTGGATCAGGAAGATAACCTGGTTTAGCTGAGATTTTACTTCAAGCTACTGTCAGCAAGAAAGCAGAAAATGCACAGGACAATACTATTACATAAAAGAAGAGCTGAGACTATAATGTCCACTCACTGTAACGGCCCATTAGTGCCGAAACATTACCTCCTTGTGATGGCAATCAGACTGTACCTGCTAATTACTCATACATATGGGTGTCATGTTGGCTTTTGCTACTTGATTTACTTAAATCTATACATAGTGTGTAGGAAAGGATTGTTAGAGAAAAGCGGGAAAGGAGCAGATAAAACTAAAAGATTTTGTAAATTTTTTTCTGTTATAATTCACATTAACATCACACAAGATGTATAACTGTCCGCAAGATAGATATATATATAAAAGAGGTGTCAAAGAGGAAAGAAACAAAAGAAAAAAGAATGGTTTAATACATTAACAAGTATAAAAAAGAAACAACAGGATCAAGAAATAATAGGTTTAATTTCACCGTACTATGCCAATTATGTGAGTTTTCTGTATAAGCCTTTGGTGTATACTCCTATCTTTATATCACAGAATCCATGAGACAAAGACCCCTGCCTCAACATCACACATCTCCTGAATATTTAGATGGAAAGAATAGAACATAAAAAATGTGAATCCTAAGAAAATACCACAGGACCTCTAACACTACAATTACTATAGCTGCAACAGTCGCTGCTGTCTGCTTACGTTGTCAATAGGAAAAAAGACAATAAAAGGAAGGTTTAGGTAGCTTAGGTGCAGTTTCCATTTTAGATTTAGGCACGAAGGCTTTTCAGCTTGTTCACATCTGTTTAGAATGGTTATGTCCTAAAACCTGACAGTTTTCATCAGAGTACAATGCAGACCAAGACTCCTTATGTTTACGATGTGTGACAATACCATGCTGATAGCAAAGGCAAGCAGAAACAGTAATGTTAAGTACAGCTTACTGCAAACACAGGGGATATTTTTGGATTTTATTATCTACACCTGTGAGGACTTGTACCAGAAAACTACTGCTAGGAAAAGACAGAAAAATTGCTGATATATAACAGCACTAGAATTGTGTTAGTTTGGTAACCATGGGTACTAAACAATTTCATAAGGACTTCACATAATCCAGGAACTATAAATAGACTTGGAAACAATGTAGGAGCTTAATTGCAGTATCCATGGGTTGCAAAGCACAATATTCTTTGAATCATAATTCATTTCTATGTGTTACAACAAGCATTTTAAAGGTATTCATGGTAATACCATCATCTTTTTGTGTGTGTGTTTCCTCTTTTCTAGCCTATCCTCCCCATCTCTTGTGACTCAGTCAAGCTGAGCCTAGGTGATAGTGAACAGTGGAGTCATCATAAGCCCTCATTCAATTTGTTTAAATTTTAGAGGAAAGAGTGCCAAATAATGTGTACTAGTCAACATTAAGAAAAATTAACTGTGTGAGAGATGCATGGAGTACTGGTCAAGAAGTTGACAGAAACTGCTGTTAAAACAGAATTATAAGTATTTCTTCAATGTTATAATTTTTTTTTAACTCTCAGCTCACTTGCCTTAAACAGCAGAAGAACTGAATATCTCCTCAAGACAAACTGATGAACATAGTAAACATACCTGAATTGTGTAGGACTCAACATACAGTTAATTCAGTTAATCAAATAACTTAAGTCATGGTCTAAACCACTTCAAAACCCAAAAATCTAACAATAAATTAGGGTCAGTATTGCAGCTTCTGAAGAAAGCTTAGAAACCCATGATAATATGGAGAACTCTGCTGCAACAGAATAGGGGCTGTTCTAATTATAACCTCTATTAATATTTTAGCATTCTCCTCCATCACCCACACCTCTACTTTCACAGTGTCTGTGCTTTGAGAAAAAAAACTTCCAGATTTTTGGGCGATTTTTCTATTGTAAACAGGAAAAATCTACTCATCATTAAAGTGGAAAAATACGGACAACACAACATTAAGGCAAAGAAATATTTTTCTCATCCTAACAGGAAGTTTCAGTTACTAAATTTCTCATTTTAAAATAAATGTGACCAGTAATCTTTGCCAGCACTGACTGGCTCTGATTAGTCACTTAGCTAACAGTTCAGCATTTTATTGTCTAAAGGGGATTTTAATTACTTATCTATGAGTGTTTAAAAAGTTTAAATTACTGAGGCTCAGCACATCAGCACTCAGCCCAGCTGAGAGGTGTGCAGAGATCCCCCACTGAACTACTTAAGGAAACACACTCCTGCTGGACAGGACTCTGCTGAGTGAGAGCAGCAGTTTGCAAGGAAGGACACAGAGGACAGAGATCTGAGAAGGTGACGGCCAGGAGGACCATTGCCATCCCACTCAGAAAGTGACTGGGTAGACCAGCAGTCTTAGTGCCTTCCCATCTGTGCCTGGTACTGCAGTTTGAATCATTAGAAATTATAAATTTCATGCATGAACGTCTTCATGATTGTAAGAAAGAAAACTTATGAGAACAAAGGAGTTAAAATAAAACTTTTTCTTAATTTATTCCAAGGTGGTGCTTGACATCATAATCATTAGTAGGCATCCTCATGGTCAAACTTGGCATTCGAGCTAGTACTGTAGTCTAATGAAGTTTCAGGAGTGAAGTCCAGTGTATAGAGTGTTCTTACCTGCACAAATGTGTCCATTTAGATATGAATTCAGTTACACTATAAAGAATTAAAAAACCTTTACATTGTTGTGGTTTGTCACTATTCCATGGAGAAAGAAATCCATGCCAATTATCCCAGTAGACATTATTTTCTTCAGTGAGGGATAGAATCTTAATGCAACAGTAATTAGGCTTTTCTTGCATCAGCTAAGGAAACCTCACTAAATAGCATCATTCTAAGGCTTATCAGCTTCCAGAAATGCTAGAGGAAAATGGAAAGTACAGTAGAAATTAATACCTTTTCAGTTCAAGCTGTTTTTTCCTTCAGAAACTACACTGAAGTTTTTTTTTAAGTCTTATCCTGGCTGAAATAAATCCTAGAATTTTTATTAGTTGCTAAAATGAAGTGAATTCTTTTACGTTTTTTCTGCTTCTCTGATGAAACTGGATCACAAAAAGATAAAATAAGAGCAATTTTACTTCATCTAAAGATGAAGTATAGGACAGAAATGGCAATTATACAAAGAATATATGATGATTCACATATTAGACCTGTAATTGGTTAAGATGAAAAATAGGGAGCCATTATCATCACTTATATTGAAGGAGCTCTAGCTTCTGAAAGAAAATGTATAGACAAAATAAAAGAATATTTAAAAAAATATTTAAAACAAATATGCAATAATTAGAGCAGAGGGAGACTGTAAATTCTTACTTTTTTTCCTAAGTCTGTGTTACTAATAATATCCAAACACTCCAGTTATTTTTCTAGCACGAACACATTCGGGTCTCAAAATAAACCAAGAGTACTCCCGACTAACAATTTTCTCAGCAGCTTTGAAGTTTTAAAACAGATTCTAGAAGTCCTGTGAAAGCCCATGATAAAATGGCCTTACCAAGCAAGTCAGTTATTGGAGAAACTAAAAGCTCCTTCTCCAATAGCAGTAAACATTCAGCTGTGGAATCCTAAAAATAAAGTCGTCAACAATGGGAGAATAAGTAAAAGCTTAACTTGAATCCATTAAGTGAGTTCATTTCTTTGATCACCATTATCTACTGGAAAGGGCATTTTAAAGTAAACAGTTTAGAGCTAACATCTCAGCCAAAATTGTTCTCTATCTTTTAAAGCAATTCACAAAATGATATAATTCATCTTCCTATCAAATCCTGGCTTGTTGTTCCTTTTCTGAGGTTAGGCTCACACGCATCTTCCACAAACCTATGCACCACTATAGTTTACCTATAGTGAAAAAAGCCCATCCAGCCACTCTGTTCACCCCCTCCCATATGGCAACAGCTACTCTGTATTTTAATATTTAGTTTAACCTTATAGGACACATGATCTTACAAAAGACACTACAGATACTGGTTTCCCACCTTCACATTCCCATCAAATGATCCAATCCCTTTCGCCTTTTTTAGAGACAACACTAGTACTCAGCAGTTTCATGTTTTATGGGAAATAAGCTGTCTCTTTTTAAAAATTAAACTTACTGGTTTGAATTCAGGTATAAGGCTTCAGTATTTTGTGTATGAAAAAAACTATGTTGGTTTTATCAGTTTTACTTAAAAGTAAAGTAATAAAACTTGAAATTAATTTTATTTTTTCATTTGTTTTCTCTCACTTGGTATCCTGAAGTTGCTCCTGATGTTTTCTGTGTGAAGGGCAGGAGAAAGAAGACAAGACATTGTGAATTTTGCCACTGACAACCTCTTTGATTTGACAGGCTATGACACTACTCTATGCCTCAGAACATCACTCCTTATACAACAACATTCAATATCTACAAAGTGCTTAGGGTATTCTGCTAAAGGATGTTCAGAAAAGAATAAGACAGGTAAAGCCAGGGCACGTGGGTTTTGTGGTGACTTCTAGGAAGAAGGTGATAGTCTATTAGGTAAGAAGACAGTGTGCTATGAGGAGATTAGATAACCCTTTCTGTACATAACTATCATGACCTTTGTTAGGCAATAGTCTCCTCTCAGCTTTAGATGGTTACCTCTCAACCAACCACAACATTTGATTCTTAGACCAGGTTTAAAAACACAAGGTACATCACAGGTATTGCAAGAGCCAAAGCAATATTGAGAGAGGTGTACTTAGATCTGTTGTTAATACTGTTTAAGTAGAAAGAGAAATTAGAAACTGCAAATTTTAAGATTAACTTCAAAACATGAATTACTATGGAATCTGAACATTGTTTAAAAGGAAATACATAGTATACAGATAGCCAAATAAGCACAGCTTCCAGCATAATATCATGAAAATCTGGATTTTAAAGAACTAAGGTAAAATGAAACTGCAAAATGAAAGCAAAGAGGTTCTGGGTTCTTCCTTGAACAGACTTTTGAGTAGTTACATACAAGGCAGTAAGCTATGTGGAAGTTTTCAGTTTTCTATTAAAATTCAAACTCAAAGAATTTTCTCTTCCACATTTTCATCCTTAGGGCCTGTTTTATCTTTTGCAAGGGACAAGCACAAATTCCACCATTGCTCTATTAAATTCCTGCTGCAAGGATGAATATCTCGAAGGCTGAAGCCGCCTACTGTTACTGTGGTTACCAAAGCTTCCTACCCACTGAATCGTGTTCCAGTCTGGATATTTCAAGCTTTTTACTGGCAATTGTGTTTTCTTTCCTCTTTGCTGTTATTCAAGCACATTCATTTTATACCTTTAGAATAGCCTCTGATTTCCATCCTCTGACCACTGTCCCAGGACGTACCCCTTCCTTCCTTGCAGTTCATTACAGGGGCTTGCATTTACTCCAAACCCTATCCCATAATACCAAACTCTACAGAAAAACTGGTTCTTGCAGTGGAAGGAAGCGAGTTGCCAAACAGAGGACATGAAGCATTTTCCAGCCATACATCCCCAAGAGTGTTTGCAGAACTACATACCAGAGCAGTCTGACATACTGAACAGGTATAGATTAACTGTACAAAACATACTCTGTAGGGTGAGCAATATAAAGAAGCACCAAGCATCCTAAACACAGAGAAACAGCTCTGAAGTGGGCACATTGTTTTCTTCCTGCTTGGTAAACAATAACATCAGCAGTAGGACAGTGCAGCTTCTTTGCCCTGTTTTGATAATAAATAGGCCATTGTTTTATAGAAATCAAATTGCCAGATTTAACCCAGAGTAAATGTGTTGGCTGGACCAAACTACAAAGAACTTATTGATGTAGAATCATATAATAAGTTCATTCCTATGTTACATTTCTACCTAGATTATAGTGAAACTAGCAGAGCAAGATTTTGATGATATCAAACGCCATCTTTGATATTGCATATGCTTTGCAGTTGTTCACTTTTCAAAAATGCGCTGCCAATCTCACTATATGTAAAATGTGTATATTTTGTATTAGATAAAACCATACATTTTTATCTAGAATAGAAGTGCAACAACTTCCTTAGATAAAAAGTTCAAACAGCAGTTCCGTTGTGTTTGTCTCTCCATGGTGCATATACACTGTCTAAAGCATTTTGGTTGCTTCCTTTAAAATTAGCAACAATTGTACTGAGCTTTTAAAGTGAAACAAGCATTTGAATCTTGACAGAATTTAATTACATCCATCTTATACTGACTTAATTTTAAAATCACTGCCATTGGGGTGGGATGGTGGGTGGTGGAAGGCAAGCATAGCTGAACAATCAATGAATGACCTAGGGCATTAATCAAACTCAGACGGGGGAAAGTCATAAAGGCTCTCTGAGGAGTTACTAAACACTGATTAGCAAGTACCAATGTAAGAACAAAGTTAAGAAAAAAACCTTAAAATTTTCTAGTATTCACATCCTTGGGCAACTGCAAAATTCCAAAACTAATTTACTAGGTACAACTTTTTAAATTACTAGGATGTCTTCAAGAATAAAATGTTGATCCTTTTGCAAATTATCCAGGAAAACTTTCAAGTCTTGGGAGGGACCTTCCTGAAAATTACTTTTCATTGACTCTATCTTCCATGTTTTATTGGATTTGTGTCATAAGGCTATGAAAAGTTCAGATAAGGAGAGCGTCATGGAAGCAGTACTTGAATGCCTGAATCAGTTTATCAGTTAATTAAGCCACTATAGCTGTTCAAATAATTCATTTTTTTCATAGGGATGCAAATATTAGAGAATAAAATTCCTTGTAAAAAAACATATAAAATATTTTATGGAAAATTTAATCTTTTTTTTTTCCTTTGAAAGCAGTGTTTTTACTATCAAATGTAAGGTTTTAAACTCACAAGAGTTTAAATGTTTTGCTTGGATTAATTCAAAGAGAGATTTCTTGATCTTAGTGTTTTTAATTTGGCAGGGCTGAAATAATTATCTTAATGCAAAAAACTATGCAAATTAACTTTAGTAGAATAAGCAGTGCTCCACAAAGGGCATTTCTGAGATGGCAACAGAAACTCTGATAGTTCTGGAACTTCATGAGGAATTCATTTTTACCACAGAATTAGAGATCAGAAGTAAATTCTGATTTTCAGAATTTACTTTCTGAAAGTTCATAGAATCATAGAATACTTTAGGTTGGAAGGGACCTTTACAGGTCACCTAGTCTAACCCCTCTGTAGGAGCTGTGCCAAGCCCTGCCAAGCCTAACTGAGCCAAGCCACGCTGAACCTAACAAAGCTGAGCCTAGCTGGGCCAAGCTGAGTTCTCCATTTCCAGGACAGCTGTTACAACACCAAACAAACTCCCAGGAAACTTTGATTTCGGGCGTCATGGCCTTCAAGGTTCACTCTACATGAGCTCTATGTATTGTGATAAAAGGTTGACTTCTTTTGTCTTCTGTTGACTGTCAACGCAGACTTTTTTCATCAACAGAAGAAATGAGAAAAGAGCACATGAATGGTTTTAGGAGCATCTCACGGAACACCCTGGGGCTTCAAGGTCCCTGCTCAACACCCTAATCACCCCACATGCCCCCAGACCTTTGGAAGATATAAAATGCTATCAACTTAAAAATATTAAATAGAAGAAACAGCAAGAGTCAACATTAATCTAGAGAACCAGGCAGCCCAAACCCACCTTTTATAAATTTTCTTACTGAAGTGCTGATTAGGTATTCACTGTATTAAAAAAAAAAACAACAAAACAAAAACCCCCAAAACTAAAAAAGAAACACCAAACTGTATAATGAAAACTAATATCTGCCACTGCGTATTATTTCAGTTTTGCTAAACCATGGTGCTTAAGGACCGATTTACTTTCTGTTTAAAAGGAAAATATATAATTTTAATTCTATTTACTTTTTTGCAGTGCCTTTTTACTTCAGCTTTGATAGAAAGGAAGTCAGACATTTGGATAAATGAGCTAGGTTGAATGAATATTGATAAGCCAATTTTTAATTTATCAAGGTTATCTAGAGGTGTTAACCTGACGCTGCATACTAACAAGAAATATCAACATGCTAAGTGATGTGTGCAGTGAAATATTTCTTTGGGGAAACAGCTCCGGATGGACTGGGATTATTAAAATTAGAACCTTGCAATGAGGATCAAGTGACTTCCTAAAGGGAAATTAAAATCAGGTGAGAAGTGTGAGAGAGGCTGAGATGAATAGGTGGCAAGTTCTATGCTTTGCACAGATTGCAAGACAAAAACCACATCAAATCACTGTTGGCGAGAGAGAGAGAACTACCTTTGTGAAAAGCAGAGTTAACATGGCACAAAAAGTGCTAATATTTCACTTCTCCAAATTTGTACAGCAAGCCAGGTAGTCATTACAGACCTTACAATACTCTCTCCACATTGTTAAAAATCTGCAAGTCTTGGCCACCCTTCACAAAATCCGATGTCCAAATAACTGAGAGGAAGTAAGCAAATACTATTCTTCAGCCTTTAGAATTCATAAAAGAGCAGAGTGTATTGTAGCAAGAATAATAACAGAAGAACATGGAAGATTTCAGAAAAAGTGCAGGGATTCCTCTCTTGTCTCACAGAAGGCATTTAATAAAATGACATTTTATAGCAGCACTGGACCAATCGCAGATGTTTGCATGTTTTCATTAGACATAAGTAATTAGAATACTTAATTTCATAGGTTTATCAATAACTTAAAAAGAAACGTGAGATTAAAGCCTACATCAGTGTGGGCAGGGAATGCTAAAAATAAAGCTTTCCTTCAGGATTTCTTCCACTCGTTAAGCTGAAAGTACTGAAGCCTGACTTAAGAATGTTTTTGAGTTTTGTTTTCTGCTAACTCACTAGATCAGCAGTAAGTAGTGTCACTGTGCCAATTTACACACCTCCTGACTGACTGCAGCCTGGACAGTCACATCTGGTGGTGTCTCAGCATTGACTACTGGCAGCATAGCACTACCTGTGAATGTTTTAATATCGCTGTGTTAAGATCTGCTTTCAGAGATGACTTCCCTTTCTGCATGAAAGAAGAGTCTCTGATGTAAATTTCCTTTGTCAATATTCATTTTTACATCTTTTCCAGGCTCTGCAAGACCTTACTTTCTGTAATTTCTCATCTGCACCCATACATGTATGGGGCATATGGATTTAGATAGCATTCTTCCTCACTCAGACCATAACTGAATTCTTTCATCAATTGTTCAAATACTTTTTCCTAATATTCTCTCCAAGTTTCATAGTTTGTAATAGATAAATGCTGTAGCTGCTTTATGCTTCAGAGAGAGACATGAAAAATGTTCTTACACCATTTTCCCCCAAATGGGAATATAATTGAGAAGATGCAGGAGACTCTGTGTATCTCCCCATCTCAAGCAGCATCTTAGTAGTGTATTTTTCACCTTTTCATTATTCTACCTGCTCCTGCTATTTTTCTCCTATATGAGACCAATTACTCCCTTGTTTGATGTACACGCTTAGTTCAAGGTTTTGTTGTTTCTTCACTGATCTAAAATAATATCCTCATACTTGTTTATCTTTCATTAGGGATTATCCTATATTCCCTTCCCATGGCAAATTCTTTTACACCCAATACATTCATCCTCGGTCAGTCTGTAGTTAAATCTCTCATTCATGACTTCACAACCCGTAACAATTCAGCACAAGTGACACTGTCAGCTGCTCATGTTTAGGACAACTGAACACAACCACCATTTGCAAAATCTGCTTTTCCATCTCACCTCCGCCTTCCCCTTTGGGGACACCCATCCAATAGGACACTCTGATATCAAAATAGGTCATTGAAAGATATTTTTGATTCTATCTTAGCACCCACCTATTTGTTCTACCAACATAAGTGACAACATAGTTATAAGTGCATTTTTATTTCTAAAAGCTTATCTTCATGCTTGCATACAAAACCCATTGCATTTATTTTTTTGTTTTTAAAATAATGATGTTTCAGGTGGTTACAAAAAAGAAATAATCAAGAGTGTTTTCTACTAAGAAAAAGCCACCCCAAACACAAATCAAATATTCATAATCAACACACGAGCAAATAATTAACAAATATGCTATTAATGTGCAGCATCTAAAACTACAAATTTGAGAGAGATTCTCATTTATTGTAGTCAATGCATTATGAATAAACTCATCAAAGTCAAGATAAAGGAATAAGATACTACTATACTTGAACAAAGGTAACTCCTGCTAAAGAAATTGTTTAATTTTTTTCTAGGTTCTGTAAACTATTTCGTACTGCCATAGATATTTATGCTTGTACAGCATGTTTTTAACTTTACAGCTAAGAGACTTCACTAATATCAGTTTGAATTTGTCACGTCTCCCTTAAAGAGGATGCAAAGGAGCATAGTGAAGCTGGAACTGGTAGAGACATGGTCTGAATTTGATGTCTTTTGAATGACCCATACTACTGTAACGATTCAATTCCTCTTATCTCTTAGACCATATTAATTGGAAAAAGAAATCTGAAATATTAAATTGACAATGCACAGCTTTTAATTTCCTTCAGATATAATCCGACTGCATCAATTTGAATAGTTCTGAGAATCAGTCTGTGTGAATTAATGATGCATTTCCATATCCGACTGATAAAGACAGAAGGCTGTGACAACGTTTACATCTGATACTATTAGAGTCTTTTCAATGATAATCATTACCAAGTCCATTAATGAGAACATATTTCCCTGAGGCACTATGGCCATTTGACATTGTAATCTAAATCTATACTCTCCAGAAACTCTATTCAGAAAGCAATGAAGTAAGTCCCTGAACTATATAAAGGCTTTCAGCCAAGTTTGTTACTGAGCAAAAGAGGTGATGGAGACTTCCTTCATTATTGGCTGTAGAGAAGATTAAAATGTACAGTTAAATTCTGCAATTCTACGACTCTGTGAAGTCTATACCATCACTTATGCAGATTTGACTGAAATAAGAACTACTGCAATAAACAATTCCTTATTCATCAGCAGATGAAATAATAGTTCAAGAAACAGAAGAATTATTCTTCTGTTTCCTGTTAAGTATCTCACAGGCTGGGAGATTATGTACAATACCTAAGTCTTTACTCAGTTTCCTTAGTTGTCTTGCAATTTCAAGACTAACTTCCTAGAGGGGAAAATATGTTTTAAAATCTCACTTATTATATACTCCTTTTAGTTGGAAAGGAGAACACATTGTCAACAGTCACCTTAAAAGCATCAAAATTCTGTAGCTATTATTACTCTCTAAGAACATTTAAAAACAGAACTTGAAATTTCACATATTATATAGTCTAATTTACTCCAGAATAATCATTAGTTGCTACTAAGCAACTGCTTGTTAAATGCTACATACAGAAATATAAAGCGACTTTCGTGTTATAAAATACAATGAAGCATTTTAAAATCCAAATCCCTTCCCTCCCTCCAAGGAAACAAACTATTTTTTTCCTGGAAACCAGCATGCTGCTAAATTCAGACTCTGATTGCCAAATGTGAGTCTGAATAAATGTTTCACAGTGAAGGCATAATACCCTGGAAAGAGAAAACACACATAATGAACCTGACAAGAACAGCAGTGCACACTGGGCCCAACCATGGGAACAAGCACTGTGCCAAAATTAATCTCATCCAGAAAAGTACAACTCGTTCACATTCATATTTGCTGCTTGCCAATGGTGCTGACAACTTTCAACATGAAGCAATATATTGAGGGTTTTTTTTAAACCTGCTAAGTGATTGAAGAATGGTGATAAGTCTCCTCATAGTTAGATGAAGCAATAAATGGCCACAAATTTTCTGAAATGCACTGAAAAACCTGCATCAGCACACAAAGGCACCTGAACCACGTCTGTGGCAATACACAGGAAAAGTTGAATTCAAATTTCCCAGTGAAATGTATCTTTCCCAGGATATTGAAACACCTGCAGCATTATAACAATGCTGGCTCTCATCCTTTGTTGCACTGGTTGAGCAAAATTCTAGGTAGACTTCTGCATCAACACATCTGCAAACCTAGTTGAATTCAAACTATTAGTAAAAATATTTTTAAAAGATCTTTCAAGGTTTTCACTCTGCACAGCATAGAATCTCTTTTATTTATACTTACTGGGTGGTATTAATATTTCTTGGCAAATCAACTGCCTCTTTTTATTTTTTACTGTCTCACTTCTGCAAACTTTATCACGTCTGTTGCCTTAAATAAGCATTTACTATATAGATAAACATCCATTTGGGATCTTTAACTCTAAAATCAGATTTAACTTAAGATTTATTGAATCATCATTGTGAGATTATTTCTTTATCATTTTATACACAGTGAAGAATCACTGCCTTCCAGTTCTATTTCAAGAATCGCAGTAAGTGTTGTCTGGTTTTGTGATCCATTGTATTGTACTTGGGAGTCTATTAATGTATGACTTCTTGTACTACCAAACTGTTGCATGAGACTTGGTGTCTCCTTAACAAGACCATCCTTGGCAGAAACAAACCTTCCATGATAATAAAATAGTAGAGAGATATCTAATTACCTTTGGACAGTTAGCTTTCATTATTGTTGCACGACTCCACTGAGTCAGTGTTTCTGAAAATCACTCATCACAGGCAATGTCTCCAAACAGATTGACTCTGCAAGACAGGAGAGAAGCCCAGTTTAGTGACTTGGGAATAATAATAAGAAATATAATAAGTGAAATGAAAAAGAGGAGAGAAAACAGCACGCAATGATATAAAGGTTTGAAGAAAGGGTAAACAGAAGACAATAGAAAAAGAGAAGTGGGAAGGCAAAATCGGCTAGAAGGTAGCAGAATGGGAAGCAAGCTCAGAGGCAAATGTGGGAATGAGTACTTCTCTGCTTAGAGAGAAGCAAGAGGAGCAGTATGCCAAATATCTAAATGTAGCTATATACACAGAGAGCTGTCAATTTGCTGTACAGTATCTCGTTCTCTAGTTTGTGGGAGTCACTTCAGGTTCATCCAAAAACTGTGTAAACTGAAGTGGACACTAGTTTCCAAGGACAATGGCTCCCTGAAGTGTGTAGATTTTACCAGAAAAAAAACCCCCAAACTTAAATCTGACTCTCTGGATTGGCTTTTCTGGATCCACACACATTTTGTACGAATGACTTGGCAGTCCATTGAGGAGTTGGCAGGTTTTGGCTGTTCACAGTCTCAAAAAAGCTTTTAGTAACTTTTGTTAACTTCTCTGAATGTGATCATAAATGAGCCTTTTCTCCTCTTCTAAAGTACCAGTTGTACTGGCAGTACACAGAGCTTTAGACAGGATTAAATTTATCAAGGCTGCTGCTGCAAATATTACTTTTACAGTCCCAAATATCATCTTAAAATCTGAACACCTGCAAGTCTCTGATACGGTTACATCAGTTTTGATCGCTTTACACAACGATAAACTGTCAAGTCTGCTGGGTTTGTGCTGTTTGCCGCTTATCTTTCACTTTCTGGAGTCTGCGACAGCTTTGTGCATTATTTCTTGGGAAATTTAAGATCTACACAGCCTTTGCAATGAAAGACAATATTCTCCAGTTTTATGAACAGTAAACAAAGGCTGTAAATGTATTCAGAAGCATGAAACTGAGCAATTTGCTTCCTGGTTTCAGTGTGAATAAAGTGTAAAATAGGACACACAGAACTGACTGCAGATCCCCCTGTTCTCCCCCTGTTCTTTCGCTGTTGGCATACGTTTGCTGCTTTATACCTGGGAAACGAAGGTTGCATGGAATCATAGAATGGTTTGCTACAAGGTCTCCCCAGAACCTTCTCTTCTCTGTTCATAATTTTGTACATCTGACTGACAAAGTCACAAAGCAAGAGTAATTTTATCGTATATGTCCTGGTTTATTGTGATATCTTCCAACTAAACGGTGGTCTAAAGCTACAGTTTCTCACAACCTCCTGGGATCCAAAGAGTACCTATGAGTATTTTGAACTTCAGAGTTGCTGCTAATGTTTAGATTGGGTAAGCATTCCAGTTAAAACATTTTCCTTCCCAATTTATTCTCACGATAATTTTCAGGCAATTTTTGATAGTAATGATCACACAGATTTCCAAGTCTGTCAGAGAAGAGATGTCAGATGGTAGAAGCCTTCCCACCACATCGTGAAGTATGAAAACTTGTAACAATTCATTCCTGAACCAAGGCCTAAGCTGAGATTTACTTTCATCTGAAGTTTTACCTTTGTGAAATTGTAGAAAAAAAAAGAAAGGCAAAGACTACGTGCAAGTCTCCTGAGATTGTGGTTCATTCAGGAATTTATAACAGAAGATGGCTTGAGAGCATGACTAGGGTACAAATCTGGATCTCAGAAAGGCACTCCAAACACTTAGTCCAAAACTCTTTCTCCAGGGAGTTGGCCAATTTTTCCATTCTCTTCTTAATTTTCATTATGCAACTGATGCAAGAAATGACTCCCAAACAGGACAGGTAAAATTACTTCTACCCTCTTTGGTGGAAAGAGATTTCCAAGTTCTTCTGAAATGAGAACTACTTTCACAAGGAGTTCATTTCAGCTTTTTATTCAATATCATGCCTCGAATTACTTGAAAAATCTAAGTTCATCCTAGCAACCAATTGCATCTCACAAATAACTTCTAGATGGGTAATTTCAAATTTTTCAAAACAACTACAATGTGATATAATTGCAAGGGATAGTTTGGTAGTATAGAGAATATAATTACATGGTATTTCATATCTGAGTCATCCTGGGAGCAAAAATGAAAGAAAGCAATAAAAATTAGTCCATCATAAGCTTAAAATATTCTGGCCAATAAATTTAAAGAGTCAACATGATTTACATACATGTGCTACGAGCAGCTCCTGCTAAATTATGCAGCACCTGGCAAGTACTGCTAATTCCCTTGCACCTAAGTTAATTGCAGATTCCAGCAAGCAATCAGATATGATTAAATTGCAACTTTGGAAGCCATCAAATAGTTCAGGCTGAAGTAAGACAGCTTAAAATAGACCTTTAAAAGGTAGGACTAATTAGGCAAATTCTTAATTCTACTCTTTTCTCAGCTTCAGAATTACAGGGAAAAAAATTTCCTTCCAGAGCACCATGTGAAAAGCAGCTGTAATCACCAGGGCTGTACAGGTAAACTGAAAGAATTTCTTTTGACCTCCTTTATGCTCCAAGAAGAAGTATTCTACAAACAAGAAACTGGGTCTTCATAGGGCCTTAGGACAACTGGTCCAGGTGCCGCGGGGTATTCCGTATGAGCTTTCTTCTTTAAAAAGGCACTATTGAAGTTAGGGAATGCTGGAATATTCTGAAACAAAGCTGTGGAAGAAAACAGCTAAGCAAGTGGTGTTACTTGAGAAGAGATGATGAGTATGGAGAGGTCAGAGGCGGGAGAACAGAAAACTGTTCAAATTCATTTGGGAAGCTGTCTTCAATAATGCAATATGCAGAATCCTCCATATCACACATAATAAACTACCTCATATTTCTCTCTGACACCTCCTCTCATTCAGGCCCGTTTTTCAAAGTAACCTGTTCCTCACTGACTTTCTTAACATTTACCTCTTTCTTATTTAGACTTAGAACTGCCTCCCTTAGTGACCTGAGTCCTGACCTCCTTTCCATCTCCTGCTTCCTTTTCTAACATAGAAACTAGTTCTAGAGACTCCAGTTAAACTACCGAGCTCAGAAAAGGCCATGGTTTTCATCACGTGGACTTAACACATAGCAAAGCCTATCATGAACTGAGTGACAAAGACATCCTTCTGCAGTAAAAACACAGTCTTCTGTACCTATAACACCTGGAAACTGAATAAAGATCATATGGTTGTAAATGTGGGGGTTTATGTCATTGATGATAGCATGAGATAAGTTAGTACATCCAAGCTAGGTAGTACAACCATGCTTTGATGACCACTATTAACAATTAAAAGCCGCAATTTTCCTGGTTGATACTCCAGGTCATTTCATCCTGCCTAAAGGCAAGTGGCATGTGCCTTAGGCAGAGATAAATCTCAGTTCATATTCATAATCTATCTAATGACATGGGATCTTTCAATCTTTTGTAATTGCCAGCAAAATAAAATGCGTATTTAAAACCTTCAAAAATGTACGAATATGTTTTAAAGGTTAGGAGTGCAGTGTAGATGGTGAAAACTGAACAGTTACAGGAAAAGCTAAGGGTGTGTTTTATTTTTAACAATATATGGGTAATAGCTTTTCTGTTTTGCTCCTTCAATGGAATAAAACTATTTTATCACCCCAATACTTTAGCTTAAAAGGAAACTACATTTAGTTTAGCATAAAAACCTGGGAAATAGTAATACTGAAAATCTTAGTCTATGAGTTGTCCTAGCTAAAGCTAGGCATTTGTAAAGCAGCAGCAACCAACTCATTTACTAAGCAGTGTATTTTTCCACTTGTAGCATCTTATTATGTTCATCAATTTTGTATTACTGAGCCCAAGAGTGGAGTATTTCAGATGAAGACAGAAAGGACAAAGTGTGGGTAGATAGGCACAAAGTGCTTGTACATGCCAGACTGCCTGATCAGAGAAAAGGAATTACTCATAAATGGGACTTCTGAGACAATTATTAAGCACAACTGTGCTTCCTAGTCCTGTAAAAATTAGAGAGGCAGCCTCCACACTATTGCAGGTAGAACCAGCCTAAGCAGCGCATGAAGTTTTTCTAACTTCCATGACTCATTTAGCACTGGTAGAGGGCATGACCTTGCAAGATACACCCTTAGAAGCTGTGAATTTCATCATGCCAGATCACATGAGAAAGCACTGATATCACTAAGTAAGTGATCTTGTTCAATGTAATGTAATTGATATGCCAGAGGGGGATATAGAGGAGCTCCCAGAGACCACTTATGAAAATTTATCCATCAGAATGAGGGAAGAATGGGTGGTCTCCTTGTTTTAGGTCAAATCATTTTCCTTTGGACACTCCTGAACCTTTTCAGTACAGAGCATTTTTAAGTCCCAACAACATAAAAGTATATCTGAAGACCTTACCGTTTGTTTTTTAATTGACTGATTACACCAAAATGCCAGTATTTGTAAGAAAATTGCCTGGAGAGAGAGATCATGAATCCCACAGGAAAATCTTTGACTCTATACTTGCTTAAATGAGTGGAGGTATAAGTTCTGTGACTAACAAGGTGATTAGCATATTTTATACTAATGAGGAGCTCCTCTCCTCTAGCATGAACTCATAATTTTCTACAAAATATACATTGATATGTATTGATACACTGATAAATGCTAGTTGCCCATCTCTAAAGTATATATAAACACACACTTAAAATGGTTACATACATGCAAAGATACAAATAAATGCAAATAAACAGAGAGTTTCCTACAGTGACATCTACAGATCTTCTGGATCATCTCCCCTTCAGTGTCTGAAGCATTCTAACTGAGCCCACTGACTAAACACTGACTAAACTATTTCGGGCTTTGGCCATTTATAGGCCTAGAAACAAATCTTCAAGAAAAAATTAACACACAGTAGGACTGATCAGAATAGCAACAGCAATAGTTGTGCAGTGATATGGACGTCACCACCAAAGAGAAGTGAATCAAGGTAAAAATCTGGGGAATAAAGTTCATGAAGATATTTATTCTTCTCCTTGATTTTTAAAACATGACCTGTCCTCCTTCTTTCCTTTTGAATATCATCTCTCCATCTTCATGAAAAATACAGCACACATCTATCTGTTTGTGAACATCAGTGGAAGGGTTAAGCACTCGCATTTCTTTTTTTGGTTTGAAGCTAAAATTCACGCTCTCTTTTTAAAGAGCACTATACATCAAAGCATTGCGTAATTTGACTATGATTTCTTTCAGAAATAGCACTTGCTGTCAGTTTACACACACTAAACACTATGGAAATTCAGAGAAACAGACTGAGAATATTGCAGCTACCCTATAAAGAAACGTGCTCTCAATAAACAACTCAGCCATGAGTTTCCATGAGTTTCCATGAGCCAACGTTACCATGGAGTAAAGCAGAAACTACAGAAGATGCAGGTAATCTCCTAAAAAACCTCCTACTCTTTTAAATGAAACTGATACTACAAGTACAAGATGCCTCTTACACAACAGCAGTGGGTTTTGAGCCGTACATTGATTTCTAAACTATCCATGGATTCAAGTCAGTGAATTGCCCGCAGTGAACAAACTAGACCAAACCAACACCATTACAATGCTGTCCCCAATAGTGTACAGTTCTTAAATTATGCTTTCTTAAGGCATGTAATTGCACCAGCAGCTTTGCAGATACCAGAGATGCAGCAGCAGCAGACTTTAAAAGACGTAAATATATAATTTATTGTACCTTATCATTTTGTACCATGGGCTTAACATTTGCTCTGCTGCAACTTCCTGTGTTTTCCATAATAACTTTATGTCTGTCTCTTAGTAAAACACCTCCATGGAATCTACTTCTGAGCTGGAAGTAATTGCTGATTTTAGGCCAGATTTTCTTCCAGGAACTAGAGAGATTGGAGAGTTTTCCAGTGAAGCATAAGTACAGATCTACATGACAGAGCCTAACAGAAATTTGGTTACCAGGACTTTAATGAAGGTATTTGTTGGGTCAGTTACATACATGCAGACATATCTGCATGCTGGGTGTATTCATACCTGCAACTGTCCAGTGGTTTTGCAGCTGGCAGAAAGGCCAGTAATTGGATAGGGATGAGAAAGGACTATTCTCATCTTTAAGCCTGTCAACTTTATTTACAAAGAACAAAGAAGGAAAACTTTGAAAACTTTGGCTCCTGTTTTAAATTTAAATGTTCTAAATTGAGAGACATGATTTAGCAGATGATGGGTGCAGTTGGACTCGATGATCTCAAAAGTCTTTTCCAACTGGAAGATTCTATGATTCTATGAAATCAGGTTTTGCAACAAAGCCTATAAGAGCTGTTATTCCAATGACTTTCCTGAACACTGAATACATGCTTTGAAACATGTGATAAGTATCTGTAGATCAGAGCATTTTTTTTGCAATTTGTATTCAACAAAGTATCCAGAAAACACTCTCTTGAAAAATACCTAGTTTTAAAGAAAGGGGCAATTCATTTGACATAGGGCAATCCACCACTAGTTTTTCAGTCAATCACAGGGACAGGTCCACCTTTCTGTTGTGATATGACAAAGCCAAGATACATCTTTAGGCTTTTAAAAAAAATTTTAAACGGTGAATTTTCATAATTATTATCAATGCAAAATTAATACTTTTGCTTTTATTTTGGGTTATTCTAAATGCCCAACCAGCTGTTGTTTGGTCAGACTTGCATGTTTCTGTGCTGAAAGGTCTTGAAGCACCTTCCCTCTCCTATTACTTATTTAAAAACACATTTCATTTGGAATTCAATAGTCCAAGGAGTAAAGTTACTCATACAAAATTTTTTAAGTTTTTCAAATACATCCCTAAATGCTTGACAAGAATGATAAATGAGGTTGTACTAATTAAAGCAAAAATAAATTTGCAAACAATCAATTTAAAACTAATGTCTAAAAAAATCAATGTAGCAGTAAGTTAGGTTTTAACCATAGATGAATTGTCTATTCAATTACAAACCCCTCTCAGTAATTATCTTACTTACATTGCCTTAATAGCATTTATTATGGAGACAGTATCACAACATTGACAGCAACCAGATTAATTAAAATCATGGCAAGAGAGAAAGTTTCCTCACATGGTTCCATTTAAAAGCACTTTATCCCGTAGTACAGGGCAATATTATCAGTACAGATCTTTGCTTATGTAAATACCATTAGTCTCGCCAGAGGTCTTTCAGGAATGTCCCTGAATATAGCTATACAGGTACACAGAAAGGATTTCAAGAAACAAGGATGCAGGAAAGAACAGTTATTTTAACCAAAGAGGTGAACTAGAGAGCAGGTTTCAGTTTCTCGATACTGTGAGATGCTGAGAAATGGCGTGGTCTTAGCAAAGTTCCATTTCTCACCTTTCAAAGAAACAAGTTACAAAACCACTTCATCTCCTACCCACCAATCAAGAAAATCAGACTTTTTGACAGAGTTTTAACTTTTTAAAAAATTTGCTTAAAAATACCAAACAAACCCAAGGCAAACAAACCCCACTCAAAAGCCTGCTACATCTTAGTAAAAGCATGGTCAGAGAAGAGTAAAAACGTTAATCAGTAGCAGACATTGATTTATTTATGTACCATCATACCAAAAAGAATTAATCCCCTTAATCCCCCCCCCAGAATTAATCCCCCCACAGGTGCTGCTTCCTCAAGTCATTCTTAATTGTAGTGCCAAAGCACAGACAAAACCAACTATAATATTCGAATCTATGCCATGGCATGGAACTAGGTTTACATCTACGTTTTGTTTCTGAAATATCAGCATCATTAAACTCCATTTCTCTCCCAGATTCCTTCAAATGTTGCCCAATTAATCAACAATATAACCACCCATCAGAATCATAGAAGCACCCAAGCTGGAAGGGACCCAAAAGTATGGTCAAGTCCAACTCCTGTCCTTACACAGGACACTCCCAACATTCTCACCATGTGACTGAGGGCATCGTCCAAATGCTTCTTGAATGCTGGTAGACTGGATGCCATGACTGCTTCCCTGGGGAGCTGTTCCAGTGCTCCACCACCCTCTGGGTGAAGAACCTCTTCCTAATGTCCAATCTAAACCTAATGGCACATCTTCCTGCCATTACCTCTAATCCTATCATAGCTTGCAAGAGAGAAGAGATCGGCAACTGTTTCACCTCCCTCCCTTGTGAGAAGGCAGTAAATAGCTATGAGAATTTGATGCTTAAAATCCCCCCTTCATATTTAGAAAATGTTTTTTAGCAAGAGAGTTAAAATGTTTTTTAGCAAGATAGCACAATGACAGGAAAACCCACGCTGAAGTTGTGTGTATTTTCAAGCTGAAAAAATTAATTACTTTCAAAGGAATAGAAACTTATATGGTTACTGACATGTACAAAAAAAAGCAAAAATCCTGAATAGTTGCTTTAAAACCCAAAATATTTAGATTGCTTAAAATTGAAGTGAAACGAGTGCTTGCTGTATCCCACAATCCAGAGTTTGTTTCCTCCACATGACAGAACTAAACTAAGAACAAAAAGTTCAACAAAACGTGGTTAGCAAATTTACTGGCACATCCACTGGAAGCCCATAAAGCACACATACTACTAGACTTGATGTCAAGAAGTTATAAATCAATTCCACACAAAAAACAGCTGAAGGACTCTGACATCAGACAAAGTTTTGGCAGCAAATTAGAAGCTTGGTTACACCCACCTGCACACGTGGGGATGGTGAACATGCTGTCACAATACAGTGGTTTGGGCTTTTAACCTGCTTGTCTAGCAGGTTTTCTATAGTGTAAAGCAGTTTTCTATCTCTGGCTATCTCAGCTGCTCTCTATAAATATTTTAATTCTTATAAATAATACATCAACTCTACCCTGTGCTTACTGCTTTGCAGGGCTGCCTCAGGCATATCTACAAGCTACCTAATTTCTCTGAAAACTGCAAGGAATACTGAATTTATGACTGACGGGTTTGGGTTACCTGATCCAGTGGTAGGTGTTCCTGCCCATGGCTGGGAGGCTAGATGATCTTTAAAGTCCATTCTGACCCAAATTGTTCTATGATTCTATGAATGAGCCTGTCTTCCAGCAAATTTTGTGCTATGGGATTAAGTTCTGGTTTATTTATAACCATGCCTTGCCACCTTACTTCTGAAGAACAGACATCAAGACTATGATTCTTCTGGGATCCCTATAACAGACTCAACCATCTCCGCCTTCCATATTTCTTTGGCAAAAGGAAACCAATTTCACCTGTGTCCTGGGACAAAAGTTCTTTGAAGCATTGCTCTCCACATTGCCATCACTTTCACTCACTCCAGCTCATCTCTTATGTTATTACTGGTTCCCGAGGCTGGGTCCTTGTCTTCTTATCAAACCTCAGCAGCCTCCTCTTCCTCTAGTGTTTTTTCTCAGCCACCTTGTACAGTCACTCCTAGACATATCGTCTCTCTTTATTCCTTCCTCTTAGTTCAAAATAGTCTGAGGCTTTTTGCCTAGGCAATCTCCATAGGCACCTGTAATTTTCCACAAACCATACAACCTGAATTATCAGAAAGTAAAAATGACGGTATGAATGGCAGCTGTTCTATGTATTATTTCACTTATAATGGGGTTATTCATGGCTGAAAGCTGTATGCACAACTTAAAATAAGAAAGAAATTTAGTAGTGAACACTATAAAAAAGAAGAGATTTTTTAATGTTGTATTAAAAAAGATCATACACATCCTCTAATATATTAATTTTGAAATGCTGGTGATTGTATATGACTTGTTGCACAGTGTTTAGCTCAAGAGTTGAAACATGCAATTAACATGAGAAGATTCCGTTGAGAATATAATCCAGAATTTTCAATAATGTAATAGATATGTACAATATCACTCTTTTCTGTTCCCTCATTTTTATCTTAGCATCTACCTAATTGCTTCACCTCACAAGACAGACAGCAGGTCAGAGGCTGTGGAAGTGAAAACAATCTAATTTCAGAAATGTCTGTTACTCTTTTATGATTTTTAATTCGTCTTTTATTCTTCTGGGCAGATAATCAAAGCAGCTTCATGCAATAGAATTGGCAGTGAACTTGCACAACAAGAGATAAATCACCATTGTTATGTCCTAGCACATTATAAGTACACAGGTAGTAAGGAAATACACCAAAGCAACGGCATATGAACAACTAACTGAGAGCCACCCAGTTCTTCAGCCAACTTCTTTTATCTAGGAATATACTTTAATTTATTAAGTCTTTCTAGTAATTTCTTTAGACATTCAATGCGTTTTCTTAAGCACTACCACAGTGAAGGAGTTCTATAAAATACCACTGTTCCTGACCTTTCATTAACTTTGATTCACTACACCTACTTTCTAGGACTGATAAGTTCAGCTTGTACTGCAGTGGTTGTTTCAGTTCTGTCTGTGTTATACCTTTATTTTTGGTATTTTACCCTTTCTATTATATTTCTGAAAGAGTACTTTCTCTAAAAACAAATATAAAAAAATCCCCAATAACCAAGAACTAATTTTAATCTGATGGTTCCTCCATTACAAGCCAAACAATGAAAAGAAGCAGCTGTTGTAACCTAAACTGTTAAAAAATACAAAAGTGGGAAATCCTGATAAAAACAGCAACATAAAGCAGTGCTAAAGAGTTGCCTTGAAACCATTGTATATGTTGACTCACTACTAACAGAGAAAAAATTCTGTCTTTTTTCACTTCAGCCTTTATCCCCCCAAGTCATTCTTATCTTTCCCAGCTTTATTTTCTCATAAAATAAGTTCCTTCCTCACTCTGGTCACTATGGATTTGTAAAGCAAACAGCTGAGTACTGCTTTATTTCTTCATGGAGATCAGCAGGTTACTGAGGAAAATTAAGTGAAAAAATGGGGTCTCCCTCTTCAAAATGTTGAGGAATCATTACTTTTGGGCGATAAGTCAAGGACATGGCACAGACGTATTTAGGAAGTGGACCAGCTTACACTATACACTATCGCAGGGAAGCACCCACTGCCTTAGCTCCTTCAGCTGGCAACAACAAATGGTAGAGGCAGGACCTGTGACCATCCCAAATTACAGAAGTGGAGAAGAAAAGGAAGAGAATTCCACAGTTAATACAGAAAATAGTTTCCCAGGAAGAGGAGGGAACATTCACAACACATGGCTGCCTCACACTCTCCTCTTCCAGCCCACGGAAGTTGTTTACCTAGCTAAATGCCAAAAGCCCGGGACTATCTTGCTTCATGATCCCATGAAACACTGATGTCAATAGCTGGATTCCAAGTGTGAGAGAAATGTTCTGCTCTGTGTTTCTTAACAAGCCTTACTTTTTACTGCTGACCTACTGAAAGGTCCCAGGGTGCTGTGCCAATTAGTCTGCAGAAAACATGCTCAGAACACCTCTGCTGCCAGTAGAGAGCTAACAACTTCCTATCTAATCATTCTAAAAGCAATATTTTGACCTCCAGAAAGCGTGCTGCAAAGATTACCCCAAACTCAGCAAAAGGCATCTCAAAAGGTGTAGCTAGAAAGATGATGTCTCCAGTGCCGGGACAGCACGACTCTCATCCCCAGCTGAGCTGCCACCCCTCTGACCATGTGCGGGTACAGACAAAATGCATGGCTGCTTGTTCACAGCTGCAGCAGTTCCTGGGGCGACCACCATTTCATATCATGTCACAGAAAAAAACATAAATAAATGTGATAGATAGGATAAGGCAAGTGTGTTTTAAAAATTACTGTGCATTAGAGGTTAGAGTGACATTTGCTTAGACGTCACCTACAAAACAGTTTCATACTGTAGTATAAGTACATATACAAGAGTGTAAATAAAACAAGAATAATGGAAGATTTATAGTAAGGCAGCTACAAGGAAAAGTCTAGTAGTTACTAAGGCATGACTAATGTAGTTGATTTATACATGCTTTTTGCCCCCAGTTTCAAATGGACAGCTATCCACATCCCCAAATTTTTAACAACTGCTACTTATATGCCTCCTCCCGTGCAGAATTAGGAATGCGGCCAAGAACTAAATGAGCAGGAGAAAAAAAAAAAAAGCTACCTTTCTACTGCTGGAAGGGATATGTAAATGCAGAAGGACATTTGGGTGTCTGTGTGAGCTCTGCCAGAGGAGCAGAGCAGGTGCTGTCGGCACATCAGCTGATGGTCACTCCCTCCAGGGCTATCAGCTTGGCACCTCCAACAAACACCAAGGTCTCAGAAATAAGAATCACTGGACCACGAAGCTTCTCTACAGTGTTGGAGTGCTTTTAAGTGATGCTCAATTCCCAAAAATGGCAGCTAGGAGTGCCGTAGGCTCACAGCCTTCATGAGTTTGGCAGGCCTAGACCTGCAATGGAAGTTTTTTAGAAACACTGACGAGTAATGCCAAGAGAAGTTTGTCTGATGTCTGCCATATTAACCTTTTGCTGTGTGCACTGAGGATTGGAAAAAGGAGGCAGGGGAAAATGCAGAAAGTTCCAAAGACATTTTTTTCTATGCAAATCTCATTTTTCTATAACTTTTAATGAGTTTTAAATAAACCTGTTATCAACAAGCGTATTATGTGAATTAATGAGGAACACTAGAATGAAATGTAAAATGTGTTCAAAAAGATAAAATGGGGCAGTGTTATTGGCTGTCACATGTTTCACTGAAATACTGCATTCCTTCTACAGTACCAAAGCTCTTCTTCTCATTACTCTTTATTTGCTTTACTTCCCTGTTACACATTTACATGAAGAATAAAATGTCATAATTTCTGGCACTGTGAATGGCACCCAGATAACAAGGCAAGGGAGAATGCCTTTGAACTTCATAAAGGAGATCTCAAAAAAGATGTCTCTGAAGGAGGAAGTTTACTGTAGAATACATTCATCAAAAAAATAGTGAAAACAGTATCATGTCCAATAGGAAGTGAGCAGTTTGTCAGTCTCTGGGTCAGGTTTATCATGTCATTTATTCTGATGAAATCCAGGGAAAATCCATTTAACTGTTTTTGTGCCACCTTAACCACAATTAAAATCTTGTTCAGAGGTCCAAGTTGTCCATCAAAACAGATAGACTTCTTTCTCCTGTGACGTGACCTACCAGTGACTTCACTGGATATAGGCATAAAGCCCCCCTACTATTCTTAGTTACATAACCATACTGGCACCCAATTTAAGCTCCATCTTAAGCAAAAAACTACTCTCTTCCTCTTCCTAAAAATTTTTTGATACACTAAAATGAGGTGTAATACATTAGCTACATAGTATTTAAAAAATTAATTATCAACCATTTTCAATAACACTATACAGCATCAATTATAACTTCAATGGTAATTCTACAAGATGGTGAAAATAAGGGTACCACCATCATCAAACCAAGTCCTCAGTTACCCGTTAGTTTCTACACTACATATGAGAGACAATGGTATAAGTGGTCATAACCTTGTTTATGGATCACTAACTGAATATTCATGAACAAAAAAGTACACGCATCTGAATTACTTGCCTATCTCCTATAGGATGGCAATGTCCATTCTGGAAAGATGGGAATCCAAATGCTACTGCAGAGGCCTAGCCATAAGGAAATTAACAGTGATATAAATTTTGTTTTACATTAGCATAAATCCTTAATAACTCCACTGGGTAGAAAGGCAACCTGATAACAGAAAATTTTTAGCTGATTACAGAGTATCACAACAAAGGTCTTATAAGATTACAAAGGTTGAATTTTATTAGTAATTTGCTTGCACCATTTCTATGGACAACACTGCCCTTTGTATCAGAAGAGATTTTGAGGAAATACTTCCCACTTTCAAGAGTTGCATATAGTAGATTAATGACACACTAATTAACATTGTGAAAGATGAGATAAATGCGGTTTATTTCCACTAGTTCCTAAAAGCCACTATTAGCCACACATCAAAAGAGACTAACCGTACATTGTGATCAATGCACAGATATCAACTCACTTGTCTTGGCTATTTGAAGCTTATCTACTTGGATTCCTTCCTTTTCCCAGTGGAGATATCGAGCTTGTAAACCATCCTTATTTTGGATTAGTTGCTACTGACTTAAAAAATTAATTCCATATCCTGTATATATGCTAGGGCATCATTTGCATTAATGGTTACTGTCGAAGATAACACAGCAAAATTAATACAAGAACTTGCACAAGGTCATTTCTTCCCTGAACTTGTGGCTTTACTATTTCAAATATCATTAATTTTAAATGATACTTGATCTAGGGTCAGAAGGGGCTGAATAGATGATCTTGGAAATCAAATGTCTTCATGCCAACTCTAGATGAACCTGACACTGCAGAAATCAAGGCTGCAGAACTTAGCAGAAACAAATCAAAAAATTGACTTCAACAAGTATGCAAGAGGAAGGGCTGGTTTAAACGTATTTTCTCAATGAAATTCATAGGTACTGAGAGATGAAGTAGCAGCAGCTTTGTCAATGTCCTGTTATTAGTGAGGAGGTTTTGTTGCTTAAAAAACAGAAAACTAATCTTGCTAGAGCAGAATTGTATCAAATGCAAAGTTTTTCTACAACCACTTATTTGGATTGAATATTTTTTTCTACTTGTGAAATCTCAAATGTGTTTAATGTACTTTAATGACAAAATACATTTTTCTACCTGTGGAGCTACATATTTCCTGAGCTGATCTACACAGAGGACAGACTTCCCAGAGCCTGCCATTTTTCATTTTTGCTTCTTCTTCCTTTAGATGGCCAAGCTGTCAGTTTTGACTGCCTCGTGAGATGATGAGGAATGGCTGTAGTTATCAAGAGAGCAATTACTTCGAACTAAGTTCACTGAAGTCAGCAGTCCTAGCTGACAACATGGAAAGATGAATTGAATGCACAGACAAAGAAGGCAGTTTTCAAAACCTTTCCCGTTCACTATTAGGAACATATTGTGGCCATAACGTTGTAGACTCACCTCGTAGAAGAAATTCAACCTGAACACTTGTTTAGACAAAATTTTGTTGTGCAAAACTTGTGCACAATTTTCTTATTGTTGCAGCACAGAGCTGATAAATATTAGAAGACTAAAAGGTGCTACAGAACAGAACTGTCTGCATGCCAACATATGTACCTATGCCATCAGATTCAAGAAAAGAGGTGTGATAAGAGTAGTTCTAGCTTTGATTATCAAAGGTGCAGGAAAACGATTCGGAATGACTACGGTATTAGGCACTTAAATAATAATAATTTCCTGAACAAACACATTCATAATTTTGCAGGCCACATTCTCAAAAGATTCGCTTATTTCCTTCTTTTCTTTCTCCTTTAATTTCCAACTAGCACAGATATTTTGTACCTACTACGGTGTGGAAGTTCAATTCACTAATGAGAATTCAGCTTTAATGCAATACCCTTTGCACTCTGTTGCTGGAATTTAAATCCCAGCTGGATGTTCATATTCATGATGAGACTGCATTTATTTATGGATCTTTGTTGTACTGACATGAGAACTTCACTTTCAGCAATAAGCAGAGATGTCATAAATTCTCTCTGTGTGAGCATCTGAGATGTTAAGAATACAAAATGAATTTTAATTATCCATCTTCCATAGGATCCAGAACTATTCTATGTTTACCTCTAAAAGACATAGACATAGACATTTAAGAATCCACACAGGATTTCTCAGGGTGTTTTATAATTATTAGAAATACTCAGATGAGTATCTTCTATGTGCATACAACTGCCTGTATGCAATATTTCACGTGAGTATTGCTTTCCAATGAAATTCTTGCAACACGGAACTTGCATGGGTGGCAATGAGACAAAACTGCTCTGAAAGCATTGTAATGGTAAATCCTAGATCTAAAAGGGTAGCCAATATCCCACATTTACTCTAGCTGACTGCTTTTAGACTACCAATACTTCAAAACTGAGATATGTTTTAATTTTAATTTCAGACCTCTCAAAGTTATGTGTAACTAAAAATTATAATCAGTAAGTATTGAAATTGTGATAATTGATTAGACCCAGATTCTCAGGCTGAGAAATTGAGATCAGAAATCAAACTGGGGCTAAATAACTTTATTGCTATATCAGATTCTATATCCTTCAGATCATGAAAGGGCTGAAGAAGCCTACAATGAAGCGCCATGTGAACAAACTGCTCAGGTACTGAGTATTTGTAATCATTCTGCATAAACCAAAGTCTGTAGAGAACCTGCCTTAATAATGCATCAAGCAGTCACTGGTGGGCAAGTGATTTTTAATCAGAGACCTGATTGCCAAAATTTTTATGCCTGATCTCCAATGAATTACCCTATTAAATGTAGTTCCTCTAGCCAGATAACACATCAAATTTACATTCTTCATTTTGAGGATGTAACACTTTATAGTAAGTCTCTGTATGCCTCATTTTATAAAATGAAAAAATGACAATCTGCATATATTGTTTGTGATGACAAATCATGACACCTTTGTTTCATTATATCTTTGTCAGAAAAGCCGATCTAGGAGCAGAAGTACTCCAGCTATAGAATAACACAGAGAGTAAATCCAGAGGGCAGCAGCAATTACTATGCATAACACAAGAGCTGGTATCTTGTCGGAGCACTGACTATAAGTGATAAATTACAATAGCAGAGAGTTGAAAAATTACCTTCTTAAAATACAGTAGTAACTAAAAAGGGAGTTGATCCTAAATAGATAAGAGCCAAACATAACACTCTTCATTTTCAAATTAATGATTATGTCACAACACAAAAATATGCCTATCGTGTACCTAACTAGAAATTCAATTTTCCCATCTTTTTCCTGTTTAAATTCAACAGCTACAAAATATATTTCATTTGTACTTCTCTGCCTGATATTTGCTTAAGTGACAACCTCTTCGCTATTCCAGGGAGCTGAAAGGTTGCAGGGCTCTAAGCTTGTTTCAAGACTTCCACTTCCAAAAATTCAGTGGCCAAAACACCACATTTTGCTCCTCCTTCTCCTCCACATAAAGCTGCACTCAAGGTGCCACTGTAGCCTGCCAGGCTTGACAGTTTGGTTTTCCTTCTCATTAGAGAACCACCTGTCCTGCTGTCTTGCCTTTTATTTTCCTCTGCAGAACTATGATTTGTACTTGTGCTGGTTACCAGGGTGACTCAGTAGAACAGTCTGCAGCACGTTCCTAGGTCTGCGATATGAACTCTGATGCCATTTCCAATATATCCTTCTCAGCAGAATCATCTGGCAGTTCCAAGATGTGGAAAATGGCACTTGATCATAATTATATTGTCCCTCATAGAGACAGGTGAGGCCAAGCCAGAATCACAAAGTACTCTGTAGATAATACTCTAAGCTCATCTCTAGAACTAAACACTGCAGTTTACAACCATTCAGAGTTCAAATAAGCCTTCTGCTACTCTATAACAATTTTTTGACCGAAGAAATCTGCAACTGATTTCCAGCAGGCTGTTTGTAATCTTTCATGAATAATAGACTAGTACCACTATCACTCTATTAATAAGAAAAGGCCGACACTGGTGGTGGGGTTTTTTTATATTTACTGCTATGGATTTACCACTGAATGATTACACAAATTTTCATGGCACTGAAATTTTCATACATTTAATTTTCATGGCAAATACTATTAAAAATAGTTTACTTATGGTCTTTTGGAGTTTTGTTTCAGTGTTCTGTGCACTAATTCAATCTCCCACCTTATGACCTTTATCAAACCAAATAAATAAAATGGCATATTAAAAAGATATTCCCTAGCTTAAAATGCTTACAGAGTGCAAAGTGATCTAAATAATACAAATGGTCATGGCTTCTTTTTTCTTAAACAATTAGAATTAGGAAAGCCAACTGTTCCTAATGAAAAGTATTGCAATAAACCACTTCACCTGCTTTCTGAAATTGAAAGTTTAGGGGTTTGTGACTCTACCACAGTGAACAACGTTCACAAAGCAAGCTCTGATAAATTATATAGACTATAGTGGACATAGGAAGCAATCAATCATTTATTATCTTGTATATTAGGTTCACTGTAGTCCTCTTTGCTACACCCTTGTGAGCTCACAGTTCTGTGGATCAGGAAGATAGTTCCAATATTCCAAGGAAACATTTTTTTCAATAGTCATAGTTTCCCTTGCCTGCTACTTGCTCAATTGTATTGAAAAACTATATAAAAGTCAGAGATAATTATGTGCAGCTTAACCACAGCAAGGTAAAACCAGTCAAACTCAAGCTATTTTAGAGCCTCACAACAACGCGTGAACCAGTTTTAAAGGAACCGAACTTCATTACTTACTAAAACAAACAAACAAATCAAATCTTAAATGCAGAGAGTAATCAAACCAGAATCCCACATAAGCTGCCGCATACTCTAACAAAAATCATAGTACAGAAAATAAACGGGGTCACTCAAGTCACTCTGACATCCCCTTCCTACAATATGGTGAAGGAAGGCCAAGACAAGAGCTGTATTGGTTGTTCAAAGTCTGGTCATCCTCATAAATATCAGGGAGCTGAGACTCGGAAAGTTTGTTAAAGATGAGTGTATTTGGCACTCATGCGGTGGATCTGGGGAATGAAACAACTGCAGATAGGTCTCTCAACGAAGTCTGATCTTGTCCCACGAACTGATGGCCCACTTGTGGCTGGGGTACTTCTTTTAGTTCAGTTTCATCTCCAAAAAATACAGTTCGTGAGCTACAAGACCTCTCTCTAATATAAATTAAAGTACGGAGAGTGGAGGTTCACTTCAAAAGCCCAAAATTCATTTGAACTGCTAACATAGACTTCATCTGCAGTGGTATGAAGAAGAAAATATTCTACTATATATACAGCAGAATCAGACAATAACAAGTTCTGCTTTACAGTTTCCTTTTCCCATTAGAGTTTCATAATAATTTTTTCCCAGATAGATTCTACCTAAAGTTGCATTTTTCTTGAGTAGACAGGAAGTCACTCACCTGGTCTCCTTTTGTATAATGGACAGCTATTTAGATTTGGCTAATTAGGAAGTACAAAGAATTAAAATACAACTGTGTGAAAGAACTCCAGTCTCTCCTGTTGAAAACTGGAATAATAACAAGAAGGCTATACAAAAGCATTACAGACATTTTGGCTGTGAGCAGACAGAGGAAAAGACAGATAAAGTTTGTGATGCAGGTAATCTCAAGTAACTTTGCATTTCCTTAACATCCTTGAGTTTGTGCAGGGGTGTAAACCTTGAATGCCTCCAGTTTTGTCATGAATATTTCACACATCTCTCATATATATCAGAGGGGTGCTATGAGACTTAATTAATGTTTGTAAATCACTATGAGACATAGGGATGAAAGGTGCTACAAAACAGGAATATCTCATTCGTAAAACTTTCAAGAATAGATTCTCAGCTGGTGTTAATTGTCAGTTACCCTCTAAAGTCACCGAAGCTACTCAATTTGCAAGCACCTGCTCCTCTAATCAAAGGGGTTTTGTAAGAGAACAAATACCACTCTTATTGGAAAGATATCTGCAGAATAAACCACCAGCTTATCTGCATGGTCCCTGTACTGACTCTCAAATTTAAGATATGCTTTATTTCTGATCAAGTGCCTTTCTTAAACTATGGTAGGGTCAGTCTTTATGTGTTTTTTTAAAAAAAAAGTGTTTCACAAGCCTAAAAATGAAGTGCTGTGGCTAGACAGATTCTGTCTTTTTCTACATATCAAGTATAGATATAATTATCATCATGTATCACAGTATCACAGTATCACAGTATGACAAGGTTGGAAATAGATCCTTAGCTGGTGTACCTGTGTGCTACAGTGAAACAAAGATGACCAGAGTACATGCCCTCGTCATGCCCACCAAGCAACTGTAATATCAAAATAAAGCTCTTTTCTATTCTACATTGCGTTGGATATGAAGAATTTTCAATCCTGTGAAGACTGAAAAAAAAAAATAAAAAGCCCCCTACAGTTCCTCCTCTCCTATGACTCATGCTTGCAGGTGCAAACGGTTACCAGGGTGACACATATTCACAGGCTACAAGCTGGAAATTGTGTGCAATTCTTTACCATGTCTTGCAACAAGCTGCTGCACCAGAAGCCAGGATTCCTTCTGTGAGAGCTCAAATAATTAACCCACGAGGCATGCGCTGAGAGAGCTTGTAATGGGAAGAAAGTATCAAAAACGTGTTGCCTGTGTCTTTAATACCATCTGTCAGGATTGGTTATTACGGTTGCCTTCTGAGGTCAGAGTGTTTTTAAAAAGTTGCAGCCCTCTGAACAACAGGGAGCACCTCTTGCTATGCTTATAGGAGGAGTTTTGCAACAATCAGCTTTGCAAAATCTCACAAGTATTTCTTGAAAACATTTTTAGCCCTCAGTTTCCCCCTCTTATCCACTCTACAAACAAAAACACAAGTTTTCTTTCAACTACCTTTCAAGACAATAAAATAATGTATATATAATATAAAGAGCATTTAAGAGTAAAATAACAATCCTTGTATATGAAAAGATCAAAAAATAAACTGAAGAATCCGGGTGAACATAGCAGACCAGCTTGCTATATCATAGAATCACAGCATGGTGGAAGTTAGGAAGGACCTCTGGAATTCATTCAGTCCAACGGCTCTACTAATGCAGGGTCACCTACAGCAGGGTGCACAGCAATGCATCCAGGTAGGTTCTGAATCTCTCCAGAGGAGAAGACTCCACGACCTCCCTGGACAGCCTGTTCCAGTTCTCCGTCACCCTCAGATGGAATATTCATTCATTTCTCTCTTTGAAGACCCTGTGAATCTCTCCTTGGGAACAGTATTTGAGGGTCACACTTCTTTGTTGGCTATAAATACACCTGCAACTCTAAAGTTTATCCAATCTCCCTTGGTATCACAGATTCACAACATTAATATCGTTGCTATTTAGGCAAATGTATCTGTAATTTTACTACATGCATCCATGCTGACAGAATCTAGCAACATCTGCACTTCAAAAGATTAAAATGATGACATAATAAATTATCACATTTATACACGCCCTTCCTTAGAGGATTGCCAAGCACTTTGTGAAAATATGATTTAAGCTTCACTGTGCCTCTCTGTGAACCTAAGGTCACTCAGCCAGTCAGCTGCTGCACAGGGAGTTTAATTTATGAGATCTGAATTCTCAGCAATGGTTCTGCTCCCTGAAATAACTGAACTCTTCAAGGTACGTAGCACTATATGTTCCCACACCTCTTGTACATTTTCTTTTCTGTGCCATTTGGGAAAATACCATATATGCATTGACTCATTACAGTGCTGTTCTCAACTTCAAAGCATTTTGAGCATAATTGAGAGGTTTTCTTATGATGAAGGTGATTATAATAAAATGGAATACAGCTAGGAGCCATGGGACAGAAGTCAGATATCGTTCTGTGGAGATTCTCTGGGTTAAGACACACACTGAATCACAATGATAAATGCAACTAATCAAAACAAGAAGTACAGTTACATTGTCTCAAAAGACAATTATGCTAGAGGAACTCTCCTTTTGTGGAAGCCATCTTCTCACCAGCTCCTTTTTCCCTTGAGACAAATAATATAGAACATCCATTTCCTAGATGAAACAATGTAAAAGATGTAAAACACATAATCAATAATCTCAGTAATCACCAAAATAAATGTCTTCTTAACCATCCCCCACCCCTTCCCTAGTTTACTAGCAGAAAACATACTGCAAAGGCCTAGGACAAAACCAGGATAAGAGAACTGCATTTTAATTTAGCTTGGACAAGACTTAGCACAGATTTCTTGAATGATTCCTTCTGCTGAACAGGGACATATGCTGGCCAAGAGTCAGATGCCAAAACACAACCCTAAGAGGAGCCGACTTAAAAATCCTGGCTGTGCCTCATTCAAACCTCTGGTTTGTTTTTCCCTTGCAGTTTTAAGTTCCCCTTTACAATCTTGATTTCTTTCAAGAAATAAAAAGAATACGGTTGTTGTGAACACACACTGAGGTAAAGAGAATGGGAAGGCTACAAACAGACAACTCATCCTACTATGCCATATGAACAGCAGGTGAGATTTTAAAAAACCATAATGACAGACCCAATATCCAATTTGGTCACAGAGAGGGAGAACCAGCAAATCTTACCTAATGATCTCCAGATCAGCAAGGCCGTTTGAATTCAACTATCATCACAAAAGGATTAAAGCCAAAATGGTAACGTGAGCACCTTTCAGGAAATCTGGAAAGATTTCCTAGAAAGGTTTTTTTCTGAAGTTCAGAATGGACCTTAGCCAGGTTTTGAGCATCCTGGGCCTAGCCTGCCGTCTGGGAATGGAAACACATACTACTTTTAGAATGAAGTAAACTTTAACTAGAAAGAGGTCCTCTGAGTAAGTAAAAGCACCAGCAAACTGCATTTTTTTTCTCTGCAGTTCACATTAAATTGAAAGAGCTGAAAGAATCTGTTTTACAAGAAGCTGCAAGAACAAGGTCAGCGTTTTAGGCAAACGGATACCTACTTCTTCTGATTTATAGATTCCTTAACATGTTTCAGTTATGTTGGAGTCCTGCACACTAACCTTTCAGCCTACAGACGGTTAGCTTTACTTTTTCCTTTACTTTTCATCAGCCTCTTAGTCTGTGAATCTGGAAGGAAACCGCAAGTTAGGATCAAAAATGCCACAAGAAAATTTAACAAACTCTCCTGGCGTGGTAACAAAGCAGCTTAAAGGGAAACACAAAGAGGAGGCATAAACTACTGGAAATTTGATCTTAGCATTGAAAAGCAGACTCAGTTGGGGTACTTTATGATATGACTCAACAGGACAGAGATGTCATCTTTTACACAAAAAATTATGTAAAACACTAACGAGTAAAGAACTTTACAAATGGGTGTCAGTCCCCTAAACAGGATGGCATGATTCCTATGCACAATATCATCAAGATACAGTTTTTTCTCAGGGGACTTTTCCCATAGTCATGTTAGAATGATACCACATGTTGTGTTTTTTGATTGATACAATTTCATGTGGGAAACTATTTGGGAGGAAAGATTAATGTAATAGTGAGCTTAAAAAATGTGGATTTATGATATAGGACATTTCTGAATGCGTGGTATCGGATCTCATGGACAACGTATCCAGCTGTTTGGAGTTTGAGCAATCTCTCAAACATCAAACCTTGTCCCTACTAGGTAACACTCTCAATCTTTGAGTCCCAGCAGAAAAACAGTCATTCCTAGAACTGCAGATAACAAGATTATAACTGATTAGGCATTGGATAACCCAGGTTTAGTGAGGATATTTCAACTAAGACTTAGGAAATGCTGCAGGGTTGATTGTGCTCAGGTCAGATTTAGAGAGTGAACTGCATTCCCAGGCCAACTAGCATCATTGCACAGGGCATGGATAAGCTGTTTACACAGTCTGTGCCTTGATTTATCTGCCTACAAAAATAGAGATGATGGGAATAAGTGCCAACTCAGCAGAATCGCAGTCTCATCTCTACTGAAATGCTACCAATAACTTCTCATATCATAAACAAAGAGTGATCACAATCATAATATGTTTTCCATTCCATAGTTAGCAATACTTTCTTTACTAGATATTTCAGTTTTAAATGAAAAACTTTAAAACACATTATGGAAAATAAAAAAAAAATAAAACAAAAAACCCAAAACTGAACCCAACCAACAACACAGAACCCAAATCACTCTAACAACAAACCAGTTCAGGTAATATCACTAATATAGCCTTAGTTTTGCAAATTACTCATGCATACAAATTCCGACACAAAAATCTGAAACTAACCCTATTGCTCAGCACCCAAGAGTGGAAGAGGAGAGACGAAGCACTGGTTGTGGAACATGATCTAAGCTGTCACAGTACAAGTGGATGTGGGTTCAAATAGAGACATTTTCTTACCCTCGGTGGGAGAATGGCCATGAGCAAGAATGAACAGAGAGTGAACATTGAGGCGATGTCAGCCCACAACACTTTGTGAAGCAGATTATAGCTAAGAACAATATCCCTGTGCTTGAGCACCCACCCTATCCACCAGACCTGGTTCCCTGCAATTTCCACCTCTTCCCAAAGATCCTGTTGGTGCTCAAAGGACCCCATTTTTTGTCAGTAGAAGATGTGAAGGCAAAAGGAGTGTTGAATTACATAGTGAAGCTCAATTTGATGGTCATTCTCAAATTATACCTTCACTCCAATTCTTTGCTTCCATCTCTTAATCAGCACTCTCTTATACATTTGGTTACCTGCTCCCAAAGGGACCACTATGGCATTTATGTGTTCCAGTCTCACAATTCTGATTTGTCTACTGCTTTCTACTATTTATAGATGTCTTTGCCTCAGAATTAAATATGCCTCCTGTTATTTGTATCATTGGTATTTTTCGGCAGATTTTCCTTGAAAACTGCATGACACTGAGATAATAACCACTGAACAACGGTGAGAATCTTGCTCACTTCTCACTATGTCTGCCAGATTTCAAGGCTTTGATCTGAGATTTTAATTTTGCACTCAACCAGTCAAAAAGGATTCCTCTGTCAGAGAAAGCCAGACACCCAAAGTTGGCCACCTTCTCGTAGGTGCAAACTGATTTGCACAGTCTCTTCCTTCTCTTCAGGGAAGAGGAAGTCTCTTTTTCCATTCCGAAACCACAACCCATGAGAGATGACTCCCCATCAATAATACAAGACTGTTAAAAACACAGAATTGCCACTTAAGAGAACAATATTATTCCCACAAGGATCACTTTTCATATGGAAAAAAATTGTTTTGCTTCCTTGCTGTTGAAAGTACTTGTTTCTGTATACGTTGTCTAAGTTTGCAATGGTACACTATAAAGGTAAATGAGCTTGTACAGGTGGGTCTTTTGTTTATCAATGATATTTACCAGTTAGGCATTGCTTTTTGTCTTTCAATAGCAAAGCAGCCACAAGTTTCAATTAAAATTGATCTATCTCGCTCTTGCTTATCTGCTATGATCTGCTTGTGGGGCTTTTTTCTCCTGCTTATGGACAGGAAACAGATACAGTCACAGTTAATTGTAAGATCTTGCTCCATTAGACAGATTACAGAACACACTAATTTAGTCAGTTTTATTACTGCCTCCTGGGTTACCCTCTTCTATCCTCTACAGCTATTTACAGCTGATTTTTTCATGGCAGAAGTTTGGGATTTCAGTAGCAAGCTGTAGAGAAACAGATCTGTTCCTGACAGCATGTGCCCATCTCAGCATTAAGATTAAAGATGTTTTGATGCCGAAAATGTGCTTTGGAATTCTCTCAGCAGAAATATATCAGCAAAGAGAATACACAGGCAGTGTAAATCCCTGCTGCCTGGATTTCCCTGGGAGGGAAAGTGGAATTTTGAGATTATATGTCCATTATATGCCTCATCTCTCAAATGAGGAGTAACAGCAATCGTGGAGGTGAAACATATCATTCCACCTTCTACCCAGCGCTCTGCATTCCCACCTGAAGAGGACATGAACTTTCCCATCAAACCTTAATGGTGCAGAAATTTCCCTGACTACAGCAGTCTTCAGCACGCTTTAATTTATTGCATTTAGGGCTATAAAGCCATGTTTTACTACTGAAACTAATTGCATGTGACACTTCCATCACATTAACACACATTAGGCACCGTGACCTCTGAATGATCAAGGAAGACCTAATTTAATAATTTAGAGACAGTGTGAGGTCTGAGTAGGCCCCAAAGGGGAAAGAAACGTGGTATGAAAAATGATCCTATTTCACTAATGGGGATATTTGCTTACTAAAAGTGCCAAATGAATTTTGGCTGCTACTTTACTGTAACATCTATGGGTCACATAGGATACTCAAAGTGCTATATATTCTTTATAATGCTGGATATGTAACGCTCTGACAGATATCCTCTACATTCTTAGAACACAATCCACTTTTGCCTATAAGACTCCAATCTACAGAAGTGTTTCTTCTGGAATAGCAAACAGGCTAACAACTGCAATTAAACAATGGCAGTCATAATTCACTTGAAGCTTTTGATACAAACTTGACATCTTTAAAGAAATGATATTGTCAGAAACAGTGTAATCAAACTTAGCCATCACTTAGAGATGACTGATTTCATCAGCTTCACTCAATCTTCATGTGAAAGCAGATATAATTCAGCATGAATAGGCAAGTTGACAGGAACTGCATGGGATTAAGAGATGAGCAGACAGAAAGACAATTCGGCCAATCTCATTCTATTTCAAAATATTGAGGCCCCAGGAAAGTGCTTTTACCCTTAGAGCAAATACTCATGTTCCATGAGCATATAGGGGAGATAGAAAGGCATAATGTAAACTCATGGAGGTTTATAGACTTTGTATCTGAAGCAAAATTCTCTCTGGTACTCTTCACTAGAGTGACCTGCAAAAACAGACTTTTCAGCACCTTGCAATGGAAATGGAAAATCTACCTTTCTTCCACTTATTCTTTTTTAATAAATAATTTCACTATTCCTTTGCCAAACTGACTTTTAAAAATCCTAAATTCAACATTCAGTTTAAAGTAGTACAACAATTACTGTATAGTAATCACTTAAAAGTCTTTTTACTGAAGGTTTATGAACTATGTAAGAGCAAGGGTGCAGAGTTTAACCAGTATGACTGGGAAAGAAAAAAAAAACAGCCACGAAGTAATTTCTTCACAAAACCATTTGCTGCAATAAAATTTGAGACCAGTATGTACCAGATTAAGAAGCAAAAAAGGTCTTACTGCAGAAAGATACAGGGCCATACAAGTATCCCCAGACTGCATTTGCAAGACAATTCTTCGTTGTTTGTTAATTCTGTTTAGCCTTTCTTTTTGAACCTTCACAATCCCTTTTAAAAAAGCTCATCACAATATGAATGTTAAGTGTCAGTTGTACCTAGCTAATCTGCTCTTGAGGACTGAGGACCTGCAGTTCTTATCTGTGGCCCAGGATAAAGCAAATCTTCTTACCAAAAGGGCAGATGGGTTACACTACTCCTGGCCCTGCCTGCCAAGGAGTTTTAAATAGGCTAATCCAGTGCATCAGCTCCTGTCTCCTGATTTTCACTGCTGTTAATTGCCAAGCAGACAGCAAAACGTGTAACAGATTTAGAAACATGGGAATACGTTGTTTTGCTTCATCTGAAATTACTTCTTAACATTTTTGCCATGAATATTTTAAATGCGAACTTAGCAAAATATACAGCAAAATCATTTTCTTGTTACATGAAAACAAGCTTTGCTCTCTGTCAGCTTCAGCTATGCCCTAATTAACACCAGTAAACAGTAACAAAAAAAAAATTAAATAGTAATTAAAAAAATCAATAACATTTAATATAAGCATTAGTTATTTAATTTCTAACTGGTTAGAGAAGGATGGATAAACCTGTGATACAGTAGAGGTTATAGAATACTAGAACAGTTTGAGGGACCTTTTAAAGATCATCAAGTTCCAACTCCCCTGCCATGGGCAGGGACACCTCCCACTGGATCAGGTTGCTGAAAAGAATAGACTGTAGCCAAGAAGAAAGAAGAGGGAAAATATTAAGAGAGGGAAATAAAATAGATCAAAAAATAGTGTAATATGATAGGGAAGTTGCAGTGGAAGCCACTATATGATACCACCAATGATGGAAGAAACCAACCAAATAATGAAGACAATCAAAACTCTTACTGTGGTGTAACAACTGTGTATTTCTGCAGTGTAAATAATTGTTGCATACATGTACCCACAACATCTCTACCATATATTTATGTAAACACCCACTGACTTCAGCAGAGGTTATACTCACTCAATAAGTCTATGAAGCTTTAGATGTAAACTAGCACAGGAGACTAACACTAAAATACATTCTATTTACTCTCCCTACTGTGACTTTAACACTTTTAGGCTCCAGTAACTAAAACATGCCACAGAAAATCTATCTAAAAAGGTAAGATTGCACTTTCTCAGCTAATGCAGCCTGCTATCAATGCATTGTAAGACGCATTTTCTCTGGGATGGGACAAAAACATAAAAGTGAATGAGCTTGTAAAATACAGAGCTATTGTATCTTTTGACTGTACCTTCAGGGACTTAAGACATTTCGATTAATACATAGAATGAGAACAGTAACTTGTCAATACAAGATATAATTCACCATATAAAACATACAACAAACATAGCCAGATTAATTTTCTTTCTTGTTAACAGAATTAAACTTACTTAAAAGGTACTAACAAGCATGTATTTACTTTCTGCCACAGCTGCAACATCAAGGCTCCTCTCTAAAGTAATTAGCAAAATGACAAGAAAGCAGTTACATTCACTTTACAAGCAGGGGATGATTTTTGTACTTATGTTATTTTCACACCTTGAACAGAGCGTCCTAGTTTTCCAGTCTTCTTTCCTCTCCACACTATTAACAATTGTGTCATGCTTCTCTTTCCGTAATGCGAGCAATTTTGGTTTTGACATAGATTTACAGTCCTTAGCATTTAGTATACTTTCATGAAAATTTTCTGTGCTGCTCAGACTAGAATTTCACACAATTTCCTTGTAAAGCAACTCGATTCATCTTTGCTTGTGGTGTTTATTAAAACAGAGTTGCTAAGAAATCTTCATTCCCAAGCAGTAGTTTGCAATGCTATGAGGCAACTCGGGACATGTTGCCTGTCATTCTGCCTCTCAGTTTATCATGAGGCTGGAGAACGTACGATGTATTCACAGGCAGGGGGATTATTTGTTACACTGTCCCATCACTGTCGTTGTGGAGATGTCATGAGCTTACTCTGCCTGTTTCTCTTTCCTTCTTCTGCCTTTACTCAGTTCGATGGGTATTATTTAATCATTTATGCATCCATTAATGCTTAACAGAGAGAAAACAACCATAAATCAAGATTTCTACCTCATGGGATGCTGCCTATTCTCTATCATGTGATCTCTGGAGTCTTACTGATGTGAGAACCTTTGAAATATTAATTCTTAATTATATCTTGACTAATTGAAGGGTAGGAGTAGACACTACATTTTGTGCACACAGGAATGGTGTACTGCTTGAAGTCCCCTTTAGATAGCTTGTACTAGCAGGGATTTATACATACAGGAGACACTGTCACGTAGCAGACTGTTATGTCCTACTCACATGAGTGGAAGAAGCATGCGTATGCAGCAGCCCTCTCCATTACAGCTTGTATTAACTACTCATGCTACGGCACATGAGACAGCAAGAGAAAAAGCTGCTGCAGTTATAAAGTGCAGCATACAACAGCAGGCAGTGCAGCTCTCAATGCTTATGCATCCACATCCTTGGTTTGCATGGTAGAACACGACACTGTGCAATCTTCAAAATACAGACACAATAGCCAACTTACTTCAATTATAAAAAAATTAGTAAAGGTACATTCTTTTTTGCCCCTAAGCCTTCACATACTCACGGGGAGCTCTGCTGGGAACGAAATTGTTAACTAAAATGGAGCATAGTTTTCCTGTCATATGAACTTCTACTGGGAGTGTATACATTCAAAGCAAAGCATAAGGTTTTTCTGTGATACCAACTGCTGCTGTAGGGATCTTTTTCAGTGCCTTTCCTCTGTTTTTTCTAATGGATACCTAATGTGAAAGAAAATGACACAACAGCTATGTTCTCATCTTATTTACTCATCCCACTCAGAGGTGCTTTTTAGTTTTTGCATCTAAGAACTCATCTTGTCTTTAGTAATAAAAACCGCATAATTCAATCACCTCTATTTCTCAACCTACTTGGGGCCAATTTCAGAAATCACTTTAACATGGTAAAACCTAAATCAAAGGTCATGATCTCTTTTCAGATGGTTAACCTAGCTGCTTTGCCTCCAGTGTGGCAATGCAACTTTAACATCCTTTCAAAAAGACGCAGAAAAATTCCCAAATTACTTGATATTGCTTAACATAGACTACTTGCTATTATATTTTCACAGATGTTACTTAGGGAAGGCATTACAACTGTATAGCAGTGTTCATTTGACTTCTTTTTAGTTTTACATCTTTTTCCTACTGTGGGACTCTTGCTTTTATCGCAGGGGACACGATAACACAGAGTGTACAGTTTGAATCTGTGCAAAGTGCCCTTTGCTGCACAAGTACTCCCTGCCCTTGAATACTAGGGGATTAATAAATATGATGACTTTCTGTCCTGCTAAAATTACAGGGCTTGCCAAGTCCAAAACACACTTTTCATGTCTTTCAGCAAAGACACTACTTACCTCAGGTAGAAAATCATCAATATGAAATCGTTACTGTTGGAGGGAAAAGAAGAAGAAAAATTATAGCCTAAAATTTTTGAGACCTACCACTCTCTCATATGGAAAAGTTCATCTATAATTTAGACAAACCACTGAACAGAATGGCATCCTTCCTTGAAATGATTTTCACATGGTCTAGTGCCTTACCTGCTTTTGATGTGATAACTAAGCTTAGAAGTGCTGACTATCCATCTGGAAAACAATGAAAGAAACTTTGATTCTGCATATGTTACGTGGAAAAATTTGGAGAAGAGAGGAAAAGGAACATGATGTTTGGGACCATTTCATATATTGGCAATAGCAGACAAGACAAATACCTAAAGGAAAACCCTCATAAAAAATTGTGCAATATGAAATCTGGTTACATTCACCAAACACTTATTAATGGGCTCCCAAAATGCTGATATCAAGCATTTGAGGGACGAGATGGTGGGGGAAGAGAGAAGAGTGGGAGCAGGAAGAAAATACAAGAACTTTGGAAGCAAACTCATTTCTATAAATTCATTATTTTCAATTATTGCTTGAAATTTAATACAGCTAAAAATAGATCAGAAAGCACTACTGTCCTGCACTGTTACCCAACTCTTACAATGGAAAAGCATCCTGTCTTGAGAAGGTGCCAGCCAGCCAGCACAAATCCCTGACAAGCTACATAAAAATAAATGCGATCAGCACTGTTTTTCATCCATAACCCTTGTAAACACTTCTGTCTTTCAGAAGTGCTGGCAAGACAGTCCCTGCAAGACACTGCGCACCTTAACTACATCAAGTCTTTTCACAAATTCCTTACTGTTGGTATACACAGATGCAAATTTATTTCCTCTTTCTTTGCCATCTGTCCCACGAATCTGGGACAGGAATTCCTAAAGTACCTTTGCTATGGAGTTGCAGACAGAGCACCAGATGAGATAAACTGCAGTTTTGTTTCCTAACCTCCATGAGGACTACTGAAAGCCAAAATTTTGTTCTTATAACCCTTCACATCAGAAACACAGAAGTAGGAATGCCTTAGGCTATTTGTACTTTTGCTTTCATATGTACCGGTTATGCAAGGATACTCAGCCCCATGTCACTCCATGAAAATAAACCAAAAAAATTCGGTATGATTAAATGATATTTTTCTAACAGTATTTAAAGTATCAGAGCTATCTCAAAGGATAATCTACTCACTACCTTTACCAAGTACAACCAGGAGGTTTTAACAATAGCACATTGATCCAGCATTTATATATCCTTTTTAAACGCAAAGGCAGATGACAAGGAGAAACTCCAGTCTTCATAATCATCTTCCAATGAATATTTGAAAAAAATGCCAAAATAATTGTTCTTTCAGTGCTTTCTTTACTTTTAGCAATGGCAGAAAATTAAACACTTGCTGTTTAGAATCACAAAAAAAATTTCATTTTATTTGTTATAAAAAATTATATTTGCAAATTTTCTTTAAAATGACAAGTCTAATTTCTTCAGACAAAAATTTTAATGTTACACACAAAATATTTAGAATGTGAAACCTTCATGTGCTTCAAAACACAAAACACAAAAAGAAAAATAAATTTAGATTAGTTTTCTAACACCTAGCTTTGTGGACTTATGGCACTTTAGTTATAATTGTTGAAACTCCTGTTGATTTATCAGGGTTCCTCAGAATGTGTAAACAAAACAAGAGTGAATGATTTTTCAAACATCAGGATATGTACTGCTATGAATTTTTGTTTCTTCACAGTCTTCAAACACATTTTTTCATTTCGGCTCAAGTTCTTATGTGTATGCATTTCTATTTATTTTGAATTTTAGGCACTGATACACACTGTGATCTTGTGATATGGGTAGTAATGACAGTTCTTCACAGGTCATTAAGCTTTGACACTGGATACAAAGCACATGCAAAAAAGAGGAAATAACCATCCTAAACTTCTGCCACAGAAATGCTATTTGATTTTCCAATCTAATTCATTCAGACTTCATTTTTCATAAGTAGAAATATATATACAGCTGGTTCGCAGCAGAGAAATTTTGCCATTTCTCAGTGGATTTATTGAAAAAAACTAGAAAAAGAAGAAAGTTTATGTGAGTGCATGTATTTAATTTTCCTTCAGAAAAAGAAAATCTTACACTGCTTGGAAAACAGAAATAAAGGCGCATCAGTCATGCAACAAATACAAGCCCTTAATGTTAACTTAATTTCAACATACAGTAGCAGGGCTGAGTCACGTGTCTAGAAATGAGGAATTCCTCTTATTTTGGGAGGCCCCTTTATCAAACAAAAGCCTGAGGCTAAAGAAACAACTTTACTCATTAGAGAAATCCCATAGGATTGCATGATCTATATTGCACTGCCTGTTATCACCATTAGAAATGGCAAAGCTATACTGAGCCATCTTAATCGTACTAAGTGTGGAAAAGCTACAGACAGCAGCTACACGAGAGCCAGCAGAGATTTTCCATCAAAAAAAGCACAAAACAAAAGGAGGATAAATAGGAGTCCAAGGGGTTTATTAAACTTGGGATGTTTTTATGGAACAAACTGGAAAAGCAGGAAGTTCAGCAGCCTGAGGCAGAGCCAAGGCTCAGCCATGTTTGGAAAAGGCTGCCTAAGAAACCACAACCAGTTTCATGGAGACTCTTCTTTGAAGATGTTTTTCTGTTGATGCTGTGCCACTCCAGGGATATTTTATCCTAGCAGGCTTCTGAGTCTCTCAGACCACTCCAGATTCAATATGGTCATAAAGAAAACGTCTGGATTTCACTGAAGTGATAATGCTTTGTGTAAATATACAGCCGTGTAGAGCGTGAGCAAAATCCAGAATGACTGAGAAACAGATGCATGAAATATGTTTCCAAGGAAATATTGTCTGATATAAATCACCAAAGCTGCACTGCAGATCTGATTAGAAGACAGTAAAGTGCATGACAAAGTTCAAGAAGATGATTATTTGGTTTGATTTACAGAAGAGTTCCACAGACACATTTATAAAAATTAGACTTTTTCCTTCAAAATTACTGTATTTTTCCAGTAGTTTTCCAAGTTGCTGTTTCCAAGCATTCTAGTCCCATAGCAAGATTTCAGGAAAGAGAAATGACAGGAAAACCAGATACAGGAGGAAAAATGTTTTCTTTCAGCTGATATTTGAAGGAACAAAGGAATGCATGTGCAGACAGAGCAAGGCTGTTCCAGGAGCAGCTAAGAAGTCTGCTTCCTGGAGAGCATCTAGGGCTGCTGAAGGGGTGAGGGCCATGTCAATGCCAGTTGGGCATGAACAAGGAAGATGTTCTCTTCATTTAAATATTTTGAAGCAATGCTTTGTGCTGCACTGCTGTTCCACTCACATACCCATGTAATCTTTATTATCTCGTTTCCCCACAGGAACCTGAAGCTCACGGTAATTTTCTGAAAATTTGTTTAGTTTCTCAAGTGTTTTTTTTCACCAACAACAAGCCTGACATATTGCCCATCCCCAAGCAAACCATTTTTGAGCTGGATTTCCTGTGCTTTAGTCACTGCATTCTGGGTGAGCCCTCAGAAAACCCACTGCACAGAGCATGTGGAGTACATCAGGGCTCTCTGTCAAGTCACACAGCTTCGCTCTCACAAGCAGGTACCTGGACCTAAGGTATGTCCTGAAAATGTAACCATTTCCAGTGAAATAAATCCTTTCAAATGACCAATACATTGAAAGCAAACCTTGGAGTTTATATGAAATCAAGCAACTACTTCTCCTTCTAATTCCCTCAGCAACTGAAAAATAAGAGCCAGAGACTGACATCTGCTTATCTCAGAAACATGAAAAATACTGAAATATAAGAGCTAACTGGGAGTTTTTCAGCTGAACTTTCTGATTAAACAACAACAAAAAAAAGCTTCAGTCTGCTGAAATCTTAAACTTTTTATGAGAAGTCATTGATTTGGACAGAAAAAATGTTCCTGGGAGAAACTTCTTAGACCCCAGCTCTTGGGAGCATGCACTGTGGTTTGCTGAGCTGCTTTCATGTTCCAAGTATTTCTCTAGCTGAGACACCTAGATTTCACTAAGAGACTTGCAGGTTTTATCCTGGAAAAGCAGCAGATTTGTTTGATACTCTGAAGGCATCTGAAAGTACAAAACCTTCTTTTGACTCTGAACTGTTATTCCACTTACAAAACCTCAGAATATTTTGAGAAAACATTTTCTTCATATGAGTTTTCTTATCATTTGAATGGTTTTATTTTTACCATGAAACCCATTAGTTCCGTAAGGCTAATCACAGTCTAAATCAGAAATACCAAAACCCTCACTGGCCTTAAACATTCCTTACATGCAATTATATTGAACTGAACAAAACACATAAGCTCTTGTAGATCCATTGTAATACAAGCGTTACAGAGGAGTTGTAAACTAAATCTCTAGGAACAATTCTAAAAGTTTATTTCATGTTTTACAACACCAAGAAATCAAGAACGCCACCAAAATATATACAACTGTGAAAATCCTGGCTTATAAAGTTATGAAATGCTTCGTCCAATAATTAAGTACCTACCGAAGAGCTTGCTTTAAGACTGTGCTCATGACTAAAGAGGAGATTCGCAAAACCAGACCCTGAAGATCCTTTCTGATCTCAGGAAGGTCAGTTTTGTTTCTTGAAAGTTCTGTATTTTTGTATTGGCATAAAAAGTACTGTTGGAACTGTTTTAAGGGAATCTCGGCTTGAGGCACAGAGTCAAGGCTTAAATTTTTGCAAATTCTCATGAGAAGGGCTTTTATGAGATAAACAGCCATTTGAAAACTGCTTTCAGCTGGAATGCACATCTTCTGGTTTCCTTTGCTTTCTATTCCACATAATGTGGCTTTATTTGTTTTGGTGCAATATATAACGCAAGTTTCCCAGAGTCTGCTTCTTAATATAATCAAGTGTTAAGCAGCCTGAGTGACAGAGCAGACAGCTCATGCTCTCTCCCTTCCCAGTCTCAAAACCAACCAAGAAACCAAAAGAATTCCACCAACTTATATGGTACATAACTTAGCTTTAAAGACATCCTGAACTGCTCCTGCTATGATACTTTATTGGAACATTGCTTTTACTGGAATCTGCTATTAACCTTTTACCTACCACAGTAGCCAACAAAATCACAAAACCTATAGATGAAAGCAGCATCCTCAAGAGAAAACACTTTCCTCATCAAACCCACAATAAGTGCATGTGTGCAAAGACCTGTAGAAGAGACTGTATACATTAGCCCTGCCTGAGAGTAGAAAACGTGCTTTTCTAGGAAGAATGAATTAACTTATAGGCTTGTTCTGCTCTTAGAGGCAAGTCCAGGGGCTGCTGTGCTATGTTTTACAGACTCATCTTTTCATGCTCCAAAAAAATTATCTAGGCAGGAGTTCTAACCACAGACATTTTAAAAATCTATAGAATTTGTAAGTTCATTGCATAAATTCACTACCACCCAAAACAAATAGTTCTGCAGTTATGTCTTGTTATGGCCAAAGCCAGTGAGAAGCTGGCCAATGCCACAGCGACTTCTCACAAAAGCAGTGAAGGAAAGGAGGCTCACCTACACAGGGCTGCAGAAGCAGAGTGCATGGAAACTCTACTACACGTATAAATCTATTCAGATGAGGAAAACATGAGCAAAAGCACACAGTTGTGCCTTTTTATTCAGAAATTTGTCTGTTTCTCTATGGGCTATAAAGAAACATGAAGAAAAAAATGAGCAAGTTCAGTTCTGAAACAGGAAAAAAGGAGTGGCTAAACATAAATTAAAATCTGTATTACTGCCAATTATTCACCAAGGGAACAATCCCTCAGAGTTCCCTTTAGTACCAATATAATTATTAAAATCCACATTGTTCTTTTCCTATAAAGAATGTTTTCTTTTGTACTTTTCTTCAAGAGAGTCACCAAGATCTTTTTTAATTACATAAGCAAGAACGTTAAATTCGTAAGGGCTGTATTCCTGCAGTGTTAATGCAAGAGGCAATCTCCACTCTTTTGTCATATTATATAGCTATTTACTTACAAACAGCTATTTTGTAATCAAGTAATTGATTGAATTTTAATCTGGTGCATTGCTGGCTTGCACTGGTTAATAAAATCCCCCATCCCTCATATCAACCAGTCACAGACTTCAAATGAGGAATTAGAGCATCAAAACTTAATCCATCTGTATATTCAGTAAGTCTAGAAATGTTATTAATGTAATAATAGGCAGAAAGTAAAATGTACAGACGTAACTGCATTATAGGCATTCACTTGAATAAATTCCATTTATTCAAACAGAATCAAAAAAGCGGTTATAATTTTCAATGGGCAAAATTTACATTTTCAGCAGTTAAGCAGTTTGAAAAAAAAATGGATTTTAACATCCCTAAAATTTTGAACATTTACCAGATAAAGGACTTTTCCTAATACATATTCACATAAGACAAATCCAATTAAATTTTTAAATACAATTCAATTTGCTGCAATGTGATTGATTGGAACTATGAAGTGCTTAAAAAGATGCGCAGCAGGATGGCAGAAAAAACATGAGTACAATCTTTACCACATTTAGTACAACAAAAACAAGTCTGCTTTTCCTTCCATATCTATCCCCAGGATTGGCTGACTTAATACGAACAACGCACTACAAACACCTCTGTCTCCAAGTGAGGTTTGTTAATATGCACCAGCTTATTACCTATAAATCCAGCAAGCACAGAATGCATCACAAAATTGCAGTACATTGCATGGCAAGTAACTGAATGTATACTTGGAGGAGATTTGCTTTGTTCTAATGTATCGTGGTAATGGGACAGAAAAGAGGCAAATAAAGGCAAGTTAGAACAAAATGATCTTTGAACTCAGTGATAAGGTCCCTGGTCATTTATATTCACATGGAGTAATTTGTCGTTAGTTCTGCTAACAGATAATGTTGCTGTGTGGCGAAGATGGTGCAATTATCAGCTGCAAATCACCTAACGTGAAAAAAGTGATCTTTCCAGTGTATAAATAATCAGTAACAGCCCTGTGCAACAGTGCAGGATGATGGTGATTATCAAAACGATTAGATCATACCAGTTGGCTTCTCCACCATATGAGGTCTGACATAAAAAAATGAGATTAACCCTGTAGCTTGAGAGCCAAGAGTGGGATGGGAGAGACAAAGAGATGTTACAGAGCTTGTTCTAACCTGTTACAGTGAGACAAGGCTCAGCTCCATTGCTTCACTCAGTAAAAGTGGACATGTGTTCAAATAGAGATGTTTTCTTACCCAGTGTGCAAGAGTGGACAGCGCGTGAACACCAAGACAACACGCCATTTCCAATGATCTGTGGAATTGCTTTGAATGTTGACAGCATTGTATGCAGCAGTGTCAGCTCAGAAGAGAATAATTTTGAAGGTGATCATAATTGATCTTCCTAATTTGTTAAATAAAAGAGTTACAGGTACAGTCTTGGAGGGTTTTGTGTTGAATCTCTTACACACCCTCTAATATCACAGAATCAGAGAATCAGAGAAACTTCCAGTTGGAAAAGACCTTCGAGATCATTGAGTCCAACCGTACCCATGATCCACTAAAGCATGTCCCTCAAAAACTCATTTACCCGTTTCCTAAACACCTCCAGAGATGGTGACTGAAACACCTCCCTGGACAACCTCTGCCAGTGTCTGACCACCCTTTCAGTAAAGAAATTCTTCCTAATATTAAGTCTGAACCTCCCCTGGTGCAACTTATGGCCATTTCCCCTTGTCCTATCACCTGTCATTTGTGAGAAGTTATCAACCTTCATTCTGCCACAGTCCCCTTTCAGGCAGCCGTAGACAGTGATGAGGTCTCCCCTCAGTCTCCTCTTCTCCAACAACCCCAGTTCCCTCAACTGTTCCTCATAGGACTTGTTCTCCAGCCCCTTCACCAGCCTCGTCACCCTTCTCTGGACAGGTTTGAACACCTCAATGTCCCTCTTATACTGAGGGGCCCAGAACCGCACACAGTACTCAAGGTGCGGCCTCACCAGTGCGGAGTACAGGGGTACAATCACCTCCCTTGTCCTGCTGGCCACACTGTTTTTGATATAGGCCAAGATGTCATTGGCCTTCTTGGCCACCTGGGCACACTGCTGGCTCATATTCAGCTGGTTGTCAACTAACACCCCCAAGTCCTTCTCTGCCAGTCAGCTCTCCAACCAGTCTTCCCCAAGCCTGTAACACTGTATGGGGTTGTTGTGTCTCAAGTGCAAGACTTGACATTTGGTATTGTTAAACCTCATCCCGTTGGTCTCAGCCCATTGATCCAGCCCGTCCAGATCTCTTTGCAGCGCCTCCTTTCCTTCAAGCAGATCAACACTGCCACCCAGCTTGGTGCCATCTGCAAACTTGCTAAGGGTGTGATCGATCCCTTCATCCAGATCATTAATAAAAATATTGAACAGGACTGGACCCAGCACTGAACCCTGGGGAACACCACTCGTGACTGGCCTCCAATTGGTTTTAACTCCATTTACCACCACCCTTTGGGCCCGGCTATCCAGCCAGTTTTTTACCCAGCAGAGGGTGTGCCCATCCTGACCAATGGCAGCCAGTTACTCAAGCAGAATACTGTGAGAATTGGTGTCAAAGGCTTTACAAAAGTCCAGGTACACCATATCCACAGTCTTTCCCTTGTCTGTTAACCGGGTAACCTTGTCATAGAAGATCAGATTGGTCTGCCAGGACCTGACTTTCATAAACCCATGTTAACTGGGTCTGATCACCCGGCTGTCCGGCATGTGCTGTGTGATAGCATTCAATATGATCTGCTCCATGACCTTCCCCAGTACCGAGGTCAAGCTGACAGGCCTATAATTCCCTGGATCCTCCCTCTGACCCTTACGTTACATTATATTTATTATAGACCACTCTTACTTCTTTAATCGAGTTCAATTACTAGTACCAACCCACTACAATAAATATCAGGTTGCCCTTTGTGCTCTTGAAATACCAGCTGATGGGATGCAGACATTTCACTACCTAACTTCAGTAATACTGTTAACAATTATACTTTTCATATTTTATGATATGTGTTGCTCTACTTAAAGCTGTACATCCTAGGTAAAAGTAACTGCAAGGTAATCTCAGCTTCATTTAAAAGTGGGGGTGGAGGGAAGGCAAAGTGTGTTCCAGAGAAAAACTAGAGACAATACGCACAGCAAGGCCAAAAGGTGCTAAGAAGGAATTACAAGAAAATCCTAAAATTTCATTATTTTAAATTATTTTCAAGCTGTCAATCGACATGTGTGAGACTTTCTTCACATACTCTCTGATCAGAAATAATTTTTAAGGCTGATCATCCACTTCATTCCTAGGGAAAAGAAACAAAACTCTTACAGAGAGGAGAGGGGTAAGAAAAAAACCCACTGAGACGTTGCAACACTACAAATCCTCCACTAACTCAAATAATGGACAATTTGTTGTTAATGAAAACAGCAATCGCTTCCTAAGCCTCTCTTTTTTAAGGTAAACTTTTTATTAGGCAACAAGAAAGAAGTGCAACCCAGAGAGGCATGGAAGGACGTATGAATAACTAGACAAGGTCAAGAGAAAGAGATTTAGTGGTGGCACTCACTTCCAGCAAAGCCCTCAATTGTAGATAGGAACAAACTAATCAGGCTAAAATGTAAAAGGACCCATTTGCAAAATCAGGTCCTGAGTGAGTTACCTTATCCATGGAAATGCAGGCAGTACTGGAAAGGAGTCTTCCGTAGATGTTCAGTTCAAAATGTGTTATGCAAGAGAGTCCTTTTCATCTCTTCCACCCGTCAGAGGTGGTAACACACAGGAAACAGCTGAAGTATCTCTCAGCTCTGACCTGGCAGTAATAAATGCAAGTAAATGCAAAGTCACCAAATTACTTCCCTGTACAGTGATGAAGAAGAAAGTTGAAACATAGACTTGAACAGGCTTAAAAAGTTGGCAAATGAGGATGAATGGATTAGACAAGAATAGAATATGTTCTCTGCTCCATTAAATCACACAAATTCACAAATGACTATTTAAAGTTAAAATATTCAAATACCAGTTGGAAGCCATGGTAATATCTTGATTTCAGTATCAGCTACTGATTAAATTTCAGGAATCTTGCACTGTTTAGAAGGACTAAAATCAAAACAGACAATGAATCAATTCTTTTCACCTCAGAAGTCTCAATAGAAACTGATTTTATAATGGGGGGGTGATATGACTGTATGCCCCAAAGGAATGGTCTGACAAAGAACAGAATATTTCTTCTAGAATCACATCATATTGAGAGGAACAGAAGACCACATATTTTAGCTTAATCAGATAACTATAAATTAGTGATCGGAATTTAATATAGTTTAAAATGTTGATAGAGATCCAAAAATAAAACCACCCTAGCTTCCTGCTATTGATTCTGTTTTTCTGATCTCTCCAGTACAGAAGAGTGAGACATATGCATACTTATACATATATTTTTCCTTTTGCAAATAACAACTCAATATTGGAGAATAAAGTCAAATTGGATTCTCATTTCCCTCAGTATCAACAGCAGCTGTAAATCTTCTGAAAAACAAATTATTCTTCTAAGTTTTATCTCACCAACAGAGCTGCATACCTTACTGCATACCTTGCTGTTCCTACGGCTTTCTGTTTAGCTGGCAGTAAACTGCTACAGCATTACTAAGCATATAATTCTGAAGCCATCACAGTTCTGTCAAGTAGACTTTGTATTGAAACATTATTAACAGCTGAACTGATAAATCATGATCACCAAGGCCATTCTAGTTCACCTTACTCAAGGCCTATTTATGCAGAGCTGACAGTCATGTGTTTATTTTTAAGAAGGATGTATAATCATAGACAGAGAAGACAACCACAGTAGCCAATTCACAGGTATTCAGGATTCTCCTCTTTCCGAGATGCATCTCTTCTATCATAATGCTTGTACCCAATAAAACCAAAAATCTTCCATCTTTCATCATAAAGCCAGCTCCAAGAAGTACTTATGGCAAACTCAAAAAATCCTGTTTTCCTTTTAAAAGTAGGGCTTCTGGAGCCACACAGCTGCTGAAATACCCACTTGCTGCTGCATCCCTGGCCTATTTTTTTTTTTTAATGCCATGGGACTAACAAAGATTTTCAAATTGAAGTCATGAGACCTTTTCCAAATTTTAACCACAGTATTCTAAAAACATAAGTAGTAGCTTACAAAAAGAGAGGAGCCTAAATCTGTAAAAGTCATTTTGTTTTGTTTTGGTTTTCCTTCTGTTTAATTCCATAGTATTTTACTGGATCCTTACATATAAACACATTCATTTCTGCATTTCATGGAGGAAATAATAATTGAAAATACATTTTTTCCAGACTTTGATTAAAAGGATACAGAAACAACATTGCATTTGTCCTACAGACCAATTGGCCTATACTTGATATCTTCCAAGCACAGACTACAGAAACACAGAGCACAGAGGCCGCATTGGTACATGCTCAACACAGCTGCATTTTTCCAGAGTGGTGAAGGCCAAGGTGAGTTACTCAGGTTCCCTCAGAGAAGCAGCAGTAAAGTCTTTACAATGCTGCTTATTGATAACCAGCATTCAGTTTGTGCTGCATACTTTGCAAAAAAAAAAAAAAAAAATCACAAATCTTAAAATCATGGAGTGGTTTTGGTTTGGAAGAGAACTTAAAGCCCATCCAGTTCCAACCCTTCTGCCATGGGCAGGGACACCTCCCACTGGATGAGGTTGCTCAAAGTCCCATCCAGCCTGGCCTTGAACACCTCCAGGGATGGAGCAGCCACCACTTCTCTCGGCAACCTGTGCCAGGGCCTCCCCACCCTCACAGGAAAACATTTCTTCCTAATATCTCATCTAAATCTCCTCTCTTTAGGCTTAAACCCATTCCACCGCATCCTATCCCTGCACCCCCTGAAAAAGAGCCCCTCTCCAGTTTTACTCTAGGCCCCAGAATATTTTCTTCTTCTTCTCTTAGACAGAGGTGCTATATTCCTCTGAGTTCACTGGTACAGGGCTCTGAGGAAATTATTAAAACCTGCAAGAATTTTTAAAACTTTTGTATACCAAGAGTATTATAAGTTCTTAGACTTGTTATCTTAATCTCTTTCAATGCTAGCAATATGATTGGCATAATCTTTTGGGTAGAATACCAATTTTTCAAATTAAGATCTCGCAAGTTCCTCAAATATAACAGAAGAACATCTTCACCTGCCTAATACAAGAAACTTGACTTATGGGATACACTGTATGCGATTGTATTTTACAATGTTGTATTCTTGAGAATAGGTTAGGGTTTTTTTACAACACTTAACAGCTTTACTGAACTATGAGGTCTCATCCTGTTTTACTACAGCTGTTTGTAACTGCTCAGAAAGACACATAAAGCAATGAAAATCTGGTACATAAAATGTCCTATTTGTAATTGAAAGCATGTTGTTTAATTACTTGAAATAAGGAAATTATGATTAAATTAGGACACTCTTCAGGGAAGGAATATCATGTCAGAGAGGAGATCGTGTGTTTACGTCATAATAAATCAGAATCTGTTCTGTCATTTTGAATTAAAATTGATAGGCTTTTTATTAACTCCTATATACCTCACAGTTATTGCTAGTACATCAATGTAGAAGTTCTATTAAAGGTGAAAGTCTGTGAATATTATAAATCTGATTTTGATTTCTGAAATATAATTAACTCATTCCCCTGTTAAAAAATTTATTAGAGAACTGCACATAAAGAGATTATCCTGATGAAAAAGCAGAATCTTTCTTATCCTATAAACATATACAGTAGTCCTGTTTGACTATGTTTTAGTCAGCAAGACTCTTCACTTGAAGCTTTTTTTTATACTGTTCCTTTACAAATTCGCAGTATTCTTAAAGGGGTGTGTGTGGGTACCCTCTAGAAGATGATGTAAAACTTATTCCTTGCAAAATCTAAAGGAAAGATAACCCTCTGTGATCCCAAGTCTGACTTTATTAGTCCAATTGTTTTCTGCTTCCTAAGCGATCACAATCCTGGTCTGCTGATGAGAAAGGATTTTAGTGCATAGTTATTTACTTTTGCCTAAATTCTTGGGCTGAATTTCTCCAGTATCATATTAGTGTAGGTTAAGATTTGCGTTTCAGATGAGAGAATGCAATGAACGTGGAGAAATCTGAAAGTTTAATAATTTCTCCTTAATATGCAGGCTACTCTTTATATTAAAGTAACTCTTTAGTGACAAACACTGATATTTCACTTAGTAAAAGTGTGCTAAGGTGTAAGATGATTTAAGACCAATACACCAACACAAATCCTTCTTGCTCATAATCATTCAACATTTTGATTTCTTACACATTTTCACACTGGTAGCCCAGTAGTGCAGTGAGATCAGTTGCAGGCAACTAGTGTTTGAAATCATCCTAGATTATCTTTCCTATGCCAATACGAATGCATTTAAATACCCTCAAAAAGGGCTATAGGCTCCTCTTTTAAAAATATTCCAGTATCTCATAGATCTAATGTTTTAGATCATTTGAGTAACAAAACCGTAACATGCTATAATATTAGTTAAACAAACTTCGCAACAGGTTTATGCCTCTTCTGTCTAGTGTTTGAAGAAAAATGCTCACAGCAAAACTAGCTTTGAACACTGCTGACCATTTTTCAAACTGAAATGTTAACTGCACGAAGACAGACTTTTATTTAAACTAACACAGATTTTCACTAACATTGGAAGACCTTTCACAATGTGATTTCCATAGCTATAGGTGTAAAATATCAGCTGCTGAAAACACCGTCTCAGCCGACCACCATAAACTCAGCCTAGATTCCCTCCCTTTCAATGAGGAGCTCATTTATTATGATAAGATAGGAGACACATCTCTTTTGAGAACCCAGTTTGAGTCTCTGCAAAGAACATGCAGCAATTTCTGAAAATTTTGTTCCTTTAAAATTCTCCTTTATTGGACAAATGAGATGAAAGCAAACATGTTCACCAAAGGTATTCTTGCCCTTGGATTTATAAAGACTCAGTACCATGAAAATTCTTCCTCAGTCCAAATCGAAACTAAACTCTTGGTAGTGCAAAGAATGGGCTAAGGCTTAGTGACTCTTCAATATAGAGGTGAAGACATAATCTTTGTCAATTAGCTCCACTGAAGTTTCACTTGCTGGTCTTAATCAGGCATAGTAAAGAGCACTCTGCAAAAGGTCTCCTAAAACAAAAAAGTGCATATCTACACTTCTTCCTCCTTCCAGCCTGGGTGTAATTGGGTTAACAACTTTGCTTATAGAGAAAGAGATGTCCTCTGCCAACACTTTAGCAGCTAATTTGGTCCAACTCCTAGTGAAAACTATTGTCTATTGGCAGGATTTTACACAGCAATACACATGCATAGCTTTGGGAAGTCCCAGAGTGCCATACTGAAAACTGTAAGGCTCAATCCTGCTACATTGCTAGCTTCCATCTCAAAGGTCAGCAGCATAAATATGACAGTGTAGGAAGCCTGCTGTCATTGCCTTTGCATAATGTTCTTGAATAAAGAGTTATCATTAGATTTCCAGCACCAGAAAGCTTACATCTTGTATGAGGTAGAAGAAAAATTAAAAAGATGCATTTTTCCTGTCTAAGCAAAATGGAATTACTCAAAGATTGGCATAATATTATGATAGGATCATTTTCCCTCAAGATTTTTTTTTATTTCATTTGGCTGATGGCACAGTGTTTTCAAAATTCTTGATTTCTTCTGGAACATCACGCATCCTACAGCATATTGGCCCTGTAATCTGATATATGCCCTCAAGTTAAGGAGTCAGAAAGAGTATTTTATCTAAAATAAAGCAATCTTCTCAGTCATTTTTTTTCCCCGCTGAATTATACAATGTCTGACTTTAGTGTAACTCATACACACAGCACTCTGCACTTGTGTTTCATTGTCGCTCGCTGCTATGACAGTTACACAGCTGCAATGCACCTCTCCAGCATTGGATGAGACCATGCTAAGAACAGGAAAGTTCTATTATACACTAGTAACGCATTAGTCAACAACCCAGGGAGTCCTAGATCCAAAGAAAATGTCTTCTTTTTTTTTTTAAACACAGTACGTTAGAAATGAAAATGTTCCTGTGTTTTGAGATTGCTTTTTTCAGAGTGAGGAGACATTGACTAAACCGCCCTTAACCCTCTCATGCAGATTATTTGATTCAAAGCATTTCCTGCTCCAAGTGTCAGCTTTTAATATTGCAAAACAAATTGTTTCCTTCAGACTCCACTACAGAGTAGAAAATTGAACTGATTTGAGAGATTAAACCATTAAAAATCCAAATGGAAAGACCTGTGCAATGTCAAACACTGATTTAAATGTTAGAATTTACACAGCCTAGGCAAAAACTAGCTAACAGCTAACTATCACCAGCTGGATAGCAAAAACCTTTATGAATCAGCTGTTGTTTTTTAATACTAATGGTGGATCACAAAGGGCTTGGACACCTACAAACACTTGTCTTTTTTCTCCATTCCATGATGAGAAAAAAACTACCATGGTAATACTATTTTTAAATCCTCTGTTTTAATTTAGGCTGCAATAAATCTGTCCAAAACACTGGTTCTGCAGCACCTTTAAAATGGTTTTCAAAGCTAGTAGCTTCCCACTCCTTTAATGGAATTCATCATCAGAAACCATAAACTCTTCTCTCTTCATAAACTCCCCTGACAACAGCAGTAGTGAGAGAGAAAAAGGGCAAGTTTTGAAGTTACAGAGCAATGGAGAAAGAGGAACTGAATGTGAACATTAGTTTAGTTTTGTCACTTGTGGCTGATTTATGCAGCAATTAGTAGTAAAGTGGCTGCATTAGTGTTGATCCATGAGTTATCTGGGGAGTTCAAGGTTTCTGTCCATAAAGTTTCTGCGTGCCTGCCTAAAAGAAAATTTAAATTCATGTTGAAGGACAAACACAATATCAGCTGTTTAATTTAAAATCTTCACATTTCCCTCAACTACCATCCTATAGCTTTGCACATAATAAAGAGATGAACAGCTTATTAATTAAAAGGGAATTTAGGACAGAGCAGATATAATCTTTGCACATAAGGGAGACGTCACACCTATGTCACCTGAGGACCATAAATCTACATGGCTTTTGGGATACAAAACTTCACTGGAAATTCTCAGCTGAGGTACTGCTGCCTTCACTCTCCACAAGTAAAATTAGGGAGTCACAACAGGCTTCCATAAAAGCGATATAGATAATAATTGTTAACAAATAAATGAGAACATACAACATAGCAATAAACTTGCCAAATGTGGAAGCTCCGAACTGTTTTATTTGCAAAGCAGGGATATCTGAGAAATACTTTAGAACAGATTTGCAAAGTCGTCATACGAGGAAGACAAAAGATTCATCTTTTGCATCCAATGTCTAAGCTGAGAAGAGAACACCCACACCCTAGGGTGTATCCTCAGCTGTAGAAAAATAGTACAGTTAAGTGGGCACTGACACAGATCTGACATAATTTTGTTTCCCCACTGAGAATTTTGAATCCTCAAAACTCAGCCCTCTGTATCAATTACATTCCCACCAGTGCTTTGTGCAGCATTCAAAGCACCAAATAAGCATCTATAATTTAATTCCAAACGTTCTTTCCACCCAAAGGTGACTTCTGTAAGACAGGCAGGAGTGTACAGGGCTTTCTTGAGTCTAGAGACGCTTTGAAAGAGCTGTCAGTCAGCTGAGGAAACAGAACTGGTCTAAATGAATGCCAAGAGGACTCCATCTGGGCTGATTGCTCTGGCACAAAGGATCCATCCCTGACTGGGAAGGAAGCACATCCACATTTGTGCAGTTTCTAAACCCATGCAATCAATGTCTGTCTGCAGTTTTAAGAGTTCACATGTCTGTCTTTCATTCCCAGTTTCTGAGTATCCAAGGTAAGTGTTGAGACAGCAAACTCAAGAAGATCATTGGGGCTACAGAGAAAAGAAGTTCATGCCCATCCAAGTCCCCCCTGCCTCTGGACCAGAAAAGCAAGCCAGGGAGTCTCTTACTCTACTCGGGAGTAAGTCGAAAAAAAAAAAAAAACAACAGCTTCAAAGTGAGAGATAACTTCTCTCTTTAATTAGTGACAGTGTGGTTACAACAAGGGTTGCATTTGACCCCATGGCTTTAAATTGCTATGATTCATCTTTTAAAAAATAGAACTGCAAGAGCTGAAAAAAAGTATAACTCAAATTTTAAATAAAAGTCAATTAACTTTACAGATTTCTTCAGTATTTCCCTCATATAACAATTAAAACAGACCTGAAAACTGCTTGCATCTTTAAGCAAACTGCTGCGGGGGAGGAAAGGAAGTGGAAGTCATGTAAACACTCTTTAAATGTTAATTCCAGAGTTTAATTGTAGCTCACTGCAAGCCTATTAAACCCTAACTAAGTGCACCTGACAGACTGACAACAGCATAATGCTAATGCATGCCAGGGAAGAGCAGTAATTAGCTTCTTTAAAAGGGTGAGATTTGGGGGAAACTGCTAAGGGAACAAAAGAAAATAAAATGGAGGGAGGGAGAAGAAAAGGAATAACTTTTTTTCCCTTTATACCTTTTTGCATTTTATGTAAATCTCCCTGCAGAACTCAGGAGAATATCAGGACTGTGTTATGAAAACTTTTGAAATAGCACAAAAATCCCACAAGACTACAGTGGAGAAGACAAGGGCTGTTTAGTATTTATGACTATTTTCTGGGTGAACTATGTGAACAAACTAAGGTAATGTCAAAACCGATAGCATTAAAGGAAAAAGAAAGTGGCTTACTATTCTTGTATTTCTGCGATAGTATAGAACTGGAAACATACTTACTAAATAAACTCATACAGCACAGTCTGTCTGTCTTTTCTGCACACATCAGCAGACAAATGTACTCCAAGAAGAATGCAAGCGTAGAAGAATTGGCTCACATCAATCCATAAATACCTGATAATGGGTCATCTCCTCTCTTAATAGTTGCATTACATTTTATTAGACGCACAAGTTAAAAGCCGACATTGTGCTTTAAAGTACAAGCTGATTTGGTTAATTCGAAGCAAAGAACAGATTCCTTCTCCAAGATAATGCTCCAGAAGCTGAGAGTACAAAAAAAATGTGAGGGGCTAAGTTTAGCCTTTTAAAACTGTATTGAAATACAACACATTTGCCTGTACATTACATCTACCCTACAGTAGCACCAAAAATACAGCAAATTTCAGAAGGAGTCTGAGCTAGTTTTTCACTCTTTTTATTCCAAAGTAAGAAAAGATAATTTCATGTTCTATATCTTATTTCTTTCAGACTGTATCCTGCAGCCTCATCCTTAACGTATATACTCTCAGACCGTATAATAACAACTAAAAAACAACAATCCTACAAAAGTCCACAACACTTCCGATATTCCAATAGAATAAGATCTCTTGGTGCTAAGGCTGTTTAAGGCCACCATTCTTTCTTAAAAAAAGTATGGCAATGGTCTTACAGATGCATCACCTTATTTTGACAAAAAGCTGTGATGGAAACCTGTGGCAGTGGAGGAACTTGTAGAATGACCTGAGTTGGAAAGGACCCACAAGGATCATTGAGCCCAGCTCCCATCCCTGCACAGGACAACCCCAACATTCACATCACGTATTTGAGGGTGTTGTCCAAATGCTTCTTGAACTCTGAAAGGTTAACATGCTGAGACCATACTTTGAAAACTAATATCTATGAGAACATCACTTCTCTTCCACTTCCAGCAAACGTTTCATTACGACCCAGGAGCACATTCATGAAAACCAGTTCCACTATCTTAAACCACAGTAGACTGATGTCAAACTGTAGGAATAGTTTCATACATCTGCTTCCATATTTAGCTACATTTGTGGTATAAGCTTAAATAATATTTACACTAAAACTAAAGAAATTAGACTTCATAATGACTTCTACTTTTATTAAGCTGGTTCCTCATTCCTGCACGTAAGAAAGCAAACTGATTACAATATTGTGTTTTCTCTAATTATCGGCCTTACAGACCACTGTTGTCTCCCTGGCCCTGAGGTTCAGAATCAAAATGATAGCAATTATCTCCCATTTCTTTGGAAGAGTGTTTTGTGCACCTGGTGGGAGACCTGTCTCTTAAATGGCTGCCCCAGGAAAGGGGTACAGTCCAAGAATTAAAGTGCCTCTGTAGCAATAACTGCGCAAGCTGTTCCATTGGCTCCGTGCTTGCTCTTTGTTAGACATGACCTTGCAAAGGTAGAGGAGGCAACAGGAGAACCCGAAGGAATAAAAAATAGTAAGGAAACAATTAAAGAGCAAGATCATGCTCTAGGAGAGAGGATCCTGAAGGTTCATGAAAGGGAGTTTGTTTTTTTACAGATTCCAACTCTATCTAATTTCATTTCAGTTTACTGCAGGACACAAAATTCTGCTTTGGAATATCAGTTTCTTGATTTGTCATTTCTTATATCCATGGGTCATACCTTTGGAGTTATATGTGATGTGTACTGCTTATTAAACTACATTTAGGCAGGCAGTAAAGCATAGCTGAAAGCAGAAACCTAGAAGACTCAGGCCAGATTTGTTGTTACAAAGAAATTTCCTCTAAGATTGATCATTTTACTGTTGGACTCAGTTTGTGTCTTTAATGACGCCCTGAAAATTGGAAGCATTTGCTCACAGCTGCCTCTGTCCCTGAGTCTGGATCCCTTCCATCACCTCGGATTCCTTGCAGGGGGCTGTGGTAATTCATTTGATTTTGCCAGCTTCCTCACTGTGTTACCATGTGTCCATGCTAGAGCAGCTGCTCTGCAGGCCTGTGGCTTCTCTCTCACCTTTTCCAGTTATCATTTGAGCCATGTGGCAAATGGGCAAGTAGGTGACAGATTTAGCATCAGGAGGATCTTATACTACCAGGCACTTTTTGACGTACTTCACTATCCTCACAAAAGTTTGAGCAGCTGCCCTCAGGAGAACTGAAATTCTTCGACTTGGAACGGGCAGAGAAATTTCAAGTTGAGTAGCAAGGCTTCTCACTGCTCCTTTTGTTCCTTGCTATTATTCCTCAGCATTTTTACCATAATCCTCTCCAGACAGCACAATGCAGTCCCCCATTCAAAGAGACACCAACCAACTTCTATTTTTCACATCTAGAGGGTCTCTTCAATGGGGCACCTACTACATCCAAATAGTATTTCAGACAGATCACCATGGCAGAGACAGCCATCCTGCTACATTTGTGAACACCACTCCTGGTCATATCAGCTAACTTTCACCCACCATGTGCTGTACTGTCACTCAGAACACCAAGCTGAGAAGTCTTACAATTTCTCATTTTCTGCTTTATTTTCCAACTACACCTGGGAGGACAGCCAGGGAAATCTAGCCAAATTACTAGAACTGTACAGGAATAGCACTGAGGAATACTGGATGTCTCCAAAGCATGTCTGAGGACAACATGTTATAGTTTTCTGAGTGTGAAGAACTTAGGAGGCTTCATCTTTTCTCTTCCTGTTGAAGAATTCTCCTACTTCCTTCTAAATAATCAGAACCCTTTAAATAAGCTCATTTCTAGACTTAACTTTGCAATGAGACAAATGTCTTGCCAGTCTTGCATATTTAACTTTGTACTTTTAAAGACCATTGAAGAACATTAAAAAAACAAGATACCAATCAGCAAATAAAGATTATTACTCTTTTTAAGTATGACCTTTGATTTCTGTGGCAAAGTACGATACCCTCTGGAGACAACAGACAAAATGATTGATGAGAACATACTCAGTTTTGGGGAAGATGTCTTCTAGAATCCTTTAAAAAGTGCTGTCTGTCTTTTAATATCTTTATAATGCTCTGGTGCAATTTCCAGACAATACTAAATCAGAAAGAGCTGTGAACATCCATCACAGCCGAGAAATGTTAGTGACAGAGCCAGAGGCTTTAGTGGGCAGAAAACGACAGCATGAGTTTCAGTTTAGAAAAATGCATATAAAAACATCTAAGGAGATAGAAATCAACATGTGGAAGAAACCTTGGCAATACTAACAACAGAAGAGGAGTGTGGGCGATAGATACTCCCATGTTGCAGCAATAGCAAAACAACACAGGTTTAGTCCAGTTCCAGACTAAAATCCATGAAGACAATGCATCACAGAGTGCAGAAATGATAACTGCCTGACCATTTGAACAGTTTTTAGCATGAGCACACTACAAAGAATGAATTCAGTGTGGGACATAATGTTAGCTATAAGACTGATAAATTGCTGTCACTTAAGAAAAGACCAGCAGAACGCATTAGAGCATGGAAGAACTGGTTTATGGTGGAAAATTTATATAATTAAATATTTATTAACCTAGCTAGCTGAAAATGCAGACAGAATGGGAAAATATAACAGTCTAAAAATACCTAATAGGATATTAACAATGAAAAGAGGTAAATTACTTATGCCTATATCTGCGATACGCTGGCAGGTGGGATGGAGTTCTAGTTCAAATTTCAAATACTGAGCCCTAGACTGTTAGTCAGTGGGGCAATAAGAACACTGTGAAATGAATGGTCTTACAGGAAGAACAACATGATTCTTAGTGAATGGAAATTTTAAAACAAGTCTGGACAAAATTCTGGCAACAAGGCATCCTACAGTGGCAGCGGCATATTTAGAGAGCTTTGTTAATTTTTAGTGAACTTTAGAGACAGTGCTGCATTATGCCAATTACTATATTACAATATGGTTCTACAGATCATATGGGATAGGCATTCACTTAAAAATGACTGTTCACAGTAGCCTTAATGTGCAGTGATGATTCCAGAGTCAGGGAAGTGCTCAGAGGAATAAATCAATTTGCCTGCTCAGAGATGATTATAATAACACTGCTGAAATTACACCAGTTCAACCATTATTTGCTCTAACTTGCTTCCTATGAACTCCAATTTCCTTAAGCTATAAGACGCCAAAATTGTTGGGAAATGTGAAAAAAAAAACCCTAGCAATTTGCTCTCTACAACAGAATAACCCCATGTGAATGTGTGAAAAGTAAATGCATTAGCAGCACCTGGGTCAGGGCAATCCCAGATATCAATAGAGCCTGAGGGATGAAAGGATTGAGAGCAGCCCTACTAGGAAGGACTTTGGGATACTGGTGGATGAAAAGCTGGATATGAGCCAGCTATGTGCACTCGCAGCCCAGAAGCGAACTGTCTTCTGGGATGCATCAAAAGAAGCACAGCCAGCAGCTTGAGGGAAGTCATTCTCGCCCCTACTCTGCTCTGGTGAGACCCCACCTGGAGTCCTGCATTCAGTTCTAGAATTCTCAAGACAGGAAGGATATGGATCTGCTAGTGTTAAGTTCAGAGGATGGTCATGAAAATGATCAGAATGATGGAACACCTCTCTATGAAGAAAGGCTGAGAGAGTTGGAGTTGTTCAGCCTGGAGAAGAGAAGGTTCCAGGGAAACTTCATTGTAGTGTTTCAATACTGAAAGGGGGCCTATAAGAAAGATGGGGACCAATTTTTTAGCAGGGCCTGTTGTGATAGGACAAGGGGTAAAAATTTTAAACTAAAAGAGGGTAGATCTAGACTAGATTTAAGGAAGACAGTCTTTACAGTGAGGATGGTGAAATATTGGAACAGGTTGCCCAGGAAGGTGGTAGAAGCCCCATCCCTGGAAACATTCCAGGTCATGTTGGATGGGGCTCTGAGCAACCTGTTTGAGTTAAAGATGTCCCTACTTACTGTAAGGGTTTGGACTAGATGACTTTTAAAGGTCACTTCCAACCAAAATCATTCTGTGATTCCTTAAACATCATCTTACAACTTCAGTCCTGCCCTGAGTTATTTTACACTCCCTCATCTCCTTTGCTTCCACATTCCCAAAGATTGATACCACCTCTTTGCTCTGGCGTGGAATAGAAGGTTATTCTCTTGCTGCTTAAATTTCATTGTGTTGAAACTGCAGAGCAAACTTCTTTAATGGGGGTTTAGTCATGTCCAGACATGGAAAGTTTCTCCCTAACCATAACCAAGCAGGACCTCAACATTTTTCTCTCTGCAAAAGATGAAACATCAGAGTGTCTGTTTAGCCCACCTGTATGCATGAGAAAGCAGCTGCATACCTGGCATCATCTGAATCTGTCTTTGTCCCAGCGATTACTTACAACAGATTATTTAGTGGTGTCCATACAGCTATTGAACCCAGCAAACAGCGCAAATGTAGTACAATGCCATATTTATAATTCCTCTATTAAATTCTTAATCAACTAATGGCAAAAATTGGAAAGATAATTATTCCAGGAAACCTTATAGACATGTAATTTAATGTACCAAGGCTGCTCAACTTATACATTTCTTATATTATACTCCATTATTTCTACTTTTCAGTCATGCTCACAGTAGTTTTCTGCCACAATCAAATGTAAGTTCCTAAAGTATAAGATATGTGACATTGACTTTCTAAGGTTTAGATAAGAATCCACTGCATTTACACATACGTGTGTATATATATATATCTTGAAGAGAACACTCTAAAGTAATTCAGTTTATTGAAAAATCTATCCAGGGCAAATAATATTTGTCTAAGATTCACAAAAATTTCTAGGAGACTTAAATGCCATATCTGAGAACATCAATGAGTGACATTGTTATCTACAGAAAGAGGAGAGATTTCTCTTTCTTGCAAGAGTTACTAAAAATCTTGCACTACTCTAGTAACTATCATGTTAGCAACTGCAAGTAACAAGTCCTCCTAATGAGGTTATAAAGTACTTTTGATGATCTTGCTCACCATATACAGGATAAATAATGTCCCAGGTTGTCATTTCCATTTTTTAAAGGCTCTCCACAGACATATTCCTTGGCCATCTGTTCCCTGGACCCAGGGTAAATGGATGTTCGCACCGTGCCCTACCTGCTGGGGTGAGGCAGACAGCTATCCTTGGCTTCATGGCACCGAGCTTACCTCCCGAGAGAGATATTTTTCAAGGAATTAATGACTGAGAAGGAACTATCACATAAAGCTATAAAAAATCATGAACACAACAGAGAAAGTGTGTAGGAAATGAATATTTACTATTTCTCGTTACATGAGAAGTGTAGGCAAATGAGTGTTGCTATGAGGCAACTGGCTAATACAAGCAGAAGAAAGGATATTTTGAAGCTCCTTATTCAGGTAGTACCAAGACTCAAAGTATAAACTCCAAAATAGAAGGAAAGGAATTAATGAAAAACACATCCAACAATACTCATAAAAACAAATCACATGCGACCTCCGATTTGAAATGTCCCAAAACTGCTTCCGAGAAGTGAGAAAAAATATACCAAAGGAAGTTTTTTCTATACATGTAATGTTTCTTATCTTCACAGGTTGCTGTCACAAGCAGAATGCTGAGCCAGGAGAATTATCATCAAATTCAGTATCCCAGTTCTTATGTTATCTTTTTTGTTGCTAAATTCTACGCTTCAAAATGAAACATATCGATTTATTAATAATTGATTTAAAGAAAATTTCATTATCACTCTAGCTCTGGAAAAAAACCACCTTTATCATGGGAGAGAAAATATTTTACTGTAGAAATGCAAACCTATCAATTAACAAACAGAACCACTATCTTCAGCCTATCTTTGAGCAGCTTTACTAGTATTTCACTGATGTTCTCTCTTTGTAAGCACACCACCAATAAGCCATTAACTTACTTAGCCACACAAGACCACATTAACCACATCTTCCACACCTGAATTCACATCTGAATCCAATCCAGAACTACTACATTAGTCTTTCCTGACCTTGTCTACCTCTTGGTTCTTCCTCTTAGATTTTGATTGCATCTGCATTGTTCTCCTTCAATGCAGTGTTTCTCCTTTCTTATCATCCTCTGAACCCTTTCTACATTTAAGAATTTGTCTTTTTTTATGCTGAGTATCTTGAAACTATCCTTTTCCTAAGTTCAGTCATCTCCCTTATGCTTTCAGCCTCCTGTTTCTCTGCTTTAAATAAAATTGGTCACTAGACACCTTGGTCTACTCAGCATATCAGAAGAATACCAGTTCAGCAGAAAATATCATATAAATGTAGTCATCACTTGATAAATAATACCTGGGAGGAAAAAAGTGCCGACAATACCTTATGTTTTTTAACGATACACAAATGAATCCAAGGGATAACTACTGTAATTTATGAATTTGAATTATTCAATCTACAGCCAAGAATTATTTCTGAGGAATAATTTTTTTTTAAATTACCTCTTAAAGATTACTATATATATTTGCATTACTAAGTGATATTAAGATGACAACAGAATATTTTTAAAACAAAGTTCATATTTAGTTTCTTGCCTACCACTAAAAATGCATTTTGCTTCATATGCGAAGCCATAAGAAAAAACTCCAAACTATGTGTTCCAATCAGCTGGAGATGCTGCTGGGTTAGTACTATCAAAACAAGAAATAAAGATGTTAGAGTTGCTAGACAACCACTTCTCTTTCTAACCCTATTGATGACTCAAGCTGTAAAAGCAAAGAGGAAGATTTACTGTCAAATTTTAGGAAGCTCTTCAGTTATATTTACAATGAGATGATTTTTCTAGCTTTTTAAATAAAAAAAATAAAGAGTCATGGTCAGCTGTTCATCCACCAGATTTGGTGCTTACTGATAAGAAAATTACACATAAGATATCTCTGCTATAACAATTGATTACAGCATTAAATTGATGCAGTATAAATTAAAATGTATTGAGATTAGAAGTAATTTTAGATATATTTTTAATAAAACATAGGTATGGCACTTCAAAACATGTTTATTTTCTGTCTATCTGTATTGTTTCTGATTAACTGGCTGATAGTGATTTGCTGTATTTTTCCTAGTAGCTTCTGTTAGTAGGTAGAGAAGCACGATGAGTTTATAGATGAACAGAAATCTGGATGCTCTCCTAGGTTAAAATTTCTACCAAATATTGTATAATCATTTAAACTCTGGCAAATAAATCAAGCAAACACATGGTCATCTCAGGAAGAAAATGTTATATATGCTGTATTGCCACAGAAGGTGTAAGTTCAGATATTTTGTTATGACACAAGTGCTCATATTTACATCCTCAGAGCTTAAAGATTATTTAATGTGCGTGAACTTTTGTGGGAAATTTTCTATACCATTCATCCAGAAAAGAATCTAAAGAAAAATCAATCATATATTTATAAAAGAGATGTAAAAATCTTCAGGTTTTTATACATTGCTGAAAATTGTCTAGAATTATCCTTTTCACTCCAGTCTCTATCAGCTCTGACACATCTGAGAAACGATGCCCTAGATGACTTTAAACAACTTGCTTCCCTCCCCCACTTCCAGATTTAGACATATCAATAACAATGGAGATTGAAAAAATGCATTAACACTCCCTTTCTCCCACGTGGAATCATAATTAAAATAGTTACTTAGGTAGCTCAAATGCTAAGGTAGTCCAAGCACACTTTTAAAAAATAGATTAAGCAATGGATTCAAATCAAGTAACTCAATCAAGACCATGATAAAGTGAAAAGGCAGAACGCATTTAAAATTTTCCAATTAAGTATCTTTCTCACTGGAAAGGACTCTTCTCTCTTATTAAAAATGTGATTTGGAACTGACATTTTAATTTAAGTACTCAATGTGAAAAGCAAGAAAAGATACACGAGTTATCAGAGACAGGAATTCCTTCTAGCAGCTCTTGGAAAAGTCAGTCCAGGACAGAGAGAAACTTTGTGCTCTTTGGATTCTTTGCACTCTTTCAGTAGAGACTGATTGGAAAATGGATCAGTGTGGATGCAGCAAATGTCTCACCAAATCTGGCAAGTGTCTGTATTTCACACATTTATTATGGGAATGCAGAAAGTTTGACACTTTGAATAAAAGGGAGAGCAGAAACTATTGCAAAAACACATTGAAAGTTTGTGCAAATCCATGCTCTGGATCAATATTAGACAAGATTTACAGCCTTTTCAAAACATCTTTAAGTAACAATAGGAAAATAGTGCATTTGGTCTCTGTGCAGCTGAAGGGCAAGGACCACTACAGAATGACTCACAGTAGTATTAAAAAAAGAGAAGTAAAAAGAGAAAGGTAAAAGGATCTGAGCTGCTTTCACCTCAACATTTGATGGGAGAGCGGTGTACATTCCAGGTTAATGCCCAAAAAGGAAGATGAAAGACAAAGTGTTACATGGAGCTTATGAAAAAAATTAGGCTTTGTGCTTGTGCCATGCCTTTCTTGCACATATTTTTTTCCAGCCTCATTTTCACACTGAGATTAGATTAATTTGGTGCGGGCCAACTCATTCAAGCAAGATTTTATTATCTTGCCTCTCATCTATCTCATGAAAACAGTGAGCGTTCACCTCTCCTGATGCAGTATGTGACGTGACCTCAACAAGCACTTTAGAAAAATAGATAAAAACATTTTCATCTTGAAACTAACAGAATCAGTTCTGTATAAATCATGTTTATTAGACACAGGGAAACTCATAGACTCTGAGTTTAGTCTATGAAATTATACACTCTTAAACACGCATCTTGGATAGTAAAGCAATTCTGCCAGAGTTTATAGTGAGAGTTGCAGCAAAGATTTTAAAGTTCTGTGTTCCTTTCTTCTTCCACAGGATCAATGAAAAAGCGTTTTCAAATTAGAATCCAGAAATACACCATTTTTTTAATTGCAATTTCCAGCCTATATTACAGAGCAGTGAAAGATTTTTCACAAGATCAGCTAGATAGGTTTCAGATTTTGTTTTATGAAGACCTATCAACTTTGTATCAATACTGCAAGTAAAGACACAAAACCTTCACCCAGCTGAGAGGATCATAGGGACAGAAAAAGATAAGCAGAAGTCTGCAATAAGACCATTCATCTATTGAATTTCCAGTTTTTCTTTCCTTCTGGAAATAGGATTGAAGTTTCTCATCTCCCAACCAGAATAAATTCTGAGACACTTTTCCTATGTCTAACTCCTGGCTCTGCTAAGGTCACTGGGAGCTTTGCCAATGGTTTTAATAAAAGCAGGTTTTTACCTTTCATGTTTAAGCTGATCTAATAACGATAGTTAATAGGGGTCAGTTATTGAACTGCATGGCTGGGAGAACTAATATTCCAGCCCGTGGAAGGCTTAATCTCCTAAACACCAAATATAATTTTCTTTAAATATAAATTGCTCTTTCAGTTTGAAGAAAGGATTTAGATGTTAATTACTGGCCTCAGTATTTTTCATAATTCACAAAGTGCCTGCAGCTGCAGCAAAATCTTTAGAAAAACAAGTACTCAAACAAAGGCACAAATTACTGCAGTTACTCCCCGCCAAGTTGTGTCCCACATCTGGAGACCGCTTTTGGGTAAATATGTTTGTGTGGTTGGACGTTTGCAACAAAAAGAACAGCAGCAATATTTATTGCAAATAGCAATCTCTTGCAATATATAAAAGACAATAGAGACTTTCAAGAAGATTAGGACAAGAATATTCTATACACAGGGCCATGTGGGAAAATTTCAAATTTTTTGTAACAATTTTGGTCAATTTTTGAAAATAAAAATTTGCCCACTATATTCAAATGTTTTATGTTGTTTTGCTAGTGAACTAGAAGATTAAGGCCTGTCAATACTTGAAGGTGGCTTATAAGAAAGACAGAGACAGACTTTTTAGCAGGGCCTGCACCAATGTAATAGTTTTAAATCAAAAGAGGAGAAGTTTAGACTAGGTATTAGGAAGAGGTTTTTTATGCTGAGGGTGGTGAAACACCGGCACAGGTTGCCCAGAGAGGTGGTGGATGCCCCATTTTGGTGGATGCCAGAATGAATTGAACAGGCAGATATTGGACAAGAAGCAAATAATAAGAGAAAAATAGTGTGATGGGGATTCTCAAAACCTCTTGTTCAAACAGGGAAAATTACTGAAGCAGAAACAAAGGATAAAAATCTCCCAGCCAAATTTGCTAATGAGTTAATTGAGAAATACACAGGAAACAAATCACTCTTTTTAATCAAACATCATTTGCAGAAAAAACAAAATTGCGTTTAACTGAGAAGTGCCAGACAACCAGGTGAACTAGAAGATAAATTTGAGATAATTGCAAAGATAACTGCAAATTCACGGAATAGAAAACAGATTTGAGGTCTAGTAGGTTTATTGGATGTTCTGAAACATAGAAGAGTTGGCTCTACAAATTAGTATGTCAAGGTGGGGTAAATGAAGACTAAGACTAGTAAATTTTTATCAATTAGATTTAAAATTTCATGTATTTTACTTTTATAGAGATCCTGTTTTCGAAACCAAAGAGAAATATTTGTTGCAACAGAAATTACGCCCATAGTCCCTGCCATTCTTTAGAAAGGTTGCATCTTCTAGGTGTCAAATACTGATATTGTAACTTTAATGCTATATTTTACTTACAAAACAAAACTTCATTTAAAAAACCAAAATATAAATTCATGTTTTATACTGGAGAAATATCAGCTCGTTGGGAAATTAAAAAACAAACAAATAAACAAACAAAACCCCACCAACAATCAACCCCCAGGTTTTGGGGGGGATACTGAAGAAAATAAAACTCAAACATACTTTGAAAAGGATGTTTTTGACTCATTTCCTTGAGACAAAGAAACTTCAGAACCTCTCCTGTTTTGTAGTTCATAACCTCAGAACCTCCCCTGATACACACTTTCAGATCAGAAACAGTGAAACTGTTTTTAATGTTTTAATCTGGAATTCAATGAAACAAAAGAATCAAAGGCAATGAAAAAGAATAGGTTTTCCAAAAACCTAAATTGAAAGTGGTTACCCAGGCAAGATATTTAATTAACTTCTTTTATTAAGTAAATCTACTTAATAAAGTAAACCGGTCACAGCTATTGCATGTCATTCCAGCAGGTGAGCTGGGTACTGTGGCACGAAGCCAACACAAACCAGAAAAGTTGGTCTCTACATCTGCCACAGGGCTGACTGTTGCGATAGCCCCTTCTGTCTGTCCCTGGACAGCAACACAGCCAGACCTTGTTAAGACTGCTACAAACCAGTCTTACTAATTGGGATGTTTTCAGGAGCTCTGTGAATAGATATTTTTGATAGCAGTATCAAATGTGGTGCTAATAAAGGCTAGAGGGAATGGCAGGAAGATGTGCCAGGGGAGGTTTAGATTGGATATTAGGAAGAGGTTCTTCACCCAGAGGGTGGTAGAGCACTGGAACAGCTGCCCAGGGAAGCAGTCATGGCATCTAGTCTGCCAGCATTCAAGAAGCATTTGGACAACGTCCTCAGTGACACAGGGTGAATGTTGGAATTGTCCTATGTAGAGATAAGAGTTGGACTTGATGATTCTTTTGGATCCCTTCTATGATTCTTAGTAGTTACATGTTTTATTTATGGCTAATGAGAGTTGGGTTGGTTCAAAGGCTTTTTGGGTGTCAATCTATTTTTTATCAGTATCTGCTGCTCATTCCCTGAGACTAAAACACCTAAAACACCTGATGAGAATTGATCTTATGCCCTTGAAAAGCAATATACTTTCAGCTGTAGGTCAGTCAAATTATTGTTTCTGAATTTGAATTAGTAACTAATATTTCGGAATTATGTGTAAAATTAAAAGTATTACCAATCTAACATTAGTTACCACCATTAAAAACGAGCTATACTCATTGATGTACCTGGTATTTGACACAGAGCTGTAGTTATGGTACAAATTCGGGTTGTGGAACAGATGTAGGGAAGAGGTGGTAAATTCCACAAGAATTACATTCTTTCAAGGCAAGGACAGAATTCAATGCAGAGTATAGTCAGGCATCTGGAATGAGGTTCAGGTTGGCCGTCCAGCCCCCAGTGCTGGACAGAAGGAACAGAATTTCTCAGTTTTTGGTATTGTTTCCTCCTGACCAGAGTAGCTAGAGCAAATGGGAACAACACACCTCCAGCACAAGCCTTGGATGCAAGAACAGCTCCTCATAACAAGAACATTACGTTTCTTTTTCCACTACTTGAATTGTGGCTGAAGTAAACTATTCTTGAAAGGCTGTTGAAGAAATAGTGGACAACAGATGTTTGGGTTAAGCTTCCAACTTACCTAGGCTTACATAAATTCTTGGCATTTATGTTTGGCCCTACACACAATGCCTAAATTGTTTTTTCTGACCTTTATTTGCACAATTCTCCTCAACGTATAAAGGACAAGGACAGGACAGAATTAGAACTAGCAGATGCCACGCTTAAGGAAAGTTAATTCTTTTTGAGTGTTGTGTTTTATTTGCACCAGCCATAACAATACTAATAAAAATATGCATTTTTATAATTATATCCAGAACATCCTACACAGAGATGCTCAGATTTAGGGCAATGCTGATATCAAAGGTAAAACACAGAGAAACTCTCCAAAATTCTCCTTTTTATAAAATAACCCAGATCATTACTTTTTAAACTTAAAAATCTTACCATACTTATTAAAATATGGATTGCAGCCTCTGCAGTGAAAAAATAGATCCAAACCTACTCAGTAGTCAGGAAAAAATATTCCTACCTATCACCCAAATATGCATGACAAGAATACAGTTGCACTGAAACCTCACACACCACTCAATTTGAAAGGTAACTGAAAGAAACAGCCATGGTTTGTCTAACAGATGTAGGGGTCTGGTGTTCATGAATTCGGAAAGACTAACACTACCATTTCTACTAGTTCAAATTTGTGACAATTAAAAATGACACCCAAATGTCATAATTGGGCAAGGCTGACAAACAGCACACTGAGAATTGTCATTATTAATCAACCTGTCACTCTCTTTACACCTCTCTCCACTTCTGTCATTATATATGATTATATCCCTGATATACAAACCATTTCTGACTAGTATATGCAACAACCTAGCATGAAACTTTTCCACGATTCTCCTAAATCACAGTAAAAATAGCTGTGTTGCATTTGATTTAGGCACTTAATTGCATAATGTAATATTCATTTTGGCTGTTATCCATATTTATAATAGAGTCATTGATTATTATAGCATATTTAAGATGAAAAATTATCAGAAAGATGGCAAAGCTTTTTCCAAATTCCCCCATTGTAAGACTCTTTCTCCACTTTGTCAAATTCTAACAAGATCAGCTGTGATTTTCTATGCTGAGCCCCTTTCTGAAACAGAATTAGATTTGTGTGTGTATACATTTTCCTTATAAAAGGTAATATTATAATTCTGACACAATAATACTCTAGCAGATCTGTGATTTACATGATTTCTTGCCCAGAGAAGTGGTGGATGCCACATCCCTGGAGGTGTTCAAGGCAAGGTTGAAAGAGGCTTTGAGCAACCTGATCCAGTGGGAGGTGTTCCTGCCCATGGCAGGGAGGTGGAACTCAGTGATCTTCAAGGTCCCTTCCAACACAAACCATTCTATGATTCCATGTCAGGGTGACTAGGCTATGTCACTATGTTGTGTAACAGTCTTGGTAACCAACAGGGAGGCAGGAAATCTTTAAAAGGCTGAGCCACTGGAATGGATTCAACAGAAGAAAAACCAAAAGGCAGACAAGAAAAATCCAGTTGAAATTTCTTAATATTTAAAAACAAGTCACAGATAATTTATCACTAAAAAGGAAAGGTTTACTTAGAAACAAAAGCTGGCTCTAAACCACTCCTAGTGCTGTAAAAATAGAATATCTCCTCCAACTGGTTGGCTTTTTGTAAAAACCAAACCCAATTGTTCTTTATTGCTGTGACTACAAAGGCCAGACTTCAGTCACATTGGGTATCCCTGTGTGATTATTCAGAGCTCTCCACAAGTTTCATGCAATTAAAAACATCAATACTGACACACATTAATGACAAAAAGTTAATACAAAACCTAATTGAGACCATCTCCCTCACAGGCCTTTTCACATCATCAATAGCACAGAAAACAGCCATTAATATATAATTAAATTTCTGGGACGCATGGGCTATCGAAACCAGGTAGCTGGAACCTTTCTTCACACTTTTTAACCTCTCATTACCTCTTGAGCCCAAAATAGCTGTTGCACCAGGCAAGACTACATTACTGCCTTTCTCTACAAAAGCAAACTGGCCTGGCACCAAGTACTGATTCTGCCAGCAACAAAAGCCAGCTCAGTGAAGCAAGCTGCATTTTCTAAGGTTTACCCATCGGGGAGATAAGCAAACAACAGATTATTAACTAGTTTTTCTGGGGTTCAGGTATGTAAATATTTTGCTACCAGCAGATATCAGTTACTCGGAATTACAAGGCTCTGAACAATTTATTGTACAATATGACCATATTCCTCTCATTGAAGCAAACTGGCTTCATTAACAAAAGAAAAAAAAAAGCAATTTTAATGCCTTCTGAATTTTTTCGCCATACTGTATCAATTTAAAAGGATTCAAAGCAAAATACACTAGTCTGGGGTTGAGAGACATGCTTCCACAATGTTTTAGGGAGAGCATTAAGATTTTAGAGAAAGGTCTTTGTCTGCAGGACTGCATCACTGTTATATAAAAAGGAAATGAGATGCAAATTTTCCAGTTTGGGACATGCATTTTGAGCGACCACAAGTTTCTGAAGCACTTATCAGACTGAGTATCCCTCACTTGCCATGGGGCGTTTTTAGTGCTTTTGAATAATCAGTAGGGAGCTGCTCATGCCAGCCACTAATAAGAATAAAGCTGAAGTGTGCTATTGAAGGAAGGCATCCAGTTTATCTCTGAACCCACATAAATACCCCTTATTTAACTTTCTTTTCCCTTGACATTTACAGAATCCTTGGGGTGGGGTGGGGTTGTTTTTTCTTTCAAAGTTCAAATTTATTTGGCTTCTCTGGGGGTCATAATCTGGAATAACACTCAATATGGCAAATTACCCAACTCCTCTGCATCAGGGACAGACCCTTTGTCATTCAATTTAAGGCATAAATTTGAAGTTGGTTTCCAAGAAGAATCTTAACCACAAATACTGGTTAGATTGGAATCTATCATTTTTTGAGGTGAATTTTCATTCAGGATGAACTATTCCAGATGTTTTACCAAAACAGAAATATTTCCAGTGGGAAAGGAGGAGGAAAGAAGGGGTAAAAAGTATTTGAATGGATTGTTAATTTTCCAGTGTAAAAAATATTTTGTTAAAGAATTTTCAGCCTTTGAGTTTTGCGTCTTTCTCACTTATAGGTAAAAGCTGAGAGTATTGGTTCTATAATCATATATGAATTAGACTGCAAAATTTTCTAAAGCAACAACAACTAAAATTATTTGGTCATAAATTCATAGGGAAAGGAAAAAATAAACTATTAGGGCTCAAGTCCTTAAACAACTGAACCAAAGGGATTTTTTTCAGGAATTTGTCAGACACAAAAATACCATTTCACAATGGGAACTGCAACTGAACTAAGCTGCAGTATTACAAATACATTACAAAACCTGTTTAAAGGGCTCAGCAGCCATGTAAGAGGACCAAACATTTTTTTTCCTAAAGTATCCTCTCATATGACAATAAAGCAAGAGGCAAATGTTTTGAGAGATGGGTTGTCCACCTCATGAAGATGAGATGTGGGCAGAGATAACAATTGTTTGAAAAGCTGCTGCTGCAAAAAAAGAAAGGGATTAGTCAGCTCCCTTCCTTCATAATTACAACAAAAACTGATGCTCAATGTATTTTGATGAAGCATTGCATTACACATCAGGAAATAAATCCCCAAACTTTCTAACAAGAAAAATGACGAAGTACTGGAATAGGTTGCCAGGGGCAACTGAAAAATCCATTCCATTGGAGTATTCAGAGACCGTGCAGGCAAAACCAAAAATGACAGGTTTAGCTGCATTGGAAGGAAACAGACCCAATGCAGAATTTTTTCAGCATTCTGATTTTAAAAATTTCCATCTTTCACCAAATGAAGAATTTTTTATGTTCCCAGGTTCATAAGAAATAAAAATTTCAGCTTTTCAGACAGCTCCAGCAATCATGAAATATTCTTATCAGTTAAAATTACAGCTTATTTATCTACAGACAAAAAGTCCTTTTGCTTTTTAACATGGCCTTTGCATTCTCCCTCAATGCCATTGCTTGTATTTAAAGAGCAAGCAGAAGCAGAGAGATTTATCTGTAGCCACCGGCAGCTGTGTGCTGCCTTCTTTTCAAATGAACCACTCATTTATACCGTTTATTTAATTTGTTTAAAAATCATAATTTTTCATATGAATATCTTTATGGACATAAGAGCCGCCATTCAAAAATACAAGTGTTACAGTAAGTTTAGATCTTGAAGATAAATACATTTCAAATGTAGTGCTTCAGGTTGCAAACTGACTATGGACAAAAAAAAAAACCAACAACTTTTGTAATGATTTGCACTCTGGAATTGTACTTTGTAAATCAGTGATTTCTGTACCATCAAAAAGCAGATCATCACTGGAGTATTTTTGCCCTTAACAGTCAAGTTCAAAGTTTCTCTCAAGTCTATATTACTTTTCAGATCTCAAACTCCATTACTTCAACAACAAAATAATGCTTGTGAGAAGAAATATAGCAGGACCAACGCTTGGAATTTGTTACTGGAGTTTAAAATTACAATTTTTCAGCACCTAGATTGAAGTGCAAAATTTTGACTTAAGTGTAACTTCAGCTAGAGACTTAACACAAAAGTATAAAGTCTTTGGAGAAAAAAAAGGCAAAATATATTTAAAAAAAGCTTTAATCTCTGCAGCTAAAGACAAAGAGGTGTGAAAGGATGAAACTGAGATGCAGTAACAACTTGAATGAGGAAGAGTAAGAAATAAGTATGTGGCTTATATTCTTCAGAAGAACTCAGGAAAGCCACTGGTTTCCAGATATTTCAGTAACTCCTTGGAAGGCACCCGGCTGCTCAAAAGCTAAAACCAAAGAGAGCAAAATGTGATTCTAAAATCAAATGATTTTGTTGCATTCAGTGATCAGTCAAGGAAACGGAGTTGCTCTGACAATTTTATGTGTATATTCAATGATTGTTTTGCACATGGGAAAGGAAAAAAAAACACAGAAGCCACACACAGAGTATGTTCCCTTTTCTGGATACTCTCTTGTGTTTGCCCAAACTGGTTTTGATTATTGCAGTGATACAGATGTCACAGCTTCCCCAGGCACCCTGGGCTTTATGGCAGCTACAGACAAATATGCCTGGCACTACAAGTTTTTATATGCAACTCTGCCAACTTCTGACTTCCAATTTAATTTAATTCTTGACCTGCGTATTATCTCTGGAGGAAAACCTTCCAAATTATTTTGGCAACTGGTGTCCTGAGGACTATTCTGGCATACCCAAATCGTCACTATCAGCCCTCAAAGAGGAAGTCAACCAGCCTCTCCAGACAATAACATTCCTGTCATCAGCCAGTACTTTTACAAAAAATCAGGTGTACCACTAAAAAAAGAAAAAAAAGATGCCTGAGAAGGTATGACTCACGCAGCCCTTGTAATATCAAGATGTACAAGTGTAATTGGAATTAGAATTTACACCATACTGCTACTCTGACACAAATATTAACTGCCAAAAACCAGCAGCAATCCTCCCAGGCAAACTGGGGATAAACTGGGTCTACTCCTCCTTAACCTTTCACATTGGGTCAAATTTCAATGGAGAATGGAAATGCAAAGAGCAAACACAGTGTCCCCTCAGACATTTAAAGGGCAAGGCTAGAGCGAGAAGATTTTAAGTGAGCCCTTCTAGCTTTTAAAATATTTTTTATGTTCATTTTTATACTAATTTTCATGTCTTGTTGCTAGGAATATGAGTTGGCAATATAGTGACATTTTTATCAATGCGAAAGGTAGAGTGAACTGTATTACAGAATAATCTACTAAGACTGTGGTTTTCTGGACATGTGTGAATGTCAATTACAATCACTTTAATTGCTCTAAAAAAGATGACAATTGATTATGTTCCCCTGCTTCATTGCTTCTCCATCAATAAATGTCCAGGTAAGCAGCCAACTTCTGACTACAGAAACATTAGTTATGTGGGCAGAAACATATATTTATGTGTTATTGCTTTGCCAGGTGATACTGGTAACAATAACAAATGGTTCAATTAATTAAAGGTCTCTTCAAAACATGCAGCTCAGGTTCACAACTGCATACAGAGTTCATGTGACTACTGAGCACCCTCTATGCAATACCAAGTAGGCAGAGGGGAACAGCCAGTGTGGAAGAAATCAGAACAACTTGACTAAAGGTATTATTAAAGGTTAGGAGACTACTCTGACAAAATATTTGTCTGCATCAGCAGTTAATTAATGCAACTTTAGTTTCACTCCAAGGACGAGCATCCTTCTATTACTCTGTGGTTGTTCTGCCTGTTGGCAGTTAGGTATCAACTGGTAAAACTGGCTCTGGACACCCCTGACAATTTCTCCACCCTCCCACCCTACCACACATACCCAGCTTCATCCACCATTGTCTGTCACTTCAGGCAAATGTGTTTAATTACTTTGTGACAGCCTTTGTCATTGAGACCTGTCCATACATTCCCTTTCCACACTAAGTCTTCCCAATAGCACAGGATATTAAGGGACACCTCCATACCACAAAGAGTGTCTGATGCAGAGTGCTTGTTACAGCAGATGTAATCCATGGCACAAAGACCTTTTCGTCTCCTGCTCAATCATTTTTTAGTTGAGGTCAATTACGTAGCTAACCTTGAATTTGTGTACTATTCTCTAAGAGACCTGAAAGAACCCTGGATTGATGTCTTACCTGGTGGTGTGCTTCTCCATGGGCCTGTGCAAATCTCATAAAGTTAAACAAGACCAAGTGCAAGGTCCTGCACCTGGGCCAGAGCAATCCCAAGCAAAAAACTACAGGCTGGGTGGAGAATGGATTGACAGTAGCCCTAAAGAGAAGGACTTGGGGTGTTGGTGCATAAGAAGCTCTACATGAGCTGGCAGCGTGCGTGTGTAGCCCAGAAAGCCAAGCATATCCTGGGCTGCATCAAAGAAGTGTGACCAGCAGGGTGAGGGTGGGAATTCTGCCCCTCTGCTCTCATGAGACCTCACCTGGAGCTCTGCGGCCAGTTCTGGAGTCCTTAGCACAAGAAGGACATGAATCTGTTGGAGCGAGTCCAGAGGAGGCAACAAAGATGATCCGAGGGCTGGAGCACCTGCCATACCTGGACAGGCTGGGAGAGTTGGGATTGTTCAGCCTGGAAAAGAGAAGGTTCTGGGGACACCCTAGAGCAGCCTTCCAGTACTGAAAGGGGGCTACAGCAAAGTTGGGGAAAGGCTCTTTATCACAGAGTGCATGGACAGAATGAGGAGGAATGGTTTTAAGCTGAAAGAGGGGAGATTGAGCCAAGATCTTAGGGAGAAATATTTTCCTGTGAGGAGGAAAAGGGGGAGTTTTCCAGGGAGAGGCCCTGGCACAGGTTGCCCAAAGAGTCATGGATGCTCCATCCCTGGATTTGTTCAAGGCCAAGTTGATCCAGTGGGAGGTGTCCCTGCCCATGGCAGGGGGTTGGAACTGGATGATCCTTAAGGTCCCTTCCAACTCAAACCATTCTATTATTCTACAATCACTACCCAACGGTCCCGAAGACCTATTTCTCCTAATGAACTGATGTCCACATGCAGTTAAAATTAAACACTTTTGTGGATTTTCTTCATGCTGTTCACTCGCAGGCTGAAAGAAAAAGCTCCTGACACTCTACCTCAGTCCATGGCACTCAGGTATATGTAGTTCATGGTACTATGCTGCATTAAATGTGGAAAGTTAAGGGTAAAAAAAATTGTCTGTTGTGGTTCAAATTTACAGGGAAAAAAACAAAGTATGATTTTGCCTACACTCAGTCTAAGGAAATGTTTTATAAGCTCTTGAGTATGAGCTGCAGTTCTGCTTCATTTTGAATTATGAGTCTGGTAAACCCCTAGTACCTTTAGCAAACTCAGAATTATATATGTAATTAAATCAAACATTAACATAAAAGGACCAAAGAACTCGTATCTCATTCTTACATGATCATCCCTAGCCAATAACACCAGAATAGAAGTTCTGTGTTCTGCAGAGGATAACAGAGGCAGAACATCTAATGGCTATTTAACTGGTGCAATCTTTTGGAGTAGATGTGATATAATCACATTTTTAGTTTTCTAGTAAAAAATTAATACATATTTGAGCTATTCTGTATTTACATTGTTATTTATTATTTCTTCCTCTTTCTTTGGGAATTTTGTGCCAATCAAACAGGATTAATACCATACACTTCCATTCACACTGCTGTAATATAAAATATGAAACACTAGTCTTATAGATGCAAATGAATTTGACAAATATTCAGAGCAGCTGAACATAGCTTGACACAGAGGTAGTAGCACTTTCAATTTTTTTTAAGCTCCTGCCACAAATATTTTATTCAAGAGCCTTCAAAAGCCCACAAAAGCCTTCCTGACTTACTCTTCGGCAACCTGTGGGAACATAAACACCTCGTTCTTTTTCCCAGTGACACTGAAGTATTTATAGTCACCAACTTTTGTGAAGCTGACTGTATTAATTTCCTAAAAGAACCCTGTGTATACCAAACATAAACATACAAGAGGTGTGAGTGCAATGAAATGAGTAAATTGCACTATGGAGACTCAGGGTGATTAGAAAATAGCAGTGTTCCCCCAGAAACATTTATGCAATTTAGTGCATTTTTACTCAGTCCAACAGCTTGCATTTTGTTTTTTTGTCTTGAGAACTATTTCAGGAATCCCCAGGAAGGGTCCTATCTCTGGCACCAGTTTCTGATCTGCAGAGGCACATCTGAGGATGCAGAGGTTCAGGAATTATCCCAACCTACCCTTCTGCTAGGAGAAACCAATAAACGTCTTCCTTCCCAAATAACCTCGTACATGAATATGTGCTCCCCAACACCTTTTTCTAATTTTTTTTCCCCCTCTGATGCCAGAATTACTGCCCTGCCCTTGGTTTCCCACTCTCAGATAAACAGCCTATAAAATTGCTGCAAGAAAACAAGTGTTGCTTCTCACACAGCCACAAGACAGACTTCCTTTACTGAACATATTCTCTGCACAGCATCCACGCCAGCCTCAGAAAGAGATAGATGATAATGTAATCGCCGAAATGCTGAGAAGTTCCTCTGGGCATAGGCTGAAAGCGGGCAGGAATGGGGAGGCTCTGAAATCAGGAGGTGCATCACACATTAAAAAGTAACTTTCCGGCAGCGCGTTGCACCAGGCTGAGAAGAGGAGCACGCAGCCGCGTGTTATAGTCCTGCCTCGTCTCTCTCCTCTCTCCTTTGGTCCCTTCTCTCTGGCTTGCTCTCCCACCTCCTCTTGCCAGGCGCTGCCTTCCCCGCTCCCCCCGCCGCAGGCTGTAGAATGGGACACGCTTGCTCCCCAGCCAGCCGGCAGCTGTCACACAGCGGAGGCAGCCAGCAGCCGGTGCGAAGAGTGAGCCTACTCTGTCATTTAGGATGACTCACTGGAATCTGGCATTAATTTCTCTTTTTCTGGTAGTGGACGGAGAACAACCAAAAAGCAACACTGGACTAGACCAAGGTAAGAGATTTAAAAGTCTTTTTTTTTTTTACGCTAAAGCCGCCTGATACTTTGAAGCTGTGTGTAAAAGCTGGCACTGGAACTAATTTGGTGGGTGTTTGAACACCTGGCATTGCATGCCACCAGTGTGCCTTCCTGGTGTTAACCCTGCGCATGCCACCCAGCCATGCCCAGGGAAGAGACAGCAGGTCAAAATGTAGCCTGGTGACTGCATTCTATCCCCTTAAATCAACTTTGACAGCAGCACTACCACCTGCTCCTGTGACTACAATAAGCTTCACAATATTGTTAAATGATCAGCTTTTGTGCTCTGCCACAGGGAATATAGCTTATCATGGACTCCATACAGATTCATTCCCACGGCAGTTGTTTCATCACTTTTATGACTTGAAATTCCACAGTCCACAGAAACGGTTCCCCTCCCTCTGAGGGCTTCTTGTGGGATCTTATAGATACAATTCACTTGCAGGCTTTTTAAAAGTAGAGCTTATTGAAACCATGAGAAGCAGTCTGCTGAAGCACAGGCAGCGCTGCACTATGTATTCTGTCTCCATTCCTCTCCGTGTTTTTTCTGCTATAAATCAAAAATTCAGTATTGCAGGAGGGGTTTTGCAAGGACAGTACATGTATCTGGTGCAGCAGCTTAAAGTAGAGGGAGAAGGTGCTTCTCCTAATTCTTAATTCCTGGCAAAACTCCTTTCTTCCATTTTCTGAGGAGGTACAGTATTTCAAGGAGAGTTATCTGAGCAGGTTTCTGCTGGGACTGATCAATAGTTTCTGGTTGTGATTTTAATCAAATGATTTCACTGAATATCTACAGCTTCATTTCTGTCAGTCTAATGCTTTTTACCAAACAGCTTACTTCAGAGGGCAACACCTTTAAAATTAACCCAGTATCATGCTTTTCTGAATCTATAAACAGAACATCAGACTAGCTATTGCACCTTATAGAACTGCACAATCTTACCTTTGAATCTTTAACTGCAGTGGAGATATTAGGTTTGGTTTATATGTTCTGTGTACTGTGGAAAGTGTTGCAATTGTAACTGGATGCTTCTTATGTTATATAGTATTTTTCTGCAATATCTTACATATTCTATTTGTTCTGACCTGTTGTGTACTGGCAATCGGTTTATTAAGAGTTGACTTTTAAACTCACAAGAACCTCCCCAACACTATTGCTATGAATAAGATCTCTATTTGAAAATGATGACCTGTCCCACATTGACCACATCTACAAAGATGACCAAAGAGATATCAGTAGCTGACACTTAACAGCTCTTCCAGATAGTTACCAAGACCCACACTCTGTTGACCCTGTATGATTATTTTCTGAAATGAATTCAAAGCTCATAGAATCATTTAGGTTGGAAAAGACTTTTAAGATCATTGAGTCCAACCTAAGATGGCAGTAACAGACAAACCCTTTAGTTACTGCCCCTCTGTGCAATGTTTTAAATAGAGCAGGAGAAAACAGATTCTGATTTCAGAGAACTTAAAGGACTGTGGTATGGATCTTCAGGAAGAGGTAGGACAATGGCTTGCTATGTCAGCACAGATTCTACCTCATTTCCATTGGAATATTCTACCTTTTTCCACTTGATAAAAGTGGAAAGTGCTTACCAGCATTACACGTTAAGATGATTTCTAATCATTTATACAATTTCAGTGGTTTCAATAAAATCTTTTTTTTAATTTACTTTTTTTCTTAGCATTTATATACGGTGTTAGAGTACAAAGGTATCAGATTATTTCCAGGGAAAGTAACCCTGAAATGCAATTCAGACAACAGATCATCATGATTCTGTCTTTAAGCATTTGATAATAGTCATGCTACTTATTTTTAAATTATTGTATGCAAGCTTATAGTCACTTGCTGCTGTAGTACATGTCGCAGTCTCTGGAGTCTGAACAGCTATTTTTGAGCCTGTCTGGCTAATGTCCAGAATACAAAATGATCCTGTTCACAAGTTGTGTTTTTCTGTTTTATTTTCCTCTCTTCAGAGACATCAGTATAATATCAGTTTTCATCAGTGTGGCTCTTTTCAGGTGGAATCTTCATCCATTTAAATGCAAACAATCCACTGTGATAACAGTTTATTGTAACTTGGCAACAAGAGCTAAAAAAAACGAGTTACATCCATCACGCATGCAAATCTTGTATTATGCTGCCCCATACTCAGCAAATTAAACCCTGGAGATAAATGACATTCTAAACTTGTGGACCAGTCAGTTTAATATCATTAGCTGGGATCGACAGTTGTCCTAATTACAGAAGTCAAAGACTGCAGGAAACAGCTGCAAAGTCAGCACATGTGCAAGGATATGTTTGTAAAGCAGAAACACATGCTTTAATTTGAGGTTTCTTTGTTGCAACATGGATTATTAAGGAAAAGTATGGCATTTAATATCACTACTAAAAATATGGTCTGGCTACAATCCAGGTGATAAGACTTGTACAGGTTTATCACTGGCCTTTCTGTGAAGCTTCATTTCTGGTGTACTATTTCCACTAAAATAAAAAAACAAGCCCTTCCAATGCTGTTTGGCTATTATCAGTCAGGCTCCCGGGTCACTCATTTAGTGAACTGGGAAGACAGCAATAGGGAAAAAAGTCACACTGCTAGAGAGCAGCTAGCACAGCGCTACCTGTTGTCCTACCTATTTGACTCTTCAAACAGAGAAACCACTACTAATGTAACTACATGTTCAAGGAGCATGAGAAGACACATAGCTGCTGCACTGGGATGAGCAGGAAACATCCTTAAGACACCGAGCTGCTCAACTTTAGAGCTCTGATTGAGAAAGTTAAAGCAGCCACAAACCAGCTAACTGGAGTCAGGCAGCTGCTTTGATGGGTGGTTGGAGATCCCCTCAGCTCTTGAGTTTCATGTCCCTCTTGCAAGTTCACCTCCACAAAATGAACTCAGGAGAGGCTGTGGTTAGTTAAGTGGATTTGGTCTTATAACTACTTTCATTCAGAAAAGATGAAGATTCAGCCAAGGTCTTCAGCTGAAAAACTCAGTTTAAATACCAGTCATTTCATTTCAGTTCTCACTTATTCCTGTAGATGTCATGTGAAAGTAAAAACCTATCCAAAGATGAAGAGTTCTAAACAAATCAACAAGGTTTTACACATGAGGAACATATCAGCTCTTGATAACAGCCTCTAGAAAGGCATCACATTCGTCTCAGCTACTCATAGACATACAAAGATGGGTTAGAATTCATCCTCTGTTTCAACAAGCACCCTTGGCCACTTTCATAGTTCACTATTACTGTAATTCAGGCAGCTGCAGCTCTATTCATTGCACACTGAACAGAATCAAGATTACCTCCTGATTGCGTAGTATCTTGTTAAAAGGTAAACAAAGTGCCTAAAGGTAACATTTTGTATAGTTCTGTTAAGCACGATTAAAATGGTATTTTAGGTTGTGCTGTACACAGGCACCAGTTTTAGAACACGAGATATCTTGTACACTTGTTATATTACTTTCCAGAAACATTTTGTAACATAGACTGACCAACTAAGATCAATCCTTATCTTAGTTTCAGATCAAGGATTTTCAGAGGAATGAAAGTAAGGCATGTGTGTTATGCAAAACAGGCATCCAACCCTTATGGTTAGACATTACCCTTTTATGAGAACATTCTTCTTTCCTCAGAGCAAAGAAGTCTTGGTTTCAAACATCCTGCAAATCGGGGATGAATCAATCTGTTGGAGAGGTTCTATTGCTTTCTTTGCCTTCAATTTTTATATTCCTCGAAAAACTGGACCACACTCTTGTAGCATATTCGGTTCAGTAGAATTTCAACCTTTGACCACCTAAACCAGTGAAGAGTACAACCAATGGAACCATAAAGGAGTGTGTGAGAAATGTGTAGTGTATCTCAAGATACATGAGTGAAAGTAGGCAAGAACCTAATACAAGTGCAAGGTAACATATCCACTTCAATCAGAACTGAGCTTTATCAGACTCTTTAAAACAATGTCAGCAATTTTCAGTTTCTGTTTAATTATTCTATTAGGACTAAATACTTCTTTATTAAAACCTGTATTATTTATTTATTTCAAACAGTGCTTTCAGTATTTTCTCCCAGATAAAACACAGGTGGTGCAGTTTCCAAGGCACCATTTTAGTTCTTACTTGCTCAAGCAAAATAAAAACAATACTGTGTTCCCCACAAAGTAGCTCTTCTCATACGTTTGAGATTTGTAATATAATTTAGACTTGTAAAAACTGTTGCGTTTCAACAAATGGATCAAGAGAAAAATACTTATTTTCTTCTCAATAATTTCAATAACGTGAAAAGTCTTTTCACTCAGTATCAGCTTTCCTGTCTGTTTTCCTTTGATTGTAATTCAAATTTCCAAAATGATGAGGAAACTAAGTATGCTAGGCATGTATTCTCTTTAGGTTTTGAGGCAATTTCATTATGGAGTTATGGGCTAGTTTAGGAACGCCAAGTTAAAGAAAAACTGTGTGGATAAACAAACAAGAGTTCAAAGAGAAACACTTCTCAGAGCAAAGAGTACATTTTCAAGAGGAGTTCCAGCCGGTGATGCATTTGAAATTGGTCTTACATATAACCTGAATTTTTGGCTATACTCAACAAGCTGTATGTAGTTTTTCCTTTCTATTTCTGCTTATGCCTTTCCCAGCCCTGTCACATTAACAGTGTGTGTTTGAGAAAAATGTTCTTATGCCTGAGGACACCAGTAATGTTGGGACACATCTAGAAAAACACGTATCATCTAAGTGATTTGTAGGTTACACAGAGGACAATATCATGATCCACAGGGTGAAGCAACCAGAGCCAAAGCCACCCAGGAGCAGGTTTTACTAATAAAATTACTGACGTTGTTGATTTACAGGGAAGCTTGAGGCCTGTAGACTCAAACTACTTGAAACCATCTAGCAAAGGATGACTTTTTCAGGCTGCACAGATGCTGGAATTTTACAGGATAAGACCAATGCATCAACACGTACAAGGGCACAAATGACGTGTAGTGAGAACAGTAAATGAGATCCATAACACTCTGTTATGGACTTCTTTCTATTGTCTACAATGAGATCACTCAAGTTTTTTCTAGGTCCTAAACATTATAAACCCTGTCATGAAATTTAAAAAGATAAAACACTCAAAAATTGTATGAACCTGTGGCACAAGTGCATGTATGATACCATAAGAGTTCCAGATTCTAAAGAGGGAAAAAAAACACCCACAAAACAAGCATACAACTGCAGCTTTCCAAATCACACCTACTCATCTTTGAGGCAAGGTTGTAGGCAGAAATATTAACAATAAATTTAAATAGGTATCCTCACATAAGTAGGACACAGAAGCTTTGAGCAGACAAGCCTTTCTTCTGTTCCTAAAGCACCTACGAACTCTGCCTTGCTTACAATCACATCCTCACAACTTTCCCACAAACACCTATATCCTGTCTACTATTCTGAACATACAGTAAACTAGAAATTATTCCATAAAATTCCAGGAAACCCCTCAGGTCATAAAACACATAAGATCCTGCCATGCCAGGACACAGCTCAGGCTTCCTTGGGGACACCAGTGCAGTGGTGTGCAGCAGAGTGATGCCATATGCTGCCAGGAGACCCCAAGAACCATGCATACACCACCTACTGCCCTTGGAGGCCAGGAAAGAACAGAACAGAACTGGGAACTGTCAAAAATATTAGGCTAAAAAAAGACAACCTCTGTATTACCAGGAAACGCAGAAAGTATGTACTACTTTATCGTTGTTAACTTCCTAACAGCTGGTACCTGATTTGAAAGAGAATTAAATAATACAGAAAAAGCCTTGCACTTCTAAGACACCTGAATAATTCTACACCTAGTTTCCTCAACAGGCAAAGGGAAGAAAGAGTTAATTAAAACTGTTATCTGTGGTCTGAAATACTAACCTGACATGTTTAATTTTTATGAAACATCTTTAATGATGCTATTTATACCTTCAAATTTTTCTTGCTAGTTTGCTCACTGCCCTCTGTTGCCCCTAATATTATTACACTTCCAGTATTAGTAATAAAACAATTGTCGAGCCTCTCTGCTGTTTAATGGGTTTGAAACCTCGGGAGTTGAAAATAATTAAGTTGGAAATTTGTGCTTGCAATGAAGTTTGATATTTGATGAAAATGAAAAAAAAAACCAAAACCAAAGATCCATAAATATTAAAGCCAAATGGGACTACTGAATAATCAAGTCTGACTTCCAGCATACCACAGTAACTCAGTCATTTCATCCAATTTTATCTGTTTCAAGCCCACTGTCTTGTGTAGGTAAGTCCTGAAATGGTAATTCAGACTTTAGGTGCAAGACCTTACAACCACTGATCTCATCAGAGTGGGGTCGTTCCCTTCTGTCCCTGCACATAACTCAAGCTCACCAAAAGCCTTGCAACGTATTTCCCCTGTCTAAATGTGGCAACTTAATCTCAAAATGTATTTTTCACAGAAAGCGAAACTTAAAAAATAAAGGCAAAGTGATTAGAGAACACGAGGTGGGATTCCACACAGATGACAAGCACTTCTAGCACTTGCTATTTAAAAAAAAATTATTAATAATTCCAGAAGTCTCATGAGAATTGCAGCATCATCACTCCATTAGCTCTTTTTTTTTTCTTTCTGAATAATGTGCTACTTCTTGAACACCTTGTTCCTAGATACTGTAATGAGGAAAGAGGAAAAACTGTTAGGTTTAACATTAATCGAAAGTTTATCAAGTGCTGCCTGTCAAAAGGTAAACGTGAATGTTAACTCTTTTTGCACTTTCTTGCAATGGGAGTGTATAAAGTTCTCTGGAGACAAACACATACATACTTCAAAGGATTTTAAAATGAAAGGATGGCTTTTATACAGCAGCAGAGAGGACCAGGAGAGACAAATATACCTGTGCATCATGATAGGATTTACTGACAGAGAAACTCCTCAGAGCCCTCAGCAATTCTCTGCGCTCCTGACTGCCACCAGAAAAATTTGTTTGCAGCATTGCTTCTGCTAATGAATAAAATAAATACAGTTGAGGGAGAAAGGAAGAGACAGAGTGTGTTGGAAATTGAAGGGAAGAAAAGAGAGGGAATGAAAAGGAAAAGAAAATGTATTTCATCTCGTATTTTACTCTCAACATTTCCCTCATTTATAATTTACTTAGGGAGGAACCAGCAAAGAAATAAGGATTAATATACAAATTAATACAAAATAAATAAAGAACAAATGCAAATGGAATGAAATAAAATGGCAAATAGAATGTGTAAGTGATGTTACAAATGCCATCTCCCCCAAACCCAGGATTGTCCTATGGTCCATACTCTGAGTGGGAACCAAAACATACGTCTCTAGATCCAAGCTTTCCAACAAGGCATCTGCACCTTCAGCTCACAATCCTTGTGCAATGGAAGCAGGGGTAGTGCCTCTTGGGGAAGTTGGTGTTGTTATAGAACAGACACCATAGCAGAAGATGGCTGTCACTATGAGATTAGTTTATAGTGCATTACAAAATCAATTCAACATTCTCACAGTCTTGTCAATCGTCGTTCTGAAGCACTGCAGGACAAATGGATTTTCTCTGTGACAGTGGGATAGGGAACACAAATTCTTAACCTTCTGGTGGACAGTTCAATATCCATAAAGTTGTCAAGACAGTAGAATCCATTCTGCCTTTCAGTGTCCTTCTGCCTTCAAGGGTGGGCATCCAGGAGTATTGTAGATGGTGAAGGTATGGGACAGTGAATTTTATGACACACAAAAGGAATAAAAGACCTAGGAACAACCAATGAAATACAAGAACATGCTGTGAACATCTTAAAAATATTGAAATCTGTAGTCTGCTGAAGAAATGAATAATGAAAAGAAGAAATGTGGGTGTTACTACATCACTACTACAAAAACTGAAAACTGTGGAACTAAGTAGGGATTTGACTTTCACTTGTCGTGACTCAGACACATGCTAAATCATGACCTTCTCCCAGAATACTTTAGATATGCCAGAGCCAGGGGGTAGGAAATCCTGTGATACTAACTGAGCATTTTAAGTAAGGGAAACCAGAAGAAAAATCAACAGAAAAATAACCCAATATGTATTATTTAATCTATCATCAACCTGTAATTGTTAAATAACAACATCATTTTAATCCACAGATCTTTAGTGCCAGCTCACAGTAAAAAATACCCCATTCATATACCACTTGTTAATACGTTTTGGCAGCCAGAAAATTGTTCCTCTACCTGAACTTAAGAAATGATTTATTTTCTGAGGTGAAAATGTAAATACAAAAAGACACAGCAGAAATAGCCCAGTCCTCCTCTGATAAATACAGCAATTAGTGGTACGTAGATTCCACTCTCATTCAGAAACCTACAATCACATACATTGCTGTGAGCTCTAAACTGCTTAGAGGGCAGGGCCTAATATGACTGAAAAGAAAGCTATTACGGCAGGACATATGGGACAAGCACAGAAGGGAAGAATGAACCAACTCTTCCGAATTGTAAATGATAGGAGAATTGTCCCAGGGAGTGGAAGAAGTGAGGAAAGAAAGTTTAAGGTTCCCCACCCTCAAATGTAGTCCTATGCCCTGTAAGCAGTATCTCAGCCTTTTGCAGTTTTCTGTGTAATTATATCTCATGTAAACGCAGTGCTTTCATCACCCACCTCTCACTTCTGATCATTGCTTAGGGTCCAACTCAAACCCACTAGCTCTTATTCAGACCTCTGTGAACACAAATAACTAAATGTCTCCAATAAGCTTGGTAGCAGCTGACTCCAGGGTTTTAAAGGTCAATCATTTATTTTTTAAAAAATCAATATATTTTTAACTAGCTGGCAAAAGTTTCCAGCCTAAAAATGTGCTTAAATGAACAGTTCCAATGGGGCTTTTTCTAAGCCACATGAATTTTAACAACGCTCACATTTGTCAGTTTTCAGATTGTCAGAAGGTCTTTTATAAAGGATGGGGGATTCTGAAGATTAATTCTGCTTCTTTCCAGGAAGCCATCACTTCATCATCCCCTATTCACAGCTTATCACAGGCAATGGATACTATTCAACAGTGACAACTCAGGTACATTAAACCAGGAAAAGGCTGTAGGCAATGGCTGAACAATGGCATTATGCTCTGTCAAAGAAAAGCAGGCATGGTGTTGTACTTGGCTTCCCTGAAAGGAGCACTTTCAGCTCACTCTGTTCTCCAGCTGTTGTTCTGAGAATCATCACTGTTAAAAAAAAAAAGAAGGGATTTTCTGTGATCCAAAAAAAAAATTGAAGAAAATCGCCCTATTTGTATAAATATTTGCGCAATAAATAATGATGTGAGTGAATGAAATAGCTTGCCTTTCCTAGAAACCATTTGCTTAGTTAGCTATGATATATTTAATTTGCTATTTATAGACCTAAACTTACACATCACAATGAGAGTTACCCAGTTGGATTGAATACTGCACTCAAAATAAGCATGATTTGGAAATGTATTTGATTGAAAAGAATTCAGATTATTTGATTTTCCTTTGTGCTCGATCCCTTACTGTGACCACAAAGAGTAATAAAACATGATACGTGTTCTGCCCGAACAAAACCTTAAAGGTTACAGCAGGGCACATCTCATGCAAACAAGAAGAGCCTACAAAGATAGCTCTAAGCGTTGCCTTTGGTTAAGGTTTTTAGACTCCAAGGCAAACCTCAGATATTCCCTTGTAAGAGGGGCTCACAGAAAATAGGCTAGGGAGTAATGCAAGCCCCACAGGAGCTTAGTTTCCTCCAATTAGGTCAGCACTGATATAAAATTAGATTCCAATGTTCTGCTGATCAAACTAAAAAACGGAGTGATTTTTAATCAAGAGGTCTGGAGGGCATGATATATCTTGCTGGAAGCCACCAAGTATAGGCCACAAACAAAGGTTACCTCCTTCCTCTTACCAACATCTGTTAACACTCATTTGCAGCCCGAGCACAAATGAAAACATATAAATTAACTATGAGGGCCAAATTGTTTAAAGTCAAAACACGCAGCACTATTTAGATAAACGATTACACTCTACTTAAAGGGCATTCGGTATAAGATTCAGTTATCTACTGTAATTACTTTCTCAATTAAATTGCCAGAAATTTCTTGTAGTGAGGGGGAAGAACAACACACGAAACCGAAACCTGCTTCAATTCAAATCACCTAAACATTCAAAATACTTTGGTGAAGTGGAGAGTGTCATTACAAAAAAGTATGGTGGAGCAACTTTGGAACATACCAAACAATGATCTTCAACAATAATTTTCTAAAATCAATTCTAACTGTCTACTGTTTTACAATGCTGTACCTCTGAGGATTAGAAGCTAAACTCCAGGGAGAAGGAAAGGTTGCTTTATAGCAATGAATGAACTGACCTTGACTTAAAGAATCGGCTAAGCAAAAGTAGACTGGAGAAATGGGAAAGGAAGCTCTACATAAAATAACACTCATCACTACCTTCTCCTTATTGCAGGATGTCAAAATATTTTAATATAAACTTGTTTGAACAGTATCATTCTGAATAGCGGTAAACTATTTACCTATCCACCCTAAATTCAGTCTCACTAAGGTCACACCCCCTGTGGATCCCCTCTGAGGTGTACGGACTGACCAAGTGTGATCCTGCTGACCGCATGCAGCTTATGCAGCAATTCAGAAGGATGTCCACAGAAGTGTCTGCTGGACAAACAATGCACAAAAGCCCTTTTGGGGATTGCAGCAATGTATAAGGATGTTCAAAACTGCCAAGAAGGTTCTTAAACAGAGTTTGACAACTCTAGGACAGAATTTCCCTGAGTACCTGGGGGGTAGGCCAATTAGTGCAACGTAGGATTTTGATGGTTTGCAGACATAGTTAGTCCAGAAGCTCCGCATTAAGTAATCCAACTTGAACCCATCACAGATCTGGAGGCAGAGGATTTGGGAGTGAAATTAAGGCCAGGAAGAAGGGACAGGTGGTGGAAAGGTTTACTTTTTATTTCTCACTATCCTAATCTGATTTTATCGATAATAAACTACATTAATTTTCCCCAAGTCACACCTGTTTCGCCTGTGACAGTAATTGCTCGTCTTTATCACAGTATCACAAGGTTGGAAAGGACCTCTGAGATCATCAAGTCCAACCTATAACCCAACACTAACACCAACCATCATCTAAACCATGGCACGCAGTGCCTCATCCAATCTCCCCTTAAACACCTCCAGGGTCAGCGACTCCACCACCTCCCTGGGCAGCGCATTCCAATGGCCGATCACCCTTTCAGTGAAGAACTTCTTCCTCACATCAAGCCTAAACTTTCCATGACGACCCATGAGACATTTTTTATATTTTCTCTCCCCGGTCCAGCTGAAGAAGGAAGTGATAGAGCAGCTTGGTGAGCAGATGGCATCCAGTCAGGGTCAGCCCACCTCGCCTGACATAGATTTTGTGGTTTTACCTTACAGCTTAAAATCAATCAAATAATCACTTTACTTTCCTTAGGTTTCTCAGGAGTTGACACAATGGGCTCTTGCAATGCTGATGCCTTTAAGCTACCATAGCAAACTTCTTGTGCAGGCTTATATCCTGCTGCACTCTAAAGAGGATCTGTGAAGCCAGAAACAAGCATTTGCTTGTAGAGGAGACTCTAAGTGGCAATGGACACCAAAACCAATGCATACAACAAAGCAGCACTCCCAGGAATAGCATCACATGTATGTGCATTTATTGCACATGTGGCAATCTTAGTGAGTAATAAATTGCTGATATGCATGCTGGTTTGTGACAAACTGCTGTGAAGCATATTGTTCTCATATGTGCCAGTTGTGCTTATTTTTTAAAACTCCTTTGATGAAGAGCTTGCCAATCTGCACGTGATATTATGTGGCTGATTAATTTTATAGATAGTGCTAGGTAAGAACTCTCTGACTTGCTGAACCCAATATCAATTCTAATCAAAATCTAGTTGCTTGCTAATTTGGAGGCATAGGGTGCCACTTCAACGGTTTCTGTAGAATGCTTGCTCTCCCTATATATAAATAGTTCAGTGAAACCTTTTGGTATACCCTTTTCTTTCCAGAAAAGTGGACCTACACAAGTTTTTAACCGCAAAACTCATGGTTCGACAAAAGAAGTAATTTAAGAACAGTGCAGCTAATTGTTATACTAAATTTTTATAACTTTCTCGCATGATAGCAACTGGAAAAACAAAGTTCACATTGAAAAAACTTGTAAACTGAAACATAAGACAAAATCAAAGCATGAGAAAACCAGAAAGTTACTTGTAACATAGACTGCTGACCAGTTCCTGAAGTGTAACAAACAATCCTATCCCACAGTCAGCAAATGTTGTAAAAGGTGTGTGAATCTGTGCTTAACCCTACAAGGAACTGTGGAATTGAAAAAGGACTGGTAGGCAGTTACACTTCAGTATCACACTCAACAAATAATACTCCGTGGGTTCCTGTGACTGCTCCTTTTCTAGAATCTGCACTCTTTTATAATCTCATTGTGTAAGTCAACAAAAGCAGCTACTGTGCCCCTATGCTAACAGTAACCACATGAATCCAGTGAATCTCTGAAAGTCATTCTGCACAAAATAATTTCCTTTTGCTATCTTATGCAGCATTTCTGTACACAAACTCATCTGAAGGTGTCTGGGCCTTCAAATATTGCAATGACTGCACACAGGAAAAGTTCTTTTAATTCTGTTTATAGATTCATAATTATTGTCCCCATGTGATCTGCACATGACTAGCTCATAAATTCTTTCAGATTCGGAGTTTTGTCCTCTTGTATTTGCAAGTTCGTGAAAAACTGACAAGAATTTGGGGGGTTTTCTTGACTGTGTTTTAATGTTTGTTACTTTTTCCTGGATGGCATATCATGTCAAAGACAGAGTCAATTAGCTTCAAAAGGGGTTTTGTATTGTTGGTTTTGTTATCATTTTTAAGCTAAGTTGCCCACTGAGAACACGCATATTTTGGAGATAGAAAAAACAGTTTTGATCCAGGACAATGAAGATTTTTGAAAATATGGAGGCTACAAAACATGTAAATAATCATAGAATCATAGAATGATTTGGTTTGGAAGGGACCTTAAAGATCATCCAGTTCCAACCACCCTGCCACGGGCAGGGACACCTCCCGCTTGATCAGGTTCCTCAAAGCCCCATCCAACCTGTCCTTGAACACCTCCAGGGATGGGGCAGCCACCATTTCCTAGGGCAATCTGTGCCAGGTCCTCCCCACCCTCACATGAAAACATTTCTTCCCAATATCTAATCTAAACTCCCCCCCTCTTTCAGCTGAAAACTGTTTCCCCTTGTCCTGTTCCTGCACTCCCTGATAAAGAGCTTTCCTCCCCAGCTCTCCTGTAGCCCCTTTCAGTACTGGGAGGCTGCTATAAGTTCTCCCCAGATCCTTCTCTTCTCCAGGTAGAACAACCCTAAGTCCCTCTGCCTGTCTAATGAATGAATAGTTTATTTTTATGGCTAAGGTAGGCTTTGCTAGCCAGCTTAACTAAGCAGCTGCATGAAAAATTAGTCAGAATCACCTTCTGGCAAATTATAGTGGGTGGAAGGTCCAGAAGGAGTACTGACAAGTACTGATAAGCTGCAAATTCAGTGCTGTTTCACAGCCAGATGCTGAATGGCTTTGTCTAGCATTTAGAGAACCACCTCTGCTATCCAGAGAACCACGAGAAAATGGACTAAAGAAAAAAAAAAGGGGAAAAGAAAAAACACTACAGATAGTTTTAGTTATTTTTCTTAACACTGGATATTCTTTTGCAATAAAACAGAAAAAGTCAGAAAACCCTACCAACAGCAGCGGACTCATTTTGTTGGTAAATCCTGTAGAAAGAAGTAGGGTAAAGTCCTTGTTCTCATTAAAACTGACAGATATAGCTCATTAATGAGACTATACCACCTCCCACAAAATTACAATTTCCCAAATTCCATGACTTTCCTTAAACTACAGTATATGAATCATGAATATTTTACAGATCGTGACAATGCTTTAGAAATATTAGCTGATCTTCCCTGACAACTCCCATGAGACATGTGCCTCTGCATTTGAATTTAGTTCTATAAACAGAAGTCCAAGTGATTGAACCTTAATTGTCCTATCTCGTATGCTTACATGTGAGCATCTCATATATATATATGGGAATTTAATGAAGGAGGATTATGAGGCAATATGAAATGTCAACTTTCCTTACATAGGTCCTATTTTATGTTCACAAAGTTCGGCCATCTACCAGCATCTCCTTAGCATCCTCACTCAGACTGATAGAAAGAAAGCATCTAGCACATAATATAATAGCCTGACAATCTGACTCTTTTCTTATTTTTGTTGCAACATTATGAACCTACAGGAAGCTTCATGATGACACAGTAGCCAATATAATTTTAAAGGTAACTAAAAAAAGTACCTTGTATACAACGAATCATTTGGCTGTGCCATTTGATACAGCAGACTGGAACCATAGGATGATTTCATCTGATGCATCCTTGGTACATCTGCCTTATGCCATGTCTGAAATCACCTTCAGATCAGCCACTTTCTGTCCTTTGGACTTCTGAAGTCTTTTAATCCTCAGAACAACCCCTGAGAGTCCTCACAGATGCTTAACTTCAGAACATCTTTTGAAATGGGAGACAACTGGAGTGGAGCATGTATTTTCAACATTTGTTTATTTCAACACATTGAGCTAAAATCCCTGCAGACCTAGAGCAAGCTGATCCCATCAGGGACAGCACAAAACACGCCATGGAAATGCACAGGTTATGCAGCCTGTAAGACTGAACATAGATTATTTTAGTAATTTGTACGAGGAATCCAGCAAAGAATTGCTGGCTCCAAGAGGCTTGAATCCAGCACTTGAAAATGTGGTTGTACAGTTTTGCATGTATTTTTCTTTAAAATCTCAGCTACAAAATCAAGTCATCAAGCTAATGTGTATTTTCTGACTTTATCTAAGCACATGTAACACATGCATTGGCTATGATAAGCCAATTAGACTCTTTTGAGACCTGATACCGTCTGTTGAAGAAATCGCTGGCAGTCCAGCAGGTAGCAGTCTCCCTGTCCCCCAGTGGGATTTACACTTTACTGCTCAGTACTCACAATTACCCTCTCCAGTGCCAGAATGGAAAAGAAAATTAAGACAAAAAATTCAGTCATTATCTACTGTGAAAAGAAGCAGAAGAGACAAAACATGCATTTGTCTATGTGTAAAGTCGGGTCTTGCATTTCTATAAGCTTCTGATTTTACCTTGAAGAGATGTAGGTTTTCAGTTGTCATAGCAACCATATTAACAAATAGCAGCATAGACTTTACACAAATTATGTGGTTGTCAGGAGTTGGGAATAGTCTAATAGGTTTTTATTAGAAACATAAATCTACATTTGTTTTTTCTTATTGCATACTTCTCATTTCATAACAGAAAAAGTTTTTATTTGACAGGATGTATCTGTACCAACAGCCCCTAAACTTGATACACCTGATATTTCATGTCTGAGAAAGGAATCACATGATACAGCATTCTTGAAAAGGCATAAACTGATTTACATGAATGCTTCGCTTTGTGAGCTAACTCGGGGACTATAAATACAGTTCCTGTCTTCAGGATTACTTAGCAGTTTTGCCTGGAGGTGGAGGAGGGGGGAAGGTAAGGAAAAAGAAAATCTTCTACGACAGGTGGAAAGGAGGAGAGAATGTTCTGTACATCATCCAAAAATTAGCAATGAATACTGGTGTGTTTAAAATGTAAAGATTTATAAAAGCTAAATTAGAGTCTTCAATACCTGAACATTTCCATTGCAAGCTTTATGTGGTTCATACTTATTCCTTGAATAAATTACTGACAGTCCACTGGATTAAATATTAACTTTGGCAGATTTTCTTTCTAGAGAGAGTAAAATTTAATTTTAGCTGAAGCATAAGAGTAATAAGTTTGCAATTCTCTAGCCCCTTCCATCTTCATACTTCAAAGCTGTTGAAACATCAATCAAAACTATTCATGTGAAATATGGCCACATTTTAAGGATAGAGAAACTAAGATACCATCTCAAAGGGACCAGAAAATTCTGGGACATGATGAACCATAGACCATGGTTACCATGAAGAGATGATTAACTATTCTTAACACCTAAGCACTTGCTCACCCTTCTGCCAGCTGAATAAGACATATGAAGGTTCCCCAAAAACATCATATAATTAGGAAAGAATTTATGGATCTATTTAAATATAACCACAATGTATGTGTAAAGACACTTGCTTAAAAAACCAAAACAGCTTAGCCAGATGAAAGATTATTTTGAATTTCTATCTCCTCTTCTTAGTCAAAGCAGTGACTTACCTCCTGCACTAAATTTGCTTTCCACTTCACACAGGTATTATAGTAGCTCCAAAAATGGCTTTCTTCCAAACTCTTAACTAGCACCATGTCAAAAACTGTTCAACTGAAGTGCACTATCATGACAGCTGGCAGCCAACATTTTAGATTGCTACAATTACTCATTGCCATTCCACTGTCCATTCCTACCCGAGGAACAGGCTAAAGTCCTAAGATAAAACGGTACAGAAGATTCTTACTGCAGAAAATGAAATTAAAACCTTTAACTTCTGTTTTCCCTCATTTTGCATCAAACAAATATGCTTTCCATTCAGCTAAAATAAACGACTATTCTCTGGAAACAGCATAAGGCACTATGCTTTCTACCTACACTTTAATTTTACCTCTGCAATAAATCCTGTTTTCATTGCTTGCCTTTCATCTACATCCATTTGGTTTGATAAAGATAACAAGCCACTTGCATTCACCTGTTTAAGCCCACACTTCCTTTTTTAACAAACACTACAAAACCAAGCTGAAACAGGTGCTTCTAGGAAGACTTATTTCCAGGTGTTTTCTCCTTCCCTCCTCTATCAGCTTTGCAAGCCTCTGTAAAGGGTTAGAAAGATTGGCTTTAACATTTTGACAATTTTAGCAGCAAATATTCATTGCCAGTGAAGAGTAAATGTGCCATCAGGGCAAATTTCCTTCATTTCATTCTTTGCAAGCCTTATCACTATACTAGGATAGGCAGCTGCTTATTTCATCTTCTGTTAAAGCTGAGCTCTTTATATCTTTTATACGTCTGTGGAAGGTAGCACCTCGGAGAGCCTGCAGGAGCCAACCAGGCTCTGCGCTTATTTCCGTAGGGAGTTCTCTCCCAATATATTCTAATTATGCCTAAAACATTAATAGAACAGCTTCCATTTCAAAAATAGCTCCCAAGCCTTATAAACCATAGAGTGGATTCACTTCACCTACCCCAGGCAGACCACATAACAGTTTGACAGCTCTCAACACTACCACAATCTATATTTTCAGGAATGCTGTGAAGGAAAAAAAATATGCCCACTTAACACTTCAGAGAGATTTTAGGAGGATATATACTCTGCTGTAACTGCAGTATGGGATGAATATTCAGACTCTAGGATTAAAAAGTACAAAGGATGTAAAAAAAATAGATCTTAAATGTCAATTATCTTATGCAGTATTGATTTTACATCTTATTAACTTCAGCTTTCACACACTCACGTTCTTCACCAGCATTACTGCAGGATTTTTTTAAATTTTCTTTATTGAAAGAAAGTGTCAGTTTTGATAAGACATTTAATTGGATAAGGTTGAGATTTTTTCCAGTCAAGAATGAACTATGTGATTTAAAATAGAAAAGGCTCTGCAATATTTTGTAGCCCAGGGTACATGTGTGGGATAGGCAAGACCCTTTTTCAAAACTGGGAACTATATTCTGAAACCACATTTCCTGTTTTCAGGAAAGTTCTCTTTCTAACATGCCAAGTGAGAGTTCACAAGGGCCTGTCTGCTGCATGGTTCAGGTTTAACAATGGTGTGCATCATATGCAACACCTTGTCTGGGTTTCTTAGGAGTTCACCTATATACTAGACAAGTTGATTTGGAGAAGGGCTAAGACAATTTTGCAGTGGTATGGCTGAAGGTTTTTCCTTCTATTTACTTTAGAACTATTGGAATTGTAAGGCAAATGCCTGAAATAAAAGCTTACAGGGCAGGGAGGCCAGACAAATTCAATATATGCAAGACAAAGGTCTTTCTGCAGCTGATACTTCATCCAGGTTCTGAGGCCAGTATTGCAAGCAAAACCTAAACATTCAGATTTCCAAAGTTCAAGCAGATCATCATACATTGAGTAACTCAGATCCCTTCTCAATAGAACATTAAAGCATGCCAAACAACAAGATGACCAAGAGTCTGGTCTGACGAAAAGTTAATTAGATCCATCATGCTGTGTCAGCACCACACAATGTAACACTGTGCAGAGAAACCTGAACTAACCTAAGCATGCCAGCAAGTAAAGTAACAGACCTGTCTTAATGTAGTCCTCTATCCAGGTTCATCAGTCTTTCTGAGAAGCACCTCACCAAAACAGCAAAGCAAGCAAAGGCATCTCTGCGTGACCCTGCATTATGTCCCAAAGACTGAAGGTATTCCCACCCATGGCAGGAGGGTGGAAGCAGATGATCTTTAAGGTCCCTTCCAGATCAAACTGCTCTACGATTCTATGATTTAGAGCAGTAGGCGGCTTTGGCAGATCTCAGGTTAAAAAATAAATAAATAAATCTCTTTGACTTTAGTGACTAATTACTAACTGCCTGCCCGCTGCGCCAAATCACACTCTATATGAGAAGTCAGTTAGTATAATAATCTTTTGTGCTTTTTTTTTTAATTGAGAAATGCTGTTTTGGTAATTAAGCAAAAGTGCGCATGTGGCATCTTCAAGGATTTTTATGGTGTTTGAGAAAGATGCCAGGCTAATACAGCCAGGGAAATTGAACCACTCCATTAAAGCAGAGACAAGTATAGCATGGATAGGAGCATCGCGAGCTGTCTCCGCAGCTCTGACAGCCAAACTACAATAATGACAGCCACATGGGGACAGATTTAAGCATAAGCACTGCACATGTACAACCATACAGAACTTGGCCTTACTGACCGACTGTCACGGAGTGCCAGCTGCATGGTGTGGACGACTGCCCACAGTCACCAGTCAGACCCTTCACTTTATTGAACATGAAGAGCCAAACAGCTGTCAGATAGTAATAAAGTTTCATCATAACAATCACGGGGAACAAAAAACCAGAAAGATTCTTTATGCCATTACTAATCTTGTGAGCCACCCTTCTGTTTCATTATTTTAACTGACACCCTGGCCTCCGGTTTCACTGTTTCTTGGTTCCAGCCATGATACATTTGTGGAAAACAGCACTGTATTGAATCATGCATATCCTAACCCTTTACTGCTATAGTTTGCTGCTGGGAATATTTAGAAGCCATTACCACATTTGAATAATGGTACTGCCTGATTTATATTGCTCTTAATTTCTACACCAAGGAAAAGAAATCACCATCGACATTGTGTGACTTCCTGCTGTCTCAACACACATGGAATACAAGACCTGTTGAAGAGGACAGTGATAATATGACAACAGAGACAAAAACAATATACTAGCTACTTTGTAATAATAATTAATTTCTCATACAATGCATAGTCCTCTGAGGGTTTATTTCTAAGGTTTTTAAACAGTTATTTTAAGAATCCTTACTGGAAGTCATGAAACATCACAATAATTTGGGAGTATTGAGAAGAGGCAGCTGAACAGAGAGGCAGTTACACCATCCCACCAGTCTTAGTCTCTCTTACACAGACAATGCTTTGCTGCAAATTACACCCTGAAAAACATTCTGATGCTCATCAGCAAGAAGCAGCTTAAGGAATACACGTGGAAACATTAACTTTGCTTTCCTGGTGTATAAAAGTTTCTATTTGGATAAGAAATGCCACAGTATTTGTGAAGAAAAGAATAAAATTATAATACTCTCATCAAAATTGTCCAAGTATTAAAACCTCCTTACAAAGAAGACTGTTTATGATGAATATATTCCCAAGACCATTTTTACTTCTTTCTTAAAAGAGAAGCATTTGTCTACTTAAATTATCTATTTCAGTGAAAAAGGACACATTTCAAGACTAAACTAAACGTACACTACAAGTCTTCACCCTATGTCAGCAAGGAGTAAAAACTAGGAAATATGTGTCCTTTTCACTTCTCTAAAGTTTAGTAGCTATTCTCTGTTCTTGCAACATTCACCAGCTCTTGTCTTCACTGTCTCTTACTCCTTGTATCTCTCTTACTCAGTGAGTAAAAGGCAAGTTGCATGTTGCTGTTCTATGATTCATCCTGAATGCAGAACTACACTTTTAGTGTGACATGTGGTGTTAATCACCATCTTTCTCTCACTCGATGTCAGAGTTGGCAATTTTATAGCATCTTCACTGGGTGGCCATGTGTACATAATTTCCCATTTCTTCCTCTCATCCAAGTGTGGGCAGCAACTGCAACTAAACTATCACAAGAGAATTTTTATTTTTTAACATATTCATAATCTGTGGGTTTTTTAGACAATATTAGCTATTAGAGAGATTAACATACTCTCAATTCCAATGAATATAAACCAATGCATCTTTTAATACAGGAGGATTTTGTTTGTTTTTCTTTACCCATCTTGCTGTACTCCTCTCTGTTATTTATTTACATGAGGGAAAAGCCAAGTACATTTTTCCACCCCCTGCCAATAAACTGATTGTTCTTTGGCTCAAGCTGTTTAATATATGCCAGACTAGTGCAGGGAAGTTATTTGTCCTCAATACTTTGGCAGTGTTCTGCTGCGTTAAACAGATGCTGTGTTTTACACCCCATTCATAACTATGTATTACTGGTGGACTTAAAGGTCTTTGTACGTTAGCTCTTCTTGGTTTCCAGAGGTCAAGATGAACATAAAAATACCTCATTCTTTCCTCCTCTGTGTTTGTGTGCTAATTCTATTAGAGAATATTGTTTAGCTCATGTTGCAGCATTAGGATTTGCATGTGGTTTTGGAGTAGACCCTTCTGAGCCTCTACAGTTTCACAGATAATACCACTACTAAATCCCTTGTACAGTAAGTATCAGTTCTCACTAGGAAGCAAACTCCATGAGAGCTATGTAAACTGCAAGCAAGTAACAGGAATACATCACGAATTTGTGAAGGAAATTTTCATTCTTGCTAAGGTGTTTAGTTGTTGGACAACTCTCTGTGAAAAGAACAGCTTAAAATTTCCCCTTGTTGTACAGATAATATATAACAGACTCTCTGTAGCACCAAGGGTAAATAAAATCTATTATGGCTTCATAAATATTTGCCTAAAATAAACCCCAAATTCAAGAAGTGTGTGCTGTTAGACATTGCCTGTGTGCCTCTCATTCTTCAGTTATGCAACTTCTCAACAACATAGCTCACTTCACCCTCCACACTTACACTGTGCCTTTTAATCAGTTTACCCACAGTTGAGAAAATAAATAAGAAATAAAATAGATACTCTATAGTAGAACATTTCAGCCTAGAAACTGATAACTAAACTCAGCACAGAACAGTGTGAAAGATATGCATAAACACTGACACACACCTGCTGCAGTGAAATGTCTAATATTACTCACAAGAAGAAAGGATGGTTTCATTATCAGGGTTAGGTTAAAATCCAAATGGATACAAAGTTGTCTCCTTTAGAGACATTTAGGTGGGAAACTTAGAGTGTGGATATTGTTGGCATCGAAAGAGCAGAGCAAAAAAATAACATGAAAGAGACTGAGGGAGCATACTGTATGAAAAACCAAGGTACTAACAAAACATGGCATAAAACCAGACAAAATTAAAATAGAACAGAACTATAAGTATGATTTGAATAGCATAAAAATGCATACTTGACCTTATTAAGAGATTTGCTAAGTTCTAATGAAATAGCTCTACTTAAATGCTAAGTATGATTCTACAGAGAACTCTTTTCAAACATGTAGTGATCATTTCTTCTAGTATGATCCCTTGTAATAAATCTTTTGATCTTAGCAACAAAAGAACGAAAATGAAAGAGTAGTCTCAGAAAAACATGGATTTTTTCCATGCTTTCACACTGAATCTACTCAGCAAAACAAATCACAGAAGGTCAATGTGAAGAGGAAATTATTCAGGTCAAAAGCTTTATTTATAATATCCAATAAAAATCCATCATCACAAGTAACAGAAAAATATTCCCTGTTCTGGGAATGTAATTGCATGCAATGGCACCCAGATAAAAGTTACAATAGAAACCTAGATAATAATCAAGCATATAAAGGACTGATGATGAACGGAACAAAATTTTAGCAGACAACTAACTCGTTACTTCAGTAATGAACAAGATATTTAATGAAATAAAATGGTTACCAGCATTGTGGATACCGAACCAGAAGAAACTGCCAAATTTGTGTGTGTGAGATTGCTTGATTCAGTGGATGCCATGGTGAAAAATCCATCATACTTATGTTGTCCATACCTACACGAACTGTTGCTTTGCAAGAGGAAAATAGGCCAAAAGGGTAGGGCAGAATGCAAGAACATAGGTATGGATGTCACAAACAGGCATACCTGCTCTGACAGCATTTTTACAAGCATTAAGTTCAGTTAGGAAAAGACAAAAATATTTCTCCAAACATTTTTTGGAATCAGTAGAAGGTAGAGAATATGTTTTATACAAGGAAAAGTAAGTAGAATAAGATCGCACCATCTAGCTTAGAGATTATGGTATAATCAAGGGATGATTTTACAGGAGACTACAAATCCACGAGCAATAGGAAGAACAAGGTTGTCAGTGCTACTCTCTATATACAATTAGAGTGCGTCGGATGAAATTATTAGGTAGAGGGTTAAAAAGAGTTATTTCATTTAATGTATCCAGACCCTGAAATTCATTAACACAAGATGAGACATTTAGGAGGAAAAGGGAGTTTTGATCAGGCTAAGCAAACTTTAAACGATTATCACCCCCTCCTTCCTGGCCGTACAGAACAAGTAGAAAACCTACTTGTAAAACATGAAGTAAAGCCCCTGGTACTGAAATAATTTATTTTTCAGGTCCCAACCATTATTTTTATTGTTCAGCTGTTTGTCACATAAGATAAAGAAAAGTGGATAACTGCTCATCGTTTCGCTTTTGCGTTCACATTCAATACAGAATCATTATTACCAATGCATAAAGATTTTAAGCCACAACATTTTCTATCTTAGAAAATGTTCCTTCACTGAAGATGTATTAGCATTGTGGCAAAAACAATACTGGTTTTCTAACACATAACCTTTCTATCCAATAGACATGCTGGAAAACATTTTCTCAGGGCACATGTTTCTGATCTCCAGCATCCCTATATTGCACAGTTGTGCAAAGCAATCAGATCCTTCACACACAGAGGAATATGCAAGCTCTGTGGCAAAGGAACAAACACACATATAGCATGAGTGACAACTGCAGAAGGCTGTAAAGTCAAAGTTGGAATTAGAAATCTGTTCTAGGTTTCAAACATTTAACATCAAAGCAATTTGATTTAAACCACTACTTTCTATTTTCAAATGCCAGTCATGTGGGTGGCAACTTGGTTATTTCTTACTATTGCTTGGAAATATTATAAATGTGATCTGTGTTCCAAGAACAGTTTTTCTTTTGCTGTGCAGAATTTTATCCCAGTGTTTCTTTTTCATTAGTAATAGATAAAATCTATATTTTCACTTTAAAAAAGTATGTGGCATTTACTTGCCCTTTAGTTTCAATCATACAGTGTACCTTTTAGAACCAGAGAGCATCTTGAATTAATAATATGAATAAAGTATAATGAAATGCGTAAATGGAAACATAAAAAAAATACTATTAAAAAGTATAAACTATTTTTCTACAAACAACTTTCCAATCAATAACCTTTCTCATTCTTGGCAGAGCCCCATACATTTCTCTAGCAACTCCCATCTGTGGTCTCTTCTATAATAAGGAGCCAACTGACCTCATTCTAATACAGGGTAGTTTCCTATCAAATGTGTTACATCAAACCCATCAAGGTACGTGGTTTCTCAGAGCACTGCCCACAGAATAGGAAGAACTCTCATGAACTAAAAGCAGGTGAAAAACTTATTTGCATATTCCTCTAGTCTGCAAGCAAAGCCTATTGAATTAAACATTGATAGAATTTTAATTTTTCTTCAAAATAGTCAGTTTTTAAAGTAGTTTCATTACTCATCTAAGTCTGGGAACAGCGTTTGACAATTAAGTTTAGGTATTGGCCAGGGGCAGGTTGGATGGGGCTCTGAGTAACCTGATGTAGTTGAAGGTCCCTGTGCTTGCTGCAGGGGAAATGGACTAGATGACTTGTAAAGGTCCCTTCCAACCCAACACATTCTATGATTGGCTTCAGAACTGTTAGTTTATTTTTTTGCGTTGGCTGCTGTGTAATTTATTGTGACAATCTTTGACATTATCCAACCAACTCTACTTACAAATCACTAAAGTAGTTGACTCTTGTTTTCCACCGAAAGTGAAGTTGCTTAAAAGTAGGAAGAACAGCTTAAAGATCTGATTCAGCCTGCTTTATATACCCTCTGTCACTGTTCTTGTGGACAATCAGAAAGAAGTACGGCATCATGAAAAAGATCCACCCAAAGAGCATTAGAGGAAAACATTTACATCAATTAAACAGCAGACATGACTGCACCATACAGAAGCTCTTCATTTGTAATTCTGTGCATAAGAAACATGACAACACTATCTTGTGGCCATCCTCCTCCTTCTCAAAGGCCCTGTGAGCAGCTGGACATGAGAGAGCAAGCAAGGACATATGACAAAGAAAATACGCATGGCCAGCCTGAGAGAAGACCCTGGAGACAATACACACCATCTACGAATCTCTTCTTTATTTCCACTTATAAAAGGAAAAATATGGATTCCTCTGCAGAACATTTTAAAAAATTACTTTTATTAGTGATAGAACTGATCTAGAATATTTCAGGCATATCAGCAGATAGGGTGTAACTTAAGTGATGCTTAATAATAAAGAGAACATCTTTGCTCTTTCCAACTGTCATTGGAAAGAACAGAAGATACAGATGAAGATGCACAAATAATCCTTTGATAGAGAGGTGTTACGCCCAGCTTTTCTCAAAATGTTCCAGTATTGACTAGTAGAAAGTAATCTGATACCAAGCCACCGCCAGCTTTTCATTACTGCTATTTTAATGTCTTTCCACGGAAGCATGATCTCCTATTCTACAGCTGTCAAACGTGTTATAAAAATAAGTAAAAATCTTGTTCATACATGTTGAGCTCTCCGTTTCAGTGTAGGCAGCATGTTCCAACAAGATATAATTAACAAGGAATAATTTCCTTTAAGGTTTTCAAGGCTTTCATTCATGTAACACTTCTTTAAAAATTCGTCTGTATATTGTTAATTGTACATGGAAAAAATGTGTAGAGAAGATACATTTTACAGATAAGTAAAGTTATATTTTCTAAAGTCAAAGCCTAAGGGCCTACAGCAGATTTTGTATGCCCAAGGCTTCACATCTGCATATTTGCTGTTCCAAAAGTATCAACTCATGTTATTCATGATGTTAGAAAAGGCTACAAATTTCCAGGACTCTCAAAACTTGCAGTAGCATTTGAATCTCGTCACAATTAAATTAAAGCAAAGTGAATCATACACCATGTTTCCAGCAATGCCTGCCATCCTAAAAAGCTAACCTACAAAGGATTTATACTTTATTCAGTTCCCTAATTTACCTGCCTCTGCCTACAACTATACCATACTGTGTTTTCATCCTATTACACTTTTGACCTATATAGGGTAAAATTGTATTGGCACTAAGTAATAAGCAGAAAACTAGTTCCTATATCAAAGGAAACTGTAATTTGAGAAGATAATGAATCAAGAATATAGTATCTCTGGGGTATCTAAGTCCCTGAACAATTTCACAAGTGTAGGTCAAGAGTCTGAGATCAGACAGTGTCCTCTTTAGACTGCAGTTTGGTTACCTGTTGGTTACCTGTATCTTTCCTCTTACCTAGTTTGGTCTAAATTGGGTACTTCTCCAAGTAAAACCACATTTGTTTTTTTAAGCTTTCCTTGATCACTCTTTTCTGCCAAATGCTTCCTAACCTATGTCAAGCCCTGTAATTTCCAACCAGTATTTACATCACCTGGTACTCCACCAGAAACAGCAATATTGGGAATGCTGACCTATGAGCAACAACATATGTCTGCAGATGTTCTTAAGTACCATGTTGTCTAACCCACCTCACAGCAAGCCCAGATGCCACAGTAATTAAAATCTGGGTGGTATCCAGAGGCTAGAGCACACTCACAAAATTCTTGAATATGGAGAGATGGTCTAATTTCAGTAATCAATAATTTTAGCAGAATAGACAGAAGGAGAGTTGCAGCAACAAACAAATATAAACTAAGATGTGCATTTATACAGAGAAATAACTACAGATCATCCCCACATACACACATGGTTGGTCTAGTTAATATTTAACTATTCTTTAACTAACTGTATTGCACCAGAATTTTCATCATGGTGTACTTATTTTCACTCATCTTTTACTCACTGAATTCCAACTTTTTTTCCAGTAACATTACCAATAAGAATGCTTAAAAATAGGTATAACAAGTACAGATATTTATGCTTCATTGCAAAACAGTTGTTTGTGCAAAGAAGCCTTGAAGAACAGTGTCCTTTACAAAAACAACCTCAATTAGAAATCTAAATGCATATTCAAAGGAAATATTTCTCTCTAATATGTCTTCCTTAGCTCTGGGAACACAGAAGTTTCATTATCCCCACCTTTCAGTTAAGCATTTTTGTGATCATGAAATAAAATGAAAAATACTTTAAAGTTAAAGATGCCATACAGTAGCACACAGAGCTGACAAAAGTGCCATATACTAGCCAAACTGGGCTTTTTATTTATTCATACAATCACAGAATGATTTGGGTTGGAAGGGACCTTAAAGAGGCGTATCTTATCTTCGTGCTCTAGAGTAAATGTTATCTTATTGATTATCAGCACATCTCCTTGAAGATTGAAATTACTAAGTGTTGCTGCATTACAGAACACTCTTATCTTCAACACCCTCAATAAATATCATCAAAAAGGATGTGCTTACAAAGAGATATTTTCTTTCTCTCTAAAGACACAGAACATACAGGCGATCTATACAAAGTAATTACATCTAACATAATTAGCAAATTATGCACATCCTTCACTACACAACATTAAACCTAGGCTCTTAATGCCATTGTAGGTTATGCATTTGGACAGAGCCACAGCAAAGGACAAATGACTGTGATTATTGTTTTTTATTTTATTGCTCATTTCACCTCTATTTGTTGCATAAAGTTTATAATGTGGCAAATGGAAAGCAAGAGGACTTTTCAGATGGAAGGAGGATGAACGAATATTTAACACTATAGATAGTTTTCTCTAGTGAGCAACAGGTATGTCTCTGGGGAGAAAATGCCCCACTGAAAAGTAAGTCCATTTCAGTTAGCAGATTGATGAGCATAACTTTATTCTATTATGCAAAAAGACTGACTTTAAAAAATATGAGTTGGCTTGACCAGTTAAAGTACAATTGAGAACCCTGAGTCCATAAAATTGGCTTTGAGATCTAGGAATGGTTCCCCCTTAAATTTTCAGCACTCTCTGCTGCCAAGCAGAAATAGTCTCTCAACATTTCCACACATGAAAATAAAAATGTAAGCATCATACATCTATGCATGACCCCATAAATGGACTCCCTAGGTCACAACCATCCAATTATCACCTATGTTATCTCAGTAAGTAATTGGACTTTGATGTCTCATATTGATTTCTATTGAAATATGAAGTGACTCATCAAAACAGAAAGATATTTGTTCAAAGAAACAATAGTAAAAGGGTAAAAAATAAGTGCATAATACATGCATGCAAGTTTTATTTGCAAGGTTTGGTAGGTCCACTTGTTCCAAATGCTTACCATAAATAGGAACAGATGAAATGGCTGTACAGAAGCCTTTGTCTTAACCATATTTAATGCAGTCCTCTGAGCTCACAAGCAGTGTTGTATTCTTTTCAAAGTTTCTCTGTCTGTTCTGGGAATTTGGAGCCTGCCCAATCTGATTAGTTCATCAATAAAGGCAGGGAGGACAAAACCATGCCTATACAGAAGGGTTTGCTGTTCATTCAGCACATCCAGTTATGTTACTTTCATTGCCACCTTCGTGCAGGTCTCCTTCAGGACTGCACTAATGCTTTTACTTCTGTAGCAGAGTATGAAAAAAAAACAATCAGGCATGCACCAGTAATTTTAATTAGAAATAAACATGACATCTCCCACTATGGCAACAAGCTCCTTATAGAAAAGGATATGGGCAAGTATGACCAAGTATTGCATTGCCAGTTTTCTAAAGAAGGAAACATATCAAGAGAGTCACACACCAGTGCTCTAGAGTCAACCCCCTAACAGTGCCATAGCTTATACTTTTGTCTGCAACTCAGAAAAAAGGCAAACAACGTAAGCATGCAGGAGATAACCATAGTTATGATACCAGCTGCTCAGATACAGTGATAACAGAAACCAGATAATTGTCTTACAGGTATTCGCTAATAGACATGAGGATCTATTAATTATATATTAAATCAATACAAAAAATAATGAATTTCCCTTTGAACTAATAATGTACTATAGCGCATAGGTCTGCCCAAGACAGCAAAATGACAGAGCATCAACTTTCCAATGTTGAATATTGAAACTTGGCTACACCAATTTCACAGTATAATCTACAACTGCGGCAACAAGAATAAGGAAGGGTCTTTCAGAGCTTTTCAGATCACAATCCACATGTGCAGATGACATCATGCTAGCTTTATGGTTTGAGGCAAGAGCTTGACAGTAACCAAGACAACAACACAAATGCTTACTGCAAATTCCTCTTGTTGGAGTATACAAATGTGGTGACCATACTATTCTTTTCTCTAGATAGAGCCCAGTCATCTATATTAGCACAAGATCTCATTAAGATTAAATCTTATTTCAACTAATTAACATCAACTCTTGCATTTATCATGCCCAGTTTTACTCAGCTGGTGCATGCTTAGGGGTTCAAATTAGGGTGCAAAAATCTCTAGATTGTATCACAACGCTCACACAGTAGCAAATCTTAACACATCCTCTGCGGCAACCTGCACAGGGTAGAAATACCTGTAGGAGGATTGGCCCTTACAAATATCTCAACCTACCATCGATACCTTTCTACTGCACAGTATCGTATTCAACGTTCAAGCTTACACGCTATTCCTCTCTATTTCTGTTAGATCTAAACACTATCCTCCAAATTTGTAGAGTGGCATGGCTTTCAAAATTGGATTCCTTCTTTATAGGAAAAGATGAAATAACTCTTTCATGTTAACCAGTCTTGATTTCTAGCAACTGCACCAAAAACTGAATGCATTTCTGAACTTTGAAATAGGCTCCATTAAATTTCAGCACATCTCTGCTCTTACTGCTTTCTAGCCAGTTCAATGCTTATCTGAACAAAACCTTTTGAGTTATGTTCATCATTACTTTCAGGTTCATGGCTGCTCTAGCTTCCCTGACAGCATCAGAATGATCTCATTCTTCACATTCATTTGTTCTCCCCACAAATTAATTTTTCAGGTCACATAAGTTCATTTCAAAGAGGTGTTTTCTTTTGCCAAGCACCATAATATGATAGTCATCCAGATGTATGATCCTCTTCAGCCATCTAATTTATCATGGATAGTCTCAGCATACACCTTTCCTTTGCACTTGCCCACAGGCTTAATCTAAAGCTTACTGAAGCCAAACAGCTTAAGGGAGCATTTTTCCTTTTCATCATCCTTTGGATGAGTTGTATTTTCTAAGCTACCATTCCGGATACAAAAAATTGTTTTCAAGTAAACATTATTCTGTCTATTCTCATGACCATTCATTACCAAATGCAAACTAATTCTTCCTATTTGAAAACATGGGTACCATCTGGGGCGACCATGAAAATAATTCTACTAATTTTTAAAAAATACTTTTGTTGTTATGTTTTGTTTGATAAGCTCCTGAATCATCACAGGAAACTTATTTCACCAGAAGAGCTACAAAATTCACCCACCTAAAATTTACCATAGGTGTATGCACTGAAAGAAGTTATAAATTTGGGACTTGGTTCTTCTTACTATGAGTTCTGTATTTCATTCTGTCACCGTGACGGTGCATGTGCAGAGAACAAAGCACCAAACCTCAATTTATTATATTAAAAAACTGTTCCCCTTTACAATGACCAAATTTCTCTGTTGATTGCTAATTATTATCACATTACAAAATCTCACAACTGCACTTTGAGTTTTTTTTCAAGAACCCATATTTATTGTGTTCTAAACTACATGTAAGCTACTTAATACTTCTTTTGGCATATGTTTTTGAGAACTTCTCAAACTTCTCAAAAACATCTGTATTCTCATAGCAAGTGTCATGGAAGAACTCTTATCACCATTTTGTAAGATAGCACACAGACACAAAAGCAAACTTAACTAATAGACACAAGGTATCTTCTGGGGAAATCATGTTGTTGCCATGGTAACTGTATGGCCATACTTTCTTGATTTAAAAAATCAAATAAAAAAAAGTTATGAGCATGGAGCATTGCAAGCTTGCAAGCTATTAGATTACTGCATCTCTGCCTAATGTCGGATCTAGAGAGATGTTAGTCAGTTATAAACAACAGAAGTCCTCAAAAGTTATAAAGCTGGAAGTCCTCAAAAAGCCATGACTCAAGGATAATTATTTTATTGAACAATTTAACAACCATTCTCTTCCTTTCCACATAACAACCATTTGAATCAATACACCACCAAAGTGTCAAAAATAGTTTAAGGATCAATGAGCTGTAACTCTCACATTGCTGCAACATATTTATTTTTCAGTCAGCTGTAAGCTGATCTTTTCTGTTTTTTTTCTTTTCCTTCCATTTAAGCATTCCTCTGATATGCCACTCATTCAATGGTCCAAAACAGGCTGGATTTTCCATGCCAGCTATAATAGATGGACTCGATAATCATTTACTTTTCTACAATTGCCAATTATTTACATCCATTTCCTAACTCCTCCCTCAGCTTTTTAAGAAATGCCGTTATAGCTAGTACTTGGAAGATCACCTTCCTTCCAAGCCCAGGTCTTTCCACCAACTTGATCAAGCCTGTACCCCTACAAAGGGGGAAAAAATGGTCTTTGACACCAAGTGCTTCTGTTATTACAGACAGCAGTAACAGAATTGACAAAGCTACCTTGTTCATTGCCACAGTACCTGTCTTTCTGAGGAGCACTATGCACTGCTGCAAGATACAACAAAAAACTGTGGAGGAGCATACTGCCATGGAAATGCTTACAAATGCCTTCATTTCTGAGTCACACTACCACGGGGAGTTTCCAGCTTGCTGAGAATGACTCAAGTGTTTATCTCCCAATTGCAAATTATATCCCAATTATGTCTGGATTCTGAAAGCAAGCCCTTTTCTCATTACTTTCTTTCTTGAGTCGAGCTCCACAACTCGTGCCCCATGAAACTATTGCCTTTTTTCGTTTTGCTTTTCTATTCACTCCTCTAAACAGATCTGATGAGAAGTCATAGCTTCAAATGTAGATTGTTTTCCCCCAAGTATCTTTTCATGCTAACAGGTCTCTAAACCATGATCAGAATTTTTTAGGAATGTTCCCTGTTTTCCAGTTCCTACGTGAACATTTATAATCAGACCTTCATGAGCAAGTATCATCCACTATCAGTGCACACATGAAGAGTCAGGCAACAGTGTGCAGCTCCACTTTTTCCATCCTCCCTCCAACACAAATTAATACTTTTGTTAGGACATAAGTTAAGTGCTATTTGAGAGTTATTTATGTTTCTTTTTAGTAAGTTTCTGCAAAACTAAAGCACATCTTTTGTATTTTCCCATTTAATATACTGACGATTTTCTGGTCTTTTTGCATGGTTCAAGCTCTGTAGGCACAAAATATTAAATAATCATCTTGTCATTTGGATCTGCCTAAAAGAATCCTCCTTTATTTTCAAGTCTATGAAATCTAGAATTTCTAATAGCTGTTCCATGTTCTAAAAGTAAAATATATAAAAACACTTTTGCTTACTTTAATCCTATCTACTAAGTTTTGACTAGCAAACATAACAGAGGTCAGTACAATATCTTACTACTAGCCTTTGGCAAATATTTTTGTCTTTATCAGCATATATTCTTGAACAATTGTTTTTTTAAGGTCTCACTTCATTTTGCAAGAGTGACAACGGGCAAATGACCTTTAATACAATAAAGCAAGAATGATAATATAAAGGCTAATTCTTTGCACATAGTAATGAGTTGCAGTAAAAAAAATAACCTTGGCTGTCAAGAGAAAATCAGAGCTACATTATGAGTTGCTAAGCGTATCCTATACAGTATGTCCTTAAGACAAGATCTAACAAGTTACATGACTGATTATTTAGTTCTCTAAGCAACAAAAAACTGGCAAATCAACGTACAGTGGTCATTCTTACAAGATTATTCCTGCATCTGAACTTATCTCTGTACAATTCAACCTAAATTCCCCAGGTGCTATTAAAGCAACTGTAATCGTTGTCATTAGGAGAAGCAGACTTGCATGTTATTGATCCACCCCTGCTTTGTCCTATCCCTTCACTGCCAACCTCTCTTAAAATGCTTCTGGTGACAAAGTACTTGTTCGCTTAATTACTTTCATTAATGATGAACCTCAAGCTTCAAAATATGCAGCAAAGACATGAGACAAATTAGGTATTGAAATGTCTTTATCAGATTAAGTTCGGTCAATCCATGATTGTTCCCATTCAATTATTTCACAGACTACATCTTTTCCTCACAGATGGAGTTACCATCCAATGGAAAAAATCATCTTCTAGCCCAAATAAATTATAGATGGCCATTTTATGGTGATATTGTTAGGAGATGTGTAGAAGATATAAAACTAAAACATGTTTTTCAAGACAAATTAATGGGGAAATTACATTAAAATGTGCTAACACAGTTTGAATCTCCCTCTGATCAAAGGGAAAAAGTGCAGGTTTAATGGAAAATATAATTTCTTGAAAGATGTGATAATGTCTTATCTGTCTTAGGAAACCATTTAGCATCTACTGATATATTTTCTGACATCTGTAATACCACGTCAACACTTGTTGGGATTAACCATGCTGAAAAAACGTGTAATCATGATGTGCAGAATTCACTACTGTGATGCCAGTGTCTCCATTCTCTACGTGCACAGTGTTGCAAAGTTATCTGTTATGTACCTCATCCCCACAGTTTTTTTCAATAAAACAAGAATGTTGGGATTTCAGAAGTGAAGGTTCTCACTCAGGTTTCTGCAAAAAGAGTTCATTTCAAACAGCAGCACAGCCCTGTAACAATGGATGAAACACCTTTGTGAGGTGCAACAAAGTTCCCAGTTAGTCATGAAGCTCAGAAATATATTTCCTGTAGTATCTGCCTGCTCACAAAAATTCCCACTCCTTCACAGAGATTAGCAGTTCCATTGAAGGATAATTCACTGCAGAGCTGTTCCCAGCAGAAAGTGTAGGCCAAATTACTTGGGACAAAACAACCCTATGCAGCGTTACAGGCTTGGGGAAGACTTGGCTGGAGAGCTGCCTGCCAGAGAAGGACCTGGGAGTGTTGATTGACAACTGGCTGAATATAAGCCAGCAGTGTGCCCAGGTGGCTAAGAAGGTCAATGGGATCTTGGACTGTATCAGAAACAGCAGGACTGTGATACACAACTGAAAATCCTGTGCTTATATTAGGGAAGTTTCTTCATTCTGACATGAAAATAAATATTCTTTATAATTTTAGAGGACTAGTTCACAGTACTGCATCAATAATATTATATATAATCTAAATTTTAAATGGAAAAAAAAATCCTCCTTTAAAACACATTGGTCTGTTTTATCTAATAATCTCAGCAAGACTAAGAAAGAATAAATCCCTTCATATAAGAATAGGGACTAGAACTGCAATGAAAGAAGTTAATAAAAAACCCCTTCATCATGCATGAGGAAGACTCTAAAGCACTTGGAATGACATCAGTATTTAAAAATCACCACTATCTTTTTTCTCTCTGGTAAGACAGCAGCCTGTATAATTCAGAACTCTGACAGGAACGAGTTACCCCAAGTCATCATTCTCACACCTGTGAGCAGCAATTATTCTTAGATAAAGTAAAGCCAACCACACAAGATTAGCCATTACAACACACAGTTACTTTAACTCAAGTTCTTTCATTTATCTTGGGTAGAGAGCAAATACATTACCGACTATCAGGCATCAACTCACTCCAGTCACTTATCTGCATGTCTGTGCTTTATCCCACTGAATTACATAGATCCTTCCACCTGTCTTGTTTTATAGCCATACTGGCAATAAGTAAAGCACCTTTTTTGGCCTGGCAGCAATGGTGATTAATTAGAATAATTTTGCATGGTTCATAAAATACAGCAAAAATCACGTCTTATCAGCAAACATCTTAGAAACTTTCATGGATATTTTTATGGAAATATTATGGAAAAAAAAAGATATCATTTGTCAGTAACTAAAACTATGTTAGAGGCCATGGCTTTAAAAGGCTGCTTATAACAATGCAAGAAAGATCAGGAGAGTTAAAAAAACCCAGACAAACAAACAAAACCAATCCCAAACTTAAAAAAAAACAACCAAACCTCTAAGAAACTACTCATAATAAATTCAGGCAGCAAATCAAAAACTGAAAATAGGATACAAATGAATTTTGTGTCTCACGACCAAACCTTCAGGGAACAGTTTACCAGGAATTCAAAGTCTGGTGAATAAGCCCCTAAAGGCTCACTTGGAAAAGCTTGAAAACCGCCTGGCATTTTCCCGTCAGGCATAGGATGAAAAGCAAACCTGAGAGCTGCCAATATTTATCTCTCTCCATTTGGAAACTGTGGTTTTTATCTGTGGAGGAAACCAACAGTGGAGGGGAGAGGCAGAAAGGCTTTGAGAAACCAGAACAAACACTTTACAGTTCCACATTTTTCCCCCTCAGAGAGTTCTCTGCTGACATTCATTACAATTTCTTTAAGGTTAGGAACTTGGAGAGTTTGTTCTCTTTCCTTTCTTAAACCTCTGTTCTGCTTAGTGCATTAAATGCTGCAAGACGGGGAGAAAAAGCTTACAGGAAGAAGCTCTTGCCATAGGTCCAAGCACACGGGTAGGAGCACAACAATATAAAATATTCAAATATTCAGTCATTAAATAGCTCAAAAATATTGTACAGCCAGACAGTTCTTGCCCAGCTCCTCATAGTTCAGGTATGACACCTGAAGGAGCTTTATGGTGGTCCCAGGCAATAGCTACGAGGCACCCAAGCATTGGCTTCATCATCTTCAGAACACGCTTCCAAAAAGCCAGGGCTATTGCCTGCAGACTGTAGCACATATTCTTGTCACAGGTTAAAATACTGTCACCCCAGACATCATTCCTTCTTCTCTGCACTCTCACACAGTCACATTACAAGAATGGAACTTGCATAAATAACTAAAGATACCCTAATTGACACCAAGTCAGCACAGATCAGTCCTGCAGGCTATTCTACACATGCCACTCCCCACTGATCTACCTGCCCTCACACAACAACTGCGACCAATAGGAAGGCCTCCTATTCTAGATTTCACACAGTACATTGTTACTCTTCAGAATAGGTACTGATCAAAAAATATGAACTTTCAGCTTAGAAGACAAAGTTTGCTATCTACCTACTTGGTGGGATTTCTAGTTAGAAAAACTCATTGACTCTCTGTGTGTGCTAACCACCAACAGTTTAGACTGGTGACGGGAGTACTTTAAAAATATCATGGAATAAGTATTAAACCAAAATATATTTTTAAAAAGTCTGTTGTTTCTCTAAGTTTTCCAAGTCTGTAGAACTTGGCAGAAAATCTTGTGAGAAAATGTTTGTATTGCCCCTGCTTCCTATTTCCCATCGGATTCTGAGCACTGAGAGTATCTCCTTAGGAACAGCATAGCACAGACAGTTTTTACAGGAACATGACAAGTTAATGCAACACAGCTTTTTCACAAGACTGGATGAGGAAGTGTGTCTTGCATTTTATGACTGGGAATGTGTTTTTAAATGTTAAAACCAAGGTGAAAATATGAAAAAAGAAAATCACAATTTCTTTTATTAGTGCGGGAATTCTAGCAGCACTAACTGCAAGACTTATCATCACCCTAGCAATCTTCTAAATAAGTGGCTTAAACTGCCTTAAGAGTGACAGCTGCGGCAAGATCCAGATGAGGTGAGGAGTGTAAAGCCATCCCAGTACAGTGCAGGCAAATCCTCCTGACAGGAGAGTGGCTATTGAGCATGTTGATCTGTATTGCTTATCCTAGTGATTTGATTGCAGTTTTGTAGAAAAAGTTTAACATTTTGTAACCTGGGAAGAAGCTAACGACTATCTCTTTGATCTATGATGTAAAGGAAACACAAATTTAATTAAAATGGTAAAGTTTTAATTTCAGGCACTGGCATTTTCTGAAAATTTTATACTTATTTAGGTAAAAGATTCATTAACAGTCCTGAAAATAATTCCCATTTTCAGACAAAAGATTAAATACCCTGATGGCACCTTTTGTCTGTTGATTTTAATCTCATGTGTTTTGAGTCAGACTGCATAGAAGCAAACACCTCAGATGGAAAAACTAAAGTTGTACATCCATTCTCCTGCAGTCTGTCACTCCTGTTAATTGCTGCCAGTTTTGTCAATGGAAAAATTCCCCAAATCACTGCTAATTTTTTAATCTTCCAATTAAAAGTCACTTTGCACGTAATGGGCTCCCAAACAATGATGGCTGGGTAACACCGTGCTATCTTAACAGCATACAACTATATATCAATTTTTCCTGACTAAGAAGAGATCCCCAAAATCCTTGTTCCACAGCAAAGTGGAACCAAACACAACTTGGTTAACACGTCACAACAACAACAGTACCACCACCACACAATAAGCACGCAACAAATTGCTTAAAGTTTCGCTGTATTGCTCTCTACAACCACCACAGATGACAGATGCCTGCCACTGTCCTAATTTACAGCACGTCAACCGGAAAGACAATTTTATCCTTCTTGTTAAAGATGTCTGAACAGAGCTCACCAGCAACTGCCTCGAGACACAGGCTTCATTTGAAACCAAAATTTTTGATTACTAATTACATGGCTGTAAATTCTAAACACAAATTCAGTGTAAGTCTGCTTGAGCGTGTTCTTAATTGGCTGGTACTTCATCACTAAATACATGATTTCACATTACCTTAGAATCATGGCAATGAGTATCAACGATACATATGATCTACAACAGGATAAAGATAGAATACGCTACAGACTTTGAAGTTTCATACTGTTGTGCTATATCTATCCAGCCAGGGGGAAGTGTGTTTTGAGAGAAGGCAAATGCAGTAATATGCATTTACCTCTGAAGAACTACCAACTGTTATTTAAAATGGAGTTTTGCCTATCAAATTAGGTAGAAAATCCAGATTTAATTCTGTCAACTGCAATTCATTATGATTTTGGAATGTCAAAACCTCATCACACCTTCTGGTAGCCAGCTCTTGGAGAGCTCAGTCATACCTCTTCAGAGATCTGTGTTGATATTAAGTTAATTAATATCTTGATTTTTTATAAATAATTATTAATTTCCCAAATAAAAGGCGTCAGTTTATAATTCTTAATTAATTTAATCAGTAACCCTTACGATATACAGAAAGAGTCTCTGAAAGACAGAAAAAAAATGTAAAATGAATTTATATATTAAGAAACATTTTATTCATCTATTGGAGAATAATCAGGAATGCCTAAAAAATGGAGTATGCCTAACTATATGATCAAATTAAGCTCTCTTCCACACAGGTTTTTGTTTCAACATCAGAATCGCATATGTCCTAATGCCCAAGAACTGCTTCACTACCAGAACATACCATCCTTATCAGGCTCAGGCTCCTCTGAGAAGATAGGAAATCAGCTTTTCCTTAGTATAACAACATCACCTGTTAGATCTGATTTTTCTAGTACATTTTCTACAAATAAATCAGGGTGTCATTTACACGTATAACATAATTCTGTAACTTGGCATGCAATCCCCATTGGAAATACTCAGTAGAAAGATAGGGAGATAAAGCAGAGAATTTCAAGTATCTTTTTGAGACATTAAAAAAGTAACAAATAAACCACCTACACTTTGTATTCAGCAGGTATATATACTTATACTACATGTATTCAGCAAATACTGATTTATCTAGCAGTACAAGGAAAAATCCTCTTTTTTTTAGTTGTCACATATCTATGAGTTCTGTTAAAAGTTCTTGGGGATTTCCAAGGGAATTTCACCAGCTATTCTTTTCTAATTGCTGGTTAATCTGTGAGAGAATGACAGAAGAGAGAAACTGAATGGAAAGCTCCAAAGAACCATCACATCAAGTCTGAAATGGGAGTATAACCTTTAGAATTCGCAGGAAGATTTTTAGGCTGAATAATGGAGAAGAGGGAGTTGGAGCCAAGAGAAGAGGGGCAGGGGGGAGAGAGGAGAAAAAAGCCAACTACAATTGATTTGATATCTAGTATTGTGTAGATTATATTTGAATTAATTGCAACGGCTTGTTATTTTAATTTTAGCTGAGATGGTAACAAAAACCCCCATATTGTTACCAAATCAATTATGTTACAATCTATCTAAACTGGAAACCATCTCACTCTACAGAAATCAGCCTCAGGTTTGAAAAATTACTTTTGACAAATACTTTTCTAGATTGCTCCACTCCACAGTCTAGTCACATTGAAATACCACAAAGTATTACCACTTAAGTCGGGGGGGGGGGGGCATAAATAAAGGGGATTGATTAGGCAAATTTTTTTTACAACCAACTTGATTTTACCTGTCAGAACAGAGTGTAGAACAATAATAATAACAAGTAAAAACCCACCAAGCTTCTCATCCAGATGACTTTACTGTTATAATCATAAAGACAAATAACTGGAGATATTGTGAAGAAGGCTATTTTGTGATATTGTGAAGATACAATAATGTAGTCCAGGTTTACTAGTTTCTATACATTTAGGAGAAGCAATTTGATGTAGGAGGAGTCCATTCCACAGGGAAGCTGGCCGGTGTACATTTATAAAAAGGCATAAGAGAAAATGTAAAAGCAAATAAATTTAGAAGTCTAAAACAAATTCTAAGCTTCCAGTGAGTATGGATGAATATTGAGAAGATTAAATAAACACATAGATAAATTCAGTGAAACATTTCAATAATGTTCCCAAATAATTTGTCTTTGACCAGTTGTTTCTCTAAGTTTCACAATTCCATGGTTTATAATTCAGATTCAAAGAGCATTTTATGAGAAGAGATTTGAGGGTTTGCTACCCAGCTGCCGGAGATGTTGAGTAAATCAGGCAATCTCCTGGTTGAAATCAGTCATGAACACAGATTACACAAAATGACAGTCACGGAAAGCAGTTAGCGAGACCCCCACATGATTGAGGTTGATGAGACAGAATTTTTTTAGTACAGCCAACAGGAGGTTTAAACATTCCACAACTAAAGGGGTCAAGACTCAACTTGACGGAGATGAGCTTTTCCCTGTATATCACAATAATAGAAATCTGCAATCAGTACAATCATTACAGACAAAGGAAAAGAACATAATTGAGATTAACCAACACATTGTGTTCAGACACAAATTTTCTTCAGTAATCTGTTTATTTTTATTTTTTAAGAATGGTTCTAAGCAAGAGTGGAGGAAAATGGCTGTTTTGTGAAGCCCACAGTCAAATCTGATTCCACGTGCTGGACCCGTAGATAAGCCTTCAGTATCATCTGCAAAAAGTGATAAGAAGGACCTTGATTCTCTGTGTTCACATTCCTATTATATCATTACTTTTGTGATTAGATACCTTGAGAAACAATTCCCAGCTAACGCAACTATGCTACCTATCACATGATGTTTGTGTTCCTATTAGCAGAACTTAACTTTCCCCCCAGATCTTTACTGGTAAAAAATCAACAATATGACAGTCTGATAAAATTGCAACAAATCAACACAATCATCTGTTTCTAAATACACAGGGGTCTCCCTTTTTCTGCAAAGTTTTTTTGCTATTCCTTCTACTAGTAGGATTTAGATTAGAGCACCAACTACAATGGCATTTCTGTTTTATACTTTTTCAAACAAGACCATTAATTTTAGGATTTAGGTAGGCTTGATTTAAAAAAAAAATTAATTACAATGTAACTGTCTGTGGAGATGACCTGTAATTAAAACTACATGTTTTTTAAGTCCCAAGTCTCTAACATATCTAGAAGAGCACCACATGCTAGCAGGCCCTCTTCTTGCAGGCTTTCTTATTTTAACCGTAGGATTAGTTTCTCAGGGAAGATAAATTTGGCCTGGGTAAATTAAATTAAGAGGTGCATAAATATCTCTTATCTAAATACTGATTTGGTCAAAGGGCTTTTTATTTGTCTCTGTTTATTTTTAAAACAATTTGCGTGTAGCATAGCATCTAGAAAAAGAAAACCGGTGCATGTATAACTTGCGTGTGTGATCACAAACAATACCACATTATTGTGGGATCATTTTTCCTTTTAGAAGAGTCATCTTCAGTCAGAAACACTTCTATTATTACTGATGTCCTTCCTCGTGTTTAGAGTGTTTTTCTTGTCTCGTAGACAGAGCCAAGATGTCTTTGCAAAACCCAGGTCCTGCTGCCTGGTGAGGCTTTTTGTTTGTTTGTGGTTTCGGGGGGTTTTGTTGGTTTTTTTTTGGTTTGGTTTAGTTTTAAGGCAAGATTTGTCCTTGTATGGTTTCTCTTCTTTTCTCCAAAAAACACTATAAAAAGCATTTGCACCTATTTGCTGTGAGAAGCCCTATCACCCATCATCATTCACCTTAATCCCAAGGTTTCCCTAGTTGCCCCTACAAAATGACTTTGCAGGTAGAAAGGCAGTTGGTAGTTCTAGAAAATAAACATTGCAAAAATGTATCTTCTTTCAAATTTTCTTTTCTGATAAACTTCTGCTTCCAAACTTCCAAATCATGGAAGCACTAATACATTGGGTCTCCTGAGCACAGGGCTCAAATCTTAGTTCTACCACTGCATTGATGCATCACCTGGAACAAACTATCCTTTGTGCTACAGACATCTCAGTTTTAACAGAAAGAAAAATGTATAACTGCATGGATTTTTTTCAGTTATTAAAATTAATACAGTTTTCTCTATATTTATGGCCAAAATTTACCTTTAAAAATCATAGAATCATAGAATCTTTCAGTTGGAAAAGACCTTGGAGATCATCGAGTCCAACCACACACATCATCCACTAAACTTTGTCCTTCAAAAGCTCATTTACCCATTTTCTAAACACCTCCAGGGATGGTGATTCAACCACCTCCCTGGGCAGCCTCTGCCAGTGCCTGACCACCCTTTCAGTAAAGAAATTCTTCCTAACATCAAGTCTGAACCTCCCCTGGTGCAACTTACGGTCATTTCCTCTTGTCCTATCACTTGTCACTTGAGAGAAGAGATCAACATTCACTCTGCTACAGCCTCCTTTCAGGCAGCTGTAGACAGCAATGAGGTCTCCCCTCAGTCTCCTCTTCCCCAACAACCCCAGTTCCCTCAGCCGTTCCTCGTAGGACTTGTTCTCCAGCCCCTTCACCAGCCTCGTCGCCCTTCTCTGGACACGCTCCAACACCTCACTGTTCTTCTTGTAGTGAGGGGCCCATAACTGAACACAGAACTCGAGGTGCAGCCTCACCAGTGCTGAGTACAGGCGTACAATCACCTCTCTTGTCCTACTTGCCGCACTGTTTTTGATACAGGCCAAGAGCTATTGGCCTTCTTGGCCACGTGGGCACACTACTGGCTCATATTCAGTCAGTTGTCAACCAACACCCCCAGGTCTTTCTCCTTCAGGCAGCTTTCCAGCCAGTCTTCCCCAGGCCTGTAACGCTGCATGGGGTTGTTGTGCCCCAAGTGCAGGACTCAGCATTTGGTCTTGTTGAACCTTATCCCGTTGGTCTCAAACCATGGATCCAGCCTGTCCAGATCTCTTTGCAGCGCCTCCCTTCCTTCAAGAAGATCAACACTGCCACCCAGCTTGATGTCATCTGCAAACATGCTAAAATGGTATGATGGTTTGTTGCAAAATATTTGACTTCAGATACAGTAGGTTCATCGTCAACATTTAACTGAAAGGATTATGCTATAGTTACAAAACAGCTTTATTCTAAAGGTTTTTTTAAATAGGAATTAAATAAAAAATTTTACTTGGTAGGAAGCAATTACAATCTAGCTACATTTACAAGGACAGGTGCTCTAAAGAAACCCGAGGTTAAAAAATGAGATTTTTTCGTAGCTGTGATTTGCATAGTTTTTCTTAAAGCATTAAATACTAAACAAGAAAATATAATGAAAGCATACACTTCAGTACTACATTATAGTTATCTGCACTGTTTGATTATAAAAGGAACTTAATAGGAAAATGTTTTTTTCAGTACCAGTCATTGCTACTTAAAAAAATGAGCTTTTTAATTAGTTTCTTTGTGATACGCCATATAATGTAGACATGCACTAGCAATATTTACAAACATTTGGATTAGGAGCACATAGATGATGAACAATCTCAGTTTTGAAAGGTGAATTAGAACAGATCTTAGAATAAATCACATCATCCAATAATTTGTAATCAGGAACTGATAAGTAACTCAGATGACTAATCAGAAAACACAATAAAACAGGAGATAAGAAGGCAAACTTTGTCAGAAAGCTTTGAAAGCTGTTCTCTTCCCTTCTCCCACCCTTAACCCAGACACCTTTGTGCACAGTATGTATGAAAAGTATGAAGTGAGGTTGTATTAGTAATTCATCAATATTTCATGTCCATGGTAATTTCATGACTCTCTCTAGTGGCAGCGGATTTCACTACTACTTGGTATTTACTGTCAGTTTTCTTTTGGAAATGTTTTTATTTACAGGTTAGTTTAAAATGAGCATCTTTGCCTCTTATGTTCCTACAGCACATTTGAAAGTTAATTACAAAAAGAAACTAAAGCTAGTGAAACAATAATTCAGTGCTGTTGAACAAGGACAGACCATTCGAGAAAAGCCATTTTCCAGCAGACTGTGATCCATTAACATAATAGGAACTCCAAAGTCAAGGCAGCAACTGTCACCACTGATAAATCATATATTTATATCAGGAGATAATTCACAAACGATGAGGTTAAACCCCAGCGAGTTGCTCAACTAGGTTTAGAAATGTGAGATTTGTGAAATACTGCACATTCACCTGACATTAGCTTTTAACATTAATCTCACTAATACCAGACAACCATTTCCTCCAATAGCCAACCCACTAAACTAATTTCTCTATGTCCAGATTGTAATGATGCAAAATAGGCTGATTTGGGACGAACGTATAAAATGTGAATGCACTAAATGAAATATTCTAAAGACCTGAGTCTTGAAATCATAAATATTTGGGATTCAAAACACAAGGACTAAATTCCAAGGTCTTCTCTGCCTCTTTTCCCCATACTACCTTTATAAAATAAATAATTTGTCTGATTAGACTATTGAACTTTTTAATGAGGCATTGTCTCTTTCACTGTATTAAATCTCCTGAGTAGAGAAAAAAAATACTGAAATCAAGGTAACTCTAGACAGCAACATAACTAATGTACATCCTGAACATCTACCAGTCTTCAGGTATTCACAGAGTATCTCACTACTTAGACCAAAGCTGGAAAACACTTTTCCAGCCAACAGAACAGATTGATATATCTTTGGATGGTCAAGAGATATGCACTGTAATTTTTTTTATTTTTCTTTTTACAGTTCTATTTGCTCCTGGTTTACCAGATTCTGTTGTGCTGATAAGTAAATCATATGTTTTCCCACTTGGAATACACATTGCCACCTGAAGAGAGCAATGAGGTATCTGGTGGGGGGCAGTAGCTCAGAGATCACCACAAAGCTTTGCAGACCCTAAACTGGAGACACCGTGTCAAGGGCTGAGCAGATAATTCAGTCTCACTTCCTATTTATTGATTTATGATTAAAATCATATTTGCACATATAAATATGTTTGAACACATGCTTACTTATGAGGGCATGGTTTAGAAGCTTATTCACCAAAATCAGATTAACATAGTTGATTATTATACAATATAGACAGAACCAACCTTCCTGCATTAGACTGTATCCAAAAAAACACATTTAACACTACTCCAGATACATGAAGGAATTTGACACCTGGTGCATTTTGAGAAATGAAGCTTCCATAGTAAATTTATTGCCTGCTGTAATACCTTTTCCTTGGCTCAGGCTAAAAAAAAAGAAAAAGCATGGATTGCTGTTCCTTTTCGGGTGTCTCCTACCTCAAGGCTGACAACATGTAGGCCAAAAAAAAGCTACTGTCAGCACTTCTTTAGCATGATACTTGCATAAAATGCAGTGCCTTCTTTGCAAGATTAATGTGGCAGGAAAGGGCAAAGGCACTTAATTTGCTAACCTGTTCACAACCACAATTCCAGAGACTCAGCAATCCAGGTCAATCACCATAGATACTTGGCTTTCAACAAATGCTTACTGACTTTTACGTTGTTAAGGGATTAATATACTATAACTGTGCTAATTACATGACATGAGCCATTCAGCTTTATTCTTATCAGCCTCACACAACAGTATGTTCTTCACAGACAGATGATTTCTCCCTTCTGACACTTATATGGGGGTTTACATCCTATGGTATCATTTGTAGTTTTGCATTTATCATGGGCAATGAAGTTTATTAAAAAATAAATCATCATTTCATCCTTCCTTTTAATGTTGGTGGAAGAGAAAAGAAACCAAAAAAAACCTAACAACCAGCAGCTCAGAACCTTTAGCAAAATTAATTTATGAGATGAAGTCAGTGCCTACACCTAAATCCACCTTTTAAACCAGTGTACGTTACAACAGTGCACATTGATTATCTGTTTTGAAAGAGCAAGTTGAGCCAAACACCTTCTAGCCCTTATTCAAGGCTCATTCTGACATGCAAGCACATGGTTTAATAATAGGATTATATTTATATCAATCCCATTACATGATCGGATTACAGTTCCTCATCCCAGGGATGTTTTTCAGCTTTAACAGGGATTTTTACATCCTGCACCTTTAAGGACCAGCAGTTTCTTTCTATGAGCATCTTAGCTTTGAAATAGTTGCAGATAAAAGTAGATACTGAATAAGGTAGTAGAGATGAATATAGCTTGCACGTATGCTTATTGTGCTAATCTTTTGAGTTCTGCTAATATAATTTAATTTTTCTGTAGTTGTTCTGTTCTTATTAGTCTAATTCAGGAAATTAAAAGCTAACTTTGGCAGGCTATGTTGCAAGAAGAACAGACAGGGCATTTCAGTGACAAAGGCTATCGTATCTTTTCCAACACTCTCCTATTGTGATATATATATATATATATATATATAATATATACTTTATATTATATATAATATATATTTTATATTATTGGTCTCCATCTTGCTTATTTATACTTATTGTCTCTACCTAAGAGGAGTTATCTTTTGTCATATCAAAACATGGTCCGAGTCCTGTTATGTCATAAAAACAGACTTACCTATCTGAGTCAAAAGTATTTGTTTATGGAGTGAGTGTTGGTAAAAAGGCCTTCACCATTCTAGACCACATACTTGAACAGATATTAACATTCATATTCACTAAGTTTTAAAACCTCAGTGCTATGAGGATTGTGTTGTCAAGATAGAACAAGTACAAACCGTCTTAATGCTGCTCAATCTGGCCCATCTGGAAGGTACCACCTTGCTACATGCATCCTATTAATCTTGCTGGAAAACTAATTTTTACAGTGCTGCAGTGCTATTCAGTCGTGTTTTCCTTTCACTGACATGGGTTATGGGAACAATTCAGTATGATCACCAGGATAGCTTTGCTTTTACAAATAACTCTTTCATTGGTTTTATTGTTAAGAGAATATAACCCAATGGAAACAATGGGAAAGGTTGAAAGCTGATTACAGATCACAGTGCACAAATCTGAGTCATTATTGAAAATAGCTCTGAACTGAAAACTCTCATAGCTATCATAAAATACTCACAATCGATTACTAGCACTTACGGTGACATCGTGCCGATTCTTTCCTCCGTGGCTCAGATAGATGATACAAATTATTATCCCTTAACTCCAAGTAAAGTTTTCTTTATTGCTGTGATGGGTTGGGGAGGGGGAATAGAAGAAGAAAACAATAAGAAATGTAGATGGTAAAATGGGTAACAAGTTTACCATCATGAATATTGATTTAGGTAACAATTAATATGCACGTACATAAAGAGTGACAGGTTTCAAAGCTTACCTCAGTACATTATGCAAACATATATTCTGTTGTTGTGGTACCCAACAGCTCTTCCTTCCAGTTTTCACTAGGTTAAAACTTAGTCACTGAGAATGAACTAACGTAGTCTGGCACACTAATTCTCAGCCATAACTTAAAGTGGTATCAAGTACAATCTTCTCCTCCCTCAAAATGACAAAATCCCCCTAAATAATATGTAATGTATTCCATTGCACTTTGCAAGCATATCAACTGATAATAAGAATTTAAACCATTAATGTTTCAAAGGTACATCCCTCAAGCAATCTAGAATACCTGGGATCTAGTTTGTATCTTTAAAAACCAGAAAGATAGTCTCGTGGAGATTGTGCTTGGAATTATGATGCATTTAGTCCTTACTTAGGGGTTTAATGAGATTATTTACTTTGTTATATCATTGAAAATTATGACACAAAAATAAGTGTTACACAACTGCCTTTCAGGCATTAAATTAGTTTAATGCTAGTCACTTGCCACTTCCAGTTTTGCCTTGGTCTAGAGGTAGAAAGTGTTCAAATAAACAAAAAAAAAAGAAGAGGATTTTCTTTTTTTTGTTTTGGTGTGGAATTTTTTTTTAAAGGAGTGTATATGTTCTGCAAGATTTCATTTTTTTGTGTGATATACAGAGGTAAATGTTTCACACATTACAAGTGTGGGAGTTCCACACAAGAGCTTGACTGAAAGTTCAGAGAAATAAAAATAAGGTGAATGTACAATACAATCATTTGCTCAATTTTTCCTTAAATATTTAATCATGAAAAATAGAAAATCCAGAATCTTTTTTTAAATTCAGAAGCATTTGTTTAAAAATAATCACACTGCTGATTAAATGCGGAAAAAACCCTTGTAGTCACTAACAAATTTACCCATCTACTACTTAAAATATTTTCTTAAAAACACAAAAAAAAGTTGGTGAGCTGAGAGATCTAAATGCCTGCTGAGCAGCCTCAGTTTCTGCCTGCTTCCCATAGTCTCAAACTGTGAATCGAACATACAATCTACACTACACAAGGTAGTAACTACAACTGGAGAATTTAACAGCATAGAATTGAGGAGCAAAATGCTTACAGTGCAGAGCAGCCAGTAGCCATGATGAATTCCCAGACGTGATCCTGCTCACTGTAACACATTCCCTCTATCAGCACTTATTATTAATCAAATGTTATAATAAGGTGCCTGCAACTGCACTCTGCACACATGATTAATTAGTCTGGAGGTTTTAAAGGGAACCTAGTCACATTTTCAGGGCCTAGAATATCTAGATTAAGAAAGAAAAATCTACACTTGGCTAAGCCCACTGACCTCGAAAGTAGCTAGGCTTCCCAGGACAAGTTTCCTAGAAGTCAGTATGAAGTTCAACCCCAACATCCCAGACATAAATAGTCAGAAGCAGAGACAAACGCCAAAGAGGTTATGCACTATATCATTACGATAACACATTAAATAAATACAGACTTGAGCAGACACTGGTGACAAAAATGGAAGATACAGTAACAGGAACGTACGCATAAAATAACAGTATTAAAATCCTTTTTTATTAAGTGTGCAAGGAATGGGGTAGCACGTACAGATACAGCAGCCTTAGGAACAAATTATCTATTCCGAATGCTCACATTCCTTTTAGAAGACTCTGAATGACGTGGTCCTGATTGTACTGAAGGCAAATTTTGAACACATTTTATAAAATGAGTAACTGAAATTTGCTCTGTAGCAAAAGTGTCAACCTACATACATTAAGACCTGTCAAAGACAGATACCCAATAGGAGGCACCAGACAATCTCTGTGAGCACTATTTAAACCACCAATGATTGTGCTAGAATCTTTGTGTATTCTTGATAAGAGCTGCTTCCAAATAGCCAGGCATAAATTACAACTCACATTGTTGTTACCCAAAGTAATACACTTGTTTTCACTGATTACAGCTTTATCTGCAAGCACAGGGCAAATGGTATAAAATCACTTTATAAGACATAGCAGAACACCTAGTTCCTATTTACTAGCATGGAAATAAACAACAGTAATCAGAAGAAGAGAAATCAATTACAAATTATTGTCTTACGTTTTCAAATTCAAATTTTCACTTATTACTAAAATGTGAGCATGCAAGAACACAAACATAACCCAAATAAAAAGGAACAGAAAGAGGTGGGAGCTTATAAATGTAGAATATACATAAAAAATATATAAACTCCCTGTTTCAGAATTCATCAGCAGCATCGCTATGAACCCCTAAAACTAGAAACTCAAGCTGGAGAATGGCTGCTGCAGTGCAGGTAGGTAAAAGAGTCTGAGTAAAGCTGGCTTGTGCATTGCAATCCCCACTCTCATATCCCTGTGCTCTGCCAGCATTGCAGAATACGTGCAAAACAAAAAACCTGCCAGGGTCTGCTCTTTGTTCAACAACTTCAGTGAGTTTGTTGTTGACACCAACATGATCATTAAGGTCCCTTCCAACCCAAACCATTCTATGATTCTATGATTCTAATCTGACATCAAAAACCTGAAACCCATACCGATAAAAATAGTGGTGCTGACTCGCTCCTGGTTCGAAAGCCAGTGCTATTAATAGTTTATTTTCACACGCAGGACAGAAACCAAAATCCCATCCTTAGAGAAACACAGCATTTTGGAAATGTTCTTTTTTGTCTGTTCATTTTCAATGGTTGCGGTGTTTTTATTCCCACTCAGTATTGGGTTACCACTCCTGTGTCCTCGGGGCAGGACAAGGGTGCTCAGGACAGGACAAAGCGACAGTGGCAGCGCTGCCTGGGGGGCAGCTTTCACAGAGCCTGCCTAGCACAGGCTCTAGCAAGCATTCTGCTTTCCTGTCCAAGCAATAAAGTTAATATCATTCCTTATCAACAAGAAAAATAGTGATGCAATGATACCTGCAAATTAAATTTTAATAAATCTGAATATAGTATCACCTTTTCTGACACTTCCTGAAAAGAAATCCAAATCCATATACTTAAGTCCCACTTTCCATCCCATATGCCCTCAGCTGGTTGCCGGGCAACCAAAAAAATATCATTGTGCATGTGAATTAGGAGTGGGTAAAGAAAACACAGAGACACAAAAGAAACGTTTGCAAAAGTTGCCAACAGCCCTCTCCTAAATGGTTCCTAGGACTTGCATGTCCTAAGCTAAGGGCTGACAGGTGGTCCTAGGGCAGGTGATGGGTACACCTGTACCAGCATGCAGCAGCCCCCGCACGTGAGTTCCCTACAAGTTCTACTGCAGATATTTTAGAAGGTGATTATCATTAAAAGATGATGTGGGTCAGGCAGCTCAAGTCAGTAAGGTGACCAAGCTATTGAATGTGGTTGGGGAGTGTTGTGATGCTTTTTAGAGAAACAAAGCAACCACAGGAAGTCAGATTTATTTCTCCCAAGCAATCAACACTTTCTTGCAATTTGCCTGCTCTGGCAAGGGATAACTCTAGTGAAAATGAGTGCTGGTGAACTTGGAACACTATACCAAGACTCATATTCAAACCAGTAACTGATGTCATGTGGATACTGCACATGCACGCATCTCACATTTTTATCAAAGGGAGTTCTCTGCTGTGAAAAAAACACGTTTTATTAAGTGATGACAGCTCAGAAATGAATTTCAGCACACAGTTAGAAAGGACATTACAACACCAACAGGCTGAAAACGTGGCTCCTGACAGACCAAGGCAGGGGAGAAGACAGCACCTATAGCAGGATACCTGCTTTCCATCAGTGTCATGATAGCTGCGATGTGAGGGAAGGGAACTTCTTGTCTCCTCTGTAACAGGACAAGCCCTGCAGCTTAGTAAAATTACTCCAAGGTGTCCATCATGTAAATGCAACACTTCTGAATAAGGTTTTCACAGAACCGTAGAAATGTTGTTTGGAAGAGTCTCTGGTGGTCAACAAATCTAACCTCCTGTTCTTTGAAGGACTCTCTACAATGTTAGGTCAAGTCAGCGAGGCTGCAGCTCTGCCTAGTTGAGGCTTAAATACCTCCAGGGATGAGAGTCTAGAGCCCCTGCAGGCAGCATTTTTCAGTTCCAAACAATTCTTGCAGGGAGGAAACTTTTCTTTCTGTTAGAGCCTTCCAAGAAGGGGACAGCATGGCCCCATATTAAGATGGATTAGAATTCTAAAGATGGAAGCCCCAGTATCCTATTCCTTGTCTCCAGAGATATCAATTTTCCTTAATTTGAAGTAATATTGTTATGTAATAACATTTGCAGATAGTGAATTAAAAAGGCTGGCTTAAAAAACAACCCTCATTTGACCACAGCAGTGTTTCTAGAAACTATCGCTATTTGTTAGGCTTGAGATCTTAGTAAGACTATCACTGGAACTGTCTCAATTTCCAGTTGGATTGAACGTAGTTGGATTGATTTTCATCTCTTCTTTACCTTTCCCCACAAAAGTACTGAGTCAAGATGAATTTTGAAGATACAGATCTCACATATACATATTAATATGAGGAAAATGAATTTGCATCCTGAAATAGGCCAACAAAAATCAATTCTTTATAGATCATGTTTTTAGGCAAAGGAAAGCAAAAGCCTGTAGGTTTAATCTGTGAAATTATGCACATTGAACATGCACCTCACATCACAAAACAACCCTGCAGAGCAGCAATTTTGATTTGAAAGTATTCATCCACTGTTCTTAACACTTATCTGAAAAAGGGAGAGGAATTATATAGTTATCACTCCATGCTCCAAGGACAGCACTTTTTTGACTCCTGATAAAGCAAAATGAAGACATAAAGTACTAGATGAAACCCTCTGCACTGATCTTCTCTTAAATTTGTCTGTGTTTCACTGCATTCAGTGGGGTATCAGCACACTGTTTTCATGTATTCATTCCCAAAGAGATTCAGAATTGTTGTAATCTCTTTCTAAATTTTCTATAAACAGCACAGAGACCTGGTGTAATCTGTGAGGAATTATTCAAACCCTAGACCAGCAGACGTCTACAAGGATCTGACCAAATCATCCATATTATACTCTCATCTGCTCTAAAAAGGGAAAAAACCCTGTTGCTATTTTCTTGATAATGACAACATTCAGGTACACTTTATATTAAATATATATAGATTCAAGCTTATCTGTGGTGGGTTTTTGGTTTTCCCTCATAGCAACAATAACATTATAGCAAAACAAATTGCAGGTGGCTAGAATCATACCATGACTACAGAAGATTACATGTAAAGATAATTAGTTGCCATAGACAAAAGTATTTGCATAAATTCTTTGAAATATTGCCTGGCAAGCAGTTAACAACTATGAGATGCACATCAGCTCTACCAGAAAGCTAATCCCTACACAATTACTTTGTTTAACCACTAATTATCCTGACAAAAGATGCAGTTGCCACCAACCTTGCTCCTTCCAAGTGCTTTGCCATACTAGAAGCTCAGACCCAACACATACTATTAATGTCTTTACCTGATACTTACAGCAACTACATGCAAGATGTCCTTTTTCCCAGAAAAAATGTTTCCTGGCAGCATTACTTGCCAATTCATCTATTTTCATAGACTTTCCATCGGGACTATTAAAAAGATTGGGCATTACCACCAGCCCCAAATCTATGTGAAGAGGATGGTTTAACAACAGCTCCTTAGGTCAACAACAAACTCACCCTCAGGCAAATCTGAGGACATGGCTATCTCAAGGGCACCAGCTACAGTCCAGCCAGCTTCCTGCACAGAGAGCAGCTTCAGATTCCAGAGGTTAATAAATGACTGAAATGAGAGAATCCAAGAGCATTGTAGGTATGTGAGTCGTAAAGAATACTTGTTCCTTTCCTACTCATTTCACGAATAATTTTCACTAAGAAATGCTTCCTCCCACAATTACAACATCTCTCAGCACGTACCATGAACAGCCTAGACTGTTTCTTGAGCCTCCCCTCCAGAGCAAGCTTACAGTCAGTTCTCACTCTCCTCAGCTACTGCTGAAATAAGAATCCCCTCTTCAACCCTGTTATCAGTCTACTCAACTGCCAACAGTACCTTTAATGCTTTCAAGGTAATCTATACAAGAGAAAAGTAATTTGTCATGCACACTGAATAACATTTAGCTCTCATCTCTCAGGCAAGAAAATTGTCAAGCAAAAACAACGTCTGATATAGAACAGAAAAAATAGAGCACATCAAATGAAGTCTGAATTTTATGCCAAAATGTTGAGAGAGACAGACATGTTTTTTCTTTCTAAGACATCTAAGGCTAAGAAAAACCTAGTATCAACCAAACCGTAAACTTCCTAGGTTAGTCTATAATATAGAAATAAATTTATATACTATATTAGTGCCCTCAATATACCAGAACTGGCCATGCACTAAACAAACCCACAAAAGCCTCACTTGCATTTTTTCCTGCTTCATAGGTTGAGAAGTCTTAAAGAAATAATCAGAAGAGAAAGCTCTGCTCCAGGGACCACTTTGCAGATTAATTTGTACTTAACAGTTACCTAATAATTTAGGTGTGCCTTTTGGCAACATTGACCAAGGAAAGGGATTAAATGTAAGAAATAGCTTTCAGAATGGCAGCTTGCATTTCGGGACTGTTGCATTTTGTTCTGGCAGGAAGGTCCTTTACTCAGAAGCACAGTTCGACACACCTCGACAACACCTTTTGTTTCTGATCTTCCAAGAATTTGTGACAAAATCTGTAATTAAAAAGTTATTGTTTTCTTAGCAGGAAATAAACTATTTATCCCTTTTAATACAAGGAATCTGGATGTAATAGGACAAGCAGAGTACACTCCTCCTTAAGGAATTGCAAAACCATAGACAGTACTGACTGCATGGACAGTTTCCCAAATGAGTTTGGGGATTCACAAGAGCAGAATGCACCAATCTGCAAAGAACCATTTGAAAGCTAGTGAGTTTAGGAGCAATGTTACCAGTAGTCAGTTCATCTGGGCAAGCATAAGGCAGCCCCTCTTTCAAACAGCAAACAGTGGGTGAGGAAATAGTTTATGAGTCCAGGAAAACCACTATGTGCTATAAATCTTAAAAATGAAAGCAAATGTCTCTTAAGTCTACCTTGAAAGCAGTGAAGCAAAACAAAGAGTTTATAATGCCTTTTAAGACCTACAGAGCAATAACACTTTAAATCCTACTAATTTGGTATTTATACTACAGTATAAATAGCTACCATGTCCCTGTTCATGCACAGGCATGATTCATTTTATTTCTTGCGCTCCCCCTTCCTTTTTGCTCTCCCCACAGGCATCTACTTTATTTCAGAGTGTAACTGTAAAAGGGTGAGGAAAAAGTCTGGGAAACTTAAGAGCTAAAATACTGGTTGTATAATAGAAAATGCAAACAAAAGGTGGAAAAATGCCAGGATAAGAATAAAACTGCAGCTGTGACTTAGGTTATAATTCATTTATGCAACAGCACTGCAAAGACCCGAGGACTACAAAGCCGGAGTAAAATGTATCAGCAAGAGCTGCTTCCAGTATATATGATCTACTGAATTACTTAAAGCTTCAGTTCTGCAAAGCACTTAAGCTTAATTAACATTAAGCGTATGCCTAAGTCGCACTGATTTTAAAGCAGTTTAGACACACATAAGTACTTGCAGAATTGGAGGTGTCAGAGCCAGACCATCAGCTGCTTGCACTATTTCAAGTGAGCTACTACATACTTCAGATGAAGATCTGCATGTATTGATCTACTGCATCGAGGAAAGCTTCTATTATCCTTTTCTTGCATCAAAGACAATCCATATCTTTAAAAGGAAAATCAAAGAATGTGATTTTTTTATGCAGCAGAAGCAAGCCCAGATTGAGAGTTCAAGGCATCCTGCACCAGAACAACTTGAGAATAAACCATTGTGGCAGCAATTTTTGCCTGGTTTTTATTGCAAAAAATACTGTGTGCACCTTTAAGCCAGTATACAGCACTTACTACTGGTATCAGCTCATCAGTTATTTCTCTAGCTTAGCTGCTAAAAGTTAGTGACATTCACTATTTCTAATATCTCTTTCCCGCTGACGGACAAAGAGCAAAAATAAGACACATGCAAATACCAACTATGTACAAGACTGATTCAATCCTTCTTACTGTAATATTATATTCAAAATAATGAAACAGTTAATAAAAAAGGTGAAGGGATAAACATTGTCAAAAACATATATATCTTGACTGAAAAATTTTGGAAATCTTCAGTCATATCACTCTAGAATTACATGGTATACCACGAAATGATCTGGAAAGGTCATAAATTTTTCCCATTCTAGAGAAAGAAAAATATAGCAACTATGTGACCCTTCCAAGGTCATATTGCAACACAAGTAGTATAGCAGAGATGTTCTGAATGGCAGGAAAATCCTGAATCCCTCTGCATTACAACCCCTTCCAAATTAGAATATATCTCAGCTATATTAAGTATTCACATTTTAGACTTCTCTAGAATACACATTCCATCACACACAGTGTGAAGTGTTATTCATCGCTTTTTCAGCTAAGCCTCTTGAGCTCCTTGCTCATGGTAAGAGGTCATGTTCAAGGTCAGGTTGGATGGGGCTTTGAGCATCCTGATCCAGTGGGAGGTGTCCCTGCCCATGGCAGGAGGTTTGGAACTGGATGGTGTTTAAGGTCACTTCCAACTCAAAACATTCTTTAATTCAACGATTCTGCCTTATTGATTTTTTTTCTGCACTTCTTAGCTTCATCTTTTCCAGCTTTTCAATAGATCGATAAGATTTAAACATAAGTGATCAATTGGATTACTCTTACGAGCAAACTACTTGGCAAAGTGACTTGTTAATAACAATCTGATCAAATATTTATGTATCTGTAACATGAAATCTGAATACACAGAATTTACTTCATATGGTAGATGCTTTTTTAAATGCTGTATGTTATTTATTTTAGAAAATATTAAAAAAAATGTAAGATTTATTCAAAAGCTACAAGTCTGTGACTCAAAACATACAAGATTCATTCCAGCTTCAATCTCATCAGATATTTCTTTGACTGAAACAGGATTCAATAGGACAGAGTAACTTTATTTACACTAATATCTCTTTTACTACAAAAGCTGTGATTCAAATACAGAAAAGACTGTCACCTGTGTCACTGAGAAATACAGCTGGTAAAACCAGACATGCACAGGTATGCCTATTGCAAAAATTATGCACATTTTCATAAGTAGAAATAGCATAACTCAAAAATATTATGAAAACCCCCTAAGATTAGGTCTTTTGACCAGATGAAACATTACCAGTAGTTTTAAATACTTTTACATATTAACGTAAATGCTATAGCATTAATTAAAATTATACATTCTTGGTTCAGTGCCATACAAGGAGAAGACAAGTTTCTTCCGGTAGGTATTACACTGCCTTAGACCTCATCTTTTTCCACAAGCCACTCTGGCTTGTATGCAGGATGGAGATTTTTGAAAAAAAAGCAATACAAGGTCAGCAGGGAGCAGGTACGTGCATCTTTTACAACTACATTCACCACTTCTAAATTCAGATGCTATTTAAATCTAAATCTGGCTGAGGGCATAGGTCATTTTAAATCTAAACCTAACTTAATTGTCTCTGTTCCTAAGGCAGGCTGACTACAGCAAATATTAAAACTCTTTGTTATCTTCTTGCTTCCGCAAGTATGAATATCAGTAAATTAATTTAAAGTCAGAACCAGTTTTTAATTTTTCAGGATGATTTACATACAACTCTCTGAATACTTTGGTCTCATGCATTCTTCTCTCATCCCTCAAAAGTGTACAAGCAAGGAAACATATACCCAAGCATAATTAAAGCTTGACCAAGAGGTTAAGAAGAATAAGTAACAAAGACTTTATTTTAACAAGATGAAAATTCCTAAAATTCCCAACGGCCCGAACTGTAATTTTGCCCTCATTTTATTTTGGGATTGGTAAAAAGTATTTATTGTTGGTTTTGAAAATTTTTATATCTGTATTACCACTTTTTAAAACACATTGGTACACATTGGTACACACTGCATCTGCAGCACTGATAATATATACAATGCTGTTCAAAACAGAGAAAGGAAATCATAGATGGGAAAATGACAGTTGCAGAGAAAAATATGCATTTTTTCATAGATAGCTAATATAAATTTATATAATGCGCAGATACTGTATTTGTATATAGGCATATAAAATTAACTGGCTTTATATTACTGTTACAACTGAAGAGAGTTATTACTGGAGAATCAGAAAAAGGAACAAACAATCCCTTTGCAAATTTGGCAGAAAAATCACACTATGCATAGAACTGAGAGAGAAGATTAAAAAAAAAAAACAGAATACAGGGGAGAGATTTTTCAGATCTTTTACAGCAAAACAAATCGTACCTGAAATAAACCATTAAAAGTTTTCAGTCTTGCCAAACATTTATTCCTAGGCATCCTATTAGCTTTCAAGACACACTGTCTGTACAATTGCTGCAAAGCACCATCAGAGAAGCCTTTAATACAAAACTAAGGTTCTGGGTTAAGTGGCTGTTAAAGGGAAGTTATTAATAGAGCATACATTTTGTATACTATTCCTGCCATATCAATCACATCACTTGAATGTCACAGAAAGCAGGCAAGCCAAGATATTCTAGTCCAGATTCTGCCCTTACTTTTATTGCTTCAGAAGAGACATAATGCTGGATACTGAGCTTCCCCAGCTGTGCCATAGATTTGAAACATCTTTGCAGAGAGGATCATTTCACATCTAAAAAGCAAAACCGCACTGCTTTTAATACTTGGGTTTATACATGGCATTACTGTCGTCAGCGCTACTGCAGCACCAAAAACAGGGAAAGGCTTCCTGAGGCTTCTAAAGAACCTCTGCATAGTTAATCCGTGAAAGTCCTCAGTCAGCCAGGGGAATTGCTCTGGCATGGAAGTGCTTGAGGGACAAGGACAATTTCCCCTTGCAAGCCCCAAGAAAAAAAGAAGGAGACACAGCAGGGAGGTGCTGTCAGAATGGGGATTGGTCCAGTTCAAGGCAGTCAGGGGAGATGGTCATTTTCCAACAGAGGCTGCTGCAGTCTGTGGTACAGGGCAGAAAAGCAGAGGTGGACAGGTCAAAAATGAGGATGTCCGCTTGGTAGTCACTACAGTGAGTTCCCAGAGGTACTAGACTTGGCTTTTCTGAAGCAACAATACCTCACTAGTCAGGCACTTCAAGAAGAAATTAAAGGTTTATTAAGCTCTGCAGAAGGTCGTCTCAGTGCAAAATATTCTCTGTGCAGTGACTTTTCTTCGTCCTCTTCCATCCTCATACGGCAACATTGTACAAACATGTTTTGTATGCTGGTTTACCCTTTTTTCTTTTAAATATATTTATTGCATAACTTCCCGGGCAATATGGGTTTTTACTGATGTGTGAAGTTCTTACATTCTAATAAATCAGTCAAAAAAGTCTTTTTAAATTTTACCTTACTATTAGTCATTCCCAGGTGTATACTACTGATTAAATATAAGCACTCAAACATTTTTGATGACTGCTACAAAAAGAAAATTCAGTGCAAATGTAGCTGGTATGTTGACATTACTAGGCATAGCACTAATACAAAACCAGACAATTCTGTAAAATGCAAATGAATGAACACTACATTCACATATGTTTGCTCTTTTCAGTCATATTCAAGCTCATTTTCCACAGAAAGTGGCACAACATCCTCATTTGGTCATAGCTATAACCATATTTCCTGATGCAATGCTTGTGGAGAGCACAGATTTGCTGCTTTCAGCACATCGTGAATGTATACTGGGCTGATACTGACTTAACTGAGGTGATCCCCCAATGGAAATGCAATAACACTAGATTTTAATGAAAGTGCAGGAAAGGAATTCTACTTAAGGGCCTTCATAATCAGTGAAGACATTTCCTAAACAATGGGTGGAAATCCTCTTTTCCCCCTCTCCCCAGTATCTGGGGACAGATGTGGTTGGCTCCAGAAAGCAACCACAACCAAGACACCATTTCCGCCCCACATGTTCCTTCCTCCAAATGATAATCTCCAGCATATCAGCAAGCCAGGTTATATTGGCAGAGCATGCAGAAAACTCAATCCCTTGAGCAAAACTTGAAAAGATACCACAAGTTGATACTTGTAAAGAGCCTCAGCTCAGCTGCAGCCAAACTTCAAGAGCGCTCTTCTTGGTATGCTCCGGTGCTCTCACAGAGGCTCCAAGAAAAAATTACTCTGTGGATGCTGCTTTATGTGTTTTACAGCAAATAGCATCGATTCCATTGGAAAGATAGTAAGGATGTGCTTTTTGTGGGTTCCTTCCATACTTAGATATTAGGAAGAAATGCTTTCCTGTGATGGTAAGGAGGCCCTGGCACAGGTTGCCCAGAGAAGTCGTGGCTGCCCCATCCCTGGAGGTGTTCAAGGCCAGGTTGGATGGGGCTTTGAGCAACCTCATCCAGTGGGAGGCGCCCCTGCCCATGGCAGGGGGAGTGGAACTGGATGATTTTTAAAGTCCCTTCTGACACAAACTATTCTGATTCTATGTTTCTGCCATGCAAAGGAATTATTTGGGAGCAGAATATTGTAGGTTATTCTACAGCAGTGTTTTGGGGACTGGAGGCAGGAGAAGTCTTTTAGTTCATATAAAGTACTTTGGTAAATGTTCTCATTTCAAAGCAACACAAGAAATGAGATTAAATGCACTCCACATAAAAATTTTCTGTGAGCTTTGTTTGGCTTGTTTCATTCAACAATTTATACTAAATTAAAAATGCATTGAATGGTAACAGTGATAGTAAACGATACTGAGACTCAAGTGAATTAAAACAATGACATACTCAAAATGATAAAACCACATCTTAGATGCTTTGATAAAATTTCAAAACCTAGCCCAAGTATATTAAAATATTGTTAAATCTGGCTTTTATACTTGGAGCTATCGCTTGATTAATTTAATGCCACTTGTTAAATGAGATGTGGATACCAGATTTTGAATTTCTATTTATCTGTAAGCACTAGTAAACTCCAAGATATGACTCTGGAATCATCAGTGACAAATGATCATTTATCATTAACTTGATTTCATAGCATTCATAAGGTGAAATTTGAGGTTCACACTCTTGCCTTGTAGGATAAATCTGAAAATGAAATCAGAGAAACAGTGAAATAACTGGGTAATCACCATTCCCATTTGTTAAGTCTCTGATCCATATGCAGGATATGCAATATAAACTCTATTACGAATGTCTGTTCCAGTAAAGCATGCATATTAAGACTGCTTTTTAAATTACTAATTAATGGTTCATTAATACTTTGACTAACGCATAGCCAAATTATGCCTGGGAGGATTTCACTTACTTGCCTCATAGTGGCCTTTTCTTCCTGCTTGCAAGAGAATATACAATACCTGGGCTTGCAGTCTCATAGGAGTGGGGTTGGTCTACATCAACTATTGCAACTAAGCAATTGTAACCATTTTAGAGAACAGTGGGAATCGTTTACAGTTGGATCAGTAAACAATTTATAATATAGTTGACAGGGTACAATGTGAAGGTCGGCATAGAGAGTCAAGACCTGGAGCAGCATTTCTGCAGAGAGACCATCCACCCTCTAGCTTTTGTTATTCAGACTATTAAAGACAAACATTGAAAGCTGAAATGATGTAGGCCCTACACTTTAAACAAGTAATTAATATATTTTGAAAGTTTAACAGATTGTATTATTATCGTACTCATTTTGGTAGAAATACTTGCAAACATCCAAATTTTTTCTGCCTAAGACTTAAAAAACAAGGTCTTCAGGAAATAAAGTTAGAGGCTGACTGTTCTCAGCACAGTAACTCTGTCAATATTTCAAAGAGTTAATTTTGGAAATGAATTATTATGAAACTAAATGTATGTCTGCACATGAGTACAGAAAAAGCCACAAATCTTTTAAAGAACCATATGTTTCTGCTTTTAAAATGAAAACAAATTAAAATATCCACAGGAGCTTTTATAGTGATTAAAAACTGCCAACCAACTGCGTTAAGTACGTTAATTAGCACCAGAGAAGCCTCAAGTGATCTGCAGTTTTAGGCACTATTCCTTTCTCTTAAATTTAGATGACTAATGTTGTTTTATGTATTGAAAAGGTTTCTGTTGCATGGTACAAAAGACAAAGAACAGTGTTGGAATGACTTTCACCTAAGTTCTTTACAACCGTATTTCCCACGCTTGTTGAGTTACAGTATGAAGGTCCCGTCAGACAATGGCAGCCTTATCTTTACCACATGAAAATACCTATGAAGATTAAAGTTACTTTTTACCAGTTCAAGAAAACAGCTGACACAGCCAAATGCCCAGCCATTGCCAAACTTAAAATTGATACCAAAAATGCCTTTTTTGGTGTGTTTTTTGGGGCTTCAAATTGTTTGGAGCTCTTCGTGTCATTTTAAATCTACCTTCTAAATCAGTTGGCAATACAGCTTTTCCTCTAAAATCTAGCAAGCTATACTTAAGACAAACTCCTGACATTCGTTAGTTGCTCTTTAACAGTGACCAAGAGTGTACATACAATATATACTGCAACAAGTCATCATATCATGAATAAGGGAAATAATTTTTATGCTATTACTGCAAATATGTCTGCCAAATTAGTAAAAACAACTTCCTATGAATACTAGTTGAAATTTTAAATTAATCTCCCATTATACGTATGCATCTGTATTTATTTTCTCTGAATAGTCCATTTACCGGCAGCATTTCTAAATGAAAAAATTTACTGGCAGCACAATTCACATAAACAGAATTTGCTTCTTGCAAGCCTTCACATCAAACCTGATTCTGCAAGGAGTTCTTTCAGTGAAGTAACAAAAATAATAAATGTAAAGAAATAAAATGTGATTGGAGTTAATGAAATACCTCCTATGTCAGCATAGGATCTAGGACCATGCAGCTGGGATAGAACTTTCCACCAGTTTTCCTATAACCAATATGCACAATTGCTTGTTAATGAGCTGAGAAAATTATTTGGTAAATTCTCCATGAAATACACTTGGGAAAAAAGCCATCCACCAGGGGCAGTGTATAAAGATGAAAAAAAAAGAAAAAAATAGCCAAATAATTAGCATCCAACTACAAATACCAAATTAATTTAGACAATCACTTCAAATGACCAACAAGCACAAATGAAGAACATTAATATAGGTATTAGGAAGAACGCTTTTGAGGGTGGTGAGGCACAGGCTGCGCAAAGAAGTCATGGCTTCCCCATCCCCGAAGGTGTTCAAGGCCAGGTTGGATGCATGGGAGCATGGGAGCACCCTGATCCCATGGGAGATGTCCCTGCCCGTGGCAGGGGGATGTTTGGTACTGGGTGGGCTTTACGGTCCTTTCCAACCCAAAGCATTCTATGATTGTATAATAACAACAGCAGAAATGCAGTCTCTGTGCATCGTGCAAAGTGGTGAACCAAATGGCTTCTTTGAACAGATCCTTTATGCTTTCTACTTTTTGTTCAGAGAAAAAGAAGTTTGCAACTACACCTTTCACCCACACAAGAAAAAGGAGTGAAAATGCCACTGCAGCCCACTGCCCTTACAGAGATTTTTGCAAGTTGAAATAGGCTACGAAGGAAGCAGCAGAGCTCTTCCCAAGTATGCTTACGAACGTCTTTGTTAACGCTGCCAGGCAATCCATGTCGATGTTTTCAACTCATACAATCATGTCAAATACTTTGGCCAACTGTTATGTAATGTGTCAGCATTTTTTGCAATTTTTCCTGGTTCTAAAATTTCTTAACAACTTGCTTCAAAGCCCTGACAGAAACCCTGTTTTGCTTAGCAAAATGCTACCCTACCATCTTACCCCAATAAGCTATGCTTCTTTTACTGTATTACTATAAAGCCACAAGGGAAGAAAATAATGTATTTCTAATGTTACCAGTGTCATTGAACTCCGTTTGCACAGTTACCTTTTACATTTATGCAAGATCACTTTCTACTTTATTGTAAGTCAAGTGGTATTCTCTAAACTGTAGCACCTCATAGAACAGATGCTTAGTAATTTAAGGGCTCTTTTTTTTAAGACCATGAATGGCAGAGCTGTGTTTAAATACCAAAGATAAGAACAATACTCATTATTGTGGAAACCCAATCAGGATAATAGCAGTCTTACAATTGTGTCATTAAATCTGTGGGGGAAAGTGACAAAAATTAATACTTGACTAACTCCTACATATTTCTGACTGTATATTTGTCTTCATCAAGACAGCTTCAACAGCACTTTGTGACAAAGGCATCATCTTCAGTGAATGATCTAAGGTTGGGGATCTCTAAGACACTACCATAATGTTTAACATATTGTAACCTGGGTGTGTCTTGCATTGCTCATCAGGTACTATGAATATTAAGATTTGGAAAGCATAGAGTATGGAAGAAAGAGCACAGCAAATGCAGAGTCTTCTTTTCCTAAGCCCAGCCTGAGATGTCGGGTCAGAGAGAGGCTTCCCTATGAGAATGTGCCAAGTCCTTTGACCCCTGAAAATTAGGGATTTCAGTCTGGCTATCACACAAAAGGAAGCAACTATGCATTTGAAAAACCTGTCTGTAATGGGCATTTCCTTCATCTCAGTGAGCCTAGAGTTAGGTAAACAGTCTGCTGGTGTATTAGAAGTCATTAGTATCATTATAGCTGAAATAATTCAGGTAGGTGTAATAAAGAAAATTGTCTATTGCTGTAAGGTTTTTTTTTGGTCATCATATAATTTGTGCCAAAAGAAATTATTTATTTTAAATCAGACCAATTGATATTGCTTGGAAAAAGAGACAAGTTCCATCTCCACAAGTTCTCTGTCATTCTGAAACTGAAGCAATAACTTTAAGCATGAGTTTCAATCAAATATATGATTACTTTCAGTTCGACTTGATTGTGCTAAACAACAAGTTTGATGGAAAGTAGGTAGAAGAACAAACAAATAATATAAACCCATGTTTAACCTATTACATTCGACTTTTCTTGAATCTCTCTGCAGCAGGACAGACTGAAAGCTTTCCCAAACACAATACTTGTGGGACAAAATCTTGTAGGAATAAGCTCCTAGTTTAGTTTGTGTATTATTAGTAAAATTGGAAGTAAATATTAAAAATCAATATTAATTGATTTGCATTACCATTTGAGAAAATATTGCTATACTTTCAGGTCTTAAACTAACCCTTTACAATCACCTGTGAACCACACACATCAAAACCATTCTCCCATAAAGCCCTGTTGATTTTAATTTTAGGAGCACCAGCAATGCTCCTTCTTTAACATTTGACTGCTATGCATCCAGTGTTTGTTAAATCATTATCAGTCCTGCACTACCTTCAGGTTGGAAGGGACCTTAAGGCCCATTCAGCTCCAACCCCCCTGTCACAGGCAGGAAAACCTCCCACTGGATCAGGTTGCTTAAAGCCCCATCCAACCTGGCTTTGCTTGAGATGACAAATTATATACATGGTACAGCTCCAGTCAGCCTAAATGGGTCACACAAGTAAAGCTCACTCCATTTGAATTCAGGTTGGTCACTTCAGCTTGCTTTCAAAATTATTCAGTTGAGCTATAAATACTATGAGATTACTTTAGTTGTGAATTGCTATTTAAACTATTTAAACACTATCTAACAATTTAAGCCATTTAAACAATTTCAAAGGTTGGCCACAAAAAGTAATATTCAGACTTTACTTACAGCGTCTCAGCTTCTCCAATTGTGACAAGTATGATCAGAAATCTTGGGTTTCTTCAGCCAAACAATTTGAGAAGATGACAGTCAGGTTAGCAATTATTAAAATAATTTACTCGTGTCCTTTAAATATTGTGTTGTGCTCCAAACACAAAGGAATCTTCATACAAATCAGAACTTTGTATACAGCAGTTTATGGCAAACACTGGCCATTCCGAAACCCAAGAAATTATTCTTTCTTTATTTTTTTTACTGGACATTACATGCTTCTACAGTAGATATAGTAAAAAAAGTAAGGAGTAATTAATCTTGACTAATATTTTGAGATTCTCCGGCATTCACTGTCACTAAATATTGGCAAGTAACTTAGTCATTAGCAGAATTCATTTCCAATGGATTTTCTGCTAAATAATAAAACCAAATGCTTTGTCTGAGATAGATTAGGAAAATAAAATGTAGTTTTAAATGGCTTAGTTTGGATATATGTAGGAAAGCCATTCCTATCAGAATAAATAATGCAGTGAATTTCTTCTAAAGTTCACAGAAATGCAGCAACACACAGCTAGAAGGGAAGGTGAAGAGGAGATCTAAGCTAACCGCTGCTTTGAATTAGTATCCTTGCAGATATCCATCTAATCCATTTTTAAACACTTCCAGGAAAAGTTATTTGCAGCCTCCTAAGGAGACAGGTCTACAGTTTATTTCTTAATCTACAAAACTCGCATTTGTAATTTGTTACCTAAATCTCCCTTGCTGCAATTAAGCAATTTAGCAGTTGTTCTGCCCTTGGTAAGAATATTCCTCTCCTTATGACAATATTTTTCAGATTTGTAAAACCTTGCTCTTGGCTCCAAACTCAGCCAAACCGTTCCTGAAACCCTTCCTCACCAATCCTGTTTTCTAGACCTGTCATTTTTCCACAGTTCCTGGGACTTGTTCCTCCTCCCTTACACGTGGTGCCCAGCATCGGGCCAGCCTCACCACCTGCACAGCCTGGCAGGGATCAGAGGGTTTACACACTCTGCCATTGCTAATTCCACCTGGAAGAGGTTTCACTTTTTTTCCATACCATCACACACCTCTGGCTCATATTTAGTTTGCTGTCCATTCTAAACCTCCATGCTCTTTGCTGCTGTACCATTGTCTAGCCAGTTGTTCCTCTTCTTTTTTTTTTGGATTTGTGGCTTTGCATCTCAGTGCTGTGCTTTGCTATTGTTTTCAGGAGGGTCAGTTTGTTGGCCTCAGGCTGTCTCACCAGTTACCAAGCTCTGCTCTCCATGCTGCCAGTTCTTCTCCCTCAGCTTGGTTTCAGCTTCAGGTTTTATCTAATCCCAGTTACATTACTTAAAACGCTGAAGAGTACAAACAGACCTGGAAACATATCTATCCCTTCTGGGAAATCAGATAAAATTATCTCCTCCCTTTGATGAATTTTATGGATAAATATTCTGAAGTGCTTGCTAACTTGCTTCATGGAAAGTTCACTGACACTATTTCTCTTCAAACTACAGATCCTTATCCTGAATAGTATTCTAAGCCACTTTCTGCCCAGTCACAAGTAATCTCATTTATCTATTTGGAGTAAGTATATGAGGTGGAGCTGATGAAATCGTTCTTGCTTTCAGAGGAGCTGAAATGAGCACAAGACCTGCCAGTCTGAGGGCATCTCCTCAGCACTGACAGTTTTTCCCCTGCACCTCTACTTGCTTGTCCTTCTTCTGCCAGCCTAGGTGTTTGTGTAGTTGCTTCATAAAGCAAAAGGCTGGTTTATAGCTGACCTTTTTACATAGGGTTTGTGAGGGTTGTTTTGGTTTTCTTTTTCCTCTTTTTTTTTTTTTTGCTTTGGTTTTGCTATCAATTAAAATCCTCTTGCCAGCCAAAATTGCATCTCAAATGAAATTACCAAATCCTGACTGATTCTAACGTTTATGAAGGTACTGAGGAAGGGGAGTAAGATGCAAACACAAAAAAAGAATGTGTCTTTATAAATTCAATCACTGCCACATCTAAACATCAGTTTGACAGATATCATGAATTACAAGGAAGTTGAGTTTTAAAGAGTTTCTAGCAAATATTTTGCCTCAGAGACCATCCTTTCCAAATGACCATACTTTTGGATAAGCTCATACACAGAAACTAATTGGAATCTGCTTGGAGAATTAAAAATAAATGTCGTGAGCAAGACAATCTTTATTACCCCACTGACTGAGTTGAATAAAATACAAGGTTTAAGGCAAAAAAAGAAGCTGAAATGGTAATAGTATGAATTTTTTTTATGCTTTGGATTGCATTTCTTTTCCCATCCAATTTGTAGATCATTGCAGTGAGTGGCAAATGATGGTGTCATTCTTGTGTACAACAGAAGGAGGCAGAAACCCCTGTACTTTGCATAGCTAATGGAACAGATTGCTCTAAACAGAAATAAGTTATTTGCAATTCATCTGTTAAATTTGCACCCAAGAAGCATTTTCCCTTTGGAAAACCAAAGGCAATGATAGCAGAAAATTAATTGAGTTAGAACATTTGCTCCTATAAGTAGCTTCTTTTTGTAGATATTTCTGGGATTTAATCACGTTATCAAAATTCATTTTAAGAAAAAGGAGAAGTTAAATTCTAATTAGGGAACTGAATTTTACATCTCTTCAGCTTTACACAATCAGAATCATTGACGTGGGCAAATAAGGCCTATACCTCACTATTGGTAGTCTTTTGATTAAACTAAAGGTTTCATTTTTGTTCAGTGGAGGGTGTAACTTCTGTTTAGAAGTGGAAATTATAAATAGGAAGTCAGAAATTCAGCCATGTAAATAGCATTCTGAGTGGCAGAGAACACAAAATGATACAGCAGAGTCAGTTATAAATAGGAGCAGGAAGATCTGCATTGTCCAACCTGTGGCTGCCCAAGCTTAGCTTCTCACTCTAGGGCACTTTTCAAACATAGCATGCATACAAATTAGTGAGCAATCAGAAAGACAGAAAAGGAGAGAGAAAGTCTTGCATGAGCATTGGTCTGTGACTTGAAAGAAAACACACACAAAAGGGAAGATAATACAACTTGATTAAACTCAGCATACTCCAAACCCAGAACCATTGCTATTTGGAAACAGATAACTGATGCTGAGGAAAAGAACAGAGTGAAAATATCAAGCTCTGTAAACAATGGACTGGAAATGCAGATGGAGGGCACTAGAGACTTCAAAATCAACACCCTTACTTTTACTCAGTGGCTAAGCACCGAATACACTACACTAATGACATATCTAATGGTGTCACCATGTCACCACAAACATGTCTCAAAGTTATCATCACTTTAGCATATGTATGAACTCTAAAGCAAGATCTTCAAAGCACTTCCCTTGCTGCTTTGGATCTCACTACCAGATAAAAACACTAAAGCATGTTCATATCTGGGAATTCGAGTCTCTCTGTCTTCCCACCATCAACAACCTATTCTAAGAGGTTCTGACGGTGACTCATTTCTCAAGTGTATGTAATGGGCCAGTCTGAGCTGAAAGCTGGTGCATCCTGTTCTTGATTATGAAAATAATGGGGTCAATTTAAGTCGCTTTTTTTCTTCCTTAAAGTGATTGCTGTACTAGTGAAAGATGCCAAAATGACAGCTCCATAAGATAAGCCTCACCATTAATCACAGGGTGGAAACAGCTTAGCACAAAAGTCAGCAGAGCAGACTTCAGAAGCAGCTGTGGCAGTTCTTTTCTTACTGTTCTGCCAATCTGAGTCAGCCGTGATTCCCCAAGCGACTGCTTTCCTTGCTTTGTCTTCTCAGCTGATATTCCACAGTATATCAATGAGGGTTGTTTTTTGTCGTTAGTTGTTCTGTTTTGTTTTCCCAGAGGTAGAAAGACACTCTGATAATCTGAATATATGGCATGCAGCCCCACAGAGATAATCTACTTCATGTAGCTTTATCAGACAACAGACAATTGTAGTCACTTAATTTTCTATTAAAATCTTTGCCGCACCCCTATTTTCAGCTTTGGAATGGATTTCAAGTCAGTATTTCTAAAGTAGTGTGCCAAACTAATCTGTAACCCGTAATAGATTCATAATATAAACTTATAACAATGCTCATGTTATTAAAATGGGTTGGTGATGGAAAGAGGAATTCACTGATTTATTCAAATTTCATGGATTTCTCTGTAACAAATTACCATTGAAATGTCAACCAGCTTTTTAGCATCCCAAATGACGAGAGTTTTGAGAGCTACTGAAGGACGTTTTGAGAGCTCAGAAAGAAGTCTTCTGGTCTGATAACAGACAGGGAATCTACAACTACTTGGAATGTAAAATAACGTTAGACTGCAATCATTCTCTGAAGAAAATACATACAGCAAAATGTTAAATCACAATGCATGACAAATTTGTCTAGCTGATGAGCAGTTCCAGATCAATAGCCTTAAGCTTCCAAATTCTTTCTGCTCACAAAATTAAACGAGAGAAATGGAAATGGAAAGTAACGAAAGCTGCAATAGTGAAAAATGGAAAAAAACATACAATTAAAAGCATCTGAGAGTTCATGTCCTTTACTGCCTCCTAAGAACAGAATGTCTGGAAAACTAAGTAGATCATATTAACGAAGAGTCATAACAGAGGTGAAAAACAATAGTATTTCTCCCTCTGGATCTGATAGTTACCCTAAACAAAAATTCTACTTTCCCCAAATTGGGAAATGGTTGCAGATCTTAACTAGATCCTCAGATAACAGCCAAAAGTTTAATTTCTTAATATCAGAATACAGAAGTATAGATATTTATAGCAACTTGCCTGGTGATATTTCCCAAATACAATATTTTTGCTGATATATTTAGATCTCAAGAAAGGTCTGTGTTCTAAAAGGAAATCACAGGCAGTGGAATGCAGTGGTTGCTTACTCGTGATGCAGGATCTGGCAATGCCAGTGAGAGATATGCAGTTAGACATAGCTAGACAGCTTGCCACAGAGGGGTCCAGATATTTAACAGTGAAGAAACCTAGAGTCTTGGACGTACAGAGTGAAGACAGGTTTAGGGAAGGGTGTTAATAATTTGAACACAGCATGTGAAGAGACTTAGATTACAGAAGGACTAGAGGTTTTTAAAATTCCCCATGAGCAAAGCAGATAACTTAGCTGAATTCACTGTTCAGCTCAAATGATGCCCTAACAAGACAAGATATTCATCTGTTTTCCTTCACCAGTCTAAAGACACCTTGCTAACTTGAAGATAGAAAGGGTGAGTTTTAGCTGCAGATTTTCTTTTATATCTAAAGGGATTATCAAGATTAGCCAAAGCTCTAATTTCCTATTCTCCCATTTCTTCTACCGAATCATGCTTACTTCGTCTTTTTGCTAAAAAATAGCTGCATTTCAATTATGCTTTACAAATACATTCTTGGACTGCAAAGCCCTTTGAATGAAATGCTGTATGTACATGTACAATATGTCATGAGTATTGTCAAGGAAACACTAGCTCAAAAGAGAACTGCAGCAGTTGCTAAGAAACACTACTGCAGGAGAGAGGTGAGGACTTGTTTACTGACAGACAGATACACATTTGAAACATTCATCATTGTTATTAGGGCTATTTGCACTTCAAACCACACCCATATTTCCATAATGACTAATTCTAATTTAAACTGTAATTTAACTTTTACTCTGAAACAATTCATACGTATCTCAACATTGCTGAATTAATTTCCCCTAAGGTCTAGGACCATAAAGAGATTCAAAACCCTGGACTTTTGTAGAATCAGTTGATGATTTTGGAACATTTTATACCAGACAATACTCTACCATCCCTGTCATAGATCACCATCATCCTAAAGACCTGACTGACCTGTATGAATTTATTTCCACTCTACATGGGCTCTAGCAGATTTTATATAGAGACTTTTGAGACAGATGTTTTCCAAAAGAATAGCTTTCTTTTACTCTAAGACAGGGAGATTATTTGCATAGATGCTTGAACAGTGCACAAAGAGGAAATCAGTATTCCTGAGACTTTTGCAAGCAATAAGCAACACAAAAACTAAGACATAGAGGATCATGTAAGCCACTGAATTTAATAAAAGAATGTTGTCAGAGCACACACTTTCATCCTCTGACTTTATTGCAAAATGGAAAGAATTTCCTTGATGTTACTTGAGACAAATAAGTAAATTTTGTGTGGGAAAAAATAAAGAAGGAAATAGGAATTTTTATAAGTGCAGCCATTCAATCATACAGTCTACAACAGGAGAAAGCACGTTAGGAAAACTTTAGTAAAGATGCCAAGTCAAATAATTAGAGTGTGAAACACAATAAAAGAGAAAAATAACCAAAAAAAAATTACAGGCCTTCAATCTAGTCATTTTGTAAACGTATGTCATGGATAAAGACTGTGAGAAAACCCAGTTTTCTACCATAACATTCAATAGCTTAAAATGTTGTATTTTCTTAATGCATTTCTCTCCTCAAAATGGTATATCTCCCAATTTGTACAAAACAGTCATGTTCACAAAGGAGACCTATTCTATACTTAAAATGAGTATCAGAACTTGCAGTAAAAAACCGCCACAATTATTAAAGAATAAAAAAACCCAATGCCCAATCAGTAGAAGCAGAAGCTATAAAAGCAACATCAAAATGGAAGGTCTCAATTTATTAACAATTGACACTGAAAGTTTAATAATATGCACCATACAGCCTTTGTGCATCAGAACAAACAGAAAAACGCAGAAGTTTTAGCATCTGGCACTGTACTGAAACCAAGGTGAGCCAGCAGCAGAGTCAATTGGAGTTTGTTGAAAATTTTGATACCTTACTCGCATTGTAAAACACCACAAAAACAAATCAATTCCAACAACTTCTTGTCAATAAAAAAGGGGGAGTGAGAGAAGAAAGAAAATCCACAAGAGGTATTTCAGTAAGATGAAATTTCTTTCTCTAAAGTTCATTTTTAGACTGAAATTTATATCAAAGAAAGCAAACTAAACACCCAACTGTGAATAAATCTTTTTGATTTTAATGAAAAACAGAGCATATTGTCTGACAAAGACAGCTATAGCCGCTGTCATTCTTTTTAGTGGATAAAAATATACTTAGCTGGACTCATATGTGGTCCCAGATGGGTTGGAACTGTGCAGGGATCATTTGGATTAGCACATGCCCAACACGTTTATTTTCAGACAGGGAGGATTTTGTACATCGTGTGCATCCCGCAGCCCAGCTGAAGCCACCCATAGATACCACTGCATTCCCAAAAAGCCATTCTGCAGCACACAAAAGCCACCCCTTGGCTCCCACTACCTGTGCAGCACCTGCCTTACTATGCTCAATGGTTCACAGATTTAACAAAGCCACTGAGCACAGGTTATAAAGCTCACACACATATACTTCCATCTGGTAAATCACAAATCATAGAATTATCTGGTTGAAAAAGACCTCTGAGATCATCAAGTCCAACCATACCTGTCCTCTTACAAAACCATGTCCCTAAGAAACTCATCTATCCGCCTTTTAAGTACCTCCAGGGATGGTGACTCCACCACCTCCCTGGGCAGCCTCTGCTAGTGCCTGAGAACTCTTTCAGTGAAGAGATTTTTCCTGGTGTCTAATATGAACCTCCCCGGCACAATTTATGGTCATTTCCTCTCATCCTATCCTCTGTCACTTGTGAGAAGAGAGCAACACCCACCTCGTTACAACCTCCTTTCAGGCAGTTGTAGACAGTGATGAGGTCTCCCCTCAGCCTCCTCTTCTCTAGGCTAAACAGCCCCAGTTCCCTCAGCTGCTCCTCGTAGGACTTGTTCTCCACCCCCTTCACCAGCCTTGTTGCCTTTCTCTGGACGTGCTCCAGCACCTCAATGTCCTTCTTATAGTGAGGGGTCCAAACACTCGAGGTGTGGTCTCACCAGTGCTGTGTACAGGGACACAATCACCTCCCTGGTCCTGCTGGTCACGCTGTATCTGATACAGGCCAAGAAGCCACTGACCTTCTTGGCCACCTGGGCACACTGAGAAACACAATGACAACCCTCTTCTTACTGCATTATAAAGGCCTGCCACGAAGTACTCCGATATTATTCTAATAAATGCCCACTTGAATGTATTAGCAGAAAAAAAATCCTGTACTTTTGTTTCTGAATTTATTATCAGAAATAGCTGAAACTAAAACAAAACAACCTACTAAAGTAGTAACACAAGAAATCTGCAAAACACCAACGTGTAATGGGAAGTGTCCATAAATTTTAGTAATTCAATATTGTTAACCATCCCATATATTAATTACATCCATAACAAATATCACAAGCTGAGAAACTCTCCATCAGTAGGTACATAGAGAAACAACTTTAAAAGCACCTCTTGCCAAATTTTGAGTTTTTGAAGTCACCATAATTAGAATTATATTGAGAAGACTGTCATGAACCCAATAAAGATTCCATCTTCTGTCCATTTTCAACAACAAATTAGAAGGTAAAACCCCCAAATTTTTCAATCATCCACTTTTTATAGGCTGGATGCTTCCTCATTATATTGTGATTATCTGAGTAGAGGAATTTTACACTGAAAAGGCTGCTGTTTATAAGAATGTGGTTATGCAAAACAGGATCCCAAACAGCAGGAGAAAGATTCATTATATCTGTTGGGGTCAGATAAGCATTCATGAACAGATTCTTAAAGTACAGATGAGTTCCAAGACAGCAAGATGTGTCAATCACCCTGGTGGCTTTGGGAGACAAGTCTGCCAAACGGGCACATTATCTTGCAAATAACCAATTAAAAAGCCTAAGTCCTCTTAATCAGACTCTATTGCAGTTCATAGGGTAAAACCAAGATGACAATTTTAATGGCCCATGAGTTTGTACAAAGAAAATATATGGTGTAGAGATCTACAATACAAAAGTTACTTCTCCTGCTAATAGCCATTATCCAAATAATAAACTGGCACATCAGCTAAGAAGGAACAAATAAGCTCTACTTAGATCTAATTTAAGTTTCCACCTCAGAGCACAAGCCAAACATGGGGAAAGAAACAAATGTGAGTGATTTTGGCCTACTCTCAAATAGTAAAACCAGGCAGTTTCTGCTCAAGGCAGGAACATGGAGAGGCTTCTAGTCAAGAATGTAGGTTAAAGCTTTGTGTAAATTTTAGGGAAGCACCTGCATTTTGAAGCCTTTCACCAAATAAATGTGCACAACTATTATCAAATTTGAACACCTGAAAATTTTCATCATCACTTGCCTTCATAGTAAATTCATATAAATAATCGGAATTTCAGAACTTAAAACGCGCTAAGGAGGTGAGAGTTTTTAGGGATCAACTTTCTCCCTTTTTCCCTCAAATGTGATTTGTGACAATTCTAGCAGCCTCAATTTGAATCTAAAAAAAACTACATAGGAAGATGATACGTATTTATCAGTCTGAAATTAGAGCACTAAACTCACAGATGGGAAATGCAACACATAGACATAAAACTAAAAAAAAAAAATACAGAAGTAACTGAAATTGGGAGCTATGCATTATAGAATGTATCATTCTCTAGCAGTCATGGTCATACACTATTCAGGGATTATTTGTTGGTGCCTAACAATACACAAGCATAAAACTTTTTGCCCCCCTTGTGGATTTATCTTTGTACCACCTAGCAAAAGTTCAATGTTCCTTGCAGACTTACAGAGCTGCCAATGGAAAGGGGGCTGGAACTGGATAATTTTTAAGGTCCCTTCCAACCCAAATTATTCTACGATTCTCTGAAATTTAACAATTTAGGAAGGCAAGATCAGAAATGCAATCTCCTTCAGAGATGGAAAAAAACGTACTTCATATTCATGGAGTCGTTTGAGCACTTAACTACTACAATTCATAAACTAGAATCATCATCAGAAGTGCAATGGACCACTTGAGTCAGATATTCTGCTTTTGTTAGTAACTATAGGTAATACAATGTAGGCTTAGAGAATTTGTTTCTGTTTATCCAGCTAATTGTTTGGCGCCATAGGATTTAGATAGTACACAGATTTAAAGAAACAATGCTTAACATCTTAGGTCTCACAAGACTTCATGGGCCTCAATGGGCCAAGGTCAATTGTGTGAGGTTTAACAAGGCCAAGCGTCAGGTCCTGCACCTGACAGGTGCCTCAAGAACTCCATGCAAAGCCAAAGGCTGGGCAAAGAGTGGCTGGAAAGCTGCCTGGCAGAAAATGTCCTGAGGTGCTTGTTGACAGCAGCTGAACATGAGCCCACAGTGATCCAGGTGGCCAAGAGAGTCGACAGCCTGGCTTGTATCAGCTATGGTGTGGCCAACAGGAGTAGTGAAGGGATCGCTCCTCTGTGCTCAGTGCTGTTGAAGCTGCACCTTGAATCCTGGGCTCAGTTTTGGGCCTCTCAGTACAAGAAAGACATAGAGGGGCTGGAGCATGTCTGCAGAAGGGGAATGGAGCTGGGGAAGGGTTTGGGGCACAAGGGTTATGGAGACTGGCTGAGGGAACTGGGGTTGTTTAGCCTGGAGCAGAGAAGGCTGAAGGGAGACCTTATCTCTCTCTAAAACTACCTGAAAGGAAGGTGGGTGTTGGTCTTCTCTCCCAAGTAACAAGCAATAGGATGAGAAGAAATGGCCTCAAATGTCATCAGGGAAGATTCAGATTGGATATCACGATAAATTTCTTTACTGAATGGGTAGTCAAGCATTGGGACAGGCTGCCCAGGGAATGGTAGACTCATCATCCTTGGAGGTGTTCAAAAAAGACGTGTAGATGTGACACTTAATGACATGGTTTAGTAGGCACAGTGGTGTTGGGCTGACAGGTAGCTTTGATGATCTTAGAGGTCTTTTCCATCAGTAATGATTCCATGATTCATGAAGTTACCTACAATTCAGATTACACATTTGATATGCTTGCATTATTATGTTGAAATATAAAGGGGAGCACAGAAAATTTGAACCATCTACACAAAACCAGACAAGAATTCTAGCAAAGAAAAGAAATAAAATAGGGAGCAGGAGGATGGACTGCCTGAGGTCCCTTTTTATTAGGAGTATCCTATAATCCAACGAGCCCATCATTCCTGGTCTTCTGCCCTCTGGCTCTTTTTACTCTTCCATTGCATAACACCATTACAGGAAGTCTAACTGCAAACTTTTTTTTCTGCAAACAAATAGATACTGAGCCTTACTTCTTCTCAGTCATGCACCGTATTAGAAGAACATTGAATTCAAATTTCAAAATAAGAGCAAAATCTCAGAGCCCTGACATTTACACTTACTGCCATTAGTCTTACTTGCATCATACAGCAGCACTAACTCACACCAGTCAAGGCTGAATCTTACTGTGATAATTCACAAGTTTAAAAATAAAAGACAAAAACTATAATCAAAGGGGTCTGATGAACAGCAGATGTAGAAAAAGAATTTTTTCAAATATACTATTTAGATAGGAAGTGACATTAAAGCAACAAACCACACTCCAAAGAGCACCTACCACACATTGTTCTGCTAGCAAGTGATTCTCATGCTCTTTCACATTAAGGCTCCTCAAGCAAAATAATCTCAGGCTTCTTAAACTCACATTGCCCCTGTGATCATAATGTCTGTCACCCATCTTGGTTTTCAGGCTCTATTAGTCATATATTTAATTTCCTGTCCGAGGCTTCTATTAGTGACTTTGTTCTTTCATTTTATATGTCAGGTATGTGTAGCTATGAAGAATGATTACTGTAGCTATTTTTCAAGAGGATCTTTAACTAATGTACATATAAATTCGCAGTTCAGCAACTGTGACACACATTTTCTAGATGAACTAACAGCTTAGAATGGGTTGTTCTGGACTGCTACATAAATAAATACGCATTTCTGAGTTATTTCTTGACCTATTTGAATTATTGATGTAGTCCAGGTCCATAAAATATAACTGTGCCACAATATGTTTTGATAAGACAGACAGACACCCACTTCAGCAAAATAACCAACTGCTTAGCAAGATCTTAACAAACACTAAATATAAGATTTTCCTTAACTAGACCAGGTTAAAGTCGTAAGATATGCAAACACAACATACATGTGTAAAATTCCACTTCATCTACAGAGCAAGCAAGTCCTTGTATGTTTAGTTACGTCAGTTGCTGTTCAGGGGCAGCAAAGGAAGGAAACGTTTGCAGAACAGCTGTGGGGGAACAATCAGAGGAAGAAGCGGCTGGCGGGTGTCAACCCCGCGGGACATCCCTATTGTCTCACACATGCCTTGGGGTCCAAGGGACATGAGGGAGAAAAAAAAGGCCTCTGAAAGTGAGGACAAGTTGTACACTCCTTGAACAGTCACTTGTGTCTAACAGACTTGGGCAAAGAAGCAGGCAGTGTGGCATGTTACCCTTGTCCACTCCGAGCCTGCACGAAATACTGCCAGTGGATAGAACTAGCTTCTCTGATGGCTTGCATTGGCTTAAGCCCTCTGTCGGTGCAGGAAAAAGATTTTCCTGCAGTAGGTACTGGTGTTGCTTCTGAGTTTTTTCATCCTTGTGTTCAGAAGCGGGCCATTTTCCACACAGACAGACAGTACAGAGATATTTGACAGTGTGAATGACGCAAACTTTAGATATCAAGCAGCTTTTCTGGCAAGATAAGCAAAGCACAAGCTATCTGCAGTGCTGGGATCATTACCTGTACAGTACTTATTTTAACCACCAACAAGCAATATCTTGAAAACAGGTATCTTCATCAGTGGCTTTCAGAATGATTTATAAAGAGGTTTAACCATCACAATTCCTAGGTAACAGATGTTTAAACAATCTTAGAAAAAATACCTGGCATTTTGCAGACAGTTGTCATGGCTGTTTAGCTTTGCTTTTATATACATTTTTGAGGCATCCATTAAATATAAAAGGGGGCTTAGCTGAAGCTATCAAGGTAGGGAGCTGTTTGGTGACGTTATCACAGATTTCACTTTATGGCAGCAATATTCAAGCAAAAAAACAACTTTCCACACATTTCAGTAGCTTCTCAAACCCTAAAATCATTCTTGATAGACATACAAATCATAGTGCAAAGACAGGAAACATTTTAGACATAAGTGCAGACACAGCCACGGAAGTCACTGAAGAGTAAAAATCGATTCCATTTGCTAAGAAAAGGAAAAGATTAGACTGTTTTGTATTATTCCATTAGAAAGCTGATGAAGTTTGAAGCTCTGCAGAGGCATTCAGATTAGGTCTGTGAAGAGCTAGTTCTGACAGAAACATGCTGACTAAGAAAAATCCCCTTCTATATTTAAAAATTGCAGCAGATGGTGCTCGCAGTAGGATGTTGCATCAAGTTGTTATGACTGTGGGCACTCTCATCTATCACTGAAAGTCTCAAAATGCCATCACCCTACTGCAGGTCTCAACCTGAACTCTGCAAAATGTTCCAAGTGCTAACATGATTTATTGGATACCAAGTGCCTCTGGGTCAGGCTTCTTTGGAAAAGCTTCAAAAATTACATTCCTATGGCTTAGGAGGACTTAGGACGTTTTTAAAACAGCCAGGACATTGGAGATCTGCACCCTGCATTCAGTGAGCAAAAATGTTCCCCCATATACAGTCTGAAGCCCAGATCTTTTGGAAATCTTAGATCCTTGTACACGGCATAACAGAAGTATTTCAGCCTGTTAGTATGCCAGAAAGGGTGGGAGCTAAGGCCTGGCACATAGGGGACTGCTCACAACTGTGAAAAGTGGCAACTGAGAGATGTAAGCAGCAGCTTCAACCTTCTTTGGAGTTATAAGGTATTTGGATTCACAGTATCACAAGATTGGAAAAGACCTTCAAGATCATTGAGTCCAACCTATGACCCAACACCTATTCATCGTCTAAATCATGGCACTAAGTGCCTCATCCAATCTGCTTTTAAACACCTCCAGGGACGATGACTCCACCACCTCCTTGGGCAACGCATTCCAATGGCCAATCACCCTTTCAGTGAAGAATTTTTTCCTAATATCAAGCCTAAACCTCCCCTGAAGAAGCCTGAGACCATGCCCTCTTGTTCTGTCGCTGGTCACCTGAGAGACGAGACCAACTCATGCCTGCCCACAACCTCCTTTTAGGTAGTTGTAGAGAGCAATAAGGTCTCCCCTGAGCCTCCTCTTCTCCAGGCTAAACAACCCCAGCTCCTTCAGGGACCTTTCACTGAACACTAGACTGCACAAGCATAGCTTTTCAACTGAATCAGCTAACAGTACAAAAAATGTGCTGCCCAGTCTCCCCTCCTCACAGAGAAGGTGGCACAATCGATACCAGCAGCCTCAGTCTCCCTGTCCTCTCACACCACTCACGCTGCTTGGAGCAGCACCACTCCATCCCACCCTCCTCCGTGCCGTGCCAGGGTACCAGGCTCTCTTTTCCTGAAGGTTTGAACACACTCACACCCACATCAAAGCTAAAAATCCCACCACAATGTAGCTACCCCTCCTGCTCACCTCTGCTCTTTAGCAGCATGGGCAATCATCTGAACAGAACGAGACAAACCAGTGGAGAGATTCCCTCCTGGCCTTCTGAAAAATCCACAGTATATTTTATGAGTTATTAAGCACACAGCCCTGCTGAGTGATGATTTTGGAATTATAAAGGTATTCACTGCAGGATTGTTTTATTCTTTTTCTCCCTTGCCATGGCAACCAGGGTATCGAAGTACTTCAGAGGAAGACAGCACCTTGCAGTGTATAAAATGTTCGCTGTACATGTGACTTGTTTCTTTTTATAACGAGTTAAGGATTTTTAGAGCTCTTTTAGAAAAAATGGTTGAAAATAACAAGAGCTACACAGCATCATTTTTTTCTGCCTGCTTTGTCAAAAGGAGGTGGATATAGTCTGCACTTAATAGAATCAGAGGTGCAGAATTGTAATAAAGAGCAAAGACTACAAACCAGGACCTAGGCTTGTTTTCTTACAGTTACAGGGTACACCTAAAAACTGACAAAAATATTGGATAAAACACCACTTTGTCTGTTAAAGACAGCTCTGTGAGGATGTGTGGAAATGAATTAACTTCAGTTTTAATTTTTTGTCAATGCTCAAGGTTCAGGATCCTACCTTTGCATATCTTATCTGCTTGCCAGTTACCTGACGCCTTTCCTCAGCTGTACAAGACAAGAAATAATAATACTGACATACCAAAGATACTGCATATTTGTTGAGGGTGGAAAATGATAGCTGAAGGACTCCTTTAACAAGAGTCAGGATCAAGTCTGTACCGTTTATTCCAATCACAATGAAGCAAGATATTTTCTCGCTCCTAAAATAGCTGAAATTATTACTCTACCATTAAGAATTCTACATGCCTGTTGGGATCATGACACAATCAGTAGACGTGCAATGGTAATGGCAAACTTCTCTGATTCAACAATAATTCTTTAAAAAGAGTTGTCAAAATCAGACTGACTTCCACAAAAGCTGACACTCTATTAGAAGGAACTGCCTTGCTTTTCTCTTATTGTCCTTGTTGAGGCAACAGATTTGTCTCCCTAATATTTATTTGAACAAAGATTAATTACTTGCCTTAAACAATATCTTTCGACAGAGCTTTCAGTCAGTTATAGGAACAAAATTCTACTCTGAATTGTTTATGTATACTCGCTTTCATATCCCATACCATAGAGCACAGAAAATGGGAAGTCTGAAATCTCTTTCGCCATTGTTGGAAGTTCAAAACTAACTATTAGCATCCGACAGACTCTTAGTAGCTTCAGCAGACTAAAGTATAAGATAAAACACATCTCTGCTCTCATCCTTCTTTCTGTGTTTTAAGATTAAAAAAAATCCAAACAGATAGTGAAATGGAAATAAATGAAACTCTTAAGAACTGTCTGGAAATGGCTTTTAGGCTTTCTGAGCAGTGCAACAGAAAATCAGGGAAAGGATTTTATTCTCAGATCTGAATAAATGAAATTTCCAAGGATGAAAAATAATGAATGCTTCCAGTAATGAACAATTCCCAAACACCTTCATGCTTGTATTGATTCTATTATGTATTTGCTGATGAACAGCAATGACCTACTCTTACATAAATTAAAACCACAATGAAGAACAAATAGCTCACTTCTATACAAATCATAACAGAATCTTGAGTTACAAACTGTTACTATAGTATCTTACTGGATAATAGGTGCACAATTGAAATCCAGATGGAAAAAGCCCCGCCAGACAGTATTGAAATAGATTTCTCACACACTGATTTTATGAAATGAATCGCAACTTGGCAAAACCAAAACCAAATTCTATTTTTCTGTCCCAACTGAATTTTGGAAAATATTTAAAGGTCGATTATGTGGATGGTTGTGTTACCACCCACCGTAAAACAAACACAATTTTCCTACCCAACCCAAATATCTTGTTCCATTATCCTGAAAAACATTTATTATTACTTATTTCTCAAGTAAGTTTCTTTTTTCCTTTTTCTTTTTTTTTTAATAGGAATTATTAGTAGTCTTTAATACACAACAGAAAAGAGGCTTATTGCTTCTGAAGAACACTATTTCCATGGCAGTACCAAACATCTAGAGCATCAATCTCTTATCTTCTTTTCCCAACACCCATGACTGCTGGTGCTTTGCTTAAAGTTATATAATAAAATACAGTACAAAGAACACAACCTCAATGGGGACTTCAGTGCTTCCCTTATGTATCATAGAGATCCTTGCTTTTATAGGAGCCTTCAGCTCATAACATTTCTTAAGCAATTAGGAGCTCTTTAATTAGACACAGGTGCACACAATATTGGCACACATTTTCAGAGACAAACTTAACAGAATAGACTCTTAACGAAGTCACAAGGAGTGAGTGACCGTAGCTACAAGACTAAATGTTTGCTCTTCTTTGGTAAATAATCTAATGCAAAATTTTTACTGTTCCAAAATCAATAAAATTACTGTGCTGTGCTGGGATTTTTTAAAAAAATCACAGTGGGTGTGAAGCACGGGCACATAGTAGGACACACAGTTGCAATATTTGCTTGCACTTTAAACTTACCTTTATAAATGTCATTATAGCAGTATAGATAATGTCAATAAACTCATCCTTAGCCTGACATACCAAGCAGACACATTGATCTTTCTCCTAAGAAACTGTCCAAGTCAATCAAAGCTATTATATCTGAGCATTCAAAGTCAACATAGAAATAAAAATTCTGATAAGACTCTGTAGTGTAGATGAATCATGTTTGAATCTCATTGGGAAAAAATGGAGACAGATAAGAAAGGAATACTTAAACCCTCCTTATTCTCTGATTTGGGGGTGGGGGTGCTTATAATTTTCTCCAATACAAAATGTTCAGCCTTTATATCCACATCCCAGTCACAGTTAGAAACGTATGCCCTGTTCCCTTGTCCTCAAGGCAAAACAGGCAGGTGACTACCACAAACAATTGCAAGAAAAGAGCTGAAGTTCCATTACTGTGCTGTTGTTGTTAAACCTGAATGGGTTTCAATATACAAGAAAGACAGTACCATTGACATAAAATTGAAGATATTTTGCAATAGCAAGCTGAGTATTTTATTGCTAACCCTTACTGAAAATTATCCCATTTTCAATCTAATCCAGCTAAGAGGGAACACAAAAGCCTATTATAAATTCAAGCATATGGCGCCAATCAAAGGAATTTAACTTTCTTCTCTGGGCTAAAATTATTCTCTTTAGTAAGACCAGAAATCAGCATTGATCTATTGCTTTCCTCTTCATGTTCCACATCAGCAAGAAAACAGCAACTCAGCTGCATTGTCAGCAATGGACATTATCTTCAAGATGACCGGCTTCAGGCCTGCTACTCGTTTAATGACAATGCTGTTGGTTTAGGAGAAAGAACACGGGATGATTGCTAATGTGCAAGCAGCTGTTAAATCTGAGGAAAAGACTGATTTTGTAATGATAATCTGGAAAGGTATTATAAAAAATGAGTAATTAATGGATAGATTGTATCAAGGAAAGGCTGGCATCAACCAGAGTAGAGTTTACATCGCGTAAAGTGAAATTAAAATTCTGATCCACTCTGAATAACAGTTCCTACAAAAGAAACAACTGGTCCAAAACAAAAGTTCAATCATTTGGCATTGCAGTACTGCATTAAGTATAGACATCAATATTAAAATGACCCTGTTGCCTAATGCGGGAATGCCAAACTCTGGGGCTGTTCTAAGTAACACCACACTGAAAAGCAGCTCTGCCTTGCTGCTGAACTACCATTTCAAACTTTGCAACATCATTCAAGAACAGTCATGGCTCTAAGTGAAGCCTTGCTGAGAAAATATGGTAACTGCTCTGTGAGTGAGGAAGAGTAGGAGTGGATACAGGTTGAACCTAAATCAGGCAGCAACCACCACTGCACGTGATCCCAGACTTCGCACGTAGTGATCAGTACTAACAGAGAGATTTCTCAGCTTCCTTATATAAATATATGTGCATATATCAAACAATCCATATTGCTGCTTCATCAGTGGCAAATATATCTTTTAATATATTCACAGACCTCAATAACTGTTCTGGAAAATCTGGAAAATGCTCTGCCTGCAACACTATGCAGTAAGAGGTAGAAAGCTTCTCTTGTCCCTTGCTTCACTCAGGATTTTTAAGGGGCATAATACATTACTATTTTCTTCTCCTTTCTTAAAACAAGCTTCTTTGCAGTGGTGATCCTCAACAGACCAACAACAGTAGCCAATGCAGAAAGCCCCCAACCTTTTCTGCATCTACATCCTCTTATAATTTTCTTGGTACCTCAGAGAACACAGAGCTGAGAACAGAAATATAACTTAATTGCAGCACATTATATCTCCAAAGAAAGAAACAGCTGTTACTTCTCCCTCAAAGAAACTGCTGTCTCAGAACCTCACCAATCTCCTTACTCCTACCTACATTTAACTGCAGTTAATAAAGAAAACATTAGCAGTCAATAAATAAAATCCAAGCCAAAGATCAGAAACTTAAGGAAATTGAAAGGCTAAGCTTACAATCATACATTCAATTTACAGTGCTTAGGCATGACAGCTACAGCATCCCAGTCTTCAAGCTGTTCAGATGAGCTGTTTCCATAGCCGATTTTTTTATAGAGATTGGCTTAACGTTAAAAGTCTCTATGTTAAATCGCTGGAAGAGTAACGCTCCACCAGTAAGGGCTGCTGTCATTTCTTTTTTTGGTGGCAATGCCAAACAACATAAACCATTAAACAAACTGCAGTATTGTGGAAGATAATGATACTGCATAAACTGAGGGTGCCTGCCAAAAACTCCTTCTCTGAAAAATGTGAGGAATACGCATTGGTTGCTTCAAGAATTTACATATGGTTCAGTGACGTTTTTCACTCCACAGTGAATCAAAAATTGCTGAGGTAAGGGGGAGAAGGGAGAAAGGAAAAGACAGATGACTAATTACAAAGATTGAAATGATACATATTAAAGAGGAACTTTTTTGATCATTTAGGCATGTGGACACATACCTGAATCACAAAAATATACCATATATACACGTATTTTGAATCTCCTACAATAATTTTTGTGTACTGGGGGTCATGATTCACTTATTCTTTCCCATTTAATTTGACTGAGAAATCTGGACAAATTGCTACTGAACAAAATCCAAACATATATCTTACTACCTTACATGTGAAAAAGAGATTGAATATAAAATCATAATCAAAAGTGTGTGCTAAGGAGAAGGTTATTAAGGCTGAAAAATGATTGCAGTGATCATCGCATGCACAAGTAAGGAAAGGCTGTGATTAAGCAGGTCTGTATAATCTTAACTTCACCCTCTGGAGTGTTAAGTCCAGTCTTCAAGTGACGTGACCTCGCTTTGCTCACTGTGTGTACACAATAGGCAGCACTCAGTGAACTACACATCAATTAACAATTTGTTTTAGTCTCCCTGTTCAGTGTAAACTACCACATACTGACATAGGACATAATGACAAATTACACACTAACCAAAACTGCATTGAGACAGGACTCTTTCTGACAGGGCTTTCCCTCAGTGGTCATCGCTTTAGCATCCAATTGCTTCATCAAGATTCTTTACTACACCACCCTGCTACAGGAGAGGGCACTATCATCTCCTCTTTGCAGCTATGAAATTTCTTACTTGGTATCAAACTTTGGATTGCAACTTCGACATCCAAGGTAGAAAATCTCTTAAGCCTGTTTTCATCACACTAGCAGCACCCAACTAAAACATCTTCCAAACAAAAAGCACATTTCTAATTGATGCTGCCCTGTTCTAAAACCAAGCAGTTTCATTCCTAACATTTTACAGAGCCTTTGTAGAATCACAGACACTGAAATTGGTCTCAACTTGCTTGACTCAATAAATCCCAGGATTCTCTCTTAAAATCCTTCTGTCTTAGCCATTTTTCTCAAAGCTGCTCTTCTTCTTACTAAGCTAGAATTAAAAGGACCATACTGGTCTCGATGGGCAAGTCAAAGAATATCTCTGAGTTTCCCCATAGGTTGTCAGCAGATTTATTCTCTCCCCTTCCATTCTGAAAGGTTTTGTCATATCTGTGTATACTGCACATTGCTTTTAACGCAGCAAGAATCAAGGCAAGAAAGAGAACACCAGCCCATTATATAAGGTTCTGAAGGCACTAGTTTAAATTCCTTCCTTTGCCAAACATTTCAAGCAAATGGTTTTGGCATTTATTTTAAATAAAAATGACTGCTCTCTGTGGCAAAAAAAATTCAAAACTGACAAGTCGTTTATAAAGAAGCTGAAGGAGAACTGCACAGGACTTCTTTAAAGAATAATACCCCAGCCTTTCTACAGAACTACACCATGTGGCCCCCAGACATTCAAACTATTGTTGAGAGGCCAAGAGGAATGCAGCAGCTAACTCAGAAGTACAGGGATTCTTACTCAGCACATTTTCTTTTTCAGTGTCTTGTTACAGAAACTGTTGAATGATTTTTTGAAAATGACAAGAAAAAAAATTTCATAAAGAGATAAAAGGTAAAACCCCTTCAAGAAACACAAAATTCCCTCCTTTGACACATATCCCTGCTTTTCAGTGACAACATGCAATATGCCTTAACTTTTCTAGGAGCTCAAAAGAACTATAAAAATTGTTTGCTTATGTATTCATCCACTGTTGAAGGTAAGAAAGACATGTTGTTCAGCAGAATAATGCAGGAATAAAATGTAAGTTTCTGAAATATTTTGTTTGGGTTTCTCAGTGAGAAAATGTTTTGGGCAGAACACCTCTTGGTCTGATGCTTTTCAAAAATGAGGTAGAAAACACATTTTTAACCAAGTGACTAGTTAAAAAAAAATATGTTTCAGTATTGGATTGTAATGAAGGCATTCAGCTGACATGGCTACTGAGCATTTTTTTCTCTTTGCTTAGTAAAAAATTATAACAGTATAGTTTTGACGTATCTGTCTTAATGTTCCTGAAACTAGGACAGCAACACAAGAAGGCTGTTCTCCTAAACCAGGTTTTCCTTATTTTAGAGGACTTCTTCACAAACACAGGCTTTTCTCTCAGGGATGATATTGCACTTTAAGATGTGTATTTCTCCAGCATGCGCTGACTATAAAGAGAATAGAAACAGAATAAGTCAGGCAACAATGGTATTTGTAATGTGAACCCCCAAAAAAGCATTTAAAATAAAATCTTGAGGTAGAAACTGAGTCCTTCAGATTAGAGTAACTCTTTGGAGGTCTCAGTCCAGTCCTAGCGTGCTGTTAGTGGTCTTTAGGCAGTACAATTTACATATTTCTTTTCTATGTTTATTACAATCACAGAATTTCTTTAAAAATATTTAGATATTGGAAGCTCAGAGAAGATACGCAAATATAGTTGAAATTGTGAAAGAAGAGGGGTTTATGTGGTATACAATATTCCAAGAAGTTTTGTCCCTTGGGCAGGAAATACTAGTACTCTAATCAAAATTATGTAGAAAGACACTAAAGAGGAGATTTCTCAAACAAAGAGTATAACAGTCACTTGCTGAAACACTATGTCGTGTGACATTTGGGAAACTGGATATTTCAAGAGAAAGAAAGCAACAAGATTAAACATATTAGGTCTAATTTTCATAGCAAGTTAAGCAGCAAAAGCAGTCAAGTGGTTGCACATGGAATATACTTGCATTAGCAATAGCTTATAAATATCCAAGAAAGTGTTTTTAAAACCTATTAGGTGTTTTTTTTTCCCCTACAATTCCACTGAAGCAGAAGTTGTGTAGAAAATAAGAAACCAAAGAAAAAAAAAGAACACCTGCTGGGTACTTTTGCTACTAAGAAGACAATTTCCTAAAGAAAGTAAAAGGCCAAGAATACTCAGGCAGAAAATGAGCTACTGATGTATTTTGTTAAACAAATATGACTGAGCTTAAGTGGATCATCTTTGTAAATGATAGCATAAACCTGTTTCAAGGCCAACGTAATCTCTGCTTCCTTTGTCTAATCTTAGGATAAAGACAACAGTTTTGATAATCTCTGAAATTCCTAACCTTTCAAATTGATTTGACACAACTATTGACACAACTATTAACATGCTTTACAGCAGCAGTAAACCAGACAATTCTATACTTGGCCTAGAAGCAAGTGCTTTGCATGTGAAAAATGTGATTCCTCAGCCACAACTGGCTCTTCAAAGCAACTCAGTTTACCTCATAATCACAACTACCTTTGACTGGAACAGCAACAGAGAGTCGTGTTCATTTTACAACCCAGTTTAAAACTAACCATTTCAGCATTAGTAGTAGTTTCTCTACAAAAACAAGAAGTTCCTCTTGAAAGACCAATGTCTATGTCTATGTACCAGTAGATGGATCTTTACTGCCTGAGTTTTCCAAAGGATAACTTGGGATCTGGAAAGCACAAAGTAAATCCAATAGACTAAAGGACAGAATATTTTTTTTTTAAATGTGAAGGAGGAGAACTAAGAATTGCAGAGTTGCCAGCCTACATTGCCAGCACTGCTGGAAACTGCCGGAGTGTTGATATGAATCATCACTGAGTCAATTATGTAACAGGATGGAAAAAATAAAAGCAATCCTGGTAGGTAATGGCAGGAACATTATATGCATGCTATATGCAAGAAAAGAGAAATAATCACACGTTTCTTGCCATTACTTTCAAATGGGATACAGGGCTTCACTTCCACAGTGGAAAGGATACAGACAGCTGCACAGGAGAGAGAAGCCGAAATGAAAAATATGTTTTGGGAAATGCATCTGGATTGTTCATTTAAAGACCACACATCATTTTCCAATAAGTGAAAAAATGCCATAAAGTGGACAGCACTAATTGTTCTCCAAGGCCTTTCATACCTTCGGGGCTGCAAGGGGGAAGAAAAAGGAGGTTGCAAATAATCATAGAATCGTAGAATGGTTTGGGTTGGAAGGAACCGCAAAGTTCATCCAGTTCCACCCCCGTGCCATGGACAAGGACACGTCTCACTGGATCAGGGGCCTCCAAGCCCCATCCAACCTGGCCTTGAACGCCTCCAGGGATGGGGCAGCCACGACTTCTCTGGGCAATTTGTGCCAGAGTCTCCCGACCCTCACAGGAAAACATTTCTTCCTAATATCTCATCTAAATCTCTGTTTTCTCAGCTTAAAACCGTTTCCCCTCGTCCTGCCCCTGCACTCCCTCAATCAAGATCCCCTCCCCAGCTTTTCTGGAGCCCCTTTCAGTACTGGAAGGCTGCTCTAAATTCTCCCCAAAGCCTTCTCTGTGAGAGAAGCTCCATGCAGCCTTTACATATTTACTTGAACACCCAGTATCAGCTTTAACATATCTTTTACACCTTTCCATCTCGGTTTTCTTTTCAAAAGAACAAATTATCTGAAACAAAACAACAGAACCCTGAAATACAGACACAGCTACTAAATTTATGTAAATGTTTAGCTGATGTTTATGCCTTTGAGATTTGTCTTCTGCATTATCTCTTATTTCCAGTTACTGCTGTGTGTGCAACTTGCAGGGTATGCGCAATGCTTTATCACTGCCATATGGTTCTGAGTTCAATGAATTAATCTGTAAGGTTCCCAGTCAAAGCACTGGTGTTGGGAATAACAGGGAAGATTCAGTTATAGATTTTTAAGTATCTCCAACATCGCACTAATTCACATAACCTTTATTTACCGTGGAGTGCCCTATATGTAGAAGTGAAATGCTTTGGGGGGAAAACATTTACTAGTCCACAGCAAAATACATGTCATTAGAGATGCATTTATAAAGGAATTTGACTTAATGGAGATGGAGGTCTACAGACACTGTGTTAATGCTTTACAGCAATGAGGTTGTAGCAAGCTTTTAGCACGATATAATGATTCACCAGGCTAAAATTATACACTGAGCAGTGCATGGTTGAACCAGCACATTATGTTTTTGGTTCATACTCGCACAACTTGGCTCCTTCAAATTGCAAACATCATTTACAATAGTTGGCAGTATCTTCTAATTGTGCTGGCACTAGAAGCTCCAGAAGAAAAAGGGGTTAATATAACTCCACACCATCGCTCTGCAACTAGTTTTATGGCTCCCTTCACAGAGCTTAATATTAAAACCACAGATATGGGAAAATTTTATGGGAAATTCATAATGGATAAAAGCTATGTGTAAGGTTGTTTTCAGTAAGAGACTCTTTACAGACCAGGTTCTTATCAGCTCTGTACAAAATCCTTTTAGATGAACTCGCAGAATGCCTCTGTGCAGCAATGAACACCAAAAATTATTGTAAGGATTTTCATCAGAATTTACTTTGCCTGAGCTAGAAATTTTCCTTAAATGCAGCACAAAAAATTACCAGAAGTGGCTCTATGATTTTCCTTAATAAAATTGTAACATGTGAGATGTTCTTGTACTTTTCTTTGTTTTGCACCTGTGGGCTTTTACAGAGCTGATAAGAATAACTCTTTGTTATCTAAATGATAGACACAGCAGAGACATCCTGAGGACAAGATTCCCTTAAACATGTTGTCCTCCTGCTGATCTGAAAATCTGGAAGGATATCCTAGTCCATGTCAAATTACTCCTTGGTCTCTCTGCTAGCAAGGGTCTTATTCTGTTCTTTGTGATAGAAATATCTTCCCACCCACAGAAAACTGGATCCATTACTCCTCAACCTTGTCTGATCAGAAAGAAAAAGCGGGTAGAAATGTATGTCAGATAACAAATAGATTTTCCAAGAGTGGACATAGAACTACCTCACTCTGAAACAATATAATTTCTTTTGTTTCTGTGCAAAGTGGTAACCAGACAATTTTTGTATTTGAAAATAACTGTATGAGTTTGAATCAATTTAAATTTCTTAGTTTCTTCTTTTAATATGCTAAATAATAATGTCTAATTTATCAGGTTGACACTAAGGAAAAATATACTTCATACTACAACCAGTTCTACTGGGCACTCAAAAATCAGACATCAATAACAGCAAAGTTAGATATTTTACTTTCATATGTTTCCAAGTAAAATATCCTTGCAGTGACAGTTAATAAGTGAGAAAGGGAGCTGTAAAAGCAAATCAATAATCTGTTAGGATTAATACACATATCTGTGAATTACATGGTTGTAACTGGGCGTAGCTAGAGAAGATTGTTGAGGACCAAAAACTGAATGGAACATTAGGAAATAATTGGAAATATCAGTATTCATTATCTACATTTCCACACTACAGTCTTACTGCACCAAAAGTTACATCTAGATGAACATATACGGGGCAATGCTTAGGCAACTTAGCTATTTGGGGTATGGCATTAAATGATGCTACTATTTTATCACAAGAAGTGACAGATTATTGAAAAAAACAACTCTGAGGAAAGAAATCCTGAAGATAGCTGGTTAACAAACACATATTGAACTAGCTAATTTTAAGGAACACCATATTTTGGCAAGACTTGCAGTATTAACTTTGTCAAAATGTATTTTTTATGTGAGATGCTTAGTTGCTAGCATATTTGCTAATAAAACTTGTAGAATAGTTCTTTGCTAGCTGAAGACAAAAAAAAAATCTCACCCAGAAACAAACAAAAAAACCTGGGACAGATTGTTTCTAGTCCTCTGGAAATTTGTAACTGGGAGCAAAACAGGGAGAAAGCCACAGCAGATCTTGCAGCGGCAGACAGATTTCTGCTCACAGTTCTTTTACAGCTTTCCAGTATGACTTCAGTTGAGCCTCCTGGGCCAAAATGTAGAGGTCTCTGAATTTAAAGTGACAAGGAGTAAAGGTGTTGGTCCACTTCAGAAACCAGATTTCAGAGAGGTGAATGCCTGAGGCAGCCCCCAAGGCTGCAGTTCCACAGCAGCCCAAGCCTGCCTGAATGCTGTCCCCTCCAGCCCAGCCTCCACACCCGCTCGCTTCAGGCCATGATTTTTGGCCCTTGCTTTCACATCAATTCCCACCAAGTCATTTCAACATGCAAAGTCAGTTGGAAGCTCATCAAAACACTAAAAGCAAATAGTTTTCTCATAAAATTTAGTGATAACAATGAGTGCTGGATAGATGGCAATAAGGATTAGAATTACTTCCGGGGATTTCCTTTCCTCTGCCGACCCCAAAGCAATGGGGACCAGGGGAAAGAGGCAGAAGCTGTACTTACTTTCAGAAGCACCTCTAACGGAAAGCTTGTCAAGTATAAAGGCAACCTAGGAGCAAAGGTTCCTCCTTTCACATTACCCAGGATACGGACTGTAAAAACAAACCACTTTGTTTCCAATAATCTTATTTCCCAAGTCAGCAATTGAGAGTAACTCAATGTACATTTAGCAATATGTACTATTCGTTATTCATTACAAAATTTCAAAATATGTACTGTAGCAATACATTTTAAATAATCAAAATACTCTCACACCAAAACCAAAATCACTTTTCCTTGATATGTTGCAAGACAAAAGCATGTGTTTTTACCACTGCTATGGCAATACAGAGACTGACAAAGAAAATGGATTGAGTTTGTACTCCATGGGCTAAATGCACAGAGCATCATCTGCTAAACTTGTGACTTTTAACACAATCTGTTCATGAGAGATCTTATCAAGTTTCCCTTTATATCAACAGAAATTTCCCTACCGACTTCAAAAGGTGATCACATTTAGGAAAGCCAAATCCAAACCCAAAAGATAAAAGCTCAGGATAACTCACTAATATTTCTGAATGGGATGCTTTGTTGTTGTGCTTTATTATGTTCGGCTCTAGAAACAAGAGACATCATCTCCCTGGCTGAAAGAAACTCCTTAAAAATACAAGTTCTAAATAATAAATTGTACTTTTCTTTATTCATGGTAGGCTTTTTCACAGTATGCTTGTAAGGTGCTAGGAAGAAAGCTAATGGCAACTGTCTACAAATTCAATTCTCAAATAGTTGACATTAAGTGACACGAATTCTTTCTACAAACATAACGTAAGTAGTTTCCACACAGAGAATCTTACCTTAAAGTTTTTACTAGAACTAATGCAGTAAGAAATTCATTTATCATAATCTGTAGTCCTACAATAAGCAAACATTGGTATTTTGAGTGTTAAAGAGTGAAGGCGAGAGTTACAGGACACAGTAAGAGGATCTACCAGTTCATGAAAGAGGATGCCATGAATGGGTGGAAAAAGACTCAAGGGTTTTGCTCTTTCAAATGCTGTCAGTTGAATTTGTGATAATGCTCACAAGAAATGCAGCACATTTCCTGGAAGCACATTTCTGCAACTGCTTGCAAGTGTGCTTAATGCTAAGCTTGGGAATAAAATCTTTAACTTAAATGAAACAATAATAATTTTTAAATGGTTACATGCATTTTTTATAAATAAGGACCTGAGAAAGCATGTGGAATACAGCAATGAAGGGATGATGCAAATATGGAAAATCAATAAACCCCTGGATTCTAACATTTCAGTTAATGCAAATAGATCAGGATCTGTTTCTGTTGTTAACCATTTTTATCAAAGATAGTTGGACACTTTTGAGCAACACCTGTCAAGGTGGATTGTAGCCACTCTTCTTTCAGGAGTTGTTGGACAGGCTGAAGTGTGTATTTGCATTGGGGTTGAAAGAAGGCAGCATAGCAGTTAGTAAGTTGGTGCAAAAATCATAAAGTTGTCCTGGAAACTAATTGTATTGCACCAAGGGCTTGTTTTTGTTGAACTTTGTGTGCAAAAATCACACCAAATGTAGCATAATAGTACTGTGCGTGATTAAAGTTGAAAAATCAGTTAGCTGTAAACATTTGATGTTTGTTCAAGCTAATTAATCCTCTAATAGCTGCAGTATTCAGATGAGAAGCTCATGAGAATAGATGTGTAATTAGTTTTCCAATATTCCATTTGTGTCAATTCCATAATGTTGTTTTGTAACCAGCAAAGGGCACAGAAAGGGAGATGCTAGACAACTGGAGAAAGATAAAAGCAGCATTGTAAATGGTGGAAGCAGAAGGGACTCTCTGTTACGTGTAAGAATGCTAACTGTAATGCTCAGGAAGATATAGGAAGAAAAACAACCAATTTCAAACCTCCAAGAGCCAAATAAAGTGATGAGAAATAAACAACACAACTTTGTCAAGAACAGAGTGTGACAAACCAGTTGAACTTCCTTCTTTGATAGAATAACTGGCCTAGTGATGAGGATGGAGCGGGAGGAGTGACATATCTTAATGATGTTCAAGGTATTTGGTCTGTCACAGAGGGTATTCTCAAATGGAGCCTAAGAAAGTGCTCTCCCCAGGGAATCAGCATAGGCAGGATCCACAATCAGCTGGAAAATCACAACAGAGCTGCAGTTATCAGTGTCTTGCTACTGTGTGCAAGCTGACTCCAGGGGAATTTTCTGTGGTCTACACTGCATTCTGCCCAGTCTATTCAGTGTTTAATTAACACCATCAACAATGATACGAATTACACTTGAGAAATTTGGGAACATTACCAAAGTGGGAGGAGATGTACTTGGGAAGACAGCATTTAAATTCAAAGTGTTCCTGGCAAATTTGTATTTAAAAACAATGGGACAAAGTTCAAATTAGACATGTGCATGATGAGCTCAGAGAACTACTAGCAAATGCACTCACAGAAACACAGGAACTCAGCCAGCAGGAGGTATAGAGGATCACAATAGGAGCCAGTAACACAACATAGTGTGATTGCTAGAAAAATATTTAAGAGTGGAAAGGAACGTCAAATGTAAGCAGTGGTGGTAACTGCTCCACTCTTTCCAAGGCCAGTGTCTCTCCAGCTGGAATACAGTGCCTAAATTTGAGCTTCAAACTATAGAAACCCAGGGAGCATCCAGAGAAAAGCAAGAGATGAAAAATAACGGAAAATATCCTACAAGGAAAGGCTCCAATTGTTTTGTTTACAATACACATAAACGTATCTTTCATTTAAATACTTAACGAGCCATTTCAAAGCCATGTGCCAAGAACACTGTGTGTCTTATCTTGGGTGGACTTCAAGTGATATCTTGGTCTCTTCCAGTTCCCATTTCTATGATGCTTTCCCTGAACTATTTCCGATGAGACATAACAAAACTTACCACTGAACGCCTTCATTGTGCAAGAGAGATGTAAAAGCAAAAAGTTTTACACGACAGACTTGCAAATGATAACAACTTAATCAGAGAATCTGTATCATTCAGAAGTAAAAAATGTAAAACCTACTTAATTTGTATCTAATCTAACATTAAACAATGTAACATCTTTCTCAAGAAAACCACACACCATGAAAAGATAACATAGCAAAAATATCAAAGAACCTGTACCCTTGATATAAAGAGAGCAATCACCCTTACTGTCCCTACATGCTACAGTAATCAGAGAAATTAAAAAAAATAGGGAAGGATTCTACTCTAAATCAAGATTTAACATCCAGTAACTGGGGGAAAACTCCGTTTTAGCTGCAGGAAATATAAAAAGAATAATAGTATCTGTCTTCTAACTCAGCTAAGATGTATTTATTATCACATAATGATGACAAGGAAGGTTTTAAGAATATTCAGAAAAAAATAAGCATTTTTGCACACTGGCACTGACCTCAGTGAATGGAATTGCATTAGACTTTTTAAATGCAGTCTAATTGGGCTTTCCATACAAGATCATACGCCTACTTTACCTATCTATAAGAAATCGCAACTCACTTTCATAGGGCTATGATTAATTATCAATAAGCTTTACAGAAGTTTTTTTTTAATGAAATTTCTGTTCAGTAAAAGCTAAGAGGCACTTGAAATGACTTCACTTGCACAAACTATATATTATCTCTACTGTAAATGTGCATGAAAAAGAGTTCTTCCACCAAGGAGTGATGAAAGGTCAAAGAGAGACAATATTGCCATGGGAGGGTTTTTTGTGGGTTTTCTACCAATAAATGAGCTGAATGGGTCACAGGACTGGATGTCATGGGAGCTGGGCGGTTTACCTGGCTCTGCCATTATCTCAGAACAGCTTCAGAAAAAAAAAAAATTAAAAGAAGTCACTAAGCAGAGAATCCAACGCCTTACTTGAAAAATAAGGTTAGTGGTATCACTTCTTTTCTTGGAATCCTTCTCAGTCTATGAAGGAAGATTATTGTTATCCCGAGAGGCAAAAGTAACTGTAAGAGCATTCTCGGGTCTTTGCACACTACATTAAGTAACTCATTCATCATCCTGTAACCAGCAAACCTACTTGCTCAAAGACAATCTAATAAAGTCCAGCCATCAGCAGTAAAACATAGAATATATAGAAATATAGAATAATACATAAATCATAGAACTACAGGATCATAGAACACTCTGAATTGGAATGGACATTAAAGCCCATCCAGTACCACCACCCTGCCATGAACAGGGATACCTCCCAGTGGATCAGGTTGCTCAAAGCCCAATCCAACCTGGCCTTGAACACCTCGAGGGATGGGGCAGTCACCACTTCTCTGGGCAACCTGTTCCAGACTGATTGGCTGTTGTTTGCAGCACACCTTAGAGTCCTTGGACAAACGATGTCAGGAACAAAAGGGCTTGCACAAAGCCTTTGGTTTGGCACATAAGAAAAAAGGTGAACGTACACAACCATCATTACAGCCCTGTGAAAAGGACAGAGGTGGGACAAAAGTAGCCTCTGTCTGTATAAGCAGGGCAGAACATGCACAAACTGCCATAGGCTGGGATAAGGCTGTTGCCACCTGGAATGTGCAGAGCAACAGACAGCTGACAGAGAGCAAATTTCTCATATAGACACGTTTCTAGTGCCTGAGTGAGAATCAGACTGCAGACTTGTGGCAGGCGAGAGCATGGGACATGGCTCTGGTGTCATCTATTTACATATATTGCTTTGCATGGCACTGATCCACATTTTCAGCTGATGTAATGATTTTAATGTAATTAATATTTAATTCAGCTAAGAATCTCACACACTGTCACCTTCTTGGACCCAAAAATTAAAATACAATGTCATTACTAATGATGAATTTGAAATCTACTATTATGAAAGTTTGCACTAAGATATACTTTAGCTCCTGACACTTTACAGGGACTGCAGCAGCATCCAGTGCTACCTTATAAACCTGGTACATCAGCTCATGCATTAATAAGTCAGTTGGGTGATGCATTTTTGGTGGCCTGGTCATTGTGGCCACCAGAACTTGCTGATCACATTAAATTTCCGCCAAATATGAACAGCAGCTTTCAAAGCAGTGTGATCAGAACACACATACCATTGTCACAAACCTCATACTAGAACACTAAGCATAAACCAACACACGGATTTATGAAAATAAATGCTTAATCAGGCAGAACAGAAATTGCATTTCTCACCTTTATCAGCTCAGCTTGTATCTGCTCAAGTCACACAAGTCTCAAGTCTCCCGAGGCACAGATGAACACATGACAAAGAACAGACATTATGCTTTGCTAAACAAGCTCTGTGACAGCTACCAGGGTGCCTGCTCACCTCCGAAGTTCACCACATTACTGCCAGACTGAGGCTGATTCTCTCAAGCAAAGAATAAAGTTGAAGGATGAAAGGGTAGGAGGAAGGGCACCTGCATGGAGGAGCAGTGCTCCCTGGGGAGTCTTTCTTGTCTGTTGTTGTTGTTGGGAAAACCATTCCTGGTTACCCAAGAGCTCACCATGCCTGATTTTGTCCCTCTCACATCATCGGTCACAGGAAAAATATGACCAAAAAGAAAAGAAAAAGAAGGAAACAAAACCAAAACCAAATCCCAAGAAGATATTACCTTGCACAGTGAGAAAACCTAATGCAAAGAGCTGCTAACAGGTGCTGGTGACTGATGCACAAATTGCTACAACAGAGAAAGGAATTGGAAGCACAGGTCTTAAAAATAGTTTTCAGCATCCAGTAGTGATTTTTTTTCCCCCTCCATGTCTGTGACGATGACTGTCTCATTTCTGCAGTTATCAAGTGTGACTTTCTTGGTCATGTTTTCTTCATCACAGCAAGCATGCAGGGCTAATGAGAAGATTTTCCAGGAAACAGAAATACACACTGACAGTTTTTCAAACTGTAAACTGGAATGGAGACATTTCTGTTGTGAGAAAGCCTCAACAGCCATCAGCATCAAATCAGACGCTACCCAGTCACCCACCGGTTATGAGAAAAGGAAGGTAGAGAGACGCAGGAGGAAAGGAAAGGCTTGAAGGAAAGGCAGCTGTTGGGTTTTGTGGGGGTTTTCTAAACTTTTCTAAATGATTTCTTAGAATTTGTCAATCAAATCCCTCAGTTGTTACAGCAGCCCAGAGTTTCCATTATATTTTTAAACATTAGATAAAAACCTTTCCTTAAACTAATTTAAAGGCAAGCTGTTGTTTCAAACAGAGGACGTTGTCTGATAAGCAGGAATCAGTAATTTCTCAATGCTCTGAATCAGCTACACATTATCAATGACACAACACAACATGATGTAGTTCTCATGAACCATGCATCAGCACAGCATGGGTCTCCCATGCTTTGCCCATACTTTTATCCAGCCTAATGAGGAGTGTAATGCAGTGGGACACAGTTTCTAATTCTCTCTGGTTTTTCACTCTACATGATGTTTCTCTCCCAAAGCACTGGAACACAGCCTACCACTCAGCGTTGGAAATAAATACATAAATAGATAGAGAAAGGCACCACAATACAGTATGGGATACTAAAACAATCCAAAGAAGGAGGATTAAGCAAAGAAAACTCCATCCAGAAACAGAAACTATAAAAAGCAGGAGATGCTTCTATCAGAATTCACAGTATCACAGTATCACAGTATCATAAGGTTGGAAAGGACCTCTGAGATCATCAAGTCCAACCTATAACCCAACACTAACACCAACACCAACACTAACACCAACCATCACCTAAACCATGGCACTCAGTGCCTCATCCAGTCTCCCCTTAAACACCTCCAGGGTTGGCGACTCCACCACCTCCCTGGGCAGCGCATTCCAATTCACCCTTTCAGTGAAGAACTTTTTCCTAACATCAAGCCTAAACTTTCCCTGACGAAGCTTGAGTCCATGCCCTCTAGCTCTGTCGCTGGTCACCCGAGAGAAGAGACCAACCCCTGACCGACTACAACCTCCTTTTAGGTAGTTGTAGAGAGCAATGAGGTCTCCCCTGAGCCTCCTCTTCTTTAGACTAAACAGCCCCAACTCGCTCAGTCGCTCCTCATAGGGCTTGTGCTCCAGCCCCTTCACCATCTTCGTTGCCCTCCTCTGAACACATTCCAGTATCCTAACATCTTTCCCAAACTGGGGGGCCCAGAACTGTACACAATATTCAAGATGAGGCCTGACCAGTGCCGAGTACAGGGGGACAATAACTTCTCTGGTTCTGCTGACTACACTATTCCTGATGCAGGCCAGAATGCCATTGGCCTTCTTGGCCACCTGGGCACACTGCTGGCTCATGTTGAGCTTCCTGTCAACCAGCACTCCCAGGTCCTTTTCTGCCTGACTACTCTCCAGCCACTCTGTCCCCAGTCTGTAGCTCTGCATGGGACTGTTGTGTCCAAAATGAAGTACCCGACATTTGGACTTATTAAACATCATCCCATTAGAATCAGCCCATCTCTCCAATCTGTCCAGGTCCCTCTGTAGGGCCATCCTACCCTCTAGCAGATCAACCCTTCCTCCCAGCTTGGTATCATCTGCAAACTTGCTGATGATGGACTCAATTACATGACAAAGGAAAGCCAAAACACATGTATGCTCAAGCAAATGCTCAAAAAAACAAAAGGATATGACCAAAAAAATGAAACTCTTCTTATTTGGAAGTCAAATGCCTTCTATTTTCTTTCACCTCCTTTATCTTGATATATGAGAATCACACTCTTTCTCCTGGACCCTATGCACAGTCATATGATAGGACTCCACTGGCTGAGGGTTTCATAGTACATTTTCTAGAATGTTGTGGAACAATGACCAAGTTGTGGCTTTTTTGGTCACATTTGTCACAGCAAGCTTTATTTATTCATTCAAGTCAATCTTCCACAGAGTGGCCTTTAGCATCTACCAGGAAAACAACTTGTCACTGAGAAAAACAACAATATTGTGATTCATGCTAGAAGCAGAGTTCACTGTCTGCTGGCCCTCAGCCCAGATCCTGAAGTGTCAACCCTTATTTTGTAAGCAGAGAATTCCAAACTCTTAATATATGCCTGGCTTTTCATGGCTAAGTAATGAGTGTAAAGTCCAAGTTTTTCTTCACTTGCTTCTCATTTTAATCCAATGAAACACATCCTGGCTGCAATATCAGCCCCCCCTTCTTTCCAGAAGAATTCTGGCACCCTCTTCCATATTGCCTTTCTTCTTGGAATAAACATCTGCTTTTCCAACTCCTTCACTTTCTTCCACATTATCACTTTCAAACACCTTTATAACAATTCTCATATTGTGACTGTATGAACCATTTTGAGATCAAAGAGTTTGGAGCTGCCTGTAAACAAGGCAAATTCTGAAGATGTATATGACAAATTATTTGGTGCTTTCCAGGCTGGATTTCTTCACTTGAGCTGCTGGGTTTTTCCTTTCAGACATAAGGATACTTGCTTTGTCCACAGCTTCTGCTTTGGTCACATGTGGTGACTGCCTTGAGGTCTCATTCTTCGGAGGATCCTCATTCTATTCTTGGGCACTCATTGGGGCACATCAGAAAACACAAGACTGTGGCACAAGAAAACAGCTGACAGCATCAGCTCATACAGTAATTGCTCTCATTGAATAGTCAAGATATAGACAACTATGTGAACATAAATAAATCAAAACACAGCTCTCACAATAAGACAAAACAAGAAAACTGCTACATTTTAACACAACTTTTCAACCAGAGAATGTTTAGTGAGAGACAAAGAATGGTTCAGCATTAATGCAAATAGAGATTCACCAGTGATGACACTTTTTTTAAGTGGAAATTAATGCTCCAATGTGATCTGAATATAAGTATTTGTTAAGAAAGATGATAAAAAATGGAGAAAGGGTCCTGGAATGGAGACAGGTCACTAAAACTTGGCTTAAAACTTGCAAACGTTGAGCCTGTGCCGAGCAATCCGGTCCACCAAGGAAATCCCCAGTAAATAGCCTATTTCCTGCCAGCAATTCCACAGTCAGAAGTTCCCCTCCTGACTTGCAAATAGAAATCCTTCAAACAAAAAAAGAAGCAGGATCAATACAAGTAATTTAAGCCCTGTATTCAGCATCATAAAGAGTTCTACACAATGAAACAGTAAGGCATAGCACAGCCTTGCCAATTATTTGACCATTTCCAGTTTTAAGTACTGAAAATAAAAAAGGATGAAGATGAAACTTGAAAAATATGTATTCCATCCTTCATGTCTCTAAGAATGTTTTGGAAAAATAAGAAGAGTCACAGCTAATATAGACACACGAAACCAAGAGAAGGCAGCAGACACACAGCTCACAAACAAAGGAACCAAAAGGGACTTGGTTCCAACACGTCCAAGATTACTATAAATCAGATTTATAGTAACAGTACATAGCTAAACTATCAGTGTGCATATGTACCTTATTGTATGTTCTATAATCATTATGGGTAGTAAACCATTGTGTTTCTTTGTGAAGGGTCAACATGGTGCTATAATCTGTTATAATAGATGGAGAACAGGGAATTACAGTCTTCATAGCACTGCCAATACAGGCAAAACTCTGTCATTGACTCAGGTGGACAAAATGTTTATTGTCACCCTGAAAACTCCCCACAAATACCATCTGTATCGCTACTATTTGTAGCATGGCAGTGCTTGTCTCATCCCTGATGGGCCCTGGGAGAGATGGGACCATAGAGATTGTGGCCTAAGGCCCACAACTTTATTTTCCATTATGTCACTCTGAGAGCTAATAAAGCCATTTAATGCCATCTACATCAGCTCGACAAAAATGTCATCAACAAATTGCAGAAAAAGCTATGGGTCTTCCTTGCTCCACAGTGTCTTTGCTTAACAGCAAAGGAAAAGAGCTCACAGTGAAACCAATATGGAAGAAAATATTTTCTCTCAGTCTGTCTCTCTCCATGCTTTTAAAAAACTGACTACATAACTGAAAAGGTGTCAGAGGGAAGAACAAGGGCCAGGAGTCTAACAGCAGCTTTTTGCATGAAACAAGAGCTATAGATAAAGCCTGAGGTTAAAATACAACATCCCAGGGTCACTTTCCAAATCACGATCAAAAGAAGTAGGATAACTCCATCTTCTTACAGGCATGTAAAGTAACTGTCAAGGGAGTTATGTTACCAGTATGTTTTGTCCATTTTTAAGGGTCTAAATGTTGCAATTAGCTCTACAGACCTAAGTCTCACTCTGGTGTAAAGCCTTGGCTCAATATTGGGCTGATGCTGCTGTGCTACTTCTGTACGTAGGCAAGTGCTTGCAACAGCATCGATCTGCCCCGCAAGCAGGCAGCGGCTCGAAGCGGCACAGCCTGGGCTTATCCACACGGTTCTCCACTGTGCAGCGAAGGTGTACTCTTAAAGAATTGTGTGGAATTATGAATTTTCACTTCCTTTTCAAACCATTTATTATAAGCTGTGTACCAGGGATAGCTATATAGACACTTAACTCATTTTTAAAGGGAAAACAAGATATTATCAGTCATAATCTATGTTTTCCTGATACATTTCCAGGTTTACTGCATTTTCAAAATTTAACTGACAAACATAATCAAATCTAGTTTCCATCTTGTTCTGATGATTATCAGAAAAAAGGAGAGCCTTTCTTTCAAATAAGGAAGCTGGTTTCAAGCACAAAGTTTCTCTTTCTCACCAACAGTCCCTTAAACAAGCCATACTGGGCAATCAAAGACAATCTTCAGGAAGCCACAAATCAGACATCATGCATTGATATTCTGCATCTTTTTTTACAGTGCTTCCTCTTTCCTACCTTAAATAAAACTGAAAGGGAACAGTTTTATTCACAATATATGAGAAAGAGTTCAGAGAACTATTTCCTCAAAATCTTCACAACTCAATAAATTATTTCAAATAAAAAACATAAAAATTCCTGAATGTTGAAAAATCATGACTATTCTCTTTCATTTTTATTATAACTATTGGAAGTCTACCTTCAAAATAAAAGTTACAACATTAAAAAATGCTTAAATTCTACAATCCTTGCAAACTCCTTCCTAGAGTAGTAAAATAATGGATTAATAACCAGTTTTTCCAGGCCAATTTGCTACCAGTCCTTTATCAGAACAAATCACTTGGCATTTCCTTACGAGTAGCATCTTCTCCCTTTTGGCAAAAAGCAACAAAAATCTAATTAAAATTTCCTATCCTAGGACATTATGTCTCCGAAGTAGGGCCTGTTGGTAGAGTCCTGTGTAGTGACTTTAACAGTCACTATGGCAGAGCCTCTGGTGTCTTGGACGCTGCAGGGTGCCAGAAAAGTCTGACCTCTCCATCAGCACCATAGCACTCACACTACCGAGGTTACTCGTCTATGGCCTAGGACTAAAACACAGCAAGAAGCCCCAAGAGGCAGCCACCTGAAAAGGTCTCAGCACTATTTCCAATCACTACTCCACCACTCAGATGCCAGTCAATCTACTGGACTTCCAAGAACCCACTGTGTGACAGCTTCCCACCCAATCTATCTTTTCTATGCAACCGTTCATGGTCTTCAAATAACTGGAAATAAAAAGCTTTTAAACTCTCGGGATTTCCCATCCTCCTCTTCTAAAGTTTCATTTTTCAAGCAGCAGAATTAATGGCACTGATAAACAATGATAACAAACTAGTGCCAAGCAATAGGAGACACCAAGATAACTTTTAGCATCATAATAAATTGTGCTATGAAGGTACAAAAAGATAAAATGAAATCTATATTCATATGTTGCAGCAGCCTTGGCATTGCTTAGGGACAATGCTCTGTCAAAACTAAACTGCAGCAGTAGGAGCCAGACATGGACTCTGTAACAAAAGCCTCGGAGCCAATCGTCACATACCAAAAATGAAGAGGGAAAAAGCATCTACTGCCAAAGTCAGTAACTTCCAATAATAAAAGAAGATTAAGTCTGAGTTCAAATTATAAATGTTAATCACGATCTACTGACATGAGGCACATATTTAGCTCAACAGCACTCTTACAGCTTTCTTGGTAAGTAGAGTGCTTCTAACTTTAAGCCTGCAGCACATATGGGGTTTTTTAATAAATAGGAAAAATCACAACTGTTTGTGTTCAACAATAAACAGCACTCACACATTTAGAAACTATATCTGGGGCTTTAATATCATCACAATATTTCAACAAGGAAGCTACAGCAGAAGAAACATCACTACTGTATTGTGTAATACCAACTGTATGTTCTCTAATAGCAAGGTCTTCAAAAATATCCCCCAAAATTCAGTGATTTCTTTGGGATTTTACTAGCTTTCTTTGTGTTTTCCTCCAAAAAGCTGTATTCAAGTAACTCAGTAGATGGTGAAAACCCCCACATGAGAACATTTTACTCCCACAGGAGTTTCCAACTTCTCTAAAAATAAACATACCATTATGTTTTTACACTTGCTGTAGGTTCCACTATGTAAAATTTTGAGGGGGATGGGGGTTTCCACTTCACACACATTGCAGTATCCGTGCAAGCAGGAAGCAGCTCTCTTTACAGAAAGGGAAGCTGACTGCCTGCAGTTTTTTGAAGTCACAGCCTAGTTTAACCATACATGGGCACACCCACCTTCCACTAAAGCCCAGCCCATTCAGCCTTTTCAAGTGTGATTTGGGTTGCGAGAAGCAGAATAAGAAATGACAGAGTACGTGTTGATTGTGCCCATGCATAGTCCTAATTCGTAATGCAGCAGTTACAGGGGATCACACCTTGCTAATGTTGAAGGTCAAGACAACTTTGCCTGGTAACTGCATATAGATTATATTTAGATTATGGCATTAAGAGGCTTTCTCTGATTCTCAGTAAAGACAGAAAGAACAGTGAAGCACTGGCAGAGGCTGCCAAGGGAAGTAGTGGAATGACCATCCCTGGAGCTGTTAATAAAACATGTAGTTGTGGCACTCTGGGACATGTTTTAGTGGACACAGTGGGGTTGAACTGATGGTTGCATTTGATGACCTTAGAGGTCTTTTCCAGTCTCAATGATTCTAAGACATAATATGTCCCACTCCAGACAATTATTTCATCCTCACAAGTAGAGAGGAAAAGCAAAATGAGATACCCTACAATGGGAAGTCAGCACCTTTGGTATTAGGGCACTTTAGGCTTTACTGAAAAAAGAAATCATTACAACGAAGCTGCACAACATAGTTGGTTTCGCAGTAACTATGTTAACTAATGACACATTCTAAATACAGTCGTATGCTCCTACCACAACAAGTTCTGATGGCATCTGCAGCAGAGCTTGGAAGGCCTGCCAAAAAGTCTTTTAATTATTTATACTGAAGTCATCTTCACCCTCAAAGTCACTGGATAAGCTCTCCTGAATCAGAAACATATTTATTGATTTAAAGGAAACAAACATTTTCACTTCAGTTCCAGGCAAAACCTGCAGCTGTTAGCATGGAAGTTAAACAGCATTTCTTCATTGATATTATTAACATGGAAAAATCTTCTTTCACATAAAAGTAACAGAACAATGTACATCCAACTCAGAATTGTGTTTCCTCATGTTTCTTGCTACTTCATATATTTCCTTCTGTCTGTGTAATGAAAATCAAAGAAACCAGATTTTTGCTTTGAAAACAGACAGTTACCCTGATTCTAAATAACGCACGCATTAAGTGGGACCACAGGAGCCCTGGAAGTTTTTTAAAAGTTGGATTAAACTAAGAGGTTGATTAAGCACTAACTGAAAATAAAATTCATTGATGACAATAAATCACTTTGAAAAATTCACACTGGAAGGTGCAAGCGTATGAGGATTTTGTCCTTCATTCCTTATAGCCATGAAGTCATTATCACTCTCATAACTGACTCTTAAGCTACTCCCTGTAAAATATTATATTTATGCATTTACTCCCATATCATTTTTCATGCAAATAAGCATTATTTTTTAGTCTTATTTTCAAGGGAAATTAATCACAGAATTATAGAGTGGGTAAAATGAGGTCTGGGTACTTATTCCACTTGTCCGCCAAGCCCCCTTAACTTTTAATTCCAGTGAGTTATTCAAATTTGAAAAGGGTAGAGGTCTCAGTGCTAAAGAAATACCTGTTCAAAGAAGAACAACTCAGGTTAGTGCCATCACTGAAGGAAAAGAGCTTCAGCTGTAACAGACCCGTGTGGCTGGTGCCAGCCAGGATGCTCACAGCTCTATTTTAATTTCACACCTACACTCAGCTCAGTGGTACTAAGCACAAAATAAATTTCAGCTTAGTAATGCAGAGACACAAGTTCCTGTAAAAAAATTAATGAAATAAAAAAGCCCCAAGTCCTACTAAGAACCTATGAGAGTCCATTGTGAAGCTGGTCTGTGGTGAATTATCTCTGTTTATCATAACCACAATGTGTGTCTGGAAACAGCTCAAACTTGGATTACCTTCAGTCCATTTTATCTTAGGGCTCAACAGAATGGTTGCCAGTTTTTTATAGCCTTTACTTTTATGTAACATTTAAGACAATTTAGTAGATCTTAAACATAGACTGTTAATGATTTATCCATCATTCTGGTGAGATATGATTGTGTTGTCACTTTTCTTTATGCTGCTATGGTTTTTTTCAGAAGAACAATAAATCTTCTTTTCTTCTTATCAGCATAACTGCATTAAGGAATAAAGTTCTAAACTCCAAGGCTTTTGTTAAACAGTTTTCAGCTTGAAGTACAATAATCAGTAATTTAACAATATAAATACTATTGATATTTTACTAGATATTGCTTCATAATGACTACTACAAAACTGCTGTCACTGAGATTCAAGGTTGGGGGTTTAAGCCTTCCAACTGCTTTCCTATTGCCCTTCTTTTAGCACCTACTACTTAAAATTCTGCCCTTTTTGTGCCTAATTTGTGCTTTTCCCTCCTCCTTACGCATCTCCCCTCTCTAAAACTACACATGTCAATTTTTTTCTGATACTACAATGCATTTTCAGTGGAAAATAACAGTGTGTTCTGAATAGTAATCCATTGCACCCCTTGTTTTAAGGGGAAGGAGGCAAGACACATGAAAAAAATCATAGAGTGAAATAGCTGGAAGTACACCCACTGGGAAAGGCTGGATGGCAGAACCACTGTGCAATGCTGCTGTAAAGAAATGCAAAGTAAGTATGATTTTACCTTTTACGCTTCTTATGTAAAATTTTCTTTTTGATTTGAAAGCACTGGTGTGGGATAATTTGTAGTTAGAGATTTATATTGTTCAGAAATCACACTGGGCAGCCTTAGATTTGAATAAAAATTAGTTGTGACATTAGAAGGCTCTGCAAGCGGGTAAAGAAGAAAGGAGCTATTTGAAGACCAAGTGTGCACTAGGAAACGCAGGCAAAGACACTGAACAGTGAAAATAGCTCACTGTAAAATTCACAGAATCATAGAATGGTTTGGGCTGGAAGGGACCTTAAAGATCACCTAGTTCCAACCCCCCTGCCATGAGCAGGGACACCTCCCACTGGATCAGCTTGCTCAAAGCCCCATCCTTCTTACTCATTACTATTGTTCATCTCAGATACCATGTCCCATGAAAGATTAAATTCAATCTATTCCAATAATCTATTCCAAATGTATCCTACTAGCATATAACCACATCCCTTTCTCATTACTTTCCTTTCTAAATTATTCCTCCACTTTTCCTCTATGGAAATGCCAGCTCCATTTCCATATAGGGTTTGTCATCATCTTTTGCAATCATCTTTACGCTTTCTTCATTTCCTTTGCCTATTGCCCATTTTCCCTGGTCTCCTTATTTCTACATCCTTATTTAAATTTCTACATTTTTATACAAAACCCAAAAACAAAGCTAAAAGAGCTTCACTACTGACACACTATCTTCATTAACCACAAACTAACATTACCTGATTCCTTTTGCCATTTCCTGTTTTGCCTCTGCTTGGAAGATTTCACACTGCAGACTTTTATAGAATAGAGAGAATTTCTTCTTATTATTTTACTAATCAAGAAACCAATTCAGATTTTCAGCTAGAATACATCCAGTGTTTTTACCTGTGTGATTTAAGTGATCTTCTGAGGAACATTTGGTATATTGCGAACATTATCGTGCAAAAATCAAGTACAAAGACTGGTCGAATGAAAAATCATTCAAAAAAAAAGAGTCAGAACTGTTGGTTCCTAGGTTTCAGGTTGCCATAGAAAATATTAGAAAAAATTTTGAAATATTTCTGTAGAAATTTTATATTTTCAAAAAAACCCATAATCTAATTAAGATATTTGAGAGATACTGCTCTAAAATCACAAGGAATCAAAACTAGAATTTTGGAGAAATATTAGCAGTAATGATGTAAGAAAGCAGCCTACTCAACACTTGCTGTACTTCTTTCAGAAACATCTGTACGTTGGTCTTAACTGGCATCTCAATTCCTATAACCCTATACGTAGAGAAAACAGCAAAACAGCCTTGGTTTGGCTATAGCTCAAGGTCAGGAATAGAAGTTCTTCGTCACTACCCAGCAGCCCACCACCTATGTAGTGGAAGGCTGAGACTCAGAATTTCCTCTCATGCGCTCCCCTCCATAGTACTTTCGTTTTTTCTGGGGTATAATTGTAATGGAAAACACAGGGGTCACCGCAGTGCCCAGCACACTCTGCGTGAACACAGACATGAGAGAGCAGTGAAGAGCTCTTGCCTTCTGTGGCAACATAAATCAGGGACAAGCTCCGGCGCGTGGGTTGCCCCAGCTGTGAGACGTCATGGTCCTCCAGACCCCAGTAAGTTTGTCACAGTGCTGTGCTCTATACAATCCCGTGCGTTGGCCATGTTTTAGGAGGCTGATACATCCCTGGGCAAACTACAGAGATTCGGTATTGCTGCTGCAGAGTTAAGCCATGCATGATTTAGTCAAAGTAAATTAATAGTACACAATGGAGAGGGGACATTTAAAATTGTGATGCAGATTATAAATTCACTGGTTATATTGTGTATTATGTCATGCTTAGATCGTACGTAATGAATTGTTACCATCCATAATGAAGATTATGTGGTGGTGGCTTTATACAATGTTGTTGTGGAGAAACGGAAACAGAGGTTGATATTTCATGTTATGGTGGTGCTTGGGTTTTTTTTTTTTCTTCTCTCAAGTGGAATGACAGAAAAGACATAAACATAAATTTGAATGAATATTCAGCAAGTGAGACAGCTTCAGTATTGCCTAAGCAGGTTTAAAGTCATGCAGCACACTGTGATTCTGCATTTAGGGCTTCTAAAGTTCAGCTTTCCCGGGATGTCTGAATTTTCTTTTTGGAGTCAGCCCATCCTTAACTCAGGTCATGCTCCCCAGAACATCAATAATCAAGTTTCAGATAGTCAAAGATAAGTGTTTTGTCTCAAAGATTTCATTATCAGTCCATTTTTTCCAAGTGAATTAATTTAAACAAAGAGCAATAACACTGACATTTCAACAGTAATGGGGTGTTTGAATTGCAATAAAACATACCTTCTGGTAGCTTACACAACAGAATAAAAAATGCTATCTGTAGGCTGAATAAATAGTAGGTTTTGACATATTAGAAATAAAAATAATTAGAAAGTGAAAGCTTTTATTTTCAGACATGTGGGATTTACCATAACCAGAAAATGTAGTTCAGGGGTGTTTTCAGCATAACTTCTGTTAGATCAAAATGCTAACCTGGTACTTCACAGGGAAATGAATGTTTCTGCTCCAGCAAATAAGATCCGATCCCAAGTTCCTCAGTCTGGCAAATTTAAGCTTTAAGTGGATTGGTAGGGACCTGATGCACATAAGCTCTGCAATCCCTTGAGAAATAATTTTCAAATTAACTAATAAGGTATTGCACTGCTTACAGCTTATTATAAAGAAACAGCAATAATACATAGCTACTATGCCTGGGATTTAAAAGCTGGATTTAGCTATGTCCATAATTCTCAGTGCATTGGTTTTGTAAAGGAGTAGGTGAGAAGAGGGCTTAGCTGCATATTAAGGAAAGTAAAAGGCTCTGCAGAATGTAACTGCAGGATTAGTAAAAAGTATAAGGCAGATTTGCTCAACTATTTATATATCAAGGCAATTTATGGAAATCCTCATATAGAAAACATCAATAATTGAAAATGAGATTCTGAAAAAACTTGCTCTTAAAGGACAAGCAATATATTTTTTATTTTAAATATTATAGGCAGAGTATAAACTGGTAAAACTTTCAGGAGATGCTTAGAGGTTCTCTCCCCAAGGAAAAGGAATAAGATAAAAGAACTTCTTGACCAACACTGATAGTTACGATATTAATATCTCTGCAAGTTCCCAGGGTTTCTGTGCCCAAGAATGATTTGACAGTAGATACCATTCCTGAGGTGGAAAGTTATTGGTAAAGGGATAGCGCAAGCAAATGCCTTGAGAATAACATGCTAGAGGTAGTTTCACAGTGTGTGGACAACACTTAAGAACAGAGAAACTATAAAAACTAAAGATAAAATGAGTCAAAACATGGAAGGTCTTGATGACCTATAGCTGGGAATAGAAACTAGAACGATTAAAATCAAGGACAGAAACCATTGAGTTTAGTAATGATATATGCAATGCTGAGCATAGAAAATGGGGTTATCATAAAAATCTTTAGCAAAGCTGCTACCTCGAAACTAGAATAGCACAAACTTTGAGATTGCACATCAGAATGCATCTGTTAAGACTACCAAGGTAGAAGCTAAATTTAGGCTAAAGAAGTACAAAGGGAGAAAATTACAGGACAAAAGAAATAAAATTCATTGATTTTAGTGTCAGAAAGGTCACGTACTAGTGGAACAAATAACTTCGTTGTACATGATTGTGAAAACGGGCAATTCAAAATAAAATATAAGACCATTACAGAGGACTGAAGTGAAACTGCTTTGCTTGGAAAGCATATAAACACAATGACTACGGTTTCTAATTTGTGGAACAGTTTTCAGAACTTTCCCAGTGAAACAGAAGAAGTTACCATCTCTTTTAATATAGGTGACACCTTAGGAGCTGAAAAATGTAATAAATGCATAAATAGTTCACTTGAAAATGAAGGTTATTAAAATAAGTATTTGATGTTTGATGTGCAAATAAGAACCTCTACTTTCAGCTTTTAGCTGCTATCATAGTGGAGTCAGATTACCCTTTGTCATACAGCCATCCTTGCACAAGCCCTTGCACAACTTCTCTCCTGTCCTAAGGAGACACAGATCAACCTTGCTGTCACATCCCATTAGGAGCAGAGCTGATAAAATGTACTGGGATTCCAAGGTGACATAGCTCCTTTCATTACGTTTGTCACAATATTGATTAGATTAGGTCTGAAGTCCTTCTTTGGCCTGCTACCGACCCATCATGTCTCCTGGGAAATTCTACAGAGTGGGAAACAAAATTGAAAACAACTGGAACAATAGAGATGTTCGAGATGGTTGTAGCTCATGGGACTCGCATAGATGTGGCAAGTGCTGATTTGGACTAACTATGCATCCTAATCTATTAATCACAAACCTGACGACTAAATATTACATTATCTTCTTCTCAGTAGTTAGCCTTTAGGAGCTTAACAGCACGAAAATAACACATCAAATATTTTTACTTTTCTCACTGGAGTAAACAACAATATGGTCCATGTGCTGCCTAGCTCATTTCACCCATCAAAAATTTAAAAAGTAAATAAAGAGCAGGTAGGTTTGCTCTCTACAGATCCTTCTCTCAATTGTCTTCTGCAGTACCTTTAGTTGAGATATGGCACTGCATCACTGCACAGGATTGCTGGTGAAGTTTCAAGTCAGAGTAACTGTGCAACTGAGCCATATGGCATTCAGCTAATCGCAGCAGTCGACAGCTAAAGACCACTATACCTGTTCTTACATCTTCAACAGGCTTTACTTATTGGCATTAAACTTTTATAATATTAACACAAGCCCTTCATTAATGTAGCCTTGTATGTGACAGATTTGATAGTTCTGAAGGCACAAAAGACTACTCTGAAATGCTGAATATGGTTTAGACAGAATAAAGGCCTTTTTCCCTTTTTAAGCATAAGGTCATTTTTTCCTCTTTCACACATGGGCTACTCCTAGAAATACCATCAATACACACATCTGAACTGCAAGGAGCCTGAGCAATAAGTACAGTAAATGTCACTCCTTTTCTCTACGCCTTTACCTCCCACACAAAACACCCACTCCCTCTGACAGCACCAGAACTATAGTTTGATTTCTCCTTTCTTCCAAGCATTCCCTCCTCCTCCTTATCTTCACACAGCTTTACAAAATATGATAGCTAAGCAATTAGCATCCTATAAGTAAAATAAACATTCCTATTTGTGGTAGGGAAATTGTAGTACATCTGTCACACTCAGCAGCACCACCCGAGACAAGATGACACAGGCTATGATAGCCTGGGAACCACAAGCTCTTCTGAAACATTAGCTTCCAGATGCACTCCTTGTACGCTTCAAAGGATAAAGCAACATGAAGCAAAACAACAAGTGTGTGTTTCATTCCAGTTTACCATAGCAGACCATTGCATTTAGAGACTATATTTATTTTATTTCCATGGAAGTAGAAGAAACATATCGGGAGGGGAGAAATCTAGGATTTTCTTCTACATAAAAATTTATTACCTGAACATACCTATGAAAATACACATTCCAGGCTGCTACTTTGATCTTTTTCACAACTTTCCTCAGAATTAAGTGCAAGAAATTCTTTCATCCTGTTCTTAAACTCATCATTCTTTTTATCACTCAGAAAAAAAAAAGAGTAGAGTTTCCCTTAACATAAACCTAGCTCTTTTTTTCATAGAAATTTTTTGTGTATTACTGAAAGATTTGACAAGGTAATTAATGTGTCATTGAAAAAGAGTTTAAAAATGAAGGGGGAGCAGGGAAAGAACAATAATTGATTATGGATTCAGTTTAATTAAACTTGCCTTAAAAACCCTCTGGGATACTTGAATTGAATGAGATTCATCTATCTATAGCCATAAAGATTACTCCAAGATTCAAAAACTCAAACAATGTATCTTCATTCTTTGCAGACTCTTGCTTGCAGGTTATTGGCATGCAGGCTTCAATTAAGATTCAATAAGAGATTTTAAATCCAAAATTTCTGGTTTGCACCTTGAGAACATGAAAGAACTGAGCTTCTGAGGATTCCCTAGGAAAAGCAGATAATTTTTAATGCTTGAAGAGATAAAAATTTTGGGGGAAGTTTCAGCCAGAATTAGAAGATTTTTCCCTGGAAAGGTACAGGTCATCTCCAAAGGAAAATATTTAGAAGATCTTTTCCTGAATTGTCAAACAGTATTTGCTAATTAACTCACACATACTCACAACATTAAAATGGAAGTGGTACAACAGCTGCGTCCCTCACACGTATAGAATAAGGAAACCCTGAGCACAGACCAAAAAGAAAAAGTGACCATTCCTCAAGATCATAGCATACAATTAAACAAACCAAATAAACAGATATTTTTGTTTCACAGGTAATTTTGTTTTCAACGTAGTCATCTATTTTTGCCGAGAATAGATCACACAAATCTAAAAGGACTTTTTTCTTGAAAATCTTCATTCATATTAATATGGGAAGCACCTTTCCTACATCTAAGAAAATAACATGCAGTACACATAGGTGGAGAAAATAGCTTTTGACAAGTTTTAAATGTCTTTAATGCCTTAAGGTTAAAGATTATTGCACACTCTACGTAGCCTTGTCCCACTTCCTCGTTCCCATTTCTTCATCCTCTTTTCTCTATTCCCTCCTTACACGTAACACTTTGCCAGTGGATCCATGTCTCCTGCTGTTCCTCCTTGCATGTACCTGCTCTCTCTCTTGTTCCCTTCTCCATATTAATCTGGTCATGCAGCCCAGCTGTCTTTTGTAGTGTTCTTAATCACATTCCTCTCCTATCAATTGCTGCCTTCTTCTTTACCACTGCTGGACTTGGTTACCAAGAATAGGGTTTTATTCCCATTCCCTGCCTCCCTTCATCCCCCATAGTCTTCTGATCTAAGTGAAGACATGCTCTAGACCTGCACAAACCACCCTTTACAAGTCTCCAACTCTGTCAACCGCTGGCTTGTAACCCAGAAAGAAAAAAACGTTAGCTGAAGGCTGAGAGTTCGTGTAGATCACAGGTTACAGCAGAAATGGACTTGACACAGCTGGGTTTGTTTCATGTTTTCTAACATCTCTTCCCACTGCAATAACAGAAAGCTGCAACATCCTAACTCAGCTGGCTCTCAGCTGCATGAGTTGGCTACTTTGCAACCTTCAGAAGACCAAAAAACCAATGGAGATGCAAAAAGCAGTGTCATTCTTTCAGCCTATGCAGAGCTTGCTTATGCTGGGGTGCTCTCCTTACCGTGGTGACTGTTTCAGCCAGAAAATCTACTGTGTGTCCTCTGCCTGCACTCCCTTCTCACCTGCAGAGAAAGAGCTTCAAGTTTGAAGAGTAATCTACACCATGTAAAAAGTAGAGTGTGGGAACCTGCTTCTTTGAAATTGCTGACATTTTGGAGGATGAAAGAAGTTCAAACTCTCCAGGGATTCAGGCTCACAGGCAGTAAAAAAAAAAAAAAGTCCTTAAAAAAAAAAGGAGAAAAAGTGGCTATCTCTGTATTTAGAAGTTCATATATTTAAGTCTCCTGAGGAAGGAAATAGGTTAGGAAACTGACAGTGAAAAATATCAGATAGAAAATAAGTCTGGTTTTCTGATATAAGTTTTAACTCTTTTCTTAAAATGAGAAACTGCTCTTAAAATGAAATAAAAATAACCTGAAAAAGCAATACCAATACAATTTAGCCACCAAAGGCCAAAAAATTAGGAAAATAGAGGCAAGGAATAGGCTGGCCAAAATTTAATTAGGTTTCAGGAACTGTACAAGTTTATCATCAGCAATAGGCATTCCATTACAGTTTTTGTCGCAAAGCAGTAATGGAAATTAACGTTAATTCTTTATTTTATGTAAATAATAGACCATATTGCAAGATAGAGTAACTGAACCCTAAAACTAGTGCTGCAAGCCTCTCTAATACATGTGACCATTTCAGCCTATCTGGATTTTTGAGGATAAATTAGAATAGCCATTACACATCAAGGGCAGCATCATTTATCTCAGACGATGATCATGTCATCATTTTTTGATGATGTCTTCAGAGGCAATGCTGAATTAATTTCTATGGCTAGATTTGATAATCATTTGATATAGGAAGAGTAAGTCTGCACTACACGTAGAGAAGAGAAATGGGCAAGTCAGGACAGCAAAGCAGTGGCTGAACACAGTAAGTGAGGTGGGATATGACCAGACCCCAGTTATCTCTGTGTTGTGCCCAGGTCCCTAGGATCCACAGAGACTACAGTCAAATCCAAGTAACTGCCAGGCTTCTCTGAGTTGTGCTATGGGGCATCAATGAATGTTTCAGGACTACAAAACAGATGGCAGTACTAAATGCTTCCATATTATAACCAGAATCTACTTTGGACATACTATTTCATATTATCTTCTGCCACATCTTTTGACCTTGATTTTGCCACAGAAAAAAAAAGTTCTGAAAGCAGTGTTTGCATACTTAACTGAAAAAAATGGTATCCCCTTACATTTGTCATTTCTGAAGGTCTTAAGGGAGGAGTGAGGATGCATGGTAAATAAAGAGCTTGAGTTTAAAGAACAGACTATAAGCAACTAAAGCTTTGCCTCTTGCAAAACAATAGTCAATGTGATTAATCGTTCAAGAATTGTATTAAAGTGCAATAGTTTTCCCTGTAGACTGGAGATATGCAGGAAAAGAGAGCCTCTACTTGAAATGAGAACAGGAAATTTGATTTGTGTATTCAACCCAAATAAGTAATAGCCTCTTAATTTAGATAGATCTCTCTAGAAAAGCAGCACCTTCTCATTTTGATCACAAATTAAACAGGAAAAATGTAAATAAGGAAGTCAGGCAGTCTTTGAGCATGCAAGAATCTGCACAAAGAAGTCCTCTCTTGTAATTAATGATAACAAATTGATGGGCATTACATCTGCTCAGCATCTTCCAGTATCATGACTCAGAACTGCAACGTAAAGGCTAACATCTCAGCAACTTTTGTGGTTGTGGAGTTCACCCTGACTCCTTGGTACTTTCTCACCATTCAGACCAAGTAACAATAATCAAGCACTTGATGATTGACCTTAAATTTTTTGGAGCGGGCTCTAGAAGGCTACTGAACTGTTAAAGGGTACAGGAAAATCCATAAACCCAAACATTAAGCACAGAGCACACACATGTGGATGGAAATCAGCACTAAACTAATGCCAAGGCAGAGATGCCTCGACCAGGCTCGCCCTCCTGTGCTGTTGACTTAGTAAGGCTGCCTCTTCCGGATGGCTGCCTTTTCCACTCCGTTCCCATGACAGCAAGCTCATATTTCACCACAAGTTTAGCAACTCTTTTCTGCACCATAGTCACCAATTAATGCCCTGACCCTTGAACTCCTTAACCTCAGCAAACAAAACAGAAGGCAAAGACCCACAGCCCCACATTTTAAATTGGTTTAGGTAAGGACCTTCCCTTGTCGCAACAGCAGGACTTGCAGAGTTGTTTGCAGGAATAAACATGTACCTCTTTTATCCCCCTTAGCCTTTCCTGAAATTTAGTAGCAATAAAAAAGTAAATGGGTAACTGATCCAACAGGACTTTAAATAATTCCAATGATCACATTCTTCGCCTACCTGAAAATCCAGAGCAGCACAAATAACAGTAAACAAGTTTTTCATCGATTCTAAAATAATAAGAATATAGAATATAGATGACAGTAAGGTTTAATTTGGTTTCCATTAGGTAGAATTGCAGAATTTGAGTCTTAATGCCACTTTCACAGAAAACTGAAATAGGAACACAAGTTTTAAATAAACTTTTTCTGGGCACAGCTGCAGGAAACAGTTGAACAGTTCACTACCAAGCAGTCCTTGAAATGCTCTTGTATCATTTACTGTGGAGCACAGTGTAGCTTTAGTCACTGTGAGGAGCTTCAGCTATGCCTTGGATTTCGTCCTTCGTGGTAAGCCTCATTGGAAAAACCCTAAAAAAAAAAGCAGGTCATTGCACTACAGGGGGTTGAATGATCCCTGCGCTACCAGGCAGGGGAAGCCAAGCAAGGCTGCAAAATGGAATGCAAACGTTCAAATGTAACTTAGGGCTTGGGAAGAAGGAGGTGACTGGTGAACTGTCCAGGCCACCTCAGCTCTCCTTCCAGCCCCATGATTGACCCAGTGTGCCACCCAGATCAGCTACTCCCACTTCTGCCTTCCTCAGTTTCCCCACATGCAACACAGAGGGGCTGAGACTGCTGCCGGGATGCCTCCTTGCAGCCAGCTTTTGGGACAGCTGCCTAACAGGACCTCAAGGCCCTCCTGCAGTGCACAGATCCATTGGTGACAGGTGCGTTGTAAGAATTAGCCCGGAGTTTCAGCGCCTCATTTGAAGTACAAGGGAATGATAGCTACATTTCAAAGCAATGCTAGCACCAAGCAGAGAGAGAGGAGGAGTTTTACACTTTGAAAGCTTTGATTTCTTGATCTTTCAAAGGGCAGAGAGTAGGAAGTAGGATTGTGAGGGTTGGAAGCACTGGAGCACGAGGCTTAGCGGGGAGGCTGAGCTCCCCAGGCAGGCGAGAGGAGCACAGCAGCTGCTCTGGGAGTGTGGTTACAGGAGCGGTCAGAGGTCAGCCCGCACACCATCCTGGCAAGCAGCAGCTTCTTTGCCTGATTTGAAATGATGGCAAAGAGAGAAACAGCTATGCTTGCCAGTATTGAAAAAAGCCTAGAGAGCAGAAGTGAATGTTTCCCCATCTGCAATGGAGCGTGCCAGCAGGCACTGCTGCTGAACAGCTGGAAGAGTAGGCATGGGCAGGAGTGCAAATATGTAGCCTTGAAGATATTCACCACTGACACCAGGAACAACTGCTCTGCTGTTCGTGCGCCAGCGACTGAGTCACAACTAACGGGCACTCATTTGGCAGATCTTCCAGCCACTTGCCGTAGTGATGTGCTTTGCAACACACCAGCATCTTAACAGAGCCACTGATCTCCACTTGGGACACCTTCATCCCTATGTTCTGATGCAATTATTTTCAGTCCTCAATTAAGTTATTTTAGGCATGAAAAAAAAACCTGGGAAACGTGGTTGGTTGTGCCTATAATCTGACAGTTATATCTGTAAATTCCATCACAAATTCTTCTTTCACATGACTGTCAGGCAGAGAAAGCTACTGTCAGCACTTCATAACCCAGTTTTGAGCACTCATAATATCTATTTAAATTAGCAAGCAATCAGCACCCACAGCAATTAACATCACAGACACAGTACTCCAGTTGTGCATTCACTAGTTGTACTTTTCTCCCATGGAAATCTTTGTTGCACAGGGCTTGTTTTGACAAGTTATCCGTTTTTAATGCAAGATTTCTAGGTCCTCCTCACTCAGATTTTCAGTTGCAGTTAGTCACTACGTCCTCAAGGTGTATGTACTACCAACATAAAACAACAGAGCTCAACAATCAAGAATGTATTTCCTCCAACTTATGTATTTTGACTTTTTCTCCTAACTTTACCAGGGAAATTCACAGACGATTTTTCACTATCAGTTACGCATTAATAGAAAAAGATAACTCTTGAAGTGAAGACTTCAAGATTTTAGACTTCAAGACTTTAAACTTCTCTAAAGACCAAGAGAAGTCTGAATTTGGTCATTCAGTCTGAATTTTGGCCATAACTGGTTGCATATCATAATGAGAACCGAAACCGCCTGTTGTCAAAGGCACTATCAAAACCTAAACCTATGCTCAGCTACATTGAATCTATAAAGCACATGCTTCTTATCAATTCCCATTTTTTCAATTCACATTCCAACACATAAAGCATCTTCCCCTTTACGTGTCAGAATCACAGTCATATATGTTTCCATACGTGATCATGGCACCAAAACATTTGTCCCCAGACCAAAGTGTTAAGTAAGAGATCATCCATAGAATAACAACCAGGCACTTGTTCTGTGCAAGCTTGGGACAGAAGTCACACATGATGCCTTTCCTTGCTGCTTTGTTCTCTCACTGAATATAACTATTCCTTTAACATTATAGATTTAAGATAGATACAGACATAGTAAAAAAGTAATTTTTAAAATAATAACAGATAATTCCTTTCTATTTCTGACAAAGTGTGGAATGAGGATACATAATTCCTGAAGTGGTGGGGATACTGAGGTCACATCAATATCTACAACATAGAATTAGTGCAAAAAAAATCAGCTAATAATATCTCCAAACCCAAGCAGGTATCACGCTAGGTTAATGAGATTTTCATTAAACCTGAATTGTTTCAGGAGCTAGGGGCGATTTTAGCATTTTAGGTGGTAACGTAGTTTGGACTAAAAGAGACAACAGCATCTCTTCCAGTAGTGCTTTGCATCTGAATTTCCAGGGTTCGTTCTAACCCCTATAAACTCAAAACAAAACTCAGTTGGTGTGAACTGAAACAAGAGGTTTGAGTGAAAAAAAACTTGAGTGGAAACCACTGAGCCTGAGAATCAGAACCAATGTTTGGACATGCACATTCCCTTCAAGCCTCATACGAACATTAGTTTTCCTTGCACATAATTCTAAGGCCAAGCAATATTTTTCACTGAAACCAAGGGCTTGGGAGCTAGAGAAAGCAAGGAATTAAATTGTATTTTCATTTTCTAATAAGTAAATAAAGATCAGAAACCTCAGAATCTACTCACGCAAGAGCAGGGAAAGTACCTTTGCACATCTGGCTTTCAAGAGATGAAGGAGAGAAAGAGAGAAACAGAACTGTGGCCACAGGGGGAAGATTTGTGAGAAAAGCAAGTTGTGTGGTTCAGGCAGCTTCAGGGAGTGCTGAAACATTTCAGAAGGTGGACAGATTCCTTTCTCATTAATGAAGGGGCCCTGACTCTAGATCCGCTGAACTTGCTAGGAGTGGAGGCTATTCAGCTCTCCCCTTTGATTGAAAGCATGAGCCTGTTACTTATGAGCTCTTGGTAGCTTTCCTTTTAATAGGAAGTTGGGGGAAGGGAGAAGAAGATGGCTGGAGGAGGGGAGGGAAAAGACGGGTAGTGAAAAACACTCATAGATGAACATGGGACTTCAAGGGATTTGCAGGATAAGCCTTTGGGGAAAGGTTAAAAGCTTGCAAGGTAAGTGAAGCCTTTCTTGGGCCGATTTTTCTTTCCTTGTTGTTCACCAATATGTTAAGAAGAAAATTTCCCTGTATCTTCAATCCAGCCTTACCCTCCTATTTTCTCATAGTTTTACCAAATTATTGATTCTACTAGCATGGGCCTAAAATAATTGCTGATTTCATTTTTTTTTCTTTTTTTTTTTTCCTGGTGGATATCAGCAGTATTGAGTAATGCTAAAAAAAGGTCAATAAATAAAATCCTGACCATCTTTACTGCTGCAACTGGGAACACGCAGCTCGTTGATCGGAATCGTACACAGCCACGGGTACTCGTCAGACTTTGTGTGGGCCTGAAATATTCTTTGAGTCCTCTGCAGCTGAAAGCTGAACAGAGATTATCACTAAAAGGATGAGAAAAATAGCATTGGGACATCTGCCGTAACTATACAAGATTGCTTCTCAAAGCAATCATAAATGTGAGCAGATTACTCAGCTAGCTCTGTTTTGAGGACTGTACGGCCAGTTCTCTGTTTCTGTTAAAGACTACCTTTCTTTACTAAAAAAAGATGATAAAAACCACAGTTGAAGGAAATCCACACATATTGTAAATGCCCATAACAGGCATTTTTTGTAGGTAAAGGGCAAAACACAGCAACAGTGTGTCTAAGTCTTGACATCTACTTTAAAGAGACAGAATCCAAAGAAATATTTAAGCATAAAAAAGCATAAATAAAAATTAATATGAAATCTCATTCTAAGTATTATAGCAGTGATGCAAGTGTACTTACTTTGTAATGTGAATTGTAAAATATCAAAGTTTAAAGACTCAGCTGATGCTTTTAAAAGGTAATACACTATCAGTAGGTGAATGCGTATTTAAATCTTTCAAAAGCAACATAATTATAGAAAATGCTTTAAACTCACTCACTCATAGCCAAATCTGTTGAAGAGAGAACTTTTCAGTTGTTGCAGTGTTTGGACCAATTCACAGCTGTAACTTCTGGGAACAGCTATTCTGTTCCTCAGAGGCAAGCTCCAGATTATTGTATCCTACTGTGACATTACAGAGCATTTCTCAGACCAGAGTTCACGCACCCAACAGAGGATATGATTTTATTTGTATTCATAGAATCAGGCATGAATTTACTTGTAAGCTTCCTAGTTAGCACACAACACTGTGCTAATTTAGAGACCTCTCAGACAAGACTTTCAAATAAAATCCAACCTGTTAACAACTGGAGCTTTCTGGCCATGCAAATGCACGTTAAGGATCTAGTCCAAAGTCTGATAAAATTCAAAGTCTCATAAAATGCAAGATGACAGAATTTATTCAACCACAAAAAGCATCACTGAAAAATTAGACCTTGAAAATTATTTGAGCACACCAGACTTGTTAAACATCCTTCCTTTTCAATTTTACTTCAGTATTTAAAAAATCAATTGCAAAATAGCTCACTTTGGGCAAAATATGGAACAAAAGTACTAAAAAGGAATAAATAAACCTATCTAATTAATAACTATTTTCTGAAAACAGTAGGTGACTTTTACATATGAGGAAAACATTTTAGTGAGGCCTGTAGCTAATCTAAAAGAGGAGAGGTTAGACTAGAGATTAGGGAGAATTTTTTTAGGCTGAGGATGGTGAAACTGGCACAGGTTGCTCAGAGAGGTGACGGAGGCCCCACCCCTGTGAACATTCAAGGGCAGGTTGGATGGGACTCCAAGCAACCTCATCAAGTTGAAAATATCCCAGTCCACTGCAGGGGGTTGGAATAGATGACCCTTCATAGTTCCTTCCAACCCAGACCATTCTATGATTCTAATTACCCAATTACCCAACAGATATAATAAAAAATTGTTCTTCAAGAGGGAGAAATTTCATATTTTTAAAAAAAAACCCAATATTTTCTACTATTTACTCATCAACGATATGGGAAGAAAAATTGAAAGGTGGAGAGAAGAACTGTGATTCTTTTATAAATCAAGGTCTAGATTTTCAGCTACAGGAACTAATCCTGCTGTTGTCTACAGATGCCTGAATCCAGGTCAAAATGTGTTTTGCTAGTTTTTATCTGTTGCCAAGGAAGATATATCAGCCATTTGAAGTCTGCAACAACTTTGTTTTTTTTCTAAACTGATCAGAGGTGTTGGTAGGAAATTGAATAGGCAACCTCAAGAAAAATCTAAGTATGAACTATGTGTATTGACTTGGGGTGTAACTTGAGTGCTGTTACATTTGGAGTGTTGCGATCTCGATTTGGTGGAGCTTCTAGCTGTGTAGAATATTGTCACTTTGACAGAGAAACCATGGGCATGGGCTTAAGCTCTGCCAGGGGAAATTTAAGTTGGACATCAGAAAAAAATTCTTTGCAGAAAGAGTAATTAGGTATTGGAATGGTCTGCCCAGGGAGGTGGATTCACCATCCCTGGAGGTTTTTAAACTGAGATTGGATGTGGCACTGAGTGCCATGATCTAGTAAACGGACTGGAGTTGGACCAAGGGTTGGATTTGATGATCTTGGAGGTCTTTCCCAACCCAATTGATTCTATGGTTCTATAATTCTATTCTATGATTCTACGATTCTATTCTATGATTCTATAACCAGACATAAAAAACTTTAGCAAAACCTTTAATTTTTTACTCTTGCTAGGCACATTAGTGAGATAATTTTTATCTGTGTTTAAAAAAAGGAAATACATACATAATCTGACTCCTGAAGTCAAGTGCATCATCACAATATAGAGGAAAGGATTATAAGGAAAAGGGAATTACTAGCTAACACTGAAAATCAACCTGAGGTCACTTAGATGAGTTTTGTGGACTCCAATGAGTTTTGTGCTAAGACCCAGATCTGCAGCATTGGACATGACAACCTATGGCATCCCTTCTATAAGGTCATTATGAATTCATCATCATTTAAAGGGGGCCTACAAGAAAGCTGGGGAGGTTCTCTTGATCAGGGAGTGCAGAGATAGGATGAGCAGGAATGGTTTTAAGCTGAAAGTGAGGAGATTTAGATATTAAGAAAAAATGTTTCCCTGTGAGGGTGGGGAGGCCCTGGCACAGGTTGCCCAGGGAAGTCATGGATGCCTCATCCCTGGAGGTGTTCAAGGCCAGGTTGGATGGGGCTTTGACCAACCTCATCCAGTGGGAAGTGTCCCTGCCCATGGGAGGGGGGGTGGAACTGCATGGGCTTTAATGTACATTCTGACACAAACCATTCCATGATTCTGATTTAATTTGAAAGAGGAATGGTGAATGTTCCAATATCACTAGCAAAACAATACTTCCTCACCCTTTAAAATACACATATCCATACACCGCAAGAACAATGCTGATTGCTGACTTGATGCTCTTTGATGTGTGAACACAGAAGACAACTGGAGACATTCCAATTATCTCCAGTTCAAAGTTAGTCCAAAATTAGAAGCAGTTATGAATAATGTATTAGGGTTTCGTAGAAACAGCAATGCTGAGCAAAATAAAGATGAAAGTTTAGTTTAGCTATGAATACGTGAAACAGGTGAGCAATGCTGCTTCCTTAAACAGACATGTTGGAATTGCACATCCTCAGAAGTTCAATTAACAAAACATATGTCAACCTAGAGTCTTGAGACAGGTTATAAACTGCTTTCAAATGCACTTCTGAATGCATTCAGGATAATAGTAGACAACTAACTTTTCTGTGGAACTTCCTCTAACTCCTTTATGGGGCTTTCCAGAAGAAATAACCATTTCAAAATCTTTGTCATTTACCACAGTAGGCTAGAAGTTGGTTCCCAGTCAAAATATGCATCTTGAAAGGTTCATTAGCCAACACATAGGTCAATACACTAGCCCCAGTCTTCAAAGGGTGCTAAGCAGCCTATTCCAATTAATTTCAGATAGCATATCAATTTAATTAAAATCTAGCATTTTAATTAAGGAATAAATTACTTCCAAATAGTAACATTTCTCGTTGGATGAGGTATTCTTGCTTGGATGCCTCCATTATGTGCCAGTTAGATGCTCAGTGGGCATTCCAGCACTGTCTTATATTCCTAAAATTATACTTTACTTTGTAGATTTTTGCTAAAAATCTTGGATCTCAGAGGACTATCTTAATAGCGCAGATTGTAAAAGTAAGAGATGCATATGGCTTCTTCAGTTTTTGCACTCTTATCAGAAACCTGTTTTGCATTATCAGAGATGTGCCTACAGGAAAGATGAGGAGGGGCTCTTTACCTGGGTGTGGAAGAATAGGATGAGGGGGAATGATTTTAAGCTGAAAATGGGGAGAGTTAGGTTAGGTATTAGGAATAAATTGTTTACTGTGAGGCACTGGCACAGGTGAAGTCATGGATGTGCCCTCCCTGGAGGTGTGTTCAAGGGCAGGTTGGATGAGGCTTTGAGCACCCTGATCCAGTGGAAGCTGTCCTGCCCATAGCAGGGGAGGTGGAACTGGATGGGCTTTAAGGTCCCTTTCCAAACCCAAACCAATCTATGATTCTATGATTATCTACTTTGTACCTTCACACTTCTTTGTAACTGTGGCAATCTGAAGTAAGCCTTTCCATCAAGGCAACGGCCAGCACTTGGGCACAGTACCTGGGTATTGACGGTTTTGACAGGGGTCACTGACAGCAGGCCAGGGAGAATTCTTCATGGTTTGTGCATGAAGTTGTCTGTAATTTAGATGTCCTGTTTAAATCCCGTATTGCCTTCCTTCATTTTAAGTTCGTTCGTATTTTGCACACCATAAAAATGAAGTGACTGTATAAAGCAATCCCATATTCTCTAGATTTTTAGTAGCAGTAAACAAGCTTTAGCAGCAACAAAAATTATATCACTCAGACTCACTGGGAACTACAGAACAATAAAACACACATTTCAACAAATTCATAGAACATCTGTTATAGAAGTTAATTAAGGTACAATCTATAATGAATTATTAGCTTCTACACCGTGTAATGCTAGGATAATTTTAGGCTTTCGTTTACTTTAGAAAATAACTACCAATAAAACACATTAGAATACAGTTCTTTTAATCTTCTGTTTTAAAATTACTATTCCATTTCCTAGAACCAACTGCTCCACTTGAACAAGCCCTTCTTTATTTCAACAGACGTAGGTGTGAGAGGGGGTAGGCATTTGACTTCAGCTGCCAAGGGCATACAGCAGGGTTGTTCTCAACTTACAGCAGTAGAGGTTTAAAATGCCAACACTTGAGTGCCTCCATAGTCTCAAATTTCTCTTGTATCACCCAGTTTTTATGCCAGTGAAAGAACAGATCCGGTAAGAAACATGGAAGTAGGAACAATGATTTTTTTCCCCTTTTCTGGACTGGTCTAGTGTAAAGGTAGAATACAACATGAAATATCACAGCTTGCTTATCTCAATAACGCAATGCAGACTGGTGTGTAATCATGGGAGAATTCTGTCTTTAATGCTTAATATTACACTCACAATCATTCTTGGAACCACATAAAATGATAGAGTTCAGTGCTTTCAGTTAGGTAGAGAACGGTCCTGATTAAGACACCTCTATGAAACATGTTGAACACACACAGTAAAGCATTTTTAAATCTTTCTGTTTAAAATTAGGCTAGACTTCTGTAATGAATTTGAAAAGACAGTTTCTTGGAATCACAGAATGTCCTGAGTTGAAAGGGACTCAAGTCCAACTCCTGTCCCTGCATGGAACAACCCTAACATTCACACCCCGTGTCTGAGGGCATTGGCCAAATGCTTCTGCAATATTGTCAGGCTTAGCGCTGTGACTGCTTCCCTCGGGAGCTGTTCCAGTGCTCCACCACCCTCTGGGGGAAGAACCTTTTTCCAACCTAACCCTCCCCTGGTGCATCTTCCTGCCATTCCCTCAGGTCCTATCATTGGTTGCCAGAGAGAAGAGCTCAGTGCCTGCTCCTCCTTCTCCCCTTGTGAGGAAGTTGTAGACAGTGATGAGGTCTCCCCTCAGTCTCCTTCAGGCTGAACAGATCAAGTGACTTTAGCCCTACTCCTCATACGGCTTCCCCTCTAAACCCTTCATCAACTCCATGGCCTCTTCCGGACACTGTCCAGTAGCTTTAGATCCTTTTTATCCTGTGGCACCCAAAACTGCACACAGTACTCCAGGTGGGGCCGCACCAAGTTCTTAAGTAACTTCATGAATATTTGCAACACCTCATGTGAATAAACTTGAATTTTTAACTTCAGGATTAGGCTGCCCAATTTCCTTTTTGTTATATGTATTGCACAACTACACCCCAGTGGGATATCTTGCATATTTAGGATTTCTAGCTCATATTTGCCATGCACATATCCTGTGGGTGCTACTAATGGGAAAAGAGAAAATTATAAAATGCTCAAAAGGAGTTTGTCTTCTACACAGGAAAAAAAATATCTGACTGTTGGGGAAAGTTCTCAAACTATTGATCAGTACTGCAGAATGGCCAAGTCATCAATATTTAATGGCTGCATTTGAAGGCACTTTGAAGTTATTTTCCTGCATATAGAGCTTACAGAAATGTAAGAGTACTACCTGATCAAAATTCCCTTATTATTAGGGAAATTAAGGGTCTTATGATTATTAAAAGACTTCCCAGGAAATCTGCCATGATACGGAAGGCTTTTAGTTTGAAGCCACCAGCTCAAACCTCACAGAGGCAGCAGGGAACTGTGTACCAGCTCAGGACACACACTGGCACCAGGGAGGGACCAGGGAAAGGAAAACAACAAAAAAACCCACCTTCACTCTTGCTGTCCAAAGTAAATTACACTCTATTTTTGTTATGAAATATACATGTATATATATATAAGCATGAGTTTTACATAACTTTTTACATTTTGCATAGATAACAATGCCAGATTGTTTCAAAAGTTTACAGAGCAAAAACTAAATAACAGAGTTGACTCTCTTTTCCTGGACGAGTGAAGGCCACTCCAAACAACATTTAACAACTCTTTATTAAATGCCTTTTTATTACAGCCATTTCTTGCAGATTACTCTGTTTCACAAACCCATTCCACACTCTAAACTCTCTTCTCAGCTATAACTGTGATTTAGGCTCATGTCTAGCTCTGGAGAAAATGGTAGTTCAGAAAGCAGGAAATACAGAGGAAACAGCATCATCCACAGGAGCACTCTATGAATTCTACAGAGATTACAGACTTCTGAGCTCAAGTTCTAAACTCTTTTCCCAATGTGACTATTTATTTTAGAGGGTTTTGGCATCCATGCATGAATAATAATAATAATAGGCAAGCAAACATCACTTTTGTTTAAAAGCTAAGAGTACAACTGCCCACTGCATGCACAGATTTGCAGACCCAAGAACCTAATCTAATAGGGAACACAACTGAGCAATAGAAGGAACAAGCTTCCCCTGGGGAAAAAGTATCATGTCTAAGTTTCCCACGTGTTCATGCCTAGGGAATCCCCTTTGAAGTCACTAGCTGATGTGACATTTGTTTCATGCCACTGAAGTAAGGCAAATAGCAGCAGTGAGGTAGCAACCCAGACACAACAGAACATACAGAGCTCTTGAATTCACTATCTTTGTTTTATACTGTTTGATTCTCCCTCTTCTGGTGAGAGGGGAAGGAAGAACATAAATTGTAATATTTAAGTAAAATAATAAAACAGCCTCCCTAAACAAACTTTAATACTGGTGCAATGAACCTAGAAGAAAACAAAACAGAGAAAAGGCTGACAAAGTCAATAATTATTATCCCACTGACACCAAAATAACTAAGTCCTACAGATATTATCATAAAGAGTTGGGCTGAAGTAGCTCAGTCGTGTTAATTCTTAGACTGATTTATATCAAGATGTTTCAGCAAGATGGACGATTAAGTAACTGTTCAGTGAATTGCAGTAGCACACAGGTAGCCCACTGCATTTTTTCAGTTTCAACATTTGCGCATATATAGCAGTTCACCCCTGCAAACTAGTCCTCAGCTTAATCCAGCGTAAATCTGACCATACAGGGTCATCATATTTTCGTGTTTCACGTTCAATAGTTTATGCTTGGGTAGCCCAAGGCTGTCTCCTAACATATAGAAGACAGGATAAACATACATTTGTTTGCATATAATACTATTCTGTACTACTCAGCATCAACTCTATATACATTTGTTTATTCACTATGGTTGTGATATGATAGGGAAAGTCCTTCCCAAGTAAAACTAGGCTGAAACACACTGTAGCTGACAGTCTCATCCATATGCACATTCCTAAGTAGGCTTGGGGGCTCACCCATCTGTTCACTAGTGCGTGTTCATCAAAATGCTTTCTTAAAAATAAATTAATTTGAACACCTAATTTGATGACAACTTTTTGTTAAATTAAACAATATTTAACTTTATTTTCTCAATATTTCTGCAAATCTTTTACTCAAGATTTTGTTAAGACCAGCATACCTTTATACTGTTCCAGGTAAGTCATTAGAACTAAACCAACAGCTGTTAATTACCCTGTAAAGTAAGCGGATTTTAGCCCACTCTAAAAGTCCTCTAATAATTGCTGTTGACCTTCTTGGCTGTGTCAGCAAAAGGAATGCGTACAGGAACTGAATTACTTGCAGTAATTCAGGTAAAGACAGATACATCACATGTTTAATAGAAATTTATTTGTATACCAGTACTGCTGCAAGTGAGTTAGAGCAAATGAGTTCATCATCCCAGCACTTCTCACCATCAGCTGTAGAATAAAATCTGTAAAAACAGGAAAAAAAGCCCAACAAATTGATCCTATCACTGACTGTACGGAATCTTCCACAATACCTGTGGGAATGCTAACAATGTTGCTGTCGCAGTTCCTGCTAAAGCAAACAGAAGGTTTACTAGTCAGACTGGCAATTTTGATCTGCTAATTGTGACACCCTGAAGCTTATAACACTAAAAATAAACTTTTTTTTTTTTTGTTGAGCTGGTTAAAAGAAATAGCAACCCATGTGCATTTACAAAAATACCATATCAAGAAGATTGACATCAGCAGACATGCAGATTTTTCTTCCCCTGGGCACCAAACTGCTGACATATATACACGCTCCCTTCTTGGCATAATTGATTTTCACTTTCTGCACAGTGGCACATTCTTGGAATAGCTGGTGTCAAAGCAAGCATGAATATGCAAGTGAGGGACACACTAGATAGAATAAGACCAGAACTACTTCATCTTGAACCCAATTTAAAAAAAGTATCTGTTGCTTTTAAATATTCAGCTTAAAAAGACCATAAATAAAATTAATAAAAGAAGTGCATATTACATTAACATATCTCTGTTCTTCTGCATTATAGCCAAAAGCAGACCAAAGCACAAGCATGAGATTTTTGTATGTTTTTTCTGCATTTTCTTGGAAAACAAGACATGAGAAACAGTGAGCAGATTCCATCCATTCCAGAAAACGTGTAACACAAAAGAATAGAACCTACAACTACAGCAGAAGCAGTTGTTCAACTACATCCTGATCGCCTACATTGTCATTTATGCATGACAAGTTGTAGGAGCTCCTTTAAGGAGAGCAGACTAAGCTAGCTATCTGTTCCTGAGATCTCTTCCTTTCACTCACTCGCTGACCAGTTCTCCTCTGCATTTGAATGACCTCGGGTCATCAGACCTCTGTAAGATGTCTCTTTTACTACATCACTGATTCAAAGGAGGAATATCACTCCTTTGTATTATTTTGTCAAACCTGATTTATCTATGTACATCAAGAATACAGTACAGACATCTGTGATACATTACAGCGTTTCTTCCCAACTAGATGTACCTTACATCTCAATTAGCAGGCAAGCTAATTCCTAAACCCACACAATTCTAAGACCAAAGCATCTATGAAAATCAGGAAACAAACTGGCTACTAGTGAACTTCTGGCAGCTGTGCCAAAATAATCATTGAAATCTCAGTCAGTAATTAACAGCCACACACTAGTATCACAGGCAACTTGTGCCAGATTACGTTAAGTCTCCTGTTTTGACAGACGTACAAAAAACTGTGGATTAGCACCATGTCCTCTCTAAAATCTGAGGAAGAGCAATCATTTCAATCCAAGTTGGAGCTACAGTACTGAGCGTCGCTGAAAGATTACTTTCACACTGCTCAACAAACAGTTATTCCCAATGGTGTTTCACAGGGCTGACCTTCTGCTGAAAATGTATTTTGCTCCCCAGATATGTAACTGAATTTTCAGAACTAGTTTTCCCTTTCAGGTAGAACCGAAAACAGACAAAGCGGTGAACTGCATCTTGAATTGTTCTTAAGTTTTCAGCTTGGTTCCCTCTGATAATTGCTGGATGTCTTACGGTAGAGACATTTTAAAAACAGCAAATACCATTTTGAAACTAAAACGTTCATTAGCTTCTACAAAACTATTATTTGGAAAGATTCATTGTGACCCAGGTCAGAGAAACACACAAAGGCACAGTCAATAATAGCTGCAGACTGATGGTTACAACACTCAACCTCACTTCAAATCTCAAGCTTAAAAAGATTTGCTCAATTCAGAACCACGATTCAAAACTCTTTTCTCCCACTCCCATCTGCTGCCAAGTTATTAATATGCATCAAGCTATTCCACAACACAAATTTCTAAAATTTAAAAATCTTCAAATTCATCTAAAAGTGGTCTGAAAACAGCTTTCAAATCTTAAAATTTGTATGCAACAAGGAAATCTGAAACATCTGTGCAGCCCTACAAATAAGAGTAAAAAACCTCATGTTCCCTAAAGACATTTGCCTCAGGCTTTGAAGCTCTATCTACATTCTGCTCCTTAAATTATAAACTCTTACAAATGCTCCATAATGGCTTGTGTCCATGCAAAAGCCCCATTGGAGGCCACTGTTGTTACTGCTTATGGATTTTAATGGTATTTCCTGGGTATATGAAATGCAAGAAACCGAATACACTGCTACAACTATACTTATAAAGGAGATAGGCATTCCAAAATGGTTTCTGGAATCATACTTCTCTGTAGGCATAATGTACTACTGGAAAAGAATAGAACATGTAAATACAGTGACCTGTACCCTGGCCACTTCTTTCAAGGTCCCATAGATTGCTGGGTAACACTTCAGACTTAATCTCAGATTAAGAAACAAGGCTACACAATAAATTCAGCTGTGCTTCAGGGACCAAAGTGAAGTTATGCTCCTCCTATTAGGCACTTAACATGGTGGAAATGGACAGATGAAGACCTCATCCTCTTTTTTAAGTGAATCAATACTATGAAGATCAACATGCGCAATTATGTCCATTTTCCATGTCGACTCCTTTGATTTTGTCCCTTTTTGCTTACTTCAGTGCAGATACTGGAAATTTTAAATCACAGCAATGTATTCCATTGAATTAAGCCAAATATTAGTAATAACCAGATCAGTGTGGAAAATGATCAACAAGTGATGAGTATCTTGACAAGGAAAGCTCCAAAGACAGCATTTCTGAGAGTCCCTTTATACTTCAGGTTACAGCCTCAGATCAGTGTTAATGCCATTTGTAATTACTTCCTTCTTGCCAGTACAGTTAGATTTTAAATATAGAGCCAGGCACATTTCAGTAAATTGTCTCTAAAATGCTATTTCCTAAGACTGCCAGAAAAAAAAAAAACCTCGAGTTTCTCCTGCCCTGTTTCTCATAATCTAACTTTAATCATTTTCACTCCTTCTGCTTTGCTAATACTGCTCAATTTTACCAAGGTATTGACCGGTAACTTTCCACGTAAGAGGAGGTGTTTACTGATGTTACCAGGAAATTGTATTTAAACACAGTAAAACAAAGACTTATTGGCCAAATACAAAAACATACAAAGTTAACTGCAACAGTGTGAAAACATCAACATCTCTCAGATGAATACCAAGGCACAGCAGGGTTAAATGACTTCTCCAGCAAGTCTGTAGCACAAGCAGGAATAGAACCCAAATATTGGAAATACCAACCCAGTTCATTAATCATAAGGCAATAGATTATATTATACTGATGTCAGCTGGTATAAGAGAGGCTGAAGCAACCTTCAAGGTTGAGACAGTCACAGCATGATGGCTGCTGACTCACTCTGCAGCGAGATCCTCCTCTGACCGGCTGGATTGAACCACAGCAGTGTCGCCTCAAAAGCAAGCTGCAGAACAAGCACAGGCTCTGCTGATTAAACTTGCTCCAGGGTCCACCCACCAGTATCATGAGGCAATGACTAAAGAAAACATCTTCAAAATGCAAGCAATTTGCTAAGGAACAAACCTTACATAACTACAAAACCAATTAGACCTTGAAGAGTTTCTCTATCGACAGATTTCAACACTCAGGATATAGATAGCTAAAGGTCATCATCCACACTTTACAGAAAGATAAATGGAAATAAAAGGATAACATGATTCATCTGGTAGACGTTACACAAGCTGAATTTAGGTCTTCAGCTTCTCTAATTTATGAATGTTACCTTTCCAACAACATCCTAAAACTGTACAACACAGTATCCCCCAAACTAAGCATCCTGCATGCTAGGAAAGGAAAAAAAAATACATTTCCTTAAACTTCCTTTTCCCTAATGCACACCCCAGCGTTTGCGTACACATACACAGGTATGTATATAAACAAGAACTATACACACCCCATGTACGTATACACACACAAGATCTAAACAAATCTGCTGGACTGTAGAATGAAGGAGTACAGAAAAACACTTTGATATGGTGCCAGTAATCACAACATAAGGAACTGCAAAGAACAGGATAAGTCTCGGCCGTTTGTCTCTACGTATATTTATCTGGATGTTATCCAACTATGGCAAGAATCAGCTCCTATGCAATCTGTGTTCTGGGGAGGAATTATAGTCTGTCAGATGTTCCAAACCTGGGTGGAAACCCTAGGTGCTCCTCATGGTGCCTGTTGTGGGGTGGTGTAACAACAGAGCTTTGCCTACAGACCAGAATAGAGATCATGACTCACGGAGAAGATCTGTGCCCAGCTAGAATAGTTTTCCTTAATTCTATTAGAATATTTTTTGATTCCTACATATCTTAATTCCAATAAGAGAACAGATCTAATTTCTGAAGTAAAAAATACCCCAAATAAACAAAAAATCGGGGATTGCTTCTACAGTAGATTGACTGTGAACAGAGCTCAATTAACTATATATATTGCTGAGATTAATAGACACATACACGCACCAGTAAATGTTTGAATAAGGTAGGAAAACAGATTAGCACAGCAGCAGAATGAGATCTGATATTTGTTTTTTGAGTGCACACATTTTGAAGTTTGCTAACGTTGTTCTTAGTTGTAAATATTAGTGATTTATTAAAAGGTGTCCATGGCCTTCAGAAAGAAATATTATCATAACTGTTCTATAACCTCTTTTAAAGATCTTAAAAATGTTTGTATAAGCCCGGCCAAATCTTGTCCCTCCCCTGGTATTGTGTACTGATGTCCTATTGTGGTACTGCTAAGATCAGAACGTGGGATTCAAAGCTCATGCCACCTGGGACTTCCTTGGTGTCCAAGGCACGCAGCGTGCTGTAGCCAAGGAATGCCTTTGAATAAACAGGTATCAGACCTGCTATAGCATCTGCCCACTCTGAAGGCTGTGGAACACAGCCAAGATACAGGAACGAGACCAGGAGGAAAGCAGACTTGGCAGGGAGGAAAGGAAGTGACTTTTCAAGTTGTAATTTAAAACACTCATCTTACATAGGTAAAATAAGATCCATAGAAGAGAGGTTAAGATTTAGACACCAAGAAGAAATTCAGTAGGCAAGGAGTAAAGATGGAGAGCAGCTACAAATCCTTTTAAAATCATTGCTCATTTAGAATAGGTGATAGTGCCTCAAATACAAGATTTAAACAAGCAAATGTGAATATATTCCTTACAATCCAGAGTATGTGCATGTTCCCAAATCTGTTTGCCCTCCCCACCTTCCTAGACTGGCATACTTGCTTCCAAAAAGGCTCTTCCCACATTAGTCACCCTGGAAACCAGTGAAGCCTTCTGCTAACATATTCCCACGGAGCCTTTAAATAAGCCAGGCTAATAAAAAAACGAAATTAAGGAATGCCTAGAAGCAATGGGGCAAAGACTGAAACTTCCCAATTCAAATAGAGCGAGAAACACGACTGGGAATAAACATGTTTATGTGCAGAAACAGACACCCCCGTGCAAGTGTCACGCCCCCTCCTCGCTGCCCCACATTCCCCCCCCCCCCTCCGTGTGGCCGCCCCACACACCACCCCAGCCCCATGCTCTCTCCTCCCTGCCAACCCACCTTATTTCTCTCTCTATCCCCATCACCTCACTCCCAGCCTAACCCTGGTCCCGCCGACCACGCACCGCCCCCTCCTCACATTCCTCTCCCCATATCGACCCCTCCCCACCCTAACCCCAGTCCCACCACCCCCGCAGTCCCCCCCGGCGCCACCGCCTTGCTGCCCATCCCTTGCTGCCCCTCGGTGCCGCTGTCCCACACCAGCCCCCCTCCGCACCCTCTCCTGCCCTTCTCTTGGTGCCATCCTGTTCCCACACTCCTCCTTCTTGATGGTGGTGCCGCCGCCAGACCCTTCCCGCACCCCTCCAACTCCAATACGCTCTACCCCCCTCCCCCCCCCCCCCCCGGTGCCACCGCCACCGCCCCCTCCCCATTGTCCTCCCACGTTGCTCCATCCCCACCCCGCCCCCCCCTTGGTGCCACTGCCCGCTCCCCTCCCACCCCCACCGGTGCCGCCCCCGCCCCGGTTTGAACGGGCGCGGCTGTCGCGCAGCCAATGGGGCGCGGCGCGGGGCGCTGACGCTGCGGGCGGCGGGAGCGGCGCGGGGCTGGCAAAGCTGTCAGCGCGGGGCCGCGGAGCCCTGCCCGACAGTGTGCACGGCTCGGGAAAATGAGGGTGAGCGCAGCGCGGCCGCCCTGTGCGGGCACCGGGGGCGGGAGAGCGGGCAAAGGGACCGCAAGGGCACCCCGCGGGGACAGCCGAGTGGCGGGGAGTCGCGGGGAGAGACTGGGTTGGGGGTGCGGGCGGCAGCCGCGGCTTCGGGGGGGGGGGGGGGTATCTGGGGTTCGCAGTGAGAGCCGGGGCTCGAGGGAGGGAATGAGTCGGCAGCCGGGATTTGGGACGCTGGGGGGCGACAGCCCCGCAGGGAGACCCGGGGCTTGGGGGCAAGAAGGGACCCCGCGGGGAGAGCCGGGGCGGGGGTGAAGGAGGGGACCCCGTGGGAAGGGGACGGGGGACACGGGACATGGGCACGCGGGAGTAGCTGGGGCTTAGCGAAGGAGAGCTGGGGTTCGCGAGAGGGGGGCGAGACAGCCGGGCTTGGGGGGGAGCCCCGCAGGGAGAGGCGGAGCTGGGGTGGGGTGGTGGTGATGGAGAGCTGGGGTTTGGGAGGGGACGGACCCGCGGGTTGAAGTGGGGGGCACTAGGGACCGAGGGGAGAGAGCTCGGTGTTTCGAGGTGGGGTCCGGTTCCTGCTCCCCACGGGGAGAGCAGGAGCTGGGGGGGGAGGAGGTGGCAGCCGGGGCTTGGGGGGTGAGCTCGGGTTCAAGGAAAACGGACCCGCGGGAGAAGTCGGGGCACAAGGGTGGAAGGGGGGGGGACTCTGCAGGGACAGCCGGAGCTCAACTCCCGCCTCCGGTAGGGGCAGCTCCTGAAACAGGTGTGTAAAAACAAAATTGATGCATTGAACAGCTTAAACGCACTTGCTGACAAACATGGGATACGTTTTCTCCCCAAGCATCTTCTCAGTGGGTGGTTAACTTTCCTTAAAACCCTGTCCAGCCTCCTGTCATGAGCCAGGAGTGCCCATCAGAGCCTGTCCAGCCCGAGAAGGAGTTTTCAGCTCCTTCGCTGTGGACCTTAAAAGGGAAAAAGCCCCAAATTACTGGCGAGTTACATAGCACGCATGGAAAAGCTGGCGTCTCCTCCGTGTGCTCCAGTGGGCTGTACTGCAAAGCCTAGGCCCAGCAGATAAATCCTTGGAATTCTTCGTAACCTTGATGCCCATTTGTGCAGAGTCATCCTTTTTAATTTCTTTTGCTATGGCATTAGATCCTGCCTTTTCTATTTTGTTTAACTCTATATTCTGAACTCCGAAGCTCCTGGTTGTTATTAAACAGCTGCTATATTTTAATTTACAGGGAATTACACTTGCCTTATATCTGTGTCACATATGAATACATAAAGGTCTTTGGTTAAAGCCAGAAACCAGTTCTGCTCATCAGCCTGATACCTAAGTAAATCTGTCACCTCAAAGAACACGTATTGTTGATACTGGTTTTCCTTACCAATGTACCTAATGTGAGGGTGGTGAGGCACTAGCACAGGTTACCCAGAGAAGTTGTGGATGCCCCATCCCTGGAGGTGTTCAAGGCCAGAGGGAGATCTCCCTGCCCATGACAGGAGAGGTGGAACTGGGTGGGCTTTAAGGTCCCTTACAACCCAAATCATTCTATGAGCTTAAAAACAGAAACATGTTTCTTATCACAGATTGTAAATACAATCACTTTGGAGAAGTTGAAAGGAAGAACCTGCCTTGCATTAAAAGAATATAAAGCATAGTTTTACTCTGCAATTGTTTCAAGTGCTACCTAAAAAAAATATTTTAAAAAAAACCCCTTACAGCATTTAAGGTTTTCAATTCTTAAACTACTTTTTGAAAAATTGCTAAAGAGAGGACTTATGTCTAAGACAGGAGGGCATTTAGAAAGAGCTGTGAGTTTAAATGTACTGGTAACAGCCCGATATCTTTTATCTGCAGAAGTGCTTTTCAGAGTGTCATGGTTATATTGGGCAAGACAGCAGCTAAAGAGTTAACACTGCCTTCTTTTCACTTTACCTTCTAAACAAAATTAACTGTTTCAGCAGGTAGGGGGAACTGCTTTGATAGGGATGCTGAGTAGGATAGTCAACCTTCACAAACAGCAGCAGGATGTTTTGTTTAGCCTCTTGCATATTTAAGCTGTAGCTGGTTTAAAACAAACAAACCAAAAACCCTCTGCAGTTACCCGCAAGTGGTAACTAGGGAGCACTGGTATAGCTTGTGGCCAAGGGGAGGGAGGTGGAAACCCCAAACCTTGGTGTGGTTTTTGTGTTGTGACAGCAGGTTTGTTTCCTAAGCATACATCTCCAACGAGACCGTCAAAGTTGTCTCCTATGGTATGTGTCACTGAATTCAATTCCACCCAGTCCATGGTTTCATATATCAAAAAAAGAGGCAATTTCGTTCAGACAGTATGTTCCCCACTGTTCCCAGTGATATCTACGTGCAGAAGATGCACTTCTGTCAAGACCTAGGTTACATTCTAGCTACAGAAGCAGTGAAGGATTTATCATCACAAGTTAAGTGTTTTGGCCAAAGACCTGACTTCAAAAAGAGTAAAACCAGGGGCATTAAGGCACAGTACTTTTGGATTGCTTGATGTTCAGTAAGGCTTCACTATCTTTGAAATTCAGAAAGCATTTTGTGTTTTCATCCCTGTATAGTTTTATGCATAAAGAGCCAGAGAAGAAACAAGGAGAAAGGAGATATCAAATACAGTGAAGAAAATTCTTACAGCTTCTGCATCTGCAGCCTTAGTGACATAGTTCAAAGTACATTTCAGCCCCCAAAGCCCGCTTGCAGATGTGTGACTGCTTGGATTCAGAACTTAGCTCGAATGCCCAGACTGCGCTCAGTTAAATACGTAATTGTTTGATGTGTGCCTTTATGAAACCCACACATAAGACATACTGAAAGAAAGCTTAATCCTCTCTTTTTTTTTTTTTTCTGCTTCTGCAGGAAACTATGCCCCAGACGCCAATATTTTCCAGCATGCTTGGTTCCAGTTGTAGTGGGCAAGTGCAGCCAGATATGGGAGAGAGGTGTGTGGACCCTGTTTATCAGGATGGGAACCTTGTTTCTGGATCACTGGAGGCCTTGATAGAGCGCCTGGTGCCCACCATGGACTATTATCCAGATGTAAGTAGGCAACTGAAGGAGTTTTTCTTGTTCCTATAGATTTCCTGCAATAGTATTTGGATTGATGCTTCCTCAAGGAATTCTACCTCCAGCTGATTCAAGATGTAGGCTAAAGATGCATTTATTTTATTTGCAATAGTCATTCACTAAAGATGTTGCTCAATGGGAATACTCTCCTTTCTGTTTTTACATAAGAACACATGTTGGAAAGACAAAGCAGTGTTGAACCCAAGTGGGTGCCTTAAGAACCAATTAAAAGCAGCATTAGCCACAGAATTTTCAATTCCTCTAAGCTGCTTTAGCACTAATGCTGCCAAGATTAACTACTAACCAGCTTCTACCTAGAGGAGCAGACCTGAAAACAGCTCTATTATTTTTTTTTCCTTAGTTTTCTACTCATCTCCTACTTGGGCCACCAGAAAAAAAACCAACAAAACCCACACATCCAAAAATAGATTTTAATTAAAATACTTTCTTAAGACATTTTAATGGGCCAGCACTGTAATAATGCATGTTTCTGAGCCTGAAAATTATTTTGCAACTGATTAAACATCCTCAGTGCAGCCTGCTGAAGTAAATACTGCTTATAACTGCAGGGCATGCAGTGAGATTCTGAACCTAGGATATTATCAAGAGATCACTTTATCACTTAAAATTACCCCTTGTGCCCATTAGAAAAAGATGTTATTTAAACAAGTTGCCAAAACCAGAGAGGCCATATAGCATATATTCCTTTCGAGCTCTGAAAAAGCAGCAGCTATGGCAGAAACATCCAGGCTCTTTGCAAAGACTAACAAGGGGGTGGGAAATTGCAATAACTATTAACTGGTATGTTGAAATTAATGCTTGCAGTAGCGGACCATGTTATATCTTGTTGCATGTTTACCAGTCTGATTTGTGGAGACCTTTTTGCTGTGGTTGCACATCAGTCGTGATAAAGTCTCTTCAAGCTCCCATGTCTACACTGCCCATCTTCACCATCACCATGCTCAGAAAACGGACTCCCCATGTGAGAGTTCAGTAGGTAAAAGCAGCAGAGCTGCCAGTGATCACCAGAAGATTAAAAAATGCAAAACCAGGATGTTTTAATATTCCAGTTCCATTACATTTCTGCTCCCTGCCTCTAGAATACATATTGTAGAACGGATGCAGAAGCAAGCAACAGGTAGACCTGGTGTATTATACCTGTGGAATGGTTTTAGGCTGCTGTAGTTAAGTCTTCCAAGAAGTCAATTCCCTGTCTTTTCTGTAATACTAGAATATGGTTACTTGCTGCTTGCGTTTCTGGAATATGGTTGTTTTTTTAAGTAGCTGCTAATGCACATCGCTTATTGTGACTTGCCACATAGGATCTGTTTATAACACAGCTATTCTGAAAATGGTTCTATAAAGTGAGCATTACTGCCGGGGTCTGCAGCTTATTTTGGAATGCTGCTAGTTTCCATGGTGCTATCCCACACCCCATGCAAAGGAGCATTGCAAACCCAGCAGTCATGGACCCCACCCTGGGAGGCTGCAGTTTAAATCGACAGCCGGCTGACAGCAGAGAGATACAGCAGCAGCCATCAAGGGACCTCCATGGAAGGAGAGAGAAAACAGCATTAAACCAAATTCATCTCCTCTATAGCAGCACCCGTTCTTTTAGTTAAATCAGATCACCCAAGTTAGCTGAAAGGATTAATTATGAAAAGAGTAGATAAATAAGCTTTAAACAACTTAAGGAAGGAGCTGTAGCTGAGTCATCTTCAAATCTAAGTTTTCTATTTCAGTTCGGTTGCATGTTTGTTCTTAATTTCATGCTCATTTCTATTTTTAGGGGAGTTGCTGCAGAGAGTTAGACTGATAGGCATTTATACTGATACCCTGTCAGCAGAGTAGCCAACACTGTACATTCAGTGTAGATCTGAGTCTCATGTCTCTGGCTACACATGCAAAGAAAGGCAGCAGGGCATCACCAATTAATTGGCACCAAGAGAAACTATTGGTAACATTAGCAGAGATTACAGATCACTCTGAAACTAAGGTAAGCTGTACTACTCAACCAAATTTTTGGATTAGCACATCAGAGCACAATGCTCGGAAGGCTTTCCTGCCTGTGTGGACATGAAGCTAAAGATCACAATAACCTTCCAGACAAAAAAAAAAAAAACGGGGTGGGGGAGAAAGCAAACAAAGAGTATCTTTCTGTACTGGTTACAAAGGCAAAACAAAAATGTATTTGCCATGTTGGCAGAACACGAGACAGGCAAGGGAGGATGAGAAAGATAAGGGCCTATCTTTGTGTGCTGCTTTTTGGAAACTTGTTTGTGCACAGGGACTTGTTCAGCACATAGAAAAATGTATACTCATGAGACAGAGGAGTTCGGAAGGTTGGGAATGGAATGTACCAGTCTGCAACCCTTGTGCCCAAGCAAGAAAACGTTTCAAGAAATATTTCACAAACAAGAAGTTCCAGAATGAGCAGTGAGTGCACAGAGAAAATATTTTTCCTTCTTTCTTTTTTTTCTTCCTCAAGAAGACATCAGTGCATTCTTGGGTCAGAGAGTAACAATTCCTTCTTTAGTCTTGTGCGCTCGCGCAGTCGCTTTTTTTTTTTAAATATAATTCAGCTCATCTCTTAGCAACAACTTTAGGCACTAAAGGAATCTGGCTTCTTATTCTCTTGTAAAGCACAAGCCCCTTTTGTGTCAGCTTACGTTGTTCCAAGCACAGAAAGGATTTTTTTTTTTTTGCCTCCCCTCCCAAATACCTGTCGCTTTTGTAGGATAAACAGAGCTTAACTTCCAATCTCATAGTTTATGGAAGCATTTTTTAGTCATTCTTTATCAGACCAGCTAGCTTCATAGTTAAGTTTCCTTCTCCAAAGCATCATCTTCATGATCGGCAGACTGCCTATGAGAGAGAGTAGGTTTTTACATCAATATAACGTTTATCCTATATGTGTATAGTAGTCAAGGTGCAACAAATCACAGAAATCCTTGATGAAGATAAGGCGTACTGCATTAGTATGAAATAATTTGTATCAAAAACCAACTGTGCTCCTAAACCCCAAGACCTACAGCTAAGCTGAAATGTATGGCTTAGTTCAGCCTGAAGTTTCTTTATTGGATAGAGAGTGGCTGTTAGCAGAGATGCAAGGAGATGGGTGTCAACAGTGCTGTTCGACCTGTTGTTCTTAATTCGCTTCTTAATTGCAGTTACTCCTTGCCTATGCCAGCATAAGCAATAGAACTGTCAAAATCCACCCACAATTAGATACCAATGTATTGTAAAGCAGTATATCTTGGTTGACAATAATGGAACAATTTTGTTTTCCAAAGTACTGAACCTGTTAAATGACTTAAAATGGAATAAAACCATAGCAGATGGGTTCCAGAAGTAAGAGCAGTTTGTTTCTAGAACCTAGTTGTCCTCTGTGGTCTGTAAAAGCATTGCCTGGGTCCTGTACAAATATTACTGATTAGAGAGGGTCATCAGCAAGCCCGAAATGGAAAATACATGCTTCTATGATCATGTATCTTCCTGCATCTTGCCAGTTCAGCACTTTTTTTGAATAACATCTAAAGCATTGTCAAAGAAACCAAATAAAAGCACAGGTCATCTGGGTCATGCTCTTCTTATGTTATAACGATAGGGAAATGATTCTCTTGAGTGGACCTTTCTCAGAGTCACGCTGGATAAGCACTGTCCCACACCACACAAACTTACACTAAGGAGACCAACACTAGAATTAGGATGAGAAATTATATCTTTCCTTAAAAATTATATCTTTCCTTAAAAGAGTGCCTTCCAGCTTATCAGAGCTAAGGTCACTGGCAGGGCAGCGTGGCTTACATTATGGTCCCTTGCTACTTAACATGTACAGGCATCTTTCAGCCAGGCTTTTAAACTCCCAAAACAAGAATGCGGAGAATGGATGAAAGTATCAAAGTCCATATTTTTTGTCTTTTTCCTTATCTCTCTCAAATGCAAAATAGATTTAAAGTAAAGGGCTGCTTCATGTTTCCGGAACAGATATTTGCATACACACAGTGACAGCTGACACATCCAACAGCTAAATTCCTTTCCCAAATAGTCCAGACTCACAGTTTTAGGTTCAGGACAACACTGGTAGAAATTAACAAGGAAGCTGGCTACCAAAAATAGCAGTGGATAATCAGGCATAGTTTAAAAACACAAAGGAAAAAAAATCTGCCCTCACCCCTCCCAAAAATGAAGAAATCTCACAACCCAACACTATTTTTTCCTGTGTTTTTTCTCTGAATGGGGAGTGTATCAACTTAAGGATCGTTCTCACATACATAAGAATAAAAGATCTGATGTATTATCCCATAATACAAACAAGACAGGTTCAGTTTTCAGCCTGATTTTAGTGCCCATGACACACTGCATACACTGGTACAGAGTTTTATAAAGCTTCTCCATAGCTGATACAATGTCATCCACTGTTTTCAGATGCAGGCCTAAGAGCTACCTTGAATTTCTTTCACAAAGTAATCAACTTCCACTTTTTGTCACTGTAAATGTAAAAATAAATTCTGGAATTCTGGAGAGAGGCATAAGCAACATACCAAAGAGGAGCTTAATTTTTTTAAATTTTCTCTGTGTACAGTGTGGGCTGTTTGTAGCTGCACCATCAAGAAGGGAAGCCCTGCTGTCAGTGTCCTGGCCACCTGCTCTAAGTCACCCAAAGCCCCCTTCCACAGCTGTCCATCCTTTGTAGGCATCAGTGGGAGCAATACTTAAGAATGTGACCCAAACTGTCCAACCCATTAACCCTTTGCCTCCTCTCTTCCTTTTTTCATAAACGATAAACAAGGCAAACGTTACAGATTATCTCCAGTTTTGATTGTACAGATCTAATCTTATTCCTAATCAGAGGTTCACATATTGGATAAGATCTTTAAATCAGAATGATCGGTTTAAATACCTCTGTTGTGTCACATTCCACTTCATTCTTTCATTAGCTTCTACACCAGCTCAGGACAGAAGGGCAGGGACATCTCCCACTAGATCAGGTTCCTCAAAGCCCCATCCAACCTGGCCCTGAACTCCAGGGATGAGGCATCGACCGCTTCTCTGGGCAACCTGTGCCAGGGCCTCACCACCCTCACAGTGAAAAATTTCTTCCTAAGATCTCATCTAAATCTCCCCTCTTTCAGCTTAAAACCATTACCCCTCATCCTATCCCTGCACTCCCTGATCAAGAGCCCCTCCCCAGCTTTCCTGTAGGCCCCCTTTATGTACTTGATCTATTGTATTGTTCACTGATTCCCAGAACAATGTGACTTTCAGTTAATTATTTATTTTGTTAAAAAAAAAAAAACTTTTTCCCCTTCTGGTATTGGAAAGGTTTTAGTACTAAATTTCTATTTTAGGGCTTGAGTGCTGAAGAAGCGGAAACATTTTTCATTAATAGCTCATTTTTTGTGATTAGAGAGCTAAACTCCATAACCTTTTTGGAGTCCTAAACTACCAGTGTGTTTTAGAGCCTGCAAGCAGAAGAATTCAGTAGCTCTTAATATTGGTGCCATATTTTAGACAACTGGTCTTTAGTTTTTACATGTCTCGGTTTACTTGCCTAGCCCAAAGGGGTGTTTGTGCACATTCACTATTTATATGCACACCTGGCTGTGGCCTTCAGAATCATTTCTAAAAACACAGTGCAAAAATAACAGTACACACTGCAGACTGAAGAAAGGTTAATGTAAATCTATTGTCAAGGACATCCCCTATAATTTCCTATCTATCTCCAAAATTTGTCAAAAGCCTAAAATAAAACCAGAAGTGTTTATGAGATGCTATTTTCATTACTCAAGTAATTACATTCAAATACAGAAGTCAGGTTTCAAACACTGAAGCAAGACTCGGGCATCCTCACTTCATCTAAACTGTCCAGAGTACGATTCAGAATGCAATGCATAACAGCTTTTAGAAGACAAATGGAGAGGTTATTTCTAATGAGAAATAATAATTGTTGGCATTTATTAGCAGTATTCATACTCAAAGGACTCTAAACCAGACCCCAAATAAGTTAAGTCAAGCATAAAATTAATTATTGTCATATGGCCATAATCTAAGCTAAACCTTGTGTCAGTGATTGTGGGAAAATGGAACAGAAAACCCCTGTACATGAATAAATTACAGCTGTGGTTTGGAATACACATGAAGCAGTTTTCTACAGCTCAGTGAAAAACAGTCACTCTTAAAGAAACAAAGCAGCAAGAGGCATAACACCCTACACTGGGTGTATTTCATTTGTCTTTTTGGTGAGTGATGACTAGGGAGGCTTATTAAGTGTGACATTTAAAGGGAAAAAAAATGGGAATCTGAAAACACCACGGTTAACACCCTTGAAGTCTACAGTGTTTTCTTGTAACAGAGCTGGAGAAGACCACCACATCTTGAAAGGGAAGTTACATTTGTGCTTTATGGAATGTTTTTTCCAAAGAGGACAGATTATTTTTGCTGAACTTATTCAACTTTTTCTTTTTTTTTTCCTTTTCTCTCTCTGCTTCCACAGAGGACTTACATCTTCACTTTCCTATTGAGCTCACGCGTCTTCATTCACCCACACGAGCTCCTGGCTAAAGTGGGGCAGATCTGCATTAAACAGAAGCAGCAGCTAGAAACGGGGACTGAGGCAGAAAAGGTAAATGAGCCGTTATCTCATTCTGTTAGCTGTGCTACTGTCATTCATTTCCCACTCTCTCCTCCTTATTGAAAAGCTAAATAGATTGATAAAGAATAAGTTGAAATTGTAATTGGCCTGTGTTACTGGATACACTTCTATTTTCATTGAAGCTCTGTTGCTTCTTTGCTAGCCACAAACATAGGTTATGTACTATCCTTACCAGTTAGATAGTGGCTGGAAGTGTAACTGTGCTCATGAGTTACAGGTTGGTGCTGTGCACTGGAGCAATTGGTATCTGTCATGAAACTCTGTTGCTTTGCACTTTGGGGCTGTCACGAAGTTGTCTTTCTTGAATCTGATTCCCTCTGCAGTAGCATTTTAAGTTGGTGCAAGAGTAAATCAGAAAGTCACCTCTCAAGAAAATGAAGGGATGTACCACTTAAAATGGTAGCCTGTGCTGATGCAGGTGACTATGCAGTGTTATTAGAGCTGATTAAACCAAACTGGGTGAGTTTGTGGTATGAACTTAAGTCCATCTAAGTCTCACCATTATGAGAAGTGTGTATTGAAGGGCTTTTGACTGAAATTAAACTACCAGTGTAATCCAAGCTAGGATTCAAATGGACAGAAACAAGGATGAAATCAGCAAGTATTTAAACACCTAGATTGTTCAGATCTTGAGGATATTTTGGATCCATTTTTCTATGGAAGAATGGAATGATGGACTTCTTTCTCCCTTACTATTCCTGGGGTGCAGTCTGATATGTCACAAAATTATGCCATGGGAAAGACTAATTACTTACTGCAAAATGACTTTCATCCAGGTCATTCCCTGATCTATTCACCAAATAGCTATGTAACTCTTCCTGTAGGTGCTGGGGAATTGAAAGGGTCAGGGAATGAAGGTGCAAGAACCATTGCATCCAGCTTTGTACACAGAAGTGATAACCATTGCCACCACCAAACTAGTTTATGACTCAGCAACCTCAAACCAACACTCTTCAAATTGTAGTAAACTAAGCAACAGAGGTAGAAACTTGTAAGAGATGCTGGGACCATCTGAAACATGAAATGAGTAAAGCTGATCTGTTGACATGAAGACAAAGACTTCTGTCAATAGCTGATGTCAAAATACTTACATGAAATACTTACATTTATAAATAATTGGATAGAAGATGAAAATTTTATGAGTGCCAAATAAAATTTTAAAACAAAAACAGTATCTGGGGACTGTATCCATCACCTGGCTTTTTAAAGATAAGGTATTAGTTGTGAAGTAGTATTACACTGGCTTTTGAGCAGCTATGTTAAAAAAATCACGGCTTCCATATTGAAATGTAATAGCATTATATCCTAACAACAGGATGTAAAATAGAGCAGCTCATACTCCAGACACCCACACTCTTACACCTTCTGCTGACAGTTTGGAAGTGGGCCTACAGGAAAACCAGCAAACAGCAGGGTGGCAATAAAACATGAGTGTTTGGGAGGCTGCTCTAATTTACATGCTTTCCTGGTTGCTTTTCCTACTATGTCCTTGATCCCTTACTACCCCCTCAATATAAGCTGTAATTACTTTTCCTGACCATTAAACACAAAATTCTAGGAAAACACTACATAAACTTCTGATATCCCTCTCAAATGACTACTTTACTGTCCTCTACTGCAAGCACCTGAAAGTTTAACAGAATAGTTTGGCCACTAGCATTTGGAAACATTTATTTTCCTGTCTGGCAACAAATAAAAGCTGATTTCACATGCAGCATAGAAATTCTTGACTCAGGACACTATGTATTCACAGTCATAACCCATTAAGGTATCATCAGCTACCAGCACCTTCTAATTAAGTGGCTCTGTAGCAGGAAGTAGCTGTCAAAGTAGTTAAAGTAGCTCTGATCATTTCAGATAAGAGATTTGCATAAGCAAACTCTAGGAGAAGCTGGCTGACTTGCTGCCTGCATGGCATGTGAGCTGAAAGAAGTGGCAAGGAGCCAGGTTTTTGAGGTTATGCACCATAATACTTATCATTGCTTTGTTTTTAACATCACTGGGTTGCCAAAGAGTCCTATAGAAAACAACCCAGAGAAAAGTGGATTTAAAAAAAAAACACTCTGGATGTCTTGGAGCCCACTTAGAGTCCTTTTGGCCACTCATAAAAAAGGAAGGGTTTCATAGTTTAAGACATCAGTTATAGTATAGAAATCATGCCCTGAGCTGAAAGGAACCCATAAGGAACATCGAGTCCAGCTCCTGTCCCTGCACAGGACAAACCCAACACTCACACCTGGTGTCTGAGAGCATTGGCCAAATGCTTCTGGAATATTGTGAGGCTGTGACTGCTTCCCTGGGGAGCTGTTCTAGTGCTTCACCACCCTATCAGTGAAAAACCTTTTCCCAATATTCAACCTAACTCTCCTCTGGCACATCTTCCTGCCCTTCCTTCAAATTCTGTCATTGCTCACCAGAGAGAAGAGCTCAGCGTCTGCTCCTCCTCTCCTCCTCCTCTCTGTGTGAGGAAGCTGCAGACAGTAATGAGGTCTCCCCTCAGTCTCCTCCAGGCTGAACAGAGCAAGGGACTTCAGTCCCTCAACCATAAAGGATAAAATCTAACTCTCCATAAGCACATTATAGATCCAAAGAAGACTATCATGGAGAAAAACACTTGCAGAATATTTTTCACTGGAAAAAACTCTTGTTAAAGCTGTGGTGCATTATTTTTACAGCTTAAGAGTATTTTTTAAATCCAAAGTTATAAGCAGTAAGCAAAAGGAGAAGTTAATTTCTATTAAGCTTGTCTTGCCCATCTTAGAATTCATGAGTCCCTTCAAAAATTATGATTTACCTCCATTTTTGTCACTAGTGAATTCTCCTTTTTAAAAGCAAAAAGAAAAACAATATTCATAACCAGGTCACTGTCATTCAGCCTCCCTTTTCTACAAGCACAGTACTGCTTTTGCCCTCCCTTCTCATTGGTGGCTGTTTCTCGGTCTCATCTGTCCTGCCTCACACAGAACAGGGCTGATCCACAGTACTTAGATTAATCTAAGTATTTTTCTTCTCAAGGAAGTATCTGTGTGTCAGGCCTCACAAGGGCAGGCTCACTTCTACAGAGAAAGTAGGGTGGTAGGTTTACTGCAACCATGGCAAAAAGGGAAATGCGTGCTGCTACCCACAGGTCTGTGTGACTTCTTTCTAGGTTGCCACAAATGATGTGCATCAGGCCTGCCAGGCTGCTTTGGCTTTCATCAGAGTGCACATGGAACAGGAATCTCGTGTTTTGCTATATTGATGGGTTTTAGTGTTGCTCTCAGAAAGCATACCTCATTTTCCTGAGCTTTAAAAGTATCTGATAAAACATTACCTGAAGAGCAATCACATGAAAAGCAATATGGTTTGCAGTTTGTCTTGCAACAGATGCCCAGTTTTCCATCACAAAGGAAGCAAACCCTGTAGCAAGATACTTGAGGTGGAAAGTCAGTGTTCAAGTTGAAGATGCTTCCCGCAACCTAAGGAAGGATTTTGGAACCTTCCTGCCCCCATCTCTCCCTTTTCAGTTTCAAAAGTTTAAAAGAAGGGATATTCAGTACAATTAACACATAAAAAAACCCCAGTTCTATAGCAGCTTTTGGTAAACTCAAGTGGAATTGGCACGTACCCGTTAGCTTTAATTGGATGGCAGCTCACTGGCTGGCTAACTCGTTCTCCATCACGAGCTACACGTTATTCTTTTAACAATGTCAGGCTCTATGCATTTCCTAGTAAAGCAGTATAAATTGTCTTTTCCCCAGGGCGAATGGCAATGAGAGTTTGGAGGACAGACAATTATAATCTGGAACTCTGTCCCACACTGTTTAGAAATACCTTGAAGCTGGGCTCCACAGGAGTGGCATTGGCAGAGATTGCTTTGCAGGAATGCTTGCTGCTGGCAAAGAGAACGGTGGTGTGTCTTTTTGCCCTCACTATCTGACTATCCTGCGCTTCTGTCACTAGCAGGATCAATTAAAAGCTATCAGTAGAAACAGCTAGGAGAAGCACACTAGCAGAGTGCAGTCTGCAGAGATGATTCCCTTCAGACTGACAAGAATCACTGGCTCATCTTCAGAATCAGGTTTCAAGGATGTGCGGTTTAACTTCAGAGTTCTTGTTATCATTATTAATAATCCCACTATACCCATGAGATGTAAAAAAAAAAAAATGCAGCAACCAGCTTAGTTTGGTTGACTTTTGGTTTTCATTAAATAAACTGGGACATACTATGATCAGGTGATATTTTGGCAGGAGTTCCAATTCTTGCGAGATTTTCTTTATTTGTTTAAAAAAAATGCACTGATTTCCTGTGGTGACACTCACGTGCTAAGTCACCTTTTGTAACCCCAGAATGGCTGATGGAGAGTGCAATGAGGAAAGGGCACTCTGCCTGGGAAAAGGAACTGGGACTTCTGAAGCTTGCACAAGTGGGGAGGTAAACACAAATGAACACATCCTCTTTTTCCTCAGCGCATCACAAGTTGGGTGGGAGGATAAATATAACCTGAATTAAGTTTTGATTCCTCTGGTTCCTTAAAAGCATTCTCAGCACTTGTGCTCCCAATTTTACAAGAGCACTCCTTTGGCTTTACTGATTCTGCTCTCAATTGCTACGAGAGTGGAGTAATTGGCATCCAACTTGGGTCTGTCTGATGAAAAGCCTTAGAAGACTCACGGGTAACAGAACAACTTAGAAAATAGCTCTCCCTCCCCTTTCCGTGGTTGATAGCTTTTTGAGTAAGAGCCAATACTTTTTATTTTCAAAGTCCATTTTGATTTAGGTGTCATGAAGAGAACACACAGATCTTTCCTATCATTCATTTATTTTAATGTACAGCTCAATCTGGAGGGTCTGATAAATTCTATAGTACAAAACGTCTTTGTGAACGTTTCTCATGAAAGATGCTCAATAGAGTGCTGTAGTTTTTATGCATTTGAATTCAAACGCTAAGGTACTGCTACCTCTGATGGCAAAAATCAGCTTCAGTCCTATTGACTTCAATCAAATAAGTCAAACTATTCTGTCATCTTCCTGACTTTCAACAAGTAACCTTGAAAATATCTTCAAAGCCTTTGGTAAAAGACGTTACCAAGTTATCATGAAAGGAGGCTAATCATACTATTTAGGAAACTGGCTCACAGTTAAATGTGGTTTTATCCCCTTCACCTACTACTACTGCAAAGTATTTTCAGGGCTGTCTCTAGTTTTACATGAGCCTTAGTCAGATAATTTGCTCTACGGTCAGAAAGGTCCATGGTCAGTAATCACCTCATTGTTTCTTTCTAGGCAAAGCTAAAATCCTTCGCTGCCAAAATCATTCAGCTCCTGAAGGAATGGACTGAAACTTTCCCCTATGATTTCCAAGATGAAAAATCCATGAAAGAGTTGAAGGAGATTGCTCACAGGATCACTCAATGTGATGAGGTAGAGGTGGTGGTGATGGTAAACCATTAAGTGGGAAAGCAATACTTGTCAACCTTTATATGTAGTTTATCGTATTGTACACAAACCCTTGCTCCTTCGTGCAGTATCTTCTAACTGGACTGCTGCAGCAGTGGCTGAGCTGTTAGTGTAACCACAGGACATGGGCCGAACGATTAACCTAATGGTCTGTTAGCAGAAATGATCTATGTACAATCACCATGTGTAAAAAGAAGAGACAAAATAGACACGACGATATGAAAAATGGATGTGGTGCAGAGGGAGAAAGGAAAGAACAGTGACTATAATGGTACAATATAGCTAATTTCCATATAATTAGGTACCATCCTTTGTACATTGTTACTACTCTATAGGTCTGAATCCTGCAAGACATTTCTGCTGGTTGTATCAAACGTACTCGTGCTTAAGGTGAAGATTCTTATTATTTAATGATTCATTCCTCACTACTAACAGTAATCAGCCACTGATTTGTTGCTGTGTTTCAGGTGACATGCACAGTATTTCCACAAAGGAGGCTGTATTTGAGCTCTGCTAGCTAGTGAATCACCAGTCTTAGCAGCTCTGAGTTTCTAGCCTATGAAGAAAACTAGAGCTCACAAAGCACTTTTCTAAAGCAAACAGATAAAAATAAAACAAGGGCTGTTAGTTTTCTGTTCTTTTTTTGTTTTGTTGAGTTTTGGGTTTGTTTTTTTTTCTGCAACAGGCAAAGCCTACACTTTTTTCTCATCAATAAAGTCACTGTAACTACCAATAGACAGCAGGAAAAATATAATCAAGAACTGCAAGGGAATTAATTGTAAATTGTTTGTACAAACATGAATGCTTTCTTACATAGAAGTAGAAGCTTCTCCTTGTTTTTAAACCCACAACTTCAACATATTTTTGAGACCAATTAGCAGGAAACGGGAAGACAATTATGTTACGTGGTTTTGTTGACTCAAGTATAGAGAAAATGAAGAACAACAGGTTTGACAGCACTGCATCACTTGGTGATAGGGCACGATGCAATTAGGTGTTACCAAGCTGTCAAAAGGAAGTATGGCAGTTCTGTTGCATCAGCAAAGCTGTTTACCTGGATGCTACTATGAAAACATCAGTGCCTTAGTAGGAGGGGAAAAGGAAACAGGATTATAATACGCTTTCTATTCCCTTTGTAGATAAGGGTGAAGAGGTGTATTTTGACAGAGATACTACTGTGAAAGGGGACTTGGCAGAAGTTTTATTTAGCATCTTTATCTTAGTATATAATCTGCTTCCTACTTTGAACTAGAAAGAAGTTGTGGCTTTTATTTCTCTTTCCCTTCCCTCCCACTTTGTTATGTATAAATAAATTGTCATTTGAGAAAAACACGCCTTCATGGAGTGGCTCAGTGCTCTGGTGTCTGAGGCATCTGATGACATCACCATATTTATCCCCTAACAAAGCTACAAGTCAGGTTTGATCAGCAAAGACCTGTGCCACATCTAAATCCTAGGAAACATAACTTGGCACTGACAAAAAACAGCTCTTGCTCTCCGTGTTTGTTACCACAAGAAATTACCCATACTGTGCTTCTGCAAGGGATTACAGTAATGGTTTGGGGGTTTATGTATTAAAGCTTTTCCAAACCGCCTTAGGATACTATTCTCCATACGTAAAGTAGAAAGTCAACTGAGAATTCAACACAAAGCAATCAGGTCTTGTCCTGGTGCTATCAGACAGCATAGCAAATAGCTATAACTACAGCAAGCATTGCGCCCTAAATGGTGTACAAATATCCTGTTTAAACTCAGACAAGGATGAGCTATTGTACCTTCCTTGGCTTATTTTCCAAAGTTGTAATAAAATTTAGGGTAAGACCAGTAACAAAAGGAAACTGTTAAAACTCAAAGGGCATTTGTCTAAGTATTAAGACACTGGTAGATTTACAGTTACTTAAGTAAGCCATAGTTTTTCATGTCACTGCAGTTTCTTTGTTCACTTCATGTAACATGTGCCACTCTTACCTGCCTTCAAGTTTGATTCTCTGTAATCTGTATTTAAAAGGTCCACCTGCTCCCAGACACATGGACAAGTCTGGCATAGCAGCTAAAGTCAAATGATTTACAGTAGAAAGCTCAGCATACCAGAGAGCAGAGTTAGCACTTGATTTTAGCCCCCCCAGCACAGTCCCTTGGTGTTTCTGAACACTTGTAGCACAATATCCGAAATGGCTCCGGCCAGCTGCTGTTCAGCGCTAATCCAGTTGCCTCAATATGAGCTACACTGCCTTCAGCTTTTCATTTGATTTCACTTGGGAGTCAGATTATTGCCTTGTAAAGCATCATTCTGACACTGTTATTGCTTAATTATAGCATGCAATATACAAGTACTTGGTAGTCATCGTCTCTCACATCTGCTACATAATTTCAGTCATCACTGCACATTAGTGGCTTCTTTGAATGATCACAGACTCATGGCAGTTCTTTCTAGTGCATCCAGTTGACTGGCAGAAACCAACGCAGCAGGTTGTAAACTAACAGTTAACCTTGTGGCCAACTTCAAGAGAAAAGATTTGCATGAAAGCAAGAAAACAGTTGCTAGGAAAGAGTAGGACTGTCTTTGGTAGAGTTAGTTTTTCCAGGAAGAATAGGGTTGAAGAACCCGGGTCATTTAGAGCAGTAACAGGAGGGATGGAGAAATAGGAAATCAATCATTAGCTTTTAACAGGGTTGACCTCTTGGAGAAACATCTGTAGGACACAAACAATCAACAGCAGAAAGAATTCAGCTTGCCTTCATGGTCAAAACACTGAGCAGATGGATTATCTTTTTTGTGGCTTTACCAGTGTGTATCCTTGTAGAACCTGTGTGTAAAACCTGCACATGATGAATAGAAACATCTTTTAGTTGTCCAAGAACATGGTGTATATTGTGCTCTTACCTAAACCTTTGAATGCTGTCATTGTTCAAATCCAAGCCAGGGTGTTTTAGGTGTATATTCCTGGATATAACACAAATTCCCTCGATTCTGCCTGGGTCAGATACACTTGATCATGAGTGAGTCTGATCAGAATAAGAGATTTTTGGCACTTTGTACACAGAGGATCCAAGAAGCCTTGTGCAAGCAATTCCACCACCTTTGCTATACCCATTTTTAAGCTACTGAACACAATGCCTTTGAAATAGGGTCCTAGCCAAAAACTGCTGGAAGGAGTAGGCCAGCTGAGCTAGTCAGACAGAGCTGGGAAGACAGGCAGGCATAACAATGTCGTTATGAAGTTGTGTGGGCAGTTAGGACCAGTTCATTTGTCACAGGGTGATCAGCTGAGATAAGATAAAAGAAAATAGATAATCAGCATTTATTTTTCCCAGTCAGGAATTCTTCAGTGATCTGTGTCTGCAAGAGCTAAAGATTTTTAGCAGTCATTGTTTCTGCCTTTTCCTTAGGAAAATGGAACAGTGAAAAAGATCATTAGCCAGATGACACAGAATCTCCTGATGGCTCTCTCTGCACGGAGCCAGTACCAGGAAATCAGAGAGAAATTCCGACAGCCTGTTACCGACAAAGGCACCATCCTCAAAACCAAGCCACAGTCAACTCAAAAGGACATCCTGAGTGTGTGCTGTGACCCTCTGATCTTGGCACAGCAGCTGACCTATATCGAACTGGTGAGAACTCTTGTGAATTATTTCATTTTCTATTTACTAAATATTAATATACTCATCACTATGAAGTTTGCTATGGCTTCACTGATAGCCTCCAATGTCTTAATCAAAAAATATCAAGTAACGTGTGAGACCCATTAGGTACAGTGATTAAAAACACCCTGCAAATCTACACTGTAGGAAGACTAAAAATAGCAAAATTTTCTCGTAACTTTGGTTTTATTGGTGCTTTTTCATTGAACTCCCTGTTTGTCTGTGCAGTGACAGTCTCTCATCTCTCCAAATACAGGAAAGGGTGAGCAACATTTACCCAGAAGATCTCATGCAGATTGTCAGCCACATGGATTCCCTGGATAATCACAAGGTACAAGAAGGGGTACAGAGGGAAAAAGAAACAAAAGAATAACCAGGATAAAGAACCTCCATGATTCAAGTATACCTTGTGCATGAAAGGCTGACATTTTCTAACCTTTAAGCTCATGTCTTAATAAAATTTTGTTGGGAATTTTTTAAGGCATGAAAAGGACGTTTATCCTTTGGTATGTTGGCTTTAACTGTCTACATCTCCCTGAAAGGATGTTGTAGCAAAGTGGGTGGTGGTGTCTTCTCCCAGGTAACAAGTGATAGGTCAAGAGGAAGTAGCCTCAAGTTGTGCCAGGGGAGGTTTAGGTTGGATATTAGGCAAAATTTCTTCACAGAGGGGTTATCAGGCACTGGCAGAGGCTGCCTAGGGAGATGGTGGAGTCATCATCCCTGGTGTGATGTAAAAGATGGATAGATGAGGTGCTCAGGGATCTGGTTTAGTAGCAGACAGGTATGGTTGAACTCTATCTCAGAGGCCTTTCCAACTAAACAGTTCTGTGATTCTGTTCTCTTACAGTGCCGAGGCGATGTGACCAAAACCTATAACTTGGAGGCCTATGACAATTGGTTCAATTGCCTCAGCATGCTGGTGGCTACAGAGATTTGTCGGGTAGGTATTTGTAGAGAACAAGATAGCAAAGTGATCTTGGCCTTAAGGACAAAAGGCAGGCAGTGGTCTGATAGAGATTTAAACATTAGCAACACAATTAAAGATAATGACATTACTCAAGCATTAAATTATTTGCATGCTTAAATGATTAAGGAAGTTCATGGCTATGTTCAGCTTTGCAATTATTCTCTAGTTTTTTGTCAGTTCCATAGTAGCATTAGTCATGCAGTGAAATGGAACTTGTGTGGAGTTTGAGTTAGGAGCTCCTTTAGATTTTTTGTTTTTAAATACACCCACAAATGCTCAAAGATACACATCTTAAAACGTGATTTAACAATAAAAAGCTATCCTTACACTGCATTTAGGTATTGTTAGCACTGTCATATTTTTATTTTTGTTGTAGAAAAATCAGAAAGAAACTTTCTTCAAAAGTCTGGGAAGAAAGTGGGCTACTGGAGAGGTTTTTTAAAAAAATGAGAACAGCCTTATTAAAGGTTAAAGCAACTTTTATCATATAATAAGCAAAGAAATAGAAGATATACTACCCCAGAACACCCCCCTTTTTTATTTTTGCATATATGTTCTCCATCTTTTTAGAATCCTATCAATATGCACCAATTCTACCAAGTGGGAAGTTTTCACTCTATTCCTGCTTGGTCAGTAGCCCTTCTGTGGAAATCTAGATGCCTGCTACAGTTTCATGAAGCCCCATATGCTGATCCTAATCTCTTAGGATTTCCTGCTCTCACAGAAACTTGGTACAAAAATGTACCAAGACATTTTCCAGAGCTGGCTAACACATATAATAATCCAGACAAACAGAAGGTTTTAGCATACAAAGGGCTAAGCCAAGCCATTGACTACTGAACCATTTTCTTTTGATATGACACAGAAACTGATGTATTTAGGTAAGAGAGTCTGCAGTCAACCCACGGGAGCTGGTTTTGTATAAGGCAGACTGAGTCTAGATCTAAATATGGGAAAGAGTGATGAATAAATGTAATCTAGACAATAACACTAGTTTTTTTAAAACAAAGAGAGAAATATTGACGGCTTTTGGAAAGTTAGATTGGAGACAGTGCTATATATTAATTTTGCTTTGCCGTTTCTAAAAGGACGTGCAAAGCAAATGTTCAGCACCACTTGCTTGATCCTTTGCACGAGTGGGAATTTGTATATTTTATCATCATCACTACCTACTTGCAAGAGATCATGTAAGAATATACACAGTAAAATGAGAAAATCAGGCCATGGCAATTGTTCCTTCTCACTTTCAGGTTACAAGTGCTTGTTTTGTCTGTCCACTGCTTTCCTCCCTTCTTCAGGGGTTTACAGGTTTTTTATATATTCTTTCTGATAGCAGCTTCACTTTATCTCCCTTTTCCAGTAACAGGAAATTGCTGAAAGTGTCCAGTTTATATATACAAGATTCCCTAAGACATTGAACTTTATACATAAACAAAAAATTGCACTTCCCCACAACTAGACAAATAATTGATACCAGCCCCAAAATACTTCTGCAATTTTATTAAAAATGAATCTTAACAAAATACCCTCAGGCCTGTACAATCATAAGATTTAGCTGGATAAAGTCCTGAAATGTCTTTCAATCAACCTGTTACAATGCCTTTGCCTGAACATCCCATCCAAAATTCAGGCCATCCCTTCCCTCTTAATAGATCTGGGGGTGTTTTTTCAGGTTGTAAAGAAAAAGCAGCGCACAAGAATGGTGGAATTTTTCATTGATGTGGCAAGAGAATGCTTCAATATTGGAAACTTCAACTCCATGATGGCTATTATCTGTGAGTATACTTAACACCGATGACAAAAACCACTCCATTTTACAACTGGACTGGCAAGACTATGGTCATAGCTGCCCTACACTGGCTGACCACATCAGCATACATGGTTCTACAGAAGCAGTATTTACCAGTGGCAGATTAATATGTGGGTGGGTAAGCGTTAGCTACTTTTGTTTATCAAGCTGAACTGCCTTCCAAAATGTGTGGTGCTGACACATAAACACAGAGTTATGTTCACTCTGTATTTTTTTTTCCAACTTGGTTGTTTCTCTTCTTTGTCTTTTCTCTCTCCATTCAGCTGGCATGAACTTGAGTCCTGTGGCACGGCTAAAGAAAACTTGGTCCAAGGTCAAAACAGCCAAATTTGATGTTTTAGAGGTATGTATAAAGCTTAGACTTTATCTAGAAACCCGCCAAATAGTTTAATCTGTACCTCTGCTGTGGAATTACCAAGTCAGAGATCACAGAGGCCCCTCTGTCAGTGGTCACCAGCAGATAAGCATTAGGGAGAGCATTGCCCAAATTTCAAACTCCCTACTTGCCTGTGGGTGCAAGTTTTCTTTAGGTTATTCTTCCTAGCGTAGTTTTCCAGTTTAACATCGTGGTAGTTTTCACTTAAGTCAATGTCATTTTGCTACCCTTAAAACTAATGAGAGTACTCCATCTAGTGGAGATATGAATGAAACCAGAACTTGACTGAAATCATTATCAGACAGAGGCTGGTGACAGCAAGTTAGTTTTGCTTTTTCCAGCAGTAATTTATCACTTCCTTTCAGTCTTCCATTAACCACAGAAGCAAAGCACAGATGTAAAGCCCGTAGAGAACCCTCCTTTCAAACAAGATAGAAATCAGAAAAACCTGAATCCAAACCCAATCAGCATAAGGGGCAGTTTAAAAAAGAGAAAAAGACCCAGCAAATTCATAAAGAATGAACTCTCTCATAGCTGGGTAAAAGCTTTTCATATTTAGGAAACCTGTATTAATTGACTGCTTTCCCTCCCACCCCCCAATAAAACCAGCATCACATGGATCCATCCAGCAACTTCTGTAACTACCGCACAGCCCTGCAAGGAGCTGCACAGCGATCTCAGACTGCCAACAGCAACCGAGAGAAAATAGTCATCCCAGTTTTCAACCTGTTTATTAAAGATATCTACTTTCTGCACAAAATACATACAAACCGCTTGCCCAACGGGCAGATAAACTTCAAGGTAGGACTTTGCTGTTATAGAAAGTCCTAATGCTAGATAAACATTGTACTTTACTTTTTCCAACTTTGAACACCTAGTTCATTATATTATTAATCCTTCAGCGTTGCTGTGATCTAGACATCAAGTACTGTAAAAGCTGCACTTGCAGCTGCCACGTTTATATTACATATCTAGCAGATCCACAACTGCATATACAGAAAAGAAGGTGGAAGGTAGTTGCCTTCAGTTAAAAGATTTTAAAATGCACTGGAAAACAAAAAAATCACATAAGCAGAACTGATTGGAGTGACATTAATTTGTTACTAAACATGATGCATCAATTGATTAAGAGTTTCAGAAGCCAAATGACCAGCATTAAAATTTACTTAAGTAATAGAGAAATAGTCTAATGCTAGCTATTTGGAAAGGGAAATCTCTTCAAGGAATGTTGTACTTGTGCAACATTTAAAATAAGGAAAGAACTTCAGTTTAAGGAGTGTAGGATTTTTAATGCACCATGTATGATGGTAGGCAAAAATTTGCTACTCCTGAGCTCTGCACCTTCCTTATGTTCAAAAGGGACTGGGGGAAGCAGAAGGCAGTGGACAGTCAGCTTTCCTGTGGCAGCAAGCTCCGATATCTGATCAAATTGCAATAGGTAACTTCACCCTAAATCATCAGCGTTAGCTGAGTAACCTCATCAGGTTTGCAAGCTCTACGTGCTACACACAACCAGCAAGACCAGCAGGTTTTCAAGGGAGTTTCTACCAGGTCTGGGTTCTTTCTCCCCAAGTAATAGACACACATGTGCCAACAATCACAGCTTGTCAAAAGTAGTTATGATTGTTTTTGCCTTATTAAGGCTGGGGAGAGGGGCACACAGAATATACAAGACAAACCCTAAATAATTGTGCATTTCTTAAAATCTTAGGAGGGAAAAGGTCCCTATGGTTTCTATATGTTATTGTGATTATTTCTTAAATTTAGAAATTGCTTTATGAAAAAAAAAGGAACATTTCTTTTAAGTTGAAGGTTGGAAATGTAAGAAGTAAAGAAGCAAATAAAACCCATCTGCTGACCAGTTTCACTCACAGGCTGATTTAGAGATAAGACAGAGAAAAAGGGCTGCTACCGCTTTATTATATATAATAGAAAACGTTGATAATGAGGAGAATCGAATGCAAAAGACCAGAGAGTTAGCAGGGATGCGCTATTCTAAACTTGAGGTGCCAACAACAGGTGAGGAGCTGGGAGCAAGAGGAGGAGATGAAGGACATAGTGTAACAGAAAGGATAATAAAAGGATAATAAGAAATGTGACCGAGTAAGGGATAATAAGAGAAGCATGAATAAGAACAAGACTGAGAAGCTCTGAATTTGAAACAAAAGAACCGATATTTGAGAGAAATGTGATTTTAATATCCTTTTAAATACCTCATGCAGAAATTCTGGGAAATTTCAAGACAGATTAATGATTTCCTGACATGGAAGCAGGTCGAGTGCCCTTTTGAAAAAGACAAGAAGATCCAGAGCTATCTACTCACAGCACCCATTTACAGTGAAGAAGGTAAAACCCTTTATCCAACAATATAGCGAGTCTTCCTGCTTGTTGAAATGCAGGCAGAATATGCAGATGGAAAAAATTAACATGGAAAAAAAAGTATTATCATTTCTATATCAGTTTCTCACGCGAGCAAACTTCATAACGAAGTCAGCTAAGTTGAGTAAAAAAATAACATGTATCTGCTCTTATTTTATTTCCTAGCTCTGTTCATTGCATCCTTTGAAAGTGAAGGTCCAGAGAACCACATGGAAAAAGACAGCTGGAAAACACTCAGGTATGAAGCTTTTTGCAGACATACCCAGGCATGTGATCATCAGCTTCCTCCCTCCTATCCTCATACCCAGCTTAAGACTATTTTGACTCAAATACAGCTATTTTTTCTTCAAAATTTGAATCTGCAAAAAATCTATAGGGTTTGGATTTTGATACAGCTTTTCCAGTCAGATCGATTTAGGCTGCAGGATCACTGCTGGGACTATGAAAGAGATCAGAGTTTGTTTTAGATATCAAGTACAGTAAAAGACTCTGCATTTGTAGCGGGTTTCAGACATGCTTTTCTCAGGAGAACAAATATTTAAAGATTCTAAGAAGGTGCTATCATCATATCTACACATTTACAAATTTTATAAAAGGATGAAATTTTGTAAGAATACTCTAATTTTCAGCCTACTCTTAATGGAGAAAGTCTTTGAGGAGAGGAAGCACCTATTCCATGTACATGAAAAAAAACACTTAGTTAAGATGTGATTTCTTCCAATAGCAAGGCCAAGGCAGGAAAAGAGATCATGGCTGCCCCGTCCCTGGAGGTGTTCAAGGCCGGGCTGGATGAGGCTTTGAGCAACCTGATCCAGTGGGAGATGTCCCTGCCCATGGCAGGGGGGTTGGAACTGGATGGGCTTTAAGGTCCCTTCCAATCCAAACCATTCTCTGATTCTGTGCTAAGCACTTAGATTTGATGTGTCTACCAGATAAAGACTTAAGAAGTCTACACGTCTTGAGCTCCAGTTGAGCTATATTGACTGTGTTGTCCTAGACACGACACTCTTTCCCAGTGATCCCAGTGTTTCTTAGGAAATTTGCGTAAGCTTTTCACTTATGACACCCATGCAATATATCTTGCATTAAATCCGATGCTGTTCAGCAAGCAATATCTTAGGATGACAGAGGAACGCATGTTATTTGCCTGAGTGCATCTTAAGGGCCTGAAGTAATGTAACAAAGTGTAAATTTTCATTTAATTTAAAGTCGGCACCTTTACTGGAATTCATAGATGTATTCCAGTTTATACCAGTTAAAAATCTGTCCCTCGAAGAAAGGCTTCCACCTAGTGAAGTATATCTATTGCCAACCTTTACCAAAACCATAAAGATAATTTTACTTTTTATTACTACTTCTTCTAGGACAACTCTGCTTAATAGAGCCTGAGATTTTTGGACCTGATCTGCAGACTTTGAAGCACATTGAGTGAATGTGGTTTTGCGACCTGAAAGACTTGGACTGAGCTAAGAAAGACCTCACTGGCTGAGGTCTGTTTTGTATATACAGTAACTTTTATGAAATCAAATGTGGTAAATATTTCACATGTCGACCTTAAGGCACTTAAGTGAAGGGTTTTGGGTTTTTATTTTAAAAAAAAAAGGGCAGGGCCCTGTTCTCAGAGATGAAATGTATCACGGGAGATGGTATCCCTGCAGAGATCTTATGCTATCAGCATCCAGATTTTTATTTTTTATTACTTCCACCAAAATCAATAAAAATTAAAACACACATCCCAACTGAAGCCAGGGTGCAGGTTAAATACTCCATTGGACCAGGATCCTACAGAACACCATAGGTCTTTCTAGCTTTGAAGCGTCTCCTTCAAATCAGCCGATACTTTTCACACGTGTTGGTAAGTGTTTGCAGAGTCGAGGCCTTAGACATCTGCAGTAAGTGTGCTCCTCTCCTACATCAGAAAATAGTGCCTTACAAGGTACTGATATTGTTTAGTGTACCTTCTATTACGCTGGGCTGGAAGTAAAGAAAATAAAATTATGGATGTCTTGAAACCAGGTACAATGTACTTTTTAAATACAATGGAGAATATGGCACATGAAGTAGAGTATACCTGCCTGTAACACTGATGGTGCAGCAAACATATTTTTGTTACATGATTTAAAGAGATAAGATGGGGTAACTGCTGGGGGATGTGCGTTTGTGTGTGAGTATGTGTGCGTGCATGTGTGAAGATGCACACGTCTTAAGTTTTAATACTTCTGGGAACTATCATTTAAATTCTGGCTGTCTGAAGAGTTTGTGTTTTCCTTTTTAAAAATCAGGGATTTTTTTTTGTTTGTTTAAGAGAAGTATGTATAAACTAGATTATCTCTGCAAAACAGGCTCAATATGGCTTTTAGAAAGGTTTTGGAAAATAAAAATCATATGAGCTAGGGAGAGGGAAGTAAACTCCAATGTCTGATTTCAAGTTAAGGCTAAAATTTCCAAAGAAGCTTAAGAAGTGTTCATCACCACTGAACTGGGCATTTAATTCCGTTGTTTCCTTTGAAAACGTTAGTCTGCACTTAGAGACAACTAAAGCAATGGCCAAGATATGATGCAAGCTTTTTCTAGTATTTTGCAAGCCACGATTAACTGTCTGGGCCAGAACTCATTGAAATCTAAGGGAAAACACCATAAGAAATTGGTCAAACCTTTGAACTCAGGTCTTCTCCAAAATTAGAGATGACCTGCAAGTCTGCTGATGCTTACCATTCCTACATTCTCCTTTTAGCCTTGAGTTCACACCTATTTTGGCTACCCAAATGAGCACCTGGAGAGCTTAAGTTAAGATTCAAGGTATTCATTTCCAGGTAAAAATATACAGTTCAGGACTTAACTTTCTCACCTGATATCTGCATTAAGAGAAAAAATAAGCTTAGCTCAAAACATTTAATGAACAAATTATTACCCATTAACATCTACTGCCCTTTCCAGTAATTTTTGTCTTAAGCCTTGAGGGCTGGTTATTTGTAAAGGTAATCATAGAATGTCCTGAGTTGGAAGAGATCCTCAAGGACCATCGAGTCCAACTCCTGTCCCTGCACAGGACAACTCCAACATTCACACCCTGTGTCTGGGAGCATTGGTCAATTGCTTCTTGAACATCATCAGGCTTGGTGCCAAGACTACTTCCCTGGGGAGCTGTTCCACTGCTCCACCGCCCTCGGGGTGAAGAACCTTTCCCCAGTATCCAACCTGACCCTCCCTGGCACATCTTGAACCAGACAACTACCTTTTTTTTTTTTCTCTCCAAACAAGGCCCTCCGGTGTTCACAGTGGTTGCAGCCTCCCTCATAAAGGCCTGCAGAGTACCTCTGCCCAAGCTTCTTTCAAGATGATCAGCTCTAAGTAGACGGGTTTTATCTTATTCTACCTTCTGTTGAAGAAGGGCCAAGACTTGCTGGACCAAGGGTGTGGCTCATTCCAGATCATTAGACTCTTCTTGCTGAGTGCCTGCATCCAAGAGCTGTGCCACAGTTTCACAAAGCATCTGCAATCACTTACTAGAAATTAGTTGCTGTATTGGCCCTGTAGCGCAGTGAAAAATTAAAGAAACTTCCCTCTCTCCCTGTTCCAATTTCCCCTCTGACAACTACTTAAAATTAGAAGAGTAATTTGGGGTAAGGAAGGGCAATAAATCAACATTTTGCTGTTCTTATAGCATTGACATCAAAATGAAATAAAAAGCAGTTATGCCATGAAGAATGAAGAAGTACAATGCTAACTGTTAATGAGAACAGTCCAGAAAAGGGGAAGGGATAATTCTTACGATCTGCTGCTATTTTTCCTGTGCTGAAGCACTGACCTTCAGCCCTGGATCAGAGTAAGAATATTTATACTGTATTATTACAGTGTTTTGCACTTTCAGAGATGTTCTAGATAGTAACGTTGTCAGATACTATAGGAGGGATTGTATTGCTTTGTCTATGTAATTGAAATTTAAAAGGGATGCTTAAAATTGAAGAAAAAAATATATATTTGAAATGCAATTTTAGAACACTTTCTGTAAATGTATAAAAAAAGCTTTCACATGAATGTGCACTTCACTGGTCAATCAGTCCTAGTACATACTTGAAATCAATGCAGTATCCACATTGGTTCCTTTTTATTTTTCCTCCCTCAGTTTGATACATTCCTTAAATACTGTGTTTTGCTATTCTGAGCTGAAATGCTAAATATAAAGCTGTACCATAAAGCAGGATATTCCGTGTTTGACTGGATGTGCTTGCATTAATAAAAAAAAGAAACTTGCTTCAACCAGGTTTAACTTTTCCTGTGGTTATTTTTCACTTGCAAACTGATCAAGCCCCAAACCAGCAGCTGAACGAGGTGAACCACTTGTGGGAGGCAGAGTTGCAATGAACCAACTGGTTACTTAAAACTGAAGTTCTGACTTCTAAATATACCTTATGAAATACTTCAATATCTTCCAACAACGGCAAGAGCAACCCTGAGCCAACAATATGTTGCCACTGCTAATGTGCTCTCTAGAATACTATTTTATGGATTTGATACAATGTGCTATCGAATATTATCCTTCTCTCGAAGGCAATTAACAATGTAAAAACATTTTGTGTGTCCCAAGAACTGAATTTCGTTTTTGTCCTCCCACATATTTATCCTTTTAACAGGAAAGCACAGAAACAGTTGCTGGTGGCAGCACACCGCAGGGTTTCCTGTAGCAAGAGCCTGTTGACATTTCAGTTCTCCAGCACGTTTGGTTGCAACCACTACCCTTTTTCATGCCCTGCTTTACAGAAGCAAAGCCACTTCTCCAAGGTCACGCAGGGATGAGGCAAGCACAGAGCTGCGAGGAGAATCCAGCTCTCCAAACATGCTCGCCCCAGTGCTATCCACGCCACCTCCTTTCTCAGGGATATAAGCCTTAAAAAAAATGTTACATTTGCAAGGGCAGCAGCTCTGGAGGTCCCAAAGCATTTTTAATCTGTTGAAAGCTCCCTGGGGAAGTTGTTTTGGTAGCCAGACATCCACAACAGACTCCCAGAGTAGAACAGTGCTACTTCCAGTCATCATGGCTCATTAGAAAAGATAATGATGTTTACCAGCATTAAGAGGATCAAGCAGAAGAAGAGTCTTCCTGATGGCCAGTTCACACTCATAATTAATATGCATATTACATCCTTGAAAACTCAATTCCAATTATTTACCATCCAGTCATTAGGATAAATTAGCTATTGACACAGGCATAAGAGTAAACAATAAAACTGCTTTCCAGGCAGTTTACAGCCATTAGAGCACGACAGGGTATGACAAGCAGTAACTCAATGCCAGTAAGATATCTTTAGCTACATTAGCAGCAATTTGATTTATCAAGTTAATAGTTCCCAAGAAACAGCTTTCTTTTAGCAAATAACTCACACAAACTGATATCAGTACGTCGTTTGGAGATAAATCAGTTTCCTTTCTGAGGACATGCATACAGATCTTCAGTGTGCAAATATACAATTTCATCAGGGCAACCCCAAATGAGCAGAAAAGCCCACAAACACTGTATGGAAATAAGAGTTTTGTCTCACAGTTCTCTGCAGCCAGGACAGGGAGATACTTAAAAAATAAATACATACAAAGTTGCAGAAACACTTCATCCTAAACAGTTCATGCTATAGAGGAAGTTTCCAGACCAGCGAGCACGCAAGTATTAGCAATGTTTGCTTTCAAATTCTTCCTTCCGTGCTTGGAAAGGCAGAGAACTGGGTATCCTTTGAGGTTTTGGCACCTGGGCCTCTGACAGATGTTTGCCCATCTTCACCACTCCACACAGTGGGCTTTGTGAGAAACAGCACGTGGGGTGTATTTCTGATTTGGAGGTACAATCTAAAGTGCAACCTCATACTGGTAACAGTAGAGATTTTACACCTCTAGTATTTCCAACATTGTAAGCAATTTCCAATATCAGCATTTTTGTGACTTTCTGATACCATATTCAGCTTTTGCACAGAAAATAGACACTGTTCATTGCTGCACAATAACTTTGGGATATTAGTTTATTTTTGTAAGGAAATATTAAAAAGTAGCCGAGTTTATGTAACGCAGGGAGCACTGAGCACTGATGCATTCTCAGGCAGATACTCTGCCTTCTCAAGAAGCGCAACAAGGAAGAAATTCAAGCCACCAGGAAATGCAACATTAATTTTAAAAAACCTGAGCCAATAAATATCATAGAATGGTTTGGGTCAGCAGGGACCTTAAAGCTTACCCAGTTCCAACCCCTCTGCCATGGGCAGGAACACCTCCCACTGGATCAGGGTGCTCAAAGCCTCCTCTAACCTAGCCTTGAACACCTCCAGGGATGGGGCAGCCACAACTTCTATGGGCACCCTCACAGGAAACATTTATTCCTAAAACCTCAACTCAATCTCCCTTCTTTCAGCTTAAAACCATTCCCCCCATCCTATCCCAGCACTCCCTGATCCAGAGCCCCTCCCCAGCTTTTCTGTAGCCCCTTTCAGTGATGGGAGGCTGCTCTAAGGTCTCCCCAGAGCCTTCTCTTCTCCAGGCTGAATAACCCCAACGCTTTCAGCCCAAGTTCGGATTTCTGCTCCACTAGGGGGCATATCTTATGATATTAAGATTATATAGGCTCTAACAATAATAAAAAGCATTTTTATATAAAAAGTTGTATAAAAAACAGCATTTGGCATAGCCAGAATAATTTGAAACTGTTAGTAGCACCTACTAGAAGAAAAACAACCTAAAACTAGAAAAACACTAAAACACACACAAACAAACAAAAAAATCCCAGGGTTGTTTCAATGCAGGGGATTCCTATTAACAATGTCACCTCAATGCAAGCTGTAGCAACCATTTTCTAGGACTGAAAGAAAGCTGAAACTGAAGCACCAGATTCAAACATCCTCACCTGATCGGGGTCAGGAAAGCAGAAACTTTAAGTATTTTTAATTTTACATAGCACCTACAGATATAGGAGTTACTTTAATCCTAAAGTTTACATAATTTTGTTTGGAGGCAGAGATCCAACAAGATCCAGAAGAACCTCATTACATAGACAGAAAAGTACTTAACATCTTTTTAATTGCTGTCAGGTGAGCACTCTGAGGGGGGGGGAAGATGTTAAGCTCAAAACTATCCATTTGTGTTAACACTGAAAGTTTTATTAAATTTTTAAACAATATCCAGTTGTTCACTTTCAATTTAAAGAAGGTATTACTACACTCCACCCCCTAAATATTTATTAAATAGAGAAGTGCAACACATGATGGATTGGAGGAACTGAGCACTCTGGGACACAGCAAGCAGAGCTGTAATGATGTATTTGATTAAAGCCTTTAACACTTGGAGCACTAGCAGGATCAAATAAAACACTGGACTATTCGCATCTGTGTCATTATAGCTCAGTGCTGAAGAACTTGTATCAATTTGAAAGAAAGATCCCTCCTCAAACTTCAAAAACGTAAAATCCAAGCAAGTAATGAATAAATCCACAATAGAGGCAAATCCATTTCCTTCCTCCCATAGAGCTCTTATGTCACTTCTCAGAAATTTCATAGCACCCAAGATTTTCACAAGAATCCTACAGCCAAACTCTTCTGCTGGACCTGCCAGCTCTTGCTTCCACAGCTCTGCACAGCCTCACCTCCTGCCCCCTCCACACTCATCACTGCTCCCAGGAGGAGAAATTCCCTGCTTGTTTCACAGTGGTGACTGTGCTGCCCAGGCACACTTGCCACCACCTGCAGCAGGAGCCAGCCAGGTAATACACCAGATCTGCCAAGGTTGTTTTATAGCCTCTAGGTTAAATTTTATTTCACTCCAGGCATTTTATTATAAATGGGTATTTTTAGCAGAAGGCTGAGACAAGTCAAGTGCTAGCAAAGAGCATGTGTGCCCCACCCCCGGACACACAAATGCCAAAGCAATTGCAAAAACATTAGTTGCTAGGATTTTTAGTATTAGACACCACCACAATTATAAATAGAAGGATCACCTTGGACAGAATTTGCTGGCATTGCAAATAGCAGGAATAGGTTAATATCCTTTTCTACAGGTTACAAAGCATTCACCCAATGGAAGAAAGCAATCAAGCCTTTCCCTAAGTTAGCTTGCCTCAGCAAAGGGGTTTTACAGCAGCCAGAGTGGAAGTTTAGAGAACATGGGTCAAGAGACCTATGGATGTGAGACACAATTCCTGTAGCTACAAGGCAACCTTGAGACCATTAGGGTCAAAACTATTCCTTTAGGGAAACTGACCACACTGAGTACAAACTTACAGCAGTTCAAATAAACCACTTCAATCACAACCAACTCCCATCTAGGTGGCTTCACCTCAAACTTCACTTATCCCAGAACAGGGTCAAGATAACCACTGTAACCAAGCTGCATTTTCACACATTCCCATGCAAACATTTCGGCCTAAATATAAAATGGACTTAATTAACATTCTACCTTGAACTCAAAAGCACATTTGTTGCATGGTAAATGCCAACACAGCTCCCAGCTACAACACCTCTTCTTCAAACCCAGCACGACGTATCCTTTGCAGAAGCACACAAGCTCTTCTGTTAAAAAGATGGAAGCCATTCCCTTTTTGATGTAACCTCAGCACAGCATATCCCAGGAAAATGAATAAGATGCTTACCTCACTCTAACCTAGAAGAAGGGAGACCATAACGCCTGGGAAAGAAGTAAGAGAATCTTCTAGCTTCAGGTACCAAATGAGAGCAGCCAATTATTCCACAACCTTAATTAAGCACACAGCTGCCATCATTACTGCCAACACCACAACTGTGGTGAGGGTGAGGCCAAACCCAGCCCTTCTCCTGGTGTTAGAGGCAGCACTGCACTGAGTGTTCCCAAGGGAGGTGTGTGGGGCCAGCCCCCAGTTGACACAAATTCACCTCAGGCTGAAGGTAATCATGATGCTAAAATTCAAACCAGCTGGAAGTGCAGACCCTGGAGAGCAGGCCAGCACAGGTGAATTTTGTTGGCAGGAGTGTTGGCACCAGCCCACTACCAGGTACCTCCTGTACCTACCCTGCCACATGGTGCAAACATCATCCTCACTGCGATGCACTGAGAAAAACTGATACTCTGTCAATAAAGGCAGAGCTCTGCAGAGCCATCGCAACCACAGAGATGTGAAACCCAGCACTTTATCCCAGTCTCCTTTGCTGTAAAGTTTTTGCAGTGAAGAATCAGAGCCCTCAGCTGGAAGGGACCCACAAGGATCATTGAGTCCAACTCCTGTCCCTGCACAGAACACACCCAACATTCACAGCCTGTGTCTGAGGGTGTTGTCCAATGCTTCTGGAATATTGTCAGGCTGTGACTGCTTTCCTGGGGAGCTGTTCCAGTGCTCCACCACCCCTCTGGGTGAAAAGCCTTTTCTTAATGTCCAACCTAAATCTCCCCTTGGCACATCCTCCTGCCATTCCCTCAAGTCCAGAGAGACGAGATCAGCACTTGTTGTTCCTCCTCCTCTCCTTGTGAGAAGTCAGCAAACAGCTATGAGATCCCCTCTGAGTCACCTCTCCTCCAGGCTAAACAGACCCAGGGACTTCAGCCCCTCCTCATACAACTTCCCCTCCAGACCCTTCACCAGCTTTGTGGCCTCCTCTGGACTCTCTCCAGGAGCTTGATACCCTTCTTATACTGTGGCACCCAAAAACAGAAAAAAAAAAAAGGAGGAAGAAAAAAAGAGAAAGAGAGGGAGAACCTTTAAGTTCACAAGCAGCCAGGCCTGACGAGGAGGAGATGAGCAGCGTGGTGGCATGAACGAAACTCTGCCCAACTTTAGCCATATCCCGATGTTCCTCATTTTACTTCACAGCTGAATAAAATTCAAATTTTAATCTCTTTAAGAGGCAGCTGGGGCCATGCACACAGCAAGGGCACCTCAGCCAAAGAAAAAACAAAAAAACATCTCGGCTACAGAGAATGTTTTATTATTATATTGTTGCAGCAGTCAACCAGTTACTAGATTTATGCTGAGTTGCCATTTTAAAGGCTATTAGAAGTTCTTGCCCTTCCATTCACTGATCTGAAAAAGTAAAAAGCTTTTTAATTTTATTCTACAGTTTATACTCCTACATGCACTAAAAATTTAAATTAAAATCTAAATTAAAATTTCAAATTAAACTGAAATTTAAATATATGGCTGCATGCAGATACAAGCAGTCAGGGCTTCTCCTTCCCTCCTTAGGCAATCCTCCAGTCTTTAATACTGAGAGGGGATGAACATTGACCAGCACAATGTAACCTGTTTACTGAGCTCTAATGAGTGTTTCATAGGTGTGTGTATCTCACATTCCAAAGGACCACAGGCTTTTATGAAATCAATAAAGAAACCCACTAAGTATTTCCTTCTAGATGATGCAGAACTGTTTCCCTGTCCTTTTTCATCTGTATTTTCTGACTCTCCAAACCAGTATCTGCCAGTCCCATGAAAAGACACATTTTTAACAAGTTAACTGTTTGCAAATTCAGAAGCACAACCTCAATTCACTCCTGTAAAGTGTCTAACATAGAAGTGTGCCCTGAGCTAGTGTTTCCACTTCCCTTAATCAAGAGTACTTCCCCTTCCCTGCAGAGACTGCAAATTCCTTGGAAAAGGTTACAAATCACACCTAAAGCGTACAACAGCTAAAATAAATAATTACTTCTCAATTCAGCAGAGCATGTTCCTATTTAAACAAATATTACTTTATTTATGACTCTTAACATTAAAATGCAGTGACTCCTACAGGAAAACACAGCTGGGTTTTTACACTTGGACAACAGCTTAAAAAGGGAAATTGTATTCTGAAAGAGCATCCATCTCTCGAAACACCAGGACACGGCTCACCACTCAGTCACATAATCTGGGCACCAGCCATGGGCAGACAGTTGATTTTGACTCCAAAGCACAATGTTTTTATTAATCTTGGCAATGCTGCAGAGGCAGGCAGCTCAAGTGGAACAGTGTGGGATTTATCCTCCCTCTGCACGCAGAGCATGCCTTGGGAATGCCAAGAGCAGGTCTCCTCCACTGAGCCTGCCATGGTCTGTACGTGGCAAAGACCCGCTTCTGACACCCTAGAGCCACGTGGGTTGGAGCCACCACCGCTGATAATGACCCAAGAGCACCGATCAAAACTTTGCTGTGCCTCCTTTCTCCCCAAACTGCCTGAGGCTCCAAGACCTCAGCGCTTTGAGTTGCCAGGTTTTGCTTTAGTGCCAGGTCAGGCTGGAGATGACCAGCAATAATGTGAACTCACTATCATAGAATCATTAAGGCTGGAAACGGGCTCTAAGATCATCCAGCCCAACCCCACCATGCCTACTAAACCATGTCCTGAAGTGTCATGTCTGCACATTTTTTGAACATCTGCAGGACAGAACACTCCACCACTTCCCTGGGCAGCCTGTTCCAATGCTCCACCACTCTATCAACACTGAAGCATTAATAATTCAGTTATTCAACTTGATCTGTGGACAGAGATGCCCCTGGGGTTTAACTTCTCCCTCGAGTAACTCAATTCCATGTTTGCTGCTAAAGTGGACAGCAAACCCAGACCAAGGCTCCCAAGGAAGCAGCCGGCAGCTCCCGTCATGTGCGCAGGCTGCCCGGGATCTTCTCACCAGCAGGGAGGAGAGTGATGCCGAGTCTGCAGCCTTCGGCCACCCCGTTCCTGCCGCTGGGCTCCTTGCAGGGGTTGCAGCCTGAGGTGCAGCACGTGGCTGCAGATCTGCATGGTAATGATGTTATCTCTGTATTGCCCCCTTGGCAGTTACAAGCTGAAGACGACGCTTAGCTAACATTTTCCAGCCATTTAGCCAGATTTCTGCCTAAAGCAACACGCAGAATAGATTTTATTATTCAAGTGAGAGATCCTCATACTTGAAACATGACTAGTTTCCTCCCCTTCTTGGATGAGGTTAGGAAACACCTTCAAGGAAGAGTTACGTTTCATTGGGAAACAGCAAACGTACCCTGTATTACAGCACACAACGATGGGAGAAGAGCTACACAGCTGTATACAAACACATGTGCTGGTCTCACAGTGTGGCTATTCCAAAACACAATCCAGGTTTCAATACACTCAGGTAACTGAAAACACTTGTAAACTCACTTTATAATAAAGGTATAGCCTACTACTTGTGTTCTAGATCCATTAAAGAGCAGAAGTAATGGTGTGCAATCAAACACTGGTTATGGGTGATGGTCTTAAATTACTGCTCTTTGCTATGAACTTCACATTGCCATAACAGTTTACTGTATTTCAGCATGAAATATTATGACAAATACAGAAATAAAAAAAAAATATTAATCAATAGTACAGAGTTCATAAAGAGAGTTCTTTGTGGTTGAAAGCCAGTTGTCACCTGGAGGAGGCCATGAAGATGATCAGAGGGCTGGAGCAGCCTTCTAGAACTTAAATGGGGCTACAGGAAAGGTGGGGAGGGGCTCATTATCGGGAGAAGCAGGGATAGGATGAGTGGAATGGTTTTAAGCTGAAAGAGGGGAGATTTAGATGAGATCTTAGTTAGAAATATTTTCCTGTGAGGGAGGCCCTGGCACAGGTTGCCTGGAGAAGTGGTGGCTGCCCCATCCCTGGAGGTGTTCAAGGCCAGGTTGGGTGAGGCTTTGAGCACCCTGATCCACTGGGAGGTGTCTCTGCCCATGGCAGAGGGGTTGGAACTGGATGGGCTTTAAGGTCTCTTCCAACCCAAAACATTCCATGATTCTCAGAACTGGTAAACAGCAGCGAGCAGTTCTGGCAGTGCCTGGCAGCTCCCGTCTCGCTTGCAGGGCTGGTGCGCTGGGCTTTCCTCTGCCAGGCACCACCACTCAGCCTCACCACAGCTCTGTCATCTGTGCTGCTAAAGAGCAAGGACTAGAGCTTGTAAGTCTTGGAAGAAATAAGAGAGAAACATAGGGAAGAAAAAAAGAGACTGGATTGATAAGGAAGGTAGCGCACAGAGATGAAGCAATCTGGCCTTGAACACCTCCAGGGATGGGGAATGTAAAGCAACCTTTGTTCTTCTGAGGAATCTCTGTTAAAATAAACAAATACATCCCTTTAATAGAAATCAGTTAATTCAGTCCAGTGAATGTTTTGCATACAAGAAGACATTGCATCTGATTTTTAAAACAATCCTATTAATTCTTTGAGGGACAACCATTATTCAAAGAATTTTCGATCTCTTTTTTTAACTGTATAATGAAAGCCTGCCACCTAGCCGAAAAGCAAAACTTAAAATACTTGACAATTATAATAAAGACATCCTTATTTTAAGACCTAATTAAAAGCTGTAAGTCTAAGGTAGTTGTTTATAATTTCTAATCTAATTACATAACAATTTAGAGGCAAATGAGTAGGTAAAATGCTAAGTCACTAGGGAACAAGAACTGTACATGATCAGTAACAATTGCCTGGAAGTGCAAATTTTAAATCATGCATAACAGTTTTTAATTTAAGCATCCGTTTTAATTTCCGATGTCAAAGTTGCTAATGAGCTGCCCCACAACCTGTGAAGCACTATTAGAGCCAAGAACTTTCCTGCTGTAATTGTTCTGTGGATTGATCGTGAGTAGTAAAACCATCTTCCCCACAAGGGGAGGCGTGGGTACTGCATCCAGTACCACGCAGCAGTAAAATGCATCTGAGATTCCATGCTTAGAATTGTTCTTATTCTTGTTACCACCATTGGGCTGTGATCTTGCATTGATCAAACACAGCACACAGCCCATACCAGCACCTCTGGCTTTTGGAACAAACACAATAGGTGGTGGTTGCTTGTGCTCCTCATGAGCTGCTCAGCTGATGTCTGCAATGTGTCCTTACAGAGGCAGTGACTGCAGGGAGCTGAACTAAAACAAGAGACAGACCAGGCCTGCCAGGGCCCCTAAAAGCTCAGGAGTCCTCAAATAACCAGTCACTCAGGCTACCCATATCAATACTCAACCCTGACATTAATAATTTCTAAGAGTTCTCACTTCCTTTTAACTCCAATGCATTAATTTCCACTTTTTTTTTGTGATTAATGGAAAAAGTTTTTAAAAGTGGCTCCTGTTGACCGCATTCAGCTCCAGACTTCCGTGGTTGCTTTCCAGCATCAACACCGTAGACTGTTTTGATTGCAGAGATGCAGACAGTTGACACTCTCCTCCTTCCTTGCCATTGCTGATAAGCACAACAACCCAGTGGAAAACAGCAGAAGGTAAGAGATCTTGCTATCAGCATCAGCAGCCTGCTGTGTTTCCAAAACACGGAAACTAGGACAGCCAGATTCTTCTGGGGTAGTGGCTGAGTCTTAAAAGCTGAGCTGCAGCAATGTCTAACACCTCTGCACTACCTTTGTATCCACTCCAGCGCATGCCAAGCAGTGATGGTGTCAGCGAGAGGCCTTTTTCATTCTTATTCTTGTGCAGCAGAGCCAGGGCGGCAGCAGCAGCTGAAGTTTTAAGGGTTGAAGTCTCAGCAGAATATCCCACTTATATCTTTACCCCAAATCATCACGCCTACATATTTCATCTTCTCCTCGCTGGTACCTTATCATGTTTCTTAGAAACCACCAAGACATCTTACTTTAAGATAACATCTGGTGTAAGTTTAAGTTGTCTGGGGAACTAACTCTACACTTTCGGATCTGATCTGGGTAGATAATGCACTTGAGACGCAAAAATGAGCTGGCTGAACTTCACAGAATTGTCAGGGTTGGAAGGGGCCTCTGGAGCTCATCCCATTCATCACCTACAGCAAGATACCCAGGAATGCGTCCGGGTGGGTTTGAATATCTCCAGAGAGGAAGACTCCACAGTGTCCCTGAGCAGCCTGTTCCAGTGCTCCCTCACCTTCACAGGAAAGTTTTTCCTCATGCTGAGGTGGAACTGCCCATGCTCCAGTTTGTGCCCACTGCCCCTTGTCCTGTTGCTGGGCACCATTCACAAGTCTCGCCCCATCCTCTTGACACCCTCCCCTTAGATATTTATCAGCATTGATAAAGTCCCCAACTTCTCACTGCAAATACTATTACTTGACTCCAATGTGTCATCTGTCTTGTACAGTATTTTTGTAAAAATTTCTTGCAAAGAAACAGCTTAAAACAATTTCTAAAATGCAGAAATTCCATTTATTATATTGAGAACATCAGTTGCAAGAAGACTTGCAATGCTTTCTCTTCATTCTAAGTATAATACAGTACACTGTTCTCCACAATAAGTTACATAAAGGCAATTTTTATGTACATATAAAAAGGATCAGTGCCCAGAACTATTTGCACAGCATATCTGCTATCCAGAAATCAACCATTTAAATCTTTAGTTGCCTTCAGAATTCCTGAAGTAAACTGAATTCATAAACAGATCTTAATTACCTGGTTTAAGAAGAGTTTTCAACTAATTTCTAACTTCACTGGAGACCAGATAAATGGTTTAACTGCTGAATGGCATTCTCAGTATTCATTCTATAAAGAAATGTATTAAAAATGAGGCATGCCATATGGTAGCATATAAGACAACATGGAGAAAAATGACCTGCCTGCTTTTAAACTGTTATGCATCCCAAAATACACAAAAGGGGAGTAGTGAAGTAGTAGTGCCATTGTATAAGGCACTAATGAGATCACAGCATAATTTTGCTTATGCATGCTCAAACAAAAAAAAACCCACAGAAACAAAAATAACCCAAAACAACCAAACCCTAAACTGCTCTTAAACTGAAAAAGTTAGGATGACCAGTGGGATGGAAAGCAACTGTATGAAGAAAGGCTGTAATAGCACTTGCTTTTTCAGTCACTGAAACAGCTAAGACTACATGACTGCCTTCTGAAAACACATCAGGAAAATGTCAGGAAGAGAAAAAGAAAGCAAAAAGACAATTTTGGCATAATAGCAAATGAGTCTCTGATAAATTCATACAGGAATGAGAAGATGGTCCCTCAACTTAAAGGATGAGATGTACAGGCAGGGCCTTTGAATAAGAAGGATCTTTAAACAAATGAGTTTAAGAGTACAGCTCAGTTTATAGAAGGGATTCTGTGATGTGGCACCTACTGTGGGAAAAGACCAGACCCAGAGACACCCAACTGGAACATTCCCAACTTGTCTGATCCATCACAGAGATAAGAAGGTGGTGCCTCTTTTGCAGTGTAAAATTACATTATATGCTCTAAAATTCCACTTAAAAAGGATTTTCATTCCACCTCCTTCACACAAATTACTCTGTATTCAACCATGTGAATGTCTGTTAATACAGCAAAAGCAGCACAAAAGCCCTTGCTGTGAAATCAGCAACCAGGACAGCTGGCGGACCCGTCAGCACGCCCCATATACCTTTCACAGTGAGATTCTTTTTCACACCTTTCTCTTGTTTCTACAATGGAGTGTAAGTATGGTCTCCTTCTAAAGTCACAGTGCAGTGAGCCATACAGACTGAAAATACTCAAGGTAACACAAAACATTATTTAATTCTTAAAATAATGCAAACATAAGAATTGAAATGTACTGAACAGCGTTGAGTTGATTTTTCCAGTTGATACCGAAGACACTTTCCTGAAGTAGATACACTTTCCAATTTATTTGAGGTGCTTGAACTTGCAAGATATGTAGGCAACAGCACATCAGTCCAAGAATTACTTGGAAAACAAATACAAGTACCAAACCCCCTAAACTCTTCTTCACTGAAAAAAGAGAGGCACTGCATTGTTAAGATGAATTAAGGCTGTAAAATGATGCTGGTTCATTGTGAATTTGAAGTCATCAAATGTCACAGGGGTGACATTTAACCCACTGCTTCACTGTTAGTCCTGTAAGCCTGCTTACGGAGGTGAGTCTCGATCTCCTCCCTGAAGACCAGCATCCCAAGGTGTGAGTGAGAGGCCTCGTTCATGGCTTTGGACTGGATACACATGCGATACTGCTCTGGAGTGAGTTCATCTGCACAATGTTTCTCATGCCAGAGGTGAAAGAGACCAGGGACTGGTGTCCTGATCACAATAAGGTCACTGTGCAAGTATTTTCTGTAAAGGTGGACATCCTCACCGCCCCAGCCTTTCACTTCCAAGTCAAAACCCCCTATAAAAACAATATCAGAAAACGTTATTTTGGCACACAGGCAAGATGTAAGGCAAAAAGAGCAACACTCCCAGCGTAAAGTATTACCAAATCCGATACGACATAACAGAAATTCTGGAACCATAAACTTTAAATGTTCCAGGCCAAAGCATGCCAAATTGTGGAGATGAGCTTCAAGCATACCACATCTTTTGTGGTGGAAACTGCACAGGACACGGACCATGCACTGATGGCTTCAGAAGGTGTCTTACAACAGTGTCTTCCAATCGTGTTATGCATGACATCCCATGTGACAGCTGTAGAAAACTGAGGCAAAACCTCACTGGCTATGCTTTTGGGTTATTTTTAGCAATCATAACGGATTTTAGCAGCTGGAAAATAAAGCAGTCATGCTCCATATGAAAAGCCCTCTCTAAAAATGCCAGCAATTACTCTATAGGTCACAACTCAAAAAGCTGGATTAAGAAAAAAACTATTCCACCTTTTTAAGTATTCTTGTTTTTCCAGGACCATGGTAAAAATCAATCCAACCTCATGCACAAATTCAAAACTCTAGAATTATGAAGGCTGCTTTTAGAATACAAAGTCTGACACAAAAAACCCCGAAGACTGTGCCTGTAACTCTTCTTATTTAACAAATCAAGAAAATCAACTAGGATCACCTTCACAACCGTTCCCTTCTGAGCTGACACAGCTGCACACGATGCCGCCAGCATTCAAAGCAACTCCACAGACCATTCTCTGAAAGGCTGTTGCGGATCTCTATTGGTTTTGCTTTCACATCTTCTACCAACAAAAAATGGGCTCCTTTGAGCAACGACTGGATCTTTGGGATCTTTTCACCGTCAGCCTCAGTCAATAACTGAAAAACTTCTGTTGCGGATTTCTCCAGCTTCACAAGAAACTTGATGTTCACTCGCTGTTCACTCTCACAAACTGACATTTGCCAACTGAGGGCAAGAAAATACTACTATTTGAGGCATCTACTTGTACTGAGTGAAGTGATCGAGCCGAGACTTGTCTCACTGTGACAGCTAGAACATCTTCTATAACCACCTCTTTGACTCTCCTCTCCTCTCTTACTCTTGGTGCCAAAGCTATAGTGTTAGTTGGAGTCTTTTTGTGTCAGAACTTGTACTCCATACACAAGGCAATGACTGCTACAACAAATCAGCCTGCATTCAAGCCATTATACAGCACATCAGGCTATATCATTATATACCTACCTGTATATACCTACACAAGCTCTATCTTCAAGAAAGCCTTCCAAATTTAAGCACACCGTTCTCAGTTGTAAAAGCATGCCACGAGGGGGTGCCAAAGCCTATTTCTAAAGCCTCAAATTCAAGTTTATGTAAAAGAATGAATGCTTCTTTTCTATGTTAGTGGTTTAACTTGAGGGATATGTTTCCCAAACTTGGCTAATTTGCTCCAGAAATTTTCAAAGTACAAAAAAAGGGAAGATTTTTAGAAGTTATAGACTGAAATGTTGTTACTAAAAAATTGACGTTTAAGAAACACTGATCAGATGGGACATCAAAAAAAACCTGGCAAAACTAGTTTATTTCATCAGTCAAACTTGCTAAGCAAGTCTGACTGCTGGCCTTGGGCAAATAATAAAAGAAATAAACGCGTTGTTAGAGAAGAGAATCAATTCTTAAACACAAATTTGTTTTTACAATTTCATCTTACCGACAGTCAGAAAGTCTGTCCGATACTGACAAGTCATCCCAAAGCCAAAATCCCGCCAGAAGCCAGAATCCTTTTTGTGCACCTGCAATTTTAAAACAACAGTGTTTGAACTTGCAAGATACTTCGAAGGAGACACATTACTCATTGCTCTTGGTTCTGAGGAAAGCTAAGCTCTTCCGATCATTTGCTCAGTGCAGGATATAGCACTTAACACCTCCAGTACTCCTGTGTCATGACAAACTGCACAGACCTGGACCTCCTAACTACCTGCTGTTCACTTCACCCTTTCCCATCGTTTTCCAAATACCTACTCCCATTGCAGTTCTACCTTTCTGCCCACACCACCTCTACAGTTTCCATACATCCTCTCAGACCAAGCAGAGAACTTTGGTCGCCTACTGTTAAATCACCTGTTCCCATTACTGCAATTCCTAATTGGTTTCTAATGTCAAAATTTCCTTTTCTTGTTCTGATACAGTAACAAAAGGAAGTTTTATAATTGAACTCAGAACACAAAGTCAGTGGATTCAAATAAGCAAACAGCAAAGCGGTCAGGCAGGAGCTTACTCCTCTCTAAGCTGTAACCACCTGAGGCTGTATGCATAATCCTCACTCCTACTTCCAGCAGGATCCTTGTGAACAACATAGGGGTGAGGGTTATTATGTTTTTCTTTTCTTTTAGTAAGGCTGTGATGCATTCTCCTTTCTTTCCTCCAAACCTGTCTGCCTCAAAAGTCCCAGTTGTGAAATCCCAATTTCATTTGTGTAGTCTCTTGATAGAGTCAGGTTGGACATTGACCATAGCCCTTCCACCTTCAGGCAAAGACCCAGACATACACTACACAAATTATCCTTAAACCTATTCTTTTGAATGCTTGCAGGGTTTATTTATTTATTATTTTGACTACAAGCTTCTCTAGAAGCAGTGTTTCCCATTCCAAAAGCAAAATGAAATCAGCAGTATAACAGCCAATGGTTCTGGCAAATGTTGGATGGCAAAGGTAAAGAACAGTCTGCACAGAGTACAGCTGTCAACAGCATGAAAAAAGAAACTTACTAAACATCTTTGCCCACCTTGAGTTACATGGCACGCTCCCTGCCACCACCATTTGGCAGTCAGCAAAGGGAAACTGATACCAAGCAAAGCTGATCAAGCACCTTTCATAGTTTTTTTTTCTTTTACCACTTCTTTGTTGGCTTCAACATAAGATCAAAGTTGCTGCCATTTTATGCCACTATCCTCCTAAAATAAACCCTTTCCAAGCTGGAATTAAGCAACAGATCTGACCTACCAGCTTCCTTTGATTAATAGCAAAGAAAGTGTTTTGTACTGTCTGAAAAGCTTTTCTTCCAAGTGCTTTGCCCATAATGAAGAAAAGTGTTTAGATACAAACTGCCAAAGGTTATAAGATAGCCCAAACAGAGTATTGAGTTTCACTTAGTTTTGTTTTAATACAAAGCACAACTAATTCTATCCAGAATAAATCCCACTGCTTACCAGTTGTTGCTCCACAGGGGGTGGTATATCTTGGTTGGCATAGACAATAGCGGGATTATAAAGGCTGAATACAACAGGATAAAAAACCTTTTTGCCTGGAAGTCAAAAGGTAATTGTTACTCCCTGTGGGCTCTTTCTGAAGGCAGGAAGAAACTAGAAGTAGTCTATTTCTGTAAAATATTACGTATTAGCCATCTGGTGAAAACAAATAAATATAAGGTCTAACTGCTAGGATTTACCATTTTGGTAGCCTGTAACATCTACAGGGGCAGAGGCACAGGATTTAAAAAAATTACATGTATAACTATAGAGTACATATATAAGCGTATATTTACATATAGTTATACATACTTATATACTGCGAAAATTTTATATATACGCTATATATGACAATATCACATTAGATGGCAGTGAAAAATCCCTGCAATTATGGCATGCAGTAAGGCTGAAAAATAACACCTCTTATAGCTTGAGTTTTATGAGCTTGCCTCTTTCCACAGGCATTTAAAAGTATGTACATGGAGAGTGTCCTGCACGGGCATTAAGCATGAGTATCCCCATTATGCTGTGTCACTAGCTCTATGCCTATTACACAATGCAGATAGATATCTTTCAAGGATCTCCTGCACTGCCATTAGTGCAAAGGTATCAATGACACCCCACAAGAATACTCAGTACCCCAATTTGTGCATGAATTCTGAACGTGTGAGAAGCATCTTCAGATCTCACTTGAAGGAAAGGTAACAAACTGTCAGTATGAACCGTCAGGCCATCTCTCAAACTCCGTTCCTTGTGAAAATTCACAAGATGCTCTTCTCCAGAGATTTTCCAATTATTTATACAACTCATTTCATGAAGTGCAGAGACAGACAGAAATGAAAGAAAAAGCAAGAAACAGAAACCAATATCTGGCTTATAGCAGATTTTCTTGCCTGTTTATTATGTGAAGAAAAAGTATCCCTTCATTCCAAATAGACATTTGGAGAAAATAGTTTCTGGCTGTAACAGATCTGGAATAAGAGTAAGCATTGAAAAAGAAAACCAACCCAAACAAATGTTTGACAGGAGGTGGTCGTAACTAGTATGCTTGTTAACTCAAGAGAGCTTTATCCTTCTTGGCAGGAGCTTGCAGAACAAGCAATCTTCATGCAAACTTGAAGAAAACGGTCAGAATATTTCAGAGCTTGGGATGTAAATGTGGAGTTCAGTCTCTGTGAGGAGCATATTGCGTAATCCTACTGAAAACCATTTGTATGTGATGTATCTTGGCCATACAAGCTTAGAAGACATAAAACAAACTTCTTAAAGATTTCAGCATAACAAAAATCATCTTCTACCATAAGTGCTCCACCGAGTTTCATTTTACAAATTCACATGCAGTCTAATCGTTAAAGCAATTAAACTGTCTACTTTTCCTTTAGATAGCCAAATCTTAAGAAAATGTGAAAGTTGTACTTATTGTACAAAAAAAGATGACGTGTTCTTCAAAATAGCTACACTAAGGCAAAAGTTATTTCTCAATCTAAATACTATGGTCTTTTCTGCACAAGATTATTTCTCATTTTCCTAGGTGCACAGTAATGAGTAATTTCCACCATTCAAGTTAATTTTCTATATAGAATCACTGAATGGTTTGAGTTGGAAGGGACCTTAAAGCGCATCCAGTTCCAACCCCCCTGTCATGGGCAGGGACACCTTCCACAAGACCAGGCTGCTCAAGGCCTCATCCAACCTGACCTTGAACACCTCCACAGAGGAGGCATCCATGACTTCCCGGAGCAACTTGTTCCAGTGTCTCAACACAGGTCAGTTTAAGTCAAACAAGATGTCAAGACTCCATTAGAGCAACCGTAATGGAACATACCAGGCTCAGCATTTAAGCGACAACTGTTGAGGAACTCGGCTGTGAAATAAATATCAACATCACAGAAGAACATCAGGATCTCGCCCTTTTCCCAGGCTCTGGCACCCATGTCAAGTCCCCGGCCTCGGTTAAATTCCTCATTCAAAGAGACCAACGTGTAATTGTGGAAATCAGTTTCTCTAGAAGAAAAACAGAGCAAAACTCAAAATTAATTTGTGTGTGGGTGGAAGGTACCATTTATACTTTCCCATCATTTTACAGTAATTTCGTCGTGGAAATTAAAAAAAAAAAATCAATTATATCACCAGGATGAGAAGAAAACATCTGTTCCACCTAGCTATCTATTTTAAGTGTCAGACAGTCACAGAATGGTTTGGGTTGGAAGGGACATTAAAGCTCATTCAGTTCCAATTCCCCTGTCACAGGCGGGGACACCCCCCACTGGATCAGGGTGCTCAAAGCCCCATCCAAACTGGCCCTGAACACTTCCAGGGATGGGGCAGCCATGACCTCTCTGAGCAACCTGTGCCAGTGCCTCACTACCCTCACAGGAAAATTCTTCCCAAGATCTCATCTAAATTTACCCTCTAACTTCAGTTTGCATTTAATGACTCAGATAGATTAAAAGGCCCTCTGGCAACTGACATGAGCTAAATCATTCTCTGAAATTACAATGCCATCTAAAATTCGTCCTGATAAACTAAGTTCTGACTAATACAGCAATATCTGTCTTCACTATGTCAAAAAGAAGGGGAAGTGAAAAACCAGAACCCTGGCACCAGTCAACTCATGAGGCAAAAGAATATCTGTCTGGTGATGCCACCACAACCCAGTCAAAAAATCAAAGAACGATTAAGGTTGGAAAAGACCTCCAAGACCATCCAGTCCAACCATTAGCCCAACACCACCGTGCCCAAACCATGTCCTGAAGTGGCACACGTACACACTTTCTGAACCCCTCCAGGGATGGAGACTTCACCACTGCCCTGGGCAGCCTGTTCCAGTGCTTCACCAGTGTTTCAGTAAAGAATTTTATTTTAATATCCAATCCAAACCTTCCCTGGCACAACCTGAGGCCATTTCCTCTCATCCTATCACTTGTTACTTGGGAGAAAAATTTGCTCAGTCAGTTTGCTTCTCCTTGCTATTTCATACCAGTAGCACACATACACACACTCATCGCAGGAGAGTGAAGGAGCCACAAAGGGAGACTGGAAATATACACTCAGGGAATATCTTCAAGCAAAGTTGTCTACTCCACAGGGCAATGCTTGCAGAGAACAGTGTGAAGACACTCAACAGCAGCACCACTAAGATAAACAAGATCAATGCCCAGTGAGTTTGCAGCACTGACTGAAATCAATGCTGTGAGGAGAGGAAGACACCTCACAGGAAAGCACAGCAGGTAGCAGAGATACCTCAAAGAGTGGTGGCTGGCACTCGGCAAGCAAGGGCAGAAGCACTCCTCCCTTCCTAGATGATGTCTATGCACACCAGGCCAACTTGCTGTTGCATTTTAAGCCAGTGACACAATAGCCTGTGCCTGATACACTTCATTGAGCAGAGCCTCAGCCTGTATTGTGAAATGGAAACAATACTCAGGAGCCCAGCTCATTCCTGGCTAAAAAGAGCAACAGACTCCCAGCTCAGGGAGAACCGGAAGAGCTCTGGCAGAAGAGGAGTCCCTCAACAACAGGCAGGATGCTATTACCTGTCCCGTCCTTCTGGAGCAAAAAAAAAGGCAACATTTGAGAATTTTACATCTATACTACTCCTGTAAGTGTTTAAAGTCATTTTATAGCAGAGGCTAAGTATGGGCCCAGTTACCTAGAGGAGAGAGGGCAAAGCTTAACTTCTCGGACCCAGCAGCCCACCAACCTACTCTGACTACATTTCTCCTTATCATTAAATAAAATCACTCCCCAGTGAAAGAACTCACGTACATCCCAGTTCCAAACAACCATATTTCTGATCAATCTGTTAGCATGACAATATTCACTGCAAACTCCCTCTGTTGTTTTTTGAACCGTCAGATAGAAACCTTAAAGCCACCGCTGTTAGTCTTTTTTGGCCTATAGCTTGATTTTCAGTAGTCTTGCAACTGAAAGCTGTAAAATGCAAGACACTTGCAACTGAAGCTGTAAAATGCAGCCAAAAAGCAGTGTAAATAAAGTTCTATCTTCCTATTAATCTGAAATGGACTAGAGTACTATCCTTTTTGTTATTTCTTCCTTTTAAAAACCATTTTAAATGCCAATCCATATTGTTTGTGTTGATGGACATTGGAAGGACACACTTACCTAGCTACGGATTCTAGGATGCCTTTTACTTCTGACAGCCCCTCTTGTCCAAAATACACCACGGTGAGGTGAACTCGCTTATCCTGATGAATACACACATCCCTACAAACACAAAGATAAGATGATATTAATAATTACCTGCAACACAACAGAAGCTCCAAGTTAAACTACTTCATTTAAAAGTATTTGCAGATCTAAATATTCTGGTCAGCCTTCAACTAGCTTCTAAAGAAACAAAGAATAACCATTTTCCCCATCTTTCCCATTTGAATAGGAAGGTTTCAATGCTGTGTGTCTCATTACAACACCTTATTTTATAAACAGGAGCTCAAAAGCTGATGTAAAACATAAATGATGTTCAAGATCACCTATGTCCGGGTTCACAGCGACATTCGGTCAAAAAGCGATTTTCATGCAGTTTGAGAATCTCTTAAATCCTTTTAGAAGGAATGTTTTCTCCATACAATAGGTTCAATTACAAACATCCCAAGACAGTTGCACACAGTGTTGGAATCATTATTTCTGTTGCAAATCCACCAGAACAGAAATTTATTTCAAAAAGGAAACAAAGTATTGAAAAAGTCCAGCAACACAGCTCACTATATAATGTCATGCACCTACCTAAAGTTCTGCATAAATTGTGCAAAGGCCTCAGTTCTTCCAGCAAGAGGGACAATAACGTTAATGACTGATCTAGAAATATCGACGGTTTCACTCTTCACTTTCATGAGGGGTCCGAAAGGTCGGAACAAGGTGACATGCCTGTATTCCATGCCATCCGTCTTCTTATAAAACAGCTCATACTGCGTCCCTTTATCTCTTTCTGTACGATAGTAACCTGAAGAACAAGTCACACAAGTAATTTGTAAACTCAAAGTTCCCAGCAGTTTTATTTCAGAAACACTGTTTTTCCTGAGAACAAAAACCCACAAGCTACCACCACCAATCACACACTCCTGCCCTCTTAGACCAGATCTGAAAAGTAATCTCAAACTCCAGCTTTCCTTGCTTCTTAGATAGCTTTTATAGTCCTACATCAACTTCTCAGACAGAATTAGAGTTGGGCATTCCCCAAAAAAAGGAATTCAACTATTCGCTATGAAAAAGTATGGCTGAAATCTAATACTGTCTGTTCTTAAGCCCTGCAGTAAGGATCTGCCCCCTGAGCTAGTCCACAGTAAAAGCTGAGATCATCTGGCAAATAATCAACAGAACACATGCTGTGGGCAGAACAAATGACACAGTAACTCGCTTGACAAAGCCTGTAAAGTCTGAAATGTAATATCTAAAAACCAAAATCCATGCGATAAATACTGGAATGCTTATAAACTGTTTTGACTGCAGGCCACTAGCTACAGGACTTTGTAGCCCATAAATAAGGATAGTGGTGTTTTACTGCAGATATAGCCCTCTAAGGGCCAAAGCAGTAGTTTTCTACATAGCTGTAATACTGAGAAAACAATACCCATTCTCTCTAAACAGGATTACCTACTTTGAGACATTTTACTCCCAGTTGGTAGGAGAATCTATCCCACTCCAAACAAATATTCAGGTTAGCCGACTGCGTTAATCTAAGGACCATCAAGGAAGCAAGTCAAGTCAACAGCCTCTCTAATTATACATCCCAACGGAAAAGACCAAGACTGATCTGTGGCTTTGACTGAGCTGAGCTCTGTGTCATTAATCCTGTGTCTACACTAACCTGAGAGCATAAAATGATGACAGGAACGATCCTCAAACAGAACTGCCCTGTGTTGCCATCTCAGCTCTCCTTTCCCCAACAAGAAAAAGGTATATTATAGTTTATTATAGCATATATTATAAGAAACCCAAGCTACCCTACAAACCAAGCCGCAGGCAGCCAAGCTGGCCATGCAGACCACCGACAAAGTTCTGAACAGCTGCACATCCCAAAGTGCAATGAACACTCCTGACCTCACACCATGCAGCCCGTCTACCTCCCTTCACTGGGATGGCCTGAACTACCTCTTCTCCTGCAAACGAGCTTCCAGCGCAGTTACTGTAGCTCCACTTCACAAATCCTCTCCCACCCAGAAAAAATCTGGCAAAGAATGATACTGATGAAATGTTCTGATGACAGAGGGCTGCCTTGTGCTCAGTACCGACTGACGCTGTCCTTTTCATTACTCTTTTTTTTTATTCCAACCTAAATTAGGAAGGCTCAAGGGGGCAGCTTGATTTTGTTTATCTCAGGAACTGGAAAGAAGCGATCATACAGGTGTGTACACCACCTTGCCCCAACTTCTTTCCTCTACACCCCAGGCTCCCTTTCCAAAGAATCCTCTCTCTAAATCTGACTGCATTTTCCTCTGCTGCACCTTCCCTACCCAAACCAAATCCTTTTTCGTTCACTGTTGTCCCCTCCTTCTGCCTCTGTCCTCACAGCCTCTCATTTACAGCAAGCTCCCCATTTGCCCCCAATATTCAGCTCATCCTCGTGGACAAGTGTGTGCATTGGTAGACCCGACAGTAATCACGGATGACCACCACACAGGGTCCATGGGAGACGACAGAGTCTTGCAGGACACGCTGATGCCATCCCACTGGAAGTTAATGGGGACTGAATCCAGCCTTTCATCTTTTGAACAAAGTTTTGCAATGCACGCCTTCGATACATAGAAATCCACATCAATTCCTTTGCGACCACAGAGCTCCATAAAATATACACCATATTTTAATTCTCCGGAAAGGATGACAGTTTCAAACCAGTATTTATTACAAGTACTGTAAAGGCTGTTTCAGTCAAACAATGAAAAGTCCACAGCGTTAACTGTTAAAGCAGAAAAAGATCTTAAATCCCTCTCAGTTCTTCTCTAGTCCAACTCTTTGTGTTCCTTAGTCCACAGCACAGCAGCTTGAAAACAGCTTCTTGGTTACGGGAGCAGCTGAGGCACCACAGTGTTCGCATGCTATACTCTCATGTGATATGCAGCAAATACTTTGTACCAGTACTGCCACAAAAATTAACATTCACTATTGTATATATATTCCTTTCTCTAGCGTCCCATACCTGCTTACAGATGAAAATATAATTTGCAACATAAGTGAAGCTTTTAAAAAGCACGTCACGGTTGCCAATAGCTTATCTTTAATCCGAGAACAAGCTTAGAATTCAGTGTACAACACAAGGCTGTAGTACAGAATGAAAATTTCTACATTAACAAGACTTCAAAAAAATGCTGCTATAACTTCATAAAGACCTCAATATACAAGTCCTAATTTGAGTAGTGCCCTGCCAATATCCAATTGCTGGAATATAAAATTCCAACCTTTTGACTCTCAACCTACCAGTGCCACACTTATAAATAATATGTCCCTTGAGTTATTCTTGCTATGAGGTAACCTCCATAGGTAATCTACAAATTTGAATACTTTTATGGGATTAAAGTTTCTACACACAGAAGCCAGAATTGAGCACAGCCAGAAAAAGAACCCACATCTGTTTTACTACTTAGGGTTCTGGGGTTTTTTTCAGGTTTTTAACACTGGGGACTGACTCATGTAACAAAACCTGTGCTCTCACCTTCCAGCTAGTGTACACTGGCTGCCATCCAAAACAGAGCTCTATAAGCAAAGTGGTAAAGCACAGCAGAAATAATTTAACAGCTGTTATTTCTGGTCCATGAAGCTTCGCTCCCTTTGCAGAAATTCTGTTTCTCAGCAAACAAATTAAACTTAGAAATACTGGGGATCAATTATAGACAAAGCCAAAATGCTGTTCTTCTATTGCCTCAAATACTATTACTTGTTTTACAACTACCAAAAAGCTACCAAAAAAGTGTTCAGTCTATGGAAGTTAAGACAAATGTCCTATTTTTTTTGTTTGTATTAAAATTCTCTGTTGACGTTCTCAGGGCACTGGCCAGTTTCTGGTCTTAGGCAGGAGATACTAAAACGGGTGTTTGGGTAACAAACAGTTCACACTGTTCTATGGATGGCAAGGACTCTGGAAGAGTTTTAACCTAAAGCTTGCAGCATTGGGATAAACACTTTTTACACACCAAGGATCAGGGGCATAGTCTTTCCTTGAAAGTCAGACCTAAAGATAGTTTATGGCCTTTGCCCAGTTCCAACTGGAAATACTGAAGCAAAGAAATGAACCCAAACAACAACACTCAAATTCTGTCAGATATTCAATAAAAAGCACTTCATTAGATATTAGCTGATTGATAATTTACATCTGAAAATATGCTAATGCATCTGTTCTTCAAAGGTTAACTTTAAATGTCTATCCAATGAAAGAGCTTTTAATCTCTTGATAACATAAACCCGTTACAATGATACATGTAACCCAAATAAACCTGTTACACTGATAGCCAAAGTACAGATGCCCATGAGTGCTCCTCAATGAGTTCTGCACCACTATTCAAGATCTAATGTCACAGGCTTCTGAAGAAAGGGGACAGAAAAAGTTAATACAATTATGCTCTTCCCATCTTACTTATCCTCTGTTTCTCAAAATTATTAAATGCTGGTCTCAAAGAAATCTATTTTTAATCCAGGACTATCTTAGAATGCCCCTCAGCAACTAGGTTCATTGTTTGCAGTCCTAGACTCCTTAATTTTTGGAAAATATTCAATATTGCAACTTTCATCATCTCTAGGGATGCTCTTCATCCAAAGGGGAAAAGCACACTCCTATTTCTCATGTGCTTACATCTAATGGAAATATTAAGAAAAAAAACCCTCAAAGTGTTTCTCAAACAGCAATTGCAGAACAAGACTTTTCTTTAAGGTCAGATTTTTGTTCTGTTAATGTTAGAATTCTGGAAGTTTCATTCAGGGTTGCAGCAAGGCAAACAAGTTAACAATGCAGCAATACAGAGCTGAGAAATTCGCTGGTTTTCTCTTCATCAGCAGAGCAAGTCAATTAAGCCTTAGGAAGAATAATTTGGAGCTTTCAGAAAGTTTTCTCTGCAATTGCAATGCATATTTGCAAGTCTTTTTTCACTTGGTGCTATTCCTCAAAGTCTGAAAATAGTCATGATGTGGCTGAGGCAGCTCCGCCTCGTCACAGCTCCAGAACAGATTTGCATCACTACTTTGTCTTGCAACACTAAAAAAAGATAACATCAACTTGGATAACACTTGAACAGGTTGCACCCTATTGCGGAGAGAGCTTCCCTCACCACTAGCAGAAGTCAGACTATCTTCATGTAGAGACCACAGAGGCTGAGTATGCAGCAAAGGAGCTGCACAAACAGTTAAATTGAGGGCACAGGGCAGGACTGTACAGTGCTAGAGTAATAAAAATCAGTCGATTCAGACTGCAATGTAGTATTGGGTAATTAAATGTACTTTTTCAGAGTACAGGAAATTTCTAATTATCAAATAGACAAATTTAAATAGGCAGAAGGTCAATCAATTTTAAATTCCTGTCATTAGTCTTCGTTGTCACAGGTGACTCCAACACAGGTAAATCCTAAAATACAGTAAGAGGAAAAAATTTGTGATGCTTTTACAAATCAAGACAGCGATATTTCACCGACTGGGCATCAGAGGAAACTTACACGCTGGGGAAGAACTTCAGGTATACTCAGTGGAGATACCATTATGTAAAACTGTCTATAAGAAAATAGATTCTAAACTTATTCAAACAGCTACCAAATTCCCTAAGGATTTACTAATACACCTGAAAGTGAATACCGCAAAAGATGACACAGCTTTAGATTCAGTCTGGTATTTCACAAGTCTAGGAAAAAAAAGCTGAAATAATTCCCAGAACCAAACATTTACCTACATGAAATTCTAGCCTGTTGAGGTAAGAAGCAAGACCACTTCTAGAATAAAAATGCCTGCTTCTAGTTTAACTTGTACTTAGAATAATAGAATGGTTTGGGTTGAAAGGGACCATGAAGGTCATCCAGTCCAACTTCCCCACAGTGAGCAGAGACATCTTCAACTCAATCAGGTTGCTCAGAGCCCCATCCAACTTGACCTTGAATGCTTTCAAGGATGGAGCATCCATCACCTCTCTCTGGGCAACCTGTGCCAGTGTTTCACCACTCTCAGCATAAAAAATTATTACTATTTCTCAACTCTCCACTTTTTGTTTGAAACCATTACCCGTTGCCTTATTGCTACAGGCTTTGCTAAACAGTTTTTCCCCATCTTTCCTATAAGTCCCCTGTATTTATTGGAAGGCCCAGTTTTGGGAGTAAATTTTGTAGCTAGACATGCCTTAGTTCTGAGAAAAAATACCTGCAAGTCAGAACAAAAGCAAAATCAGCTTAGCTACATGGAGCATAAAATATAATAACTAATGCAATATCATGGTTTTTTTTTCCCAGAACCAAAAAAAATATACACACTACATTTCTCAGCCTCCTGTTTCAAACTGCACAAAACCACTTATTAGAAATAATAAATCACTTATTAGAAAATAATCTCTTAACAATTGAAGAGGATACAGAACTTAAAACTATTTGTTTTAACTCGAGCCAACTTTATCAAACTATTTCTCTAAATAAGCAATACTAATCCAGCAACAATTTAGTTGTGCTGTTGGGGCAGTCACAGGACCAGCTGTGACTTCAGCAGACACACCAAGTCTGCTATGAAACTTGAACCCGTCGCTTTATGATAGCTTAAGGCAGCAGCATTTTTTTAAACAGAAAGGAATCAGCTTTTCAGCTGTAATTCCATCAAATGAGGACACACAAACTGACAACGAAAGTAATGTGCTACAGCCCGGTCACAGGGCAATTGTCCTGCAAGGTACCACTACCAGCTGGTTCCATTTCTAACCTCTAAGTCTGAAACAGAATAAATAGTGTGTTACTATTCAGAAGCAGCCCTTTTTTTTCTGCCTGTGTCTAGATTAGCCAGTAGCATTTGCACATACAAAACCACAGAATACCCACACAACCACAACTTCTGTCTGAAAAAAAGACAGATATATATCTCGATGGCTACTTGCTAACACACCCATACGAGCTACAGAGTAAAAATACTTTTCTTTTTCCATAGTTCCTATAACCCTATGTTTGAAGGGACTGCCTTTACAGCAGAAGGAGATTAATTTGATTTCCAAAACCAATTATTGATGTGTGAGCAGAGGCAGAGGTATGAAGTACAGTTCTAAGGTCCTAAATCTGCTTGACTTCTTGGAAGTCTGCAGTCACTAAAGGGGGCACACTAAGAAAAATAAACAGCTATTTCAGTAAAGGTAAAAAAAAACCCAACCCACTAGAGTATAACTAGTATCTAAAACAACAAAGGCAAGGCAGCTGCACACTTAATATAAACAGAAAACAAAATACTGCAAGAATGACTACATCCAGACAACATAGTATAGTTTTAAATGGAAACTGTACTAAGAGCCTAACACTGCACTGGCTGTGTTATACCAACACAATCAAGCGGATTCCTATTCCCTGCTCCACCTTCTGGAACAAAGATGAGTATTTGCATTAAACTTTAAACACAGCTGCTGTGAAAAGCAGAGCCTTCTTGTGCTACAGACCAATTACAGCATATTGGCTTTTATACTAATATGTGTTCTGTAATTGAACTTAAAAGCACTGAGAGGGGATTGAAGAGAGAACAACAGAACAGCTCAAGGTTGCACAGTTTAGCAGACCCCATAACTGGTATATACACCATGAAGGGTCTTGTTCAGTACACCAAGTTCTTCATCCGACATGACCAGAATACATTACCCTTCCAATGTTCTCTCTCTCCAGTACAAGTGTGTCAACTCTGAGAGGGAAAGGCTTGAACATTAACTAAAAGTGGCGCAGAGATGAGTGAAGAAAAATCATGTAGCCTCATACTGAATTGTTTAATGATGCTGGAACGAGAGAGATGAATCAATTTCTTCCTCCCACTGCCACCAGTTTCACCGGAAGTCTCAGTTATTCAGTACCATAAGTAGTTGTATTACGCTGACTTCAGCTACAATCAGTTATGAATGCCTGAATATTTTAAGCAGATACAGCTTCCCCCGAATCCTTCTTGTGGAATGGCCTTCTTGTTCCCTACTCGAAACACAACATAATGAAGCAGTAATACTCTTATCATCAGAAATAAAGCTTCTTGCTATGTAATTCTTCCTCAAGACCTGTGTAATTCTTGCTCAAGACTACATTTTAGTAGGTAAAACCTATAAAAATACAAACACCCTTAATGCTGTGACCCTCTGTTAACAGGCTGGATAGCATGTAATAAACATACCTTCTATGAAATCATTTTCACTGTACAGCTGCCTCTCTCCTACTCCATCATCTTCATCTTGTCCATCTTCTTCATCAGGATTATTGATAACTTCTAGGCCAGCCTCAATAACTTCCACCAATTCATCTCGTTTATCCTTTCTAACGGGTTTCTCTTCTGGATGCCGAGTGAGCCCCATCTCCAACTGGAATACTTTCATGGATGTAAAGCTTTCAAAAGGAATGACGCCATATTCACTAGGCAGTTTGGCCCCCATGCTCACCTCAGCTTTGTCAATCTGGGAATGAAGAAACTCCAGGAGATCATTGGATGCCTGTTCTTTGGTGCCCTGGTAGTTCATACCATTGACCTTGGGGCTCTTTTTTTCTTGCAGGGACTTCAATTTATCACTCATTTCCTGAAGCTCTTGCTTTAACTGGGCAATCTGACGTTTCAGACTTGTAGCTCGGTTTTGATAATGCTCTTCTTGTTCCTGCAAGAGAGCTTGATAGTATTCTTTACCCATGTTTTCACTTACGACACCAGGCAGAGATGCATTACCATCTGTTTGTGGAGCACACTCAAGCAAATACATGAGCAAAACTAAACTGAACAGTAAAGCAAGGCCCACTAGTAGCCAACGAGTCCTGGCTTGAATTACTAAGCCTCTTCTGGGCATTCTCATATGATTTCTGTTTCCAATCAAAAAAGATGACTTATCTGCTCATGCCTTCCAGGGAACATCACCCCAGAGTTTGAATCTTTGAAAAAGAATGATCGTAATTGTTGCTACAAGTTTTGACAAAGTAGCCAATAAGCACTTTTCAGCCTTGGCCTTAATCGGTTGTCACTGCAGAGACATAAATCTGAAGTTCCTATGTCATCCATAACCATCAGCTGTAAGTTTGGTTGACGCCATACAATTTGTTCAGGATTTCCTACGCCAAACAAAAAATCCTGTAGAGGGATAGGAAGATGGAAGACACCAGCAAGGAGTCATACTTCCATTTCCTAATTTAACTCTAGTTGAAGGGTTTTAGCCTATTTGACATTCAGTGAGATAAGTCTGCAGAAGTAATTTTATACGCTTTGAATCGACAGCAATTTCTATCCTCCCTCTATGTTTAAGTGAGTGTGGTCTACAGTTTAGTAACAGTAATTTTCATTGGCTAGCTGGGCTTTTCCTCTGGTATTTGAGTATTTTATTCCACTTTCCCTCCTTTCCTTAGAATCTGTGGTCTGAGTCAGCAAAAGGAAGACAGAACCTAAAATTAAAAGAAAGGTGAATATTAGAATATTAGCCAGTCATTTGGAAAACACGTGAATAAATCTGTAACACATGGGTGAAAAGGATTCCTGGGGAAGGGCTGGGAAAAGGAGAAAACATTCTTTCTTCCACCGCATTACCTACCCAAGATTCCCTTTGACACAGTGTCTGGAAAATAGCAGTATGGACAGTCTAATGAAATACATTTTTAGCTGTAAAGGTTATAGTGTCATCACATTTCAGATTTTTAAACTCCCTCATCCCTTCTTGTTTTTTTGTTTTGTTTTCCTCTGTGGGAGGGGAAAAAAAAAACCCACCAAACCCCATGCCCTTTCTACGCTGCTGAACTAGAAAAAAGTCCAAGAAGCATTCTGAAGCAGCAGCAGTAGCTTGCATTTCCAATTGCTTTTACTTTAAGTAAATATCTTTTAGGGAATAATTATTCACTTATGAATAAAGTATTGCAGATTTAAATATAAAAGTTCACAGAAATAGCATTTCAGAATAGATCAAATTCAACAGAAATTCAAATTCAGGCCCTGATTCCTGATTGATGAAAGGAAGCCTCAAACTGTCCATTCACAAGCATGTCCACCTTTTGATTTGGTTGGACTAGTATGAAGAGGGCTTGACCATCTGCATGGGTTACCCTCTTACACCGCTGACCAAACCAGCTTGGAGGAAAACACCAGGAAAAACAACTTACACAAAAGAGGGATATCAAAAATCCTACTCGGCAACGATATTCAGCAGAACTGTTTACAAGTCTCTTCAATGACCAATAAAGAGCTAAGAAGCAAGCTCAACGCACGTCAGTCTACTTTTGAAAATTATTAGTAAAATGTTATTGTATAAGCCGTCGTTGTAGAAAATAAGTGAGTGAATCTCAGTAACATTTTTCCAGGGATTTATTAGCTCTACATCCACTTTGAGTGTGTCGTGTAATTATTGGTTGGGGAAAAGTTCTAGGTCTTGAATAACTTCATTTAGTTTCAGTATAGTTTAGGAGAACAGAAAAAAACTGCCTACTCCAATATTCCTTTATATGGTTTGAATAGGTTTTTATCTGACACTTGCCAGTAGCCACAAACCCCATCTTCCTTGCAAGTAAGTCACAGTATCACAATGCATTCCATGTATTCACAAACACCTCATAACTCTTCTCCTTGATTACATCCTTGTGAAATTTCTCCCTCCCCAGTTGGCTTCCCGCATCAGGATATGGCTTTAGCGAGAACCAGGTACCACGCATCAGTCGTACCATGATATTCAGCATCCTCATTTGTGAGAAAACTCAAATAACAAGGCCTGAAAGATTTAGTAATTTATTTATACCACAAACACCAATGTCTGTGATAGCTGAGCCTATGTCTGCTTGTAGGTCACACACACTGGGTTTTGCCAGAGCTGCACGCTTTGGAGTTGTCCAGCTGAAGTCTACAGGACTGCCTGAAGCAGTTGTTAGTTATTTCTAGTGTTAAAGTTCCTGTCTATGACTCTGTTCATGAATAAATTAGATCCATTATATAGAAGTTGTTACAGCAGCAGCTTAAAGGCAATAGTTATGGGAAACTGAAGCTTTTTGAACTCATAAAGCTACCAAACACTCTGGAACAAAATAAGTAACAGTTTTATCAACTGAATTCTAGATGACATCCTTTTAAGTCCAAATAAGTCATGAGTTAGTCACTCCTCACAGCACAAACACAACATTATATAAATACAAGTTCAATGCCTATATGGAGTGATCAACACCAGATGTATCCTCAGACTATTGACCAGGGTCCAGATGTGGTGAATCAAGGGAGACAGAAGGAAAAAGAATCTACAGTGTAAAACCAATTCACAGAAATGATGTAATACCGTCCAAAGCTTTCTTTAGTACACAGTTGCTTATATGATTTTTTTTCCACATTTCTTCCTGAATTCTTGTCCTGTTAGACCGCTCAAGGTGAGGCCACAATTAATAACAAAGAACCATATGTTTCTTATAGCTGGAAAAATGCTAGACTTCAGTAAAGCCAGTCCACAGAGAAGCTGGCCTTTCTTCCATCAGTCAAGGCATACTGAAAAATGATCAAACTACTTGAGAACATTACAAATCCAGTCCCAACTCTTTTTCACTGCACAGTTTTATTAATGCTGTGTTGGACAGTATTTTTGCATTGCTGTAGACACAAACACAGCTACCATATCACCACAGAATCAGCTTTTCAAGTTACAAAGAGCTGGTTTTGGTATTGGGGACAGAGCAGAAAGCAAGGGTTAGTCTTACAGCACTGTAGGACACAAAGAAGAGAGCTTTGTGTTTTTCCTTTACCTTTCTCCTCACTTCTACAGGATAATGAAAGATGATGAAAGCACGTACGGGAAAGCAGAAGCTAATACTATTAGTTAAGACTGTCTTAAGAGATTATTTGTGCTACCACGGTACAGTTTTATAAGGTACAGTGCAGGCAGCTGCAAACCACGGCCAAGCTTGGTTCACCTAAACCTCTAACTTAAAGCCACTGAAGTCGTGCAACCTCCTACCATTAAGGGCTTAAGTGATAAACAGACCCCCTGAAGCTTAGACATCAGCCTAGCAGGCCTTTATTCAATTTCTGCTTTACCAATAAATTGCCCTGTGTTCAGTTTTGATGAGTCACTCCGTTTCTGTAGGTCTCATTCATGCCTTAGAAGCAAGTGACAACAGATTTCCTGATGTGGTGTAAAGATGATACAATGCAGCAGGAGATTCAGATCCCCCCAGACAATAGCACAGGGCAATGAAAGAACAGTTTTGTTCTTAATAACTATATTAACTGTGCCCAAATATACATCATTATGGTAAGCAAGCATTAGCAAAGCCAGTGCGCCTCTACACAGACTTGCCATTTGCACTGCATCACCAACACACGAGCAGAAGTTGAATAACTGCAGATTTCTGAGCCTTCCTGCTGGCCTTTCACCTTTGTACACTGGAGAGTCATTCTTTGGAGCTCTGCCTTTAGGGGTGCTTCAGGAAGAGAAACAGTAAGCCCCTGTTTCTGAAGAAACAGAAGCTACACGTGGAGGGCTGTAGAGAGCTCACTGGTTCTCTTCCTTCTAGGCTATAATTATTCCCTCATCAGTTCAAACCCTCGTCTAGTGAGGTAGGGAAAATTTTAATGACAGCCTTTTTGCACAGAAACAGGCCCTGCCTATCTTAGACAGTTTTCATGCAACACCATAAAGAAAAGGCATTTTTCCCACTACAGCTTCCCTATTGCCTTCAAAGGTAAGGAATGTTTGTGGAACCAGTTATGTTAAACACTAAAATTCCACACAGAGAGCTGAATGTGTAAGTTCATTTCCTAAAGAAGTGGGGACTGCGCGAATTTGGACATCCTTTTTTTTCCTTCAGTACTCCTTCTGCTGGGAAGAGTCATCATAAAGGAGTCAGACAGATTTAATCTTGCATCCTTCAAGGAGCAAGTGAAACCAGCAAGAATCTTGATTTTTGTCCCATAACAAAAGGGGGGTTTACAAGCCCTCTATTTCACTATCCTCTCTTTTCAGAAAAGCACTAGTTTTGCATAATTGCAATCCAAATTTCATATGAATTAACTCTGACACAGCACTGCAGAAGTTGATTACAGGAGAAAACAGTCCATGAAACCATAGAATTAGCAAAAGCACACAGGATCCCAAGGATCACAATAGGAAAATTAATTCAGTGTCACATGGTGCGTTCTGAATTTTATAAAAAGAACAATAAGATTACCTGGAAATAAGTAATCACGCAGAAGTCCCTGGCATCAGCATTTCAGTGTTTAAAGATTAAGTTCCAAATCTTAATTGTGCATGCTGATATTTCACTTTATTTCAATTCTTCAAAACAAGTCTATTTCCACACTCCCTATGATCTCCAAAGAATGAGACATCTGAGGCTCATACAACGCCTATAAAGATTTGCAAGTCTTCCAGAAGCAACTGGTTGTTATTCTTTCTGCATTTCCAGAGCCTTATGTATATTCAGCTATGGAAATGTTTCTGTTCCTTACAAAAGAGCTCATTGATTCTCTAAGCACAAGGGAATAGACCAGCATGCTAATTGAAAACGCTTGTACATTTGTTTTTATTATATTAGCATTCTGTTTTGGTTCCTTGTTGCAAAGGATGAGTACATCTTTCTAAAGAGGGGAAACAGTCACACTTAAAGCAGTGACCTAATTCAGTGCACACATGCTTCATGCCAGACCATACAGACATTCCTCGTTGTAGGATGTTCTGCTTTAGATACATCCTTCTTGTTCAGCATGCCCTAGATGGTCATGGTTCAGCTGCTTATGAAATTTCAGCTGATTTTCATAGTTATTTTATTGTTCGTAATTTCACCCAGATGCCTCAGACATCCACTGCCTCAACCCCCCACTCCACACACATGCTTCTTTCCTTGGCAAGTTATACAATGAAAACATAAGGTTCAATACCATCCCTTGAATACTCCGCCTTATTCTGAAGGACATCGGTGAAAACAGAATTGCTTGGGAATGTTAGAGAAACCTTGCACATGGGGATATTTTCTCACTTGCTGAAACTAAGATAAAGCAAGTCGGTTGTCTTTGCTGTTGCGGACAAACCTGAAAGCCAGATTTTTCTGCTACTGGGAAGGTTAAAAGAAATAGAAAAGCAAAGAAGAGAGAAAAAATATCCAAGAGTTAAGGCCACAGTTCTCACTTTCCACAGAAAACTAGTCTCTAGGCGAGTATCTCCCCCTCACTGGACTGAGTGTAAATGACAATCATAGAACGGTTTGGGTTGGAAGGGACGTTAAAGATGGTCCAGGGCAGGAACACCTCCCACTGGATCAGGTTACTTAAAGCCTCATCCAACCTGGCCTTGAACACCTCCAGGGATGGGGCAGCCAACACTTCTCTGGGCAACCTGTGCCAGGACCTCCCCACCCTCACAGAAAACATTTCTTCCTAATATCTCATCTAAATCTCCCCTCTTTCATCTTAAAATTATTCTCCCTCATCCTATGTCTACACTCCCTGTTAAAGAGCCTCTCCTCAGCTTTTCTGTAGGCCCCCTTTAACTACTGGAAGGCTTCTATAACGTCTCTCTGGAGCTTTCTGTTCCCCCAGGCTGAAGAGAAGGTAATAACATGGTTTTATCACAACTCCACCACCTGATTTGCTTTCAGCTACAGCTCTGCCTCCCAAGCACACAAACATACACTGTCGGATGGCAGAGAATGTGAAAGCCACTATCATTTTACAGAAATAAGATCTGCATTCAAGAAAAGCAGCGAGAATGTGAAAATAATCACAAAATATTTCAGACTTTACCAGTTTAATAGTAAATCCTGAAGAATTTGAAAGTTGTGCTTATATACATTGCAACCACTGCCCATGGTAAATTAATGATATTAGGTACATGCAGCAACTTATTTTCAGCCTTCTGATGTTTAGAGCACAACATACAATTCCAATCCATCACAAAGTGCAGGTTCAGTTTGCAAGTGCACAACTTCAGCTTTGCTCCTCTCATTATCTGACACAAAATTTGAGTTTTTCTTCCAGCTACCTCTTATCATTTTCATCAAAATTGCCTCATGAACTCCTCTGTACCTTCCCAGCATTCCCATCATTATGGTATACCACCTTGGCATGCTCACATGGACAACGCTGTCAGATCAAACTTGTAAGAGCAGACACCACAAGCACTCTTCAACAGGACCAAACAGTTTCTGCAGAAAGTTGCCCTCCCAGACATAGCAGTTCTAAACCAGAAGTCCCAGAGTTAAAAAAGTCCCTGATCAACAACACACCTGCCTTGGGAGCCCAGGTGACAGAATCAGTTCTCCTCAGATCTAACTTATTCTCAAAATCTGTGAACCTTATGAGCTTATCAGCTCCACTTAGTTGATAAATATGCAAAAAGGTTGTCTTTGGCTTGTGTCCAGCAGTCACACTGCAGACTCCAAGCAGTACCAGATCTGTGGCCACCTATGTTGCTGAAGTCAGCCCCTCCTGGCTGCTCATCCCCTAAAAACCTGGGATGATGCTGACCTATCACACAGTATCACAGTATGACAAGGTTGGAAAGGACCTCTGAGATCTTCAAGTCCAACCTATAACCCAACACTAACACCAACCATCATCTAAACCATGGCACTCAGTGCCACATCCAATCTCCCCTTAAACACCTCCAGGGTCGGCGACTCCACCACCTCCCTGGGCAACGCATTCCAATGGCCAATCACCCTTTCAGTAAAGAACTTCTTCCTCACATCAAGCCTAAACTTTCCCTGACGTAGCTTGAGTCCATGCCCTCTAGTTCTGTCACTGGTCACCTGAGAGAAGAGACCAACCCCTGACCGACTACAACCTCCTTTCAGGTAGCTGTAGAGAGCAATGAGGTCTCCCCTGAGCCTCCTCTTCTTTAGACTAAACAGCCCCAACTCCCTCAGTCGCTCCTCATAGGGCTTATGCTCCAGCCCCTTTACCATCTTCGTTGCCCTCCTCTGAACACATTCCAGTATCCTGACATCTTTCCCAAACTGGGGGGCCCAGAACTGTACACAGTATTCCAGATGAGGTCTGACTAGTGCCGAGTACAGGGGGACGATAACTTCTCTGGTTCTGCTCACCACACTATTCCTGATGCAGGCCAGAATGCCATTGGCCTTCTTGGCCACCTGGGCACACTGCTGGCTCATGTTGAGCTTCCTGTCAACCAGCACTCCCAGGTCCCTTTCTGCCTCACTACTCTCCAGCCACTCTGTCCCCAGTCTGTAGCTCTGCATGGGATTGTTGTGTCCAAAATGAAGTACCCGACATTTGGACTTATTAAACATCATCCCATTGGAATCGGCCCATCTCTCCAATCTGTCCAGGTCCCTCTGCAGGGCCATCCTACCCTCTAACAGATCAACCCTTCTTCCCAGTTTGGTATCATCAGCAAACTTGCTGATGATGGACTCAATCCCCTCATCCAGATCATCTATAAAGATATTAAACAGGACCGGACCCAACACCGATCCCTGGGGGACACCACTGGTGACCGGCCGCCAACTGGATGAGACACCGTTCACCACCACTCTCTGGGCTCGGCCATCCAGCCAATTCCTAACCCAGCACAGAGTGCTCCCGTCTAAGCCACGGGCTGCCAGCTTCCCTAGGAGTCTACTGTGGGGGACAGTGTCAAAGGCCTTGCTAAAGTCCAGGTATACCACATCCACAGCCTTCCTCTCATCCACCAGGCGAGTCACATGGTCATAAAAGGAGATCAGGTTGGTCAGGCAGGACCTGCCCCTCCTAAACCCATGCTGGCTGGGCCTGATCTCCTGACCGTTCTGCAGGTGCCGCATGATTTCACCCAGGATTATCTGCTCCATGATTTTACCTGGGACCGAGGTCAGGCTGACAGGTCTGTAATTACCTGGATCATCCTTACGGCCCTTCTTGTGGATGGGCGTCACATTGGCCAACTTCCAGTCTTCTGGGACCTCTCCAGTGAGCCAGGACTGCTGAAAGATGATGGTGAGCGGCTTAGCAAGCTCATCCGCCAGCTCTCTCAACACCCTAGGATGGATCCCATCCGGCCCCATAGACTTATGAGGGTTCAAGTGGCTCAGCAGGTCTCTAACTTCCTCCTCATGGATTGCAGGAGGGCCAACCCTGCCCCCATCAACCACTTCAGAGGGCCAACTGTCAAGCACGCTGACATCCTTACTGTTGAAAACTGAGGCAAAGAAGGCATTAAGTACCTCGGCCTTCTCTGCATCAGTGGTTACTATATTTCCCTCCACATCCAACAAGGAGTGGAGGTCGCTGCTGCCCTTCTTTCTACCATTGATATATTTATAAAAACTCTTCTTATTATCCTTAACAGAAGTGGCCAATTTGAGCTCGAACTGGGCTTTTGCTTCCCTGATTTTCCTCCTACACGACTTAACAACATCTTTGAGCATGACGTGGCTTATGTCCCCTTCTTTCCAACGACGATACATCCTCTTTTTGTTACTTAGTTCCTTCAGAAGCTCCCTACTCATCAGTTTATCACTGATAAACTGATATCAGTTTAGCACTGCTCCTATTCACTCACGGGTTTAGGGCTTTTTGTATCCCTCTGCTTTCTTTATTATAGACTCCCAGTGATAAGCGCTGCCAACTCCAGAGTCCCATGAGAGGAGGTAGGGGAACAATGATGGCTGCACACTGATCACTTAGCTCATTTTTAATTAAATACATGGAGAAAAAAAAAACACCACACAGTAAACACAAGAACTACTGTATATATTATGAACAGCCTGCAATGAATTATCAAGTGCTCGAGCATATCTGCAATACGTAATTTCAGACATTTGTTTAGGTCCTAAATGAGAAGGATAAACATTCATGCCTTTGACACAAGGATCACAGTAGTACTCGTAGTACACCAAGGACTAGTAGTCCAGGCATGGGAACTTGTAGGGAAAAGCTATTTCTGTGATGGGTGACAACAATTACAGGATTTATTAATATTCCCTGTGAGAATGGTTTATTTTACAACAGCAACATTGTGGTTTTGCCAGCAAAAATGCTGTGCTCCAAAAGAAAATTAACACTAACCCCCCACAATTTTCCACTGTCACATTACAGACTCCAGCACACAGGGAAGGTACGAGGTTTTTTCATTTCCTTTGTTTCAACAATAGATCAATTCACTCTCAACACTACAGAGAGACTTCATCAGTAAGAAATTCTGGCTTTTTTCAGGACGCGACCCTGTTTATTAATTCCATCTTTTCAGGAGATGGAACTGAAGCAGCACACTTCTTTAAAAGAAAACACAGAATAAGAGTTTAATTTTAATAGTGGAGCTCAAATGCCATAAGATCGAGTCTAGTTAGGCTTGGGCTACAAAGAACAACTGCGCAGGTCTTGCTCTTTACAGCCTTCCCAAACCCTCTCCTGCAACTTCTGCTTCCATTTCCACAAGCTCACTGGTGGGTGTGTGTGTGTATAACGGCAACGTAGATCATCAGGGCTGCACCATGCACCCCTTCCCCACCCTGCATATGTAACCAAGAGGCAAATCAGCGTGCCAAGCCGACAGAACAGGAAATAATATGGGCTTTATAGTCTCCATTCTCAGTGCTAATGCAGCAGAGAAAGCAAGCAGAGGGTGACATCCAACAACCTAGAAATGGTGATTTTTTTGCCACAGCAGCCCCTGGAAAAAGCAGTCATGCTATAATTCTCAAATGAAAGAAACATTAACTGTGCTGAGACGGTTTAAAATGCAATCCTTACATCATCCACCGTGAAAACAACAAGGAAAAAAATGGCCTTTTGCTGAAACAGTTTTTACCTCCCGAAAGTTAGAGAAGCAAGAAAGTTATTCTATGTCCTGACACTGTTGTTCCCATACAAAACCAAATCCATTACATAGTTAAGCAGGCAAATGAAAGAACAACATTATTCACATTATTTACTTTATAGCTAATCCAAAGTAAGCAATGAGCTTATGAATAGGAGCCCTGCTTTGGTTTCAGGGAAGCCAGAGCAAGCCCATTTGGCTGGGAATTGCTGAATTGAAATTAGAACTTGAAACCCAACCAGCTACACCTTAACAGTGCTGCTCGCTATTATCCTGTTTCAGACAAGGCCAGGAAATAAAAGTCAACTTACAGATGCTTTACTGTTTCTATGAAGAGACACATCTGCTTGGCAAGAAAGCAGCTGGGTAAGGTGTCCTAGGTAAGACCAGCTGAAGGAATTCTGTTCATTTGCTTACTTGTTTTAAAATTATTATTGAAGAGCTACCCTGAAAGACTCACCGCCTTCAGCTTCCATGAGATAAATAACTTTTCCATTTTACACGCATTTTCCTTTGTAGTATTTCACTTGCGAGTTTCTGCACTGCTGTAGTCACTATTCCTCTTTTTAAATTTGGAAAAAAAAAACCAGAAACTCGAAGCTCAGAGAAACAAGCCTTCTTTGCCTTATTGTAAGGTAATTAAAGGAATAGCAGTATTATACATGACTGTTTACACTTATTTTGCCTCCCTATAGGTTGATAAATTTCAACCTAGAAATGGGAACAAAAGTACAAGCAGCTACCTTACTACAATTATCAAAGAACCCCTTTCTACTGGTATTCCCAACATCTCATAAACAATAAGTCATTTTGTACATGAGCATTAGACAAGAATCTGACCTACTTTACCACGTGCTTTGTAGTAACCTTATTAAAAACAAACTCTCCATGAGAGACTGCATCAATTCCATAAGCAACTAACAAGGCAGAGAGGTGGATTCCCAGTCCAGGGCAATAGCACCCAAGCAACCTTCCCCGCTCAACAGCAGGACTCGGGTCTGTTCACTGGCAGAACCTCTAAATAGTGCCCCAAATGCTCCACGGTTGATCAAGGGCAAAAGGACAGCTGCATTCCCGCAGAGGATAGTTTAAACTAAACTAAATTACAGTTCTTACAGCAACATTAGCTTATCTTCAAGGATGCATAGCAGTCTTTATTAGAGCATACACGGAGATATATTTACAGTCCTTACAGTAAGGCAGAGCAACAGCTGCAGTGAGAAGCAGAAATAAAACTTCAGATGCCCAGTAGTCTTTAAAAAGGTAATGTTGTAGGAGGGTGGTTTTTTTGTGCAGGAAAAACAATGTCGTTTAGGGTGACAGAAAAAAACAGTTACACTTATAGTGCTTGACTTTACGGTGAATGAGAAAGGTAAAATTCTCCTTAGACACCCAAAGTGTCTAAACACCTTAAAAGGCCCCAAGTAGATATATTCCCCATACAGATGAACGTGCTCCAGCAAATGCTGAATGGTAACTAATGATGCTGGCTCGGGTGCCCAGCATTTTCACTGATGCCTTTTTCCATCAAAAAAAAAAAAAACACACACACAGAGAAATTGATCTAAATTGTCAATTGTGGGAAAGGTAACAGGCAAAACCAAAGCAGAGAATGATGGGGTTTTCTTGGAATCCCTTCACCTAAGGGCATCACATCTAACTATGTTCTCAGAATGAAGGTGTCTTCCATTTCCTGACATCTCTTAATTATCTGGTTCTCTATGTATGGAGATCAAGACAGTGTAGTTACTGTACCTTGAGCATAGTAAATTATATATTCTGTAAATTCTTGATCTATTTTTAAAGGATAATTGTTAACCAAGTTCACACACAGAGCCAGCGAAACATTTCCCACTGTGGCAGTTAAGGACAGAGGTCACAAATTGAGTTGCCTTACACTTGAAAAGCAAATCTGAAATGCTGTACAGCAAACCAGATTCCCTTTGAAGATCTCAAAGGTACCTAATGGGAGGCTATCATACACAGATTTCTTTTTCTACTCCATCAAAAGAAGAGATGAAGAAGGACAGTCCTTAGCCGAGGTGTGCTTTCTAACGGTTGCAGAGCTAATTTGCCAGTATTTTAAAAAGCAGTTAGAGATTTTATCCTGTGGAACAGTTGCACTTTTTCATTTTCTGTAATCTTTCTATGGTAAAAGCTATACTATTTTCAAGGAAGTACAAATTCAGGTTATAAGCAAGCAATTGATTTAAGTGTCATTATAAAGTTTCACTGGACAGCTATGCACCAAGTACATAAAGGGGGCTACAGGAAAGCTAGCGAGAAGCTCTTGATTAGGGACTGCAAGGATACGACAAGGGGGAACATTTTTAAGCTGAAAGAGGGGAGATTCAGACAAGACACCGGCACAAGCTGCGCAGAGAAGTTGTCACTGCTCCATCCTTGGAGGTGTTCAAGGCCAGGTCAGATAGGGCTTTGAGCAACCTGATCTAGTGGGAGGTGTCTCTGTGCATGGCAGGCGGGTTGGAACAGGATCATCTTTAAGGTCCCTTTGAACGCAAACTATTCTATGATTCCATGATTCTAAGTAGCACTACAGCAATTTTCTCACTGAAGTTACAATTTGTTGCCAAATTCTACAGGGGATACCCTGGATCATGTAATAGTTACAGAGAAATCTCTTCATTGCAAGTTTGAAGCTCAATAATACTCCTGAAGTAACAGCTAGAAGACATTTCTGTGCCTTTTGTCCAACTGGTAGTTTGGCTTGAGTGTTTTAAAATATGTAAACCCAGTTTAAAATAGAATTCAATACAGAAATCCTGAGAAAAATGCTGCCTTGAAAAAAATCAATCACCTAGCAGCTAGCTCAAGTTCACATGTGGCATTCAAAACCGGGCTCACTTTGCTGCTCCTCAGTTCATGAATCTAAAATTGAAGGAGGAACACAGCCTAAAATAAAAAAATCAGTGTAAGAGTTCAGGTTCTGCTTTCAGCACAACAAATCAGCCATGAATATGTCATCAGAAGTGAAAGTTGGATGCCAAACGATTGAGAAACATCTGTTGTGTTCAAGAAGCACAGCTAGATGCACTTATATCATTTGTAATTTTTCAATTTGACATTATAACTAAGCATTAGCTTACTCTTAAAGGACTAGCAATCCCAGATAAGATAGTCAGAACTATCTATCTTTATGTGTAGGGATTTTTTCTCAAGTTTCCTTGCATTGAAAAAGACATCAGTATGAAAAATAGAAACACTCAGCACTTCACATTATCCTGCTCATCTCTCTTTGACTTGTTTTTTTCAAGTCCTGAAGTCAGCCTTTGGATCACCGGGACCATCTCTCCTCCTCTTCTCTTCAGGAAGAGATGATCATGATTTGGAGGGGAGAGAAGCCAAAAGCTCTTGTAAACCTGAGTTTTTGCAGGTTCCTTGTGACATTCTTTCATTATGCTCATATGCCACAATTTCTTTTGCTAGTTTTGCTTCCCAGCAGGGACAACACAGGTTGTTACCCCAGACACTTGTCACAAAACATACAAAGTGCCACATTTGCCACATGGTCCTACTGGCAGTAACTTCTGTTATTTTATTTTAACACTCATTTCAAGCTCTGTAACTTTCTTCTCTTGCCCCTTCGACTTAAATCCTGATCACATTTCCACCTCTCCATCTAGCTGGTTAAAGCTCTAATAGAGGCTCAGGACCTTACACAACTAACAGGCAACTCTGCAGGGTTTAACGCCAAAAAAAATAAAAATCACTGGATTACGTCTGAAGTCTGAAAAAAGCCTCGACCCAACTTAAAGAAACGTGCTCAGTAGCACTTAGCAGCAGCACCTGATACAGCATCTTGGATATTAAAACTCAGCCCTGTTCCAAACAGGGAAATGTGCTGGGAAGAGGCAGGCACACCAGGTATGCCAGGCTGTGTCCAGACAGCAACAACCATAACCAACTCTGATCCTTCTACTTTGCAAATTGTACATCTCTTCTGAAGAAGACTTCTATCCGTATCAGAAGCTCCCAGACCACATAAAAGACAGATTAAACTGCTATCCCTCAGCAGCCTTACTTTCTACTCTACTGGAGCCATGCAAGCCATCTGCTGCCCCTGGGGCCACAAGTAGCATCAACAGTGCTGACAAGTGTCTTATTTTTGACACCACTGCTTGGGGAAACCTTTAGGAGACAGCAGAAGTGCTACCACAAATCATTTGAAAGCTACCACCCAAAACATTCTTCCAGGATGGATTCTGTTTCATAGGAACTAATGATTTAGCCCTCCACATAATTCCAGAGACTCTAGCATTTTATATATCACCTAAAAAGGTTGGACCAGATGATCCTTTAGGTCCCTTCCAACTTGGCATTCTACAATTCTATGATTTCGTAGTTTCAGAGTGTGCTTCAACACACAAGCTCAATAACGTCACTTCCTCTGCCTCAATGCATTTCCACTGCTTTAATGCAACGGTGTTCCCAACAAGCTTCAGTTGCTTCCTGTGCATCACTGCTCAACACTCGCCCTTGCAACAGCAACACAAACTCAACCCTGAAGAACTGTTTAAATATTATTCCATACACACATGCAAACACTAGACAGGAACACTGCAGTAGCACAAAACCCGCCTGGCTAGCTACAATGCTACAATTAACCATTATATGCTAAATGTCACAGAACCAGATCATCTACAAACAGAATTATCTGCAGCACTTCAGCCATCACCTTTAAAATTGCAGAGTTTCCTGCAACTACACACCCACAAGCCCGAAACTGTCCTTTCACGTTCCTCTTGCAATTGGAAACTGAAAAATTTAGGGCCCTTTTTCATTACAAGATTATCTGGGACTGGTCACCTTGACTTCCAAACCCTAATATGTTAATATAAAACTAGCCTGGCTTTGTATATAACCTCTCAGAGAACTCAGGTATCCAACAGTTTTGGTCTTTTACAGAAATGCTGACCTAGGCTTTAACTTGGTCAGCCCTGAACTGCTCAGGCAGTTGGATTAGATGATTGTTGTAGGTCCCTTAAAGCTGAAATAGCCTGGTCCATTGTATTCTGTACTCTCTTAACCAAAAGTACAGACACATTAATCTTCTTTTGTCAAAGTTAAATATGAGATACAGATTTAGTAATTTTACTTGGAAATACTTAATACATGCAAGTATTGTATTTCCAGGTTTACCTTGAACTCCCAGCTCTTCTGGATTCTATTATTTTACCTTTGAACACATAAGAACCGACCCTGAATTATGTTCAGCTCAGAGGACTCTCTTATCTGCGACAGCCACTAAATACGTGGCAGGGCCCATCTCCAGAGGATTCATTAGCAATGAAAGAATTTTAGTTCTGTTCTACAACTGGAATATCAGTTTCCTGTATTTCCTGTAATAGAAATTCCCTGCAGTATGCCAAAGAATAAAATCAGTTCCATTAGTTTTTTGGGAGAACAAGTAACACCCAGCCTCCCCCAGAGTCAGTCCAGCCATCCCTATGCTGCCGAGATGCCTGCACTATTTCAGTTCTGCACATTTTTCCTTTAGTCACCTACTCAAACTGCCAGGGTTAAACATTCTTACTCCTTTATCTATCACAGTAAAGCACTGATTGACAGCTTACATCACTTCTGGCCATAGGCAAGAAGCTGATGGGAAGCTTTCCAAACAGCTGCTCCAAATGACACCCCTACCAAAATGCCCAGTGCCATATAGGAGATGGATCCTCTTCCAAGAAGTTGCTCCACCAGTGAAACAGTGCCGTTTAGTTCGGGGGAGGAAGAAAGAGTGAGAAAAACCGCAAGACAGACCTGCCCTTTATCACCCACCCACTCCACCAGTGAAAGATCTGTTTAATATGGAGGAGGAAGAAGGTGAAAGAAAAACCCAGGCAGACCTGCCCTTTTTTACCCACCAACACAGCTGTCAACAATGAGATCCTCAGATGCACCTATCAAGGAGACACATTCATCCTTCACCACCAGCCAGGCACACAGATGGGGTCCAGACCAAGAACTCCAAGAGCACGGTCGGGGCTAAATGAAGCAAAGAGACCCAAGAGGAGCACAGTGCTGGAAGGCACTTGTACAACAAGCAGACAGTAATGAGCAAAAGGCCAATCACTACAATTATTTTTGATTGCAGTTGGAGATGATTAAGAATGGCAGGAAATGGTTAGATAAAAAAAGTACGTGCAAGATTGCCTCACCCAATCGCTTCCTTGCCTGAAGCCACATCTGGATGCTCTGAACTTAGCTTTGAAACACTGATGCTCCACTGGTGCTCTTCCCAACGCTCACATCTGCACTCACACCACCTGCAATGGCTTGCCAGCTCTACCAACTCGCTAATAAGAGTTTTAGAGCACTTGGTTTGTGAATAGGAAAACCCTTTAAAAGTTAACATAGAGCAGAGAGCACTCCAACTTTCCAACTCATTAACTGCAAAATAGTTGTGGAGCAAGGATCTCCTACCAACCTTACCATAAACAAACCAGAAGCCATATAGACAGCCTAGCGCCAGCACAGCAAGAGTTCAAGCTTCTCACATGCATATTCATGTGCCAGATTTTCACCTGCATCAAAATCTTCTGGGATTAGGGAAAAAGCTCACTTCTCTTTCCCCTTGAACTTCTGATCTTTAATGACTACATACAGCTTGCAACGATTCTCTAGTCATCCTTACTTTTTAAAAAGATGTTTCACAGCTCACAGTGACCATCAGCAGCACCCATTTAGATCAGACACATAACAAGGTATAGAAAACCCAAGAAGCTCTCTACCCTGCCTGTCTCCATTTTTAGGTATATGCAAGATACCTACAACCTTACTATATTTTCAACAGGCTTAGATAAAAGCAGCAGACAGATGCACCTAAAACTGGCCTCAGTAACCTGTTCCGCTCCTTTTGCGCCAGAAGACACTCATGACAAGGAGGTCTGCAGCTTGCAGTACTGCTCCTGCCCTCAGGAACAGTGTAAGTTTCTTTTCTTCCATAAAAAAAAAGAAATTAAGATTATTAAAGACATCGTACACATTTAGATTCTCAGAATAAATAATATTAATGGGAGTGCTGGGCATTTCTACTCATCATTCAAAATTAAACTGTACTGGCAGACAGCGAGAAGTGCCCTTGGCTAATTCTTCTTACAAGCTGTGGACATAACTCAGAAGTAAAACTATATTCCCATTGCCTTACGAAAGCTCTACATTTCTTCAAGGACATCCTGTGAGTTACAATCTCATTTTCCCATTTCCCACACTAAGCTTGCACAAACATAATCAGTTGCATAGTTAAAGCACAGTGGGGTTTTTTCTTTCTTACAAAGTCTATTATAGTCCTGAAACATTTTCTTTCCATTGTGCCCTCTGAGAACTCTATTTTTTTTAAAAAAGGGGGGTTTAATATTTATTTTAAGTTTTAATTTTATCTAATTTTAAGTCTGGCGCTTAAAATCCCTGTCCATCCACTATTTTACTTTTCACAGATGAAATATTATTATGACCTCTTCCCATACTTTTATTCTGGAGGGCTAGTCCTCTAAAAGCATAGGAGACAGATGAGCTAACTGAAAGCCAAGCACATTATCAGCTCCAGTGTCACTCAAACGTTTATCCAAAGCCTGAGTCTCATCCCACCTCCACATTCCTGCTTCAGGATTATTTAAAGAGAAAACACTGCAAGTCATGAAGCTTGCTTCATAATGACAGGTTGTTTCAGCATGAAGAAAAATATTGTGCAATTTGTTTTCTGCAGTAAAAAAAACCCCCATGGTTTCATATTTCTCTTACCTTCCCTCCCTCATGTTTAGTTTTATCTCTTTAAAAGTTCAGGTAATTTTCGTGTTCCTTTTTACAAAGAGGTCTGCAGAACACCTCTGGCAAGTACAAAAGCAGGAGACTGTGGTGCAGAGGTAGAAATTCTAGTGCCAGATACGCTTGTGGGTTTTCCTGGCAACTGACCACAGCTACTTAACATTTAACTATGCCCTCAGATGATATTTCTCACTGACTTGGGAGACCCATATCCTGGGGCTGGAACTTAAAAGCAAAGAATTTAAATTCAAGAATAAGTTGGTGCAACTTCTACCATGATGGAGCAGCCCGAAAGACAGGTTTGGGGTTTTCTGTTTCTTTTTTATTTTTTCCTTCCCTCTTCAAGCCTAAGGCACTAAAACAAAGTCATGGGATCAAGAAGGGAAAGAACTATTCACAATCAACTGATTGTAATCACACTGAGGTTTTCATGGGCTTCCTCCAGGAACAGACAAGCTAAACAATTTCTATTTGTGTTGTACAGTCCTGTACTTCAAAAATCATAGTTCTTTCCATTCTCAGCCTATCGATGGTTTGGGACAGTCAGTGGTGCTGTAGCAGTACTCAGTGCGGGTCTCCTGATAGCTATGATAAGGACTTCCTGGCAAAGAGTCTCCCATAAAAGCTTCAGGGTATAACAGGCCTGTAGCTAACACCTCGTCTGCAAAATGCATCTACCTCCACTGACAGCAAGAGGGAACACCTCCAAGCCACTGTCTTGGACAGTGTTTGGGGACTCACTATCTAGCTAACAAATAAAGGGAAGTCAAAGTTTTCCTTCAAGAAGCAGGATGGGAACTTTCAGCTAGTGCAAGCTGGAAAAGAAGAAATGGTCTCACTCAAGGGTCCTGGCAGCTAAGAGTCCCCAAGGCAGGGAAAAAATAATAAATTAAAATTAAATAAGAATTTTTACTCTATGACCCGAGCTTGACGAATATTCAGACTGTTTTAAAACAACCTCACTCTATTTTGCAACTCTTCCGAGCGACCCATCTGAGCAACAGAATTCTCTTAGTACTTATCCATCATCTACAAGCTTAGCAGAAGAGATCAGTGTCTCAATTTCCGCCTGACAGAGGGACTTGCAGAGAAGAAACAAACACAAGCTACCAAACCACAGAATAAGTCGATGTTATTAAGCATATCTGGATTATACTTCACTGAAAACATGCAGAATCAAGATTAATTTGTATACTCAGCTCTGAAAGTGTCTTGCAATCTGCAATCCCTTATTTCTGTCTTAGCATTCCTCCCATAAGAGTTTGTTTCAGGATTAATAGGCTGGTAACAGCAATGCAATTTTATATTTGATATTCAGTATCAAAATTTCTCATTCCCACTGTTTACAAGAGCACAGAATTTACCAAGCAAGAATGTGGCTGACAAAAAAAAGCAGATGTAAACCCTTGTATTAATCAGTCTAAATATCCAACTGAAAATGAAGAGCCTGCATCATCGTCATTTCCTCTATTTTTTTAGGGAGAAAGAGGATGTTAGTGGAAGGAATGGGACTTTCTAGCAAGTGAAAACCCCAGCTGCCAAAAGCCCAAGGGTGATGCACTGGGGGGGTGACACCAGACGGCGGTGTGTCATAGAATTGAATGGTTTGGGTTGGAAGGGACCTTGAAGATCATCCAGTTCCACTGCCATAGGCAGGGACACCTCCCACTGCACCAGGTTGCTCAAAGCCCCATCCAACCTGGCCTTGAACATCTCCAGGGATGGGGCAGCCACAGGTTCTCTGGGCAACCTGTGCCAGTGCCTCACCACCCTCATCATGTAGAATTTCTTCCTAATGTTTAATCTAAATCTCTCCCCTTCCAATTTACGCCATTCCCCCTCATCCTATCACTCCAGGCACTTTTAAAAAGTCCCTCCCCAGCTCTCCAGTAGCCCCTTCAGGTACTGGAATGCTGCTCTAAAGTCTCCCCAGAGCCTTCTCTTCTCTAAAGGGAACAACCCCAACTCTCTCAGCCCGACTTCATAGCAGATGCACTCTAGCTCTTGGATCATCTTCGTGGCCTCATCTGGACCCACTCTAACAGCTCCATGTTCTTCTTATGTTGGGAATCCCAGAACTGAACAAAGTACTTGGGGTGGGGGGGTGACATGGGGTGGGTATCAGGGGACAGGGAGATAACACGGGGTTCAGAGCTGAGGGAAGAAGGTGACAGGGAGTTCTGAGGGGGGAAGGAGGTGACACGGGGTTCTGGGGTCGTAACATGGGATGACATTGGATAACCTGGGGTGGCTAACGCGGGACAGGGAGGTGACACAGGACGGAGGTGACATTCCCCTCTCCGGCTCGTTCTGTCACCCTTGAGCCAGGGACATCAGCGATACCGCTAATCCCGGAGATGCTACACCTCCTGCATCTCCAGGTGCCTCCATCGCTACAAAAACGCCCTCCAACATTTTTAAGCCTCATTAACACAACCGGGAGCAAGGAGAGGGATTCCATTCCTGGGATAGCGCTAAGAGGAAATCGGAGCGGGGTTCGCGACCACTCCTAGGGCCATACGGAGCATCTCGGGGACACCGATCCCACCCGTTATCCCGTCGCACGCCCGGGGGACGGGAGCGGGAAGGAGGAGGAGGCGGAGGCGGCGGCAGAATCCAGGGGGACAGGAGGAACGCGGAGGGATGCGCGGGGTGCCCGTACTCACCGCGCGGACGCCGCCGCAGAGCCGCAGCCCCACTTCCTGTGCGCGAGGAAGCGGCCGGGCGGAGCCCCCCCCCCCCCTCCGCCGCCGCGCTTAAAGGAGCCGCGCCCACCTCCTCCTCCCGGCACCTCCCCCGGGGCGGGGCTGCAGCGGGCGGCGATACCTCCCGGCCGCCAACGGTCGAAGCGCGGCAGTCGCTGCTGTTACCGCTGCGGTTACCGTAGACTCAGTCATAGGATCACAGAATGGGTTGGGTTGGAAGAGGCCTCAAAGACCATACAGTTCCGACTCCCCGCCGCTGTCAGGGTCACCTCCCACTGCATCGGGGGGCTCAAAGCCCCATCCAGCCTGGCCTTGAACACCTCCAGGGATGGGGCAGCCACAGCTTCCCTGGGCAACCTGTGCCAGGGCCTCTCCACCCTCATCGTGAAGAAATTTCTTCCTAATGTCTAATCTAAATCTTCCCCCTTCAATTTAAAGCCATTCCCCCTCGTTCTGTCGACTCCAGGCCCTGGTAAAAAGTCCCTCCCCAGCCTTCCTGTAGCCCCTTCAGGTACTGGGAGGCTGCTCTAAGGTCTCCCTGGAGTCTTCTTCAGGCTGAACAACGCCAACTCTCTCAGCCTGTCCCCATAGCAGAGGTGCTCCAGCTCTTGGGTCATCTTTGTGGCCCCCTCTGGACACCTTCCAACAGTTCCATAGCTTTCTCATGTCGGGGATTTGAGAACTGGACACAGAACTCCAGGTGGGGTCTCACAAGCCATCAGCCTTACGATTGTCATTACTGCTGCGTTAGCTCTGCTGTTGTCATTGTCGTTCCTGCTGCCGTTACGGTTGCCATTACCATTGCCATCGTCATTACCATTATTGTTACTGTTGCCATTACTGTTACCCTTGCCATTACTGGGGGAGCAGTGGCAGAGTGGGGCCAGCAGAGCCCTGCAACCTCCCTCTCTCTCACCCAGCACCCTGGGCTGCCTTTGTCCCACACACCCTGGAATCATAGAATCGTTGAGGTTAGAAAAGACCTTCCTGCTTGTCTTCTGTGTTATGATAAATGGGTAGGAGCTTACAAGATACCCGTGTTATTCTACTAATTCTGGAGACTGTAGTGTTCTGTTGGCATAAAATTATTTGTAAGTACAAGAAGATAACAAAATGGCAATTACTGAAATGACTGAGTTCATTAACCAACGCTACAATGTTAGATCTCAAACAAACTCTGACAACCCCACTGGCTGGTCTAGAGAGAGCAGGTACCACTCTTCTGCACAAGACCCGGTTACTACTATATGGGAGGATCTCTATATGAGAGCTCTCTTACAGGAGGCTGTACACAGAATACTTTTTCTTTAAGCCCCACTTTTCTCTATTAACCAGAGTTCCTTCACTTCCCAAAAAGTAATTTTATTTCTTTTTTTTTTTTTCAAATTGAGAGAAGGAAAGAAGAACAGGTTTCTTAAACTCTAGCAATAACTACTTGGGTTTTCATAGTCATCCTGTATAAGAGGTCTACCACGACAGGAAAAAACAATGTTTTTGCAATGATGTTGTGTATAACTTCCTGACTTTTCTGTGAGAATGAGCTATTCCAAGATTAGACCTTCCTTCATAACTCAGACCTATATTTATGCTGACAAATGTTGTAGTTCTTATTTGGTGTCAGTCTCATAAGCCCACAGAGGACTTCCTGGTTTGTTTGTGAATACAGAAAGCAATAAAACATTTAGCAAAATGTCTCTGCTAAAGACACAATTAATTTCACCCTGGGGATTCTCCCTAGAGAGGTATATGCAGATCTCCTTATATCTGAAGGCAATAAGTGTCTATATATATAGGTGACAAAGCTTTGAATTTTATTAAAATATTACAATATTCTGAATTATGATTATTTTAGAGACATGGAGACAGATTTTAAAAATGTTCTGCTAAGCTTTGGTAAACACTGTTCTTAAATTGGTGCAGTTAGGGGAAAGGAAGTGGCTGGTAATAGCTGATTCAAAATAGAGTTTTTCCAGAACTGCGTTAGCTGCAGCCTCCAGTGGGTTTTGGGTTTTTTCTATTCTTTTTTTTTTTTTCTTGCCCTTTATTTTTTAAGCACATGTGTGGGCTGGAGGGGAAGAAACAATAGAAAAAAAGAAAGAGGGGCTGATCTGAGAACACGATGCCAAAGTGAAGAGTAATGTAAATGAGACCAAAGGAGAAAAGAAAAAAAGCTATCGTTCAACAGTAGATATTTTTGTTCTCTCATCCTCTCCAGTCGCAGTGAAAAGTGTATGTGGAATAAGAAAAATGGACTGTTATTCTGCCTGAAAATTCAGAGCTTTAATTGCCAAACAATAGTCATTAGTTTGCCTTGACACAGGGCTTTTTGTCAAGTACCACAGCTCACCCTTACTGATGGCACGATTCCAACATGATCCCATGTGAAGCTGCTTTCTTTATCCTTGTTTTAATTGTTGCAAATTATTTATAGCTATTGAACAACACAACCAAGAGTATAAAGAATTTTTAATAGACTGAAATAAACCATCCTACAGTATTTTAAATATTTTGATCTATATTTTCTTCCCTTGAAATCCTCATTTTGAGCTTTTACTCTAAAATATATTCCATAACCCTTTGTCACTGGTCCTGACCAAATACGTCTTGTTGCTATGGGCTACGAAATAAGGGGCCATAGGGGACGTGATGCTCTATAGTAGAATCAACATATGTCTGGCTTGGGGAATGCTAACCTCGACCTCAGGCTCTGCAGACAACGCTGCAGTGTGAGCATCAACCAGGTCACCGAGAGGCGAACATAGGGCTTGCTTTGTGTTTACCTCCCAAAGCAAAAAGGACACTGTTGCCATATTATCGTTATCATGGAGTATCTACGATGAGTATTAAAGCAGCTTGGAAGAGCTGGATATTTTACTTCACTGCTTTAGAGGCTGAAATCATATCTTGACTTATGACAGATTTAGCCAAGACAGTGCATATGTAAACTTACTTTCTACCAAAACACCAGAGCAGCTCTAGCATGCAGCAATCTTCCTATATTTATTGTTAGTGTTCCCTTTATTTTGCATTGTTGCAACATTTTGATTTTGGCAGTGTTTAGGCTTTTGACCTCTACATCTTTGAATGTTGAAGGACTGCATTTATTCATTTAGTGGTTTGGTATGAAATAAATGTTAATCCTTTGATATTATAATGTACCAAATTTTGGACCCAGAAGCATATAATTTAGAGAATGTTTGGGAAATCAACTGCCATAGATTTTTTTCTTCCTGCTGTTTTGGGGGTCACAGTTGCTAGATTACTTCCTTTCAGAAATTTATGTTAGAAAATACCCTGTACAGACTCTATCAATTGACTTTAAATTTATATGGAATCATTTCATCTGTTAAAGCAGACTCAGTAATTTTTGTACTCATTCAGGAAAATAGAAGATGTTCCTTATCGGAAAAGATAATCAATACAGTCACAGCTATAAGTTAATGTAAAGAAGATTTAATGGCTATCTGCTATCTGAAAAAGCTTTCTTCTGGAGACAACGATTATTATAGTCCGCATTTTTTTTTCTTTAAATAGTGATAATATAGTTTAACTTCATCAATGGAATCCATAAAATTGTATGGAAGGATATCTCACAATTTTTCTGATGCAATCTCTTAAAATAACTTTTTCTTTTTGAAATCAATATATATAGTTGCTCTTAGCAACAAGTGTTTGCCGAGCTCTTTGATGGTAACAAATGGATCCCAGAAACATAACTGCACAAGAAATACGGGCATCACTTTGGTTTGTGCTGCAGAGGAATGAGAAGGCAGAAGGGGAATTGCAGGGAGCTGTGTGCCCAGGCTCTGCTCACTACTGTAGCTGAGAATATACCACAGCAGTAGCTGATCATTTTTCCTGACCACATGGCCTTATTATTTCTGGCAGGCACAGTGGGTTGTGTACCCTGGGCTCCACTGCTTGCTTGCAGCAGCACCAGGGTGTCACACCAGACCAGCACATATGGAAAGTAATCCACGGATGCAGTGCTGGAATCCTATATGGGTTTATTTCTGACTATTTCAAGGTACCTTTACTATATAGCTTTTGTCTGATGACACCAAGAAATGCTTTTGGCATATTTCTAAAAAAGAGAAGAGAATTTTTTCACAAATATATTGACTAGAAGGCAGCTCTGAAACAAAGTCCGAGCAGCCATATTCTGTACCTAGAATGGAAAACAAATTAGGAGGACTTGACTACTCAATGTTATGTAAAACATACAAAAAATGACACAACCCTTTCCCCCCCTCCGGTACTGCAGAACAGTAACCTGTTAAAACAATGAAGTAATATATTTAAAATCAATCCTATTACATTACTTCTTAAACTGTCTAGGATGCAGAAAGAAAGGCAAGTTAGATCATTTTATATCTGAGATTTAAACCAGACAATCTTTCATGAGCACTCCTCATCTGAGAAGATAACTGCATAAATTATCTTTTGTTTGGTTATCTGGTTGGATTCCTTTTTGCACTATAAAACCTCATGCATCAAATCTCAAGTTAATCAGATAAATGTCTATGTTAAATACTGTATAAATACTTTATAGAGGGAAATATTTAGTCTTCCTTAATCTGAGATGCTTCATGTTTTATACAAAATATCCTGTATATCAGTGTTTAGTACGCCTTGCATCATAACCTCTTGTATCCACTGGTCCTGTCCAGCAGTCAAAAAACCTACCACCACGTACTGCTTCCTCACAAGGGAAGGAGGAGGAGCTGAGCTCTTCTCTCTGGCGACCAATGATAGGACCCAAGGGAAGGGCAGGAAGATGTGCCAGAGGAAAGTTAGGTTGGACCTGAGGAAAAGGTTCTTCACCCAGGGGGTGGTGGAGCACTGGGACAGCTCCCCAGGGAAGTAGTCACGGTGCCAAGTCTGACAGTATTCCAGAAGCATCTGGACAATGCCCTCAGACACAGGAATGTTGGGGTTGTCCTTGTGCAGGAACAGGAGTTGTACTCGACGATCCTTGTGGGTCCTTTCCAACTCAGGACACTCTATGATTCTATGGTCGTCCATGCTGACAGTTTAGCAAACAGTTAACATAAAACCAAGATTCATTTCTTTGTACAACAGGACCAGATACAAAGAAACTTCTCATGTACGTTGTCTGTTCTGTACTGGCCCATTTTTGGCAATAGCTATCTACTCCACTCCATTTTTGTTGGGGTTTTTTTGAGAATGTTAGCTAGAGGTGACCACTCTAAAAACATCTCCCTCCCTTTGAGTCTGAACTCCAGTTAATTAATTCATAAAATATGTTATGTTTGTTTCTTTTGTTTCTGGTACTACTCGTTGTGTATATGTCATTAAGAACAGTCTCACAAGCTTCTCTATTTTTTTGCTCGGAATTATTTTATCTTTATCTTCATTTAGAGAAAGCTTTGCTAATAAAAATCTTGCCATGGCTCACATCTGTGAGTAGAGTGGAGATGCAAATCAATTCAGAGCAAGATTTTACATTAGAAATGCAATTGTAGGACTGCTGAATAGCAAGACACTTTGAAATTCATTTGAATTTGTTCCCACTTCTCCTCAAGAGCAAAGAAAATTTGTTCCTGCTTCTCGTTTCCTGCTCCTATTTTTAAAACTAGAATGACAAAGACCCGATCGGGTAGCCTGTGCTCCATTTAAACTAAGGAATATCACGTTCAGAAATATTTACTAGAAGGGATTGAATGGTTACAAATAACATTTTCATTCATTTTTTTTTCTCTTTAATTTCAATTTCAAGGATGTCAGTTACAAGTGCTTTGACTGTGCTAGACAAGCAATGGTTTGTACTATTTTTAAAACAAATCATATCCGTGACAGGATTAGGACTGAGGTAAGTTTTTAAAACTGACTTGTTTCTTCAACACCAGCATCTTAGAAACTGCATGCAGGCTGTGTTAAAGTTACTAAAGTATACTCAGAACATGAGACTGTCCATTACAAAAGCAGACTGGTTTATAACATTTGGCTATGTAGAGCAGGTGAAAAGAATCACGTAACCTGGGAATGCTAACAGGCTGCTGAATATTTTATGTTGTGTGGGGAAAATGCTTTGATCTCCTAGTCACAAGACTGCTGCTTGATAGCTGCAACTGGTACAGGCTGGCCTTAAGATTTGACAAGACCTAAACACCAGCAGCATCTCCTGAATCCTCCAGGTAAGAATGAGACATGAGGCAGAACTGGTGATCAGGATGGTGCTCACTTGTCTTTCTGCACACAGGCTTTTTTCCTATTTACCCAGGAAAAAGCCAGCTGGGGTTGGGGTTCTGGAAAGATGAGGTGGTGCCACAAGGAAGGGGTCCTTGGCTATCCCTTACCTGCGATGTGTAACTGCCAACAATGACCCAGCACAAATTGGCACAACATTCTGCCCTAGCTTTCCAGGCCAGCTGTAACCTCCCTACTGTGGAACGAGGTCAGGACACAGCAAACGGAGTGCTGGGGATCAGGAGCCACTGGTGACTCTGTGGAGTAAGCCAGTAGGCAAAAAAGCTCTAACCTCAGTTTTAACTTAACTCTAGTATCCAGAGTAACTTGTTTACCTGTGACACGTAAGGAGGTGCTGCTTAATTGCTGAGGGGGATGTGATATGCAAGGAATGACACTGTACCTTCTCGCTCTCCTCCCCTCCTATATGACAAGGTCTTCACTGTACACATATTGACTTTTATAGCAATAAAGATAGTATGTGCTACTCATGACTGCATTTCAAAGTCTAATATCATGAAAACATTCTCTTATGTGTTGCCTAATAAATATATGATTATCATTTGAAATGGTAACTTTTATAAGTAATATGTATTTTAAAGCTGAGTGTTTCAAAACATTCATTTCACATTTTGTAATATTAGTGAACCATAATGGAGACTGAGTTAAGCAATTCAAAATGATTCAATAAACATTATTTCCATTTGGTTAAAAAGTTGTCTCTGATGACAACTTGTTGCAATTTAAATTGATTGCTTACTTTATTTTTCTGCATGAAAAGATGGTGATATCTTTCAAGTATAAATTAAAATATCCTCAGTAGTGTTTTTTTAAAAAACCCACATCATCTGCTTCTGTCATTATTCAACAAATTAGCACAGTCCATTTTAACAAATGATCCTTGTACAGTAACACTAGGTGAGACTTCCAACTGCTGTGTTTTAAAATAAAAATCCTCATAACCAGCATAAACTTAGTGCCCCTCTGTTCACTATGTCTGGACTAGGCCACTGTTAGGTCTCTCTGCACATGAAATTCAGTTGTGTTTGAATGATTTCCTGACTCAAGGCTAAAATCTCTCTCAATTTTTTACAGCCTGTAGCAGAAAGAATCATTCTTGTCTCCTGCTGTCAGATCAATCACTGCCAGTCCTGTCCAGACTACACTGTGTTGGAGAACAGTGAACTCTGCTTGCTTCTTGCTGGCTGGTTCTTGAAGCTGCATATACATTTTTAAAAAATTATCATCTATATGATATTTATCTCCTGGTTATTTCCATAGCATGTTCCCACATTTCAGTCTTTACAACACTCCACACTACAAGAGTCAACACTGTAGGTTTTAACACTTACAGCCTTCTGCAGGAAGAGATGTGTTAGCTACAGCCCCATGGGATGACCTTAAAGGTCTTTTCCAACCTACACTTTTCCGTTCAGATTGAGACTATAGCTATAAAGTGAACTTCTCGTAACTTCAGACTGGCTTTGTTGTGTTGCAGGATTGATGAATCTGAGTGTGAGACTTAACTTGCTCTTCCTAGCGAGCCTCCCTGTGAGCCCTCACATGGTACCCTCAGCGTGGCCTGTGCCTGAGAGACAGGACGTTTGTCTCTGCCAATTCTGTCCTGTCAGCAGTTTGTCCATTCCTAAGCTTCAAGAGTGAGAAGGTAAGGAATCCTATCCTGCAGAATATAAATAGAAGGGTCTCTGTCTCCTCACCATCTCAAATCCTCTGTCCCTGCAGACTTCAGCATATGTGTAAGTCTCCTATGGGCAAATCCATGTTCCTTCCCTGATCAGATAAAACAGTGTAAGGGAATAGTGGGCCAACAGCAGATAAGAAAGAGACCACACATAGCTCTTTGTAGTCATCTGTTAACTCCTTGTCCAACAGATGTAGTGTTACTGTGGTATGAAGTAACTCCACAACTACTTTTGGCACCAATGTTGTGAAAGATTAAAATCATACGTCCCTACAGTATTCAATACTAAATTATTTTACAAACATAATTCTGTAAGGAATTCTGTGTTGGCTTCCATTCTCTTCTGTCCTCCACTTAAGAGGAGATGATGAAATACATGAAAACCTAGCCCCTCTGCAATGGATGTGCTTTCCAGCAGGGGACCTCCATTTCTTCTTTGGGACACGCCAGCACATTTCTGAAGTTAAGGAATAATCGTAATATCTGGCTCTGCTAATAACAATCTCTTGCAGAACAGGTGAGAAAATGAAGCTGTCGTATCAGCTTTTTTATTTCCCCCTTGTCTCTGATGTTATGTTTTGTTTGTGTGTTATTTTGTAAATACAGGAGGAAATTTACACCAAATGCTGAGCTACTTTAACTTCCTATGGGAACTTATATGCAGATACTGGGCTGACTGGACATAACTGCAGACTAGGCAAGAACAACAACTGCTTTAGCTTCATACCCTACTCAGGGTTTAAAAACCACTGTTATCTATGCGCAAACATATTCAGCAATTCTGACCATGCAACTAATGGATCTTTCCACTACATCAATATAGTGATAAAATAAGCATCTTTTTATATTGATATTTTGAGTCAAGATGTGCCCATTCGCTATACTTCCTCTCCATGAAAATCAGCAGAGGTTTACCAGGGACATAGGGGGAGGTGACCTAGGTCAAAGCTGAGTGCTTTGTGAAAACCAATCCATTTTTAGATTTGGGAGCCAATAAAAAAATTCAAACCAAACAGCAACACCTACTGTAAACATTGCTATTTATTCAAAATATGCACATTTCTTGCTATTGGTGTAATGGTTCGAACCTCTACAAACTTCTGTGCTTCACTAATTAAATGGAAAGCTTTTCTCATGGCAAGGTAAAAATGCACTTAAACCAGGTATCTCAGATGTTAATACACATTTGCTTGTATCAGCAAGGACAGAATCAAACTCTCGGTCCGATACCTAATGACAACAGTCATTACATTGTCATAGATTTCAAAAGTGGGGTTTTTTTCAGTTACCTTGAAGATGAACACACTTTTCTTTCATTTTGTTTTCTAACAGGATCTTGGAAACTTATTTCTTGACATGAAAGTATAACTGCAAGGCTCTTAAATTGTTCATTTTGGACTAGCCTGTAATCCATATGAAACAGCTTCCAGATGAGATGAAGTTGGATTGCTATGAAACATACCTTATCAGCCCAAAGGAGCTAATTATTTCAGATGAGCTTAAGGGGAGGTGCACTTGTCTGTATTCAGGTAGCAAAACCTTTTTACTTAATTTCAGAACGTTATCAGCAAAATTAACTTCCATAAAAGCTCAAAGAAATACGTTTTTAGCAATAAATTTGTTGTGCTGAGATACCATACAACCCTTTATAAAACCAATTAAAAGCAAAATATTCACCATGAAAAGAGAGGAATCAATCATTTTCTCAAAATGCTTTAAGAGAATATATCTCTCTGTCATAACTGGAAGACACATGTTGCTGTCCCAAAGAATTAGAAATGAGAAACAAACATGAAACACAGCTTATGTGAACAACTCATCTTTGGTGAAGAACTTGATATATACTGAAAAATATTTCATTCACTGTTTCTTCCAGATACACAAAGAGATACATTTGTGCTTACCTGTCTTCTAGTGTCTAGTACCTGCTTTAAGTACTGCTTCTAGATAGGAAAGTAATGATTATTGTGCTACAGATGGGGAGACGCGGGCTATTGCTATTTTGTCCATATTTTGATATTATCTTTTGAACTTTTGCTAGCAGACTATTGGGATATTTGATTTTAGACCAGCAAATGTTAATGAATAATTTATCCGTAAATGATCCCACTAACTTCAGAGGGGCTACTTAAATCATATGAAGTTAGCTGCAGTGGATCTGAACAGCTTAGGTTTTCTTTTTAAGATTTTACATACTTTTATACATCTTTAGGGAAGCATACGGTTCTTTTTCACAAAGATAGCTTAAGGCTAAGAAGTCCAACTATTCATCTCACTATGGACAATTTGTACTATGTTTAGGGGGAATGTTCCCTGGTGCTACCTAGGAGCTGGTGCTGCTCAATGTCATCTCTAGTATTCTGCAGTATAGCTGCAGTGAGAGACACAGGACTTTTAGATGGGTTGAGCTTTGAAACAAAGTATTTCAAAATTATAAGTAGAAGGCTAATATCTGAAGATTAAAACGTACCACCTGATAGTATCATATCCCTGGAAAAGTTTGTAGAAAACAAATGTTACCATAACTTCCTTGTGCTGCTATGATAACTAGGACACATGACATTTACCTTCTCCCCCATCCATCCCAAATCTAAGTACAGACCAGGTAAACCATGTCACATCTGCAGGTATTTAGAAAAGGCTGGCAGAAATTTTTAGCAATATTCCCTTTAATCTGTACATTTAGATGAATCATTTCATATTCACTTTCCACAAGGCAGCCAAGTGAGTAAGTATTTCTGGCACCAATGAAAATCACATAATTCTCTGCATAATTCTCTGCAGTGTCACTTTTTTCCTACACGGGGAGTACATTTACTCTCCAATGGGGAACTGAAATACGACTGTCACCCTTCTGACTAATGGTAACACAGAACAGATAGGAAACACTACAAAGGAAACATTTACAAAAGTAGCGTACACAGAAGACACAAGAAGCTTTCATGTGATGAATGAATACTTGAAAGTAATAACATGAGCAGGAAGGGAGTCAAAATTAGTTGAATTAGGAAACACTGGTTAAGAATTTTTCATTAAGCTGAACTTAATGCAGGTAATTTGGTATGGCAACTATAATTATGCACTGTATGTATTTTATATGCAGAATCTACATCTGGTGATATAGATAACAATAACTAGTAATGAAATGTTTCACAGGAATTAATGATTGAAACAACACTGACTCACACTGGAGCTCTAAAGTACACAATTCTTTCTGTATCCACTGGTTATTTAAGCATCACTTACTATCCCACTCACTTACTGTACAGCAATGCTGTTGCATGGTCTTTCAGTTAGAAACTGGGCACTTCACTTCTCCCAGTTAAATGCTGCTGCTGAAGATAGCTGATAAAAGGACATTCATAATTCAAGGGAGAATAAAAAATATAAAGAAAATTCTTGGTGCCTTCATTGCTCATGGCAAATAAAGAATTGCCATTTACAGACATAAAATAAAGGAAAAGGACTAGATAAAGCAAAAAGTTACCCTTCTTTTCCTCCTGTTTTCATAGATCTCTCAATAGAAAAAAAAAGCCCATATAATGGGCTTAATTTTCAGTGCCATTTATTTTCAAAGTATGCATTCTGTCAGTTGTGTCATGCCAGTCAAGATCACCATTATACCACAACTGAACCCCTTCTGTATATACAGCTGTATCTGTTCACTGTACATAAGCATTACACAACATGGCAAAGGCTTGTGCAAAGAAAAAGTCACTCTGCTTAGCGTTTGTCCAAAGCTAGGACAGGATCAAATATACTGAACAGTGAAGGTGTTTAAATTCCACCACAACAGTTGATATTCCACTTTTTGTGAAATGAAAATCTGTGTTCAGGTTTTGGCAGTCTGACTCTCTTGTTTCTGAAATCACAGACTTTAATGAAAACAGAAAGTTGATACACAAAACAACATCTGAGAACAGCTAAATTGGATTGTGACAGGAGCAAAGCTTTGGTAGAACTGGATTATTTAGAATAACCATCACAACGCTAACAACGAGTCACTTGGGATTTACATCCCAACATTTGCAGAAAAAAAGTTATCTTTAACCATATTAGATTACAAATAAAGACAGAAGTAATGCTGATCATTTACTCTTCCACACAGAACACATGACCTACAGTCTGATCGTTCTCCTAAACATCAAGTCAGTGTTGTAGGCACAACAATTTTATATTTCACCTTAACAAGTTCTGATGACATTTTCCTTGTATAGTTTCATTAACAATAGATTTTTATACCAATTTTGCTGTGCAAGTGTTGTTTACTCATGACTTTCAAAGTAATAGATTTATTTGGAGTTATGTAATGGCAGTCCTGTACGTGGCAGTGTATCCAGTTTGGAGATGAGAGGAGGACTTCAATCCTCTGAGTATGACTGCAAACAAAATCTCTTTGCTTGAATTCAATCTAAAAATCCTATACAGTCTATTTTGAACTCAAAAGAGGAATTATGATTGTACAAGACTGTGCATTTTAACATTAGTAAGATGTATTGGATGGAAAGTAAATTATGTCAGACGAACACTCTTGATTGCCTTCAGTCTATACACCTTATCTTGTATCAAATTTATCTCCATTGTGCTAAAGGTAAGAGAAGTTAAGACTAATAAAACAAACTCTCTTCTCATTAAGACAAGACAATACATTTTACAAGAGTTCAAATGTTGAATCTCAAGTCCTCTATTGACTTACTTAATGTTTGCTTCCAAATCAAGATAGTGCCAACATCATCGTAACACTTCTCATTTGACAGCAAGCTCAGTAATTCGAGAACCTATTCCCCCCTCCCTTCCATATATTGTTTGTGCTTCCTGCTTAGATCAAGTGGTCATAGCCACTATAAAAGTAGCAGTTCTAGTACATTTTCCCATCCAATAAAACTGTAACACAGGATGGTTAGTCTGAAAATCAGCGAGAATGAGTGTGCGGCCATTTGCATTAACAAGTTGCCAAATGGAACCATATGCAAAATGGCAATCTAGAAAGAAGTACTAGAACTACAACTCTTATCCAGCTTGATATGTTTTCTGAAAGGGGAAATTACCAATTCTAGCCTTCAGCATGAGTAACACACTTTAGAAACTACCAATAAAAGGGTCTGCCAATTCAAAAGTTAGTTGTTGATTGCACAAAGAACGAGCCAACGGCCTTTCTATTCTTTGCATCTTTGTTCCCCTCAGGAGTCCATTACCTTTCACAAAGAAAATTTTAGCTATCAAACTTGTCCATAAATTTTGCCGCTGAGTGTGAAACCATCCAGTTAGCATAAACACTATCATTTGCATATCTTGAAAACACAGAGTTAGTGCCATCGAATCTTGTGAGTGGAACGGGGCTCTCCTCAGGCCAGTTCGGGTATGACATGCCTAAAAATGAAAACAGATAATTTTTTCTGCACTGAAGAACCATAAGTTCATGTGCAGACAGTAAGGCCCTTGGCAAAACTCCCTTCAATATTTTTAGCCAGTCCACTGGATTTTGTCCCAAATCAATTCTTATAAATGATGTTTTGAAACCCTGAAGCACAAATTCAGATGTAGGCAAAAGCCCTGAAAAAATAAAGTGCTTACTTGATAAAAAATTGTGTGTGCGCACGCACATGTGCATAATAAAAAGCTAATAATTCTTCAACTGATGCGCCTCCATCTTTCCATAATTTTCTTTTTTAACAATCATGTAGCAATATATTGCTTTGCAAAAGGAAGTTCTTGCTGTACAGGAAGTGCTCCAAGAATTAATAACCCTATTTGGGACAGGATCCAAATCCATTCCAATGACCGAGAGTATTTCCATTTAATGAAATGGGTGCCTTTCCTTTGGCTTCAGTGAGATTTTGGGGACGCTCACACCCTCACCAAGGATCTCAACTGCTTAATTTTAGGAAAGCTCAGGAGCACAACTGAGAAAAGTGCAACAAAGTCCTGAGCACTCTTGTCTTGATTCAGCATTTAAAGGTGTATTTCAGGCATGCAATTATTCACATTGGGTCCAGTGACTGCTTCTCAGTTTAGGCACAAGTGATCATCAAAATGGAAGCAGAGTGCTTAGCACCATGTTGATCCAGGTGTACAAGCAGAGAACCATACCAAGGTCAAGATATTCAAAAACAGAAATCTAGTTCTGTTGCTTATTAAGCATTCAGCATCTGCCATCAACCTCGGTGGCAACTTTGTCTGCTACTGCATTCTTTTAACAATCTGACCACTACGGGCCCCAAAGTGAACGTGAGCTGGGGGAACCTACTAAATAAAATTATAGACTAGGTATAGATCAAAAATAGAACCAAAGCCATGTATTAATGGCAACTTTTAAGCTAAAAGATACAGCTTTTCAAAAGTTGTATTGCTTGAAGTACAAAAAAAAATCTGCAATGTTAGTAAATATCTAAAAACCATGGAGAATATTTAATCAGGAGACAAAATGTAGGAGTTTTGGCAAGAACCATTTTTACTGTCCATCTCACCATCACAATATGAAAGCATATGGTCTTTTTTAAAAACACTTGCTACATCATTCAATCAAGATTTAGTACTGACATTTTCATAATAAATCAAAGGACGTGAAAACAGCTGAGTGTATTTTCAAAATGCCCATTGTTAATTCAATTTTCAAAGGACTTGACATGTTGACTTTGTATATAATACTTATATACAGTATTTCAACCCTCTGTATATAATACTCTGGCTCCATTCTATGACACAATAAATAGACATTTCAGCTTAGGGATCCAGAATGCATTAACAGTAGCTGAAATGTAGAAATCCACCTTGATAAATGAAAAATGTTTCAAATGGGTCCTATCATTAAGCTAAGGCAAAAAACAGTATTTAAAAAAAATGTCTATTGCTTAAATTAGAGGTGCAAAATCTAACACACTTTAAATGTTCCCAACAGGATAGTTGAATTAGATACTCATTAGCATTTTATATTTCCCCTGAGAATACTTCCCTGATCTTTTTTTTCTTTTTTCAGTATGATATCTAGTCATTTTACTTATTTTCACATCCTTTTCAAAACATTTATTTTAAACACAGCTGCAAAATGACTAAAGGATGATCCAGATGCAAACTTTGACATTTACCAAAAGAAAACAAACAAACAAAAAAATCCAAAAGAAGCTTCCAAGCAAATTTTGACTGGCTTCATTCGGACAAGAAACACTGTAATGGGGTTACAGAGTCTGAGAACAGTGCAGAAGAAAAATTATTTTTTTTTGTGTTGCTAGAATCTAGTAAATGCATGTGAAATTCTACCATAGAGTTTGTTTTCAATCCATGTGGAAGGGAGAGTGCGAGGGAGGGGAGCATTATTACAGTCCACGAGTGGTGTCTCCTCTTCTGAGAGCCCATCATCGTAAAGCAAGGAATCGGAAGGTGTGGAAGCTGCAAGATCTAAGTAGTCCTAAGAAGTGAGCACAGAAAAAGCTGGGTTAACATACATGGCAGTGTTGCTGGTTGGGTGTAAAGGCGAAATCACAGAATTATAGAATGGTTTGCGTTGCAAGGGACCTTAAAGATGACCCAGTTCCAAACCCCCTGCCATAGGCAGGAACACCTCCCACTGGATCAGGTTGCTCATCCAACCTGGCCTTGAACACCCCCAAGGACGGGGCAGCCATGACTTCTCTGGGCAACCTGTGCCAGTGCCTCACCACCTCACCTAATATCTCATCTAAATCTCCCCTGTTTCAGCTTAAATGTGCATCTAGTTTCTTTAAAACAAGTAACTACAGACCCCACTGCATTTGTCTTTTGATAGCACCTCTGGCACCAGAGTAGCCTCTCCCATTCTGTCACCATAACATCTTTGGAAGTACCTGATTTGCCAGAACAGTGGACCTGCCAGAGACGTACTCATACTTCCCTTACTTAATTCTGCACAGCAGTAAACTAACCAATAAGTTAAAGGGCTGTGCTAACTGATTTCTTTGACCTTCACTTTCACTTATGCCTGATACATATGTATGCCTGAAATATATATAGATACTGATGCACACTCAAATGAGAAGGTACTCAGATCTTCTCATCATTTTACAAAAGATTTACATAAACGTGTATAAAATTAACCATGTAAATAATGCCAAATAAAGCCTCTGCTGCTGCTGTTCTAAAACTAAATATTTAGGTTTACCATAAGAATTCATGTTTTCATCTACGCTGTTGAATTGCTTTGATAAAAAAACCCCAAATATGAAGTATTTTCAACTAATCTAAAATTTACTTTATTCCTTTCAAAATGGCTTTTGCCTTGGAAATTTACTGAAATTAAACTTTAAATAGTAAAGTCATCCAATTTTACACATTTAAAAATCTTCAGAAGTTTTCATTCAGAAAGGCAAGAAGAAAAACGACAAGTTTCCCATGCTCTATTTTGGATTTTCCTTGTTTTTAATCATGATGAAAATTTCAGAAAACTTGCCAGTCTCCTTATTACAAGTCCATCACTGGGCATACAGATCGCTTGCGTGATGATTTTTAGCAGCCATATGTTAGTGACTGACAAGTTAGAGGGATTTAATGTACAGCCTAGAACTCTCACTTTGCCATTTTTAATTTAGGACTTAAGTTTTACATTCACATTCTGAACAAAATTGTTCCCATTTGTTTATTAGTCCTTTTTGCACTCAGTGTAAATGCCATCACATTCTCAAATCTGATAATGGTTGCTGTACTTCCCCTGCTTTTCATTTGTAACTGCCCCCCTTCCTGTAACTAGTGGATTTAAAAAAAAAAAATAGAATCAGAGTGGTTTGGGTTGGAAGTGACCTTAAAGATCATCCAGTTCCAACCCCCCTGCCATGGGCAGGGACACCTCCCACTTCATCAAGTTGTTCAAAGCCCCATCCAATCTGGCCTTGAACACCTCCAGGGATGGGGCAGCCACAGCTTCCCTGAGCAACCTGTGCCAGTGTCTCACTACCCTCACAGAAAAACATTTCTTCCTAAAGTAAAAAATTTCTTCCTAAGAATTCATTGTTGTGCAAGTAGGTATGGATATATTTTATAAACACAAACAGCTTGGATTCAGAATGCCTCAGAATCTGATGACAGGTAAATTACTTTGCTTATTAAAAAGATTGATTTCTGTACATTCAAACTCAGATGATCGCAAAACTTTCAAAACCTCATGCTTTCCCACACTTACCCTACTCTTCACCATCATTTTCTCCAGTTCCTTGCTGATCTCGGCAAACGTTGGTCTCTTATCGGGTTCTTGCTTCCAACAGCGCAACATCAGGTTGTACCTGTGACCCGCCGCAAAGTGGAAAAAAAACAAAATAGTTAAAAGTGGTTCATGCTTCTGCTCAAACTATTTATAGCATTGAATCATAAAATTATAGGATGGTTTGGGTCAGAAGGGACCTTAAAGCCCATCCAGTTCCAATGCCCCCTGCCATGGGGAGGGACACCTTTCACTGGATCAGGTCATCCACAACGACATCAATCTTTGCTGTCTGTTCTGTTAAATGCTTTCTTGAATCAATAACTGGCATCCACAAGAACGAGCTTTTATTTTCGTCTTTATGAGTTTAAATTTTGATGCACTTGGCTGTCCTTGAAGGACTGTAGTCTTAGATTTCTTTCATTATTTTCACTCGCTCACAGGTCCACCTCATCTGTGGGCAGCATGCCAGATTTCTAATTGATTTTGTTTGTGTAAGAATTTAAAGAAATTTCTGCATCATCACTGATGTGCAACTTAACCTGGGAAACTGTGCTGTTATATCAGAAAGTGGAATTTTCTTCCTTGTTCTTTTAAATCCAGAAAAGTTTCTATAAACTTTTCTTCAAAGAGAACAAACAAACGTTCTTTGTATTACATCTGCTATTGTTATTTTAATTATTCTTATACTGTCTTTAATTGCCTTCTATAGCACACAGCATGGAAAGAGAAGGAAGAAAAACTGAATGTTTATAGTTGAGTGACTATCAGACATACACTGGCCAAGGCCTGGATGTGTAACTCTCCAACTCGTGAAGTCATGTTATTTTTCTAGCTGAAGTGCTTTCAAGACTAAGTAACCCAGTCACAAAAATACCCTAATTTTGGAAATAGTTAGCTATAAGAACTACAGCAATCTATTGAAAAGCATTGCACTTTTTGTCTTTGTCTACAATCTCTCCCTCACTTGACTGGATAAAGCAGAAAATGCAATTTAAGAAAAATGACCCCTAAAACAGGCTCTCAAAGGCTGTCAGAAAAATTTCTGAGTAAACCGGACAGAAAACCATGATGTGGCTTGAATTAAAAAAAAAAAGAAATTTGGACATGGTCAGCTCACCTAACCTCATAATTATCGATGATATAATATGTGTTTGAGGAGTGGAGTGTTATACCCTGCTGAGATGAAACAAATAAACAGAAGTAAATATGAAGTATTTGCTAGTGGATATTTGCCAGTGACACTTCTAAACACCTACTCTGCTCTAAATTCAGAAACCCTTAATGTTTTTTCTCTGTATATGACTTTAAAAAAAATTATATTATTTATACTGTATTTTCTCAGCCTGGATATGACCAAAGCAGCCTTCATACTGAAACTTAGTCAGAAGTGATGTCATAATGATTATAGCCTGGTAATGTTCTAAAAAGAAACCTGACCATGACCAGATTTGCAGGCTGAACATAAAATCATGCCCCATCTCCAAATGCCATGGAAGAACCACAGAGAGAAGATATTTCACCTTGAAAATGTTCTAATAAATCAGCCAATAAAATATGAAGTGTCTCCAAATGGAAAAGAAAATGTCATTGACTTATCAAGTCACAGAAAATTTGTGTCTGCTAGGGTAGAGATTCCTGGCTTAAGGTATTCTTTCTCCTCTGTAGTGCCAGGACAACTAACAGACAATGACTATGAATGGAAAATCTACCTCATTTGCAGAAAAATTTTCTTGACTATTTAAGCCACCACTGGGTTTTATGAAATTCTCCTCCCCTCCCCACCTTCAAAAGTTTTGAGTATTCAAACTGTTTTAATTGTTTGGCAAGTGTGTTATTTGATAGTCCACAAATTTTTTGGATGTAGCTGCAAGCATTCTCTTGGTAATTCTTTTCCTGCACTTTACTGTTCATTAATTTCATTACTTTCCTTTGAGTATTACATATTTGATTATATCTCCGAGATATACAGCATAGTATTTATGTGCTATTCATTTAACCCCTTTTTTAAATGTATTTAGTCAAGAGAGGTTTTATGAATTTAATCAGTTGAAGAGCTACTTACATTTCTTCACTACAGTTTTCGGGTCTCTCCATTCTATAGCCTGTTTTTAGGAGGTTAAAGAGTCTTTCTGGAGCAATACCTGGGTAGGGATTGCCTCCCAAAGTTACAATCTCCCATAGCAGAACTCCAAATGACCATCTGGAAAAGAGAAAATGAGCTTTTGTTTAGAGTGGTGAGTTTCGAGAGCTTAGTATGGCTTTCACCCATCCTTCTAGTGTTTTGAAGACCCAGCCAAATTCAAGACATTGCTGAGACAGAGGCGCCATGCAGATACCACAGGGTCATCCTTGTTTCTAAATACTGTTCATCAAAAAGACAAGAAAATAAGACAGTAAAGATAAGGGATAGCCCTCTCGTATGCATTGCTAAAAGCTAACTGTATCCTGGGAAGGTCAATCTTCTCTAGACAGCAGAAAGTCCTTCTCATGGTGGCCCAGCCCAAAGCCTTGTTCCTCTTCTGTACAGTGCTCCTGGAGGTGCTTCTCTTTTCCTTTGCCTACAGGGGGAGTCTAACATCCCTAATTAGCCCTTACAGTCCTAATCAGTAATAATTGTCTAAATTTATACAGGCTGGCTCAACTATTTACCAAGGAACTTGGTTGCTCTTTTGACTATGAGGTTGTGTTTCTTTAAACGCTTATTTCAACTACAAGCACAGTCTTTGATTTCAGCTGGTCTGTTGGGCCATTAAAGTGATTTGGGACGTAATTTCTTCTTAGAGTTCATGAAAGAAGAGGAAATAATTTATTCTGGAAATACCAAAACACCTAAAATATAGCTTAACATCGAATAGAAGATGAGAGAAACTATTCTGAAATTTGAAAAGTTAGCATTTCTTCACCTACTTTATTGACAATCTCAAACAAAAAGACTTTGCTCAATAGTTTGGAAATATTTAGATTAAATTAGTCCATTTCTGGAAGGCAGGTGAGGAGAAGACAGGCAAAAATGTTTTTCCTCTCTTTAGTGAAATTTTTTTCGAGACACAAAGAAGATACAACTTACTCTGAATCTACTCAATGGGCAGAACTGCCAAGATTTGGATGTTCAAAAAGAAGGAAACCAGCCAACACTGTTTTACTCAAAGGGGATACTCAATGTGAGGGATCTGGAACCAAAATTACATATAATTTACGACAAACGTTAGCTTCTGTGCTCTCAGCATTGGGTAATTTCCATGAAAACTCCACTTTTAAGAGTTTAGGATATGTTACACATCTAATGCCAAACCAAACAGCAGTTGTCTTAAACCCTTTGAAAACTCCATCCCAAAATGTTAGGCAAACCTCATCTCCCATATGACTACAGTCTACCTGTGCTTTTCACATTTTAAACGACAGCAAGCCCAAATTTACAGCAATAAAACTTCCAAAATGGGCAGAGAAGTCAAAGTGAATCTCACACAGTCCTAAGTGCGGCAGCTTTTCTTCCTAATGCCCATTCATTGAACTACTTTTTTATCACTCTGTACATTCATGAAAGCTAATGAATATTTATAGCATTTTTATATACTTTATTAATAGACTTCCTCATACCCTTTTTGAAGCCAATATGCTTTGCCATCAGGTTATAATTCTGTCCATGATTAATTCATTTATACCTTGTAGCATGGCAGGTTTTATTTTTAAAATCCTCCTCTTCTGCTTAAGAGGAATTTTACAGAATATGGGAGGGATCAGATGAAATATTTAATTAAAGTTGTTTACTAAATGGGCATATTAGAATGGAATGCTTTAGAATGCTGCAATACTTTCAAATTATTATAAAAATTAAGTACTACGGGAGGAGAAATGGGAGATGAAAATTTTCCCATTGTGCTGTGTTTATTGCTGAATAAAAATGTGATCAGAAAAAGCCAGGAAAGCAAAATATGTGAGGAAGAAGGGATTAGGCTGGCTTTCCACTGACGTCATCAACCTCTGAAGCAGAAAGGGGATTTTGTAAATGTTGGCAAGTGGTACTGCTGTTTAGCGCTGCTAACCACTGACTATATAGAAAGACTTTAGAAGGAAGAGGCTGGAAAACAGAAATACAGAATACCAGAAAAACAAGCATTTTGGAATGGTTGTTGAGTGTATTAATATATATACTCCCTGCAATGTAACTGCATCACCACAAACAACAAAGAATGTTTATAAAATAGTATGTTCAGTGACTGTAATCATCTAAAATAACAAGAGTACTTTATCAGTTTGCTGCTGTTGGAATGGCATTCGTGGAACCTAGCACTGCAGAGGATTTGCTTTGCAGCTCTGTGAGTCTCAGCACTGTTCCGCAGGGACTTGGCTGGATGAGGAGCCGCTATAGAACACTCTTAGATTACTTCATGTATAATGACATGAGCAGTGAAGGTGACCTCACCAAGTGAGTCAAAGGCACTGCCCAAGTATGGCAGTTATTAGATTGTTTGTGCCCTTGTACTGAAGCAAACCTACACAGCACAACGCAGTGCTCTGTGAAGAACCCTTGATGCGTCTCCAGAAAAGCTGGTAAATCAGTGTGGCTTTACATGGTGATACTAATCCAGTTCTGGGAAGCAGTAAAGCTACAGAGCACCAGCATGCTGCCCAGGGCTCTGAGCTGGCTTGCCTGACGCCAGCTGGGCAATCTCTGTGTGTATCAAAGAGAGATGGGCTCCTGGGCTTAATAGCAGCCCAACAGGAAAACAGGGAGGAATGGTACTGGATGCAGAAGATCAATCAGCAATCAAAGAATAGGCAGTTACACGACAACACAATCTGTTCCAGCCCCAAACCATAGTGACAAACCTCTTTTGCAGAAAATGAAGAAATTAAAAATACACTGAGAAGTTTTTAAAATAATTTGAACAATTCTCTGGGAAAAGTCAATTCAGAGAAGCAGGTCAGCACAAAGGATACTGTGAGGAGGTGAAAAAGAGACAAAGAAAAACCTTTAAGCAGATCTTAATAAAAGTGATGGTCTCGCAAGATTTAGCCCCATCTTTTTTTCCCCTTACTCTAAGTGAAATGAAGTAAATGAAAATATTTTTTTGAAATTAATGTAAAGAGTTTCCAAGGCAAGCAAAATATTTTATTTCACTAAAACGGCTCTGACCTGCAGAGTAAAAAGTGAATGTAAATAATTTTAGAAGTACAAATCTAAAGGGCTCCTATTTGCACACACTGCCATTATCAAAGTGAAATGTCATTGAGAATGATATGTTTTACTCCGTTGGGAGTTCGATGAAAACATTAGTCAGATCCTCCTTTCAATGGAAACTTGGAATGTATCAAAACGCTAGGAGAAAACAGGAACAAGTAGAGCTGCTTTTGAAGTTCCTTAGAGGTTATTCTCATAAATAAATAATACTCAGTTTTGCAGTGTCTACCTCGTGCCTAGTCACGAGGATCAGTCATTCCAGAGAGAAAGAAATTAAAGTGTCTGATCCTGAGTTAAATGTGAACAAACGCTCCTCTGCCTGGCTCCTTTCTTATCAGACGTGAAAACAGTTTAGCTGTGGTTGCTTTGCCATCTAATCAATCACAGCCTGAGATAGGAGCATATCCATCTTCAGAATCTCTGTTTCCTAATCATGCAAATGAACCTGCATCTTGGCCCTGGAACCAGACTGTTCCCCTCAGGTCTGAGCTGGCTGTCATTAAAATTAATTGAAGTTTTGTCATTGAGAGGAGTGAGGCCAGGCTTTAAATTCTTCTTCCTTTCTTCCCACCCAATTCCTCCTCTGCCAGCAAGCGTTACAGACAAGTGATGACCAGAAACTGGGAAGTCTGGTTATTACCAAACCAAATTAATCTCTAGCAAAGACTAATAATTTCTGTCTATATATTCAAAGGCAAGCCTGGCACACGAACAGATCCAACGTTTGTTGGCTGCAACCCAAATAGCGCTGATAATTTTTTCTTGAAGATTTCATTCAGCTGCAAAAATCTTATGTATCATTGCTAGCTGATGATGCCATCCTGGCTGTGTTCTTCATATCTCTTTGTAAGAGCAATAATTTTGGCTGCTAGGTACCTTGTGCTTCCTCCCTCATCTTCTTAAATAAGTACATAAACCATAAAGAATGCAAAAATTTGCACTTACACATCACTTTGTGTTGTATAGATATGATCAAACAGGGATTCTATGGCCATCCATTTAACAGGTATCCGACCCTAGGAGGAAAAAATATCAACAATGCAATTACTGGTCAGAAAATGAAGTTTTCAAGTGGAAAACCAAGGTTTTCTCTTCAAAACTGCAAAAGAGACTCTATCCATTCTCTAATATTTTCCAAAGGACTGAATGCAAGAAAAACAGTGAGAACAATTGTAAATCACACGCTCATGTAATTTCACATGCTTCAGTAATTTAATTATGTCCAGTAAGGTGGTGTAGGTTTTTTTCCAGATGATCAGCAGTTAAAGTCAGATAAACTCTCTTTGTAACGAAGAGTTTCATCCAATGAGTTATATTCTTCAAACACGGATGTCTGTCTTCCCATTGCTTTTAGGAAATGTGCAAATGCAAAAATGATGGAAAATTATGATGAAAGAGGAAGAGTTATCTCATTGATATCAGGGATGATGCATAAATGGAAGCATCTGGATGTTAAGATGTCTTTGGATTCAGAACTGCATCTGGACAGTCATACTCAGTTACTGGTTACTAAATTGAATCTACAAGTCGCTACTTTCCACTGGCAGAAATTCACTGAGAAATTTGCTCCAGAGATTCATGAAATTCAAGCTCTTCACAATTTCCAAGATGTTTCACAACCTTCACAGTACCACTAGCATTCACATGCCTTACTTGTTTTTCTCATGAAATTCATGTATATATGCAACAGCTGTTTCAGTGGGATTTGAAACTTATCCTTCCTTCCTCTCAATTTTTTCTTTTTCCCTGTTTCCCTATGCAAGCAGGCAGATGCTTATCAGATCCCTGAATAATGCTATGGCAACGAGTGTCTCAGAGTGAAGAGAAAATATCCATTCAGTACATCACCATCCTGCCAAATAAAATGAATCTGCCTTCATATAAATGCATCATTCTTAAAATACAAAGCAACTGGTAGAGAAAAATGCAAAACACATAGCTCAGAGAGAGCTAAATGAACATGGCAAAGCCCTGATCATGTCTTACAAGAGATTTTTTTTCTTCAAAACTTATTTGGAATTAGGAAACATTCACACAAACTGGCCTGAAAAAAACAGGGAAAGGTAAACTGAAAATTCACAGTGGTTTTGGTATCTTTTCATAAAATCCTAAAATCTTCACATGCAAAAAATTACGTTGGCAACTCTTTCATATAAAGTCACAGAGAGAACTGAACCAACATTATTCATCCTAGAAAGTCAGCAGAAAGTAGGGTTGGTGAATCTCACAGGCTGACCTGGAATTGACTTGTAGAAGTTCTGCTGATGCCAGCGACAAGTAAATGCAAAGAGACATTTGCACTGGGCTTGCTGTATTTGGCAATATTTTTTTTACAAGAATGAATAAATGGCAAGCCTTAACTTTAGTCTCAAAGTTATTATGATCAAGTGTTTCTTTTCAAGGAAGCAGTGATGTGACTCAACAACTCATCAAATTTCCTTTGCGCAATCCTACAGGTGAAACTTCACCGTATGCTGAATCTTGCCATGAGCACTGCAAACAGACACAACAGTTTCTGGGCACCCAACAGTAATTAACTGGGGCAGGCAAAATGGAATTGCTTTAAAAAAGCTCTGGCAGGTAGTATTCTACCCTGACCTGTGATGTATTTACTATTAAGACTTTGTATCTTTCACACATTTGGAAGTATTTTAGGAGGCCTTTGCTTCACATCTTCTGTGATAATTCCTGAAGTTACGTTCTTTATAATAATTGTCTGCATTTTTTCCAACTTTGTTTATATTTTAATTGTGAATAGGAAAAGACACAGAGAAAAATGATGGGGTTTTTCATTTGTGTTTTCAAGCAACGTGATGAGGAACTCAATGAATGGGGGGGGGGGGCAGCTCATTTAAAAATGGGCTGCTCTCTATCTGTAAAAAGGTTAACGGTTAAAAGCTCATATAATGAAAACCAGTTTTCATTCTTCTGTATCTACATTAACAAAACACACGCTGTTTTTAAGCATCCTGTGCGAGCTCTCTAGCCTTAACAAAAAGAAATAATTTATTACGTGCTATTTGGCACATTGCTTTTAAAAACCAACAGATCTCACCCTACTCTACATATTGTCTTACAATTTTTCACGGGACCACAGAACCCCTGTGCTCAGAACAGCACGAGCCACAGCAGGGTTCTTGAGACCACTTCTAGACAGGTTTTAAGTATCTCCAGGGGCAGAGATTCAGTGTTCAATCACTGTTACAGTAAAAAAGTGCTTTCTTTTCTTTAAATGAAATTTCTCTTATTTAAAATAGTGCCCATTGTCCTGTCTCTGTGTCACACTGAGAAGAGCCTGGCTCTGTTGGCTTTATTCCACTACACAGATATTTATAAACATCAATAAGATCCCCTGAGCCCTCCTTTCTCCAGACTAAAACTCAGCTCCATCAGCCTTTCCTTGCATGTCAGATGCTCCAAGGCCTTAATTATCAGGGACCCTTCTTTTACTTGTATTAACTTTTACATATTAGAAATAAATTGGGTTTGTTGATGAGTCAACAAAAAGAGGTATAGGAGTTAATGTGATAAATAAATGCAATACATCTTTTACACATGTATCTTTAATACTGTCCACTGATTAAGCTCAATTTTGTTTCATCTTACGTTTTATTTCTTTAAGGTAGAGAATTATTCTAAGCTAATAAAAACCAGCTATTATCTTTTTTTTCTCTGCTCAAGTCCTATAGCATAGATTCATTCTCTTGATTTGGTAATAATTCCCACTATTGTTTTTAACGTGCACTGTACCTTGCTCCTCTTGACATATGAATCTTCTTCATACACATCACGGGAGAGGCCAAAATCAGAAATCTTCATTTTGCGCCCTTCTGCCACCAATACATTTCTGGCTGCTAAATCACGATGGACAAGCTTTTGGAAGAAACCAACAACAGTGGTTATGCTTCTTGTGGAGGAACCAGCTGCCATGTCCATCTATCATGAGGACATGATCAGATAACTATCACACTGCCCCACCTTCATCTCTGCAAGGTACTGCATTCCTCGTGATATTTGCCATGCAAATGATATCAGATCTCCCATGGTTAAGGCTCTCTCATCAGGGTTATCCAAATAACTTGAATTTCTGTTGCCTTCACTACCCACGTAGCTTGGTCCTACTTTTCGACTCTCCCTCAGAAAACTGCGCAAGGAACCGTATTTAGCGTATTCCACAATTAAATACAGTGGGCCTGAAATAAACACACACACTGGTAAGTAAACAATTAATAGATAAGCATTTTCATTTTTCTAAAAAAGCCTCTTCTAATCAACATATTGTTTTGAACAGAGGCTCCAGAAACCTCTGGCCTTTAGGTAAAAGGCACTGCATCAGCTGTGGCTTCATAGAATATTTTTAGTTTACACTTTCTACACAAAGAGAGTGAGTTTCAGCGTAAATCAAAGCAGAATTCAGGCTGTTGCCTATATTCCCTCATCTAGATAATTTGAGATTAAAATGGAGACAACCTTCTTGCAAATCAGATTTGTAGAACAGCCTAACTTAGAGAAACCTGAAAAGAAAAACATATCAAAATACTTTTCTGGAGTGTGTGATACTGAGCTCACAAATCATCTGCTCACTCCAGTGCTGTTATTTAAGGTGCCTTCTCAGAGCACTTAAGAAACATTCTGATATTTCAAGCCATTATTTTCTCCTCTCCATTACCCACATGAATAATATCCACTCAGTGCTTTAATGCTAAATACATTTGTCTGCCTTATCAAAGCCCGCCTACACCATACACTAATGAATTAGCTTGATACTTATTAAAAGCCTGCGACTCAGAAACAATTCACTTCCTTTGGGATGAAACAATACATTGTACTGAAAAGGGAGAAAAAATACATCCCGCTCTGCTGGTTCATTACCTTACTAAGACTCAGAGATGACTCAGTCCTGAGTGATATTCTCTGTCTGCAACTAAAAGCGCCACTTGCAACAGAAGTGGCTGGGTTGCCCAAGATCACATCATGCATACTATGATTTTAGGCTGCACAATTACAGATGTAAAAGGAAGAGGATGTTGCCATGCAACTTCATTTAACATGAACAGAAATTATTTAGACCAATCCCTATGTACAACAATGAAAACGTGCTTTACTAGCAGTTTATAACACACGTTTGAAAATCTTCCCCCTTGAAATATACCTTTAAATGACTGTGTTTTTTAGCAAGTATTTCACAACAAGAGGGAGACAATAGGTTTTTTTGATAGAGGAGAACTGAGTATCAATCTATCCTTAACAAAAGGATCTGCAGTTGTCTTTTTTTTTGTTAGTTTTTTTTCCAAAGGGAGTTCACTCTCCCTGGTTCAGTCCTAAAAGCATTGTTTTAATATGAATAACAACAACAATATTGAAAATCCCATTAAACTTTAAATATAAACCATATTGGAAAACATGGAGCTTCAACATAATATGAAGTTTGATACTGATAGGAAAAGAACTGTTTAAATTTTAAATGGCTTCAGAATCAAAATGTGTACTGAAGAAAACCACAGCATTTCCCCTTCCCTTCAAACATTGCTTTTCTTACATGTCCCTCATTTTTTCAGCTGGCAGCAAAAAGGTGCTCAGCAATTATTAAGTGGTGGTCCAAACCCATCAACGAACTGCTCTTTATTTCCTTTTGTGATGTTTTCATCTTAACAACAAGCTTCTGATATTTACCATCTTGACTGCAGGCTCCATAAAGTTTGATGACGTGAGGATGGTTCACCTGTTTCAAAAGGTTGAACTCTGAAAGCAGATCTCGTAGCTCACTCTGGGAAGCATTTTCTGCAGAAAGTGTCCAAACACACAGTTGTGGTTAGGAAAGCATTGCTCAAGAGTTCCCCACATACTGTCTGAAGTATGAGATCAACCATTTCTTCTGGAATTAAGCAAGGGGTTGGAAAACTCCGTACTTTCCCACAGGAGAGAAATTTCTCCACCTCCACTGTCCTGCAGTCATTCATATCAGAACCAAGTGAACAGGACTGCTGCTGTTCTGGCTTGGTAACCTGTTCTACCCATCACTCTGCCTTAGTACAAATGACCACAGAAAGAGTAGGTCAGCCAAGAATCAAGAACAGAGTCCAAACGTCTTGAGCCATGAAATTATTACAGACCTTTTCTAGTGTTCTAAACTTTTTAGGGTGCATCTGTGCAACTGAATCTCTGGAAGCAAACAAAAGCAAAGATATCATATTGATCAAATGAAAAAGACTTGCTCAGTTAACTCCCATGATATAGACTTCCTCCATCTACATACATTTACCAATGCAATAAAACCTCACTAATCTACTGGCTTACACTTGGTAGCACACATCCAGATTCAGTGTTCAGAAACTAAACAGACAGTTCAGACTGATTTTACTGTATGCAGATTTTGCTGATGTCAGTGGGAATCGCATGACCCTATATAGCCCCTAGAGGCTTTCTTAGCCTTTCAAGCATTTTGTTTTTGTAGAATTCTTCTGGCTAACAAACTTCCTCTTTGAATGCGTTGGGGCTTGAAGGAGATCTCTAGACACAAACACCATAAGTCAGAGATAAGCCTTTTTCTACCTCATCCTTAATATCTTTGACACACAGAACTAGAACTATTTGGATAGTTCCTACAGAGTGTTATTACTGGGCAGTTGACAAGTACGCGGTCAGCTTTGCTTAAGGCTAATAAAAACAAGCTCAGCTTCTGATCTTTGGCTGTAGGCACCAAAGGATTTATTTACATACCTATTTAAAAAAATGCATGCAATGGTGTGCCCTGGTCACGCTTATTTTTAGTTCTGTTCTACTATATGTTTGTACCCATACTGTACGTTTGTATCTGCCAGATATTATTTTATAGTCTGGACCTCCACTCAGACTTCAGGGCAAGGGTGCACTTCACCCAGGGAGTGCAAGATTGGATGGTCTCTCATTACTAACAGGGACTACAAAAACATACATTTATGCAAAAAAAATCCAAACCAATCAACAGCATCAACTTAATTTCTGTGAGAAAGTCCATTTTTTCTAGCTCTAGAACTGTGCAGCATGTGCAAGAAGAGACTGAAATTCCCCATGTACCATGCCTGTTTGTTTGCTGGAAAAATTGACTTTAACATTGCATAAATGGAGACAATTAGCTGTGAAGCTTTATGTCCCTTGCTTTCACAAATAGCAAATAATGTCTATTTACTTATTGGCTGTTTTTTCCCCTTCAATTTTATTGTAATGAGGGCATTTGTATCATGCAGGAGATCAGATTTAATTCACATGAGAAAAGTGGTAATAATGGGCTTTAAAAAATTATCCCTCTGTTCCTTTAAACCTCCATCCAGAACTCCAAGGCTATTTTTGGTAAGCTAATTACTTATTGTTCCTTGCTCCTTCTCCAGTGCAAAACACCAAGTTGACAAAGTAGGGAGAGTCCTACCCTGGTCTGTTCTTAACCACAGATTGTGCCCATCTACACTGCTCAGACAGGAGACAGCTTTTATGCAATATAATCTTAGAATGTCTTCAGTTGCAAGGGACCCACAATGACAACGGAGTTCAGCTCCTGTCGCTGCACAGAACAACCTCAACACTCACACCGTGTGTCTGACGGCATTGGTCAAATGCTTCCGGAATATTGTCAGGCTTGGTGCCATGACTGCTTCCCTGGGGAGCTGTTCCAATGCTCCACCACCCTCTGGGGGAAGAATCTTTTCCTAATGTCCAACCTAACCCTCCCCTGGCACATATTCCTGCCATTCCCTCGGGTCCTCATAGTGACTTGAATCAGACAACTACCTATATTTCAAACAAGGCCCTCCAGAGTTCACAGTGGTTGCAGTCTCCCTCGTAAAAGTGACCTCTGCCCAAGCCTTTTTAAAGGTGACCAACTCTATGGAGATGGGTTTTATCTCATTCTGCTTCTGTTGAAGAAGGGACAAGACTTGCTGGACCAAGGATCTGGTTCATTTAAGTCCAATAGACTCTTCTTGCTGATACAGGAGGTCTTCTCCATTAACATACTGGTATAAACACCATTTCTTTTTAAAGATCAGGCTGCGTGGAGCCTCCAAAACCTGGAAAAATTACCCCCTTTGTATCTGTTGCATGGAAAGAAATGGGTGTTCTTGACCTGATCCAAATTAACTGCCCTTTACAGTTCCTTACAGAATTACGAAGACCACTGTGGACTAATGCAATGTCTCTTATACTTGAGCTGTCATGTGTTAACAGTAAAGGTAAACCGATAACAACAGATAAATATTTGCAGAATGAATAATGTTCCCCACAGTCTAGTTGGAAAATGGAATTTCAGGTGACTTTCTACAATTTAATTTACATTATAAAAGGATTCATTAAAACTTGAAGTATTATTGTTAATGTCAGATCAATTTATTAAAATAAGGTGCTTAGAATAAAGGGTTACTCCTTCACATTATCAACTCTGTCAGTTCTTTCCTTCATAATAGCTGGGGAAAGCTGAATGTTAAATTATCTGCAAGTAAAAGCAACATTTCTACCACTATGTCTTGGAATATTAACTCAGTAGCATGCTGCTGATGAAAACATGCTAGAAACTCAGTGACACTAAATGCACAAATAAACACAAAATGAGATTTTTACTAAGACTATTCTATTGATAATGATACACAGGTCATTACTGGAGTATTATAAGTAACGGTTAACTAGTCTTCACTTCTGAAAAGACTCAGTTCCTAGATCTCCTCCATATGAGCTGTTCTCCAGTGAACCTCTTGCAATGTAGGTATGCAGTTCATAACATATTTCTTTGGTAAGATGATGGGGATCTGCAGCATCTTTGCTCTCAAGCAGCAGATGATGTGTTTGGTTCTCTTCTTTTAAAGAACAGTCTTGCATAAAACAGAAATGATAATAACAAGGATAATGTTCTCCTGTAACTACAGGTTTTGAACTTATAACCAGCAGTGGATGATTGAAGTTATTCAGCCAAACCTAGAGGTTCAGCTAAAGGAATCTCCTTGCATCCATAAGCCTTCCTGAAGGTTTTTCTCCCTTAGTCTCATCTATATCTAGGTGCCTGACACGTAGGGACTACATGCACATAGAAATTAAGACACAAGACGGTAGAGAAGGACACAATTTTCATATCTATTTCATCTTTCAGGCTGTGATGAAGGAAGGAAGTGGTTTAAGCATTTCCACTGACCTCCTTCACTATCACTGCATATCCAAGTGAGGTCCTTATTAGAAATCAGGCTCAGACATTAGATCTGTAAATTTTATATTCGTATGTAACTGTAAACGTGGCAGAAGCCAAGTATTATTACAGCTTCTTCCTGAAAGGTACAGTAACACTGGAGACTTTCTACTTCAGAGAACAAGCATTGATTTCTTCCTGTTTTCCTTTCAGCACAATTTCTTTTTCAATATAGTAAAGAAGCAGGAGGTATATTTGGGGCTAAAAGCTGCTGAACAGAGACAGGGCCAAGAACTCAAGGTCTCACATTATCCCCCTAACCTTATCTAGGCATACTTCTTCTTCCCCTAGCTTTAAGTCTGAAGACACCAGTAGACAGCACTGGGCTATTCAAGCCAGTTTGGCAGAGCTCGGGTAATTGCAGAGCAGATCAGAAAGTACAAAAGCAGATGGAATTCTTAATCAGAAAAGTAGCTTAACAGGTCTATTGTGTCTCTTGACACTATTATAAGATGTTTAATTTAAAAATCTTTGTCAAAGAAAACCGGTAGAGGGAAAAAAAAAATCAGAAAGCTTTAACAAGCCCTTGTAACATTTCCATCAATGTCCAACAAAATTAAATACGCTTGCTATGTTAAGTCAGAGGCTCTTTGCACACCATGAATGAGAATCTGTGGAAGTTATTTATTTGGATCGATGTGATGCTAACTCTTAAAGTAAGAGATCTGTCAAAGTATAACAGAAAAAAAATAGAGACTGTGACAATGGTTGGTTTTAGATGAGCTTTTGCTTTCATGCTAACCCCTCTTAAAATCCACTCAGAGGTTACAAAAAATAGTTTTCACATTTCTGACCCAGATGTGAATGTACCTTTTAGCATTTTCACTGCCACAGTGGTATAGCCAGCTCTTCCTTTGAGTCGGAATGCTGTTGCCTTGACAACCTTGCCAAATTCTCCTTCTCCAAGAGTCTTGCCCAGAACCAGGTTCTTCCGAGGAAATTCCCACTTTGGATCTTCCTGCAGGAGAGAAAAGGACGAAAATGAAGCACTGGCTAGCTGCACCCAAAGCATTAATGTTCAATAGGAGACCAGACTTCAGGGATAGGTATGCTTTGGTGTAGTGTTTGGTTGCTCTTTTTATCAATATCAGTGCATTCCTATAAAAGCTTCTGAATCTCTAGGTATTTTGAAAGCATTTTTTCCATTATCTTGAAATCACTCACTTCAAAACAGGCTGTACGTGTAGTCTTGGAAATCAGTTACAAATGAAACATAAAATGATACAGGATAAATGCTTACTTTCAGAATAACTATGAATATGTGACCTTAGACTTCATGGAGAAGTAAATTCATTTTACTTACAGAATAAGGCTTTCCCTTAAAAGTTCATCAGCCAAAACCATCCTCTTTTTTATGAAATTAGTGTTATTAAGCCTTACCGTTGCAAAATGGTGACAGATGCACAAACTAGACAAGAAATTAAAGCAAAAGGAGCACAAGGTCTGTGAAGACCTCAGTATCTAACATCCAAATGGATTTGATGTTGCCACGTATGTCATATAAAGGGGCAGTGTTTCTCTACTGCGTCGGTCCATGAAAACACACCAGCTGGCAAGAATCCTTGATAGGATGTGATTCAGCACAAATACCAGACTAAAGGAATTAGTGTGACTGAGCAAAAATCCTTAAAATGTGGGTAAAACTCACACTGCAACCAACACCTACAGTCTGTTTTAAGCTTACCCTTGTTCTGATGCTAAGGCTCGTCACAGACACTGCGAACCTACTGACTACTAGTATTTAATTGGACAAAGTAAAACCACACTACTGTCAAATCATAGAATCAGAGAATGGCTTGGAAAAAACCTTAAAGCCCATCCAGTTCTAAGCCCCTGCCATGAGCAGGGACACCTCCCACTTCATCAGGTTATTCAAAGCCACATTCAACCTGGCCTTGAACACCTCCAGGAATAGGTCAGCTACAGTTTCTCTGGGAAATGCAGAGTTACATTTAGAAAAAAATATCGGCTCAAATTAAGTCTAAGATGTTACATTATATTAAAACATAACAAAAATAGAAGAATATATATTTTAAGCAATTACACACTAAGTCTCTTCAATTCTCTGTCTGTGTACATGGCTTCTGTTTTAGTCATTTGAGCTGGAAATTTCTATAAATAGATTGCATTTCTGTAACATTTTCAGCATGCATGAACAACATTCTTGAGAAACAAGAAAGGTGTGGAAAAAGAGCACGTAAAATGACATCAGACTTACTGGTATTTTAAAGGTATCTACAGACACTTGGTTCTCCATGGAATCTAAAGAAGGCCGGCGAACGTTAGTGGAAGAATAACTGATGGGGTAGGACTGGGTTGGGCGCCGGAACGTCATTTCTGCGGAGGCAATAGGTGGCTTCGGAGAATTCTTGTGGTAACGATGGATGAAATAGGAAGAAAGCAGCACGGAGATGATGAAGGACAGCAGCACCGCCCCTGCTATCACAGTCTTACACACCTCATCACATAGTTGCTCTGTGGGCCAAGAAGAACTTCTTAGAACTTTGCTTGTTGTCTCCTACACTTCTGATTTGGCAGTGCACAACAGACACTGGTGTGACAGAAACAGAACTCAAAAATAATTTAAAAAAAATAGAGGAAAACCCAACAGCTAATTCTTAATGAAATTTGAGAATTGGCAAATACTCCCACTGAACCTTCTAATCCTTTCTTTATTCCGGACACCAGCAGGTAATTGTTTGCCTACCAGTCTGTATAAATATAAGCTCTGGTAGCTTGACCCCCATATTCCTTATCTTTATAGACATAGGCTACTTATGACACCCTTCTTTAAGACCCAGCCTACCATATACTGATCCTCTGATACCACTTATTTCTATGGAGACATATGACAGAAGTTTGCTTGTGGGCAATGGTTTATGTTCAACCCATCATATAAAATCTTCTTCAAATGTGAATTTAATTCATGATGTCAATTGTTACACATTAAAGAATACTTCAACTTTTCAGATTATAAGGACTTAACTACTTCTGCTTTTTATTTAACAAAATTAATATTTCTAAAATAAACGGAAAGGGCACAATATCTTTCTAGAATTGAAAAAATAAACAAGAAGCATTAAGCAACCTCTTCTTCTTCTTATGGCTGTGGAAAATCTGCTCAAGAATAAATCGAGATACATTCCAAACAATTCAGTTTAAAAGATGCAAATTATTTTGTTATATTTATTGTTATCATTAATAACAATTTTTTAGGAAAAACCCCAAACAAACAGTATTTAAAACACAATTTATCTTTTTCAAACAACTGTGTATAGCTTTTCTGTTTAAACAAAGGTCAACGAAAAAAGTAATCCACTCTTCCTAAAACAGGGGTGCTGGCTATCTGACATTCTGAAGCAGAGATTTCCAGAAATAATCAGGAGGCTGGAATTACTTGAAAGTAATAGAAGTTGTTATTCTAATTTTCCTAGCTGTCTTTGTAAATACTAGGTTATTCTCACTGAAATGCAAACACTGCTGGAAATCAAAGGATGACCAAGCCATTTGTCATGTAGTAATGGATAAAAAAGCATCTTTAGCCAAGGACAGAAATAACCCCTCTGGAGATTTTCAGGCTCCACAGTAGAAGTCAAGGTGCCAGTTCTTAAATAATTTTATATTAGCAGCCTCTAACCAAAGATACAACCTATTAACATGCTCACAAGTTTAGACCTTTGCATATACACAGATGGCAGATACCAACAGCACAAAAGATTAGAGAACAGCAGATTAAATTTAGACTCACCCTTAATATCATCCTTCTCGCAATAGCAGTTCTGTCTCGGGAAGCAGTAACAAATCCCATGTCCTGACTTAATTCCAAGATTTCCAGTGCCTTTCCCATGACCACCAATAATGTTTCCACCTAATCAAATACAGACACAAGCTAAGATTCTTACATGTAGTTAAAGGGAAAAAAATAAGGCTCACAGTTTTCGATGTTTTTTTCTGAAGTCTGACAGGGCAGTACAGTGCAGCGATAAAGACGGAGTCCTGAGAATTAGAGGAGAGTAAATTCTGAAATTTCTGGGATCCTCAAATGAGGAGATCTTTGACTGCTTGGACATTAGCCTTGATTAGTAGTTTTTCCTATTATGGAAGAGTCTGCATTAAAATTTATCTATAATAAGAATATATCAGTTCTCTTTGCATTTCATAGTTGAGATATCTTCCTAACTTCACGCATCCCTTAAAACCTTATAAAGAATCCTTTTACTTAATGCCAACCACCTACCACAAACAAGCATTTTATGCCTGTCCTGACCTCTTAAAGCATTACAGTTCTGTGCCAGTGAGGTCTTTTTACACTTTAGAACTCCCCCTAAAATATCTTCTTTAGTCTACTTATTTTGTTTTCTCTCTACCATTGTCTCATGGGGTCTTTTTTATATATGAGATGAGGCACAGTCCAGTGGTACAGACCAGGGGTCAATAGACTTGAGTTCTGTTTCTGGTTCTGATTCCAATTTCCTCTTACTTTGGAAAAGTCAGCATACTGTTCTAGATATCATTTGTTCTGTTGTCAAATGGAGAAAGCAGTACTTAATCACATCTGTAAAATGCCATGGCACGGTCCATTGTCACTGCAACCAGCCCTGAAGCAGTTACTTACTACAAGTCAGTCTCTTGCTTAGAGTGCAATTAGGTTGCCCCTATTTGATATGCACAGCCAAAGCACTAGTTGTTTCAGCTGAGTACCCTTGGATGTCATATTCGTAGTGTTAGTGTGAGGAAGCAGTTTTGGGACTCAAGTACATAGCCATCATAAAGAAGGATGAATTATAAAAATAAGTAATTTAGCAACTGTCTGTACTTAAAGAATATCCTTGATCTTATGCATCTGAGGCTTTGTATTTATTGCTTCTATTCCCAATGAAATGTCCCCCGCCAGTAAAAGCTGAGATAATGGTATTCCAGCACCTCTGAGTCCCCAAAACAGACTCACTTCTTTGTCTGTAAATATACTGCTTTTGGGCACCAGCCCAGGTCTGGATTGTGTCAAATCACATATAAAATTATCAGGCATTAAAAAGGCATATATAACATTTTGAAAGCTTGTCTTCCTTGCCTGCTGCTATTATCTAATAAGACAGTATTTCTTTCAGGCTTCTGTTGAGCAAGACATCTGATGCTGTATATGTTGTGCTACATGTTTTAGCATTGCAGCCTCTGGCACAAATATTTCTACTTTTAGAATGATGATTGAAGTTATTACCAATAAAGAAATCTTTTCAGATGATTAGAGAAGTTACTTCCATGCACTTCAAGCATTACTGCCACTTTAAGAATGGGTTTTATGCACTGTAATGAAATAATTATTTTTGTAATGTATGATTTACAACACAAAATCCCATTATTGCATGTAAGTAATACTTCAGTGCCTCTTTACCCATTCATTTTATAGAGGAACATAAGTCTTAGCCTCTAAGAAAATTCTAGCTCTTCTAAGACTCCATTTTAAATTTAAAGCTGGAGTATAAAATATTAGAGCCAGAAGAATTATTCAAAGAGCATCTATGTCTTTATTCCTGAATTAGATACTGACAGATAAAAAGATCCACTTATCATCCCATGGAAGACTGAAGTTGCTGAAGTGCAAAACACTGTTTTTCTAATGTTTATAACTTAAGAGTGACTTGTGAACTTACAGATATGAGCAGCTGTATGAGCGGAATGTAGAAAGTTGTGCTCAAAAAAACCCCACAAATGCATTTTATTTCTCCCTTCACAAATGCTTGTATGAACCTTTGCTTGTATTTTCAAATAGATAAAGACATTTGATCATTTTGATGGTCGCCTGTCAAACAAGGTCAGGTGCATTTCCTCAAATGATCCTTTGTAAGCGAGTTTATTTTACATTGAAGTTTGTTTCTTCTTACTTATTTAAATTAGAGTTCAAATAGGCACGGTTTTATCATATTGTGCTAAAGTTTTAGAAATAGGGCACTAACTTGCCTGCAACCTCTTACTTGCTTCAGCAAATAGCTCCACAGAAAAACACCACCTCTATTACTGACAAAACCTTATCATCAGGTGTTGGCTGACTGGCTTACAAAAGAACAAGATTAGTCCTCATAACCTTAACTCTGTTGTATGATTCAAATGCAGGTATGATGATGCAGAGATGCGAAATAGGTAGGACTTGTAAAGGTATCTGAGATCAAGAACTTGAACAGCGATCAGCAGTGACACAGAAAAGCCCACCCTAAAACATTTCATACTTGTGCAGTCCTGGGGGCACACAGATGGATCTCTGCTCTCAATCACATCACAGGTGCCATCCGGACAAGTCTTGATACTCGGGGTGCACGTGGAATAGTTGGTGGTGATCCCTGTTAACACAGAAACAGACGGCTGTACAAATACTCTGGGGCCTTGAAAGAAAGTTGATTACATCTGGCACACCAAAGCACAGGTTACTTTTCATTTTAAAATAACCATCTATGAATATAAATACCATCTGCTGAAGTAACAGGCAGGACAACAGCTAAAAGCAACTGGAAGACGTATTTTGCACTATGCTTTCTGCTTTTGATAGCCCTTTGGGCGCATCACCTACAGTGAATATTACTTGGAAAAGAGCTAGCTGACCATTTTCAGACTGAAGAGTGGCTTTAAAATTAAGAATGTCTCTACATAGTTTCACTCATAGTTGGATATGAAGGTAATAAGTAGTCAAAGAGAATTTGTGACACTCCTGCAGACTGAAGGGATGAAGCATCAGCCCAAAAGCATTGTTGTGGAAGAGTCAAGAGTACCGTCACCGATCTGTGCTACAGACCACAGAAAACTGACAACAGAGACACAGCTTCTGTGCTGACTGCCTGCTGGGGTATATCTTCTGGGAGGCTCATTGGGAGGTTCCAAACTCAGTTCATGGTTGCAGAGATTATTTCGCAAGCCATAAGTGACCCAATCTAGTTACACTGCCGCAAACCCAGTTCACTACCTGGTTATTTTACATATCACATTCAACACCATCAGGGACAAGATCAAGAGTGACCATTCCAGCATCACTTCACTTTCCTTCCTAGTGCATGGCTCATTTGGGTATTATGGTTAATTTTTTTAGTCCCAGCTTCTGTATAGTTTACCATACCTCGTTGTCCAGCAGAATAAATCAGTTTGTATCTATGGAAGTCCAATGTACAATTATGACTGATCAGAAACTTGATTTCACACAACAGAAATGTACCTTTTCCACTCCCCTGTCTCCACTGGCATCTTCCTGTCAGCACTCCCAGGCCACCACACTCTTCACATTCAGCGCGGCGCTTACTCACAGCACAGGAGTCAGGGCAGTCCTCTGGTTTCTTTAAAACTGGGGGCAAATAGGAAGGAAAGAGAGATGAAGAAAGGAAAGAAAAGACTGAACAGTGACCCAATTAGAAGTAAACTTAGGTAACAAAGTCCAGGTGATTCTGGACTTCACTGCTGGCATGTTATCTTTGATAGCACACTGTCACAGAAACACAGAATTAAAGAATGACCTGAGCTGGGAGGGACCCACAAGGATCATCGAGTCCAACTCCTGTCTCTGCATAGGACAATCGCAACAATCCCAACCAATCCATCAATCCAATCCCAATTAAATCAATCAAATCCCAAACAATCCACATCAATCCCTGTCAATGTCTAGAACTGTCAAAATGCATTAACATAGTGACAAGAGAAAAATGGGGACCATAAGTACTTAAAGCTTCATACAAAGCTTTTAATTAAGGGAAAACACAGTACTCAGGCTAATGCAGTAGCAACCCAAAGCAACAGCTTTAAATGTGTGATTTCAGTCAGCAAAAGGCTCTTGCAAAAAGAAAAGTCCACTGTAATCTTTCGTTTCATTTTCCTCAACGTATTTGCTCTTGGCCTAGGAGCTAAGAAACCATACAAGGGAACCAAGGCAATGGTCATGTAGAATTGCAAGGTTCTGCCCAAAGCGTGATACAGATTGGAGAGAAACAATTCAGTTTCCAGTGTAATCCTCCTCTGCTGTGGCTGATGTAGAATATTTCTAACATACTGCCCTTGTGAATTCAGTCAAATTAAGTCACTGCATTGTTACAAGAATATTAAGAATTTTTTTTTAAAAATTTAAAAATTGGAGAGAGAAGCAAGGAGAAAGATGACTGAATAAACATACTTAGGCTAGAGATCTGTGGTTTCATATATAATATACCTTTATGTTTTTTTCTTCCATGGGAATATATCAAATACAAAATAAAGGTCACAAAAAATATTCTTCTCATGAGCATTAGGAATAGCATATAATACACCACATTCCTCTATATTAGTTCTTCAAACAAGTATCTGCTACTTGTTTGGAGGAGGTCTGAATGAGAACTCAAAGTGCAAACTTTGCAATCTGTATCTTTCAGCTCAGGCTCGTTTTGGTTGTTAATGGTCATCGCATTATACAGGACCCTCGTAATGCATCATCTAATGCCAGTAACACTTCATGGAATCATAGAACGTCCTGAGTTGGAAGGGACCTACAAGGATTATCGAGTTCAATTCCTGTCCCTGCACAGGACATCTCCGACATTTACACTGTGTTTCTGAGGGCCTTGTCCAAATGCTTGTGGAATATTGTCAGGTTTACTGTTTCCCTGGGGAGCTGTTCTAGAGCTCCACCACCCTCCGAGTGACGAGTCTCTCCCTAATAACCAACCTAACCCTCCCCTGGCACATCTTCTTGCCATTCCCTCGGGTCCTGTCATTGGTTGCCAGAGAAAAGAGCTCAGTGCCTGCTCCTCCTCCTCCTTGTGTGAGGAAGCTGTAGACCGTGATGAGGTCTCCCCTCAGTTTCATCTCCTTAAGGGTGAACAGACCAAGTGACTTCAACGACTCCTCATACGGCTTCCCCTCTAAACCCTTCACCAATTTAGTGGCCTCCTCTGGAAATAAGTAAATAGTTCTAACTGACTGAGGTACTTACAAGTTCCTTCCAATATGATAGTGAGGAGGGTTTTGGTGTGTTTCCTGCTCTGCTTGTCTGTAGCTTGAACAGTGTATTGTATTTCCTTGCATTCGGGTCTGCGTAGCACAGAGGAATCATTCACGTAAAGGCTTCCATATTTGTCTTCTCGACCTTGAAGTACGCCCACAGCATAGCAACTTACGTTGGGAGACAGTAACTTGTAGGTGATGTTCACACCACGGAATTTCATACAGTTTTCAATGCAGATTGTTCCTATCTAGGCTCAAACACCAACAAAGAAATAACAGACAACAGAAACAAAACTATACGCGAAATAGATTCTGTGCTTCCCAAAAATATCTGAAAGATAAATGAGCATATTACACTTTGAAGAGTTCAGGATTTGATCTGGGTTTACAGATTTGATATTCATACCAGAGCAGTACTTGAATGCTTCAAATGTGATTTATTGCCAGTAAAATGAAAGGTAAAGCATTACCAATGTCTTCAGTCTAGTAATGGAAATGCTAAAAGCCTTGACCCAGAGACTCAGCAATATGTGGTGCCTACTGCTCCTGGTCAACAGTGTTTAGTGAGAGCAAGAACCCGTGATTTAGGGAAATACAAGTTCAATCCTTAATCTGTCTCAGTCTGATCAATGAGAAAAACTTTGGTCTTGCTTGAGAAAGCAAAGAGCTCAGCATGAACAAAGCCGAGACTCTTTGCAAAGACAGAAATAGAAATTGCTAATACATAATTTTCATAATATTGCAGTTCAAAAAGTTTCTGGCCAACAGAATTCTCTGGAAGCCTTAAAAGGAATAAGCACCTCATTGTTTCCCATTTGCAACTTTTAAAACATTTTCATCTAAAAATAAAAATATGTTTGTTTGCCGAATTTGAACTTCTGCCTGCCAGAACATCTATGCAAGAGCACTCTTCAGTCTGAAACAATTTTTCTGAGCAGCACAGGAATGTAAAACCCTGTCTCCTGTCCGGCTCCTACAGGAACTGATCCAAACCTCACTTTGTTTTTTCCATTTACAAGAGTGGGATTCGGATCAGGTCCAGAGGCACTGGCTTTCCTTGCAGGGAAAGCCACAATGTGAAGGGTGGGGTGTTATTGAAAGGAACTGGGTGATGGATTCTTTTCAAATGCTGCAGCTAAGATGTGTTTTCAAGTAACACTACTGCTGGTAAAAGCATAGCTGTACATCTTGCGTTTAGTATTCTTATTAAAGAATGTAAAAAGTTTTTTGTACTAAGACCTCTTCCTGTGATCCTGGATTATTTAAAGTCAGTCATGACAAAGTCTGCAGTCCTAAAACCATACTTTGTCACAGGGCAGTCCCACTTCATCTAACTTATTGCCATTCACATCACTGACTGTCATTTGGCACCACTTATGTTGGGTTTTTTTTTTGGTGGCAGGATAGCACACACAGACTATTAAAGTAACCAGAAGCTCGACCATTTCTTCCACGCTGTCTCCTCTCCACAGCATGCTGAGACTGGCAGGAAGAAAAAGAAATAAAGAAAAGACTTCAGCTGTTCATAAACTCTGTCTAGACACAAGGTCTAGACAGGTCCCTTCCAGAACAACATCACCTTAGCTTTGGTGCTGCACTGCAACTAGCAGTGTTTTGCAGCTGCTTAGACAGTTTTTCTTTAAATGCAGTAGAACATGATGATGTTGCATGGCATTAACCTTCATATAGGCTAAACTGTCCTTTCTGCCTATTCTGTCATAACTGCTTTTTCTAGGCACCTTTTTAATCAATAGAAGCTTCCTGCAAAGGGGATGGAGAAGACCCTATAATTCAGAGTCCCTGAAGAGCAGATTATCCTTAGTGCAGCACATAGGCCAGTTTTGCTTTCTCCGTATAATTTGAGCAGAAGCTAAAAATGCCCCCCTCAAGAGGTTTCTAAAAGAAAGACAGGGTTTCTCTTTGTGCCTGATTCCACTAGGCAAAGCCCAAGCTTGTAAATTTGCCCTGCACCACAGGTTCTGGAGTCAGAGTAGCTCTCAGAAACAGCAGAGCACTGCACTAGGGGAAGGAGGCAGAAGCAGCCAGTTTCCCTTTCTCATGAGGAAGGTGAAAAAGGGCACTGTAATCAGGATTAACATCAACGTACAGGGGAGGAACCTACAAAGGTGGATTTTGTAAGACACAAAATATTTAACACAGAAATACCATTAACAGAAATAGGAAGGGAAAAAAAAATCTTTTGAGCTCCAGAGTTTAATAAAGCCTGGATAATGATAATGTTCCTCTTCACTGAATTCCAGGGACATTTGGACATATAATCTCTCTAAAAATTTCTGCTGATGTTATTCATCATTTGTCTCACTAAATGTCAATAGAGCTTTAAGTCCTTTGATAAGTTAAATGCCACTGGGCAAGCCTGGACTGTCAGGCCAAGGTTCTGTTATTCAATTCATTTAGCTGCTCAAACAGACAAATGGAATCAGCCCAGCAGTTAATCATTTCTTCACACTCTTGAGTTTTCCTTAGGGCAAGAGACAGTTCAGCCTTCATATCGATTTGGCCCAGTCTTTTCCCCTCACTGCTCTGGCACATCACAGCTAATTATGCAGACAACTTTAATAACATGAAGTGCTGGGACTAAGTCGCTTACATTAACTTGTGCTCCAACTTTAAGGCACTGTAAATTCAAACCCACCCTCAGAAATAAGTGGATGACATTAACTGATTGAGACCATCTTCAGAGCCAGGATGAGTTCTGTATTTTGCTGCTCAAGATTCACAACAAAATTTCCTTGTGCACTTGTGTTTAGGTAGCACAAAGAGATCTCCTCCCACAGACTTAAGAGTCCTTCTTGCCAGAAGTAGTTTTCCCTGCTAGTGCTGCCACCCAGTGAGACTGCAGTTAGTGGGAAGTGCCATTGCATTCAGAAACCCTAAAATTCCCTTTCAGATGTTTGATAGCCCTGACAATATGCAAATCCAGCAGCTTTAAAGGTTAACTGGGTTTTTTTTGTTTATTTTTTTTTGTATTCTGGAACAAGAAAACTATATACAAATGCACTGAGGCAATCCAAGGTATGCACAGATAAACATGGGTTAACCAAATTTGATTTAGAATTATTTAGAATTCAGTTATAATACTACTGTATGCATATACCTATATGCAAAATCTGGGTATATATATGTATATAGATTTATTTTTATGTGTGTGTATATACATACACACACACACAAAAAAATCAGTTAATTCATATATATCCATACACACCTAACAGTATAAAATGGCAGTCATGTTGTGTCATACATCCAATTGGGGCCCATTTCTAGATTCTAAGTGCTAGACTCTGAGTACCTCACACACCTATCCTGTTACTTCTTTTAGGGGAAAATCACAAAGATTTCACCCTATCTTCGAGCAAGAGGGTTTTTAAACCACTGAGAACAAACCTGGTGCTACAAAAAAACCGAAACCTAACATCAAAAATATTGCAATCTGAAGTTTCTAAGGGACTGAAGTTTCTAATGGACTGTAAATTTAAAAGTTGCACCTACAAGGCATCACAGAATATCATGAAGAAGTAGCTTTTTGGAGGCTGCTTGTGGTATGAGCACTCTTAGCATCTTTTCCTTATTTATGATATTCAGGGTAGACTGTGGGTAAGACGTCCCTTGACTAAGCAGGATTATCTTTTTTGGTTGTGTAAGGTCTGTTCTGTACTCCAAAGATCTATCAGGCATTTCATCAGATTAAACAAGAACACAAAATATATCTAACTTTCCCTTTTCTTTCCTTCTAAAATTAGCCAGAGATTTAAAGATTCATAAAACTCAATTCTTCCTCAGAAGTCTTCTAATGAATTGGTTTTCTCTGCAACTGCGATGACCATATTTTAACCTCAGTTCTTCCTCCCCACTACAAAATACAGCGGCAGATTCATAGCTTTATGTAGTTAAAAGTTATACTTTCCAGCAGCTCCCTCAAAATGGCTCATCACTTATGTTTTTAATATTCACTTTCATAATAGTAATTATATTGAACTAGTTCCTTATTAATTTACATGTTCCATAGGAATTACACTGTAATTTTTACCTGATTAATGTCAACCTGTTAGAAAGTGTTTCTGGAAGGCATTATTAATGGCAATGACGGTGATTAAGCTAAAATGAGGGTTAAATTAGGAAACACATTAATTACTAACTAGCCATTATCTAGAGAAAAGCCATTAACATACTGGAACATGTAGAGCTGGGACAAATGTCTTTTTTTTTCCCTTGATATTTTCCCAGTTATTTATGCTTAAATCACGCATGGTTGGCAAGTCTTTTTATCTCTATTTCTCTCTATTAATAGTTCCATGTGTAGCCCATCCTCTGTCATTATGTGACAGGAGAACTAGTGTCCAGCTTACCTGCTGTCTACTGCACCCAGGAACAGTCATCACATTTTTTAATCGATTCTACTCAAAACAGCTACAAACAATGCTTTAATGTATCTCACCCCAGTGATCTATCTACTCTGTCTCTAACAGAGACTGAAAGTATAATTAATACAGTTCTTACCTGTGCAAAACGTTCAGCGTTTCTATTCACTGTGAACTGGTAAGTCATGTTTGGAAACTGAATGCTGACAGGGAGGATGGAGACATTGAAATGAAGCATCACTGATTTTTCTGTGCCATGAAATTCTGTGTCATTCACCAAAACATCCAACTGGAAGTAACGATGCTCTGTGACTGAAATACTTTTATTCAGTACCAGTTCTGCAAAGGAAAAGATCAGTCTGTTACCGACCCATGTTATCTGCAACTGTGTATTTTGATACTTCAAACCCAACAAAAAATATGTATCAAAATGATATATATCAAAGTTATTCCCAACAGGAAAGAGAAGGTGAGCTATATATGCAAATATGCTCCTATTGAGTTATGCTCTGTGCCATTCAAGGTATTTGGAGAGGTCCTCTTCCCTCCTACCATGCTGAGAACCTGTTGCTTATGAATACACACAACATCATCCCATACACTCCCTACCCCAGAGATGCACAAATTCCATTTTTCAGTATGTGTTTAAAACTCAACATTTCCTTAACTTGAAATTTCTCTATTTTCATTGGCTTAATATTTACAAAATGGTTGGAAAAGTTCAAGAGTTCATTGGTCAATTACTAAGAAGCAACTTCTCCTTTATTTGAAGAAAGAGACCTTACTGTACTCATGTTGAGTTCCCCTCACTTGGCTGCCATTTGGGCTGAAGTGGATTTCATTGAAGATGTGCTCTACCCGAAATGTTTCGCTTATCCAGGGATCATCAGTAATGATGGTTCCTGTGTATTTCTTTCTGCTGCTTTCGAGGGGATAAATAGGTGTGGTGTCTGCATCATATACAATTAGCGTTGCAAGGGCAGTTCCCTAGAATGAAATAATAAATGACATTGCTGAATAACCTTGACGCTTTCTTCCCCTGATAGATGTTAGGAGACTCAAATATTGGTCAAATACAACCTTACAACTTTCGTTCAAGCCCACTTCCATTCAAATTCATTTCAAGCTTAAGGTCAGCTTGGATCCAAGTTAGAAGCTCAAAAGAAGACAGCAGTGTAAAAGAACTTGTCATATAGTCATTTGAGTCTATGTCTAAACACAGTGCTAAACTTTTGAGGTAGGCAAGGAACTCACATGCACAGCTCTTGGTTTTTTCTGTTCTTTCTCCTAGTATTTTTTTAAAATGAATTTTATTCTACAATACTACGAAAAAAACAGGTAATATGTGCACTTAAAAGAAATACAGGAAATACATTCAGATAGGTCAAACTCATTACCTGAAATGACCAAAGCAGCCTGGATTGGCTTTCTTCTGCTTAGTCTGCTACATTGCTGTTCTCTACCTGGATGCTGACAGTTTTATTAGCAATTACGTTGCTTAAAGTTCATTTAGTTACTAGAAAAGATTGAAAGTTTCCAAATATAATGCTTTTTTTTCCACTGTGAAATTCACTACATTCTTAATATTTTGCAGGCATGTAATTTCAAAAAGAACATTTTACTTTATAAAAGAGTTTCATGAGACCTTCAATTCCTATCCAAGAGCTAAATTAAACTCCTAAACCTCAAAATTTTCCTAAGTAAAAAGGAATTACTTAATAACCAGGCAGTGTCTGGTCAACATTTGTACTAGTCAGGAGGTGGCAGCAAACTCCCAAAGTCATTCCTTTCTCTTCCAGACGCAAATGTGAGCACACCTGGAAGAGAAATTTGACTGCAAAGAATGCCAATTATGAAGCAGAAGTTTTTGGCCCCAAAAGAAGGGCCTTGTCTATACCATGGACTTATAAAGGGTTGTTGCTCAGATGGGAAGAGGCAAAGAGCCCACTTGTATGCTTTAGTAAAGAAGTAAAGGGTGTACGTATGCAGGGGGCACACACAAAGACATCCAGGGGTTTAAAATTCCTGAAAGATCACCTTGGGAAAAGTGGAAAGGTGCCACTAAAGCAAAATCCTGAAGCTTTCCCTTAACAGCCTAATACTGGAAACTTACACCTTTGCAGGTGCAATGTTCATCTGCATCTGACAAACAGGCCTCCTAACTTTCTGTTACTGGTACAGCATCGTAGTAAATGTTCTGAATGTATTTCTGATATCTTATATGGGAAGGATACACACATACATCTGTTGTAATAACTCTCAATTTTTCAGTCACCTGTCGGAAGCAACCCTATAACAAACACACAGCAGAGCTCAGTATGGGGAGATACAGCTATCCTGACCACAGCATCAGCTATGGTCCATCCTGACTTAATGAAACCCTCACATTTCCTTACACTGTTTAATTCTTGACCTAAACTCTTGTTAATTTGGGGTCTGAATAAGATATAACTCATCGCTGGGAGGAATTCTACATACTCAACATTTTAAAATCACAGCTCTGAAGAGCATAACATGATCACATGCGTGATGCTGAGACCCATTACCCGTGGCATGGTGTTTCCCAGCCATTAAGCCTCCCACCGCTGTGCTCCTACCACAGTGTCCAGATAAAGGAGAACATTACCTCTTTCCTGTTGAACTCTACAACAGCCTCTGCAGTATCAGTGCCATTGGGAAGGAATGGAGGAGAGTCATCTTCATCTAACACATTTACCAGGAAGGGCACCTCAACTTGCATTTCCCTGAAGCCTTCTCTCACGGTGCATTTGGCAATCAGCTCATATCTCTCTCTCTCTTCTCGATCCAGGCGCTGGGTCACACTCACACCAGTGGTGTTCTCATTGTACCGAAAGGGCATCCCTTCAGCTGAAAAACATGGCCATGGCATCAATAGGAACAATCATCTCCCATTATAGGACTCTGATAGTTTTCTTCTTTAATACTCTTTTGCAATCCAGTAAAATCCATTTAGACATCATTACTGCATGCAGGCTCAGAAGTGAAACAGAAAGAAGATGTGGGGTTATATTAGGGTAAGCAGAAAAAATGGGAAGATCACAATTTAAACCTCAGAATACTCCCAGTCTGCTCTTAGTGGGTGAAAACTTTAAAACCAATCTTTCTTCTTTAAGGAAGGAGCTCTCCTTCCCATCCTCTCTGTACATCTCAAAGGCAAAATCTTCAGACTCATTTGCATTTACAATGGAATTTCCTTTATAAAATCAATCTAGAGGATCCACTACAAAAGAGATTTTAACAGAGCAGCTTGTTTACATCTTTTGCTGGTACATGAGTGGCTCAGTTTCAGTTTTACCTGCCAGCAGTTTGTAGGAAATGCTGAGATTCTGACACAGATGATGAAGTGAAGGCAACTGGAGCTGATGAAACGTGCCAGGTGGTTTATTCTCTTTGATGTGAAAGGAGAGATCCATTTCTGTGAAGCAAAGCTGCCTTGCTGTCAGGGAACTGCAAGATGGTGCAGTAGCATTCATCAAGGAGAGGAAAACTGTGGTGCGTGTAGCAGAGTCACATTCCTTCTCTTGGAAAGGGTGGGATGAAAGGAAGACATAGAGCATCACCTTTGACAATGACATCCAGTTTCCTACAGCTTCAGAAAAAAAACCCCAACAAAACAAAACAACAGAAGAAATAGTTTATAAAAGACAATTTGTGCTCTAGTCCGTTTTTACTCAACCAACCATATAGAACCATAGAATCATTAAGGTTGGAAAAGACTTCTAAGATCGTCCAGTCCAATCATCAGCTTAACACCATATAGTTCTACTATGTAATAAACCAATTCTTAAATACATCATCTGCTGGTAGAAGACCTTAAATCTTAATCAAGTCAAAAAAGCCATAGATGTTGTCACCAATTTTACTTTGTAGAACCTCACAGAACAATACCAGTGTTCTCTCTGTAAGATATGGACATAAAACAGGTCACTATCAGTAATCAGCTTTTTGACAGGACTTGTTTTTGGAGGGACTAGAGCAGAGTGGGGTGACAGAATGGAAAAAATGCACGCACGAAAAGAGTAAATATTCAGGACATACCCACAGCAAATGCTAACTGTCGTTTAAGTTGCAGTGTCCTGACAGTTTACACCACTTGAGGATGTGCCCAAATTGTTTATGTTTAGAGGACAAACTCCTTCATCATTTTGAAATATAAAGAGCTGGTCAAAATTTAACATGGAATTTAAAATCAACTTGTGGCATCTACTTAGACACCCTCAAGCCTTAATTACTTTGATTACCTTGCTTTGATTGCAAACAGAATGATAGCATCTGTGTAACAGATGTAATTCACTTGAAAAGATGCTCTGGTCACTTTGATACGTATGAACGAAAAACAAAGCTCTCAGGTTTTGCATAGCTCTTCTTCCTTTGTTCAGTTATAAATTGCTGTCTGATATTCATGACCACTGAGTATCAACAATGCAGTGAAAACAGGTGAGACATCAAGCACTCAGCACTCAAAAAATAAAGCACTACCCATCTGAAGTTGAACATTTAAACATCAAGGCACCCAAGTCAAAGGGCGCTGTTGATATACGGTTCTTACAAACTCAAGACAGTTCCCACAAACTCTCTCCCCCAGCAGAATTTCTGCAGCTGATCACAGTTGTACGCCATTAACTCCTCATCCATTTCCTCCTCTACCATCTAATGATAACTAATTTCCTCATTGATCAAAATCACCAAAACCAATTTACTGCTACAGCACAAAAGAAGGGGGAAAACCTGCGATAATTCCTTTCTGTAGTTCAATAGTATGCTTCTCTAACAAAGCCAAATCTCAAGAGAGGGAGGAAGGTTCACTTAACCATTTCTTCTAAGAGCTGTTTGATGTTAGACGCAAATACAAGAAAAGCCACTCTTCTCATACTTACACAGCATGTTGAAGTCTTCCCTATCCAGGCTTCTGCTGAGGTAGAGAAGTCCTGTTTTTTCTCTGATTTGAAACCAATGGTTTTCATGGGATCTCGCTCGAGAGATGATGAGATTCTGGCAGAGATGAAAGTGGGCCGCTTCCCCATGTGAATCCCTCAAGGCATGGATGCGCAGGAGCGGCGTACCTGCTGGCTGATCGATGTAGACATTCTCCGAGTACTCCTTCCTGGGGAAGTAGAGACTGAAGGCAGCTGCAAAGGAAGGCACACGAGAGGAGAGGCGCTACCAGTTATATCATTTCTGCACTTGCATTTTCTTAAGAGATGCATTTCCAAAGAATCAAAGGCTTTGCTCTCTAAGCGTTAAAGATGCGTTAATAAAAGATGTGGAAAAGAGCAGATCCTCATCTGATGTAAATAAACGGAGCTTTACAGCACTCAAGTCGGGGGCTTAACCACCAAAAATGTGGTCTATAATTTATGTTCAAGTTACAAAATCATCTGCTTTTTGAACGCGAAACTGCTTTGCTGTAAACACGACCCAGTTTAAGCAGAACACTTAATGAAGCAATGCTTGCCGAATTTTACTTAAGTTCATATCTGGAGCTCTCAGCTGCAATTCCATTACCTCACAGCTGATATTCAAAGAAGGCAAAAATGTTTGATGAAATCACGTTCTTCAAAGGCCTAAACACATTCTCTGTCGAGAGAAAACACAGAGATTTATCAATGGCTTGCACACCTTTCCTTGAATTACACAAAACCTCTCTTAGATAGGGGTCCTTCAATGGCTCCTAACCTTTTGAAACAGGCCCGCATGATACTTTTGGTGTAAAAAATGGAAGCTTTTTAAATAAAATCGATATGAAAGTCTTATAAGTAATTTAAATATGACATACAGGAAAGCTGAGAACTGACTTGCCTGAAGCAGGAGAGAAACACACGCTTATTTTTCATATGATGGCTGTGATTGGCCCATTGTTCTTGACTGTGCTTGTTTTTTCAGCTGATCTCACCTTACCAGGTCACTTTGCAATGGCCTCTCTACCCCTTTCTAATGTTTCTCAATTCTACTGTTTGTAAATCTGATCATGGTGGAATGTTTGATAAGCAAGGAAGGTACAAAGTGATGCTCATGGCACTCATGCGCACTGAAACACAGTAAATGCCACTCTTGTACTTCATCTGAACTGACCGTACTTATTCCTGTACAAAACAATACTTGCATATTGTAAAATTTTCCTCATCATCAAATCATCATAGAATGGTTTGGGTTGGAAGGGACCATTTTGCATCATTTAGTCTGATTTGATAAGGAGTAAGGCATGTAAAAGGCTCACACGTGCTGAACAAATTAAAATAACAATTTCCATATGCTAATAATACAGGTCTATCTTAGCTCAAATCAAGCCAGATACAACTGGAAATGATGGTAATAGAGCAGCAAAATCAGGGATGTAATGCCAAAACATTGTCAAAATATCATTAGGCTGTAGCACGTATTTATTTTTTATTACTATTGGATCTATACAGTGTTCTATTGAATGGAGAGGACTGCAAACAAACTGTAAACAAGAGACCTCTAATTTCATTTGGAAAGACCACAGAAACCACTGTACCTTGCAATGATTCATGACATCATCAGTATCCCTGGATGCAATTACATCCAGGAGATTTACAGAGGTCCATTATTTTTTCTACATATACTTTGCAATATATGAATAAAGTGGTAAAGTAATACGATAGGTGAATTCCCTCCAAAGTAATTAATTTAAAGGGAGGCCAACAATAATCTTTTTAGAATTTTAGAAAAGCATTAACTCCTGATGTCCCGTGTCTGGAAGAAAACTATTGCTCCTAATTCTGATGATTTCACCATCTTTTTTGCAAGTTAGATTCCTGAACATTCATAATAAATTTCAAATATGTTTCCAGTCCCTTTGTGTGGCTTTTTTGAAGTGCAGGAAAATCTGGTGAATATACAGTGTTATAAATCCTAACAAACTGGTTCATTAACAAGAGGGATAATAAGGGAACATCCAAATAGCAAGCTCAGTCCCAGTGCAAGCAAATAAATTTCTTTGAGGTATTTTCTATAAAATCTTGATTCTATAATTATGAAAACTTTCTCACAAAAAATTCAGCACTGTAAATTCACCGCTCAAGACTAAAAAAAACTTTTAGCCCATTGATGCATACAAATAAGGATTATAAAACATTAGCTAGAGAACAATGGAATTACAAGGTCTGGCACAAAAAAACCGTGACTAATGCTATAGCTTGGGAACCAAGAGTGGGAGTGGAGAGACAGATGTTATAGAGCATGTTCTAACCTGTGACACTGAGGCAAGGCTTAGCTCCATTGCTTCACTCAGTATGAGTAGACACAATTTCAATCCGAGAGTTTTCTTACCCTCAGTCGGAAAGCGTTGCTGTGCGAGAGTGGACAGTGAGTGAAGAACAAGACAATTCGCCAGCCCACAACACATTTTCTGTAAAGCAGTTTTTAGCTAAGAACGTCCCTGCGCTTGAGCACCTACCCTATTTGCCAAACCTGGATCCCTGTAAATTCTGCCTCTTCCCAAAGATCCAGTTGGTGCACAAAAGAGCCCAATTTTTGTTGGTAGAAGATGTGAAAGCAAAAATGATGGAGATCTTCAACAGTCCTTCAGAAAATGAATGCGGAATTGTTTTGAACGTTGGCAGCATTGTGTGCAGCTCAGAAGGGAACTGTTTTGAAGGTGATCATAGTAGACCTCGAATTTCCTTATTTCTAAGTCTAGGGTGAACAGTTCTAATGTGAGTGATGGTATTTGCTCAGCATCAGAAAGACATCACATGGTGCAAGAACCAACCAACACTGCAGCAGAGACGTGACATCATCTCCAGTAAAAGGAGCACATAGGAAGTAGAGCATGAATAAACAGTATGGGTGTGTAAAGAGTGAAATTGTAAAAGGAAAAAATGGGATATTTTGAGTTGTAATTCTTTATTTCCTTACCTTAAACAAGTACATTAATCTTTATACGCTTTGCTCTACAACTCTGGGCCTACACTGCATATCAGTATGTAAAAAACCACGAGTAATTATGACAGACACTGCCTCTTAAATGTCTGAAACTTTGCATACAACTACACTTCAGCAGAGGTCAGGATCTTGAGCGCTCTGCATTTGAAAGAAAACATTAATATTTATGCTGTAGACCCTGAGCTTCTTTGTCATCAGTTCACAGGAGCAGTATTCTCCATTTTCTGGAAAAAAGGGGAAAAAAAATTCCCCACAATATGAAAATTTGATTACTCTGGAGACAACAGAACTTCAAAACCATGTTTTGTGTTTTGAAAAGAGAGGATTCCTTCACAAAAATACTATAGAATTTGCATAATTAAATAATCAGAAATCTTTTTCACAACTATAAAAGCCACTTTAAATCATTACGAAAAGCCACTGTTAGAAATATAAAGGAGAAGCACGATCTTTTTCTTCCTGATTCAAACCTAAAAGCTGATGAAACTAAATTTTGACCATCAGAAGTGTTAGTTATTAGTACAGAGCATACTTGTATATTAACACCACCACCTAAGGATGGTTTTAAGTGACACTCGGGAATATGACATACTCAGAACACAAATATTTGAAGTGAAAAGACTTTACAACACTGTAGAAACTTAGATGGTAATACACATATTAAAAAAATTGATTTAGCCATGCAACAAGATTCACTCAATGCCACTGATCTTGGAATAACTGGGATTTTGTGAAGTGGTTTGTGTCACTCCCTAACCCCATTTCAAGCACTGAAAGAAATGAGACGTAAGCAACAGACTGCCCAGGTCACAACCACACTCTGCAGATAAATCTTCAGATGCTGATTTTGCAGGAGACTTTTGAAGTCAAAATGTAGCACTGGCTTCTCTGAGCCGCGTTCATTCCTTTAAGCCCTAGTAAGTTAAAACCAGATTCAATAAACTCGTCATCTGGCAAGTATGCTGCAGGAGGAAGAGGTTCTAATCCTGGCCACTGTTCCTTGTGTCCTGAAAAAAAAATAATCAATTTCCAAGGACTTGTGCAAGCTTCCTATGGAAGCCAGATGGAGTTTTTATTGAATCTGCCATTTAAATAAAGAGGAACCGAAATGTTACGCTTAAACCTGATGGCTAAAGTGCATTTGCTTAGGAAGAAAAAGCAGGGATACATTTCACATTACAACCTTGAAATACATCACAAGAAGGCTTCTGCTCTGGAACATGGATGAATAACATAAGAGTGAGAATTATGGAAATATTTTGGAACCTCTGCACTTCTTTTTTTAGAGGATGCTTCAGCTCTCCTCTATTCTACAATCAGCACAGAAAACACGACAACCTGTGATGAATGAGCAATATTACATGATAATAGCATATCAGTAACCTACAGAAGAGAAAAGTGATCCCGTTTGAGCGGATGTAATGCTACTGACTAATAGCTCCTACAGGAAATAGATACAGTCATGACAGCAGTTTGCCAGTTCAGGGAGAGAAAACAAGATTACACATACACTTTGAAGCCTTCATGACTGCCTTTTGAAATAAGGCAATTTCTCATGTGGCTTTTTTCAGTCATGAATGATTAGGTAAATAATACCTTTTTTGACACAAATTGATTTTTTGGTACAAAGTTTGTTGTAGAAAGCTTCATGTGCGTTTTAGTGCTTTTTATGCTTGCCACTATAGTCTTGACTAGCATCGAGTAGACTACTCGATGAAAACTGTTAAACTGACTATAGCAACTTTATACACTCACCATTGACCGTGATAATAAAAACCATAACTTTTTAGTCATAAAACGAAGTGGCATGAAATATTTTATTATAGAATCATAGATTCACTAAGTTTGGAAAAGAGCTCTAAGATCATCCATTCCAACTGTCAGCCCAACACCACCGTGACTACTAAACAACGTTCTGAAATGCCACATCTACAGGTTTTTTGAACACCTCCAGGACTGGAGACTCTACCACTTCCCTGGACAGCCTCTGGCAGCGTTACATCACTCTGGGTATAGAAATTTTTCCTAATATCTAATCTAAACCTTCCCCGGTGCAACTTGAGGCCATTTCCTCTTGTCCTATCACCTGTTAGTTGGGGGAAGAGACCAGCATCCACCTCACTACAACCTCCTTTCAGGCAGTTGTAGAGAGCAATGAGGTCGTACCTCAGCCTCCTCTTCTCCAGACTAAACAATCCCAGTTCCCTCAGCTGCTCCTCATATGACTTGTGCACCAGACCCTTCTCCAGCTTCATTGCCTTCCTCTAGGCACGCTCCAGCCCCTCAACGTCTTTCTTGTAAGGGGGACAATTCCTTCCCTGCTCCTGCTGGCCACACCATTTCTGATCCAAGCTAGAATTCCATTAGCCTTCTTGGGCCACCTGGGCACACTTCTGGCTCATGTTTAACCAGCTGTCAACCACCACTCCCAGGTCTTTTTTCTTATTAGCATAGAGGAAGACTTCACTGTAAGACATTCTCCCACACAGTGTTTTTAACCATCTTTCAAGGTACTGTTTTCTGAATTGCAATTCAGGAAATCTATTTTGAAGTAAATTATCCCAGTCACAAGATTTGCTCTGGGAAAGGACAAGCATCTAGCTTGTTCTTTAACCACAGATTGAGAACTTAAGACATAAACCCACAGAAACAGTGAAAGCAGAGCACTGTTACAGTTCAAGGCTCTCCACTTAGCCAAACCATTTGCCTCAAGTTAAGTAAGCAGGTGTCTTATGTAGCTTATAATGGAAATTTAAAGCTTAAATGACCACTGCTTGGTTTAAGTTACACCATGTATTTGAGCAAAAGGCTTGTACTTGATTTAAATACTTCAAATGACTGCAACCTAACGTATCTCTTTAAAGTTATGTGGGGTTTCATTACTCATGTCATCTGAAAACTGGCTCTAGCCTGAGTTATTTGCTACCTTCCACCTGTTTTCAACAGTTTATAAATTACACTTTTTTTCGAGTAGATGAAAATTTTCACAAAGCTCATAGTACATGTATGGACTGGTTTGTGTTTTTAAGAAACATAAGAAAAAAACCACAGCAAGACAGAAATGGAGTGAGGGTTGATTTTCATTCGGCAAGTAATATACAGCTACATAACCCACATCTGACAGAATTTACTCAGAGCTCCCCAGCATTTTGGAGGAAAACACAACAATTTAACAGCAGCACAGCCCTCATGCAATCAAAATCCTTAATCAAAATTTGACACGCGTCTCCAAGAAAAGGGGTATGCTTTTAAAGCAATGATAGCCCTATCACTGTAATATATAGGATTTCGTGATATAACAGACAAACATGGGAGTCCGCTGTTGGTAATCCCTCATTTGTTGCACAGCATCAGATTTCAACAAGCAACTATCAGGCAAGGTTAGTTTTGTGTTCCTGAAATAATTATCTTTACTTTTGATGAGTAGCCATTATGTTCCATTACTAGTATTAATACACCCACTGTTCAATTCATCAGAGAACAAGAGCAGCAATGCACTTGTATATTTTAAGGACTTGTTCGCTTAGTGCCTTCCCAGCCCCTACAGGATTAAGAAATAAACTCACCCTCATATAGCAAAATGTCAGTAATTTAGAAAAAAAATGTTTCTTAATGGAAACGGCATGAAACAGCATAGCTGGAAACAATGCTGTGTGGACTGAACACCCTGCAAGGTGTTCAAGACAATATGCCCCATTTAACACAGGCCGGCCTACGTCGTAAGAATAAAAATGGATTTGCCAGCATTTAAATAAATGTTTCTTCACTGAGAGATGGTTTAACAGAGGACTCCATATCCAAATCACACTCCAACCTTTCCTTCGGTTCAGTAGCAGGATTTTAAATCAAGAACTCCTCCCTCCACTATCCATCATTACACAGGGACTCATTTACAAGGTAATCCCAGAAGAAGAACTATTTCCAATAGACCTGGCTGCACATTACCAGAGATAACCACTCAGAGAGCTAATATTCACATGGGTAAAACATCACCATGATTTAAACAAAACACACTGAAAAGATATTTGAACATCTCTGAAAGGGACTCATCAACAAGGAATGGCTGTAGAGCTTCACTCATACCTTCAGACCACAACAGAGCATGAGCTGACAGATCACTTTTTTTTAGGCAGGGTCATAGCTTCAGCATCAGAAGCTGCTGGCTGGAGAAGAGCTCATGCCACACAGCATTGTTCAGCCATCACCCCTCTCTGAAGCCCTTGGCTGACTGTGTGGCTGTGGCACGAGACAGCCTGTACCAGACAGGGTGGTGAAGGGACACCAGGACAGCTGTGCTCCCCTCTATGCGCCTGCACAGCCAGGCATCAGGGCAAGCCAGCCTCCTCAACCACCCTAGGTGTATAACCACCAAGCAGGGAGACCATTTCTTGCACAAATATCATTGTTTGGTTGGAAAGGACCTTAAAGATTGTCAATTCCAAACCCCTACTATGGCCAGGAATACCCCCACTGGATCAGGGTGCTCAAAGCCCCATCCAAACTCTCCTTGAACACCTCCAGGGATGGTGCAGCCACCACTTCTCTGGGCAATCTGTGCCAGGGTCTCACCACCCTCGCAGGAAAACTTTTCTTCCTAACATCTAACCTAAAACTCTCTACTTTCAGCTTAAAACCATCCGTCCCTTGTCCTACCCCTGCACTCCCTGATAAAGAGCCTCTCCCTAGCTTTCCTTTAGGCCCCCTTTAGTTAGTGGAAAGCTGCTATAAGGTCTCCCCAGAGTCTTCTCTTCCAGTCAAAATCTGCCATTGGCTCATGGAGTTTAGGCTGTAGCATTAGTGCCAAGGTACAATTCCCACTGCAGTTGAGGGTTGCTTGAACAATGACAAAGAGAAGAGCTGGCACACAATTAATTAACTAGCAAGTCATTAATGTGGCTGAGCAGCATGACGCTATTTAGTTTTAGGTGTCTTATTTTTAAGCTGATCACTACAGAAATTGTATCAGATGTGATATTAACCAGTGAACGTAAACTTTAATAAACTGAAAATAAATTCCTTTTTCAGAAAAGTCCCTTGTCTGGACCCTAGGTTGGAGTGGACTGGGGAAAGATCACTGCAGAGCTTCATGCTAGAATTCTTTGAAAGTATGCTCAAACTTTATGGAGCTGGATAATTGCTGAGTTGCACCTGTTGTGCACATTTAAATGGAGCACAATTGTTAAAGAATGATAGAATTAATTTCAATAGCAGCAGTATCAGTGAAATATTCGTGTGTTACAGGATATGATACTTCCAGAGGGAACAGGCCCTTAGAAAGTGATTGTAAGCAGAAACAGTATTTAACTAGAATATATTCCAGACCTGTTAAACTGGTCTGCTTTAGGCCAAATGCCTCTCTTGTGATTTTCCTCACCAGATTCCCATGTTCATATTGGAAACAACCCTGACTTTTAGACTGAAAACACAGAATTTAGATACAAATATTAATTTTAAAAAACCCTCAGTTGACCACCTGTATTAACTTCCTAGTAAGGAAAATAAGTATGAATTCCATAAGACATAAATAAGATAGACCTTGTAAAGCCAAAAGATGGATCAGACAAAAAAATAAAGTTTGCTTCCTGCATTGGGCATTTTGAACATAAATTCTAAAAAAGTCAAGATCGATGACACACCCTATATTTGTTGTCAGAAAGAAAACACTTCAGTTGGATTTGTGAGAACTGTCCAGATTTTCATTTTTGTCTCAATTCAAGACTAGTAAATCTGTGCAGCACAGTATCTACAGAGAATGGGACAAGCTTCTACTAAAGCTCTAATACCAGGCCACTGATGCTCAGGCCAAGGTCAAACCTGTGCCTGTGTTTTCTTTTCAGAGCCTGTAGTTCTAAGGTGAGTTTTAGCAACTCGCTTATAAACTTCTAAGTGCAAGAAAAAGGCCAGAAGCTTCCTTTCTCTTGCTTTCTTATGGTTTGTTGGTTTTTTTCTACTTTAGAAAGAAAAATTTTTGATGCTTCATTATCCTAAATACCAATGTTACTAAAACTTATCCCTCATAGAAATTAGTGGGCACAGAAAACTTATGTAAGAGATTGCAAGGCTTTCTGCAAATTCTTCAGATCCAAATCTCTTCCTTATTTGTGTGATTCTTCTTTGTATTATTAATTACTCCTTCATTTTCAAAGTATGGCTTAATTGCTTGAGAATAACTAGATATAATTTTGCGCAGGGCTGAAACGCAAGACAAGGAACCTGACTGACTGTTGTATTGCAGCACAAATTACATTAATAAATGTTTAATGGAATTTATTTACATCTGGACCAAATATAGGGTGTTTACAAGGCAGCATAAATAAATGAGGATGACAATGTTTCATTTTTATACTACTCCAATTCAGCTCTGTACAGACACAATTTATCACATCCCATCCTTCTGTGTTACCAAAGACCTCTCTGTATTTTGCTTTGGCAACTAATCCTGAGTTTACAAGCATCAGAGAAACGATCTTAAAAAGAGAGACCATGCTAAAAGCTGCAAAGATTGAGGCCCTGTTTTGACAAGCCTACAGTAAAAATCTTCACTTAAAACCAGTGAAGGTAGAGAGAATGTGTGTGTGCAGGCACATAGCTACCTAAATATCAAGATTAAAACAAGATCCTAAAAATATCATCATTTGTGTTATTAATTTGCAAAAATATACACACATGCACACACAGCTGTATTTTCAGCCATTTCTTTTCTTTAAAAGCTAGAACAACCATCAGAACTACCTGGAGGGACTCAGTCTGTTTATACAGAAGCAAAAGGAAACAGTTACACTGCAATGTTCGTTTGTAAGAGGCTTTCCATACATTTCAGCTCACAGTCATCTGCAGGATCATAAAGCTCGTGGTTGTAAACATAAAAGGAATATCGATTCACAAATCCATAATGCCAAGACACTATTTCTTATACAGACGCTACTTCAGGATCAGGTAATACAAGCATTTAACAATTATACAATCAAAGAAACAGGATTAATAATAGCTTCAAATTGTGTCCCCATGCATAAACCATGCAGCCTTTTCCAACTTTGATACGGAAGTTTAACAGGAAATATTTTAAACAACACTTTTACATTTCTGCCTGCAAATACATTTTGCAACTAAATAGTATCTTTTTGAATGTGAATCTGTCTAAAGCAAATGGAACACTAGGAATAAAAGGAAAGTATTTTAAAAAATAATAGCTCAAAATTTGGAGATAGGGACATCTTAGCACTGCTGAAGACATACATAAGAGACTCAAGTAACCAAAGTTTCATTTCACATTTTAAATGCTTCTATCTTTTTTGTGTTATATAGGTTTGCAAAAGGGGGTGAGATTATCAGGAAGAAAGGCAAAGCTGAGAGTAAGTGTTGTAATACTATCTTTGTAAAACCGCCAGCTCTGTTGCAGACAGGATCTGCAACACCAGCTCCCCCTAATCTACCACTTATTTTTAGCCATTTTCTTTTGCTTTCACTAGCTTCAATGACACCTGACAACCTAACACATTTGAGGTGCAGTCACATTATTCGTAATTCTGGTAAGTGGAATAATTCTGTTACGGGACAACAGATGCCAAGACAAGAAGCTGGATTCAGTGTGCTGTTTTATTTCTAGTTTTTCAAATAAAGGCCTGTTTTTCTATTCACTCTCTGTGTACACTTTCTATGTGCCTTCTGGAATGTATTTATGTATTACATATATAGAGAGATTGTGATACCCGAGAAGCTAGAAAAGACCAGCAATATATGTATCACTATTCTGTGCTAAAACTGACACACCAGTAAATCTCAAATCTGTAAAACCCTCAATTAATAAAGTACAAGTGCTTTAACTCTTGTTATACTTCAAATAGCTTTCACATATATTTACTCCAACAGTGCTAGACTCATGAACAAGGTAAAATTATAGCAATGATGTAGGGAACGAGGTACTGAAAATTACATATAGAATCAAAGAATCATTAAGGTTGGAAAAGACCTCCAAGATCAAAAATAAATCACAAGACATTCATCTCTGGAAATTTTTTAGCATACACGATAAGATGAAAGGATCCTTAAAGGTAAAGGCAAATAAACTTAAAATCATTACCTTACTCAAAAAGATATTAGCTTCCTAGTGCATTTCCTACCTTAAGATACAGATCACTGTGCTGCTTCCTTAATAAACATGAAGTACTAAATTTTCACAATCTCTTCATGAAAATGAATGAAAATCAATTAACTGCTGATTTATGACACAGATTTGTATATGCACAAACTCCTGCATTCCATTGCTACTTTAGCTCAAGTTTCCTCATTTCCTTTCCTCCAGCTGCACTTGATTCTGCACCATCAAAATAAACACAAGTCTTCCTGGCAATTGGAGTCAGATATCAGGGATCATCTTCTGACAGCTCAGTGCAATGACTACAAACCTCCTTACACTATCTTCATTACACCCAAGTAAAATACCTAAAACAATATTTTTCCCAGTCAGACTTCACCCTCCTCAACATCACTGGATGGCAACAATTAGCAAAACAGGAACCCTTGACCAAATGGTAACAGTATGGGTTTGGGATAATTACACAATTCTTCACCAACAGCAGTGGCTCCTCTGTCTGAGTCACGGTAAGAGGTGTCCAATTTTCAGAGAAAAGGTGTACGGGGCATATCCTTGTTTTCCAGGGAGTGGATGAGCTCTGGATTCTCCACCATTGCACTGGAAAACCTATCTTCTATATTTAGTGCAGATGCGTAGAAATTAGCCTCCTAGACCTTATGCAGTGCCACAGGAAACAGCTCAGCTTGAATTGTGTTTTATGGTTATCTAATATCTCTGGCTTCCCCCATTTTCGCCAGTTCCTGCAGTTCATGAAAGAAAGAGACAGCAGCATCATTATTGCCTTACAGCAGGAGGCAATCAATGAAGACTTTTGCAGCTGGTGGCTGAAAATTTGCCAGGAAAATGATAATGCCATGAACGTCCACCTCTTGCAGGGAAGTTCTCAGTTATTAAGAGCTGCTATTCTCTTTCCAAACACTCAAGGGAGCTATGAGCCTGCAGTTCAATTTTTCAATCCAGGAAGTGAAATCTCAGTACAACTGTGAGCTTATTTATTTATTTAAAGTTTTTGTCATGAAATAACAGTGCCTTTTGGTTTAGGTTATTATATTTTAGATGATTCATGAAATTAAGTGCAGAAGGTAAGGGTTTTTTTTTCCATTTTTAATTGCTGTTATTTCCTTCTAAGAAATACACAGATATGCTTTAAATAAAGATATATGAGAAGACTCAAAGTACTGTTATGACTTACCTGCATCTGAATCTCTAATTCCTTAAGGCACTCTGGCAGAGAATACATTTTCTTAAGTGCTCTTACAATAGACCTGCTTTTAAAATAATTTCATAAAAATCTATATTACACCTGCCATCATTAAAACAAAAGGCAAGAATCCCCCATCCCAGCTGTGAACATCACTGTTTAATAAAACAGAAGAGCTTTTCCTTTGGGGACTTTTAGTCATTACTGCACAGTAGTTACTCATTATGCTGCTGTCTTAAAGCATAAATGTTGTCAGCAAAAGAGCAGAAATGGTATTGACAAGGCTTGGAAACAGGCTGACATAACACTGAGAATACGTGTTCGACACTGACAGCACTTCTCGACTACCTTTAAGACAGACATGAAGTACACTGCATTCCTGACAAGTTACAGGAATGAACCAGAAGAGTCTAAAAGAAGGAGTAATAAAAGCAGCAGTAAAAGCTGGAATAGCAGAAGCCCTTACAGGAGTTCACAAGCGCTTCGTTTTCTTTTAAGTGAACTTCTGGGTTCTAGCCCAGTCCTTGCTACAGGGCATGCCGAACAATCCCAGACTGCCAAACAATCACAGATACAAAACAATCCTACTCTGATTATTATATTAACACATTCCACAGCCATTTCTAGGCTTTTTTACTTCAAAAACATCTTTCTATAAAGTTACATCTTTTCCCTATGATTCTCTCCTCCACTACCAATAGAAGACAAAGCATTTCTTTATATCTCTCATGCAGTCGCTTTTGATAAAGGTTTCACTAATCAGAAAGCAGCAGCATTTCTGCTGGGTGACTTCTGATTGCTTACTGTCTTTAATTATTAGCAATTTCTACTACATCGAGGTCTGAGCTGAGTACTGGGTTGGACTGGTGCACACAGAGAGTCCTCAATGGTGACATTTATTCTGAACTGTAAGACTACTGGAGTAGTCATTCTAACCACGTTTTTGATGTATGAACAAAGTGTGACAGTCTCAGAGCCAAAGCAAGTTCTGTCGTTGCTCAGTGACTCACCCCTGGGCAACCCTATCCAAAAAAATTCTGAAGCATAAAGTTTACACATTTACATCTTTCTCAGATGATGAAACTGATGCTTTCTGCTCTGTTTATGAGCTGAAAACACCTCCAGTGGCATCTCCAGTCACAAAGTAATCAGGTCTTGTTCCAGCACAGGATCCTTGTGCACACTTTGATTTTTTGGCTCCTCTGCAAAGGTGCTTGATGCACCGTTTCATCAGGAACTCATTTTTTAAAACTTGTCAACCTGATTTCCTCTGCTTCCTCTCTTTCCTTATTAAAGTAGTAATATTCACAATCTAAAAGATTATAGTGCATAATGAAAACAGAAGTTCACATTTTTACTGAATAACACAGCAATACAAATCTGAAATTGCAGGTTTAGTCTTCCTGCTTCAAAACTCTTACCTGTGCCTTAAAGAAATCCCACCACCATAAACACATTGGCATCAACAATCCAAGCAGAGTTCTAAGTCATGGTTAGCACCGAAGTGCTTTAACTTTTCCACAAACGCTTTTCATTAAATATGAGTTTCCCTAGAGCAGGAATAAATAGCTACCAGGCTTGATATTTTATGTATTAAAAATTATCAAATCTTAAGATAAAGGCAACGGTAATGATAAAATGGGACTAAAGAAATGATAAGTGATGCATTTCATTCCAAAAAAAGATCACAACACGCAAACCCTTATAATTTCAGATTTCTTTCTGTGCTACAACTACCAATAAAATCCTCGCAGTAGGGTGGACTCTTCCTTTCATAAATCTTCATTGCCGACAGGTTCAGGGCTCAAGACTGAAGCTAAATTTTTCTAGAATTTGTGAAGTCAGTGTGACAGAAAGAAATGGAAATAAACAACTTGCTGGACTGACCTCCTGGCATTCGCATGCTATGCAGGATTAATAAGTGCTGGATTACAAAATTTCAGATCAAAGTTCCAATTTGCAGTTGCAATTTAAAAAAAATGAAGAAGGAGGAAACAATATGATCTCTGCAACATAATAAAATGCCCATAACAAAATGTTATCTGCATATTGATGTACTCAAAACTTGACCCAGAACTCCAGAAATGACTGGAAAAAGTGATCTAAAGCATTGTTTGGTAACCCAGGCCTTACTGAAAATAAGAAATCCAGTTACAGCTTAAATGCAGATCTACGTTGACTCTAAACACTGCCATTTCGTATACAATGCAAAATGCACACAACAACCAACTAAACCAGCTACCTAGGAACTTTCTTTGATAATATTCTCCTAGTTTGGGGCTGCAGAATAAAAGGTCCAATATATAAATCAGTCTTCATATCTCCCAAGTTCTCCTATGAGCACTAATGCTGTTCCCCAGAGCATTTCCCAACCAAGGTGCCCATTTTTGCAGTATTTGGAGCACATTTCTTCTGCTGATGGACTAATATATGTCTGAGTGAAGGACAGCGAAATGTACTGGGCTACTGCTCACTTTTCTAATGAGGCTTTGGTGTGACAAAAGTGAGGGAAAAGTTGCTTAGAAGTATTTTGTGGCTTTCATGGTGATCTGCTCTGGAATGGACATCGACAAGTTCTGCAGGCACTCGCTCCCAGCTCGCAAAGATGAAAGCGGTCAGAAGGAAAATAAATAAGTGTCAGTCCATTTCATATTTCTTCACTTTTAAAGCAATTACCAATGTAATAAACATTGATTTCAGGGAAAGAGATAAGACTCTGGTTTTAGGCTTGCATGAATCAGTCCAAAGCACTGTTGTTCCCAGTGACTATTCCCTTGTTTTATACATTATTAGAAAGGGTCTAACCTCCTGTACTTTTCCATGCACTGGAGAATACTTTGCTTAGTTAGCTAACCCAGTCACCCTGTGCATTTGGAACACAATGTAGAATTAAAAACACCCCTTGGTTTCAGGTACAAAGGAACAGTCAGCAAACCGTCCTATGTCACTCTGTCCATCCCTCTGTCTCCAAGTACTTCAGCAGATCAGTTCCATTTAATGCTGTGAATACACCAATCCACCGAGAGATGAGGCAATTGTGGGAAGGAATTAGGTGAAGACTCTCTGATCTGCTCCAAAGGTGTTCTCCCTGATCCCCACTAACATTTTTAGGGATAGCATCACACATACAACATATTTATACTGTATGAAAAAATAAAAATGAAATGTGAGAAGCCCTGGAAGCACTCAGCCTGCTGTCTCATTCCCTGCGATGCAAACACAACGTATCTCCCATAATGACTATGTGGCTCTCCACACAGACTGATGTACTTGCATATAAAACTGAGTGCTGCAGAAAGATAGAAAACAACTAATAGGCATCAAACCCTTAGCTACATGGATCGTAGGTAGCATTGAATTAAGGATGGGAATTTGGGTAAAAATATATAAGGGTAAGACTCACAGGAGCAGATCTGCTCCCAGTACTGAAAGGGAGCCTACAGGAAAGTTGGGGAAGGGCTCTGTATCAGGGAGTGCAGGGACGGGATGAGGGGGGAACGGTTTTAAGCTGAAAGAGGGGAGATTGACATGAGATCTTAGGAAGAAATGTTTTCCTGTGAGGGTGGGGAGGCACTGGCACTGGTTGCCCAGAGAAGTTCCAACTGCCCCATCCCTGGAGGTGTTCAAGGCCAGCCTGGATGGTGCTTTGAGCACCCTGACCCAGTGGGGAGGTGTACTTGCCCATGGCAAGGGGTTGGAACTGGATGATCTTTAAGCTCCTTATCAACCCAAATCATTCTATGATTCTGTGCTACTTACACACACTTTGGACTAATTTTCAAACTCACCATCTCACCAGTCTTGCGGGAAGAGGAAAACCTTGAAAACCACAGTCTCATGACTGTGTCTCTTTAAAGGATCCACAGTGGGCTCAAACAGTTCATTAAATATTTCAGGCTTTAAGGATCAGGCATTTTTGATCAGCAGTCTTGGCTCTTAGATTGGAAATAGTTTGAGAAGGGCTGGGTGGAATGTACAGGCTAACTGCAGGGGAGATACCGCAGTTTGCAGTGCTGTGCCAAGCCCATCCAAACTTCACAAAGGAGAGCCTAGACACAGAGCACTTCAGCTCTCCTGCTTACAGACCACAGGTTAAATGTATGTGTGAGTTGGTGCTTTGGTGAATAAAGATGAGCCCTTATCAGACTATTGACTCAGATCAACTGGTACTGCAGGTACACCTTATGAAAGAAACTATTTTTAAGATAATTGCTGGCCTCATCCAAACTCACTGAGGTCAAGGACCATACAGACTTCACCAGGACCAAGCCTACAGGCAACACTTTGCAAATACTTGCAGACAGGATAAGATGATAAATTTTAGCTTTGCCACAATGACAGGAATGCGTGAGAGCACGGGTTACACCTAAGGAAAGAAAGATGCACGCTTGGGGATTGCTGCATAAAAATGTTTAGTCAAAATAAATGAAAAAGTGCTGCATTTTAAGAACTTATGCTAAGGAAAACAGACTTAAAAACCTCAGCTGCTATTCCCTGGGTAATGAGATATGTTGTTTTAAACATCTTTGTCCAGAACTTAGGTTGAAAATCGTATGTGGACTATTAGCACTATTCTAAGAGTGAAATGTGTTTAATGTGTTTGTCTGTAGCTGTAATTCAGTAATATTTTGGTTTTAAGGCTGGACAATATTCCCTTTTAAGCCAAAATTAATGTAGCACATCAATTGTAATTCTTCAATGATCCCCATCCATTCGAACGAACGCTACTTTACCAAAAAGCCCAGTGGAGTCAGTCAGTCTACATATCATTAAACCCACTGCTTTTTATTGGATGCCATAAGGACTTTGTGGACCTACCCAACTCAAAGCACTCTGGCTGACCCAATTTTGCTAAAATACCACTTTTTACAGAGATCACATTGCTCTAACTCTCAAAATGGAAATGTCTAGCTGCAACATTTTATTTTGTATTGTACTTTATACATTTGCTTGGTCAACCTCAGAAAGAATCTTGCATGTTGCTACAGTGGTGATCAATATTGTAATTCTAAAATTAGATTTATTCATTACAGGTTTAATTCACTTTTCTCTGAATAAAGGCAGAGTAAATCAACTTATACAGCTGTATGGGCAAAATATAACTCTCTTCAGGAGCAAAACACAGAGAGTAGAGTCACTCAGCAGACCTCCACGGTCAAAAGGCTGAGGTCCAGAACAGAATGGGTAACCTCAGTGGCCGTATGGCTCAGAGCCAGAATAAAGAGACATCCTCACCTGCAGACTACGTTTCTTCTTCCTCAGCACCATCCTAGTCGTAGAATCATAGAATGGTTTGGGTTGGAAGGGACCTTAAAGATCATTCGGTTCCATCCCCCCTGCTATGGGCAGGGAGACCTCCCACTGGATCAGGTGGAAGCACAAACAGATGGCACTTATTCAGAAATTGTTCTCATGCTACAGAGTTTTTAAAAACAGCACATCACAGCACCATAGAATCACAGAATGGTTGAGATTGGAAGGGACCTCTGGAGATCACCTGGTCCAAACCCGTTGCTCAACCAGGGCCACCTGAGCCAGCTGCCCTATTGCTTAAGATAATCTCTTTTACACTGAGCCCAGAAGAACTCTAGCCAAAAGACATTTTGGTCAGAGACGTTTATGGCTCCAATAATATTTCCAATATTTTACCTTGGTTCAAGAAAATTTTAAAAGTTATATGCAAGAGAAAGATGAGCTTCCTATAAATGCTTCAGTTTGCAAAATGAGAATAAGCTGTCAAAGATGCAGCATCAAGCTAAAAGATGAAAAGTAGCAACTTTTTCATGAAGTCATGAATTTGATATTTATAAAAGCAAACATATATAAATAAAATCCACACTTAATAAATATAGAAGGTTATACAAATAGCACTGCATAGATCTTAATTATCATCAGAAAAAAAATTAAATTGCTTCTTTAAACTGTAATTATGTTTCTTCTAGAGCAATTTGGATTAAATTTGTTTCTTCTAAGTATGCAGAACACCCTGTTTTCTAAAACAATTATTTTACCCTGGAAAGATTGTAAGTGAAGCTGATAGCTAACCTTCAGCATATCAATCACTCCAGAGTCCAGTGTTTAAAATATGGGCAGAAAAAAGCAAGGATAACACTAATTCCGTTCATATTTCGATTCTGAATTAAAAAATTTACATCTCAACACTTAAATTTCATATTGGTTACCCACAGACTAGACTGTGTACGAGTACATGCCCGTTCATAAGCATGAATACACAGCTGGGAAAATCAAACAAAAGTAGTAACACAGATACAGATAAATAGACTTCGAACCCTAATCATTTAGTTACAATCAAGAACTGTTTAGAATAAATGCTCATATGCGGTTTTCCAGATAGAGCATTCAGTGTGCACAGATTTTACATCTGAATACAAAGCTACATCCAGCCTACCTTAAAAAACTGTCATTAATTTTCCCAATATTAACTTTATAGAAGTCTTTTTCTTCTTACAGCCTTATGCCCCTCCTAACCTCCTCTGCAACTTTATTTCCCAAGTTTTCTTTGAATTGTCACAAGATTGGCACCCACAGCGCTCCAGAGCTCAGGCAAACAGAAAGACTTCTATTTCCATCAGAACTGGGCTTCTAGGCATTGACAGATAAAAGTGAGTGAAACTGGATTGTTTCCTAAAATAATGCACCACAACCAAGTTTCCAGTCCTGGAAACACGGTTCATGTGGCTAAATATAAGCACATGAGTGGTTCCCCTGAAGGGAAGGAAGTTACTCATATGCTCTGCGTTGAGCTTGTGCCTTGAGGCTCTGGGACCTTCGTGCCACAGAACTTTGCTGTTACTGGCAATACTAGCAAAAAAAAATGAGTTCTCACTCACATTTTGTCTTTCCCCCTCCCACATTGCTGCCTCAGCTGTGTCGACATATTGCAAAACTGTGGGTGACCACAGGAGTGAGCTGTGTTTAAATCAACCCTGCCCAGGAGAAAGGCTGTATGGCACCAAAGATCTGGGTTGTCCAGGACCCATACAAAGGCACTTCAGGGTAACCGAGAAGAGCACTTACACACCCTTTCTCTTCTCTCTTTCTCCCTGAGAAAGGTTGCCAAGGAAAAATAGGAAAACTTAACTGTTCTTAATTTAAAAGCTGCTGCTTGCAACCCGGTCTATTATAATAAGCCAAAATATCATAGAATGGCTTGGGTTGGAAGCGACCTTAAAGCCCATCCAGTTCCAACAACCCCCCTGTCATTGGCAGGAACAGCTCCCACTGGATCAGGTCGCTCAAAGCCCCGTCCAACCTGGCCTTGAACACCTCCAGGGACAGGGCAGCCACGACTTCCCTGGGCAACCTGTGCCAGGTCCTCCTCCCCACCCTCACAGGAAAATATTTCTTCCTAAGATCTCACGTCAGTCTCCCCTCTTTCAGTTTAAAACCATTCCCCCTCATCCTATCCTTGCACTCCCTGATGAAGAGCCCTTCCCCATCTTCCCTCTAGCCCCTTTCAGTATTGGAAGGCTGCTATGAAGTTTCCGGAGCCTTCTCATCTTTAGGCTGAACAACTCCAACTCTCAGCCTGAAGATGATCATGGTTGAAGGGAATTTTCCAGAAATTTCTCTCTTGCACTGAAAGTGCCACATGTTCCCTGTAGGAGAAAGCACTGGCAGCCAGGGAGAAGCAAGGGGAACACTACAAAGCACTGCCAACTGCGAGTTAAAGCTTTACCTTTTCATCAGATGAAGCTCCCTGAGTGGAACTTCACCCAGGCTGCAGCCAAGAGGTTCACTGGCAGAACTGACAGGATGGGTGAGAGAGCAGCACCGAGTTATTTGTTTGGGAGATACACGTGACTTGTCCATCTGTATGAAAAATATATACTACAGTCTTTTAATGAGGACTACGTGCAATGTCTGATAAGAGAACAGATTGCTGTATTACCTCTTCCACAATAATCCAAACAGATTGACAAGCAATTGTATGTATTTTTACATTTATTTTTTTGCAATTCCTTTGAAAATTGAGCAAAGAAACAGAAAAATCCCAATGAAAATAGAAGGCTTTTGTATATTGACATTACCCTGCCTTTGGGATGATGAACTTTCTCACACATTTGATTGATGTAACCAGCTTAACTGATTAATCACTTTGCCTCCTAGCAGTTCCTTCCTGCTTATATCCAAGGAAGCAGTCAATTAGGACTATAATTAATTCTTCCTCTCATGATGGAGTAAATTTGGAAGGTTGTAACCACATGAATGAAAGCAGTGCAGCTAGTTAATCTGCAACCCTGATCCTCATGCTCCTAATGAACCAACTACAGCTTTTGTACTTCAAACAACACACAAAACACCCAAACCCTCTGCAGTCTGTTTGGATACCTACAAAACATGGAGGAAACACAACATTTAATCAGGCAGTTACACCGGAAAACTATGAATGTGCTTTTATGTCAAAGATGCAGTAATGGATAACTTAACAGAAAACATCAGAACCTGTAACACAAAACAAGATGCTGGAAACGAGTAAACCAAGATTAAGCACATCCAACAACTGGGCGGGCACAGCTAGAGAAACAGGAGTCAAACTTTTAACACAAAGATAAAAATGCAAAACCTTATCTGGACACAATGCAGATTTTCCATCATAGAATCACAGAATTGTTTAGGTTGGAAAACACCTTTAAGATCACTGAGTCCAACCGTAAAAATAACACTGCCAGGTCTACCACTAAATCATGTCCCTAAGAGCCACATCTCCATGTCTTTTAAATACCTTCAGGGATGGTGACTCAATTTTATAATATCTAAACTAGTTGATCTTCTGAAACTCCACCATGACAACAGACCTTGAAAAGCAGAAATTCATTCAGGGAAGCTGCACTAACAGGCTGTTTAAAAGTCAGGATACACAGCTACCGCGCATCTTTCTCACCTGAAAGTGTAAGAGTTCATCAAACATCTAAGGAGGAATTCAGAGAATATTTTAGTAAACAACCACACTCTTACTATTTCCACTTATTACCTGCATTACAGCCCACTAACACTGACTCCACAAAACACAGGTAACTCCCCTCCAAGCTATTGTGACTTTGGAGGTTGTTAGGTTATTTTTGTGAAGTAGTTTTTGAAAACATGTTCTATGCATCTAAAAATTATTCTTGCTGGTCATATCATGTGAAATTTGTAGTACTTAAAATGATTTAATGTTTCAAATTATTGAGCATAATTTGCTACATATATCTGGTACATGCAACAAAGGCAGATTAGCAAACTAGTGGGAATAAGCTCCTGAAATTACAAGTGAGCTAAAAAACATGCCTTAATTAATTTTTTTTTGAATGAGTGAAGAGGTGATACCAAGTTCCATCTATACAAATTTGCTCTCAGAGTTACAGGCCTAGGTCAGACTGAGAGGTTTGGTTTCCTGCGCAGATCAGCTGCAGAGCAATTTCATGAAATTATCACAGTTCAAGAGAGGGACACAAAAAATCTTAACCTCTGTTTTGCTTCAGCCTTAAAAAAAGGCTGAATTTACATAAAGTTTAATTTGGATCTATACTTCACTCCTCACAACATTCCAAATGGAAATATCAGTATTAATTTACTCCAAGTCAGCACTACCTCCAGACACCCCTTTCTCCTTGGGTTTTTTTAGTCCCAGGGAAAGGAAAAATTGCTAACAAACCTGCTAAGTAACAAACCTGCTAAGTAACGCACCAGGTCCCTATTGCTCATCATTATTTACATGGAAATGGCAAATAGGTATTTAAAATAACAATAATAGTGGGTTGGTAATTTGATCACAGATTCCAGATAATTTCCAATGTTTAAGATGTTAACCATAATAAAGTTTGACTTATTATTACATTTTCTCTACTTATTCTCCCATGAATGGAATAAAGCTGTGTCACAAAGGAGCAGCTAAGTAACACAATGACCTGTTATTACTCTGCATGTGTACAAATATGCACACCCAGAAAAGCATTGGATGCACATTTAATTAAAATCCCCAAACATTTATTTTCAATCAAATAATATTTTAAATTAGAACTCTGAAAAAAACAGAATTTAATGCTACTTTTTGTGCGAGTTTTTTTGTTGGTTTAGGTTATGCTTTTTTTTTTTTTTTCCATCAAATACCCAAACAGATGTCCCACTGAAATTTGCCATTATTCCTTCCAGGAGGAGAGCAGCCATGATTTTTCCAATAATCTTAAAGGAATTCATTCCAATTCTGTTTTCCTGGACAAAGTACTAGGAAAAAATGGGAAATTACTTTTCTGAACACTTCTTCTTAGGAAAGTACTATTAAATCAATCTTCATTGATATTATGACACTGGATTGAGCAGGCAAGTGCCATATTCTGCGTGCTATTTTACTCAATAAATTTGTTCTTTAACTTTCTTAAAACTTCTAAATGATTGCAAAGATTACAGTTTTAGTAGGGCATCAAACAAGAGATATTGTTGGATGGTTAGGTGGCCACTAATACAAATCATCAATTAGGATGCTAAAATAGAAAAGTGTCTTCGTCTAATCAGTATATGCTCCTCCAATATAACAGTTCTCCAAATTTTCTGTCTGCATTTTCCTATATATTCTTAAAACCATGGGAAGCAGATTGCTGATATCTTCCCCTTTTTTCAGTTTTGATCTCTGAATTACATTTTTAATGACTACAAATTTGCCAGTTTTACAGGTAAGGACAAGTACTGCAAATGTTCACAGTACTGGAAGGAAAAAAATCCACCAAACCAAAACAACAGAACCAACCAACAGTGATACTCAAGTCTTATGATAATTTGTTGCTACAGGTTAAATATTATTAATGGAAAAATAAAAGAGTCGTAGTAAAAGAATCTTATTAGGATTTTTGTCAAGAAGATATGTGAGGGGCACTGGAGATGTTCTAATATCAACCAAAACACCTTAGAAAATGAAAGTATCCTACTAATACATGGCCAACACAGATGTAGGCTGGAAGCCTAGCAATTGAGTCCTGATTTTATCGGCACTCAGAAATAATGGAAGTCTACTTCCTGACAGGAAACCAAAAAAACAAGGAGCCCGGTGCACTGATCACTGTTCCGAGTCACTGATCTAACAGGAGGTTTCAATAGTCTGGGAACCAAAGCCTGGACCGGGAGCTCTAACAACTGGTTGAAAAAGCACCCGCTCAGAGCAGTCTCCTGGATCATCCCACTCTGTTGGCTAGATGGTTTCAGTTTCCTTTGGTTGCAGACATTGTTAGGTGGCTGGAAAAAAAAGGCAAAGCTGAGCTTAAACATCATTCCTGCCCTGAGAATCCCCTATAAGTATTCAGTACGTTACTTCTATTCTCAAAGAAGTAAAATTCATTGAAAGACTGCTTTAAGGTTACTGAAAAAATAAGGTTTCTGACAGTTTCAGATTACTGAAAAAATGTTTCTGGGGTCCTGTTGTTTTGGGGACCAAAATATGCCCAAAGAATCTCACTGTCCAAGGTCTCCCAGTCCACATTTCCTCCTGCCCAGACCCTAACACATTAAAATGATCAAATAATTTTCAAGCTGACTGGGTAAACACTTACGGTTTAATAACATATTAACAGGAAGATAAAACGTCAGTCATGTTTGTTTATGCATTCACATTTGTATGGTAGTGTAAGCAGTTTTTAAATCCCCAGCATATTTTTTTCATTTCTTTGCACAGAACTTATGCTCTTTTCTCAACCTCTGACTTAGGACAAAAAAATACCCAAACACTTCCAACACTAGGTTGATGACCAATCAGAAGAGCATAGAGCAGTTTGAAAGTGCAGCTCTACAACAGCTACAGACCTATGCTAATATGCAAAAGGTTTCTTTCTTGCTCTCAGAATAATGAACGTAAATTATATTGTGTGAAGTCTGTGGGGATTAGTGTTCCCAAGCCCTTAAAAACATCAATGTGAAATAATATCTCCTTGTTACAGAAACCCTCCCCAACACTGTAGCACTAAGTGGTCTCACCATGTTTTAATGTATTCTCACTTCCTCCTCGAGTTGTCAATAATCTTATCCCCACTTTACACCTGGAGAACTAGGGCACAGAAAGGTTGTGGACCATATTTAAATGGGTTTTGCTGGCAAAACTATGTCCATTAGCTAAAATCTCTAACACAGATGTGTCTAGTACAGACCTAATCCTACAATCTGTGCCTTTAAAGATATAATTTCCGTTACAAAGTGGAGCTGGAAGAAGTGAGGGGGGTTATGATCCAAATACAAAGTTCCTCTTTAAGAGTGCTTTGCATTGAGAGTCCTAATACATACCAGCAGACCCAGGGGACTTAACCAAAACCACACACCCTGCTTTGTCACAGGCACTTCATTTAACTGAGGTCTAATAAATAATAGATTAAAGCCCTGGCTGCAATATCGTCTCTTCTCTTGCTGTGATTCTTGTAAAATTGTACAAAAAGGATTTTCAAAAAGTTTCTTTATGAAAGAAGATACAACAATTTTAAAAATAACAACAACAATAACTACAAAGAAAGAACATGAGAGCAGGACTTTTCTCTGATGGTATCTGCAGTGAGTACCACAGGCACATCTGGAGAGGTGGAGGAGATACATGCACCCTGCTCCCATGCAGCACGTGGAAGTAACCTGGGGTCTGCAGAGTGTTGCAGGGCCACACAGGCCCCTCTGATCTAAGTGACCTGAGACCAGGGCTACTCATGGACAAGGATGACAGTGCATACTGCAAAGCTCCCTTCTGTGTGGGGAACACCATCCACTGCTGGCTTAAAATTCATTGATTAAGGCAATGCAACAGTGGTGTTACTGAAATAGTTTTGAATTTGGCTCTTGTCTGTTCTTGATTTCCAAGATTTTAACTGATTTTTTTTGATGCTTATCCACCAAAATAAGAAGGGTCTCATCGGAAATGACCATCACAAACACCAGCAGCTGCTAGGCATAGATGCTGCTGATATGGAGACAGCTGGGTACACATTTCTGTGGTCATTTCCTTGATGAATAGAGAGTGCACTGTTGCACATAAAAATGGCATTGTCAGCCTCTTAGAAAACACTATAGGTTCAATCCAGATCTGAATGACTAAGACTTGTCTTTAAGAGACAGGAAGACTCCAAAATCTGTCAGTCCTGCTGGCATTCTACTCCTAGGAAGGCAATAGCTTTCACCAGCAACTCTAAAACCTGTAAGACATGCAACCAGTTCTGCAGAAGGTCACAACTGCCACGTCCCGTAAGTGCACAGAAAACAGAGGTTTTAAAAAGGATACTCCTTCAGCCAGCTATGTCCTTGCTCTAGCAGGAGCCAGAAAACCATATCGCAAGCCCTCTGGTAAAACTGAACTGCTAAGTGCTCCAGGAAGGCAATCCAGAACAGTTGGTAAAAAAAAAAAAAAGTATGAGAGAAAGAGGAAATCTTCTCCTCAAAAGATAACAGGGAAAGGGGCAAAATGTGGGCATGCTGAAGCCTGCTCCTAAATGACATTATTCAAGAGGAAGTTGATGGCTCTTCCCCTCCTTCACAGGATGTGTTCTCCCATTTAAAGAATCAACTAGTACTAACTAAGTACACTATTAACTGTTGACACTTAATAATACACAAACAGAAGCTACAGTCCTGGCCTGGCCAGGCCTTTTGATTAAGGGCAGCATTGTAACTAAGAGCACCTTTGGCACTTTGATAGTTCCAGGAGGTTAGTGCAAATTTCTGACATGATTTGCACATCAGTGCTTTACTGAATCACTGATCAACCATTCTGGGCAACAACAACCACAAAAAAAAAAAAAGAGGAAAAAATACTCTGATTTCTGAAATAAATCAGCAAAATTATGAAGTTTTCTCACAAGGCATTGCTCCTGACCTTTACGTGCGGTAAAGAGCAGGGCAGCAGATGCAAATCTCTGACAGCTGAATTTCTCCACTGTATCAGCAAAATGAATATTCAGTAATAGATATACTGATGGCCCTAATCAAAAACTGCCCAAAAATGTCTGATACCCCAGCACTTAATAGCACAAAGGAGGAAACTGTCAATAATACAAAGATCTGATGAAGAAAACTTAAAGGCATTAGAAAATTAAAGCAATCTAGGTCAGTAAATAGAAAAATCTAAGAGCATAGACATAGCAATTTCTTTCTGTAGAAATCACATTTACACTCTGTACTACACTCTGTATACTTAAAATCAAGTTATGGATTTCTCAGCTCTCAGAAAACAAATGAAAACAAACAAAACTCCGCACAACCCAACAAAACTATTTCCACAAAAGCAACAATCTAAACTATAAATATTTTGGAAAAAGATACCATCTGCATTAACTGTCTACAAGATTTTAAAGGCTGTAAAAATAGAAGAGCAGATATACAAGGAAATATATAGGCAGATGCAAAACCAAGACCGAAATGCAGGAAAATCATTTTCCACACCTCCTTCTAGTGAGATGGAGTGGAACAGTCCCCGTTGCTTGAGAGCGGTTAAACTAAGTTGGACACAACACTGGAAATGCATACTGCAGAGAAACTCTTAAACCAGACACTTTCAGAAGTCCTTTCCACCTTCAACATTTATTACTCTATTATTATTCCACAACTAACAGGTCTAAACTCTTATACAATTATATAGTTTCCCCTTTTAAACTAAAGCAAGGGTGAGATATTGTCGCTGCAAAGCTGCTTCTAGCGGGCAAGCCACAGTAGCTCAAAGAAATAAGATAAAACAGTCAGATGGCAGAGCTCTCCCGCTGAGTGCTTTAGTCTGAGCGCTCAGTTTAGCAACATGAAGATGTTTATGTTGGCTGCAAGAAGACTTCAAATGGCTTGTCTACAGAAATTACTTTAGAGGAATATTATACATGACATCATCCAACTACATTAAGTCAGTTCAATTACTGCTAATCAACTTAGAATATATCTGTGTAGTTATTTTTAGAGGGTTTACTGAGGTTTATTAGGAGAACATATTCTAGCACTCCCTTTATTAAGATGTCACGATGTTCAGCTATTTTGAAAAAGGACAATTTGATTTTTATGCCTTTTGTCTAACATTTAGAATTCTCACAGTTTTATTCTTTCTTACGCTCCCCAGGGTTAGTTTCTTCTGAGGACAAATGTCCATTGATTAACAATGAAAATACACTGGTTGCAGAGAATTTAATTAGGAGAAAGACTACAGATTGCCAGGTCTAACTATCCAGGAATTTGCTTCTCCCTTCTCATTTGAAGCTCAAGGAAAACACTCAGAATCTTGTCAGTATCCAAAGCAGTTGAGTTTCTTGTTTTCAGAGTTCAAAATAACACATATTGTGTAGGGGACAGTTAAGTTCCAAACAAATACAATGAGATAGGCAGCTTTACAGTTTGAACACAGGATGCTCCTGGGATGTGGGACTGCTGGTTTGTTTCACTGAAGAGAAGCTTTACATTTTCATTTGTGACTTCCACAGGCAGAGCACTGCCCTGGTCTGGAGCAAGGCACAAAGCCCAGTCCTTGGGTGCTACAGTGGCTGAGGACACTCAAGTTTCTTCCCTGCAGTGCCATACGCTGGTGTCAGTACCTCAGAGGGCAGTGGTGTAATGGAGCCTCAGCAGGACAGACTCAGCACTACTATTTGCTACTGTGAAAAAGATATTTAGCAGCGCACTGGTATGGCAAACTCGTCTACCACACAACCACTACATGGGAAAACTTCTCTTCCAATTCTTTTGGGAGCAGGAAAGGAGAACCCTTTTCCAGCCTCTTCAGTTTTGTGTCTCTTTCTCTTTAGAGTAAGTGTATTTTAAAGTCATCTTCTGCTTACCTATTCCACATGGATCTCATCTTACCTCTCATACCATAATAAATCAGGAGTGAATCCATAAAAATAATATTAAGCTAACATTAGTGGGGTGAGGATTCGTTTAAAAAAAAAAAGTCACCCTCCCATTCCCTGCTTCCACGCTCTTTAGACTCGCTTTTATTACTTGGCCAACATTTTTTAAGGGTCTGTTTTGCTTTCTACACACATGTAATTCCCATCACTGTCAGTGGAAATTATGCATGCACATCGGTAGCAAACCAGACTGCAGGATATTTAGTTCTCTAAGGTATCCATGTCCCTGTTACAGTCATGTTTCAGGAGAAAAGCCAACAAATGTATTTGGAATTCTGCCGTTAAACAAACGCCGTGTTACAACAGACACAAGTACTGCCTGATTCTCCCAAGTGGAAGAAATACCCAAGAGAGAATTCTAACTAAACTAATGAGACAGTGAATTAAGAGCATTTATCTTTTCCCACCATTCCCACAATGTTGCAGTGTCACACGTAACGAAATTGTTAAGAAATACCTCTATAAGAGAAACAAATAAAGAGACAAGATTTTCCACTAAGTTATACACTGAAATAGTTAAAAATTTACACCAATGCCAGAAAATAGCAAACATCTTTAGTTGCTAGAACAAAGAGTACTTTTCCACTCATAGACCACAAAGAGCTTTTACAATATTGGCTCTCTATTGCTATAAAGTAGTAGGAAATAAAGGGTGAAATGGAAGAGATTGAGCCAAGAACTGAAATGACAAGGAAACTATTTTTCCTAACTCCTTATCTGCCATTTGGTCCACTGCAGCCTGTCAGACACTTCTCGACAATGCCCCTTCAGCAGTCAGAATCCCATGAGATCATGTAAGTTATTCTCATCCACGTAAAGATTCCTTATACGCAAAAGCTCTGACAATAACCCGTTCATTCAAGTTGTTACTATTTTCCTAAGTATGAACAAGCCTCCCTTCAGACACCTATACTAGTTTTCTTTCCAAGGCATTCATATTCATGTGGCTCTTAAGTGTTCCTCTACTTCTAAGGCTAAGAGTGAAAAATGCCCATTAGCAGCATCATATTCATCATTGCATGCCTTAAAATCAGAGGAAAGCACTTGATTTCCAGTAAAAGCACATCTTTTCCTTCTGCCACTAATCAGCTGACAACTGCAGTGTTTTCCCTAAACCATACTTAATGCTTTTATTAAGAAATGAAATCTAATGATGAATGCAAGGGTATGAACTACAGCGTCTTTGGGTACAGACACTTGTTCTGCCAGGTTACACACCATGGGGCTATAAAAGCAATCCTGGTTTCTAAACCTCTGTATTCCCTCAACGAACTTACTACTCTTTGTGCCAAATGAAATTCACAGGGTCTCAAAACCAACACAAAAGGTGAAATTGAACCTAATGAGAGTTTGGCAGCTGCAATCCACAAAGCTTGATCCTATCCAAAGTCATTTCAGTTCTATCACAAGGGGAAAATTCAATTCATAATAGACCTCAAGCTCCCTTTGAACACCTCTGTTTGAAAAAACAGGCCTTTATTAGCAGTGTACTAGAAATGACAAATGCTAGTCTAGACATTACAGCTACAGCCTCCTTCTTTAATCTTTTCTGACTCACAGGTATCTGCATGCACCAGGGTGTGTTTGTCCACATGGTTTTCTTGGTAATTTAAATATCTCATAGATCTTGGCCTGAAAATTGTTCTATAAATATCCAGTGCATCGGGTTTACTTATAACAGTGATTAAATGAAAAATCTGAGCTGCTACTACCTTGAATAGGAAATAAAATGCCACTCAGCAAGCCATAAATCATGAAAGCTACCAATAAAAAAATGCCTGAATCATACAAGTCAGAATCCTGCAAGTGGGCTATGTGGAAAAATAAGTTCATCCTTACACTAAAAATATACTCACTACTTGTTTTATTAAATAGATATTAACTTTTCAGACAAGAGCCAACTTTGTGCGAAATATCCTTCCCTGCTTTATCATGGATAATACGTTAGTGAATGCAAACATTCAGGAAGACATATATATAATTTTTTTCTTTTTTAAGGGGGCAAGTCATAAGGATTGATCCAGGCCTTCTGAAGGCAGCACAGCTTGTCATCATGTTTGGACAAAATTCAAACTCTTTTTGATGGATGACTATCTTATTTCCCACTACTTCACTTATTTATTTTTTTTTCCCTTAACCATTTAACACACTGGCATCAAAGAACTGCTTGATTCTGAAGTATCGTATTGACTTTGTAAGGAATAAATGAAATAAATTAATTTAGTAAAATTTACTTGCAATGGAAATACATCAATAATAACAAGATTAATTTTACCAAGCACACTGTCATTTAACTTCTAAAGAAATATCAGACAATAAAAGCAGCCTTGCTGGCATGTTGTACTGTTTTCCATAAGGTGCTTATTAAACAGTGTAGCTGTATTATGATCATGTTTTTAATTGTAAATCTGTTTATTTCATTACTATTTGTTTTTCTCTTTTCAGTACATCTCTTTTGCCTGTGGTAGCATAAGAAAGACCACTTAAATGAGGCAACTCCTACTCTGCTTTACACTGACAGTGAAGTGATGTTATTGAATACCTTCTTTATTTATCTTTGACAGAGCTGGTACAGGGACATGTCTAGTGTGTTAAAATCTATGTTCACACAAGCTGCCATGTTTCTCACTTTTTCCACAATAAGAACGATACACAACTATCAGCAACAGAGATTTCAATACATGGATCTAGCTGTTTCTAATAAATCAAACAGCTTGACGAAGAAAGATATCTGAAGTTGCATTGTTCTCAAGGAAAGAAAAACGGTTCACAGTACATGATACATATGAAGAGTTGTGAGTAATTACAACCACAGCCTAGCAAAAGCAATCTACTTTGTCATTTTTACAGTGTTTGTGACTGACACACCTAAATGCTGCCTAAGAAAATGACTTCTGTGCTCAAAGATGAAGAATCTGGTCTTTGCCCGTCTTCAGAGCCTCTCAGAACAGATGGCTCTCTAAAAAATTTGTCTTGGACAGCGTTTTCCAGGGGGTTTAGGAGTGTTTAAACTGTAGGTTGCTCCAGTCTCAGACCACTCCTTTTGCTGCCCAGTTTCCCCATGAGCACACAGTCCAATCCTGACTTTTCATGTGCTTTGTGCTAGGTCTTGCAAGATGCCTTGCTCCAATGAAACACAGTAAGTCAACAGGTAATGTTCTTCATCTAAACTTAACAAGAATGCTTTCTTGATCCCATATCCGCATTAAATAGTGTCATTTCTCTGAAGAAGCTAGTCAGAGCAGAACAATCCTGCTGTCAGTCAAACAAAACAACTAAGTTTTTTACATCAGAAGCAAACGCAGGTGATGAACAAGGAAGCATGGATGGACCTGCTGCATGAATAGAGCTAAATACAGCTTGTTTATAAAAAAATTACCTCTCTAAAATATCCTTCTATGACTTGTTATTACACTAGATTCTCTTCTTCCTTTGCTGCAGCTGTCTTTAAAAAGAAAATTAAAAAAAAGCAAACAACAGGTGTTTACTCAAGGATCAATCCACCTGCTGTTCCACTGCTCCACATGCCCCTGCCGCCTCGCTACCTGGTCCAGCCGTACAACTGGGATGACTCATCTCTGCCTAAGCACGTTTCTAAATGATGTATTTTCAGGGGTTTTTTTCCGCAAAAGGAGAAGGAAGAATAAAGACCTTTCTTTAATACCACATCGCTTACCTACTTGGCATCTCTCCTTTACCTTTTTTTTTTTTTTGAAGCAGCAAAAGCACAGTGGTTGAATCCTTCAAGCTTCTGAATGCCAGACTAATGTGCAGTTCACCCCTTTGGAATGAAAGGCATCATAATTCAAGGGCATCTGCACCATCCTCCCCCAGATAACAATTTACTAAAGCAGCGAAAGGGAAAGAGCTTTCAAAGTTTGTTGCTAAATTTCAGATCTGTGTTCAAATGGAGTTGATGGATTTCCAGAAGCAGAGTGGAGTGATCTGCTTTGAATTAGCCATTATCTTTTACATCCCTCCATGTTTCCTGTCATCACAGGAGAAGATGAGTTACCCTTTAACTTACTGTAGAATAATCTGTGACTACCAGCAAAGGGGTAGTTAATGCTACTGGCAAGGATGATTTAGGAGACTATTTCAAAGCTCAGTTGACTATAAAAACAGAAGTCGTACTAAAGCAGTCTCATTCATTCTGCATACTGAGTGTGAGGGAAGCAGGGCTTAATACCACAACTGCTGGGAGATGTGACAGCATGACGAGAAATGGGAGTTTCGTTTCCCACCACTTCCACAGCTCTGCTGACAGGAATAGGTGTTAATCAACCATTGCTAAAACATCATATATAAAGCATGACATCAGAGCACAGAACTGTCCTGGCCCTGATCTGACCGGCTTAAGGGTACCAAGAGGAAATCCACACCTTATAGAGGAATCAGATTAAGCCTCACTTTACAGATTTCTTATTGAAACAAACCAAGTAACCTGACAGCTGCAGATAGACCAGACAAACCTTTAGTTTTCGTAAGAAGGCTTGATTATAATTTTATTTTTAAACATATTTTTAAGCTTCCTATAATGCAAACATTCTCCATTGTTTCAGAAAGTTACTTTACAGTCCTTTTTGTGCACCTGAAAAATAGCAGCAAACAAATGCCCTCTGGTCATTTGACAGTCACAATTTTTAGTTTGTTCTTCAATTGTCTTGGTATTCTTATATCAGTAAGTGCACACACTTAAGTTTTTTCACAGAAAACCATCCATCACTAAAAAAAAAAATATAGAAAAGGAGGGGCAACTGTGTATTCAAAACAGTTTGACAAGAATTTTGTTATGGGATATTGTCACCTACAACAAGAGCTCCCAGCTTTTTATATAGCTATAGGTCCCCCAGCCCACATCCTCTATTTTACAACAATACACATGTTTATCATCAAGCTTTTCATTGCAAGCTCTATTTAAATAGAGGGTGAGTAGGGCTTCTCCTATCGTTGCTGTAGCTGACAGACTATCAGCAGCATAAAGCTCCCAGTACAGGAACCAGTGATCAAAACATGACGCATTTTCCCATGGATAGATGGATGCCAGAGGCACAATACAGAAACACAGACATCAACATAAAGACCACCATCGTTTTTGAATCATGTATTGAACTAAACCATAATTGAAGTACCATTGCTCCAGAGAGAGTAAAACCAAATAAACTTGCCCATATTTATCTGTGTACTTTACAAGTTGATTCTTATAAGAAATCCAGACCCCTACAAATGCAAAGCACCTTAAATGCACCTGATCCTTCTCCAGCATTTTCAAAATAACAGTAACATTATCTAGTGAGATAAAAATCAGCAAAACAGTCCAAGTGGAGTATTTAATTCCTAGTACACTCATGTCAGTTTGCAACCTCCCTCTTCACATATTACCATACATCTTGTAACTGAAAAATAAGCACAGATATTTAAAATTGAGAGGCACTGCAAAATTTCTGTGTCTCACTCTATTGGTGGGATTGCTAGATAGTATTTGCCAAGGGCTTGAAGACCCTATTAAATAAATATTTGCCTAACTCTGACAGCGATCATGATGCCCATCACCGGCCATTTGTTTCCCACAACAAATGGGTAACTTGTTTATCCAAACAGCTCTACTAAAAGGATCAGTAATGATGTGGTGCTTAGGGACATTGGTTTTGTGGTGGATTTAGCAGTGTTAGGTTAATGGTAGGACTGGATGACCTTAAAGGTCCTTTCTATCCTAAATGTTTCCGTGACAGAGCTGTCAATGACTGCATTTAAATGACTTTTTAAGATTTCAGTGTTAATGCCTCATTGAGATAAACGGAGCAACCACTCCCTTTCACAGCGTCTATTCCAAAGTAATTTGCAAACTCTGGAAGTTGTCACCAATTTAGCTTTCATTACTTGATGCTGGGAAGTTTCTGCGGCAAATGGAATGGAAACGAGTCTTAATGTCTTTTCAGAAGCAAGCATAGCACCTTCAAAGAAAAATCCTGCCACAATACCCGCAATTTCATTTTTGTTTTAATTATTTTACAGTTTACGAGTTACCTGAAATCTAGGGAAAAAAAAAATCATCATTAAGAGATGCCAGAAAAGACTATGACCCCATTAAATGCACTAGCAAGCCATTGCGTGAACATCTTGCCCTTTCCGCACTGCTTCCTCATTTCCCATACATTTCAATCTGGTTTCCCTCGTTAAGTAGGTCTGATATTAGCAACAGAAAGAAAACACACATTTTAACATCGCCTTTGCTGGAATTTGCCCAGACAAGAAGCACAGAAGCTGGAATGAAGTACCTGAATTAATTTGTTATTTACATTTTACTTTTTAATTTCTTTTCCCATTGATAACTTTTTTTAAAGCTCATTCTTTGTAAGCAGGGCTACATTTTGAGGCTCTGGTCAACTATGTATGGGCTTCAAACAAAAGAAGGTACAGGCTGGTTATTGCACAAAAAAACCTTCAACGTTGTCAACAGTCCAGGCAAGACACTCCATGATACCTGGATGTATCTGCATCTATTATCTAGTGGTATATAAGGGCAGTAGCAATTTAAAGTTGCTAAAGAGAGGTTTCTGCTGTGAAAAGGAAAAGATGAGGCGTTCTGCAGTTTCTCCAAGTCAACTGTGTGATAACAATGCTCCTTCCTATCATTTTAACTAATGAAAAAAGAGTTAAGGCTCCAGGTTTTCATTCCATGGGGAGACTGACAGTACTCACAAGCTATTCAAACGCTAGATGTGAAAAGAAATCCAAATAAAACATTCCTGCTCAAGAAAATCACATGTCTAAAAAAATCACAGATGCTGTGACAGTGTCTGCACTTTTTATCAGGACATTTGGAAAGGTAATCACGTAGTCCAGTGCAATTTCATTTTCAACAGCAATTCCGCACATTTGCAGGTTTCTGTCTGAATGCCAGAAAAGGTGACAAGGTAACAATTCTACTTCAAATCAAGACTAACTAGGACTGAATTCAGTCCTTGGAAAGCAGGAATAATAGTTTCTCTCTTCTTCATAGTGATTTCTTGCCTCTATTTTGCACTCAGAATAGGAGACAACCTATTGTTATGCCATGCTAGCACATATAGGGTAAAAGAAAATCTCAAAATGGGAAACAGGATAACACTATAGGATTGTACCATATTCCCCTCTAGTTTTGTTTTGTAAAACACCTTATCTTCCTCCCATGATATCAGTGCTGCCATCCAAGGACACTTAAAGCAGCTCATGCCCCAAGCTCTTATTTTACATTAAGCACATTTAACATAAATAATATGAAAACATTGTGGAATTTCATCAATGCGTTATTTTTGCAGTAAAAGTTACTAAATGTGAAACAGAACCAACAATGAAAAAAATTTAAGCTGCAGTTTTGTAAAGATTAAAATCTAGCAAAGCATTGCATTGGTAAAAGGGGAAACCAGAGGAGAGCTCTCAGCAGTGGGATTCAGAGACAGATAAATGGTCATGGCAATTGCAATTTAGGGTTCAGGGTGGAAAATATTGACAGCAGAGTCATAATCCCAGCACTCATTTTTTCATGGTCCTTCTGCTATCACTAAATTTTCATTTAAGAAGAGCTACTTACCAAACCATAAATCCAGTTTAACTCTTCAAGAAAATAGATCCTCAAATACTGTGTCTACTTCAACAAACATTACCACTCTAATTCATTTCCCTTTCTGTCTGCAGAAAACAGCAGTCTCTCTATTCTTGTGGGTGACACGGTTAGGCCATATGTATTGAGGCTGTTTCAAGGTCCTACCTGGAAACACTCAGTGCCAGTGTGAGACCCCCAGTTTATTGTCTGGGATTTGAGAACACTGAGCATAGAATTAGACGTTGATTTTTTAAAAGGACAAAGACCACTACATATCAAATGCATCCTTAGGGATATTCTGGAAACCAGAAACTCCAGAAGCTCATCTTGACATCAATGGCATCTAGCTCTTGTCTATTCAGCTGTTGATGATTAACAATATAAGTATCTTGATATCAGCTTTCAAATTGCATTGACCACAGACCCAAGTGGAGCCCTAACTGATCAAAACCCAGACATTAACTTCAGCAGGCGTACAAAGGCTGCATTTGTCCTATTTCTTACACCATAGGCACAAAAACATAAGAAGATGGAGTCAAAATTTTCCAACAGAGGTCATTTGACTCATCCAAAGCAGGAGCAACTATAGATAAGCAACATCAATACATTTTAGTCCCACCTGTTTTTAAGATATTCCCAGTGACAGAAATTCCACTGTGACTGCAGCCAACTGATTTCTGTAGCCCCTTGTTACCAAAATGCTTCCTGGATCCTACTTGCTATGACATAAGCTCCATGTGTCTTGTTTCCACCATTACACCATGTTCATCATTAGATCCACCTCTACAATACTTCCGCATAATCTGAAAAATTTGAATTCACTATTTTGTCAGTTTTCTTGCCTTTCTGAACACATACTGCAAATTGTTTCTGTTTGTCCTCAAAACCAGTATTTCCTAAACTTCAGGAAAGCTGGGAAGGTGCACTTTATCAGGGAGCGCAGGGATAGGATGAGAGGCAACAGGTTTCAGCTGAAGGAGAAAATTCAGATGAGATATTAGGAGGAATTTTTTTTTTACTGTGAGGGTGGGGAAGCCCTGGCACAGGTTGCCCAGAGAAGTGGTGGTTGCCCCATCCCTGGAGGTGTTCAACGCCAGGTTGGATGAACAACCTGATCCAGTGGAAGCTGTCCCTGCCCGTGGCAGGTGGGTAGAACTGGATGATCTTTAAGGTCTCTTTCAACCCAAATCATTCCATGATTATCCCTTCCATTCCAAGAAACATGAAAGCCAAAATGTACCATCCAAAAATTGATCCCACTGGTCATCATGAGAAAATATGCTACTGGACCAAACGGACTTCTAGTGTGACTCCATGTGGTAATTCTTACATCATCATCACCACCACTAAGGTTTAGTAGGTGAAAGGAAGAAAGAAAAAAAAAATCTTTCATCAAAGGGAACTGAAACTTTTGGACCAAGCTGAATTTCAAATTTTGTTAGATTAAAAACTAAAAAATAAAGAGCCTTTTCCCAACAATAACAGGCTCACTTAAATGCCTCAATATAATAAGAAAAAAGTAACTTTATAAATGTTACCTTTTTTATGGATTATCTATCACAGCTTCTTAAGATGATCCTGCCTGTTTACAGAGATTAAGTTTTAAATGTTCTGACTATTTTCTCTCTTTTTTTAAAAAAAAACCACAAAAGAATCTGGAAAATGCTTGTTATAAACTCTCTCTCACTATCTAAAAAGTCCTTAGCAAAGCAATTTAGGACAACTTTTCGGATGCTCACAAAAGCAAAGGTTTATCAAAGCAATAAAACTGCTCATAATGCTTTCTCATTCAGAGGATGTCAGCAACGCTGAACTGAAATGTGCAATAAAATTTATATTACAACCATACTGTTCCCCCCTCATTACTTTTAAACTTACATGCTCAAATCCAAAATGTAAACACTTCCATTGCCTTTTTTCCTGGGATGAGTCATTGTACAGAAATCACCTTCCTCAGTCCTTTTTATTTCAATGACATCCATAGGCTCTGCTAGAGAAACCTCCACTCTGAATTGCTCAAAAGCAATAACAGGCAATTAGAATTTCTTTCTATTTGTTCGTGCATTTCTTTCCAAAGACACTGACTATCACAATACAAATGGGGCACATAATACATAACTTACAGTTCAAAAGCAGCACAAGTGAAGCACCAGAAACCAGTGCCAAACTTTTACAGCTCAAGGGAAAAACAGGCCTACAGAAAAGTTTAAGGGCAGATCTTACCTGGTTCAACTCAGGGAAGTTAGACTATAAGGCTACTCACTAAAACTATTCAGTTAAATAAATATATACATACAGAGAGAGAGAACTTTGTTAATGCTGTCAGTAAAAAGCATTTCAAACATGTACCTTAGTCACATTGTGAAAGTGGTCAGAAGCATGGTATCCAACCCTCAGATGACAAGGTAGGACAAAGATATCCAAATTGGCTCTAAACATAGATCACAGAATCATAGAATGGTTTGGGTTGGAAGGAACCTTAAACATCATCCAGTCCCAAACCCCCTGCCATGGGCAGGGACACCTCCCACTGGATCAGGGTGCTCAAAGCCCCATCCAGCCTGGCCTTGAACGCCTACAGGGATGGGGCAGCCACCATTTCTCTGGGCAACCTGTGCCAGGGCTTCCCCATCCTCAAAGGAAAACACTTCTTCCTAATAACTCCTGTAAATCTCTCCTCTTTCAACTTAAAACCGTTCCCATCATCCTATCCCTGCACTCCCTGATAAATAATAAAACATGCTGCTTCCAAATAAGCTGGAACTTTGTACTCTGAAGGCAACAAAAGAAGTTTGAAATGTTACATTGAACTGTGATGTGTTACTCCCTCCACTAGAAAATCTGCCATTTGGACCCCTGATCTTTGTTAGCCTAGGGACACACCAGGACAGGAGAACTTCCTAGCAAGAAGAAATGTGGCACCTGAAAGTACTGCCACAGGCTGGGTTTAAACTTTGGGAACTTCTGTGCAGTTCTTTGCAGGGCTTTGATTCAGCAGTCCCAGTTTACAATGCTTTGCTGATATGGGATAAACCTAAGCATGTGTCTAAGTACTTCAGAGATGTAAGAAGGCTCCACTGAAGTGCTTTAAACACTGATATTCTTCATACCAAAGGTGCCAAAGAGCACTTTGGTGCTGTTGTTAAAAAGAATCATTAAATATTCATTCTATAAAGGTCCTGTCAGAACTTCCCATTTCACAGTGCCATTTCACCTGACAGCATCAAAACAATCCTCTACCCAAACCCATTCTCATTCGCCTACTCCCATTCTGAATTCTCAATACTTGTTTTTCCCCTGGAAAATAAGCTCCTCCTTTTCCCAGTAAAATGAAAACTTTAAGACTTATCCTCATGAGAGTTTTTGTATCTTCTCCTTTCCCCTCCCTGTTATTTAGATTTCACGAACACCCTTTTGTCTTAGTCTTGTAGACCACAAAGCAATGGTAATATAATTTAGGAATATTTTTTTGATTTGCCAGTGTCTGGTTTTATTCTTTGTAAAAGAAAGCCTGACTGTAGCCCTAGAGTACATACATATTTCAAACTCCTTGCTACTTTGAGATGACAGGCATAAATGTATGTATTAATTGTTCTGTACGGTTTATTTCCATCCAAACAGACATAATTCCTTTAACATATATAAAAAAAACCAAAGAGCTGATTAGCCATACATAACTGTTGCAGCCTAAATTTCAGTAAGCCACAGTTTTTCTTTGACTTTATGTTCCATTTTGTTTGTATTAATGCAAATTCTCCCTCTCTTCTCCATTCTGTGCAGAATAGCAGGAAGGCTGGTGATCAGTATCTTCCTCCCAAATAAACAGCAGCAATGCAGAGCTACTTTCAGCCCGGTACATAATTTTTGAGGAACACAGTGGCAGGGCGTGGAGAAGATGACCTAGAGAATCAGCTCCACTCTTCACCATTTTGTAAGCCATTCATATTTCTTACATCCTCATTTCTTTTTGCACAGAATTACTTCTTAATGTCCACACTTAGGTAACAGAATATGGAAAGCCATCTTATCAATAAAGGCAAATAAACTCCAGAAGCTAATCACTGCAAAAGCATCCTCTTAAGGGAGTCAAAGGGAGCTGCTCTGCAACATCCTTCTTAAGAGTCCAATCAGGAAGCTTCAGCTTTTGATGTAGGAACATTGTGTGGCAAAGAACTACCCAAAACTATGCATCTCCTCTTCAAAAACCCAGAGAAACTTCTCAGTCTTTAAACTACTGGCACATTTAAGTGTCACCTCCAAGTCAGCTTTGGAATGGCATTGACAGGACTACTGGATACCTCCTCTAATTCAGTAGGAAACATAGTTTTAAAGAGGCTTTGGAGATAAGTGAAATTTTCGTCTGCTGATGTCAATATGAGTTTTTCCATTTCGTACATGACAAGAAGAGATAATGGAGTTGTCCATATCACAAAACTTGGTGTCTCTGAATTATGAGAAAAAAATAGATTTAATTTTACTATCTGAGATTGAAATTTGTCTCACTTAGAAGAAAGCCATAATGGACACTAAAAGAAACACCCATTACAGCAACACAAGCAACTTTGTTATGTCAGTTAAATATAATGTTTAATTAGTTTTCTAAATGCATACACTGAAAAGCCATTAGACAGCCATTAGGAGTAATATATCCATTTTCTTTTTACAGTCACCTGATTTAGTTAGTTAGATTTTTAAAGTAATTCAGGAAAACAATATTTTTGGCACTATTATCCCAATAAAGTTTCCAGTTCCCTTTTTTGACTATGATCACTGTAATTTTCCCTTAAGCTCTGAAGCACTGAAGATCATCTTCATTTCAGCAGATTTACAGAGCATGTCTTTTAGGTAGAAATGTGCCTGGTCTGCTTATGGCCCTGTTTCAAGATCCATAAATTTTAAACTCTTTAGCTATTTTAATAAATTGATCTTTAAGATAACCAGGTTTGCGTTCTCCTTATGTGAGGAAAAAAGAGAAAACATCTGAAGAATAAGATGGGTTTAGATACCTTTTAAAAAAACTTGAGCTCCAAAAGGAGCAAAATCTGTCTGGCTCTTCAGACCTCAGCTGACTTACTATTTTATCGACAAAAACTTCCTTAATAGCCTTACTAACTAGCAAGGTATTGACATGAACACCTGTCAAAAGGCTCATGAGGACTTTGTCAAAATATTGTGGAAGTGGCCAGTAGATCTCAGTGATGAAAGACAAGATGCCACTGTAAAAATAAAGCCTCTAAACAGATTTTATACTACAGCTACCTACAGCGCCTCTGACGCTGTTTTTACTCGATGTATCATCACTCTAAAGATTCTGTGGAGTGTTCCAGTGTATTTTCCCCACTTTGTGTCAGCTCCAGTACGGGGTTATGTGATAGGCAATCAACAATGAATATAACACGCAAAGGAGAATGTTATTGATGGTAATATTTCTGTAAAAACTGAGAGTGGGAGACAACAAGCAAATCTGTAGCACAGCTGTTAATTGAACTTGAATCCTGATCTAACCAAACTAATATACAAACCTCAAATCCATTCTTCTCCTATGACAATTGCTTTATTTATCCTTGCAATGCTTCAGGTGTTTGCTTTCCAAAATGTAATAGAGAGGGTTTTTTTAAAAAAATCATCTGGAGAACAATTCTAAAGTTTCTTTTGAATAATTTGGTGAATTTTCAAGCTCCGCTTCTGCTGAACCAAATCAAAAAAGAAGAGTTAAGAACAGATTCTGTTCCAATCCTGAGTGAACATCCTCTTAACATGCACCTCATTCATTTAGGGAATCACCACCTCTATTACGGTCAGTTTTGCAGCGTTACTAATACAAATACTTGCAGCCAATAAGCGGTGTCAGGCAGTTTGTTACATTTCAAAACCAAAAGACAGTTCTAGTCAATCACCAGCTGGCACCACTCTCAGTTCTGCCGGAAAGCTGAAGGATGCCAACATATGAATGAATAAAGCAAACCACCTCCTCACCGCAGACAGACTCTAAGTGGTCTTTACACAAAAAGGACCGAGATCCTACGGTATGGATTTTTTCCAACCCATAGCATATTTGTGTTTGCTAGCTTGCATTACAAGGGAGACAGCAGCCCAGAAGGAGCGGGAACTACGAGTTATTGTTCACTGTCAGTATATCGCCATTAAACATGCAGTCAAGTTCTGAAATGAGATACCGAAAGGAGAGAAAGTATGTGATTTCCTTCAAACCAGTTACCTCAGTTCAGATTCTAAGAAGAGCAGAATTAGTACTCGCCTCATTACCAGCCTCAGCAGTGGTGCTGAAAATGCAAGTGCGGAAACAAGCCAACAAAATCCTTTCCCTCCTGACAGGAGGGAGAGGGGAAGAAACAGAGATTAAAAAAAATACACATTTTCTCACCAGTCATGTCTGTTGTATCAGTAAAAAGAAAAGGGGAAAAAATTAAGAGACTATAATATGACACACAGATGGAAAACTGAATGCGGGCGCGTGCTACTGACCGTGCATCTTGTAGTGTGGTGTTAAAACAACACAGTCATAGAATCATAGAATGGTTTAGGTCAGAAGGGACCTTAAAGATCCAACCCCCTGCCATGGGCAGGGACACCTCCCACCGGATCGGGGTGCTCAAAGCCTCATCCAACCTGGCCTCAAACACCTCCAGGGATGGGGCATCAACAACTTCTCTGTGCAACCTGTGCCAGGGCCTCCTCACCTTCACAGGAAAACATTTCTTCCTAAGATGTCAGCTAAATCTCACCTCTTTCAGCTTAAAACCATTCCCCCTCATTCTATCCTGCACTCCCTGATACAAAGCCCCTCCTCAGCTTTCCTCTACTCCCCTTCAAGTAGTGAAAGGCTGCTTTACAGTCTCCTCAGAGCTTTCTCTTCTCTAGGCTGAACAAACTCATATAAACTGCTTACGTTAATACTATGAGAAATCTTGTCTGTTCATCAAAGACTAATGAATGAGTTTTTTAGCATTAAAATTCTAGCTTTTGTAATCTTCATATTAATTTCCTTTACACTGTCTTTATGACAGTAACAAAACCCATGAATCAAGCCAAAGACCGACTCCAAAAGGCTGACTGGCAGAACTAATCAGACCAATACTGCATATTGCCCTGAGACGAAGAGCAGGTAGGCAAGCACAGGCATCTGAAGGACAGAAGGTACAGAAAAAACAGTGAGAAGGGAATTAAATATAACACAAATATGGTTCCTATTAGAATGAGTTAAAAAAATCAACACGGTACATTATTTTTTGTGAAATGAAAATTGCTGTAAGTTGTGAAGTTTAGCACAAAATTTTGTTTGTATAGGAACTTAAAGGCAAAGGACCTGGGAACAGGAATAAATCGAGGAGAGTCACTAAACCTAGAGGGCTACAGGCATCTTCTGGGAAATGAGGAGCAGCACTGGGATGAACCCCACAATCCGTCCTGTATGAGGAAAGGCAGTTTCCCAGTCCACGAAAGCAAAAGCAGGTGACTGGAGCAAGGGGAAGCACTGGCCACCAGCATGCTGTGAGCTGCCTAGAGAAAAGGTAGGGCATGAGATGCTGGGGCTGAGAAAAACAAAGCAGGAAATAGACAAAGTGTCATAATTAGTACTCTTTTTCCTACCAAACAGGGTAGCGAAGTTTGAAATTTCCTCATAACTCTTAGACCCTCTCTTGAAATAAGACACATAAAATCTAACAAGTGCTTCTCACTTTTCTCCACAGGTTCCCTTGCCCTCACCCTAGAGCCAGGTTTATCATCTAAACATCATTAAACCAAAATCACATAGTGTCTGACCAGATCACTGCCAAAATGAAAGGCACACAAACAAATGTCTATCTTTAGCCTGCTCTCAGACTCAAGTCAAGGATCTGTGCTCCACCATTCGATCTGCTTCGCACTGTTTTGTTCTAGACACGTTAGTGCACAGGCGATATTTTATTGGAAGAATTGCATAGGTGCTCTTCTCTAGGCAAAACATCCATTTTCTATCATGAAATACCAATATTACACAAAATATCTAAACTTTGGGGAGAAGGATGTCAATATTTGCACAGTTGGTTTCTAATGTCTGCCCTTAATATGGATACAAGAGTTGAGCCAGGACTTGCTGTAAATTGCAACCAGTCAAAATAAAACATTAACAGTCACCCGAGCAGCATGAAAATTCACTGTAAGAATCAATCCCATACAGCGCTTAAATGAATATCAGAATACTTTAATCAATAGTTTCATATCACAGTCAATAAAAAAACAAAGAAGTTTTAGTAATCCATATTCAAGAGCACATTTGAAGTAGCATCTCTATTATTTCTATGTAAAAGTAAGTTTCCCTTCCAATTTTACAAAACGTGCAGAGCGTAATGCTTCCAAACTTTATTGTATTCACTGAAAACAGATTATATCTTCAAAACTATGCCCTTTATTAACAAAAATTACTTTCCAGACAAGACAATCCCACTAAGTCTTTCACCCAGGCACTCTTCTCTATGCTTAACTGAATGAGGTTATTCTATCAATGAGCTTTCAGTAAGGTATAAAAACCCCAGTGCTAAACAGCCACGCAGCACAGTGTGCAAGTAAACACCCTGCAGCCCTACAGCTGACAAGATGTAGAACTTCTGAAAATAACATGTGCAACAGTCCAGAATGAAAAAACACCCCTGCATTTCTTTTAATCAATATTGAAGAAAGAGACAGAAGTTTGAATTTGGGAAGAAACATTCCTTTTATTTTTGCTGTTTCTAGGCTGCTGCTATTAAATTGCCTGTAGGAGACTCACACACTGCTCATGGTGCAAAAGCCGCCTTTCTGCTTCAGAACAAATGGCCCAGTGTGCTTTTTGAAGCCTAATCCTTTCAAGGAACAGCATGATCACCAGATTGCTTAATCCAGTTCACTTGATAAAACACAATCTCGTTCCAAGTTAGAGAAAACCTTTGGGTTAGCTGTGAGCACGTTTCAAGATCTACCGCAGTTTTAAGCCTTCCAACACCCCCCCCCCCCCCAGTTAAATAAACTAAAGATGTACCACCAGGAGGTGAGTGCAATGATATCACATAATGGTTTGGGTTGGATGGGACCTTAAAGATCATCCAGTTCCAACCCCCCTGCCATGGGAGGAACACCTCCCACTAGACTAGTGTCACTGCACATTAACTTTGGGTGGGAATCCTCTACGATGAGGTCTTGCCCAGGTGAGGGAGATTCCTCCACAACACCCAGCAAGAGCACAAGAGTTACCATTAAATAATCTCTGGCCCTCCCTTAGGATGGAGCCCACTGAAGTTTCACTGCCTTCCTCCTCCTGCCAGAGGACCTCAGCATCACAGGTAATATATCTCTGCTCCTAAACTGGACCTCTACACACACAGGGATTTTGCTAATACCTCCAAGAAATAACGACTCATCTTTCTGCTCGTCAACTCCTCTTTCATTGCATAAATAGGAATTATTGTCACATCTAAACAATGTGAAACAATGCTTCTCAAGCAACAGGCACCCATACGACATTGCTAATATACTAGAGTTCTTGAAGCAGCTATGAATACAATTACCCTAAAGCATGATCCTAAATGTATACAATTTTTTTCCACCACGGTTTTACTAAAATTCAACAGAATCAAGTATTAAACCTCACCAGCCAAAGCTGAGAGCATAGGCAAAATTAATATTTGCAATTATAAGTATAAGCAAGTAGTATTAAAAGAAGGTCTGCTTGGCAGTCTATCCTATTCAAATAAATTAAATCCTATAATATTCCTCCAAGCTACAGAAAGATCCTAAAGTTAACAATTTATGGTCACACTTAACAAGAAGTCTTTCAAACTGATTTCAAACTGCTTAGATCTGAAAGAAGGGTTTAGATATCTATCTAGAGTGGGGGTGAACACACAGAGACAACTCCCTTTCCCACCAGTGACTTTCGGAGTAAAATTCATATAAAATTACACAACTAAAAGTAAAATCAAATTACAATCCAACTAAAAGGGAAGCAATGAAGGGGAAAAAAAAGAAACACAGGGAAAAGCAGCTTTGGAGTTCCAAGCACCAGTTAAATCCAGTGTGTACGATATCTGGAGGCGTCACAGCATCAACCGGAGTAAGTTCATCTGCCCAGCTTAAAACGGAAATCACTGAAAATCATTTTCAAGCGCAAACATGTGACTCACTTTGGCTAACAAAAACAAAGCACTCAAACGGAAGAACTTGAGTAAATTACCTTTCTCCTAATTCTGCCAAAAACATTAAGGAAAATAGATTTGCCAAAGATAAAAGCAAAGTAGGCACTATAGATCATCCATTAACAATACAAGCATGGCTAATTCTTCCTGACACGGAAATGACTTGGGAAAGAACTCATTCTATTTTTTAGTAAGTGTTTAGACATAGTATACCCCACACATTTTATTCCCAGAAATGGCAGGTTTGAGTACCAGTGAGTTTTTTATGAAGATCAGGCCTTAACAATGTACTAGGAAGAAGAATAAAAGGAACTCGAATTATTTGAGCATACTAAAGAAAAATGAAATCAAACAGAGGCTTTATAATCTCTGCAAATTACAGAGAGTAGTTTAAGATACTGTGATCTAAAACAATTAATTTAAAACAATAACAAAAAGGAACAAGCTGCACATTGTAAGGAGAATCACAAGAACAGAGCTTACATTGCACTTTACTCTCTGTTCTACGAACTGGTGACCTACTGGGCTGGTTTGGGGGCTGCTTGTTTTCATGAATGCATTTTTGGTGCGCAAGGTTTTACCGAGTTCTCGAGCAAACACCAACTTTGTTTCATCACGTAAACATCAGAAATGCATTGGCAAACAAAACCATATGGAAAAAACGGAGAGAGATAATGGATTTTCTGTTTGCTTTAGAAGCTTGCTATCTGTGGATAGCAGCATCTAAGTTGCGATACAATAACTTTTCATATGTTGACGATTTTCATTTATCAACCCAAACCCTATTTAATTCGATGATGCAAAAAGCTCCGAGAGGGAGACAAGAGAGAAGGAATAATGTTTTAGTCTAAAACTTAAAACAGGAATACACTTGAAAATTCTTCCCTTTCACATCATAAATTTAAAGAACAAGGAAACTCACATCTGTTCTAACTTAGCGTTTAAAAAGCAAAGAAAAAGTGCGAGGATTATTTATATCTCTCCTGTATGTTGGGAATGATTTTCGCGCCGGTAGCACGGAGCATTCAAGCCCCCCAGGTCCGTACTCACCCCCGCAGAGGAGGAGAACGCCCACCGTCCGCCCCGCCGCGGGCATCTTCCCCTACCGCCGTTCCAGGCTGTTTTCCCGCGGGATCTCAGTCGGGTTGGTCCATGGTCAGGGATGCAGCTCCGGGATGGACGGTGCCGGGATGCTTCTCCGGGATGGACCACACCGGGATGATCCTCCGAGATGCCGCTCCGCCACCTCCTTCCGTCCACCCTGCTGGGTCCCGACCCGCTGCCAGCGGGGGGAAAAGGGTCCTTGTTCCACCTGAACGGTGCCGGCTCCTCTCGGGCTCTGCAGGAGAAGCAGAAGGCGAAGTCAGAAGCTGAGAGCGCTCCGCTCAGCCCACCGCGTTGCCCGGGCGGCACCACCCGGCTCTGACCAGCCCCCAGCCCCTCCTCCGGCTCCCGCAGGGACGTGGGGGGATGCTGGAGGGAGGAGGAGGAGGAAGAGGAGGGGAGGAAGGCAGATGAGCCGCACAAACACACCAGGTGTGAGACAAAGCAGGGACAGGCGCTGCGGCACCAGGATGCATCCGAGTGGCCGCCTCCCCCCCTCACGCCCCAAACACATTAAATATGTTGAATAATTAATCGTTGGGAGAGGAGACGATTTTTGCTTGATGGTAGGAGGACGCTTGGAGAGATGAACTCCACCTGGCAGGCAACCAAAGTAACCCAGAACGCGAGCATCCCGCGAAATGCCACTTCTAAACCGCAAGGGGGGGGGGGGGGGGGGGGGGGGGGAGGGAGAAAGAATAAATAGATAAAACCCCATTCTAACCAAGACAAAAATACGCTTTGACAGGAGTCCGAAAAAAACGAGTCCATAGCGCCAGGCAGCGTGTCCGTCATCCACCCCTCAACTGGAGGAAAACCCAGCCCCTTTCCCTGCAACCTCGCCTCCCGAATCCTTTCAGCCCGACAGAGAAATCTGTCCTTCCCCTCCCTCCCCCAGGCGGGTTCTGCTTCGGCACAGAGGGAGATCTGGAGTCAGACACGGAGCAGTAGCTCCAGTTCTGATCCTTCCCACTTCGAAACGCCCAGGCAAGAGCAACGAGGCGTGCTCAGTAAAAGGGTACTCGGTGTAATTTCACCTAGCAAGAACAAATTAAATAGGAAATTCTCCCTGTAATCTAGTAAGGACTCTGCTTAAAATATCCAACGCTGTGAGAGGCAAAATATAAGGAATTACACCCAAAGAACTGATAGAAGAACAAGTCTGTTTTAACTTCTCTGCTAGATGTCCATCTAGCGTTTCCATGTTCTTTGTCGGGTTTGAAAAACAATTAGTCAAGTGAAAGCACCTGAAGAGGTAATAATGAATTTGAGATGAACAATAGAGACCACCATAAATTAATTCATAGAATCACAGAATGGTTTGGGTTGGAAGGAACCTTAAAGCTCATCCAGTTCCAAGCCCCTGACATGGACAGGGACACTTCCCACACTGGATCAGGTTGCTCAATTAGCCAAGTATAAGCACCTGAAGGGGTAATAATGAATTTGAGATGAACGCTAGGATCCACCATAAATTAATTGCATCTGAAGCTGCCTGGCAGATAATATAAACTTTTGAATACTTAAATGCACAAGGGTTTGTGGGGCTTTCACAGATACCTGATACTAGAGGTAGCTGAGAAACTTGTCTGAGATGTCTCCATAAACCAAGGAAGAGGCTATAGCAAAGAAAGGAACACATAAAACATTAACATTAAATCAATGCTTTGTGGAGAAATGCCTTACGTTAAGCTGAGTTTTATCTTAAATCATATTTAAAAGCTTGCACAGTATACAAATCAATATTGATGCCATCTAAAATACACCACTATCATCTGCACTGATAAATGCCAGTTTCCATCCAGGACAAAGTGACTTCTTGGAAGAATTTCAAGGACTTCCAATCTCTTCTGGCATCTCAGCAACTGAAGCCAAAGCTGTACTCTTTTGCCAACTTCAGGCTCTGCTCCAGCGCATTAAAACTGGCTTTAGATGCCATCATGTTCGTCATACAAAGAGCAGAAGTAAGGTCACTGGAATAATTTTTTCATTTGATTTCCATGCTTTTACGTTAAGCAGATTTATACATTTTCAGAGGATCATAGCTTACGCACAGCACACAGGGGAAAAAGATGCCAACTTGGATGAGGAAGGGACAAAATAAGCATCTTTGATGTTCTAGCTACTGTGATCATTCCTCTAATGTCAATGTAGTCACCGTCCTTCTTGCAGCTGAAAGCCTTCAACAGGGAAAAGTGATGGTATACTGAGAAAACGTAGTTCATCCAGAAAACATAGCCTACCATACGGAAGACAAAAATAACTGCATCATCTCATGAAACCCTGGAAAAGCCTATCAAAATGAAGAGTTCTGAATTTTCACTCAGAATTCAAACTTCAAGAGGGGAAAACTGAAACCCTTCCTGCCCAGCCTTATTTCCACATCCCTAAAGGTGCCCAGCACAGACTGTGAAGCATCTGCCCTTGAGTCACTAGAGGAATATGAGCCTAGAACCACCTCCTCCTTCCAACAGCTAACTTCTGCTCCAATGTGCATAAAATATGCATTCATGTCATTCATTTGGTTTCTTTGTCTGAAAGCTTTTTGCAAACTGAATGGAAATCAGTGCTAGTAAATGGGGAATAAAGAGCTAGGTGTCCTTACCTCTCCAGACAAGCTCAGATTTCATAGTGACATCTCCCATCACTCTCGTAGCAAAACCACCTTGGAAATAAATTGACCCTTTCCTGCAGGCTGGTGCAATTGTGAAGCTATGGCTCATACCGCTTTTATTTTTTCCTGCTTTGAGTCATTCATTTGGCAGAGAAGACTAAGCTATTAAATTATTGTAGCTTTTTTCTTTTATAAAGGCACCCTGAGATGTCTTGATCGTATAATACTTCCTGAAACTGATGCTAATTGATGATGATGCCAAAACTGTTTCTTGGTTTCATCAGAAGTCTTAGGTCGTGCTCATTTAGCATGAGAGAAGGGCGTTTGAGGACTATCCCACCTTTCCATGTTTTCCAAAGGTGTGTTGAATCATAGAATGGTTTGGGTTGGAAGGGACTTCAAAGCCCATACAGTTTTACCCACACCCCATCATGGGCAGGGGCACCTAGCATTGGACCAGGTTGCTCAAAGCCCCATCCAACCTGGCCTTGAACACCTCCAGGGATTGGGCAGCCACGACTTCTCTGAGCAACCTGTGCCAGGGTCTCATCACTCTCACAGGAAAATATTTCTCCCTGGTATCTCATCTAAATCTCCTCTCTTTCAGCTTAGAGCCGTTCCCCTTTGTCCTGTTCCTGCACTCCCTGATCGAAAGCCCCTCCCCAGCCTTCCTGGAACACCTTTCAGTACTGGGAGGCTGCTCTGCGGTCTCCCCAGAGCCTTCTCTTCTCCAGGTTGAACAACCCCAACTCTCTCAGTCTGTCTTCATATGGGAGGTGCTCCAGCCCTCAGGTCATCTTCATGGCCTCCTCTGGACTCACCATAGTAGATCCATGTCCTTCCTGCACTGAGGACTCCAGTACAGTTCTTAATCAGTTCAGGACTTACACACCTTTTTCCCCATGCTATGGTGTTGTTTGTTGTAGAGCCTCCGAGTCTGAAGTGCTATTATTGGTGTTAAAGGTGTTTAATATTGCTTATTAACATTTCTTTGTAATAAATTGTCAAGTCTTTTGTACAGTTACAGCTAGGACGGCACTGAATATATATTCTTCCTGAGGTAGATCTAATGGTAGAAGGACCGATAAAATTTTGATTCTGACAAAACAAAGAATTTACCTGCATGGCATACTTAATTCAAGTTGTTATACATATGTTTCCACATTTCTTATCCTTCTGTCTATTCCATTCTTCCCCGGTTATTACATATAGCTGACGTACAAACTGTGTAGTATCTGCATCACCTATTTATTTTTTGTCCATTTCAGATCACTGCAAGAGCTACAAGCAGTGTGTTTTCCTGTAGTACTCATCCAAAAGTGCTATGAAATGGTCAGGAACACTTGTTACCATGAGAAAGCAGCAAACTTATGCTAAAGGTTGTCTCCATCACAGCATCTGGAGAAGGGAACCAAGAAGATATTTCTTTCGTGCCAGGAAAAAATAAACCTTCCTTGTGGAGAAAGAATGCCATCAACTGTCCTGACCACAAGAAGTCAACGAGGGCTGAGTGGTGGTCAATACAGATATTTCATGGCGGAAAAAAAGGATTCTTATGAAAATAGTGACAAGGGACTGACATAACTGAAGATGCTGTGTGAGGGAAAGCAGAACAGCAGATCGTGAGTCTGGGCTAGACCAGGAAGAACCAAAATCCTTTGGTGACCTGAAAAGCTGTCCCTCCTGTGAGCTGGCTGCCACTGCGACTGCCCTCATCAGACCCCACTGCTGCTTCCTGTCAATAAGATTGTAAGTTTCTTCAACAAAGGGTAGTTTGTGTCACTGTAGATACAATATAGAGCTTTTAAAAACACATTAATCTGCAAGAATGCCTGATTTGTAGCCATTGGATTGTTTCATTGAAAGCATAAACTTGAGTATCAAAATCATCATGAAATCATAAATCATAGCCATCTGTTTTCTTGGGCAAAACAGACCTCAGCATCTGCGTCTGATGCCATGAGAAGTCAGCAACCAAATTATCTCAGTCCATTGGTTTATCTCATATTTTCACCTGTGTGACCTTATGACTGATGGTTTATCTGAAGCACAGGATGATGTGCTAGAATGTTTCCATGCAGAGAGAAACAATTCTCTCATACTTGGGAACAATGAGTGCTTTCACAGAATCATAGAATGGTTTGGGTTAGAAGGGATGCTAAAGATCATCCAGTTCCAACCTCCCTGCCATAGGCAGGGACACCTCCCACTGGATCAGGGTAGTCAAAGCCCCATCCAACCTGGCCCTGAGCACCTCTGGGGATGGGGCAGCCACAACTTCTCTGGGCAACCTGTGCCACTACCTCATCACCCTAATAGTAAAAAATATTCCTTATATCTCATGTAAATCTCTCCTCTTTCAGCTGAAAACCATTACCCCTTATCCTATCACTGTACTCCGTGTTGTCTTGCTCCTGTCTTGTTACTTTAGCCCCAAAACTGACAGAAAACTATAGCTCAGTTTTGGTTTCGTTGCTCTAAGTATAGTCCTGGGAGCGCTGTGAATGCTGCCTCTTACATGAATTAAAAGGCATATGAAGTGTGTGTTCACAGTGATGTACACTGACACTCAACTGTTGTACTTTCAGTAGCATGAGTTTCAAAATCAGGGTCTAATCCAAATCTGCATTTTGTATACGATTGAGGACCAACAGGATTACAGAAGTGTGACGCAAACCTCTTGCTGCTACGATGTGCACTGCCCCACATGAGAAACCACGCGAGGTCGTAAGGCTGATGTGCACATTGCAGTGCATCCAGCAGAGCTGCACCGGCAGCTGCCATTCCATCACCGCAGGAATAGCCCCCAGCTAGATCCAAGGACAGCAACAGGGCTGATGACTCATGATTATTTAATTTGCACAACCTTTTTGCCTAGAACCATACTATAACATTATCCAACCCACAAGTACCTTGGCACTTAGGCTCAACATTTATTCCATTACTTAAGAGACATTAATTTCCCTAATATATTAAAATATGTTAGCATGATAAATCTCTCCACATAAGTATAAACTGTGAAGTTCTTCTGAACTTTGAAGACCAGATTTTTCTAGCTATTAAACAAACATTTTGATATGCCTCATGAACACACACAAGCACATTCACACATCCCCCATCAGAATTTGAATGGTAGGGGGTAGATATTTTTACAGAAGTTACAGTACAAGTGGTTAGAGAAATATATTGAAGCTGGCAGCTGATAAATTAAAACCAGCTAACAAAATATAAACCATCGTTTATTGACACTTCTCCAGGTCTGTTTCCAGTAGATAATGCACTACTATGATCATAATGATAAAAAAGGTTATTTTCACCCTTGTTTCTTAGAGTATGGTGTCAAATAGAATAGCCCACTCGACAGATGTGAAAGTTCAGTTCCTCACTTAGTCATACAGAATGTGCAGCCCAGGTTATGGTTAAGGCGGTTTTCTTGCTCACTGCCTGGCTTAAGTACCTCTACAGCAACCTGGGTGAGTTGAATGAGTTAGAGAATCATAGAATGGTTTGGGTTGGAAGGGACCTTAAAGATAATTCAGTTCCAACCCCCCTGCCATGGGCAGGGACACCTCCCACTGGATCAGGTTGCTCAAAGCCCCATCCAACCTCGCCCTCAACACCTCCAGGGATGGAGCAGCCACAGCTCTTCTGGGCAACCTGTGCCAGGGCCTCACCAACCTCACAGTAAAAATTTTTTTCCTAATATCTAACCTAAATCTCCCCTCTTTCAGCTTAAAACCATTCTCCCTTGTCCTATCCCTGCACTCCCTGATAAAGAGCCCTCCCCAGCTTTCCCATAGCCACCTTTAAATACTGGAAGGCTGCAATAAGAATGATTCTGTTCAACATACAATGAGATCTACCATATTTTACAACTCACTCAAACAATTTCTGAAGTATCTAGATTACCCTAAAAAATACTGCATTACCAACTCTAATAAAAATACTAACAGTCAGATAAAGTTGTGATACTTTCTAAATGCCCACTTAATATTTTGAACATCAGTTTTCATTTTATTTCTTCCCAAAACAGTACACTTGGCTGCTGACAACATGAAAACATGACCACAGCGTACCCTAGAGGTTTCAAACGTGAAAAGCAAATATAAAGATTTTCACGTATGATAATTTTTAAAATGACTAATAACGTAGAGAAAGTAACTTGAATGTACAAGTGGTTGGGGTTCAATTTGAAATGTAGTTAAATTGGACTGACAAAACCCTTTTGTCCTTGAATGGTATAAAATGTTATTTTCATTAAGTTCAACAACTCTGAAGTCTTTTCAGGTTTACTTTTGCCACGCTGCTCCTGGGAAGAGGCCTCACCCTGCTTGCGTGGACATCTCTGTGTAAGCGAGCTAAAAATATTTTCTAGCCATGCTACTCATCCTGCAAGCCATAGGAAGGTTTGACATGTGTAGTGCCACGGGCAACAGCACCCACCATCACGGATGGGGTTCTACCAGAGTCAGCAGCCTTCAGTCCTAACAGGAAACCACGGTGGGAACCAGGTGGCTGGAAAAGCATAGTAGCCACTGATTTGTCACCTTACAGAGTTCCCATTCAAATCAAACAGAATCCATGACAGAGCTTCTACTGAGCACAGGGCCAACGGTGCTAGGCATGAGCTCTCAAACCTTTTTTTCCATAGAGAAAGCCAGCAGCAGCAGGAGTGCTCAAGCCTTCTACTCCAATGTATGATCTAGTACCAGAACTAAAAATTAGGGGGAAAATAGAGCTCATCTTCTGTCTTTGTAACACGACAGCTTTATGCTAATAGTAAGGTCCTCGCTTGTTGTAAACTTTCATAGGTTCAGAATAGAGCTGTGATAACTTGTATTACTTGGGGATTCGCCCTACTACCATAAGGAAGAACTGTGACCTGACAGTTTTGAGTGTCCTACGTCATCAAGTCAATTTCTACCAGGGAAGATCTGACAAAATCATGACCCTTATTCAGTTATGAACATAAGCATGAAGGCACTTTAGAGTTAATGAAGAAAAGATCACATTCAATGGTATAACAATTGATTTTGTAACTATAGGAATTAGTATAAAAATATCAATTGAGGACTTACAAGGGACCTCACGTCTAAGTTAACCTGTATTGGGTTAAATGATACACATAACATGATTTACTTTCAGCACCATATGTTACGAAATTGTAATCATTGGAAACCAGGATATATGATCCTAGGCCAATTTGGGAGATCTGGATTAATACTAAAATGTATCTTTAAATATATGGTATCGTGGTCATAAAGAAAGCACTCAGTTAGTCAGGTCACACGTCTTCATTTGCACTGTGGGTTATAGAGGCACGTTTTCCCCTCCATTCTATCGATCTAACAGGATGTGTTTTTCTATTACACATGCACAGAGTCTCTACATTTAAAGAACATTACATTAAAAATGAAATCAAAACCTTGCCTATGAGGAAATGTGAGAAGGGAGATTGCCCCATACATTTTTTATTTGTTCACTTATACACCTTCTAAGTCTCATTCAGGAACAGCTAGAAATCAGTGTCAGAACCAGGGCTAGACCTTATACATTCCTGGGGCTCATCCCAAAGATTTAACTTCAAAATAACACACCTGAGACTAACAGAGGACTCTGCTTTGTAGTTCCTGTGCACTCAATAAGGCCAGAGTCCATTAAATGCAAGAATACATAATTACATATACTCTAAAAAATCCTCTGCACAAAGAAGGTGAACACTGCAAAGTTAAATTTTGTTCCTATTTTGAGTGCTTAATACTATAACACTGTCCTTGAATGTAAGCTTTTCCAGCATGTCATCTCCTAAAACCTTTTTAAAAATCAAAATCTCATAGTTGCATCATATGGAGCCACACTGAATGCTGCATAAGTTACTGCAAGAGCTCAAATGGCCAAAACCAACCATTTCAAAGGAAAACAACTGTCTGTTGGACCAATTACTGTAGGACAGACAGGATGAGACACCGGCAAAGGTTGCCCAGAGAAATAGTGGATTTCCCATCCCTAGGGGTGTTCAAGGTCAGGTTGGATGAGGTTTTGAGCACCCTGATCCAGTGGGAGGTGTCCCTGCCCATGGCAGGGGTTTGGAATGGGACGATCTTTATGGTCCCTCCCAACCCAACCCATTCTATGATTCTATCAAAACTTATTAGCATGACCTGGTTTTCCTTCAAAACAAATCCCAAAACAACAACCATAAAAAGAAAAAAAAGCGCCATGATTCATGTCTGCCCCTCAACTTTGGATCATAACTTGAGCTGAGAAAGGAATAGAAAATTCTCAAAATCATCATAACCAATAAAAGTAGAAATGAATACTAAGTCATGGCCAACCCAGTAGAGACTCACTCCGAGACAAGAAGTCTCTGACCCTCTAAAATCCTGCATGGCCCTAAGGTCCTGTAGAGTGGAGAACACATTATGGACAAATGGACCACTCTGGGACTTGAGTAGAAAGTCTTCAGAAAGTGCTGAGTGTGCAAGTTCCTTTAGTTAGAGGCTTAACACACAGGCAGATGTGGGCTGATTTCCAACGACATGAGAAAACCCCACTCCTCCGATCCCTTGGGTCCCTGTTCAAAATGCAGGGTCATGGCAGGTTTTCAAAGTATACAGTGAAGGAACATTTCCTACCATTTCTTTTAGAAAAGGCACATTTGCCCATATAAAAGTATAAAATGCTGTAGAAGTTGTCTTTTGGGAAGAGGAAATAGGGTCTCTGTTGTACTTATCTGTTATCTAGCACAGCAAAGCTCTGACTACAGCAACTACAGTACAAGATAAATTTAAAATGTAATACATATATGATAAAACTATTGTAAAATTACAAGTATTTTTTGTCTTGGTGTTGCAAATCAAATCAGCAAGGACAGTTTCATATTTATTCTTCCAGTTCTCAGATAGAAGAAAGTATTTCTGGTTTAGTGAAATTATGCCTACCTTTGCTCACACGCACAGAAATCATATAAGCCCTTAGAAGTTCATTCTGCTATTCCTTTGTGTCTTGACTTCCATGAACTTCAAGAGCAGGAATCAGAGCCCAGGGGAGAAAGAAAAGAGGAACTTTTAAGTGCCTAAAGCAGATAATGAAAAGTAGGTTACCATCATATTTTTAATTTATGCATATTACAAGACGAGATGACAGTTATATACATGTCTCCCATTATCAATGGCTGGGCATTTTATCTTTTAAGTTAGCACAGTCAGTTCTGCTACTTAAAGTCTGTTTCTGTTTGTTTGTACCGTCCTCTGTTTTAGCTCAGGGAAATTTGTCACGGTTGGAATTTCTCTGAAGCAGCATATATGAAAGAAACTGTTTCTTGTTTCTACCTCCCAGCTATGTGGTAACTCAGAGCAATTCAACACAGCTGTTTCCTCTTTGTTAGCAGGTACAGCAACATTTAACTAAAATTAAGAACTCAGTCAGTACAAGCAAGGCCACACAGGTCACTTTTTATGTGGGACAACCATCTTGAGCAGGCACACCACTCATAGCTGGAAGAGAAAATTTTGGAATATTGGCTATTGTCCCTTAGACTCTGACAAAAAAGTTCATGTGATACAGTCTGAAATGATCTTTTTTTTCTCCCCATTGCCCTTACTCAACTGAAACATTGCCTAGTTAAAACCTGGGAGAAACTGGTTTGACTGATCCAGGTAAACAGAAATCAGATAAATCAATGCCCTATCAACTTGTAATTAACATTTTAATGGCTCCAGTATTTCTAAGCTAAACCAGACCGCCTGTAATACATCTCATGTAAACTAGGCACAGGTGGTCTCTTCAATAAATCAGCAGTTGAAGGAGAAACAAAATATGTACAACTAAGGCACAGATAGGACAAAAGATTGTGATTGGAAGAGAAACCGTGCAGCGAACTCAAGAAGTCAATTCAGAGAGTCTTGACTCAACACGTACCATGGACGTGCTCCCATGGGGAAGGTGTTTTTGTGTTGGTTTCTCAGCAAATGCTTTAAATAAGGCATCTCTGAATGAAAAGGATGTCTGCGTTATGAAAAAGCTGTAATACCTTTAAATACTGATGATGGAGACTGTAAGAAATAGAATTCTAGAGCAGAGAACTGTAGGAATGTTAACATACAGGATGCTGGCTTCTGCAGCCATGGAATATAGTTCCCTGTCACTCCTGAAGGTACCCCAGGTTGTAGGAAGGCCATAGAAGCAGCATGAACTGATAAGGACTCCTTGCATACTATGGTTTGACTCCCTATAAAGTGACAAGTATTTATACATTACTTTGAGGTGATTTTAATTACACTCCACTAACCACAATCCAGTTCTATTGGGAAAATATTGTAGAGGTGTTGTACTTGCTTTTTTCCAAGGGGTGCTGTATGTCTACATTGAAAAGATGCTTAATGTCAAACGAAATTAAACAAATTTTATATTGATGACATACAAAAAACACCTGTCTGTAATAAAGGATACATATTCTTCTATGCCACTGGCCAGAAAACACAGAAAAGCACTGGATAAGGCTCTTTAACCTTCTTAACTACACTAGGGAAACAGTGGTTGTCACACCTGTTGACATTTTATTTAGCAGAAAAAGGAAAACAAGAAATTCTACTCTGTCAGAAATAATTTCCAGGTAACTGGAGACTTGACGAGACTTAAATAGAAAAGGACAACAGATTCAAGCCCAAAACAACTGGAACCACACTATCAGTGTTCAGTGCTGATGAGTTTCTGTTTAATGGATGGTTCTAAACTATTAAACAAAACCCCAAATCACAACCCATAAATCATCTTAAAAGACCCGTTGCCTTCAGCATCTTCCATCTTGGATTTCAAGGCTTTAACATCACCTGACCCTGTCCTACAGATCCTGAACTTGTTGGTATTACCTTAGGAATCTTTCTCTAGAATATGAATCAAATTATTTGCTAGACATTTTCATACAGTTATTCATGCTCTGCACATTCATTATGAATCCAATCCAGTATTTCTAAATACATCCTGAAAAGCCGTTGTACCTGGGTCAGCAACATGTCTATCCTTTCAACTTCCTGTGATTACTCATGAGACAATGCCTGAAAATAGTTTTCCCTTCAGACTGAAAAGAAGTTTCTATTGGATATTGCCATAAGAAACCTGCAGTGACTTCATGAAGATGATTCAGAGCTTAGCTTAGGCAGGGTGACTTAATGTCGCTACAAAATCCTACATGTATAAGAATTCAAAATTATGTGATGGCACTAAAAATTAGTCCTCTGAATTTTTCTTCTTTTCTGCTTCCAGCTTTCTCCACGAACTCTGAGTTAGTCTTTCTGCTTTTCTACATCTTATTGGACTTCTCTAAATAATTCCTCTCTCTGCTATATAAGTCTTCTACTAACAACTGTTCAAGTACTGTAGACTAAGGCCAACATGAGGCACAGTGAAGGGACCTGACCTACGGGCAGGCATCGTTGCATAATGGAGCAGTGAGTGCCATCCAGCAGGACACCCTCAGGAAAGACAAGCTTAGTCCTTGTCGATGTCCTGCCCAACAGCCAACTTCCTAGCACCAATGTTACGCCTGATTTAAAGCTTGTTACCTGTATAGGACTCACCAGGATCAGCTTCCTGATGAAGTTAGGGTCCCAGATCCAAGTTGTCTCTTACACATTTGTACTGCGAGGCTGCAGACCAGCTCCAAGTCACAGAGCAGTGGCAAAGTGGCCCAGAGCGTGCTGACAGAACCCACAAAAGTGACCTTGTCACTCCAGGCTGCTCAGCAAGCCTGGAAAAGTGGTTCTGCTACCACTCCTAAGTTGGTACAAACTGGCAGGCAGCTCACATATGGCTCACATCAGCCTGCAATCTACGTAGTCAGCATCTAAAGCTAGCTCCAGGTGTTAGAGCCTGCAGTGTTTGGGATAGGAGGGATAATCGAGTTGAAATGCAAAGGGAACAGAGCCAGGAAATTTCTTTCCCAAACAGGATGTTTCACCTGTTCGAATGTTTATCCCCATGCACAGCATGGAGACCTTGACTCCAGAACTAAGAGTAGAAGGGCTGCATTGGCTGCTCTGGGCTTCAGGGAATGAACTCAGTGAGACTGTCAGCAGCCAGTTGAGACTCGGAGCCTGGCCAAGGAAGCCGCGCTGCCTCTCCAGTGTGTGAGTGGACATGCTCTGAAATACTGGATCTGGCAGTGACAGTTCTCCCTTTTGCACATCATCTGCTTCACTGCTCTTGCATAAGGCTGATCTAAAGCTTAGCAAATACTTGTAGCTGGAAATATTACACACACAAAGTGATTACAGTAATATTCTTCATTTGCAGAAAGCAGGTCATTCATTAGCTACCCAAAATAGCTGAATGGCTCGAGAAACTATAGCTAACAACAGGCATTTAAACCATCAGGTAGCAAAGAAAAGAGCTACTGTGCTTTAGCAGGACTGGAGTATCATTTACATAGTTGCTGTGGCAAAACCATTACCACTTCCTATCTAGAGGACAGAAAAAGAGCTCACTACAAGTATTAGAACAATATCTTTTGCTTTTGTTGCTACAATGTGAAAAAGCTTACAATTTATCTTTCTGTAGTATAAACACAATATTGCTTTTATTGCTGCATGAGCATTAACCACATGCTCTCTGTTCTCAGAATTCTATTTCCTATCTGAAAGGGGATTCAGTGGAAAGCACATACATTTACTGTTAGAAACCACCAAGGTGGGCTGGGATACAATGCGAGCTGCCCAGAGTCAGAAGCATAGCTGGGAACAGAGCTCAGAGTTAGTATCTACAGATGTGTTCAGTGGACCAGAGCATTTGGTGTGCAGGAGACAAAGGAAAGTTTCACCTGAGTGCTGGAAGTTAGTGTGGAGCCCCAGGTAAGTTTGCTGTTTACATTCCATATTCCCTGTGACTTACAGTCCTCATAAAGCACCCACTACTTGACATGGTTGAAAATCAGTTACCAGGCTGCTTCGTCTTCAGTCAGTTTAATGTTTCCTCCTTAAGCCTCCATCCCTTGAAAATCATAAACATGTAATTCATTCTAATCCTGTAGGGGTTAGACAAATTGCTGGGCGTGTGGATGAACTGACAATAGTCTTTGGAGCACTTCAGTCACATTACTAGGTTAATGTTCTGGGTCACTATTCTAGTAAAATGCATATCTCAAGATGGAAACAAGTAAATGTGAACATTTTCTTACTTAAGAGAAAGAGCCTGTATGGTCAGTGACAGACACTGGAGCATAAAATAAAAAGGTGTTCAGTGCTAGAACGGCATAAGACGAAGAAAAACCAAATTGAATCCTTACCCATGTGCCAGGAGAAATTGCTTCACTTACCTGATGTACTTGGATTCTGTTTTACTCAAGGCTCATACTTTAAAGCCTAGCATTCGGAAGTGCTACAACTCTATATGTAGCCCAGCTCTGTCCATTCCCTCTGGAAGACTTAACAGTTTCCCTTCTATGTGTGCATTTAGATTGCTAATATTAATGGCAGCTTAACTGCTCCATGCAAGATGGGTTGTTGCTCTTTCAGTACTTCCAGGTAGCTTAGAAACTCATTTCTGGGAGATATATATAAGGGATTTGCCACTCCATAGATACTAGGAAAAGATATAATGACATACATGTGTGGAGAATCAGGATTTTGTGAGCCAAGTCGGTGTCATCACTTGTTTACTGTGATGGGCGATGCTGGCTGCAGCAAAGCCCGACACAGATTTATGATGAGCAAATTCACATGCACATAACTACCCACAGTACCACAGTTTGCCTCTTCACAGCAGAGAGAATGTTTGTGTGTGTATATATGTAACTGTGTGTCTGTTGAGGTGCTAAGAAAACTGTAAATAAGCGTTAAGTTTAGTAAATAGAAGAGTATCTACAGATGATGATGCAATCACTGTTATTACAGAGCATAGGAGAAGTGTTATATTAAACCCTCTCTCTTTCATCATTAAAAAAGTGCTGATTTTTGGCAAATGGCAGTCGATTTCACAGAAATATGTGGACCCTCACAACTATTTCACAGAGCTTCCAAATAATTTTTATCAAACACCGATCAGCAGTGCCTTTAATATCTTATTCCTTTATAGATATCAGTATTCCTTCCCCTGTTCACCCTTTTACTCCTTCATTCTCTCAGAAATTATAGAAACACTCTGCATTTTGATAATAAAGCATTTAGTTCAAATGAAAAATCACCTCATAATAAAGCATTAGGCAGATAAAAAAAATCAGTTAATGAGTGAGGATTTGTATTGGTCAATCGTGTAACTAATTAAAACTATTGATTGAAAACAGACAACACTGCAACAAAGTTATCTTACTCCTAAACCCAGCGAAACAATCTGCCTGCTGGACACATAGATAGTATGGGATGACCTGCTTACAGATAAGTCTGCAACTGCTGACCAATCTGTTTCTCCTTAGTGGTAGTATTTCCCCAGCTCAGAAGTTCTGACAGATCACAGCTTTGAGTCTGAGACATTTGTGAACCATCTCTTTGTTAGTCACAAACAGCAAAGTGCACATCGATAAATCATACCCTTCGTCTCTTGCTTTTCTCTCCCCCATGCAGTGGCTGCTTTTTCTTGTCAAACGAGCCCAGACTGAACACTCCTGAATCATCTCTATTAACCGGTAAGAAATTCTCAAGAACAGACCCTACGTAATAGAAAATGACCTCAAATAATTAACATTTTTGAAGTGGTTTTTATCTGACTTTTGTCCAAGGTATATAAATCACCATTCATCTTTCCCCTTCCTGGCAGTGCACTTAGACATAGCAAGTCTTAAAATGATGACATCACCATCCCATGATCCTTCATTATGAGTAATTAAAACAGTAATATGCCTTTTTCTCCTGCACTAGTCATCAAACAGACTTGCTCTTATGAAATCTCAGGCACAGTGCACCTGAGGTGAACCAAGAGAGCACAGGACTCAATGTTTTTGGTGAACTGCTGGTACTTTGGTGTGAATTTATTGCTGCGGAGAGACTAGTGCATGTTAACATGCAGGGCAACTAAATTCTGCTATTAATCCACAAGACAAGCACTGCAAAGGTAATATTAGGTTTCCTACCCACGTACAGCATCAAGGCCTTGACAAGGAAGGAAGGAAGGATTTAGTTTAGTCTGTGCCTCTTCAGATTTTGGCCTTTCTCATAAACACACTGGCAAAGCTATCAACATTAATGTCTGGATAATGTATTCAGTGACAGGGACAGTACCCAACAGGAACTCTGTTAAGACACTCAAATTCCCTTCTGCAAAGGCTAATGATGATGAAAACTTTCTTATGCTGCTCAACAGAGTTTGGTCTAAAATCAGCTACTCGATAGCAGAATACCCAGCTAACAATGTTGTCATTACAGGTTTTAATCTGTTATTGCATGAATCCCAGATTATTATTTTTACTCATTACGAAGTCTCATAATGTGCACTACTGTTTTCTACATCTAAAACAATAAATCATTTTTCTTCCATGGGCAATTGCAACACAATGCATCACATTATATTTTCATTCGCGTCCCCGTTGGGGATCTCATTTATGTATTTCTCTTTAATAGCTGGTCTGGTTTGGGAGACTTCTTGAAAATCCCCATTTGAGCCTTAGTTACTTTCATATATAGGACAGTTTATAGTCCCATTACCATAGCCATATTCATCCTACAGACTGGTCTGGGTGCCACTTTTTTTCTGTCCCATTTTGGATTCCACTGTCCTGGCATCATAAACACTGTTTATGCTACTGAATTTATTTAGGTGACTATCATGGTTAGTCCAAAAATTTCTTGCAAGTAGACCAACCTGCTGAAAGAGGGGAAATTTAGATGAGATCTTAGGAAGAAATGTTTTCCTGTGAGGGTGGGGAGGCCCTGGCACTGGTTGCCCAGAGAAGTTGCAGCTGTTCCATCCCTGGAGGTGTTCAGGGCCAGGTTGGATGGGGCTTTGAGCACTCTGATCCAGTGGGAGGTGACCCTGACCGTGGCAGGGGGTTGGAACTGGATGGGCTTTAAGGCCCCTTCCAATGCAAACCATTCTATGATTCTGTGACATTTCTAATAAGCATGGTAGGTTCATAAGAAAAAAAGGCATCTGGGAAAGGAAAAACACTGCTGTCAAAGAACAGTTCTTTATCTATTGTTTTGCTTGTGACAAAAGAACTCTGGATTACAATTAAATTTTTTTTTTTTCTTCTGCCATTTACTGGATTCAATGATGCTCAGAATCCAAGAAAACTTGGAGGACTGTCTATTCACAACCTGATCATCGAGAATAACATCTTGATTTCTTTGGCTGTGGTGATTTAAACAACTTGCACACCTACTCCATGCCATCTTTCAAGCCTATTTCCTGCTTCCACCCATCCTGACTCCAGAGGATGTCAGTACACCACACCTGTATCAAAAATTGCCCAAATACCAGAGCTTAGAGCTCAGAACATAAAAGAGGAGAAGCCTTACCAAAACTAAATGTCAGTTAGAATTTGCCTTGCGTGACTCAGTATAAATCTTCATTTTAACCTTTCCAGCTGGGCAATGCAAATAGAGGTGAATCTGAGAATACAGGGAGTATCCAGAGGCTATGGTCATGGTTCTGTAGGTATGATCAAACTTTGGCAAGGCCCATGATATTTTTTTTAGGAAAACCTATTCCATTTCATCTGGAAACAGAGAAAAGGCAGAAAGAAAGACAGAAGGAAAGAAAGAACCACCAAAGAATAAATAGCAGAAACTGTTTTATATCATGAAAAATTATGAGACACCTACTGACTTTCTCATCAGTCTTTTTAGATAGGTAATGCATGATTTGTTCTACGCTCATTTTTCTACAGAGGTTACACAATCTATCCCCTGTTCCAGATAAAGATCAGACATGACTGTCATTCCTAACTAATATTTGTTAAATATTTCTTTAAAAAAATGGAAATTCCAGAGCCTAGCTAGGTTTTCTGTTCCAATGTTTTATATCCTGAATATTAGAGGACAGAAATTGTTTGTCCTTATACCAACTATAAATTTTCCTTGCTGCAATTTAAACTGTCTTGCTTTAACAAGCATATTCCTACCTATCTGCAGCGGACAAGAAGTATTCGTGTCTGCATTCCACTGATTAGGAGATCTGTCATTATTTTGACCTTATTTTGCAGGTAAACAAACCAGAGAAAAATTTACTGTGGTATTTTAAAAGTAGAGAGAGAAGCGTTATAAGAAGAGCGAGCAAGCAAACCAACTTGTCAGCCTGTTTTCATATTAAAAAAAAAACCCCAAACACAAAACAACAACAAACACTGCTCCTCTGCCCCCCAAACCCTCTTAGAAATTAGCATAGGAATAATATTACCCAGAGAGATAATATGTTATAGTTAATTCAGGATTCAGGATACAATGATGGGATTTTCTAAGAGCAGGTGTTATTAGTCACCCTTCAGTCTTGTCATCAAGTAATTGAGGAAAATTTTCCATAGATAACTGTATTTCATCAAGATCTGTAAGAAGAGGCTGGCTAAAGGGTGTTTTGTGTTTCTGATCAACAAGATTGGCTTTTTGCCTTGATACAAAAAATATCTTTTCTTTCCTCTTATCATTAGCATCTCTTAATTAGTTCAATACAATGGGTTGCTTAATTAGTTAATTCTTCTATTAATCTATTTACCAAGCAACGTTTTTCATTAAAAAAATTTGGACTGCAGGCCTTAAAGTGTGGTCATCTGTAAGATTAATGTGTAATGCATATTCAGGTATATACTGAAGCTTATAGACAATATTTAGAAGATAAAAATTTCCTAATTATATTTCCAAGCCATTTTCTCTCTAGGTGAAGAATATTGATGAAAAAAGAGTTTATATTTCTCTGTTTGAATGAACATTCAGTTACAATTCTGGTTTATTTGTTCAGACTGCTGACATTTCCGTGGTCTTTTATTAAAGACCTGATTAACCCGCAGAAAGAGCACATTGTTTGTACAAAGCTTATGTCCTCTAAGCCTACTTCACACCCACATATTACCTTCTGCTAGGGGAACACCAGTAATATCAGCATTCCCTATCATACGACAACACCTTCAAAGGACTGACCCCTCTGTCAACACAGCCTGATTTATATCGCCAGGAACCAGAATATGAGTAAGATCAGAGTGTTGGCCAGAGCCTTTCGTCAGCTGCTGCTGGGTTCTGGGCACGCAGGAAATAAGTGACCATGCAGCTCCATTACTCACATTGCTGTCCACTGTGCCAGCACCCAGTTGCCATAATAATCTATTTTCTTGCAGCAAGTTTGTTATTTCTAGACAAAAATATTGGTTTAAAATAACTAAAGCTCTCGCATGTGACTGTCTCAGATGTGCTGAGGACAGTATTCTTCCCAAGCTGACCACTCCTTCCCCATTTTAGGAGTCTTTGAAAGTTAAAGCAGTGTCACATGAACACAGGGTAAACAGATACAACGAAGAGAATTTACCTGCATTTTGAAGTAAGCTGTTGGAAAGATCCTGTATCAAATTAAAAAAAAAGTCAGTAGTTCTTAAGTGTTTAATGAAACCAAGTTCTTTATAGCCTCAGTATCCATTTTCCTATTAGCTGATGGCTCAGGTTATGACACTCATAAACAAGGACATAATGAAACCAACAGATTGGCAATTCCTCTTTTATCTAAGCCAAGTGTAAAACAGTTAGAGATTCTAAATTCAAAGCGTGTTTATTAATGTTACACAGTACTATGAGGTCCACAATTCAGATGTAAAATTGGTACCGGGATATAAAATGCAAGATATGACCTTACCAAAGTCATTGTCTACTAATTTAAGATACGACATTGTTGACACCAAGGGGAAATAAAGTAATCATGAGAGGATGAGATGGGTAGAAAGTAACCAGAGTTATGTAAATACCAAGTCAAGGACAATTACAAACCTGAACTGATTAACCTTTCTCTGAACAACATCTTTTCAATTTGTTGATCTATTTTGCACAGGCTAAACCACCACAAATATTTTGTAATTTTAAATAACAATCACAGGAATTTCGTTTCTCTGGGCTGACTGCATGCTGTTTGCCTTTCACTTGCATGTGATGTTTGTATTCATTTCCCAACTTTTTATTTTCTAGAAAAATAAAGCTCAGTTCCAAAGAAAAAATTTCAGATATAATATATTATACATATATTGTACATATATTATATAATAAATACATAATATATATACCTAGGTTTATGTTCTTCTGTGCATCTTCTCTCAGTGCTTCCTTGTACACACAAGAGATTTAATATTCAGCAATACAGCCAGGTATTCAAGGAAGGCACGGACTTGCATTCCTTGCGCAGGCCTGTGTTAAGAATCTCTGCTGGTTGCGATACTGTTTGTAGAGGAAATCTCTGCGAACATCTGACACATATGATGGGAATATAAACACAAAATTCTGCCTGTATATCCACACCTTCCCTTTAAGGTACACTGCAAATTCATGCTTCAGTAAACTCCAACTCTTTTTTGACTCCGATAAATCGACATTATGCCTCTACTCTTGCCAGATATCTCTGGGTTCCACTAAAGGGCCTGGCAAACCCACACAGCAAAGGCTCCACGTGACAGAAACGTGAGACTTGCAGGATGAGAAGAGATATTCTTGCCTTTTCTGCCTCTGTGTACATTTCCTCTTTAAACTCCTGTTGTTCCCTTTTCTTTCCTCTGTGTCTGTTAGCACCTCAGCTCAGCCTGCTTCCTGAGCTTTAGCTGTCCCAGGAGGCAGGAGACAGCATTTTCCAACCAGCAAGTTACATATTGACAATCAAATCCCCACAATGTTCTGGGGGTGAAGAATATACACGCTGAAAATAGCCAGGTAGAAGGAGAAGGTTTGTCTTTCCAGATTAGCAGGATGGCAACCCGTGTTTCTACGCAATTGTTGAAGGACTAGTGAGCGCTAGAGTAGTTGAGGGCCAAGTTTTTAAAAGTATTGTCAGCTTCCAGTGAATATATGCACCTGAAAACATTTCAAAATCTGGATCCTAGATCCCAAAGTATGTACAATACGCCCCAAAAAATTAATGGAAATTAAGTATCTTTTTTTTAAAGCATGGCCCTTGAAAATGCTAGATGTAAGATATATCAGATATTAAACCAGAGCTAAACCTGATCTTGGCCAAAAGGACACTTACTTGTATTCAGTTTTGAGTAACATCTGATTCAGATTGGCACTCATAGCCCATACAATGACCTTTCTAAAATTCATTATTGACATTTCGTTTTACATAAGTGGGAGAAAACTTTGGCCCAGATGCTATATTTAAAGGAGTGCATTTGTACTACAGAAGGGAGGAAGATGGTAAAGAAACACCTCACAAGGCCATAGTTGTTATTTTAAAAGTATAAAAAACTCTTCAGGAGATTTTCACAGCAAGTTCTTTTCACAGAGAATTAATCTTAAAGAAACAGCTGGCTGTAAGGCTACGGCATCATGGTATCTAGCACAGATATGAAATTTGGGATAAAAAGAAAATAATACATAAATTAATAATAAATTAAAAAAAAATAAAAGAGTTTAATGGAGTTGATTGCTGAAAATGTTTTTGTTTTTATTATGAAGAGAATGTGTGCTCCTAGTTCTGACTGGCAACTGAAAAGCAGAGAAATAGCGGAGCACCTGTCACTGATGTCTGGAATAGGGCAGAATATTTTTGTGGCATTTTGAAAAGGCTTTTCTTGCCCAGCTGTTTTTAAGTGATACCAAACACAAAGTCCTTTGGACTTTAATCATTCCAGCAAAGGAGAGAAGAGTTGGAAGGATTTAATACCTAACTCTTAATCTAGTTTCTCTCTATTCTAAGGATGCAGGGAAATGGCTGTTTCAATCTAATAACTTTTCCATTTTGAAATTCTGCCTCTCAGAGCAACAAAACAACAGTGTTCTTCTGCTCAGTCGCAAAATGAGACTTCAAGAAATGCCATAGCAAATCTTGGAGGGTGAATATTAAAGCTACCTTCTCCTCTGTACAGCCAGAGCTGCAGTCAAACATGTAAGAGTTCTGCTGACAGTGCCTTCACGCTGGCTCCAGGTGACAGCAAGGGAAATAATGTAAGAAATATCTGTAGGCCTGTCATGTGCTAATATTCTTTTGATAATGTGAACTGTTAATCCTAACCCAGGTAAAGAGAAGAAAAGAAATTGGGTTCTTATCTTAAAGAGTCCACATTGGCCAGATGAACACTCCAAGGTCATCCTGTATCGCTATAAACAAAATAAACCTATCGGCTCTATTATGCTGCTAAAATCCCATCTGGCTGACAACGCTTTCACCAAACACAACCAATTTATTTTTGTTTCAAGCTTTAATTAAGTATTATAGATTGAAGTGAAGTAATTAATAACTTTAAAGTACACTGACCCACAGAGAGCCAGTACCTCAATCAGGTGAGGCCTAGGGAAAGGAAATGCATGAAATAAAATAAAACAATTCGTTCCCCTCAGTCTCTCCTAGTAAATCAAAGAAAGGAATTTTTATATTAATTGGCAGTGAGTCTATGTCTGGTCTGACTGCTGACATGGTTAGCCATAATAATAAAAAACATTTCTGTGGGAAGTGCAAATGCGGTTTGAATGTTAATAAAGCCTTCATTTTCTGCCCTGATTGATTGGTTTGAATAAAATTCAAGCAGCAATGGCCCTGCCCCAATTGCTTATCTTGGGAAAAATCACCAAAATCTAGTAATGTATGAGTTAGTAGCGCATATAATTGACTGTCTATAGCAGGAGTCCCATTTCAGAGACGGTTCTCGAAAAAATGGTGATTATGTGGGAAATCATTGCAGAACAAGCTTCAAATTCTGAACATTTTTCCATTCCACATTGCTTACATTTATCACAGATAGAGTTTGCTTAACAAACATAGTATGGAAAAGGCTATTTAGTGCAATCTGGAAAGTAAAATTAAAATTACTTGCCCTATGTCCTAAAAAACTTAAAATATTCAGGCCACATTTTAAAAGAATAAACAGATAGCATATTCTGACTCTTTCCCCTATACCAACCATCAAAACCTCAAATGAGTAAGCATAATTTAGTTAAATCTCTCCAAAATCTGACTAAGCTTGCTGATACATTCAAAAGCCAATATCGATGAGCCAAGTCTCTGTATTAGTTTTGCATTTCATTATAAACCTTTGAGCACCACATCTTTCAAAAATGTTTAACCTATTTATATATCCATTTTCTAAACAGCTGAGGAGCTATCCCATTATTAAAAGCAGTAATTTTAATCTTCTGACACTGAAAACCTCGATTTCAATGTTTTCTTAATACGTTAAATGTGAATGACCGCTCCTCATGAGGTTCAGAGCGTTAAGCTCATGCTTATAGATTTGTTAAAGGCCTTGTAGGTCATTTGAGTTCTTATTAATATGGAATAAGAAAAGCTTAACATCATCCATAACCCACTAATAATTACTGTTACAGTACCTGAGTCATTGTTTCCACATAACAAATGTTTTCAAACAGTGAAGCCTAATAGGAAAAATAAATCATCAGGTATTTTCTGTTTATTCTCCCTGGCAGGAAGAAGTAGTCCTTCAAAAAATAACTGCATCTGACAGAGCTTTGCCCAGTAGGTTTGGAAAGAGGAGTTGAGTATGTCTGGAAATTCTATTTCCTAGTCAAAGCAAAGTAGATGCCCCAAAATGACAGCATTCGTACCTTAAAACTATGAAAATCAACCACTTTGCTCTTCATATAGGATTAAGTAATACTGCACATACAAATATCATAGATTAAAAATCTGAAAGAAAAAAATATTTAGAAATTGAAATATAAAAGGATGGCACGCAGCAATTTGTGGATAAAGCCACATTTCCCATGTAGGAAAACAAGAATTAAAAGAGAAATGATCCTTGTTTGTGAAAGATGTGAAAAACTGATAGAATATTTAAATTTCTCTTTACTGAAATCGCTCCTGGAAATCAGATTTCAAATGTTTTGTCCTCCCTGTCTCTTGGGGATGAGCATCAACAGAGCACTGCTGTGTACTTGGAGTGTTGAATTATGACTTACTGCAGGAATGGTAGATTTGGCATCACAACTTCATAAATTACAAATTTATATACCTGAAGAAATATATGAATAAGTGGAGTTTTTCCAAATGTGTCCATAGGAGATTTTAGAATAAATAAAAATGATGAGTGATTTAACTCTGACTTCCCTTGGAAACCATACACCCTATTTAAGTGGTTCAGGTTAATAAGCACTTCAAATACATCAAAGAACAGCCTTTTCACTTATTTGGGTGGATATTGTGGCATATTAGACAAGGAACAAGGGTTTATTCACATTACAGTTATTCTCCAGTAAGCTAAACTCTTCTAGGAACAAGCTTAGGGTCCTCATTGCTGAACAACTCCTACATAATTCCTTTGCTTCAGCAACAGAGTAATGATTTAGTTCCAGCATCCTCCCCAAAATAAGTGAAAGGCTGACCACTCTTGACAGTTTTTCAAATCAGCATCACATAACATTAGTCTCAGAAGGACAGAAAAGAAACAAATCAATGTAGTCAGCGAGGGCAGAGATGTGACAAACAACAAAAAAAGCCACATCAGACTGAGAACAGAGAATGCTGGTAATCCACCACCGTTTACAGGGAATGTTGAGACTTGCTTTTTTCAGTACAGGAGAGAAAAGCATAGAAAACAATCAAAAGAATGTCTTATTGCATTGGCATTGAAAAGATCAGCAAAATCCGTGGACCTGGATCTTCACGGTAGTTAAGCAAATTTGTGTTATCCGCACACTTGATAAGGAGTTGTCCTTGGAGCTGAATGCTTCACCTTTAGGAAGAGATATGTGGTTACCTTTAACCTGTGCCATTAACAAAGACCTATCGAGCTTTCTTATGTCTGAGGTAAGCACAAATACCAAAATTTAGGCAGCTGCCTGAAAACCTTGGGGGCCAAGGTTCAAAGATTTGGGGGTTGCAGGACAAGGAAAGAGCAATAACTCATCTAACAACGTACACGCAGTCAAAAAGAAGCGGGGCAGCAGCTACAAAGACCTGAAGAGCTTTCTGACAGCAATTTCTAACAACTAGTTCAGGGACAAGTGCTTATTTTAATAACTGTTTTGACTGACCCAAGCAAGAGAACCTCCAGCATTATATTCATCTTTGGTATACCTATTAACAGGCAGGAAAAACTCAGTAAGGCAATTAATAGATGCTCCCCAAAAACAAGAAACCAAAAGTCTGGCAGATTGTTAGACCTTCCAGTCACAGTGGTCGCTTGAAGTCCTTCAAAGTATTGCTCAAGAACTTCCTAGAAGACAAACTTCCCAGCAAAGCTAGAATTTTCACAGAAGCATTTGTCTTTTACATCTGGATTTACTATTTCGGCCCCTAATCAGTGCTTGGAAAGTCTGAAGGCCAGTGCACCACCACTACTCCATTTCAGACAGCAGAATAAATAGCAAGGTATGCAATGAATTATTTTCTTAAGGCATAAAAATGGGTGCTTAAAACCCTCACACCTCACCACATCCTTTCTTTAGTATAACAAATAACTTATTCATGCCTTCACCACTTATAAGCATAATGCAGTGATCCAGGACACATGCCAATATAATCCTTATAGCACACACTTAAGAACCTATGATGCACAAGCTCTTTGAAATCTTCTACATTGAAATATTATTTATCATGTGTAAAATGTTTCTTTGTATACAGATACTTAAATTCTACACAATTTTAAAAAAGAATCTATTATTCTCTTGATAAATCTTGTGAAAGTGGTCTTTCACGACATGTTAGTTTTGTGTTGGTAGAGGTTTGCATTTCATATACATAGACCACATCAATTCCATGCCTTTTTCTCTGAAGCAGTTACTGCCAGGAATTCGTTTGCAAAGTATTTGAACAGAGTAAATAACTCAAGCAGCCTCTTGTCAACATGCATTAACACCTTTTACTGCTGTATTTATAAGGGCACTTTTCCTCTCTCTCTCCACAGCATTTGTATTGAAGTTCATTGTTCTACAAGTTGTATTGATGTTGCTGTGCAAAGTTCAGACTTAGCAAAGCAGCATCTGCATACTGCAATACTCTAAGTATCTGCCTATTGATTTTTGCTTCTCCTTTAAAACCATTGTGGCTTCTTCACATATTTTTCGTAAACACCCAATGTAAAGGACTGGAAGATAGTACATAGACACAGTTTTTTGAAGGAACTCATTAAGTCTTAAGACTAGTTAACTCTGCATCAAGAGAAGTGCATTTCCTTGTGTTTCATGAAGAATACAAAAGAAATTCAATATTTTAAATGAAATCCCCTTTATTCATTAAAGAAATAAAAATTCAGATGGACACTGTGAATTAATAGATCACATGCTAATCAATATCACATAAAAGTAGTTGATTTCCCACCCACCCCCCCCCCCCCCCGCTTAAGAAAATTCTACAAGTACAGTACACTTACCACCATTTCTGGACATAAGCATTTTAAAAGGCACATATTAGAACCATTCAATTATGAAGACAGACAGCAGTACTTTTAAAGCAAGACCTTCCTAGCAAGCCATTTAAGATATATTACTCACAGAAGCCCAGAGTCCTGTCATATATCTTCAGCATGGATGATATGTCTGCAAAAATGCTGTAGTTTCATGACAATTTCTCAAACGCTATTCATGGGTTTAATAATTTCCCTGATTTTAAAAGATATTAGCTATTTTAGCTTTCAGAGCCCTGTCATTTTATTAAAAAGTTAATTTTTAAAAATGGCAGTATGCCTCTTAGCAGACAGAAATCTTTAGAATTATGCTTTCTTTAATGCTCATCTCAATACTACTGAAAAAGACATGAACATTCGAACAGATGAACTTCAGCCTTCAGGGCTTCTGATAATTCTATTGATGGGCAGTTCTCCAACAGATAACATTAACCTACTGTCTTCTTTCAGTTGTCAGCCAGCTGCTCCTGATTTGATATCTACAGTGCGTTTATTACCTCCTAGTAGACTAGGCACCTTTTTACGTTATAAAGATATATCCTGTGTTTAGTAACTTTCTGAAAGCTTTTAATTTGTGTGATTTTTTTTGCATTGGTAGACTAGATAGACCACAAAAATTCTAGTCTTGAGTACCACAAAGTGATTGCTCTGTCCAAAAACAGAGCAGTGGTAAATATTACCACCATTTTTTCCCATGATCATAGAATAGTTTGGGATGGAAGTGACCTTAAAGATCATCCAGCTCCAACTCCCTCCAACACCTCCCACTGCATCAGGTTGCTCAAAGCCTCATCCAGCCTAGCCTTGAACACCTCCAGAGATGGGAAAGCCGCGACTTGTCCGGGCAACCTGTGCCAGGGCCTCCCCACCCTCACAGGAAAACATTTCTTCCTAAGATCTCATCTTCATCTCCCCTCTTCCAACCTAAAACAGTTCCTCCCTCATCCTATCCCTGCAGTCCCTGATAAAGAGGCCCTCCCCAGCTTTCCTGTAGGCCCCCTTTGATTAGCAGGCAAAACTCGGGTCCTTATTCTGGTGACTACATGTCTCAGTTGTGATTTGTCTTCTGGCCAGTTTTTCAAAAGCATGCATGAAACTGAGAAAGAACTGTACAAATTGTAATGAAATCCAAAGCTGCTGACAGGTTTTATTACAAAACCTACATTTGGGCCCTTTAAAAAACTTTCTTTGTGATCCGAGGCTGAGTAACTGAGAGCAGATTTATGATTTCATGTGGAAATGATGCTGAACTCAGAGGGTTTGTATCATTTAATGTGAAATCAGGCAAATCTTAGCAATTTTGGATGCCTTTTATTCTGTACTCTTTGAAAGGGTCAAACATGAAAGTCAAAGGAAGGCCGAGAAAGTAAAGAGAGACAAAAGACTGCATGAATCTCTGGAAACAAAATGGTATTTTTGCCTTTCTTGAAAAACAAGTAGAAAAATTTTCACAGCCGGAGAACTCAAGCGTTACCAGTACTATATGGTTTGCAATTTTACTCTTGATTTTGGTTAGAAGGTATTTTTGCTCATAGTCTCTTGTTCATCTGCTTCAAATGACCAAAACAGTGACTGCAAGCTTCTGTTATCAATGTGATGCACAGATTCCTTTTGCTTACATGTAGTAAGTTTAGAGCCTAGACAAGTGCACAGACCATTACTATTACAGATGGCTACAGAGCATTAAAGCTGTAATTTTCTCAGGGAAGATGATGGCCCCTTTATTAGTGATATATAACCAGCCTTGGAATGAAAAGGTATGGTACAGGAGATGAGATTTTTTGAGGGCAGAAAGAAAATGGAGTGATCACACAGTGCAAAGTGAAGAGAAAGTTATGGGGCCTAAAATGCAGGAGGAAGAAACCATAAAGAACACGAGGCAGGAAAATTCTAGGGGTAGAAAAAGGAGTCTAACATTGGTGGTGAGGATGATCATAAATGATGATTATAAAGAGGGAGATAGTGCTAGAAAAGGCAAGCTAGAGGGTTCAAATAGTGATCCATGAGAAGCTTATCTTCAATACGTACTTTCGAGGAGGCCGACAAGAGCTTGCATAGTAAGTACAAATCACATCATTTACTTCAACTTAGAAGATCTTACTGTGACCAAGGTCTTAATCTGCCACCTAAAATTAGATGCTGGCTCTCAGGAATGAGCAGTGGTTTCAAATATTTTCTGATTCTCAGTAATATTCACTGCAGTGATTCTAGATATTTTCTTAGCTATGTAAATGTGTCTAGTCTTCTGCTGGAATAGCTACAGTAATATTCCATTTTGAAGTGGAAACAAATTGCTTTCTCTCTCTCTTCCTTTCCCATCAAACAACAAGTAATGAACCCTATGGAGTAATCTTTGAAGGTGTTTTTTCTCTGTAAACTCCTCCACTAAATGGTTTAGAGTCTGTAAATGTGTTTAACAAGGAACCTTTTGATTTTTCCACAAAAATTTTCATGATCATTTTGAATTGTTTAAGTAAAGATAAATAAGTTCTTTTTTTAAGCCTCTTCTCTCTACTGCTGGCTAGGGGCAATAATGTATTTCCCACCATTCCTTCGTTAACCAAATCATGTCCAGTTTGATGACAATATCTCAGATGACTATTGCTGCTGGTAAAAGCACATTAAATGATAAAGGTATAAGAATATAATGTTTGTTAAGGGCTAAAGAATAGTATTGAGACTGTTTTAAAAGGTTGATTTGTTAGACTTTTGATGGATTAGCTTTATTTCTGGGAATTATTCGATCTCACAAGTTCATACAGGTTTCTCTAGCTAAGAAGTGAATTTGAAAGTCAGACACTCCAAGGGGGATATAATTCTTTGTTAGCTTCTTAGCAACACTGTGAGAATCCATATGGAGATCAGACTTCTGATTCAGAAGCATTTCATTTTCACTTCCTAGCCGACCACAGTATGGTCTGGAAGTGGTGCGGATGGTGCTAGTTTTGGACTTCAGCGTTAGCAGGGAGAAGAACAGACCAAAACATAAAACTGAAAAAAAGACTAAACACAGCCCTGAAGAGACCAGTCAAACGTGATATGATTGTACAAATATATCCCCCCATTCAGAACTAGTAGATACAATTCCAGGTTAAACATAATATTTTCTACTCTGTTCCCCATAACTATCAATTCACAGTCACGCTGCTTTGGATTTGAAAGCACTTACCAGAAAGATTTTTTGTACAAGAATGAATCCTGGACTTTGCGTGCACTCAACTAGGGCAGCCAAAAAATAATCCCCTTAGGGTGAAGAACTAGGAGATGGGTCCATGACAAGCAACAACTAGTGCAGAAATCACAGAAAATGGAGAATGAGAGAAGGGGGCAGGCGTCAGCATCCATAGCAAGCTGTAAGTGTTCTTATTGATTGGATAATCAAAAGGTGAATTGCTCAATAAGAACAGCAGTTAATCTATACAGTAGTGATGTGGTTCTGTTGCAACATGGGAATTACGAAAACTCTTTTAAGAGGAGAAAGTTTATTAAGTCAGATAGAAAAAGTACACTGATGTGGAAAGCAAATCTAACTTGATTGTGGCACAGATATGTACATTTAGCTGTAGACATTAGTAAAAGATATTTAGAAATCAATATTTTATGAAAACAGATCTGTGATCTTAGCTCTGTACTACTGAACATTTTATGCCAGTTTTCCCTCTCATCCCTGCCTTTTGATTCTGAAGTTAATAAACTTCCAAAAAGTCTAAGTGAGTCTATATCTCAATAACATTATCAGTTCTCATTACCTTTTGAAGGTCACTTTTGAAATTATGATATAATTCTACACTTTTTTGACTCATTTTTTTCCCAAACTATCATGTGATGACTCCTTTTATGATTATTTAAGAGATTAAATTATTTGGGTTTGCTTCAATTTGATATTTTGAATGCTGCCTGGAATTCTAGGGTCACAATCATTCTAGCACTGTGGAAGCAAACCTAGTTTCTGTAATAAAATTCTTCCCTTTGTGCTGATTTTATCAAATATTGTGAAATAAACAGCAAACAATACAAAACACTAATCTTTTTCAGATGAATCACATATATTTTTAACAGCTTTTATTTTACAGCTTTGCTGCTCGTGAAAAAACTTTTATTTCTGTGGTCTCACTCTATGGAAATAAGTTATGTTTTTAGTAAATATTCATTTATGGGAAAATAAACCAACAAAATACAATTCAGAAGACTAAATGCTTTTCAGGATTATGAAAAACACAGCAAGACAAATGAAAATGAAACACAGAAAATATTTCTACTGTCTCTGGCTTCATAAAGCCTAGTCCATTATTCAGGGGCACACAAAGATGCTCAAACCACTTCTATGTACACACAGTAGTAAATATTCAGCCCTTTTTGAGCTGCTTGGATTCTCTTTTCCACTGAAAATAATTGGGTTTTTTTCCTTATAAATGAGAATCAGCAAATTTTTATGGATTATAACTGCAACATGATCAATACTACAAAGTACTGTTATAAATGTAGATATTTTACATTGACTTAGTTAAACTGTCATTGGTCTTTTACTGGAATTTACTCAGCATAACCCTCGCCCCCATTTTAAGCAAACACTGGAGAAACATGAAGATTCTCAGAATTACATCCACCCAGAAAAGAAGCATAATTAAACACCCCTTTGTTGTTCTCTTTCTCATGGATACACAAATATGTGTATCAGAATATATTCAATTGGAATACTTATGATTTATAAACTTGTCTTATCTATTTCACAGAATCACAGAATAATTTAGATGGGAAAAGACCTCTAAGATCATCGAGTCCAACCATAAACCTTGAACTGCCAAGTCCACTACTAAACCACATCCCTAAGCACCACGTCCATGTTTTTTAAATATTTCCAGGGATGGTGACTCACCCATTTCCCTGGGCAGTCATTCCAGTGCCTGACAACCATTTCAGTGAAGTAGTATTTCCTAATACCCAATCTAAACCTCCCCTGGTGCAGCTTGAGGCCGTTTTCTCTCATACCGTTACTTCGGAGAAGAGACCAACCCCTGCCTCACTACAATCCCCTTTCAGGGAGTTGTAGAGAGCAATAAGGTCACCTCTCATCCTCCTCCAGACTAAACAGCCCCAGGTCCCTCAACCACTCCCCCTAACCCTTGTGCTCCAGACCCTGAGTGTCCTTGTAGTGAAAGGCCCAAAATTCAACACAGGATTGGAGGTGTGGCCTCACCAGCACAGGGGGACGATTCCTTCCCTGATCCTGCTTCCTGATCCAAGCCAGGATGCTGTTGGCTGCCTCGTCCACCTGAGCACACTGCTGGCCCACGTTCAGCCTGTAGCGTTGCATGGGGTGGTTGTGACCCAAGTGCAGGACCCAGCACTAAGCTTTGTTGAATCTCATACAATTGCCCTCAGACCATTGATCCAGCCTGTCCAGATGTCTCTGCAGATCAACACTCCCACCAATGTGGTGTTGTCTGCAAACTTACTGAGGGTGCACACAATCTCCCCCTTCATTTGTTATGAATTTTCTAAGCACAGGAATTATGATTTCCTATGTCTGCATGGAGCTACTGCCAAAAACCATGCCCTAATTTCCCGATTTCTGCATTATATATCAACATAATATAAATTTACTGCTATTATCGAAACCATTACCAGGTAAGAGTCCCTTATTTTTGCAACCAGCATGATACCAAATCACAATACAAGATTTTATCTATTAGCAACCATAGACTTTGTTGTTTCATGTAAACAAAATAAAAGAAGGTAGTCTATACTCTTTTAAGATCATATCTAAGAAAGGTATTCAAGAAGCACATTCTTAAAATTGTTAACACCACAGATGTTTGACCACAGAAGCATCCACACTTCTAAATGAAATATTGTGCAGATTCAAGAGCCACTAGGGATTCATCAGTGTGATAGATAATTTTTTTTGAGAGAATATATGGCTGTTTTAACTCTAGCAACATAACACAGGATTGAAGTTGCCGGCTCTGTGGCAGCACTGTTAGTTAGCAGCTTTAGGTCTGATCAGCTAATCCAAACTCTCTCTTGGCTGCAGCTTGAAAAGAACAAGGGAGGACACATTGAGGCAGAGGACACTTAAAATAAATCTTTGCTGCTGCAGTGGCTGAAGAGTTACACCACTTTATCACATACCCTTTGTACAATGTTAAATCTAAATTAATTAAATAAATCAGTTGATGAAATCACCCAATAAATGTGACAGCACATCATAATTCACTGCAGCTGCAAGAGCAGGGAGCAGATGGAAGACGCTGGATTTTTCTTCCAGCTCAAGTACCATTTTGCTGATCCCATTCTATTTTTTTTAAGATTAGTACAAGCGCATGTGTACAAAGGGCCCGATTCTGCAGCTGCTTCTTGCCCAGTACATCACTGTCACGAAACTTTCTATGAAAACAAAGCAGCTGCAGAACTGTACCTTTCACATTTCACTCACTCATAGGAGGAAAATCCTGGCCAGTATTACATTGGTGGAAGTGGGAACAAAAGTCGGCTTTAAGTTTAATTGTAGCCCATTGGCAAGTGAAATGTTTCTCCCTGTTGTCCTCTCATTTATTGTACATTAAACAGAATTCTTTTAATAAGGGTAATTGTTTCCTCTGAAGTTCAAGCCTCAGTATCAACAAGCAATCTGCATTTGGCTCATCACAGGCTGCACCTCAAACAGAAAACCACAAGCTTTAGGCTAGCTAGAGCTCCAACTTCTTAATTCACCTTCACACCATGCAAAGCAAACAAAAAAGAAGGGAAAATATTAAATTAAAGGAATTTTGAATAGTCTGTATGTCCCAAATGAAAACAGAAGCGACTTGAAAATTGTTTTAGGAACAAGTTATATCTGTATGTAAGGTGGAGCTGCCAGCCAGGCTCCCAGGAGCAGGCTGGCCACCTCAGCCTGGAGCCTGCACAAGTGGATTTATAGCACACAGAGCTGCATGCTGCTCACAGAGGCTCTGGCACCTTGCTGGAAACTGCAAACCACAGCTGGTTTGCTCTGCAGTTTGTTCTTTAAATCATGATGCAGTGAATAGGAGGGTGATAAGCAACTCTTGGTCTCAGTTTTCATCTTTAGGTTCCCAGGGAAATAATTACACAATGAAGACAATGTATGTTGTCCTCATGTCCTGACTCCGTGTGTGCTGCTCCCTGGCCTGTGGAGGGACAGTAATGGTGAAGTATCAAACAAGGCTGATTTGCAGCAACTTGTAGTCTCACCCAAGTGTGCCAATACAGTCCTTCCATACACTTTGCTGGATTTGCATTTATGGTTTTTATAAGACCTCCCTGAAAAATTTCATCAGACTCTGATGAATAGCAAAGCTAATCTCTAAAACATGAGTCAGATGGGAAGGGAAGACCAGGGAACCTGGAAAATGCTCGTACCTAAGGTACCATGGTCTGACAAATGGGCATGATTTCTGTAGAGTACAGGCTGAGGCCGCTAGAAGGTTGGGATTCATCTCCCCTTCTCAATTAAAGCTGGCCTTAGAAAGGAGGATTAACATTCTGACGAGTGTCTGCCCAAACCCTAACTGCTAAAGACAATAAAAGACAGAAAAACTCATCCTGTTTGACTGAGAGCACTGCCTGATGGTGGTGGTGGCATGCATGGGGGAGAGATAGGCATTTCTTTCCCCACTGAGGTGCCTGGGCATGGTAGCTATACTGCACCTCCTACTTTCCTAGTCTGCATCTTCACTCTTTATAGACAGAAACATGCAAAGAGAGGTAATGCATCCATCTCGAGGGGAGCACTAATCATGATCAGAGTCAGTCTTAAAATTTAAATTTCCTGAAGCCAGACTAATAGAACAGGGTCAGTACAGAGCAGAAAAAGTTACATAGAGTCATAGAACAGTTTGTGTTGGAAAGGACCTTAAAGCCCATCCAGTTCCAACCTCCCTGCCATGGGCAGGGTCTTCTTCCACTGCATCAGGGTACTCAAAGCCCCATCCAGCTTGGCCTTGAACACTTCCAGGGATGGGGCCTCCACAGAGGTTACTCTACCTTCACATTTCATTATCTACTACACTTCTAAACTTGCTTTTGAAAGCTTAAGAATTCTGTACACAATTAAACTGCTCACACACTAGCCCATCATTCTTTCTTCCTACTCTGCTATTTGTTAGGCATATTTGAAAGTTAGACTTTAGAAAGTCTAAAACAAATCCTTAAAGATCAAGAGTAAATTTTATTTGACAATAACATTGCAACCTCAGAACTGCAAACCACAGATCCAGAACATTTGCTTTAATATTAATTTTCAGATCTCATAAACTTTTGGGGTAATTGCAGTCTGTTTATAGTGGAAGTTGAATAGTTATTTCATTTCTCTTTAACCCTGCTAGTAGCCTATTTATCAAGATCATAGTAGATTAAAGAGAAAGTGAAACTGCTTAACAAAACCATCTGTTACGTGGCCTAGATAAAAGACCTCAATAACTGTTTCTATAAGAGAATTCTAAACTTTATCTGTTTCAGAAAAATACAATAAAAATTTTCCTTTCCAGACTGCTTTTTTACCTTTTTTTATGGAGGGTGGAGGCCAATACTAGTTTTTATTTGCATCGATATTCTGAAAATAAGAAGGGATTGATACCGATATGTTGAAATTATACATTTTCATGTTCTGAGAATGGTTACAATAGTTTTGAAAACAAACATTTGGGGTGGGATGCAACTGAGAGGGAGGAAGACAGATGTTCTGTAATCAGAGAATGAACAGAAATAATCGTGTCCAACAGTTCTCCTTCTCAGCCACTAAACTGCAAATGAGAAAGCATACAAGAATGGACCAAAATGGTGACTAATTTAATGACTAGGTAAAAATAGGCTTTTCGTTGCTGTTGGGTTGTTTGAGCATGGTGGTGGTGTGTTGCGATGGTTTTGAAGGGTTTTACGTTGTTGTTTTGGGTATTTTTTTTTGTTTGGTGGGGGCTTGGGGTTTTGATTGTTTGTTTCCTATTCTATTGTTCTCTATTTCAAAATGCCAATTAAAGTAAACTCTTTTCCCTACTGGAGAACAAACATCTTTTTGAAAACACCCTTAAAAATACTCAGATAGGTCAAATGTGGTCCTCAATGCAATATGCTCTTAGTATGCAGGTAACGATTTGTTTGAAAACTAAATATTTAAATAGAGAGCAGACTTCTGATCTTGGCTTCCTAATGTAAACTTGAGCTCCCACCACTGTTGCAGATTGCATTTCTCTAGAGACGCGGTATGGAATAGCTCAGCTAGCACAGATACTGTTATTAAAAAATTGCAGTATGGTGACACAGAGCCTCAAGGTGCTTGAGTGAACCAAAGAATAAATGTCTGACTTGTATAAGTACTGTGTGGCTACACCAACAACGCACACAGATTCACAACAATGCAAAGTTAACAGCTGACATATCCGTGTGCCAAGCTGTTTCACATTGATTTGTGAGGTCAGAAGTAGAGTTCATAATGATAAAAACAAGAAGAATAAAGATAATACCACATACAATTAATAAAGTCATCTTAAGGAAAAAAAAGCAGTAAATATGGATCTTCTTTTAAAGAAGAGTCCAAGCAGCCTAATTTAGGTATCAGTTCAAGAATAGTCCTCAAAAAGCACCAGTGAAAGAACAGGGTGATTCAGATTTGACTGCCTGCGTTATACTAATCTCTAAATTACTTGATTACTGTTAACAACCATCACACAGTGCACGAGAGCGACTTTTGCACAGAAAATGCAAGATCTTTCCAAGTAGATTTATAAACAAAAGAAAAAATGATGGCATCCTGGGATGTGGCATCGTGGGAGCATTTACTCATTTTTAACTTTCTGTCCCTCTCTGTTCTACGCTATGACCTAACAATACGTTCATTGATGACAGCAGATTTCAAATATAGATAAACTACCTTGAGAACTAGGGGGATAAATTCTCTTTATCATGTTTCAATGGCAATTTTGTCCAAGAGTAGTAGGTGATATGAAATCTTGCCCTCGAAACCTTTCAGTTGCTTATCCTGCCATTGTGCCAGATGGCAATCATAGAGCACTGGGTCTTTATTTTACAAGAGTATTGGAAAAAATAACTGAAGTGAACTGATAAATCCCATGCACAACTTTTGTTCCGGACCTATCCTCCTACTCTGATGTAGAAAATATTTATAGTAGGCTTCCTTTGTGATCCATAGTGTTGGTTGTTTGTTTTTTAAATATCTTATCCAACAGTTTCAAATTAAGCAAAGAATACTGTACCTGATTTGAGAATTCTCTTAATAGGATGAGTAGCTAGAAGTATCTGTCTCAGCTTATTTATATAAACTCTAAGATTCAAACAATACAGCTTGAACTCTTTCTCACCTATCATGGTTAGAAATGCTAACTATCTTATTAACATTACAAACGTTTACTCATCATCATGACAGAAAAACAACATAGTCATATTTACAGCAAGAGTCACAGCTGTGGGTGTCCCTTACAAAATGAAATTAGTTTTGATTTTGTGTCATGACAATGTTCATTAATGACATGTACTCTGAAAGGTCGAAATCAGACAGATCCATGAATCACTGCAACAACAAAAAATGAGTATCTTAGTGAGGGTCCACACACGTCTCTCCTCTATGTGACTTCTTACGTATATTAGATGGCCTTCATGTAAAACTGCTGGAATTTGACTCTCTCTGCCCTTCAAGAAGGAAACCCATGGAATACAAGGATGATACAATACATAGATATATTAACCTATCAGCAAAGGCTCAACAGTTCTGGGCCCCTCAGTTTGGGAAAGATGTCAGGATGCTGGAGTGTGTCCAGAGGAGGGCAACGAAGATGGTGAAGGGGCTGGAGCACAAGGCCTACAAGGAGCGACTGAGGGAGTTGGGGCTGTTTAGTATGAAGAAGAGGAGGCTCAGGGGAGACCTCATTGCTCTCTACAACTACCTAAAAGGAGGTTGTAGTCGGGCAGGGGTTGGTCTCTTCTCTCAGGTGACCAGTGACAGAACTAGAGGGCATGGACTCAAGCTTCGTCAGGGGAGGTTTAGGCTTGATATTAGGAAAAAGTTCTTCACTGAAAGGGTGATTGGCCTCTGGAATGTGCTGCCCAGGGAGGTGGTGCAGTCACCGACCCGGGAGGTGTTTAAGGGGAGACTGGATGAGGCACTGAGTGCCATGGTTTAGATGATGGTCTTAGTATTGGTGTTAGTGTTGGGTTATAGGTTGGACTTGATGATCTCGGAGGTCCTTTCAAACCTTATGATACTGTGATACTGTGATACTGTAACAGCCCTATTGACCACCTGAATAAAAGTGTTACCCAGATGGATAATAACATAAAACCTTAAAAAGAAGCAACAAAACCTGCACATTGTCCTGTGCCTCCCCATTTTTTTGAACTCAAGGTAGAAATAATTCTACTATCAGTAATCAACTTGCTCTGAGAAAGCTCTAAGTATTTGCAACACAAGTTTAAAATGCTTTATTTTGGAACAACAATTTCAACATTTTCTGAGAAGCCTACATATGAAAATAAAGTTACCTAAGTCCTAAGGTATTTGAGGCAAGGAGCAGTTTTGCTTTATATTTGCAAAATGCCTGAGAATGTCTTGGAAAGGGATAAATAATAAAAATTACTATAGTTTCTTAACTTATTAAGCAAAATTGGAACATTTTAAAACCCAGGCAAATCTACTTATCTATATAATGATGCAATAACAAAAATTATGTAATTTATAAAGGGCAGAAATTGCTAGGTGAACCAGCAACACTAGAAACACTGAGGCAGTACTAAAGATAGTCTTTATAGGAGCATTGTAGGCAACAGGCTAGAGATGTGCACAAACAAGTTTCATTTTAGTTGCATGTAAAAAAAGTTAAAAGGTAAAGTTTAAATAAAATCATTATAAGGAACTCATTTGGTACCTGGAGGATTTTACAGGGAGATTATAATTGCACTAAATAGCTTTAGATTTGGAAGCAGAACCTTTCTCCCTCTACGTGTAAAAAAGTATGAATACAGCTGGTACACAATGTAAGGAAGCTTTCCCCACCAAAGGCTCTTTCTCATTTTCTAAATTTAATTTCTATTAGAATAAAGAATGCACTAGAATGAATGAGTATATTTAAAGGGTATTTCCCTCATTTTTTTAATTTAAAAAAATAAAATTCATAATCTTAACAAAACAGCAATATTTGCTTTTCAAAGAAAACTTCAGACAAACTGGATTGATCTAATCCTTGAGAAACTGGATATAACATGCCCTGGATGAGCATCAATGGGAAAATGAGCCATTAGGTCTTAATTTTCTAGATTCCTCTGGTTAATTACTTTGCAACTGAGAATATAGAATATTCACAGGACTAACAGTTTTTGATCACCCTCGGCAATCAAAAGCAGGGAAAATTGTAAGAGATGGTAGGAAAAGCCACATGAGCTTATGATTTGATTCACTTTTTATTTCTTACCAAAATAACATCACATAAGTTTCCTTTTATATCAGCTGACTCTTTAAACCATCAGATAAGTTAGAATTCTAGTTTGTTTCTCATTGTCTCAGAGACAAGTGGAAGCTCTTTAACTGTGCTTAATTCTCCACTCTTGGTAAAAGTTAACAGGAAAAATCTGCTTTAACGAGGTTCATAGAAAATCTTTTCTTTTAAATATCCTGAGTAATTACAATTACTGACACTAAACATGTAGTAAAGCTGTATCATTTTCCTTGAGACAGACACCACTAAATAGTAGTTTGCAGACCTACACATATGGGAACACCTATTTCTCAAATTAGAATCATAGAATCATAGAATTATCTGGGTTGGAAGAGACCTCCAAGATCATCAAGTCCAACCCTTAATCCAACACTATCATGATTACTAGATCATGGCACTAAGTACCACATCCAGTCTTATTTTAAAAACCTCCAGGGATGGTGAATCCACTGCCTCTCTGGGCAGGCCATTCCAGTGCCTGATTACTTGTTCTGTGAAGAACTTTTTCCTGATATCCAGTCTAAACCTTCCCTGGCAGAGTCCAAGCTCGTGCCCTCTTGTGCTGTGGCTGGTTGCCTGGGAGAAGAATCCGCCCTCCACCTGTCTACAACCTCCTTTCAGATAGTTGTAGAGAGCAATGAGGTCACCCCGAGCCTCCTCTTCTCCAGGCTAAACAACCCCAGCTCCCTCAGCTTCTCTTCATAGGACTTGTGCTCAAGTCCCTTCACCAGTTTTGTTGCTCTTCTCTGGACCCGCTCCAGCACCTCAATATCGTTCTTGAACTGAGGGGCCCAGAATTGAACACAATACTCAAGGTGTGGCCTCACCAATGCCGAGTACAGGGAAAGGATCACTTCCCTCGTCCTGCTGGCCACACTATTCCTGATACAGGCCAGGATGCCATTGGCCTTCTTGGCCACCTGGGCACTCTGCTGGCTCATGTTTAGCCTTCTGTCAATCAGCACCCCCAGGTCCCTTTCCACCTGACTGCTCTCCAGCCACTCTGTCCGCAGCCTGTAGCACTGCATGGGGTTGTTGTGGCCGAAGTGCAGGACCTGGCACTTGGCCTTTTTGAACTTCATCCCATTGGACTCAGCCCATCTCTCCAGCCTACCAAGGTCCCTCTGCAGAGCCCTCCTGCCTTCCAGCAGGTCGACACTCCCTCCCAACTTGGTGTCATCCGCAAATTTAATTATGATGGACTCAATCCCCTCATCTAAATCATCGACGAAGATGTTAAACAGAACCAGACCCAACACTGATCCCTGAGGGACACCACTGGTGACCGGCCGCCAGCTGGATGCAGCCCCGTTCACCAGCACTCTCTGGGCCCAGCCATCCAGCCAGTTCTTAACCCAGCTGAGAGTGCACCTGTCCAAGCCATGGGCTACTGGTTTATCCAGGAGTATGTTGTGGGAGACAGTGTCAAAGGCTTTGCTCAAGTCCAGATAGACTACATCCACAGGCTTCCCTTCATTCACCAGGCGGGTTACCGGATCATAAAAGGAGATCAGGTTGGTCAGACAGGACCTGCCCCTCACAAAGCCATGCTGGCTGGGTCAGATCCCATGTCCATCCTGAAGGTTCTGTGTGATTGCACTCAGGATGATCTGTTCCATAACCTTGCCAGGCACTGAGGTCAGGCTGACAGGCCTATAGTTGCCCGGGTCCTCCTTGCAGCCCTTTTTGTGGATTGGCATGACATTTGCCAACTTCCAATCATCTGGGACCTCCCCAGAGAGCCAGGACTGTTGGTAGATGATGGAGAGTGGCTCAGCAAGCTCTTCTGCCGACTCCCTCATCACCCTAGGATGGAATCCATCAGATCCCATAGATTTGTGTGGATCCAGGTGGCTCAGTAACTCATAGACTGTTTTCTCCTGGAACAGAGGGGAGCCGTTTGGTTTCCTGTCTCTATCTGTGAGCTCCGGAGGCCAGTTATCCTGAGGGGTACCTCTCCTATTGGTGAAGACTGAGGCAAAGCAGGTGTTGAGTACCTCAGCCTTCTCCTCATCCCTGGTAACTATGTTCCCCCCCAGGTCCTACAAAGAATGGAGGTTTTCCTTGCCCCTCCTTTTGTTATTAATGTATTTATAGAAGCGCTTTTTGTTATCCTTAACAGAAGTAGCCAAATTAATTTCAAATTATGGTTTTGTTTCTTTGATTTTCCTTCTGCATGTTCTAACGTGCACACAGCTTAAAAAGAAAACTTATGGTTAAGATTCATTAATTCAATTCTATGCTGAAAAAGTGCAAAAATGCTGAACTTTGTACAAAAAAAAAAGGCTTTTGTAGAAGACTGGCACTTAGGTCTAAAGATAATCTCCCAAACTGGAAGAGAACTGCGAACATAAAAATGCAGCCAGTGTCTGACCAGAGGTGTAATATACAGTTTCTGAACAATTAATAGGACAAAATTCTCCATGCAAGATGTAATTGCTACGGCTCAGTATGAGTGGATGGACCAAAGAAGGCAGTTGTGCTAAAGGGTTGTTTTGTGCCAGCCGAGCCACCTTATTTCATGTAATCTTTTGGCAAATGAAATAGAAAAAGCTGTTCATGAGGGTGAGAAACTACTTTAAGCAGGCGTGCTGTAGGTTTTTCAGAGCCACTAGAAAACTTCTGATAGGAAATATAGCATTGGAGCAGTAATAACCCTTCCAAATAAGGGAAAAAATACAGAAAAGGCCTATAATACAGTCTCTGGGACTGTTTCTCATATTGCTAATCAGAAATAAACTCACCTAAGTCAACTGATATTTATAAGCATAATATGAAAGTAAATGGGAAGAGCATTACTTCAAGGATGTAGTTACACGTTTATTTATCTTGGTGATAATGTATGTTAAATAGCATTCTTTCTTGTCTTGCCAAGTGTTTATTTCTGCCATCCAGAACTATAAGGCAAATACTTCTTGGTATCAGCCTCTGAAAAACGATTATGTAAACAACTACATATGTATATGTGTTCATACATAAAGCTATATGACGTGAAAGAGAAACTGGCCTCTAAAACGATTCTAAAGAAAAACTTCAATCTTTAGCAATAGGAAATAATTAAAAAAATAATTAATCCAAACACAAAATAATCCCCAGCAAAAATGAAAAGAATCTTTTATATTGGACAACGGTTAAGGGTGGGTTTTGGGATAATCTAAAAATACGTGGCTAGCTTCCTCTGACAGGCTACATTTTCAATTTCACACATTATGTGAGCTTGTGGATCAATGGCTCAGAAATTTTCCTATTCAGTCTAGTCAATTGCGCCCTGCAGTCTTGTTATGCTATGGCTGGGCAGGCACCCAATTCCCAGCTTGCCACCTCCCTGACAGATGTTATTTCCAGGGATGCTGATAGCTTCTAAAGAAAATGCCAATTTAAGAACACTCATAAGTGACCATCTTGCCCAAAACAAGTTTGACAGAAAGAAATGGAAACCAAGATGATCCAACAGTCCATCCAGAATTGGAAAAAAGCATGTGACAGAAGAGAGAAATGCTTTCCTGGTAGCCAAAGTGGGTGACAGGCATCCTACAGAGCCTAGGTCCTACAAGGTGCACTGTGGGAGAAGTTTCTCACCCCTTCTCAGAGCCACAGATGACTCACCAGTCTAAGGACTATTTAAAAGAGATAAAATCTCCAGGGAAAAACACAGCTTATTTCTTGCTCCAGTTAGCTGTGCCAAAGCAGAAAGCCTGGGACCCTAAAAGCATATGAGACTTTGAGGTGAAAGACGAGTACTTGTGATGTGTATGACACAATCCAGGTGGGTGGACCCTTATAACTGGTACTTCAGTGCCTTATACAACTGTGATGGTAAATCATTAATGAATAAAAGCAATAAGGATAAAATAAGATGAAAACTCTCAAGAAATAGATAGTAACCACTTGTATAAAGAATCAACCAAAACTTAATGATACACTTAAACCACCTTGAAGGGCCAAGCAGATTGAGGATCTTTTTCTTTTTGTTCAACTCACCATTAATTAGATTTTGACTTTAAAAAAACAAGACTGTAATTGGAAGCTGGGTGATATTCAAAAGATTTTTAAAAATTGATACATCAATTATTACAGGTTGCCTAGAGGGGTTGTGGCTGCCCCACCCCTGGAGGTGTTCAAGGCCAGGTTAGATGAGGTTATGAGCACCTTCATCCAGTGACAGGTGTCCCTACCCACGGCAGAGGGGGTGGAACTGGATGATCTTTAGGGTCCATTCCAACCCAAACCACTCTACGATTCCATGATTTGAGTGTTCTTTCACTAAATGACCTGAAAGACACTGTCACCAGTTCCCTTCTGATGAATCATGTCAAGTTCAGGAGGAAAAGCTTTCCAGGTGTTCATCTTCTCTGTGACACCACTGAGAAAAGGAAAGGAGGTGGAGCAAAATCTCTATCACAGAAATGCCTGGAAGCATACAGTCATGATGGATTACAGACTGAGGAGGAGCCACACTTCACAATTTTAAATTCAGAGTTGGAAGTCCATCCTCTGAAACACTTCCTCCCTGGTACTACTGTAAACCTTACTTCATTAAGCAAAAAGGCTGTCGTTGGTGAGTCACTTCAAACAAAAAAAAAAAGATAGAGCAAAAAGGTCCTGCATGGTGGCAGCAGAGACAACACAACAGCTGGTTTTGGAGGTACAACCACAGTTATAGGCTCTGTAAAGTTTAGAACCATAGAATCACTTGCTTGGAAAAGACCTTTGAGATCATCGAGTCCAACCGTACCCGTCCACTACTAAACCGTATCTTTAAAGGCCTCAGCTACTCACCTTTCAAATACCTTCAGGGATGGTGACTCCACTGCTTCCCTGGGCATCCCATTTCAGTGCCTGACACCCCTTTCAGTGAAGACATTTTTCCTAATATCCAAACCTCCCCTATTGCAATTCGAAACTGTTTCCTCTCACCCTGTCACTTGGGAAAAGAGACCAAGTTGTAGATATTGTTAAGGCCTCCCCTTCAACCTCCTCCAGGCTAAACAACCCCACTTCTCTTAGCTGCTCCTCATAAGACTTGTGCCCCAGCCCCTTCACCAGACCAGTTCTTTCACACTCTGCCCAGCTTTCAGAATCTGCCTTTATAAAGCCACACTGTGTCGGCAAGCTGTGTCTTTTTGTTTTTTCTGCTCAGATGACTACTGTGTTCGCCAGCTTGCAAAGATGCAGTGGAATTGATTTTAGTTTTGCACTTCATGGCTGTGACGCAAGTGGCACCTGCAACACCGCAGAGCGGAGCTCCCCTGACACTGACCTTTGGACACAGTACTCACAGCTCGAAATGAATCTCAGCAACCTACTATTTTGTGGAACATATTATTAGATGATTACTATGGAAATAAAGGACAGTAACAGAATATTAGCATAATAAAATATAAGCCAATAAATACAGCAGTGGCTGAAATATAATTTCCAGTCAGGCAACTGTAGAGCAATACAAACAAAACAAAACATAGACAGTCTCTATCTCCTGTTAAATATTCAGCCCTTGAATCTGCTGGAAAATGACATTAAGGTTTTTGGTTGGGTTTTTTCCCTAGAATACTGCCAGCTTGATTCTCCACATACAAACAAGCTCATAGCTCTCATTTTTCCGTGGCAGTCTACTAGCTGAATATCAAAAAATCAGTGTTGATTGAGTTTATAAAAATTGAGTTCTTCATTTTCTAATCAATATTTTTGTTGAATTGCAACACTATAAATTTTCTTGGCCATTTACTTTATTCCCCTTCCCACATGAACTAACCCTTCCCAACTAGTAGTTAGGAATGTAACCTATTCAGACATTAAAATGATCTATTACCCAAATCCCCAGTGTGCTATTTTCTGTAATAGCTGTTTAAGTATCATACTTTATATGCACACACAAGTGCACATGAATGGATAAATCACTGAAATCTTTGAGGTTCATCCCACTGAAACCACACATACTCCTTAATCCGTCCCAAATTATTGACCTTTAATTAACCTGAGTTGCAAATAAGCATGCAAATCTGTATTTAAATGGTTTTCTTCCAAAATAAAGATGCTTTTAAAATTGCCTTAACATCCCAGAGATGTTAAGAGCCCAGAGAGTGGTGGTGAATGGTGTTTCATCCAGTTGGCGGCCGATCACTAGTGGTGTCCCCCAGGGATTGGTGTTGAGTCCAGTCCTGTTTAATATCTTTATTGATGATCTGGATGAGGGGATTGAGTCCATCATCAGCAAGTTTGCAGACGATACCAAGCTGGGAGGAAGGGTTGATCTGTTACAGGGTAGGATGGCCCTACTGAGGGACCTGGACAGACTGGAGAGATGGGCCGATTCTAACGGGATGATATTTAATAAGTCCAAATGTCAGGTACTTCATTTTGGACACAACAATCCCATGCATAGCTATAGACTGGGGACAGAGTGGCTGGAGAGTAGTCAGGCAGAAAGGGACCTGGGAGTGCTGGTTGACAGGAAGCTCAACATGAGCCAGCAGTGTGCCCAGGTGGCCAAGAAGGCCAATGGCATTCTGGCCTGCATCAGGAATAGTGTGGCAAGCAGGACCAGAGAAGTTATCGTCCCCCTGTACTCGGCACTGGTCAGGCCTCATCTTGAATACTGTGTGCAGTTCTGGGCCCCTCAGTTTGGGAAAGATGTCAGGATGCTGGAGTGTGTCCAGAGGAGGGCAACGAAGATGGTGAAGGGGCAGGAGCACAAGCCCTACGAGGAGCGATTGTTGGGGCTGTTTTGTCTGAAGAAGAGGAGGCTCAGGGGAGACCTCATTGCTCTCTACAACTACCTAAAAGGAGGTTGTAGCCAGGCAGGGGTTGGTCTCTTCTCTCAGGTGACCAGTGACAGAACTAGAGGGCATGGACTCAAGCTTTGTCAGGGAAAGTTTAGGCTTGATGTTAGGAAAAAGTTCTTCACTGAAAGGGTGATTGGCCACTGGAATGTGCTGCCCAGGGAGGTAGTGGAGTCGCCAGCCCTGGAGGTGTTTAAGAGTAGACTGGATGAGGCACTGAGTGCCATGGTTTAGATGATGGTGTTAGCATTGGTGTTAGTGTTGGGTTATAGGTTGGACTTGATGATCTCGGAGGTCCTTTCCAACCTTATGATACTGTGATACTGTGATCCCAAACTCTGGAAGAAAAATTGCAGAAGCAAAGAAATGAGTGAATATTCATGTATTGTAGTGACTTTTTTTCTCATTAACGTGCATTATATTTTTGTCTCTACTCTCTTTCCATTTTTTTTCTATTTACAACACAGAATTAAACTTTATAAACCTTCACCCATCATATCATGGTTGTATTCAACTTTGACATGAATGAGAATGTGACAGAACTGAGTGCTACTTTCCCAGAAGCATACATCATATGAGGTACTAAAACATTAACTGCTCCCCCTATTCCTCCCTCCACCACGTGTATGAACTCCAGTCCATATTACATATCATCAAGCTCTCTTACAAACACAGGGTTTCAATTTTGCACACAGTAGCATGCCTGTGTATTGTGAAGTGCCTGACAGCTAACGACACAGTACATCAACAGGCCACCAGTTTTAGCACATGGTTAACTGAGCAAAGATTGATTCACCAAATCTCTTTTGTCCTATGTTAATCCTATTTTTCAAAGGTGCTTATATTGCTGCCTTCATTTCCACATGTGCCCAAAGCGATGACCTCTTGGTAGCTGCATCAGTCAGGAAAAGTTGTATTAACTCTTTGCCTGAATGTGCTTTGATTCATAGATTTTTTAAAATATATAACAATATTTAAAACATCAGGGGTTAATCTTGCACAGCTTGTTACATTAAAAAAATAAAAATCAGTGAGCAAATACTGCCTTTTATATGGACTCCATTTGATTTGGCTACCTGTACAAAATGTGCTAAGGAACCCCCTGATGGAGGGGCAAAAAGTCAAGAGGATGAGCTGTTGCAGGAAATACTACCAACTATCAGTGGTAAAATACAAACTTGGACTCACCAGTGACATGTTACTCTAAAAAGATATCACTACAGAGAAGGCTGTGTGTTGTTATACTTCAGAAACCTCATAGCGTTCCTCTACCACAAAAGTCAGCTCACATCCCATCAGCAGAGAAAAAGGAAGGAGTCCACGTGCATACAACGATATTGAAATCAGGATTAAAAGGCTGCTATTGTACCCTTTTAATTATGTGGAATACACTCATTCTCTCCTCACAGAGTGCCCCCCAATTTTAGGGGGGATTTTGATGGCTTTTTTAATCAATTATTTATTACAAGTTGATAGCAATTTCAATCAACAATAACTCAACAACTTCTCACTTGAAATAGGTAGAACAGTGTGAGAAACATACTAGAAATATGCAGAATAGTGCCTGTATGTCTACATGATCAGCTTTTTTTAGAATCATAGAATGGTTCGGGTCGGAAGGGACATTAAAGATCATCCAGTTCCAAACCCCCTGCCATGAGCGGGGACACCTTCCACTGGATCAGGGTGCTCAAAGCTTCATCCAACCTGGTCTTGAACACCTCCAGGGATGGGGGAGCCACCACTTCAGAGGATATGTTTAGCTTAGCATTCTTAGTTATTTTGATTTGAGAGTATTGAGTGTTAAGATAATTATATATCCAACTAATTATAGTTTTCTAAATTGCAGAGTACTATCACACAAGAAACTGCTATATTTCATCTCTATGGATGAAGAAAATGCTCCAAAATACATACAACACTAAAATTCTAATGAAAGACCTCAATCCTTAATGAATATCTGTAACACTTAGGACACCAGAGTAAACATAGGCACTAGAGAACCGAATTTATTATTGTAAGGAATGTTTTATGCCATGTAGAGAAGCATTCTTAATTGAGGACTGTATAAAGCCTCTAAAACATTCAAAAAGAAGGAGACAGTGGGAGGCATGGAATCAGATATCTTCAAATATACTGTGAAAAAGTATTCACATGCTTAACTATGTGTATTATCCATCTGCCTGACTTCAAAGTTTGTGAAGCTTATATCCTCAGATGAACTCATCACATAATTATGTACTCGTCTCAGATTAAGGTATCTGGGTGAAAAGACACCTGATTCTCTTTCCAGGTTCTCCATTAAACTTTACTGTGATCATTTGCCTCTTATTGAGATGGGATTTGTAATGGAGGCTGAAGGAATTCCATCAGGAAATTCCGCTGAAATTCTTTGACAAAAGGCCATCTCACTTCTTTACACTTCAAAAGTCTCAACCATAATATTCCAGGGCATCAGTTTCACCATCTGTGGAACAATTTAGTTCTTTGACTCACAGGACTCCTGTGACAGAATTAATATACAGATATTACTTCAACTTGTTATCCTAAGAAGAGTTAGATAAAAATATAGGTGTATTTGAATACATATATGAAAAAAATTATTCATAACTCTAACAGGGCTATTTCAGCACATATGTAGAAATCTATTACAAAAGATTATCATCTCCTTAGTGCATTTCACTGGTATCTAAATGAGTTCACTCATTAGAACATGAAACACACTTGTGCTAATGAAAATACAGTGCCTCTCTCAAAGGTTTATTGTATTGGTTGTGGACAAAGGTAGCAGAGGTGCATAGACCAAGAAAGAAACACAAGGGAAGTGAGGCAGTTCAACTTGCTGAGCTCACAGGAGTAGTAGTCTACTTCAAACTGAAGAGCTCCCTGCAAAACGGGGCATTGGTAGTCAAGTAACCTGTCTGTCCATGAGTGGTTCTGGGATGAACAACAGAAAAATTATGCTGTTGTGCCCTTATATACACACATAGTACACGTATTCCAAGTAAAAGAGAGCACATCACAATTAGATGCAAGAAATACAGAAAAAAAATACAAACCCACCCATGTATGTGTTAACAAGTTAGGAAATGTCAGAACTATTGAGACTTGTAGCTCAGATTTGGTCCTGTGTAGAAATGCATTGTGATCCAGTCTTTGATTATATCGTTTTTCTATACACATTCTTGTAAATTGTAAAGGGAACAGAGAAACTTGGTGAAGAAAGAATTGAATGTGCCTTGAAACACGTAGAGGTTCTGCTTGGTTCAGTTCAAAAAATGCTTTCTCCTTAGCACTCCATACACCTATACTGACTGCACATATGACTGGTGTAGAAGCAAGTACAATAACACTGATATAGTTACTTTCACTTTGGCTCCCATCAGGGTAGCGGTCACTTTGTTTTTATGCTTTTAAAATAACCCTTATGATAAAAGTATTACTGAAAACCGCAGCTGACTTCAGAGTATACACTGGAGAAAATATGGGACTCAAACCAGACAAAATACCCTGTCAGACTGAAAACCACAGCAACTGCATATTTAAATGAGTGCATCCATAAATGTAGTTAGGAGACCAGGGTCAAGGAAGGTTTGCTTGTTCTGAGTTTATACTTCCATTCTCAAGAGGAATGTTTGGGTGACCAGTTATGACACTTAAGTAGATAGGCAAAGGATTAGAATTATTTTTAAAAGCAAAATATGGCCCTAGTGTCACATCAATTAAACTACAAGAGAATTATTTGAAAAGATGCAGTACAGAGTGTGCCCTCACTGACCTCACTGTCCAAAATAACTTCCATACGAAGGCAATAGAGTTAGACTTCTCCCAATAGTGCCTTATTTTCATTGGCCACCAAAGCAAGGCTTGCATTTTATACGTACAAACATGCACATATGCAAGCACCCATCCACGTGTACATGTGCTTCAGAAAACCGTGGTGGAGGTAAGGCTTCTCTTGCTGTCATAAACTAAGACAGACAGGCAGATTTTAAATACTCCTGAGTCGTGAATATTTGAACCAGAACCACGTTATTATCCTGGAAAACATGTATTATGGAAACTGCTATTGCATGATTAACTAGTATTTAAAATCCCTGTAGGGAAGCAAAACAATTATCCTTAGCCATAGCACAGTTACTGTATTCGTATTAATGGGATGGAAGAAGAAGACCATCTGCAGAGAGTTCTAATAGGCAGCCACAATACAAAAAAATAGCCCAACAGTTTGAACAAGTACATTTTTGTTGCTCTCATAGAAGCTGTGAAATCTCTGTTTTGGACACTGCAAGACGTGAGAGAGATACAGTCCAAGCATGGACTAATTCTGCTGCTTTTGCTGATAGTACTGCGTGTGTAAAGCAAAAACATCTCTTTCACAGAGGGAAATCAGAAAAAGGAGACACCCACAGCTTGGCGATAATTATAGGATAAAAAGAAACTACCAAGGAATGGGAAACGGACTATTTGTGTCTGCTTCCATGAACACTTAGTTTACAAGTCTAAAGGAGTCAATGGAATCCATGGCACAGAGCACTGGTCTTCAGTCTCTCCGTGTTGTGACCTGAAAATTTGATGAGTTTCAGAGCTATTTAAAGCACGTGGTTCTAACAAATAAAAGACAAACAATGTTTCAACATAGTAGATGGTCCATTATCAGCTCTGATGTGTAACTGCTTCAAAGCTGTTTGAAACGCAGCTGCTTCTTGCTTATATGTAAAGTAATATCTTCTTAGTAAAGACAGAACAAAAAGAATGGATAGAGATACATATATAAATTTAGCCTACATTGAGCTATGTTGCTACAATTTGAAACTGTATTTGATGTAGTCTAATTAGAAATATTGATTAAAATGAAGCCAGCTCACTGGAAGGACGATGATAATAGGCTAATAATAACAATTGATTTTGCTTTGATAAATGAACCAAAATGTGAGCTTGAAGGTACTTAGATTTTGACCTATTTATTGCCCACATTCCATTTTCCTCATTGCTTTTTTGAGTTTCTGAGATTTGCCCAGAATATTATTATAAAGATAAATCTGAAAAACACATAACTCACAGAATGATATGATAACAGCCGCTTCTATCATAGCCTATTTTGAAATGCTGAGTTATTGGGTTTCCCCCCTCACTCCACTCCAGTTTGACTGAATTACGTGTCGTGTGTGAGCAGCAGTAATAGTAATTAAAAATAATGAGGCCTGCTAGGTCTGCTAATTCTATTAACTTTATAGCATCAGGCTTCTAGCGACTCACCAGAAAAACAGCCCAGATGAGAAATCTCTTCAGAAGGTTCAGTGGTTGTTTACAGTGCAACAGGATAATATTTCCAGCCTGGAAACAAACAGAATCAGAAAACAAAATCAAAAGCAGGCATTTAGTAGACAGGGTTCAGGAAAAACTAAAGGTTAATTGGTTGCTGATTGACACAAAATTCTACTCTATTTTATTATTTTTTTGTCCCTACAAGAAAATTTGGGTTAACTAAAGAAGGTGATGTATCAATTTTTTATTATTATTTCCTTGCAAAACTTATTTAATCATGGAGTAAAATGAAGAATAGAATTTTTTGCATACTCTGGTTTTCTGTGTACCCTTATTCACTCAGTGTAAAAACCACAAAGTTCTTCAGGAATCTTCTGCTACTTTCAGCTTTCGTGGAACTGACAACACTTTTCAGACTTGCAGGGTGCTAAGAAATGGAACCGAGGTGTAGGTCTAAAACAGAACTATAACACAGTAAGTCTTTTGTCTCTCCAGAACTATTAAACAGCATTTTATTTTATTGCCACTGCAGTCCAATACTGTCTCTGAGCCTCACAAGCTACAAATGATCAGTAGGAGAAGTTTTCTGCAGCTTGCTAACGCTTAATTCTTCACAGAACAAGTGAAAAGGCAGATTTTCAGTTCCAAGGTTTAACATTTGCAAAACAACTTTCAGAGGATGATTAAACATTGAGCATTCTGCCTGTTTCTGCAGGCAACCAAAACCAACAGCCTTCTGGAAAACTATGAATAGTCAACCTCATACTCCAGAGTCTCATTCAGTGGCTCATTTGCGTTTACTGCGTCACCAGCTCTCAAGTAATGTCTTCATCCACCATGACTGGAGGCACATTTCAGCCTTAGAGGTGAAATGCCTGCGTGTGTGTGCGCACACATGCACACACAGGGAGATGGGTGCGTGCGATCTTGCAGTAGTTAAAGCATCAATATTGTCAAAGGAAGACAGCATGACTCTGATTACAGCATTTGGCCTCACTGCAAGCATCCTCATGATCTCCTTTGAATCACAAAGTTGAACAGTGTCATTAAGAAACTTGAAAAGTATCTACTGGAGATGATAATCACAGTGCATTGCAGTTTAAGCACATGCAAACTACACATTACTATTTATAAATATTTCCCAAAACATTGATCGTCTTGCAGCAGAGTTTAGAGTGTAATCCAAACTGGCAGGCACTGTGATAGCAGATATTACTTGCAGACCAGAGGTGGGGAATAAAATTAAAAATAAAAACATTCGAGAAATTGAACAGGTATTTTGCATGAAAATCTCAGAAGTGTGTATTTTTTTATTTTTAAATGGAACTGAGAATAGAAATACAAAAAGATAACATTTTCTCTCAGTATATTTTCATGTTGTTTTAAACATTGTGAAAAAAAATACCATTGGTTTTAATCCTGCTCTTTAAATGGCAAAATAGAAGCCCTACAATATACTGAAAAACAGGGTTTTTTTAATTTTTAATTTCATGACACCACTGGCATTTATTTGAATGTTTCAACCAGCCTTTCCAAAAATTGCTCTAGGATATATTTTAGGATATGTTTTATTTTTAAGATATATATCTTTACAATAAGGAGTTCATGGATTTACTCTTTTTAATGTATTTTTTCTTCTAAATTTTTTTAAGACAATGACAGAGCATAACTAACAATTCTGAAAAAATGCACTTACTTTAACAGACGAAAATATAGAGAACTTTTTCAGGGACATATTTGTACTTATGGATCAGGCAAATACACAGCTAAATTCAGTATGAGGGTATTTAATTAAGGGATTAGTAACAATGACATGGCTGCATCTATATCCTGTGTAACAAAGGTTAAATAAAAAACAAATAATAAGACAAAAAAAAGAGAAAATCACTCAATTATTCAATAAACAAAAAAAATGACACTAGCTTTGAGACAATTTTTCATTTTTTTTTTATTTTAGCAACAGAGATATTTCAATAATAAGGTAGATTATATTTATTTCAATAAACAATGTCCTTTGCCTGACTGGCTTTCCCCATGACTTGCTACTACTCTTTCAGTGTGTATAACATACTCATGTTACCAGCATTACTATAAAATCATCAAATTCTATAGCACACTTTTTTTTGGTACATGCAGTATGTATGTAGACTCTTCAGAAAACGTGCCCATCTGCCTGAGCCTGTTGCCATCTGCCTGTGGATTCCTCCCCATCAGAAGTCACAAAGTCGGAGGCCAACAACAGAAATCGAGAAAGAGGTAAGAAAAATCTTAAATTCAGCACAAATGAAATCAAGAAAGGGCACTGCCCGTCTGGGATGTGGTCACTAACAACCCTGGGGGTTGCACATCACCTGTTAGCAACAGCTGGAGCTGAAAGGGACCTGCAGGAGATGCTTACCTGCACCTTTCATGTCTAGCAAACACAATATCATAAAACCCTTCCAGCTAACCTGGATTCTTGATGGTCTCTCCTTCAGACGCCCTGTTTTCCTGGGACTCAGGCAGAAATCCGCTACCCCTTTTATCTTACATCTTTACTATTGTTATGAATGTTATCTAGTATGGATGCTGTTATTTTAGGACATGTTCACACTAGAATCATCACATGGTTCTCCACACGTCTCTGTACAAACAAGGACTTCGTTTCCATCTGTTTGGAAAAAAAAACAGGCTGGCCTTAGTTCTCACATGCAGAAGAGCAAAGACAATGCAGCACTGGGTGTTTCAAATACCTTAACAAACTGAGACAAGTTCAAACACAGACTTCCAAGAATAAAGATCAAGCATGGGACATGCGAGTGTAGAACCAGTCCTCAATGGCTTTAATGGGAGTTCTGAAGAGACTTTCAAGTTCAGATCCTTTATGCATTTGCTTTAGCAGTGGTTGCTTTGTTTACCATCTCATTTTTTTATCCTCAATATCCTCTTCCAGCTATCTCATATATCGTACTCATAATTGCTGTGAACTGGAGAGTACCATTTGATGGATTCGGTGGAAATGGAAAGCATGGAAAGGAAGACACAGATAATTACACTGGTTAGCATTAGTCAAGAGTCCAAGGTAGTGCTGGCAGAGAAATGCAATGAAATATGAAATTGCTTTTCAGCCCAATGCTGGAGAGCTGCCGTATGGAATCACAGGGAAAGCACACAGGGAAAAATGTATTAAAAAACAAGCAGCATGTTCCAAAGAGAGGCAGCCTTTTAGGCATTTGCAGTGGAGCACTGGAACTCCTAAAGGAAAAACTCAGTAATTTCAGCTATAACCTCTGAACAATGCATAAACAACTTCACTGGAATTAAAAAGAGAGAGAAACAGACCCTTCTGAATACGTGAGTTTAGGCAACAGAAGCAATCAATCTCCCCAGAGCAAGAGAAGAGCACAGGGGAAATGTATGACTCCAGTGAAGCAGATCATATATCCACCATCACTGGGCACTTTCACAGTAATCCTTTGCATCATTGTTACTGTTAATTAAATGCACATTAACACAATGGTGATAAAAAGCTTTTGTGAGATACAAGCAAAATGACATCTTACAGCATTCAACATGGTTCATTAGTAAGGAAAGCATAAAAGTAATAATTAGGAAGTTAATTATAAAATAATTTTAATCAAACCTCATTATGAGCTGCTGTGTAAATTGTGGCTGTACCCTCTGTTCTTTGCTCCTGCCTAGGACTGACACTAATGACCATGCTACTGGATGTGCTGGATCAGGAACCTGATTCAAACAAAAATTTATCAGATAAAAAAGATTGGTTCTCAGGCTAGATCAGGTCCCTTTTGCTAGCTTTAGGGCACGATCACACACTTACTCAAGTACTCAGGAGGAACAGTGTGAGCACCTTGCGGTGATAGGGAGGGACAATGGGACTGTCCCTTTCAATGGCACTGCAGAACTATCCTAAATGGAGCCAGCTCTGTAAGCTCAGCCTGGGTATCTGATCTTCAAGACTACAATCATACAGCAGTGTTAAATAGATTCTTCTGAACAGAATATGTTCCAAGATATATATGTCAACTGTAACTTCTAAAATCTACAAAGACCATGACTTCTGTCCCTACCAGCAGAACAGGCAAAACGTCTTTTCAAAATTGCCAAAGAATTACAGAGAAAGGAAAGAGCTAGCCAAAAATAATTAATACATTTCTTAGTTATGCCTTTATAAAAGTTCATTCCCCCTCCCCACAATCTACTTACTTTCCAGATGGAAACAGAGTAAATTAATTGGATTAAACATGTTCTGTTAATGGCACTGCAGAAAGGGGATCCACAAACCTACGTTGAACAGGCATAGCAAATATGCAAGTGAACTACCTACACAAAGGACTACAGAAAGCCCCATTTTTATATACACCAATTACTTATAATTCTTTCATATGAAGAACAGAAAAGAATTTTCTAAATGGCAACAGCTTATCATAAGCTTGTGACTTATGCCATAGCCAATGTCGTTACACCATTATCATGCTCACAAAGCCAGAATTTGTCACTTTGGTATGAAGAATCTCAAATTTGCAAGTAGCCTGCTATTATAATTGCTTTCTGGCTCTTATTAGTGGAAGTTTTAATTTGCTGAGGTTACATATGCCAGAACTGGTCAGTCTTCTACAAGTAATTGTATACACATTCCTCAAATTCTGCAGAAGTAGATAGCTCAGAAATACATGAAGTTACGAGTACCCTACTGAAGACAGTGATAGACAGAGCAGCCAGTTTATTTTTTTAGGGGGTTAGTCCCCATCATCACCAACAGTGTTTAGTGAGGATCCTTTCAAGTGGCTCATCAGGACACATTTATATAGTAAAAAATAAAGCAAAATATTATTGACTGGTGTTTCCTATTGGCACTAAGACTAGCAACATACTTTCTCTAAACACATGCCTAAAATGCATTCTTATGTTTCTAAGTAGATTGGAATTGACTTCTTTATGTATGATAGGCATATCTGCATGCCTCAGTTTGATATCTGTTAAGTAGAGTTAAAGCTTATTTGTTTCGTCTGACTGACTATGTTAAGTTGAAATACCTCTGCCACTGAGAAAAGCAGATGCTGGAGCTGGCCTTCCTAAACTCAAGGCAAAGTCTGCCATGAAATGCAATTATGATTTTTTTTCCCTTGTCTTTGTATCACTGTGTCCTAAATCTATACTATCTGTAAAAACAACAGTAGTAGCACATAATACGTTAGCCATGCCAATTGATAAAAATGGCTTGCAGTACCTCAGACTGAACACTTTGTCTTTAACATAAACATGGAAATCATAAAAATAAACACCTGTACTCATATCCTTTGCCTTAGCATGCTTTCCAAACTTTACAGAATCTTACAAAATTCAAAACCTGAAAAAACATAGACTAAACACTGCCTTTAATGTATAGTGTGCTACCAAAGCAGAACAGAGGACATAAGAGCACTCACAAAATTCACCTTCACAATTGAAAAGAAATTCAACTGTTCAGCCTGGTGAGTATGCACCACTGAGGGCATTACCTGAGACCCAACTATGACAGTCCTTTCCTCCTCTCTCCTACTGAATTCCTACTTTTCCCTTCTGCTATCATTGGCACACACACAGAGCAATGCCAAGAACTGGGTTCAGGGAATAGATTCAGCTGAAAATTAGCTAAGGAGGAGGAGAAACAGGGACAATGAGGGTCAACAGGAGCAGCCTGCAATTAGATTGACTTAAACTAATCTAAAAACAATACCCTTGATACCCAAAGAGGCTGTTCCTCATTGTATCTATCAAGATGTGCTGAGAGTCAGATACCACATTTAATTGCACAGGCATAGCTGAAAGCTATGAATGAGAGAGGAAGGAGATAGCCTTGTCTGAAACTTTATAATGCAACCTGGTGCGCTGCAGATATAATAAAATTATTTGCTAAGCCAGTCCACACATTAGAAGAGCAGCTGCCTAGTGCCCAACTATGAAATTACTCTGTAAATGAAAAGCAGGAATAAAGAGTAGCCAAATGGAAAAATACTTCCTGACCCAGCCAAAGAAAATAATTTACAACAATTTCCCAGTGCAGATAAAGAAAAAGGGGTGCATGCACAACATTAAGATGAACTTCAGGGTAGTCAGCAAATAGATGTTTGCTTGGGTGTTTCAAAGACAGTTATCTGTGGGGAAAAAAAAAGATATACATTTTTATTTGCTGTATAGTTTAATGAAGAATAATATTCAAGAACTAGAATTTGACATGTAAGAACAAGCAACTGATACTGTATGAATATCGATATTCATGTAAACTCACTTGCATCTCCACACCATCTTTCATCCAGTGATCCCCATGTTCTTTACATATGGCATACAACTTTTGCAAAGTAAAGTTAATTTTTGAAAGTCAATAAAAGGATTATCAGTCTATCCGTAAATGGCACTAATAGCATTCTATAGGCACAGAAATGGTCACAGATTTGCCCCATTGCATGGCAAACAGAATACAGACCCTAAGGTGCCATTCTTTCCCCAGTGACATAAATGGCAAAAATTGCATTGGCTTTCCCTTGTGTTTTCCACCATAACAGTTAGATTCTCTGTAATTTTAAATTATCTTCATTTCAATTAACTTAATGGATCTATAGCAATTTATTCCCAACAAATTATCTGCCTTGAGTATTCTGATGTACTCATTCAGCTATATCTAGAGGAATTCAATTCTACTTATTACTTTCGCTTCCCCCCTCCCAAAAGCTAGTTTTATATTTTTGCCAGTAACAGCTGTGGGACTTTGGTAAGTAAAAATAAGTGCCTGCATTCTTAATCCTGTCATCACACGTCTAATTAAAAGCAGGTCTCCGTTTTAGAGGCCCAGACCTTGGAAAAACAAGTTTTGGCAGACTCATCCTAGTTGCTAATGTATGTTTGTTCACGTTATGCAGTTTTGGATTGATAGCACTCTGCACAGTAGAGGAACAATATTTTCTACAGATACACATGGAGAGAAATGGATGTGTAGTTTGCATGGCACTTGTACTCAGAAAAATAAAAAAGGTCTTAATATGCCCATGACAAGGCTGTTGGAACTGGTTGATTTTTAAGATCCCTTCCAACCCAAACCATTCTATGATTCTATGATAATACAAAAATTCTGTACTTGGCTACCATCAGCCTTTTTTTTTAAGGAACACTATCAATTTAACAGAAGCCTCACATCTTTCGAATGACTGCTACAGACATACAGATAGAAATAAAAAAATACATGGACCACATATGGTCTGTTGATTCACCAGATTCTCTTGGATGACTCAACTGAAATAAGTATTACGAACACTATCACTGAATCACCATGGGACAACCAAGAAAAAAACCATCCCCAGTTCTTAATTTAAAATGACAGCAGAGGTAGGGATGGAAGCCAGTTTCCCCAACCCTCTAGTCTGCACCACAAGCTTTGGAGAGCTGCGTATTTTTTCAAAGAGGTGTTTTGAAAAGAGGAACTTTCAAAAGAATAACAGATACACTGGAATTGGTGATGACTGCTTCAGATAAGGATCCAGCTCTCCCTAGCTTCCATATCCAGTTACTGGATATATGAGGCTTTTCCATTGCTTAAGTTTCATGAGGTGCACAGAGCTCAAGTTTTGACTCTCCATGTGATCTCTGGAAAAATTATGTCTGAACAAGGTGGTTCCAATGACTCAGTAGGCAATAATCTTCCCTCTACTACGATCTATAAAAAACTTAATTCACAGAAATATTAATAAGAAGAAAAATCTAATTAAATTTTAAATGTGATAAAGGAATATTACACGCAAACTGAAGCATCAAACCCATTCTTATTTGTGCATGTTTTGTTAGAACAAGTGAAATACCTAGTATTATCAAAGATTATGACAGTATACATGAAGGCATACGTTTCCAGAACTGCCTTAAAAAGAATGCTGAGAGGTAATAAATATATATAGAAGTCAGTAATAAAAATTAGTTGTTATACCTTAATACAAGAAGGTGGTATCTCTTTCCCATGGCATATAATGTTTATTTCCCCTCTTCTACTTGTAATGAGAGGCATAACAAAACATAGTTCAGTCATGCACAAGAAAAACTAAATTCTAATATAAGATATTTTACACATATATATATAAATTAAATTCTAATATATATATAAGATCTATATTTTATGTATTTATATATCTATATCTATCTCATATCTATCTTTTACAGGAGACATTCACCATTTGACTGCTTGAGATGCCTGTCTGGAAATATGGCAACCACATCTATTGTGAATCTGGAAACAGAGACAAAACATTTTCCTACAGAATGAAACAGAATGAAAATGAGTTCTATAAGCTCAGTTGTAGATCACATAACCCAAAGCTGACTCAATTTCCTTCTGCAGTTAACAAATTTAATCAACACCCTGTCACCAACTGACTTGCTGAGAAGACTTCTGAGAATTAATGAGCTCCGCTTAGAAGTGCCAATGGACCAATATGGACATGGAAATTAGTCAAGACTTCTGCAAGACAAAAAAATTACAGAAAACATACTGCTTGGCAGAAAATGAACTCAAATTTAGCAGAGAATATGGTGCTCTCTGGATAGAAAGTAATAAAGAAAGCATTAAATATTGCCATTCATACTGAAAAATTGCCAAGTAGAGACCTTAATGTAAATAATGATTTAATAGAAGTTTTAAAAGAAAAAGAAAAGACATAAATTAATTTCTTAGTGGTAATTCTCTAAAATTAATTTCTTAGTGGTAATTCTCTAAAATTCTACTGAACACAAACAAACTTGCAGAGGAGGATGTGTGTTTCTTCCACTAAACTCAAAGAAGAAGTGGAGGGAACCCAATATACGTCTTCACAAACTCATTTATAATCCTCCTCTTAGGAAGATCATTTTACCCATCAGCAATGTTCTACTTCACTTGTTTATGAATTCAACATTTAAACTTTTCCAAAATGTTTTTGAGTGCATCGGGTTTTTGCAGCATTGTTTCAGAATAATAATGGATTCTTGCTATTTATTCAGACACAATATCACGAAATTTGAGAAGTTTCTATTCTTGACAAATTGCACAATTAAGAAATGCAACTACAGGATATTCTATGAGGAATTTTTTACTGGGATACAATAAATCGTGACCCTTCAACAGGAGTAGAAGTGATATCGTAAATTCTAGAAAAATTTAAAGAAAAGAGTCCGTAAAATACAAATGAAAAAAAAGCACAGAGAGGATTACTGAAATAGGATGGGTGATGTTGAATAAAATATCCAATTTAAAATGAAAAAAAAAATAATTTACCATATTTTGCTTTAAGAGATACTTAAAAACTATTTGAGGTGCCACAGCCTGTGGGAGTCCAGTCACAGAACCAACCCTTTCATAGACCAGACAAACTCAAAGTGAAGGAACGGTCACATAGCCAAGGTATTCCGTGTAAGCAGATGATGGATATAGAAGGTGCAAGATGTGGCTTTAAGGCTTTTTAGAACTTCCATGCTTTCTGGAAGAGATGATTGTGGTAATAACTGGTTGTTTTAGTTGCTATTGCTGGATGAAACATTGCGGTACTTGGCTAATGTTTCCTCAGCTGAGTTGCCAACTGACTGTATGGTAGTCATTCAGTATCAATTCAGCTTTGGCCCAGGGTTTTCATTACTGAATTTCTGTATGGATAGTCTCAGATGTGGTGAGAACGTCAGTATTATAAAGTTTCTGTTGGAAGGCATTTTATACAAATTTATGGGACCTTTCATGTTTGTGACATCAAGCAGAGTATTATTCAGTGCTGCAGTGAGCATAATTAACACGCACAGTTAAAAATTCAGGGCTTTTCTTTTCTTAAACAAAAGTAAGGCTTGCCAGTTAGTAATGCAAAACATTAACAGAAGTTCTGGGAAAACCCACATTAAACCCAGCCAGGCAAAAGTACAGTGTCACTCACCTCTCTCCAACTGGCTTTTGCTGTTTATGTCTTGCTGTTGTGGATGCACACCATGCCAGCTTGTCACTGCGTACTGGACTCCTCCAAAGGCCAGACTCAAAATCATCAGTCAGTAAGCACTCTGTGAAGCTGTAGCAGGAACCAAAACAGCTGTTAGTCATTGTTTAACTGGCTTTTTAATAGAAGTGTGGTGAACGATGCTTTTCAGCCTGCTTCTGCCTCCTCTCCCTAGCTTTCCTCACCTCCCAGAGAAAGGAACCAGGGGAAAAAGAGAAAAAAAAGCGAGGTACAACATATGGGGGCTGATATCCCATCATTGACACTGAACTTCAAAATGTTGTCTCTGCTTATTAACTGCCAAGTCCCCACAAATCTCCCACAGAGAGAGACCAAGGCATGAAACTAATGCCAGCCTAAGGAGTGATGTTATTCCCTTCCCCGCAACTGACAAAGTTTATTCTTTCTCTTCAACGCCTTTTTTCCTATTAAGATGATCTAGCCAAGAGAATGTCATGTTACTTTTTTTAGCAGTAGCAATAAGGTAGCTAACAAAGACAACTTTATCATATATTTAGACTGAATTTTTACCCACATCCAACAATCAGCTATAAATATTTCAACAATGATTCGAAAAGCAAGCAAAATATTTCATTATTCCACTTTTACCAGTAAGAGAGAAGCAGGTTAACTGTGTACTAACTACTCCCCTGGCCACCTCCGTCTCAAACAGGCATTCCAAATGTAAGATTTGCATGCAGCCTCATATTTTCAATTTGTAAAACTGTTTAGGGCTTATTTTGTGGGGTTTTTGGTGTTTGGGTTGTGGGTTTTTAATTCAAAACAACTGCTAAACCAAGCTGCATCTATATATGAAGCAGTTTGCACTATCACAGAGTAACTGGCCATGAAATGTCAAGATTTTAACAAACACCTAGAATTCTCCTTCAATAAAATCCAAAGGCTGTTTATACAGTTACCAAATAGTCCTACACATTCACCTGTGAGAAGAACTTTTGTTTAGAAGGGCTTTTGTTTAGAAGAAGTGATTACTTTCTTGAATGTATTCTAAACTTATATTTTTTTTCTAAGCATTTGATTACAGATTAATTCTACTGATCTCCTTTAAAGCACACATTTCCAAATACTGCCAATAACAGGCCAATAACTTGATTCAGGATGAAATAACCTGTGTTTTTCATATAGCAAAATTGATCCTTCCATGAAAACAAGAGGAAGGGGCACCTTTATTTTAAACAAAAGACAATTTATCCTGCAGGCTGCTCTCTACAGGCATGATAACAGATTTTCTGTTTATAACTCATGATAATTTATGTCTCATTAGTGTTGTAACTGAAAAAGCATCACAAAATTAAATCCACAACAATGGGCAGTAAGAGGAGACTGTTCTCCTCCCTAGTTTTGCTTTTATGTTTCTCTACAGCTACTGCATGCCCTCCATGTAACATTGAAAGAAATAATGAAACACCTAAGTGATGGCTTTCACTGTTTTCCATTTTCCAAAGTGAATATGTTCGCTGAGGAAGGGATTGGAGGGATTTAGAGACTTGCTCTAAAATGGGAAACTGGTGAATAGCTGGTGGCCAGAGGCAGACGCAAACTCAAGTTGAGTAGGAGCAGACACAACTCAGAAGCTTGGGAAGTAACGTAAATGACAGGGCTATGGCCCCTGCTCCTGGGTCTTTAGAAGACTTGTGCCTTTCCAGGGAGGTTGCTCCACAGTGCCACGAACACAGGGTAAGTCTTTCAATTGCATTTTTTCAAATATAATGTGTATTATAATGTAAATTATTGGTAGTTCTTCCTCATGTCAGCAAAATATGCATTATTTACTCTCAAGTAAAGTAACAGGACACAAAAAGAGCACAGTTAGAACTTAGCATGAATGTGAACAAAAGCCTACTAGATGCAGACTTGAAGTCCATGATCTGAGACTTCAGGTGACTAAAATTTTAACTGAAAACTTAATGCTTTACTAAAATCCGAAGAGGTGACCTTGCAAATATGTGTAGTACAGATGGAACGGAACACACATTCAGTCTTGACTTGCATGCAAGGCCAAAACCAGTCAGCAGTGTAATAAGGAGACAGTGAAGTTAATCTATGGAGCTTTCTCCTAACAGAACTATTTAGACACTCAGAAGGGGCATGGCCGCTCACATGAGTCTGAGCATTGTTCTAGGAAAACGCCACGTGGGCATAAAGGGCTGCTTCCATTTAGATGGAAATCCCAGCCATTCCTCCTGCTAATGCTTTGCACATATGTTAGTGTCAATAAATTTCAAAACAAATCCTCTGTTGGGCTACAAAATGGTGTGAGGACAATACACAATCAACTGTTCTTCCTACTAGAGCACCAAAATCCGTAACAGTAACTAAACTAATTTAAAATTGCACTCAGCACCCTCATGCTTATATATAGAAGCAGAAGCAAAGTTTTTTAAACAGCTATGACTAAATGAGGCAATATTAAGAGGCACTGGAGAGGCAGGAATATCCTTTCTCAAAAACTGATTGGCAAAATAATTTACAATTACATCAATTTCTAAAAATTTATTAAAATTAATTTGAATTTGGGTGCTATATATTTAAAACTTTAAATCAATTGGTCAAATTGTTAGCAACCAGTAAGTTAAATCAAAGAAACTTGCTGCAGAAACATTTCAGAATGGCCAGGATTCGTTAATAACTTCAGCATTTACTGTGAAAAGTAAGAAACATTCAAAAAGACAATTACTAAAGTAAACAAACAAGATTAAGGAAAAAATGGTGAAATAAATTTTTCTTAAAAAATTGAAACAGCTAAATCTTGATTGAGTATTAAAGGTCTTCAGAATACTTCAATATCTGAATATTTGCTATTGAGGGAAAGAAAACTGCTTTCCTATTCACAGGTTTTAGGAAAAGTTCATTTGGTTTCTCGAAGCAAAGAGACAGGGGCAAAACAACAGACTTAAAAAGAACGCTTGTGAGCCAGTTCACCTCTTGGCTAGAACTGATATTGAAATGTCAGAGATTTTTTCATTAAAGACAAAATTTGTTTAAAAAACGCTACTGATACTCAAACCATTTAATTTACAACTGTACTGCCCCAATAAGTGTGACTGCACCAATGTCAGTAAAATTAATAAAAGAAACAGATTTCTTCATAATTTTTTAAAAGTTCTGATAAAAATACAGCAGCTGGCTGATGTAGTGATGCCACAGTACACAGCTTAGAGACTCTAATCAAAACTCTCTGTTCTTCCAAATGCAGCAAATACCCATGAATCAATCATTTCCAATCCAAAACAGAAGTATTCTTCCTAGTGTCCTCTACTATAATTAATACTATACCTATTAATGAGGATGAACAATGCTTACAAGCACCTGCATTAGGGTGCAAAGTCAGTTTTAAATGGGTGTGCCTGGTCCCTTATCAACAAGCTGCAGAGGGCAGTTGGTGGTTAATGTCTTATCTCCAGATGAGAACACAGGATGAGCAGCATCAGAGCCACTGAAAACCAGCTTATCAATAAACCACCATGCTCCCCATCTCGGTTTACAAAACACAAGTCTTTTTGTGTGCAGGGATGAGAAAAACAGAAGAAGTTGACAACACTGAGGGGTTCCTCTACTGCATATGGATAGGAGAAAACAGTAATTTAAATTTATTTCAAAAAACGAATCCAGTTGGCTGAAGAAATAACATTAAAAATGAGTTGTAGGGGAGAGACTGCCACGAGCAAGCTCTGTATAACTTTGTTTTAAAGATGGTTCATCCAAATAATCTTGTACTGAGCATTCTCTTGCCTGTTAATTTAAATGTCTAAAGCCCTAGAAGGAAGCATGAAGCCATAAATAAGTAAATGATACTTAACCAATAAGACATGACACACAAATAATTTCTGGTCCATTAATGAATATCTCAGGTGCATTGTAAAGCATGGGGCCAAAGGTCTGGATTGTCTTATCTATCTCATAAAACAGGAATCATGAAAAATGTGGGAAGGGGACATCAGGAAAGAGTTATACTTCTGTGTTTCCAGTCAGATGCCATGGTTAAAATATGGCTCATAGCCAAGAAGAGAGCTCTGTTTTCATCAAAGAATAATTAATTTCTTGGATATGAAAGATGGCTGTATCTTGGTTTAGGTTTAAATGTAAACTTTTGCCTTTCATGAGTCACTAAATTAATTTATATCTTCCCATACACTCTGGCACAGGGATTTGAGAGCTTTCTGTTTTCGTTCACATTTACCAACAAAACAGAGAAAAACCTAAACTGTTTGAAGAAACATCTACAGCAAGGAGGAGTTGACAGCCTTTGACAAAGCTATACCAGGGACAGTTGCTCAGGATAGTGAGGAGGAGGAAGTTGCCAATCATCAACAGCGGAACATTTTCAAGACCCATGAAGCATTTTGATGAATTTTTCTCAATAGCCAACTCTGTCACTGGGTTTTGTAGTCTGCTCCATTTTATTCTTCTGTGTATCATAGAGGCCTTTGTGTCCTTCTCATTTGCTTCCCTTCGCTACCTACAGGAACACCTTTCCCGGCCTCTCCCTTGTAGCTACACCACACAGGTAGGGTGTTTGCAGTATCATTGCAGCTGTTTGTAACATCAACATTACAATCAAAATCTAAAAGAGACCTTTAAAACTTTCCCCCAGCTTCTAAATCTTCAGACAGATTGAAGAGAAGGCTCCAGGGAAACTTTATAACTTCCAGTAATTAAAGGGGCCTACAGGAAAGCTGGGGAGGAGCACTTTAGCAGGGAATGCAGGAATAGGACAAGGAGATCTGTTTTTAAACTGAAAGAGCAGAGTTTTAGATGAGAGATTAGGAAGAAATACCAGGCTGGATGGGGCTTTGAGCAACCTGATCCAGTGGGAGGCGTCCCTGTCCATAGCAGGAGGTTGGAACAGGGTAATCTTTAAGGCCCCTTCCAACCCTAACCACTCTATGATATGTTTATTTCAGTGGTGAAAATGAAGTGCAAGTGCAGGGAAAAAAGTAATTTTTACACTTTTATTTGGACAGCACAGTCATTTTCATGTCTCAATACCCATATTACTGAGCAGGTATGTTATAAACTTGTTATTTACCATTATACTACAGAGGCAAATAATAATTAGAATTAGCTCATAGTTAGGATTATCAATTTGCCTTTTAAAAAAATATATATTTTACACTAACTTTTTACAGGATAACTAAAAAGTAGTAACCTTTATATATAATTCAGCCCACAGAGCATTCAAATTTCTATGAGATGCTCTGTTATTCAGATTGCTAAAGTATTCAATCATGTGTGACAGCAACAACGTTTCATTTCTTGTAAGCGACTTGTTTCTACCAACTGTGTAGCTTTAAAGAGCTGTGAGAAAAACCTGGAAGTGAAAGATATTCTTATATGTTTGTCTTTAATGTCAGCTACAACAAACTACCCAAAGGATTTTATCTGACAATTTAATCTCAATATTGATTAGGGAAGATGAAGGAGTTTGTTGAGCTTGTTGTTTTTAAACTGTGATTTTCTACAACATTGACATTATGACTCCCATATGTTGGCTGTTCCAGATACAGATCAGGAAAGAAATACTTAGTTGTAACAAACCAACCAACCTCCACAGGCACAAGGAAAAAGCCAAAACGTCACCCTAGTCCTCGCTGATTCTCAAGGTAATCTTTGAATAGAACGCTTCATTAAGTAGATATGACTGAGGTTAGAGGTGAACAACACTTGTTCTGATCTCTTTTTGTTGGTTGTATGAAGACCTTGTATTATCCAAACGTACCAATTCCAGAAGAGAAGGAAAAACACCTAACAAAGGATTGTGCTCTTTGAATTTCATATTTTCTTGAATTCCATTTTGAAGCAGTAGTTTACTACTGAGCAGTAACTCAAGAGTACATAAAACAGAAAAATATTATATAGCCCATTTATCACAGGGATTTATATCTATTAATTAAATATTTCATATTTCTAAACAATTGTTTGCTAGTCTTTAAAGCAACAACATTTTTAAAAGTGCAAAATTGACACCAGGCTGGATTAAACAATTTCCCAGCAAAAGCCTGCAGGGATTTGTAGCGCACACCATGATGTCACACAGCAGCTGTACAGGAGGGAGCTCTGCTGAAAGGCCACTGACAACACATGAGACGCTGGGGAGAAAGTTTTCCTGACTTGCTAACCCTCCTCCTCACAGCTGACAGCCCGACACCTTGGACAAGGCTGAAAATTAACTCTCCTTATAAAACGAGTGAACAAGAACCTCATAAAGTCAAACGGGTTTTGAGCTCATGGATTTAGCTGGCAACTCATCTTTGAGCAAAGGGCTCGTGAAAACTTATTTTAAAATGCAACTTTTCTAAGAATTACTGTCCCCTTCCAGATTGTTTTAACAGAGATTACAGGTTTTTCTTTTGTTCCACATTTTCTTGAAACAATTAATCTGCTAAACAGCTTAGTTCTTAAAATATCTGAAAGCAGAAAGTACACACACATTTTTCCTCTAAAAGCCCAAACTCAGTATATTTTAGAATTATTCTAGTTAGGGTTGAATTGCCCTATTTTGAGAAAGAAAAACACATTTGAGACCATTGTTCATGGAAATGGAAGTAATTGCATCTTTGTCAGAGCTTCGCAATTGAAAACCAACAGTAAGAGCAGAAGTCTGGGTAGATAAGTGACCTCATCAGGAAGGGCTGTTGGGTACTATTTTGCCACAGAAAAATAGCTACAAGTGCTTTTTCAGAAATATGTTTCTACAAATTGCCTGGAAGTTGTCCTGGATGTACCAGAGAGCAGAGGAAAGAAAATCCCGGCTAATCACAGAATGGAATCATAGAATGGTTTGGATTGGAAGGGACCTTAAACATCCCAGATCCAACTTCATACCATAGGCAGGGGCACCTTCCACTGGATCAGGTTGCTCAAAGCCCCATCCAACCTGGCCTTGAACACCTCCAGGGATGGGGCACTGACAACTTCTCTGGGCAACGCATGTCAGGGCCTCCCCACCCTCACAGGGAAACATTTCTTCCTAAGATCTCATCTAAATCTCCCTTCTTTCAGCTTAAATCCTCAGTCTCTTTCAAAAATTTGAGCCTAGCAGGTTCCCATCTCTTCTCCTGAGATTCAGCTCCCTTGCCCAACAGAACTTCCTGTCGGGAAACTTTTCTTGATGTACAGCCTAAATTTCTCCTTTCTCAATGACAATACATTATTCCAGGTTACATCCGCTTGTCCTTTTGCAAGAAGAGTAATAATTCTTACTGTTTATCTTTCACAAATAGTTATTAACTTATGTTTCCTTAATTCTCAGTCAGCTGGCCAAGCTTTAAACATATAGAGTCTCTAAATTAGCTGTGGTGCTTGTTTTTCTCTGCAATCCCTGAAATTGCATTATATATTTTAAAGCTGAGATTCCCATACAAGGGGGAAGGTATGCAGGGGGTTCATAGACTATTTTCCCTGAAATAATGCTATTTGTTCCTTAAGAAAAACAAAATAATAATCTATGTTTTACTGAAAAATAAATATTTCCAAGGTTGCTCTATCAGGATTCAGGTTTCTCAGTATCTGCCTTAAACCTAAGAGATGCACAACTTCCTTCTGGTTTGTGGTAATAATTTGGATTACAATAGCCTTTCCACTGGATGACCAAAAGCAAGTAGCTGATGATATTTCAATTTTTAGTCATTCTGAGCTCTCCTGGTATTGTCAGGAATAGGAATGCAAATAGATGCATCGTGTTGCACGAGCATACACTCTATAAACAGTCAAAACAACTACTAGCAGTGTATTAAGTATATACACAAGACTTGGCCAGAGATAAAAAATCCAGCACACAAACACACACTTAGTGAAAAGTCTCTCAGAACTGATCCGTCACCGCAAGTGGAGTTTAATGGAACAAGGTTTATGGGGTTGTTTTGAAATACACTTGGTATTTTTCTATGTTCCTTCCTAATACTAATTCAAGTCCAAATTCAAATCACATTCTATCAAAATATTTAATTGCATAATTCCTGACATAATCCTGGCAAACAATAAATAGGGCACAGGTTGAGATACACAATTTTGAAGAAGTGAAAAAAATTTATTTTATATTTAATTTGCAAAACATTTTTTCTTTACCAGCTTGGATAATATCTGTGGAACAGTCATCTACATAACAATATAGCATGGATATTGATATTTTTAAGCAATAAAAGCTAACATTTATCAAAACCATGTTCTTTGTTAAGGGGAAATAGACCACAGTGCACAAATGAACTATCAAACATACTAACTGCATAAAGATCCAAACATATTTATGACGTCTATCAGGTTTTTCAGATTTTTGATCTCTTTTTACTTTCTTATTTATTTCTAGAGTTTGTAAACTATGGATGCAGGTGAATAATTTATTCCCATAAATTGTAAACTACAGGCTCCCTTTTTAAAGGTTTTCTACTTCAAGCTGAAGATTGAAAAGCAAAGCAGAAAGCTATTCCCTTATTACAGATATCCTGCTTTTATATTGTTTTCTTCTCGTTTATCTGGTAAGAATCAAGACAAAGGAAATATTATGGGAAAAAAACCACCAGCAAAAACTGTTGCATTTATTGTTGCTCAGTAACAGCCACACAGAAGAGTAACAGACAAAAATTTGGAATAAGCCTCAACCAGCTGGAAAGGGAGATCTTTGCTCAACAGGCCAGGTGCATTGCAAGCTGGCTGTGGGCTTTGTCTTTGTTTTAATACTGCAAACAGGATGCTCAGCCATCAATATTTTTCAGTATGACTCTTTCTGTGACTTTTTTTCAAAATCTTTACCTTATTTCCCATTAGACTTGCAGTAATAAATAGCAATTTCATATTCTATACAGTACCACAAAAGTAAAGAAAGATCAAGCATTGTTGCAATTACCTATAAAAGGGTTGTAAATAGAAGAGATAATGAGAAAGCTGATGGTTTCATTTACCTGCCATGAAAACTGAGTTGACTCCACCTAAAACACTTTCAGGGTCAAAAGGCTTTGCAGTTTTAGTCAGTTCCCACAAGGAAGAAGAGAAAAGCACATTGTTTTCATTAAGCCAACACAACAATGCACTTGCAGTGAAAATCTGAAACAACAACAAAAGACATTAGGAAATACTTAGCTCAGCCACGTTTACAAGATAAATCTGTATACAAATTTACAATGAAAAGGATTAAATGGAAGCTTATTTAAGGTCTCTTTCTGTTAACATGATTGCCTAAACATATGCTTTCTTCATTCTTCCCTCTTCTTTCTCCCATACAAATTCTACCACTTTACTGGGGTGCACATGTATTTTAATTTAGTTCACTAACTTAACTTTCTCAGTAGTTGGAAGCATTTATGCAGTAGAGAGGAAACAGAAAGCATATGCAAGCATCTGAGTGGTTTCCAGATCTTTTTCCTTGTGTACTTTGTGCTCCTTCTATACAAACACAAGCGTTTAAATATCAACTTACCTGTTGTACTTCCTGCTCTCTCTGTACACGTGCAGTCTTAAATATCAACTTTTTATATTTAATAATCTCTGGTTTAAAGACCTCATATAATTACAAAGGTCAAATTGTTACAGCAGTAGCTAGAGCCGATTTGGATAATTAGGCTTGGTTGAATTTAGAATGAACTAGCTTCAAGGACAGGTAAGGATGCCTCAAATAGGGTCTAAATACATAAACATATACAGTGATGTCCAAAAGTATAATAGCAAATGCATACAATAACACAAATATATTTAAACTTGTCACCTTGATCTTTAACGGAATGTTGGGGGAAATGGTGCTATTATAATTATTTTTAACAGATGGGATTATTCACTTGCCAAACTAAGTGTGCATGACATGACCCTGAAAATCATCAGTAGGATCATAGAATGCTTTAGTTTGGAATGGATCTCAAGGATCACCTAGTTCCAACACCCCTGCTATGGGCAGGGACACCTCCCACTGGATCAGGGGTCTCAAAGCCCCATCCAACCTGGCCACGAACACCTCCAGGGATGGGGCAGCCACGACTTCTTTGGGCAACCTGTGCCAGGGCCTCCCCACCTTCACAGGAATAAAATTCTTCTTAATATCTAATCTCTCTTTCATATTAAAACCATTCTCCCTCATCCTATCCCTGCATTGCTTAATTATGAGTCCCTTCCCCAGCTTTCCTTTAGCCCCCTTTAAGTACTGGAAGACTTCTGAGGTCTGTTTCTACATCAGATCTTCACAGCCCATTTCCTGACCCATACATGGGAGAGCTCAAGCCTGGGCTGAGCCTGGCTGTCTTGGCTGCAGCCTCAGATGCAAGGCAGGCTGGTAGCCCACAAGTGTTCAGAAACTTGCAGGACAGACACGGGCCAAATTTCTCCCTCTGAGGACAAGTAAGCTCATCACTGTTGTTGGCTATCAGTAAATCACTGACTTGGAGTTTTTCCCTTTAAAATTAGAAACATGCTTACAAGAATTTTCTCAGACAAATGTCTGAAGAACAAAGCACAGGCCAGAAATTTACTTCTATCCATGCCTAACCTGATGGTAATTAAGATATAGCGCCCTGTTTTTTTCCTTCTTTTTGACACAGTTTCTTGACCAATATCCACCTTCATGGATCACTGAATGAACTCAGTACGCTGCTGAGCTAAGATTGAAGGCACAGACCATTCTTTGCTTCCAGTACTGCAGCATTAAAGGTGTCATTGTGCACAGTTAAAAGCTACTGACCATTATTTCTTGCTTTGGAGAACAAAAAAAAAGGCCTGGTCCAAATCCTATTTTACTGTCTAGATTTGTATTCATTTGACATTACACTTCTTTTGAATCAGGTTTTACATTCATAAATATCAGAGCCTGGTGCTGAAGAAGTAATGCATGTGAAGTGGCCTGCAATCCTTGAACAAAGCAGACCTCGTTCCCCCCTGTCATCATTATTCACCAGACATGGCAGAATGAAGGGCTGAAAGGATCAAAGAGCAGAGCAGCAGCAGTATCTACTCATAATTGACAGTGTAAGCAACACCACTAATCAAGGCCAAAACACAGGACGTTTTAAAGGACAGATATTCAGGTCCTCTGGCTTCACTGACCTCATTTAAACCATGAACAGCTGGAGCAAAATAAAGGAAAGTCCTCCTTTAAATTTAAGTTTTAAATAAGTGAGGCCAAAGTTCACTTGCTAAAATTAAAAATAAAAATGAACATGAAACAATTTCATGTAACATTATACTGGACTGATATTTTTCTGAACCTTCTCCTTACATTTCTAGAGGTGTTCAAGGCCAGGTTGGATGAGGTTTTGACAACCTGATCCAGTGGGAAATGTCCCTGCCCATGGCAGGGGTGTTGGAACAGGATGTGCTTTGAGGTCCTTTTCAACCCAAACCATTCTGTGGTTCTATGAGAATAGATAGCTGATTTCATGCATACAAATAAGTGTGGCTTGGACAAATTAACAGCCCCATTCACATCTTACATTTTTCTGTGTTTTAAGTCCAACAGGCCAAAATAGCACTTTTTTTGAAGTAAAAAATTATTAGAGGGAGACATGCCAGTAGGTAGAAAGGAGGTGAAAGAAGTGCACATATACTCTCCTTGATTATCAAAGGAAATGGTTGAGAGGAAAGTGCTGGTTGCTGTCCTGATCAATATTGGCTTTCATAATCACTTTGTCCTAAACTTAAGTGTGCTTGTCAATTCAACAGAAGCAAAATGTCACTACATTTTAGATTCTAGTTATTTCATACCTTAAGACAACAATGACAATAAGACAACTACTCTCACTGTAGTCAGTATTCCTTGTCTTTAACGTGGAACAAGGAAAACTGTTGTCGAAGTGACCAGAATCCTCTGATAAAGACTAGTGAAAGATTGACAAACTAACTGCAAAGAGTTGTGTTCACCTTCTCCAAGAAACAACTGAGTCATTTAGATTTACCAACATACTTCAAACTTGACCCAGAAAATTCAGCCCAAGCACAGAAGTAATTTAATTTCTGTAGCTCATCCAAACACTGACTTCTCTACCTGAAATGTCGAAAATGTTTTCCAGTAAGGACAGCTAGGACAACAAGTTACACCGTGGGAAACTTGTGCCCCTTGCTTACAAATACACCAAGGTTAACAGAAAAATAGCATACAATATTTTGTCTTTATTGAATTAAAACTTTTTAGGCATCATAAAATTAGTCATATTCTGAATACCATAGTCCATTTTCCAGGAATAAAGTCAGTGTCCCCAAAGCCAGTTCTCATAACTGCTAAATACTTGCAGGTACGTTTTTACTAAACAAAGAACAGTGGGAAAGTTTGCTATTCCAAAGCGCACTGCAAAGAAATTTCAGTTAAACAGACTAAACCAAAATATTTCACAGTCTCAGTCTCAATCATATTCTGTTATTCAATTATTTTGTACAGCTCCAAAGATAATTAAAGCTGCAAATATCTGAAGTCTTCAGACTACTATGTTTCACAGCCAGGAGCAGTAGACAAAGAGCAATTTGTCATTTTCTTTTTTGCCCTGGAGCCATTGTAGGAAGACATGCTACATTCACAAACCTAGTTGAGATCAATAATTATTTATGATTGCTCTGTGCAATATTCTCGATGGTTGAAAATACTCCAATACATAAAAAAAAAAAAGAAAAATAGATGTCAATGAAAATAGTTTAGCCAAAAGCAGAACTGCCAGTTCCAAATGTACCCCGCAGAAGTGCATTGGCCCAACAGGAAGTTTAAAACATCAAGAGCTGTCTTATAATTCAATATTTAGATTGATAAATGAAGTATCATACTAAACACTTAGCATCCAGGTAGAAAATGATGAAGAAAACCACTTTTGCCCATTTGTGGTTATGTGAAAGAAGGTCAGCTTCATCTGCAGCGTATGGAAAAACTAATTTTTGCTGTAATTCATTATCCATTGACAAAGAGGTTGCGGCAGGAAAACATGTGACCCATTTCCTTTAGAATCCCTCCAATTCCTTTGCCTTTTTTTCAGAATGAGACAGAAAAGCCTTCCAAGTAGCAAAATGCAAGCACTGCTGCTAATATTTTAGTGAATAAGGATCTATTCAAATGAAAGGACTGTCACAAAAGTACAGGTTTCTCCATGTAAACATCACAACCTTAGTAACACAAACATTTCTGTGCTTCTACTTTTTCAATAGGAGCTGCGATATCAAAGATTATTTGACCCTTTCTCTTATAATCTTAAGACTACACAAGTCATTGGTGTATAACCAGTGTTAATTCTATTATAGCTGTTGGTATTACACCCTCATGTTACTTGGATGAGAGGTCTTAGCCAAGTAAATTCCTAGTATTCTGTTTTCTCAGCCATCCTGTAACTTGCAATAAAATACTGTTTAACTTTACATTACTATACCTAAAGATTTTAACACAGTTGATAGAAAATTCTGTTCCATATGATAGCGGCTTTGGATCACATGAGACAGAAGTAAACGTATCTCCTTAGCTCAGTTTTGGGGTCCTGGTACTGTTTCCTTTGCAAAATAATTAAACACAACAAGAAGTTAATATTTTCATATTTGATTACAGTTCTTTTCATGATAATGTGCTTGCTGCATCTAGTACTAAGAAGTTTTACTTTACCAACAAGGTATTTATGTCAAAATTAGGCAACACAAAATATGATTTGTTTTGATTTAACAGTCAGAAAATCCCTTCGTGTAAGGCAGGAGTAGATACCATCACCTTCCTGAACAACCTGCTGATTCTCCTGTACAACTGATGTATTTTCCATCATCCCCTCTCATCCTCAGTAAGTCCTGCACAAATCAAACAAAATTAATTTCAATTACCAGGTTCCAGCTCTCAACACATTTTGTTACATCATCATACTGGTATAATGGCGGGAAAAGATCAAACAGAATAACAGCTTTGCTTACCATTCATGGTTACTACTTAATGTACTACATTACCATTTCGTGCAATACCCAGCCTGATGATAAAAGAACCAGAAAAAAATTCTTTGTTTTGTTATGTTTGATCTTCCACTCAAACTGAATTTAATTTAAAAGTATAATAAGCCGACAGAAAATATTTTTCCCAAATTGAGATGTACCATCTGCTGTAGTAATCAACAAAACACATCTCAACTCATTTGGATGTTTGATGCTTTGTTTTTGTACAAGTGACAACAGGAAATATGATCATGCTTAGAATACAAAGTAATTTTTGTTCTAGCAGTATTTGTTTTGCACATGCATGCAGTGGAGATGCTTCTGGAGAAGCCAACTAGTCCTGTGTATTTCCAACCCCAAATACAGATTATAGATATTGCGTTCTCAGAGAGTTTAAAATACAGATTTTATCTGCTAGCCACTGAAAAAAAAATGAATTTAAGTGGGTTTTAGATGGGGAAGTATCAGAAAGCAGGTACTTTTCACTCACAGTTTTCATACAGACTAACTGCGTTGGTGACACACAAAGCTCCATTCTAAATTTATTCTCTGTAGTCTAATATTTTTTCCATTTTTTTAAACTTGAATGTTCTTATTAAGTAAAATATTTAAAATTTGGAAGTGGATTTACTAGTTTGAAATAAGATACACTCACTCCACATACCAAACGAAACGAGGTGCAGAGGTGGGAGTTCAAGGTCCATGCTGGTTTAGCTCAAATTAACTTGTCAATGTTGATGAAGCCTTGAGACTACTTTGGCCTGTGTAGAGCACAGAACTTCTTGCAGGAACACAGCGCACACCCTGCGTTAGTTGTGAGAGGAGGAAGTTTGCAGAAAAACCTGCATCCGAGATAGACAGGGTTTCTCTCCCAGAGAATCATTTTAAAACTGAAGGCACAACAGCAGAAGCAACATGGAAGAGAATATTTTGTTGTATATAAATAAATCTTCCCTTGTCGGAAGATTAACTTGCAGTGAATCAATGGCATTTTGTCTTAATCTCCTCGTGTACCTCTTACAACAAGGATAAGACAGGGACATTTAAATATCATACAGAGTTTTCCCTTTGCTGCCTGATAAACTGTACATGAAACAAGTCTTCCTTTCCTCGTAACAATTAAGGATCACTGGCAACTGAGACAATCAATAGGTATTTTCTATTTCATAAGACAGTTATAAAGTTTGAGGTTCTCAAGGGCTACATTTTCTGGGAAACAAATTTTAGCTCAATCGAATAATTTATTTATTTGAATTAGTTTGAGTGTAAAGTTCTTGGTTTAGGTACACTTTTGTTTTACGTGAGATTATTTCAGATTCATATTTACAAAGCTTTTGGTTTATACAGTTACCTTTCATTTTCTTGTGATGAGAGAGGTACCAAAGGCTGGCATTGCTTCCAAGGATAAAAAAAAGGAATGAAAAATAGTCTTTTAAGTTACACAATGACCCAATTTATGTATTAATTCTTCTATAACACAAGATACTAAAAAGAGAAAGATAAAAATATAGGCCCAAATTTCCTTATTTCCTAGAACCTGTGCAAAGGAAATAGGACTTCAGAGCTCTGGTCCTTTGAGTTCTCACTTCCATTTTTGTGGCAAAATCAAGTGTTCTGTTGTATTTAGATTATCTCAATGATTACAGTGTTTATTTTTTGGTTTGTTTCTATTGAGAGATATAGGTAGAAAAAAATGAAGACGACTTTAAGAAGAAGTAAGATGGTGTGGGGACACCTGTGAAGAAATAAAAGGCTCATCTAGCCTTGAAACATCTTAGTGTCTTCCAGGAATAATAATTCTCAGTACTGTGGTTTTCCATGTCAAATCTCAAAATCTGATGAAAATTATTCTGTTTTAGATGCAACAAATGTACTTAAAAGCAGAGCAGTTAAAGAGCAGCGGAGCTCAGAAGAGAATCGAGTTCTCCTCCCAACTGAGTAGTCCATCAAATTATTCCAGCTTATACCAATCGCATACAGTCAGTTGCTAAGATAGTAATTATTACAAGAAAAATTAAACATTGTTCAGTTGATCAAGTGATGGATTTCAGAGGTTTTATATCTTAACTAACACCACTGCCATAAAGTTCAGCAGTCACTGAGCTGATTTGTTACAGTTCCATTTTAAGGGTTTGTTTGCATTAATAGAAGATATTTCATATTTTTAATTTAGCAGTGATATGCACTAAAACTTCAGATCTCTGTAAATTGTCTGCTCTACTTTGTAAGATCATTTACTGGTTTCTGGAGAATGATAACCTTCTTCATCAAACTCAAGATCAAATCTTTAACTACAGAAACACTCAATGGAGAAAAAAATGAGAGCAAATTAGCCATTTTTCAGTATTTTACTTTGTTTGAACAAAAAAAACCATAATCCCAGATCCACAAACTCCAAGTTCCAATGCAAACAAAGGCACACAAAAAAAGCTGCATTAGAATGAAATTTTTTGTTTCTCAGTTTTCCATTGTAATTGAAAGAAGGCAAAAATGCTTTGATCTGACTAGATATTTATATGTAGATTAACAAATAAAGGGGGAATTTTAATTTTTTTTCAACTGCCTCTGTTTACTCCTATGTTCTGTCTGGTATTCTATCACTAGGAAAACCTGCTTGTTTTAAATGAAGATATAGTTACTAGAATTATAACTTTTTCTTAACAACTACCCTTGTAGTTTTGGTTTTGCTTCCACAGCTTCTTGCCAAGTTGACTTGATTCCACTAGTGAAAAATTACAAAATGCCTACCTGATATTTGGACCTCTTCTGCTTCACTCCATCAGGGAAAGTATTAGTATGTTGGCTGTGCATAGACCTTTGAACATTGTCATCATAGAAGATATTAGATTTTGCTTAAAACAAGACTATTAATTTTCTCCTGCTATTGATGTAATTCTTTCAGAGGGTACAGAACAGTTTAATCTCCTTCGTCATTGTGCAGCTCAAAATGCTCATATATTATGAATATATTTCTCTCATATTGGGGAGGAGCTCTTTATCAAGGAGTGCAGGGATAGGACAAGGGGCAATGTTTTCAACCTGAAAGAGGGGAGATTTAGATGAGATATTAGGAAAAAATGTTTTCCTGTGAGGGTGAGGAGGCACTGGCAGAGGTTGCACAGGGAAGTCGTGGCTGCCCCATTCTTGGAGGTGTTGAAGACCAGGCTGGATGGGGCTTTGAGCAACCTGATCCAGTGGGAGGTGTCCCTGCCCGCGGCAGGGGGTTAGAACTGGGTGATGTTTAAGGTCACTTCCAACCCAAACCATTCTGTAATTCTGTGTTTCTTTTTGTTCTGCTATTCCCTATCTGGATTATTTCACATTTTTACTACAGGAAGAAAATTAAGCCTTAAGTGAACATCTAGTTAAATCTTACACATGCATTTATGTGTCATAAAAGTCTCATAGGAAAAAGCAAATTTCTGCGCCAGTCTTGCAGTGTCAATAAGGCTGGGCAGAGGGAGAGCTGGAAGAAAAAGAGAGATCCAATAACAATGCCTGATGCATGGGCATCACCTCCAACTTTTAAACTCTCTGTGGAAGCATGGTAATCTAACAAACACAACAAACAATATTCCCAGAAAGTGAGTTCTAGACTTACATGGGTTATATGAGCTGAAATAATGAATGTTAGTTAAATTATACAAAAATATCACATCTTCCATAGTCATTTTATAATCTTTATGTAAGCAACTAACAAGCAGGCTGTGAATATGCTGAGCTCCCAGCCATCTACCCAGACAATCTGTGGATGCAAAATATGCAAAAGTCATTGTTAACCACACAAAGGTGAATGCTGGCCTTGTTTGCAACATTTCAGGGTCCTAACTTGGGGCCTATTAGCGAAAAGGCAGGCTGTTTTATTATTTGAAAAGCTGTTCACGGTGATTTATGGCCTCGTATTAGCCTCCTCATCTTGAGATATTAGACAATCATATTTTGTCATGGACAGTCTGAGGTGGGGAAAACATACAACATTCATCTTCCACTGTCATCTAGGACACTTCTTTTTATCTATTGTTTTTTTTCCTCTGGCATATCATTTCCTTGTAATCAATTTAAATTGAAAACTTTAATGATCTTCCCTGAGTGTTCCACTGTCTTTTCACCTACTCTGAGGTTTTTCTGCAAAGAAATTAAAACCTCAAAACCTTTTAGAGTTTGCAGTATTTTATCTACAAAAAGGCATGCAAGTCTCATTGGTGATTATCAAAGGGTTTTAGCTAATTGGCAATTAGGCAGACACAAAATACTTTGTGTAAATATGTCCAAGTTTTAAGTTATAAAACCAAAATATTTTATTTGCTATAAAAAGAGGCATAATATTTTAAGAATTTATTCTCCTCCCCTAAAAAAAAAAAAGGAAAAACAGAGTAAAAAGAGGTTTTAGAAATAAAAAGTAAATAGTTTCAGAAATAAAAACTCTTCCTGGGGCTTCAAGATTCTAAAGAGCAAGTACAGCCACCTGGTGAGGGATAGTGGTTCAGATTTTGGTCATTTTTGGGTAGGTTTGGTTTGTTACTGTTTTGAAAAGTCAGTCACTAAACACTCAGCGAACAAAAAACAATCATACAATGTTGTTTTGATTCACTAAACAGGATCAGATGCCAGTAAAAAGTGTACAAAAGTGTTCCTGAACTACAGCTTAAAACCTCCCACTACATTTTAAAACTTCCACGTTCAAGAGAATGAATCAAGATTAGGTTTAGTAATTGAGGTAAAAAAAAAAACAAAACAGAAGAATGAACAAAATCAATATACTTATACAGTAAAAATTTAATTTGAGGAGCGCAGAGCAAAACTCTGAAGGGAGCACCCACAAGCCTACTCTCTCTACCTGTGTGTTTGAATGCTGTCTTCTCCAGTTTAAGGGTTTAAATGTCTTCCAGAAAGATGAATTTACATGTAACACAGTGATCTGTAGAAAAATAATGAACTCTGGCAAGAAAACAGAAAATGAATGAAAAAATAATAATTTGAGGTGCCTGCTGGGGGGAAGCAATAGAGAAACTGAAAAAAAAACCCAACCATTTTCCCATTAGAAATAACAGTTTTTTTTAATGTCGAGCCAGTCAACAAGATTGTTGCCATCTCTGACTATCAAAAGAAATATCAACATTATGCTTTATTCTAAGCCAACAAAAACTACGTGCAAATTATCCACAGAATGAAACCAGACACTGACATTTGAAACCCTGATGCCACAAAGCAACAGCACGCTCTTTAGGCAGAGTCTGCTGCAGGTCATTTAAAATGATAAACCAGAAGGTCACATGGGATATAATAATTGATATTTACAATTGCCTTTCTAAAGGATGTATCACCGGAGGACACATGCTGTGTTGAACTGTTGTTGAACACCAGTAGGGGAGACACAGCAATGAAAACTCAATGAAAAAAATCATTTTGGAATACAAGTATAAAGACATTACGGCCGTTTTTATGAAACCTTGGAAATAAAGGAGTATGGTTTCACTGTGTGGGGGTTAAATGGACATAGGTTAACGTGTTATCTCCTTACCCTTAAAGTACAAGGGACATTTCACTAGGAACCTCAATATATTCCTTCATACTGGGAGAACAGGAGGCTGAAGCTGTATTTATGGATTAAAAAAGCACTACCATAAAACCAGAGTGATCTTACCAACCACAACTTTCTTCTTCTCCCACTCCCAATCAAACAAACCAAAAAAAAGGTGTAGAGAAATCTCCCAAATCAAGTGTTTTGTGATGAAAATATTCTTGGAGTAGGAAAGCTGTGCTGCCTTGCTCGCCTTGAGGAGGAGAATCTGATCAAACCGAGGACTCCCACAGCCATATGAGTGTCCTAACACCAGGCCATCAGTCAACTCCAAAGTGCCCTCTCTTATTTTCATCAAAAACTTCTGTGGGTGACCCCTCAGAAACCTCTCCAACAGGATCTGAAGAAACAGGTCAATTTTTAAAAAAAGTTAAATTGCAAGCACTCTTAACTATACTGACCTGCACAGGATCAGGATTTAGGTTTTCACATCTAAAATATATAATGATCTGAATTCAGAGCAAAGAAGGGAAATAATACCAAGCATTTAAATATCCTAGAATTTCAAGTGCTACTTACTCAGAAAACCTGGACATTTAAGAACTGAAGTCTTGAGTAAAATATCAATTGCAGTCTGAATGTACCATTGATACTTTTGAAATTACACTTCCATCATCTTTGCACTCAATTTTGCCAATTATACCAGACAGATATGACTTACAAATTTTCATTTTTCATTTTCACCTGAATTACTAAACTTTCAGGCCACATTGAGTAACAACACAAGGTTGTCAATATCATTCCAAAGACCAAAAGAGGCTAAACTAAAAAAAAAAACCCAAACATTAATTAACCAGCTGATAGATAAAGTTTCCATTTGCATTACTACTTTGGGTTATGTCATATGTGTAATAAATGCCTTGGTGAAATGATTAAACCAGAAAAAAGTCAGTAATTCCATGAATACGCTATTTTTGAAAACAAGGCTAAATCTCCTAATTCTCTGTCATTTTGAGACTTGCTATTTCTCATCAGACAAGAGGTACCATGTAAATTGTGCCATTATAGATATTCTTAGGACACCATAAATTTTTCTGCAGGCAGAGACAGATAAAAAGATTTCTTTTGAGATATGCTCTAGTGTTCGTGGTAAATCATTCCCACTGAAGTTTCAGATACAGAAATAGCCTTCCTCTTGTCCTGTGTGTTAACCCTTTGAACTTATTTAAAAAATCTGTATGTCAAGAAGCCTTGAGATGCCTGTCTTGCTGTATCACATGGTTAGAAAACTGGGCAGTTCAAGAGGAGAAAGGGTGGATAACATGTTCACACAAAACAGTCCTGGGCTGAAAAATGTGGCTGTGGTTCCAAGCTGGGGAAGGATGGATGGAGGAAGGACAAAAAATCAGTCTATATTTTCAGTGGAAAAACCTTTACAAAAAAATCTGTAAAACTGAAATAACAGACTTCAAATATATTGATGATTCTTTTTGCTTCAGTTACCTTGAAAAAGGCAGTTGATGGGCATCTTCATGTTTTAAAAATAAAATGCTTTTGCCCTGGCTCAAATGAAATATGAACAAAAAAAAAAGAGAAAAAAATTATAAATATTCTGGTTTTATGTTAGTGACATACCTGAAATACTTGTGTGCCAGTAGGAAGAACATCAGCCATCCCTACTGCCTGGGAAGCAGCAGTAGCCAGGAGGAACAGCGTCCCTGACTGGAGCCCAGTAGCTGCCAATCAGAGAAACACATTCACATTATCAGAGAAACACAGTTGGAGAGGTCCATCTGGGCACTTTAGAAGGTCTTCACATAAGCATCAATATTTAAAATGTTGTCTTCTTCCATGCGAATCAGCAGAAAAATCTGTTTTAACTACAGACTGTCTGAGAAAGCAGCAATTAAAACTTGTTATCCACATCCTATCATTCTCACTTCAGGGATTTCTTTTCCCCCGACTCTCCACAAAACTAACAGCAATACAAGATTCTGCCTTTATGATTTAACGTTGCAGTGACCAAAAAGCAGCCTGTCCACTGTCAGTATTATGGCTGCAGCTAGGTCACAGTCACAGGTGTGGACCAAAGATGAACTAAAATAATTCCATGTTGGGACAGTTTCAGATTTGCCTATACGTGGGCACAGAGCACAGTACTCAGAGTCATGCTGTTGAATCATAGAGTGAAACATAGAGTGTCCTGAGTAAGAATAGACCCACAAGGACCATTGAGTCCAAATCCTGTCCCTGCACAGGACAACCCCAACATTCACACCGTGTGTCTGAGGGCATTGTCCAAATGCTTCTGGAATATTGTCAGGCTTGGCACCGTGACGGCTCCCCTGGGGAACTGTTCCAGTGCTCCACCACCCTCTGGGGGAAGAGGCTCTTCCTGATATCCAAACTAACCCTCCCCTGGCACATCTTCCTGCCCTTCCCTCAGGTCCTGTCATTGCTCACCAGAGAGAAGAGCTCAGTGCCTACTCCTTCTCCTCCCCGTGTGAGGAAGCTGTAGACAGTGATGAGGTCTCCCCTCAATCTCCTCTTCTCCAGGTTGAAGAGACCAAGTGACTTTAGCAGCTCCTCACACAGCTTCCCCTCTAAATCTTTAGGAGTTTTAACCTCTGCCATTATCACCTTGGCTCCCTGAGGCTGCCAAAGAAATTAAGCACACATTGTATTGATAATTCTCTCAGCAATGGGTGTAGAGGCTCTAAGGACAAAACTCAGAGGATGAATAGCAACAGAAGGAGCCCCAGTGCAGTGACCCAGCGGCAGTGGAAACCATCACAAAGATATGGAGAAGACTGCTGACTACCACACATTCAAACTGGAATTTATAGTTGAAGCCAAAGGACAGACAGTTTAAATCACATCTGTTATGGGGATCCCACTGCCGCAGCCTGGAGAGCTGTAGACACAGTGCTGCACCTAAAGTAATATATAAACATGCTCCTGAGAGGCCACAGTTGCTTAAACAAAGAACTACTCTAGCACAAAGTGGGAATTAACTTGTGCCTTACCAGGCAAACAGGTAAAAGCTGAGAATGTGCCCATATAAAATATTCCCCTGCTCAATGCTCCTGTGCTCAGCACATCTGGCTGATAGCCTCTAAGAAATAGTTAAAAAATTCTAACTGCTGAGCTTCTTGAAGCTCTCCAGTTTGACAAACTTTCAGTAAATCAATAGCAAATTTCTGAAAGATTTTAGTTAACATTTTCAGTCTTCTTCATCCTAATACAATAAGAACACTGCCCAAGAAAAAAATACATAGGTTATTGATCCAACTGCTTTGAGACGCAACTGATTAACGGGAGTCAGTAAGAAATATTACCCTTTGGTTCAGTCCAGTGTAATTAAGGATATTAATCAAGTCCATGTGTTTTCTTGTGCAGATTCTTGTCTTTGCTACAAATAGTATCTTGAGATCCAAAGTAATGAAAACTGTGTAGCCAGCATAGGAATAACTACATAGAATATGGAAAAACACATCAAAAACTATCAAATGCTGGTAGATTCAGTCACTCCTTTTTCTTCAAAAATTTTAAAAATTATCAACACTGGAAATAGCAATGGTAAAAAGCAAAGAGCACTGGTAACCAACAGCATTTCTACAGATGAGCACAAGCTGTTAGAAACTTTCAAACAAATTGCGCATCTAACATTAAACCAACACAGAAATCAAAGGCAAAGGGACATTGATTATCCCAAAATATTGTCTCCTTGGAAAAAGAAACAAACATTAGAAACCAGACGGCAATTCTAAGAGGAAAAGAAAAGAAAGTTAAAAAAATAAAAAAGCAGCTCAGACTCTGGAAGAAGCTTCCATAGCAAAAAAAAGGTTAAAGCTGATTTTTTGGCCCAGTTTTGTTCCCCTGTTCCTAAAACTTCACAGAAATCCTTTCCACTGATGCAGTGTCTTAGCAGCTCGCCTCAAATGCTAGAAAGCGATTATGTACCTCAGTACATCCTGGTGCTTATCACTTCCCTACCTGAAAATGCACATCTTTTGATAGATCTTTATTGCAGAAGAACTACCATCATTTTCAAACTACCTTCCTGGACTTTAAAGTACATACAGTGTTACATACGAGAAAGAGAACCTAAGGATTAATCAACAGGGTTCATACCCTTAAGTGTTGGGCTTCATCCAGCCTGTACTGTCCACTTTGAATGAAAGTATTCCCATCAGTACATTACTGCCATTTATTCTTAATGTACTCTAAAGCTTTTGTTGTGCAAGCATAAAGGGGACAAAGACGGATGAGGATGATAGTTCAGATTATTCTGCTTTGTAGATTTTCTCCATGCAGAAGATTCTCTGGGCAGAAGGCACGGTGGGATAGCATTAAGGATATCTGACTAGACAAAAAATATTACAGCAAATAACCCAGAATTCCCTTATTTTTTGCTGTGTAGCTTTTTCCTAAAGTATTCATACATCCATTAGAAAATCCCCTTCAGATTTCACCTGAAACACCAAGCACCAAAGAAGGTTTCCTGGTGAAAAGACATGCCAGTATTTTGGTACAAAAGAAAACAAAACACACCCATCATTTGCACATAATTTTATTGTTCTTGTACAAGATACTACATATTTCAGACACAACTGATAATCTTCCCTAAGCTTCAGTTTCTCTACATATCATGACTCACCAGGACTTCCCAAGCAGCGATCTGCTGTCAGTACCAGTTGGGTTCCCCTTGCATATGACCCATGCCTAAATCTCTGCAGTTTATCTTCAAAGGTAGATGGATGATAGGCAGCCAGATGCAGCCTTAACCATACGTAGGTTTTATCTTACCTTGCCCAAGTAATGCAAATGAAATCAGAAATATTTCCTTATTCATCTAACCTCAGTAGAGCCTAGTTTTAAACGAAACAGCAAAAAACAGATAAAACCAAAATATCCCGAGGTTTGAACAGTCTTAATGTTCTCTTCCCTGCAGATCAATCAGATCACAATTTCAATTTCATGTTCCCATTGGATAAAGAAGAGGGAGGAAACTTTTCAGAGAATCCCTCCTGTTAAATACAGATCTTTACTACAGCTCCTCAGTTTTCTTCCCTTACCAGCTGGCTCGATAACTTCAGATGAAACCTCACAATACTGTTTCTACTTGGCTAAGGATTTATGGACTCACTTTCAGACCAATGAAAAACAAGCTATTTAATGTAGTCATGCACGTGAAACTATCCAAGATGTTGTATTGCAGCAAACCACATTCTTGTACAAACTGAAGTGGGATTACTCTGTGGATTTCTTTCAACTGTAATTATGCAGGACGAGTTAGATACAAGAAGAGTATAGAGCTCATGTACTGTAGCATCTGGATTTAACACACAAAATATTCTGAAAAGTTATAAAATGCCTTTCTGTAGGTCTGTCAAATACCTACACTTTGGAAATAGAAATAATTGTCAATATTTATTTCTTTCACCAAAGAAGAAGGTACATCTTTCTGAATAGTAACATGAACATGAAAAGCAACACTATCAACAAGCATAGCTCAGGACGTTGATTCTGTAATATGTATATTCTTCAAAAGAAGATAAGATGAGTAACTCCCACTGCATTATGAAATTTCTGTTACAAAGTGTTGGGATGTCATTACATCAGCGTTCATTTGGGAATGTGATACTTAACAGCAACCCTATTGCAAGTAAAAGTCACACATGCTTTTTCTAGTTCATCAATGCAATTTTTAATGATATTCAGGAACCTGGGAAGAATATGTGCAAGAAATCTTGTGCCATACCAGTGCTGTAACATTTAACACAGGTTTTTGGCATGCTTATCTCATTTACATACTTTCCCTTTCACCAACAGGGTTTTACCAGCTCTTCTCAGTAAAATTTGTTTTCAGAGGCTTAACTTTCCTTTAAAACTACATTGGAACACTTGGCTCTTTGACACTTAACTGTTAGGATAACACTACTGTGTCTAGATGTACTGCTGTTCACCAGGGGATCAGCACTTCATTGTGCCAAAGTATTCTAAATTACTAAATTCACCCTCATTTTCCCCAGTGGCAACTAATGCTGATGTATCAGCTACTGGCCAGCTGGCAGCTTTCTCAGAGGAGAAAGCCTTTTCCAGGACATAAGAGTACAGAGGACCAAAGAAACAGAATTGCTGGGGAAATGGAGTGCACTCAAATCTGTAGAGCATGCAGCAATATGCCATACACAAGTGCCATACAGCAAATTATACAACACAGTAACTTAGTATATCAAGTCTACAGAGGTCATCCACACTAACTGATTATCGTACCAGTGAATTCCATCCATAGCAGTGCTGCATACCCGGAAAAAGGTGCTGCATCCATGGAAAAAAGTTGCAACATCCTTAATTTTCCAGGAAAGCCTAATACAGCCACGTTCTAAGTCACATTAATTGCATGTGAATATTAGAGGCAAGCATTTGAATTGTGCTCTTATGCTACCTACCATTTGTAAATTCATAATTGTGCCAGACAACACTTTCTTTTCCTTGTAGCATCTGGCTATACAGCTTTCCAAACTGAGCACCAACACTTAGACAGGATGTGGTGGGTTTGGTTCCTGCTGAGTTAGATTAATTTGCTAGGTTTAGAAAGGAGTCTACTGTACATGCTCTTTTTTTGATTCTGTAATCCAAATTTAAAACCACCATAAGAACCTATGTTCCACCTCAAATCATTCATCTTCAATACTGTAAATATCAGAGTAAATTTAACTGAAGTATCTTATCAAAGATACAATTCAGAGTATTTCTCCAGTCATTTGTTTTGCCTCCAAATACTGACACACATTTTCATCACTTAATATGCATTATCTATAAATAAATCTAGTCTTTGTTAGAAATAGAACTACAATTCAACAAAATTTAAACGTGGCTTTTGTAAGAGTTCTGTTCCAGAAACCAGTGAACCAGTTAGGTGTCCTGTCCTGACCTATGCATATTGTGTGTACTTACCTTTATGTGTTGTAGCCATATCAGGTCTACTGATGCTTTTTTCCTGAATCCGGCATTTCCTCCTCTTACCTGCGAGCACTGTAATGCACTGCAAGGAAAATAAATTGTCTGGTCTTTGGAAGTTTTTAACATCCCTGTCTCCCACAGTCAAAACAACTGGGACACGTGAAACATGAGAAAGTCCGGGGCAAAACTTCCTCACGTGAGATTCCTACAAAAGCCTTGATTTTGCTGTTCAGACAATGATGGTTGATACAAATTAACTGAGGCATGAAATATCTGTGGATTGCTTTGAGACTCCATTTCATACATGATATCATTTCAAATAGGTGATTCAGGGAATCACATCACACAGAGCAACAAGGAAGGCAAGAGGAAAGGTTCAGTTTAGGTTACTCTTCTCTTTCCCATCTCCTTGCAGAGTCCACTTGCCACAACTCTTTATCTATGTTCCTTGGACACAATTAGTCTAACTACTAATTAGGTCCTTCATAATCTTACTTGAACTAATTAGGATTTTTTTAACCTGCTTGTACATTTGTTACCTTATCGCCAACGCAAGAGATCATCCTTTCTTCCTCTGGACCTGTGCGCAACTGTTCATCCCCCATGAATGAATGTCAAAACTGAAGAATACATGCTGCCTTCTTGCATACATATTCATGCTAATCTGCCACATAAGACAGGCATAAAATTACTGCCATCATAATGAAAAGGGGCTGAAATCTCCCCATGAAGCATATCCACTGATCATCACTGCACCTGGTTCAGAACTTTGACTATTTCTCAAAGCCTCATGTCCCACATCTACTGGCAAATCCTCACTCTGGGTCTTGCTCTTGCTCTCTTTATGCCACATATGGCATAGCAAACCTCTAAAACTGTAATGAGCTGCAGATCTCCTGAGGTCTATTTTAATTGAGCTTTCAGCAAAAACTTATTCAAGTCATCACCTACAGATCTTCAGTACAAGTCAAACCACATTTGTCTGCAATTAAAGTGCCCAGTGGTAAGGTTTCATAAACCATAGTAATAGCAAGGTTTTCAAGTATCATTGGAGGCAGAGTCACTGCACTGATCTCAATTTTAATAACATCTGAGAAAATTCCTCTTCTGAGAAGAAAATAACGATGGAGAAGACTCTAAGTTCAGACAACTTTTCAAGTTAGTTCACCCATAAGAACTATCCCAAAGCAGTTAACATGGCAGGAGAAAGACCCATCATGGGGTGCCTGATTTAGAAACAAAGTAAGGGTATACAAACTCCTTCTACCCCTTCGGAGCTATCAGGAAAAGTCAAGTATGTGGAGCACTTAAATCTCCAAACATTATATAGCTTTAGGGTCCGTGTCTGTGCATCCCTCTTATGTAATTAACACTTCATACAAATTATCTCCTTGTACACCTTAGATAACATTTGTGTATCTTCTCAGCAAGGTCTTCTGAGGTTCTGCTGGCATTACTAGTCTTTCCACATCTTCAGTATCAACTTCCCCTTCAAGACAAGGTTTGTTTGCTTCCAATATCCAGAGATGCCAGTACGAGAACTGCAAAGACTCCCATAGGAGCTACACATCCCCTTGTCTTCTGTTGGCTGTCTCCTCACATAAACCCAACCTGAATAAGTCAGTGTGCAAAAATGCACTTCTCAGCTCAGAGGGATTGCTATTGATGCAGATAAGCACTGATAGTTTATGCAGTTGAGACCTTACAGGACGCACACACACACCACCCAGAGTAGTAAAGAGTCACATATCACTATACTCAGTCAACACCTGATAAGATCTAAGGGAACTTTGGTGGGATATATCTATGCCTCGGCATCAACTTGCTCTCCCTCAGAACACAATATCAAGTTGCTTTTTGAGGGACATCTAGGAAAGTTGAAGTTTTGAGACCTTCTAACAGGTTTCTTCAGATGTAATCTGACACAGTGCTCATGGCAAATCGCGGTCATAACTGTGTTCTCAGATAGAACAACTTACTACAACCTATCCATTTATGCATAGCTGCTACAAGGCCATGTGCCTCCTGTTTATGTCAGAAGCTTTGTGGTTTACTTCTTATCCTAGTTGTGTGCTTTTGTTTCCTTTCTATTAAAAAAAAAGCTGCTTTGTTTTGGCTGGACAACAGAAACTGAGCGAAACAGCAAACAAAGAAATGATTCAGAAGATAAATGAACCACTAACATCAGCAAGACTATATCTATTGGTTTCCCAAAAGAGTTTCAATGCCTGAAGGCTTTGCCACGAGGGCAGCAGAAATGATACACCATAATTGTCATTTCTGAAAGTCTCCAGATCTGATTATTGGCACTAAAAGTATCACCATGTTTTACTAAACTGAATTAGTGAGCTATTCTTGCTGGAAGCAGCAAAGCGCTAATAGCTTGTTGTTACGATATTCACTGCACTAAACGCCTGGGCTTTCACAGACAATAACTAGCTGTGCTGCTGGTAAATGCTACCCACTGCAGCACACAGCAATTCACAAAGGAAAAATATTGATTATAAATTTGCCTAACAGAATGTTTAGCAAAACACCAGGATTTTAGTAAAATACATGCATACGTGTCTGTGGTTAAACTTTTCCATTCCTTTAAACTCTCAACATTGGTGGCCCTCAAGCAAGCAGCAATATCTTAACCACAATGCAAATAAAAACAGCTTAAAGTTATCGAGAAAACCAAAACCACAGTTTACTAAAATGTAAAAGGACACATTCACTTCATAAGGAAAAAAAAAACCACAAAATTGGTGATTTGGCCAAAAACCCACAATTTTGGATTCCGGAATGTAAGATTCCCGTGCCCAAAGAGCGCTCGCAAAAAAAATGATTCGAACCCAAAGGAATGAATAGACACAAAATTGCAGTCCTGATATATAAAAGAAAAAATGCCTAGACTAATGTATGATTCCAGTGCACCAACAGAGTAGTTTTTGCTTTCTTAGTAAAACTTCCCTTCCCCTCATCATCAGCCTCAATAAAGTGCACAAAAAAACCTTCCTTGACAGAAAGTCTCACTTTTCCAGGTTCATAAGACACCGTCATTTATATCTTCTCTAAATATTTTTGAATGCAAACCCATATGTTAATTTGCTTTGAAATTATTATTTTAGATGGGTATACAAAGATAAACTTGATATTGCTGAACAATCCCCACAGCATGAAGTGCTCAAAGAACTAACTAGAGGTTGATAATGTATTTTTGTACTAACAAGCTTGCTTAAGATGTTAGTTTTACCTGGTTTACATCCCATTGAAACCAAGATACTTCCAATTTTCAGAAAAAAAAGTCACCTATGTTGTTCTGAAGATGTGTCTTTTCCTTCTCTTGATACTCTCTCTTCTTTTAGGCAGATGGAAGCCACCAACACCCCTATTTTCATTGTTTCTTTGATACTGCTGATGTAGCCTTAACGCCAGCACAGCTACGTTACTATTTGGCTTTGTTAAAGATTGTCAGTAGTTCACTACTTGTTCTTACTTTGTTGAATTTTTACAACAGTTGAAACTATACCTATTTAATGGCTGACAACTACTTTTGCTGCTTCTTTGTGTTTACTTTTGCTAGCAATATTGCACCTTTGCACTGTTGTTCTTACCTCAGGTTACAGAAAAAAAATCTCATTTAATAAATATGCCTGTTGATACAAGCCATTTCAAATCCAGAGAGACATGGAGGAACAAAGAGTATGAAAAGGACCTTTATGAAAAGAGAACCTGACAAGTTGCACAGGGCTTGTGGTTTGGTCTAGCAAAGCCAGGCAGGCATCCAGCCAAAGCACAAAGAAGGTGAAGGATATAGTGCTTCAGAATAAGCACTAACAGAAATACAGGAAAAGGTTTTCTTCCTCCCTCCTATCGCTTGAAAAGAAGAAAAAACAGCTTGGAAACCACATTACTGAAGCTGTGAACACAAAGTAATGGATTTGTATGGAGGAGCGGTTGGAGTTTCCTGTGTGGAAGTGACTTTCCAACTCTTGCAGCTGCACGGTGCAGGTCACCCTGCCTCCTCCTTTTTGCTCTCGCAGATGTTATGATGGATATGACAAGAGAATATGATCCAGCTCAAAAACCTCAAGTCGAGTCCTGATGGACATCCAATTCCTCCTCCTCAAGCAGCCAAAAAGCACATTGTGCTGACACGCAGCAGTCACTAAGGAGATAGATGAGTGTTCCCTGGCAAACAGTCAGGTCATCTAGAAAAAATACCTTTGAGTCAGAGCAACACAGGCAGGTAGGAATGCCAGAAAGAAATAATGGCATGAAGATTCCCCTCAAGCTTTAAAGGCTCTGTACCAAATATAAATAGGCCTGAAGGGTAGTTTTAGCCAGCCTGGAAACGTTTGCACCACTGGCAGTACAAACCTCCACAGCCCACTCTACACAAAAGGCAGAGGTATTGCAGCCTGAGCTGTGGCTGGATGCACTACAGTACAGAAACAACTGATCTTGCTAAAGAGCCTCTTCAAGCCTTGAGACAGGAAAAATGATGGTGACATGAACATCATAGTACTAGCACAGCAGGGGAAGCCTCTTGAGTATGTTGACCTCCATGATCTAGCGTGTATTCATTGCTCTGATGTAGAGGGGTTTCAGGGGCTTCTGTAGGGCTTTTCTACCTCAGCCTTCATTGTTATCTCTTCACCATCCTGGATACATCACACAAAAGCAATACTCTCACATTTACAGCATGGTCCACCGTCACAAGTCACTCTCAAGTTCTTGGACATTCTACAGGAGCTGTGCAGACCACAGAGAGAATATAAAGATTATCACCACCAGCAATACCTGCCAGGCTGGCACTTGCTAATAAACTCAAAGATCAAGTGCAAATTATGCAGGACGCTCCCAGCACTGGTACATGACACATAGCTGCGCTAGCTGGAATATTAACTACAGGTGAGGATGCATACAGCGGCCTGAGCATAGATGGGATATGAGAAACAAAGAGGACCATATCCACAAGTGTTGCCTTCCAAATCACTTTAGTCCCCAGGGACCATGGAGGCAAATACAACCACAAGGATTCCCTCAGAAATGTCTGTTTGTAAGTGAGTTTGCATCAGAAACCACACAGGGAAGTGGACATCATCCCATCTGCAATATCAGACAGGTATCTTGGCATCTAGCTAAGCCTGTTGAGAGAAGAAATGAGTTGATCCCACAACACTTTGCACTGGATAAGATCTGATTCAGCAGGTGCTACAGATACAGATAGACCCTGTATAATCGTTTAGGATCCAGAAGTCAGATTGTCCTGAATTACCACCTTCCTGTGATGCCATAATACATTATAAAGAGCACTACAGAATCAACGAGAATTTCCTCCCAACCTTGTGACATAACAGCCTATAGAATTTGCCATACAATTTACGAGCTAATATTCAGGTTATTCAGTGAGCATAAGTGGTTTTCCACACACCACACTCCATTCACCTGCATTAATTTATATGACTGCCATCAGCATTTGCTATTTCATCAGATAGGAGCTTTCACTACATATGTTACAGGGCATATGCTGATCATGGGCTGGTGTCAAGAAAGAACATATCCTCCTTGCACACTATTACACAATTACAGGTAAATTTATTATGGGGATTTATATCTTTATTTGAAGCATCTGGTATAAATCAACATTGTGGGCGGGATACAAGATTAGAAAGGTCATTGGGTCTTTCCTGATACAGCAAATAATTTGTTTCATATCAAGTAAAGGGCTTTTTTTTTTCCTTACCCAATTCCAGTAACTCCATTCAAAAGCTTCAATTTCCCTTGAATTGCTTTCTTACAGCCTCCTCAGTGTGTCAATCACAAAGCAGAAGCTAATTATCCAAAAACATCTTTAGAGGATGCTTTGGGCAAGTAAAAAAGAGGATTCAGGCAAAGAGATTAAAAAGCTAAACTCAGCAACTTGTTCTGACTCTCCCAATCGCATCCCAGTCAACAAGGGGGCAATTCTTTTTGCTTCAAATATAAAAAAACATTTATAATGGAGTTTATTTAGACCTTCTTGCCTTAAGTAAGCAAGTTTTTAATCTATCACAAACATTCCTGTAATGTAGGTTTGATGTTAATGGGTTGTAAAGTGGGTAATAATTTTCTAACTGACCTCTTCAATAAGATTAGATCATATTATTGACCATGCTGTTTGTTTTATAACCACAATCATATTGTGGATGAAAAACTCTTGCAAGTAGCACATTTATAAGTGCCCATTAAGGCAAAAGATGACAAGTCTGCATGTTTGGCACTTTTAAAATATTTCTTTTTACCTTGCTGGCAGTATTCCCATCAGCATCCCAAAGCTATCCATTTTTATGTTTCTGGGTTCCTAATGTCTGACGATTGCTTATTTCATTTTGAAAAGATGCGATGCTATGCTATGAAAGCTAAAAAAAGCAAACATGGTAATTTTGATAAAAAAGCAGCCAGATTCACAAGGGATTCCTCCATTATTTTTTTTTAATAGTTCTTCTGGTCACATTTCTTCTTCTGGGTAAACACTGGACATTGTTTCATAATGATATTTAGAAGGAATTTTTCAAATAATTGTTTGTAAGAAAATGACTGTTCAGGTGTTCTATTTGGCACTAACTTCTCCATTCATTAGCTGCTTTTAGCAGAGATTTTTGAGCTCTTTAAAGCTCCTAATCAGGAATGATAACTCATGGTCACGCACTGGGCTGAGACTGCAACCGATCCAGTAAGTGCTCAAGACCCTCAGGGGCAAAGTCAGCTCAAAAGGGTTTCAAACCAAGTTTCTCAGAGAGCGATTTCACTTTCCTTTATCACAGTTCACCATGTCTTCTGTGGGTGCCATTGCAAATTTCTTTAAGGACGAACTGTGATCAGACAAATAATCTCAGTATAAAGCATAAATCTGGAAAACAGCAGCGGAGAGAAGCAGACAAATAAAACAAACTGGGAACTGGTTTTGCTGCTAGAGGAAACAGAGCATCAAATTTTGTAATCAAGCCCTCTAGCGTGGCTTTGGCAGAAACAGTTTTCTCCTAAGTTGTCAATTGCTCCTCTTTAAAAATGAGGATAATATTTTCCCTCAATAGCATCACTTGTTGCTTTATTCATCAAATTTAAGGTTTTGCAAGCCAAGATTTATTATCATGTGATGTCCAGCATACTAGGATCCCAATATTAACAGTGGATATTAAAAATGAAAATACTTCCCCAGAAAGATTTCAGCTTCATGACACGAGGATCCCAACTAAAACAACTGCAGAATTCATGATAGGCAAGCAAGAGAAAAAAAAAAAATCCTCTCTTCCATTTTCATTTTATTGCACTTCACCGAGTCTCCAAATTGTGTTTCAGTTGCAATTGAAATGATAAGCACAGAAAAGTCAAGTCAAATGCCAGAAGGAGCGGTAGTGGTGTCAGCTACACATTATTCTTTTCTAGCTGTTATTTCTAGTAATGAACCAAGTTGTTTTCCTCCACTTCAATGAATATAAATATCCAGATATTCTCTCCCTCTGCAACACACTTTCTGAGCAGGTTTACTGTTGAAATGACTGACTGATGCCGAATTGTTAATTGTACTACAAAAGATTTCTCCTATTGCAGTTGAAGTAACTTTTTCAGGACTGCCTACACTAAATTAAATTCTAACTGTTCCTAAATCTGTTACTAAATCCCTACTGAATTTTAATGCGGAGTAATTTGAGTAATCTTTACCCTGCAGTAACTTGTTCATTAGGCTGAGCTTTTATGCACCTAAATTACCCAATATAATTTGGATTTGTGGAAAGTATTTCTTCACTGTATACACAGAGATTATTCAGTTCTTAGTTGGGAAAACATCAATTAAGAGTTAAACTGAAGAACTGGAATTCAGCCCAACAACTGCTCATTGTTTTCAGTTCGTTTAAATTAGGTTGCAATATATTCCTTGAGGTAAAGTAAACATAATATGAAATAGAGATATGAGGAAGTTCCAAAAATGTAAATTTCTAGCACACCACAGGAGAAGTACCCGAGTAAGCTGTCAGTCATGTCCATAGGAACATGGAATCATTCAGGTTGGAAAAGACCCTTTTTTTTCAGTGGGTGTGGTGAAACACTGGCATAGGTTGTCCAGAGAGAGATGGCTGGAAACATTCAAAGTCAGGTTGGACAGGACTCTCAGCAATCGGATCCAGTGGAAGACATCCCTGCTTATTGCACAGGGGTTGGACTAGATGACCTTTAGAGGTCCCTTCCAAACCAAACCATTCTATGATTCTATGATCATCAAGTCCAACTGCAAACTTAACGCTGCCAAGTCCACCACTGAACCAAGTACCTAACTGCCATATCCACACATATTTTACGTACTTCCAGGGATGGTGACTCAACCAGTTCCCTGGGCAGCATGTTCCAGTCCTTGATAATCCTTTTCAGTGAAGAATTTTTTCCTAATATCCAATCTAAACCTCCACTGGCGCAACTTGAGGCTATTTCCCCTTGTACTTGTTCACTGTCTACCTGGGCCAAGAAACCAACATACAACTGTCAGTCCATTGGTACATTTAAGTGACCCATTGCTCTACAATGACAGTATTTTTTTCTGGTACTAGCTCAGTTTAGGCTTTTTATGGCGTATGACACTACACTGTGTTATCATTCATGGTTCCTTTATATACCCTTCATGTATTAGCTTAATGGTAAATTAAAAGAAACCAAAAGCAAAGCAAACTTTTTATCCTCACCAGAACTTGGGCAAGTTCTCCTTGAGAACACCTCGTGCTCACTCAGTGCTGGACTAGTGGCAGCTAAAGAAATGACTAATGTCTGTGCTGTAGAGTGGATTTCAAAAGGCTTTACGGCTCAATATAAACCAAAGCCTAATTACATCTTAACTATAGACAGAGAAAACAGTAAGGCGCTTCCACTGGAACTAAAGACACAATGATGGGAAGGATAAAGAAAATAAAACTGTAAATTCAAGTATCACCTCAATATTCACACCTTCCTGCATTACATTGTGTAAAGCTGCTTTGACCTTTTCAGACAGAAATAGAGGTTTCTTTCAATAGCTATTTGGTTTTACAAATCAAACATTTAAGCTAATTTTTATTTGTTTTTTTAATTTAAACAAAAAGTTATATATTATTTTCAAAACTACAGATTAAAAAAATATTGTTGGACATTCAGATTCCATGCCTTTTCCCTGTGCCTTTGAGTGCTGTAGAGTTGTGTAACGGTTAGAGCCTCTTTTCTCTCACTCTTTTCCAAACTCTTCCAACACTGGAATAGCCAGATCAAATATTTCAAAACTTGAAGTAGCTGAAACTGTTTCATTTTACCAGTCAAAATCCATTTGTGAAAACAGCAGGATTAACCTACAGATGCATGTGGTTTTCCAAGATTAAAATATATGTGTAATTACAGTGTATGTTATGAAAATGGTGGTTTATAATCAGAATAAATTGATTGGTGAGTACAGCAAGAAGCAATTACTGTACTTGGCATCTCACTTACTCATTTAACAGACAGGTCTCTACCAGGAACCCTACTTACATCTTTCTGAAACTTTTGGTGATGATAACTTGATCTTAAAAGCTTCTCTTTAGATCTCACATGTCAATACATTCTTTTGAAAAGAAAAGATCAGCAAAACTGGGTGGTTGCAAGCCTTGCTCGAACATAAAGGCAGTCTTCATAGACAACACACCAAGGCTGTAAAATTAAAGAATGAACTCCAGCTAAATAAAGTAATGGTCCTCCAGTGGAAAGACAAAACACAATTAGAATTCACATACTTCTTTCAAGATCAATATTTTTCTACTGATTTGCTGAGGGGGCTTTTATGAAATTTAAGCATAGTTCACTTTTAAATACTCTTACCGCCAAAGGGTATGGAAGGCTGTATTAATTCCGTTCCTTTATAAATCAATAATTAGATAGCTGATTGGCTTAAAGTGCTTTGGAAAAAAAAGGAAGGCAGGTGGAAGCTATATTTTACCATTCTACAGCATTTGTTGAAAGGCTCAATAACTCATACCATCACACTTAAAGATCATGACACTCAGAGACAACATGGAAAGAAATCAAAACCAAATATGAAATATTTTCCCTGAAATTCTTAATAAATCAATGAATCAAGGCTCACCATGACAGGCAGCACTCAGATCATTACACAATTCTTGGGCTGAGTCCATCTTCCCAGTATAATTTGTTGCAACACAAGGGTGGAGATCCAAGCCTTGAGACTGAAGAAAAAGATATTAAGAGGATGAGAGCCGCTTGGTGTTAAGGGAATCCTAGAGTGATTTCTGTTAGCTGGAGGAGAAATGTGGAGACGAGAGAAGTTGTTATTGAGCCACCATACAGATAAAAAACTGTTTCTTTGTATGATACTGTGCAGTATCATCCTGCCCTACTCATCATGTGAGACTCCAAAATGAAACATACTTCAGGATCAGCAGGGGTGAATGTTCTTACAGAGAAGGACTGTGATTTGGAGAAAGGTACAAGTAGTTGAAAAGATATAAGCTGTGTAGAGAGGATTAAAACCCTCTAGAACATCTGGAGGAAATCTTTAAGATATTTGCTAGCCTTAGGCTTCCAGGGGTAGGCTGACTGCCTGGGAAATCTCAAAGCAAAATTATCTCTACCTTCTTTAAAAGATTTCATGAGAGAAGTGAAAATACACTCCCTTCAGTTCACTTCATTCCCTTCTGAAAGACAATAAGAGACAAAAGAATATTGATCAAAAACAGAAAAAAATACCCCAAGAGTTTTTGTTTCCATCATTTAGCCACTAAATTAACAGAGTATCAGTGGCCAATGAGTATCTAGTTTGTCTTACAACCATCCTTAAAGACAAAAATGAGGAATTACCACATCCAGTTCCGTTTTTCTAATTCATAGTATCATATTCTATAAGAAAATTTAAGAAAACCAATTTTTCTTATTTTTAGGTTGTGAATCCCTTCAGCTTCCTTGTATTCTAACAGCAATAAAGCAAATACTGCCTAACCTTTGCTGGCAGAGAGCTACGTAAACAAAAGCCCAGTTGGTAATGAGCAGCAGCTTTCTGAAAGGAGAGATAACAGTAGTTGCGGAAATTGATAATTTTGCAGGTTTTGTTTAGGATGGAGGCAGCATCTACAGCTTAGTTTTAATCTGCTTTAGAGAAAAAAATATACTGCTTTTGGCACCAGATAAATACAAAAAGGAGACTGAGGAGATTAATTAGCTTTAGTTTACTGAATGCCTTCATTATTATTGTTGGAAAAAAGGCACTTAGGCAGCTAATAAGGAAAGTATTTTAACTCTAATGGATATAGACATTGTATTAGGCTTTGGCATCAGAAAATGGAAGCAGAGTTGTCTTAAGGCTGGCTGACATATTAAATACTATCTCCTATCCTTCCACATTAGAAATGTTAATTGAACAACAAAAGACATCAATATATCAGTGAAGTTCTCCTCAATTATTAGCAACTTTCCCTGGTGACCTGACAATACTGGATAGGTGAACAGCTGTGCAGGAGTACAACCATTATGATTTTTATTCTGCTTAATAGTAGACGCAGGAAATGGAAGGTTACATTACAGATCAATACACAGGCTAAGGGAAGCTGACAACCTTTGGGTAGAATCAGAAGAATAAATGGCAGTAATTAATTCACGGACTTTTTGAAAAAAAAATACCATTTTTTGTAACTGAGACATACTAGAAATGCTCTGATCTGAAATACAATATTGATTAATGTGAAAAGCAGCATCAGTTATAAGTATCCTGCCACTGTAGAACTTGTAAATTCTGTTTAATCAGCCCCTTGAAGAAATCTTAACTATTGCTTTTGATCCTGAAACATTTAGGTGACATGATGTACCTAGCTGTAGTGAATATACTTCCTATTTTGATAATGACAATATGACAATTAATTTTTAAAACTGTATTTCATAGCATTTGCAATTATGCTCATATATTTACGTCCCCTAACTCTGAAATTCAAAGCTTGAATATCAACTGCATGTGAGAAACTACAAACTCCATTTATAAGTGGAGGTTTTTTAAACTTACCGCTTAAGAACGATGTATAACAGCAGCGTGACACACTAAAATAGCACTCAGACAGCTTTAGCCTCTGGGTGCATTCATATCATATAGGAATGTAAAAGGTTATTTCTATAACAGGGGTTAGCACATATTAAGAGCACTGCACAAAGGAGGCCAAAAATGAGCTCACATTCACAATGGTTTATTAGCAGGGTCCATCACTGATGGCATATACTGAGTCTAAAAATGAAAGTTACTTTGGGGAAAAGAGGGAGGAAGAGAGGAATTGAAGGACTGGAGTATCTTTGATGGAGGGCAGCTACTGCATGGCTGGTTGACAGTAAACTTTGTACAGGCAAATTATTGGGTACTCCACATCAAAACGAAAGCTGCAATTAAGGGCTAAAAAACGGAGTAAAAAGGGGTGACTTGCACACCAGTATGATAATCTGCCTTAATAGCAATGTCAGAGTTTACAGCTGCAAGGCCACAGGAGCAGCAGCACAAGAACTGCCAGGGAAAAATTACTGTCCTTTTGTCAGATTTGGAATTTTGAACGATTAAACCAGTGTTTTCATTTGGGAAAACAAAAAAGGAAAAGCTGAACTGCTTACACTATACATCCAAGATAAAATGTTATCGCACTACACTATCACTTGCCTTGACAGAAAGTGTATCTCAATTCCTCAGTATGTAAACTAATAAAGTGTAAGCTTCTGTTTCTACTGAACATTGCTAGCACTTTTTCCTACAGCACTGTTCAGTCCTAGCTCCTAGACCTTCCCAGAGTAGAGGGGAATCTTCTGCATAACTAGATTTCAGCTATGAGGAAGCATCTGCAGGCAGAGGTGACTCAGAAAGACCGCTTTGTACCTCTGCACAGCATTTGACACCTATCAAAAACATACCCAAAAGTCATGAGCTAGGGCGGATACTAAAGTGAAAGGGCTCGCTTATTAAGCCTGTTCTTGATGAGACTTGTCCCCAAAGTTACTACTGAACTGTTTTTTCAAGTTAAATGAGGGCCAATTCTGTCTTCTGCATCCTCAGCGAACAAATACCACTCGCTCCTTTGGATATGTGGGTTCTCTACCTGACCAAAGCAGTCCCAAGCTGGGCAGGTAGCCTTAATAGATAATGACAAGATGCAAACCAAGCAAAGGAAAAACAGCGTGAATCATTCTGACTTGGTCTTTGTGAAGTGTTTGGGGAATTCTCTGTATGCATTATCAAAGATAGAGCTCAATATGAGCACCACCATTAATGCTTTACCATTCACTGGTACAAAGTCACTCTGAGAAAACCCACAGAAATTCTGTACGTACACCTTGTACTAAAAGAAGGGACATGAAATCACTGGCTGTTTAATTCACACCCTTTATATTCAGCTGACTGGCTCTTTCGTTTTTCCTTTCTTGGAGCAGTGATTAAAGGTAGATTTTTTTTATTCCCTCCTGCACATATTCCTGGTGTCACCAATTTAATTTTAGGTCTTAAAGACTACAGATAGGAAAACTTATACGTCTGCCCTCTTACCATAGGGCTTGTTCTCTGTATTTAATTTGTGGCATGTTCTTGGAGGAGGCTTCCTTCCACTACCTTTAGAAATATCGTGCATGCGTGAAGGAAACAACACACAATAAAGATGGAATAAAAACCTGGTAAATTGGAATACTGACTTGGCAACCAGGAAGAGGAGAATGCCCTTTAAATCTCCCCAGTGGAACAGAATCATTTGTGGCTGGACACCACCTGGGAGCTCTGACCATACTGAACATCAGAGTCCTCATACAGATAAAAAATAATCCAAATCTAGAAACTAAACATAAAAAAAGTGACAATCAAGATATGATTCCTTTTTGACCATTATTACCAACTCCAGAAGTGGTTCGGATATACTGACCTTCTCTGTATGAGCATCCAACTAGGAAATCATTCCAGCACACTTGGGGATGAGCAGCAGGATGTACATCCAATTCAAAGTCATGGAGAGAATTCCTGAAAGCCTGGCACATTAATCTCCTGTAACTGTTAAGCAGCAGATACTGCATCTGGAAGAAGTCATACAACAGCCCTTCCATAACGATAAGTTTCCTGTAATTTTGTCCAGGTTTTCCAGACTTGCCTTTGATTTTATCAAGAGCCATCTGGTAATTGTCTTTTTGTGCTGCATTTTTAGTTAGATAAGGGGTGTATAATGCTACTATTACTGCCTGTAGCCCAAGATGACTCACAGTTACCCTAGTAAAAGAATTTTTGTAGAAGCAGCCGTGAACTTCAAGCACCTCTGTATAATTTTACCAACTGCGGAAATGAGTGTCAGTCACCTTTTTGAGTTACAGATTCTACTATTTTAAGTCCATTGCTCATTTTCTGAAGCCCTTTCTGAACAACTCCTAGTAAAGCTAATCTGTTCCAGCCATTTAACATAATGGAATATGGATTTGTTCTTCAAACTAGATAGTGCACAACAGCAGCAGCTACAAATTCAGAGGGTATGTCAGGGGAAATGCATAAATCCAAAATAATTATCAGGAGCACCTAAATATCTCTTCTCGGCCCTCAACAAGCTACACATCATCATTTCATAACCACCCACCACATGATTAACCCTCCAGGAGGTCAGAAATGGACTTACCCAGCATAAGAAAGTCTCCCGACTGTGAGACTGTAACTATTCCCATGAGCTGGCGAATCAGGAATCTACCTGGTCTGAAGGATGCACCCTCCTGCATAATGTGCTTTTAAATCTGCAAAGTAATGTACCTTAAACCAAGCAATTTTCATGCAGTGATCTCTTGGAAAGCGAAAATAGTGTACAATTCAGCAAAGCCACCTTCCTCCTTTTAGGAGTACAGGATTATTTGAGTTTTCGTAAGACTTTGAGTGAGTCTGTTTACGCTCAGTTTGCCACCACGTTACTAGGTATTTTCTGTAATGAAAATAAGTAGAAAACTGAGTGATTGAATCTCAAAGTGAATCCATAAAGCAAGTACACAGATGAAGCACAACTCTCTCAGCTTGTGTTTCTATGTGGTTGCATATGGCAGTGATAAAGGTGATACATTGAAAAACTATGTAATTATTCTCTGCCCTCTTCTGTCTGCCTTGCCTGCTTTCTGCCCTCCAAAGTATTTCTCACAGGTCTCTTAACTATTTTATACCCTTAAGCAACTTAAAACACCTGCAACATTTAAAGAATAATGATCAGCTTGTCTGAAAACTGTATTTCTTCAATCTGCTCTGAAAAGTGTTTTCCTTCCAAGTACTTCCCAAGACCCCGAATGGGTGAACGTCAGTCATGCAACAGTGGCATAGTTTTGCCAGCCTACAGGTTAGTCAAGAATCATACCTTAAGACAGAGAAAAGTAAAAGAGCTAATATCCCATCCTTTTGCTTTTAACCTGAAAAATCCCCAGTGTAACCGGCTCAATAAACCTCAGCCCTTTTGGTACACAGAGCTGGTCTTAAACAGGGTATTCTAGCATATTACATCCTTCTCCTCAAGCTCTTCTGTACATTTCTCCTTTCCAAAGGACAAAATGTAGTATCAGCAACAGAGTATACCAACAGCACCAGAATAACCTTTCAAGTTACACTTTCAGGCTTCCAAAGCTGTCCAAATTGCTCCAACCACTGGTGTTCCTCAACAGCTTTGGACAGAAACTCAGGTTCTTTCTTTTGAAAAATAATTAAACCAAATGATGCCATTGCAGTTTAGGTACCAATGGAACTGGACTTTTCTAAATGCAGAATTCAAAATGCAGAATTCAAGAATTTTAGAACAATTAGAATTCTGAATCATAGAATCCTCCAGTTGGAAAAGACCTCTGAGATCAAGTTCAACCGCACCCACCATCCGCTAAACCATGTCCCTTAAAAACTCATCTACCCTTTTCTTAAACACCTCCAGGAATGGTGACTCAACCACCTCCCTGGGCAGCCTCTGCCGGTGCCTGACCACCCTTTCAGTAAAGAAATTCTTCCTAATATTAAGTCTGAACCTCCCCTGGTGCAACTTATGGCCATTTCCCCTTGTCCTATCACCTGTCACTTGAGAGAAGAGATCAACACTCACTCTCCTGCAGCCCCTGTTCAGGCAGCCGTAGAAAGCGATGAGGTCTCCCCTCACTCTCCTCTTCTCCAAACTAAACAACCCCAGTTCCCTCAGCCATTCCTCATCGGACTCGTTCTCCAGCCCCTTCACCAGCCTCGTTGCCCATTCTCCAGCCCCTTCACCAGCCTCATTGCCCTTCTCTGGACGTGCTCCAACACCTCAATGTCCTTCTTATACTGAGGGGCCCAAAACTGAACACAAGGTGTGGCCTCACCAATGCTGAATACAGGGGTACAATCACCTCCCTTGTCCTGCCGGCCATGTTGTTTTTGATACAGGCCAAGATGCCATTGGCCTTCTTAGCCACTTGGGCACACTGCTGGCTCATATTCAGCCAGCTGTCAACCAACACCCCCAGGTCCTTCTCTGCCAGGCAGCTTTCCAGCCATTCTTCCCCAAGTCTGTAACGTTCTATGGGGTTGTTGTGCCCCAAGTGCAGGATTTGGCATTTGGCCTTGTTAAACCTCATCCCGTTAGTCTCAGCCCATGGATCCAGCCTGTCCAGATCTCTTTGCAGCGCCTCCCTTCCTTCAAGCAGATCAACATTGCCACCCAGCTTGGTGTCATCTGCAAACTTGCTAAGGGTACACTCGATCCCTTCATCCGGGTCATTAATAAAGATATCGAACAGGACTGGACCCAGCACTAAACCCTGGGGAACAGCACTCGCGACTGGTTTCCAACTGGATTTAACTCCATTTACCACTCAAAGGGGGGAAGTGCCACAGAGATGGCTGACTCTATTCTGTTTTTCCAAGGTGAAGAAAAGACAATTGTGGGCAAATCAAACTTGCCAAATTTTAGCATTCTTCTTCTCTTTGTCAAAACACATATGTTGCAGAGCCACGACTTAAGTGTGCAGCACAGAAATTTTCATACAGGAATATACACCTACATTGTCTTCAACTCAGCACAGTTTAACAGGAAATGACAACATTTCTACAGTACAAAGAGTAATACCCTTATGCTGGTTTTGAAGTGGATATCGGCTGATTCTGGTTTTACAGACACCATCGCATCCAGATATACTATTTAAAATGCAAGATTAAAGGATATAATTACAACTAAATGCCCCTAACACCTGAATTTCACATCAGGCATTCTTACTGCATACAGTTTCAGAGTGATCTTTACACATTGAAAAGGTCCGTTTGACAACGGCTCTCATGATCTAGCTTGTAAGCAGTAAGACTGACATTCCTAACCATTCAGAACCAATACGTTGCAGATCTATTGGTAGCATTTCCCTATATATGATAAGTGACATTCATAGTAACAATAAAGTATAAAAATACAATTTCATTTCAGTAGGCACGTGGCAATTTTGAATAACTAAAGATTAAACTGTGCACTAAGAGTAGAGGTTTTTCACAGTTTTATTGATTTAAACTGAGATTGTTTATTTAATCACACTGGCAGTTCTACTTGCTGAATACTATATTTTTGCATTTTCTCTCCTATTCCAGTTTTCCGGAATTTTTTCTGTTTCAAAAACTAATTTAATCATGTTCTTCAGCAAATGGATACCTTTTCTCTCTTTCAAAACCATTTAACATTTCCATTTAGAAGTTTCTTTTGTCTCATATTCTCCTTCTCTGTTTAATTCACAGGGGAGTTGTCATTATGTGCATGAGAAACATAAGAATAAATATGTGCACCAGTTGCTAACTTTCTACCCTAACAGTTATGAATAGAAGGGGGATTTATTAACTATTCTTTTGAGATTAGCAAGTGTCTTTTATGCTTTTTGATAGCTCTTATTAACAAAAGTCACCTTGGAGGGAACTAAGATGGTTTTCCTTTAAAGAATAATAAATAGCAGAGGCTCTTATCCTCAGCAGAAAAGTGATTGCAAATGCATATCTGAAACAGAGTCAGGCAAAGATGATGGCACAGTGAGGCACGTAAACAGTAGTGCAGGTACGAGAAGGGGTGACTAACCCAGCTGGTGCTGGGACCCAAATTTGCACTGGCTGAGCAGTAGGACTTGGTCATCCGTCTCCAGTGGTTTCTGACAAGCCAGGGCTTCAGATTTAGGGAAGGCAGGTCATGCAGTTTCTCCTACTTCAGTTATGCCAGCACAACTGCCTGTAGGGCCATGCTCTGAACTAATTAGGCAACAGCTGCACCTAAGAGCAGGCAAGGCCAGAGACCACGGTATCACGGTACACCTGCAGTGAAGCTTCCCTGGGAATCTGCGGAGTGTAAGCATGTCTGCCCTATTCCTGGTGCTGTTTATATCCTCTGCTGACCAGAACAGCTGTATGGCCGGCATGTTTTACAATAAAAACCTGTGAGATATATGGAATAAGATCAGCCTTAGTTCCTCCTTCCTCCTGCATCTGGTTGCTTTTGATCCGCTTCTGTAATTGCATACACATGTGACATTCGCCTTTAAGTCCCTTCCCACCTCTCTGTCTCATGCTCACATACATCGGTAAGCACTTCAGAACATGCTTGTCCCTAATTGTAACTTTGCCAGTCTTGCTAGTTTTGCCTTCCTAAATGTTAACATAAACTATATATTTTTCCATATATATGTACACACAAACGTATGTAAGGTGGGATTAGGGAATTGAAAAGAGGAAAAAAACCAAAGGTCTAGAATGCATTAAAATCTCCACCACGAGAACGTAACCTTCCTCACATCATTTGCTGATAGAGTAGCCTTTCACAAGTCAAGCAAGTTACTGTATTTGTCAGACAGCCATTGGCCGTGAAGTTCAATAATTTCAAGTGCTTCAGAGTTCTAGACTTCGGGCTCAAACTTAAATATTTTATTAAAAGTATGTGTACAATATTGCTTTTAGTTTCTTGTCTTTTAAAATGTTTTCTGAGTTATATAAACTACTGTGAATAAATGCAACTTGTTAATATTTCGGTGATTAGTGGTCTTATACCACTAAAAGGTTTTTGGTAAACCTACTGAACTAATCTTCTTTTGCAAAGTCTTGCCTTCTCTTATTGAAAACAGAGGCACAAAGCAAGGCTGGAGGTAATTTTTAATGGCTCAGACTCTTAATTTTCATTTTGTATTTGGTTTAGGAATTCCGTACACCTAGAATAAAATTTCTTTCCAGCAATATTTTTGAAAACAAAACCGAAGAATCTCTGTCATTTCTTTAGTTCCATACGATACTATAAAGGCATAAGTTGCACAAATATTCAAAGCAATCTGCCCAAATACATGTATTAATAAAGGAATAAAGACAAATCAAATGAGCTATGTGATTAAGTTGTGTGATATTTCAGGCAACTTCCTCTTCCTGCAGTTCATTCTTGGCTTTCAGAGTATACCACACACATGTAGGAAAGACAGGAAAGGTAAAAAAGAAGTTGTAGGGTGAAAGCCTCAGATGACTGGATCCTTAGCTCCATCTAGGTGATTGCATTTTGCACCATTGTGCTGTATGATTACATTCTGTTTATTTTCATCTTTAAGAGTCTAAATGTTGGAGACTGATCAGGTCAGTAGGAAAGTGCATAGAGTAAAGCATGCCCTTTCTTTCTTCTCAGTAAAAATTGCAGTTTCTTTGGGTTCCAGTTTGGAATCTTTTCCAACAGCGAAACAACATACTCAACATTAGATTTTATGTTCCTCTTGCTGGGAGGAAACAGTGCAAATTAGAAAGTATAGAGCCTCAACATTATTTAGAAGACCTCATCGAAGTCCACACGGGTGGCAGTGGTGACAGGCACCACCTTGAGGGCACCTATTAAGTTCTCTTCAGAACTCTAACTTCTCCTTCAGAATACTACTCCATTTTATCATAGGGCCCAGGTTCATTGGGAACCATGAAGCTCAGCAAGAGAAGGAGGGTAAAAAAAAAAGAGGTTTTCATGTTTTTATCTAAAAAATGTAGATCAGAATACTCTATAATGTATGATCTAATTCTTAACCCTTCACTGATTCAATATAGATTGGTGATAAGATTCCATCAAACACATTATTCTAAATCCCAGTGGAGCAGCCATTGCCATTTCCAGATTATATCCCAAGTTATTATACATGCACTGCTGCATTAATGAACTGGAGTACGTTTGGCATCATAAGGTTTTAGAGTCCAAACTGGAAGGTTTCAAATCATGAAACAGTACCAGAAGATCAAATGTGAAGACTGAACTTACAGTATGGAAGAGACTTTTGGATATATTTTACTATTATCACGTTTTAATCTTTTAGCATCATCCTATCCCAGCAATTTAAAAAAGCTTTAGGCCCTCCACTTGCTGTCTACACACACCCAGTTACGATTATGTCCATTAGTTGCCTTAGCAACGGAGGCAGAGGTTAAGTCATTTTCTAGAAGAGGCCCAGTGCAAATTATGACATTATACCAACTTATTGCCAATCGTTTTAATTAAAACATTTCGTTTTCAACTCAGCTAACAGCAGAGATCAGTAAACAGGGCAGATCAAATTACTGATATTTAAACTCCTCTGCCTTTGGAAAGGCCCCACTGTAGCTTAATTACTGTTGGGCAGGACTGACGAAGAGAGAGCAAAGAACCAAAATCATTCAGGTGTGGCTCAAAACAGAAAAAATACAATATCATAATTCCAAACGAGTGTAATACCAAATGAAATGGATACCATTTCTAGGCAGCCACCACTGTGCTATGGCAGCATCCATGATACAGGCAACAAGAATACTGTTTTTTCATCATGCCTCTCTGCTGTTTTTCCACCTCTTTCCACGAAGCAGTTGAAGAGGCCGAAGAGAAATGCCTCATTTTGCTGTTATGACACTGAAAACTAACTGTTGACATTGCCAAAAAAAATGTGACAGAGCAAAGCAGAACGAAGCATATACAGGCGCATGTACCTAGGGACAAGGGGAATACCGTTAGGGGATCTTGCACAAAGGATGGATTTTGAAGAGGATACAGTGCATGCAGTATAAATCAAGAAATGGCTGCATCAATAGAAGTGTGACTGTCAGGTTGAGGGAGGCAATTCTACTACTTCACTCTAGTGAGACTTCACCTGGAGTTCTGCATTCGGTTCTGGAGTCCTCAGCACAGGAAGAACATGGATCTGTTGGAGTGAGTCCAGATGATCTGAGGGCTGGAGCACCTCCCATATGAGGACAGGCTGGGAGAGCTGGGCTTGTTCAGCCTGGAGAAGAGAAGGCTCTGAGGAGACCTTAGAGCAGCCTCCTAGTACTGAAAGGGGCTCCAGGAAAGCTGGGGAGGAGCTCTTTATTAGGGAGTGGAGGAATATGGTGAGGGGGAATGGTTTTAAGCTGAAAGAGGGAGATTGAGATGAGATGTTAGGAAGAATTTTTTTCCTGTGAGGGAGGTGAGGCCCTGGCACAGGTTGCCCAGAGAAGTGGTGGTTGCCCCACTCCTGGAGGTGTTCAAGGCCAGGTTGGATGGGGCTTTGAGCAACCTGAACCAGTGGAACTGGATGAGCTTTAAGGTTCCTTCAGACCCAAATCATTCTATGATTCTGTGAAACAGGGAAACAAATGAAGAGACTCTGGGACCAAGCCTCAGCATAGAAATGAAAGAGGCTCAGCATACAGTCATTACTGTGAGATAGTCATGGTATCAAAACACTCGATAGCCAGTATGGAAGGAATCCCTACTCCCTTTTGCCTTTCTGCTCTCACATCATTGCATACCCAAGAGGAAAAAAAAAGTCAATAAACAAAATTCCCCTGCTTATCTAATGCAAGGTCTCTTTAAATCTAGATGGCAGAAAAATGAAAACACTGTATTTTTTTTTTCTGCCTATCACACAAGATTTTGCCACGCTATACCTCCTATCCTACCTCTGGAAAGCATCACTTTCCTTTCTAAAGCTTGTACCAATCCCTCTATTTGATCTAGACATTTAAAACATACTTTTCTTGCCAGTAACTATAAGAAATTCAGAAAAAATGTTTTTCTTTTTCTTTTTTCTTTTTGTGTGTCTGTGTTTGTTGGTTTGGTTTTTTTTTAATAAATACAGGACCAACACTCATTCAAGGTAGAACTACTACAGTCCGATTAGTCAAGACGTGCAGGTTGGTAAGGGAAAAGTCAGGCCTTTGGAAAACAAATTTCACAAGAGTGATTTAAAATTTCTCATTGACACAGTCAAAGTCTCTTCACATGTGAGGAAAAAATAACCACATTTTTAAGGCTTGTTTATATGCTTCCAAGAATTACAGAAGATGAAAGTTTAACATTTCTGGGTCTTACATAGCACTAGCTACTTTCTTTTTTAGCTGAGTGAAAAATTGTCTCAATAACACAGAATAAGGAAAACGAAGTTGGAAACACTGCCTTCTCTCTAGTGAGCTGTGCTTTCCTAGGCGAGAACTTCAGGCTCTGAGAGTCTACTTCAACACTATTGCAATAGAGAAAAGCACATTTGTCTTTTTCTTGGCAGCAAGAGAATTGCAAAAGAACTTATACAGCCAAATCACCTTCTCCTAGATCCTAAGTAGACCAATTATTCTTTCCAACCAAAATTGTTAGGGGAGTCTATATTTTTATCACTAAAACACAGCTATAAATCTATTGATAATTTATTGAAAATTAACATAGGGGTTTTTTTTACTTTGAGTGAATAAAATTCTGAATATATAACAATAGTCACTCATTCAAGTGCTGACAGATTTCTGAAATGCACTGGTTTATAATCCTTATCCCAGTATCTTTTTTTTTTTTTATACATCCCATTTTGACGAGAGTAGTTTCAAAAGAAGAGGGTTAAATCAAAGTAAAAAGAAAATATCCATTAAGGAAAAGCCATTATTCTTTGGCTAATTGCAAAAGTTAATCAGAATAATTAACCTAAGAGGAATCATAAAAAGACATCTACTCTCTAAAATATACAAATGTATGTAAAAATCCAGGACTGTCTCTACAGATGACATTCTAAGTTATCTTAGTAACTACCATAGCACTTTTGTACAATCAGAATACTGGTAATTTGTAAAGAGAAAATGAATAGAGAGAAAATAAGTCTGTCCATAAAACCCAAGTTTCCAAGGTACTTCAAGCCACTGAACATTTTAATGCTTTATTTTCTCTCCCTCTATTTATTATCTACTTAGTTCCATGCACCATAAGATAAATTTATATGACTATTTCGAAACCCCAAGAAGTTTTCCACCTATTTTTCAGAAATCAAGAGTAGCTACGTAGAGTTCTGTCACAGATTCTAAGACAGCTGAGCAGAATTCAGTGATAACAACACAAAACCCATGAAAACAAGAATTTATCTTTAAAGAATACATCATTTATATGATAAATTGATTTTTTCCTACCCCAAAAAATTCACAATACATGTCTTTTGCAAGTTCTCACCTAGCACTGCAAGTGCTTTAAAGTCTTAGATCCTGAAGTCACGTTACAAAAGCTCCTACAAGAACAGGAGCTTTTTTTTTTATATTCCTGTCAGTCCAGAAAAATGAAAACTTAACTCCAACCTCTCAACTCAAAAGCCTAACATTAAGAAAAACAAAACCAGAAAACAAACAAACAAAAAGAATGCCAACAAAACAAAAACCAAACAGTATAATCTCAATTTTGCCTTTTTATATTATTATTATTTTCCAAATTGATAAATTGAAATTAAAATTTGGGAAGGATATATAACAAAACTGTAGGACTGTCATTCTTCTTATACACTGAATTCATTAGCACTACTATTAGTTTAAGGAGAAATTTTAACTTACATCAAACACTGACATGACAGAACAGTTTGACCCTGTCACTTGCTCTTAACACTAACAAAGATAGCACAGTAAAATTTTGTCTGCTTTATTATATCTTTTGATACTTTCTTAAGGGTTTTTTTAATTGCCTTTTAAGGAAAAATCTTGGGGGTTTTTGAGTTAAGTATCAGCTTCTCCTCAGCTCTGCAACAACAGACTGGCAAATCAAAATTTCCTGGTACCAGACTCACTTGTCTTAAGGTCAAGTTCTTAATTAATTTGCCAAACCAGGACCTCGCATCCAACACCATTTTTTTCCAACCAATCAGTACTTTAACATAGTCATTTAGATCCACTCTATTCAGGTCCAATTCAGTGTAAAAGTAGGACATTCCATCCATCCAGTCCAAAGCTTCTAAATGGCTCCTTCTTCTGTTCCAAATTTGTGATAATATTTTGATGACTCAAATACTACTTTGTTGAGTTTTTTAAGCCATTGATTTGATTGACTGCTAAGTTTGAAGAAATTACAGGAAAAAAATCAAGTGAAGTCTGATAAGGAACAGTTCAAATTGAATTTCATCATGATAAAGATGCTCTTAAACCTACTGCATGCTGTTCCAGACTGTTTGATATTTGAACTCACTCAGAACAAATATGTATCTAGTTTTAACTAACTCATAATTAAGGCTTAGCTTCTTTTCTACAGAAAATATAAACATCTGTTAATTCAATCACATTTAACACTCTAGAAAAACACAAGGATAAACAATATTAAGGAGATATCCTTTCAAATCAATAATTTATTGTTTGCCTAAATTTACTAATATTTTAGTAGCTAAAAAATGACAGTTCCTTGGAAAACTTATTCTACTAAGGAGTTCAGTGATTTACAACAGCCAAATGGATGGATACTTAATCTCTTGAGCCTTTAATGGGGAAAAACTGCAAAAAAACAACCCAATCAACTTCCACCCACACTCCCACCACTGGTGCTCTCCTAAGAACAACAAGAGGCATTCTGTGAATTAACCTTGTTCCACCACCTCATCCTAAGCATTCTGTCTTGTCCAAGAACTCCGTATATTGATAACAGATACATACACACATACAAGCATACCTGCAATGTAGTAGAGTTTATTACACCAAGAATTTGATTGCAGTCCTATAGCCTCAAAACTTCAGCTTTGGGACAGCATTTCATTGCAAAAGGAACCGAAAGAACCTGGTAAATATTGCACCATAATTTATAAAAAAAAAAAAGTGTATGGATGTTTAAAAATAACATTGCAAGAAGAGTGGAGATATTGACTGTAGACGCAAAAATTTTTTGTATGTTTATATTACTGCATACATGTGGTTTTAGACTAAACATATGGTTTTAGTGTCTTTACAGAAAACAGAAGCTTTGCAAACAGGTTCGTGTGGATTTTTCTTCATTTCCAAATTGCTTAGTTCCCATCCATTATGCTGACTTTCAACTTCAGCCACCAAAATATCTATCATCTATTCCCTGATGTCTACAGTCTAACATTATCTTTCTTTCAGCAACATGACATGCTGCAAGGTCAGAGGTCATCTTTTCATCATAGCTATGTGTCTTTTGGTCAAGATACCTAACCTATGAACCACTACATTGTTATAATGGTTTTGGATTTTTGTATGATGATGTTTTACAGCCTTCATTTAGGTTATGTAATTAGTAATTTGAGTTGCCTATAATGACTTCATTTTGCTTTTAACATTTCTTCGTGCAGAACATCTAAGCCCAATGAAACAGACAACACAAGACATTTCCTTCAAATAAAAATACTTCTGGTGAAACATTTTATTTAGACTAAGAACACCAAGCTGCATAAATATGTTGCTCAGGGATGGTGCACTCAGGCAAAGAAAGTCCTGAAAACCCCAAGGTCCTGAACAAACCTATTGAAAGAGGAACAAATAAAACTGCTCAAGCTCTAACTATGAAGGCAATTCAATCTCCTGTGGTCTGTATTATAGGAACTCAAAACAAAGGGGAAGGAAGAAACTCTGACAACGTAGGCATATATGTTGTTATGAACTAGAACATCTTTGAGGCAGCAGTTTTTACATCAGTGTTTTTTCAGTTACATTGACCAAGAGCAAGTACCTCATATTTGCCTCAAGAAAAAGTGGGGTTATCTTTGCACTTGTATAGATGACTAAAAATTCATCCAGTAGCACAGATTCTAGGTGGCTCAAGAATTGTCTTGCATTTAGGAAATTTTCAGTGGCAAAGGGAAGGAATGCAGAGTGACTGATCCTCCTACCCTTGGGGAAGGCCCTGCACCCTACTCCTCCTCCCTCATTCTCTTCCACTTAATAGGTAGATGAGGATGTAAAGGAGAATCACCTCAAACCTAAAACACTTAGCATGCACCACTGTACAAACACTACATGACTGAGCAATAGGAGACATAAAATCACTTCCTTACACTTAAAGGGTCAGAGTGTGACCTCCTATTTCAGTAACTAAGGATGAACCAAGATTCATTAGGCTTCATTGCATTATTTCCTTGTCTTTAGATTTCTAACCACATCTGCTGCTAATACTAATGGACCACCTGGCCACAAGAAATCTTAGTAAACCATTCAACAAAGGATACAAGAAACTACTCTGAAGATCACTGAAACTGTCCACGAAGCGTAAATTCCTCTCACATCTCAAATCTCAATCAGGTGCAAGACCGAGTCGTGCTCTTATTTACTGTTTCTTCCCTGAATACCTGAACACATCTACCGCTTACTTCTCCTTACTGCCCCTTCGGGAGCAATGCCTGTTAATTGAAATGGCCCCCCTTGGTAACAGTCAGCAGCTGGTTTGATTACTGTATTCCAATAAATAATACGGCTGTACTAATTCAGACAGAGCAATTAACACGTAAGCCAGACATTTTTACTGTGTCACTTTTACTGTGTGCCACCAATTAGATGTTTCTATCTGAAATACTACCCCTTATTGAAAGCCAAATAAATTCAGCTACAGTTTGTTCTTTCAAGCAATTGTGTCCCCCATTAAGATGCATCCGACAGTGCCTTTCAAACCACACACATTGATCCTCCCTGCCATGAGCTTGGATCTGGGTTCAATCCTTTATGTTTACACTTTTATCTTTAAGGAGCAAAAATAAATGCTGATATTGTGGGTCAGACACTAAAAAGTGACACTGGTTAATTAGATCCATGTTCCATTGTTATTTAGATTCACCATAAGCGTCATTCACATAGAAAGAATAGAAAATTGACTACCTAGAAAAATTAATATTTTATTAAAATGATGCTAAAACTTTACCATATTTGGAAGGGTGGGGGAGAAGAGGAGGTATTTGTAAAACACCACGGTACTCGCATAAGAGCACGTTATCTTCTGTTACACGACTTCCAGAAAATTTTCAAGGAACACAAATAAAAAAGTAGTTCACTTTCAAGCTGAAAGGACCACAGGACAGGTTTTATTCCCTGCTTAGAGTGCTTTCTGAACCAGAGGTAAGTTTGGAAATGCTTTATACTTCTTAAATAGGATAAATTACAGATGTATTTACTTTTTTCCTGTTCTTTTAATTGACTTACATTGAGGGCTATACTATTACAGTATCTAATATATATTTAATATAATATTACAATACCTTTCTATTCATTTAAGAAGTTAAGAGTTCTTTGTACCCTTATTTCTCTCACAATAAAAAGGCTTTCCTGTTCCTTGCTTGGACAGTTCCTTGACAGTCTTTAGTGTTTCCCAAACAGCCAGTGCTATCAGCCTAATTCAGACAGTTATAAAGCTGTTATAAATGTATATGGCACAGAGAAACTGAAGCTGTGCTCTCATGTAAGGACATTATCTTTCTTACCTATCTTGCATTCTCTTCAGGTTAGATCTCTAAAATGGAAATAAGGGTTATCAGCGTTTGTTTTTCCAACTTCATCATGTTCTCTTGAATCCTGGAATTTAGGAAAAATTGTTTTTCTAACTGTTGACAGTTAAAAGAAAATGAACGTTTTTAGGAATATACTGAGTAAACTTTACAGGGAATGCAAATGAAAAGCTTGAGAATGAGTCCTTGTCTGAGAGGATTTTTTTTTTTTACATCTTAGTTTGGAGTAAACTTTTGCCCTAGAGTCTCTTGTTTTAGTTGATTAAATAATTACTGAAGTTTGTCACTAAAACTATTAAATATAAAGATAAGGAAATAACAGTGGTTTCATACTTCAGAGACTTGAACAGGTTACTGGTTGTTGCACTCACTCGGTTACAAGACTGTGAAGGTCTTTAAGCATTAAACTGTGTAAAGGCAATTCAGGAATCAGGGCAGCATTTTATTGTATGATTTCTCTAGAAACATCCTTCATTTTAATAAAAGCCAAGTTGAAAATACGCTGGAGAGAAAGCAAGAGAAACCAATCATAGTATAAGATGCTTGATCCTGACTGCTCTCTACATGCTGGCTGTGATTGTGCACTACAAACTGTCCTGTAGATTCAAAAACATCCAAATTACAGTTCATGACAGTTCAAGAAAGTGATAAGCGCTTAACAGAATAAAAAAAAAAAATCAACTGTGAAGTTACTGGGTACACTGCCTTTTTCCCAGAACTTCTCTAATTCCTTAAATATTTCTTCAGCTCTTCTCTTCACTGCATAACCCAGCTATAAGCTTTCTCCCCACAGAGCCCCTTAGCCCCAATCCCACGGACAGGAGCTGTGAGAGGAAGCAAACCAGTAAGTGTAGGAGCTCTACAAGTTGCCTTCGAAGCCCATAGCCACTCAGTGCAGGAAGTAATAGAGAACCAATAGCGTAAACTCTGCTTCCTGGAACTTCACAGCAGCTAGAGAAAGCTATTTCAAGGAACAAAGAAATGTATAGACCTACTGCTACCTTACCTTTGGGATCTCCCTGTAAACGCCTTGATCAACCATAAGTCACGTATATATTTGTTACAATTGTTTGAGAAAAGAGTGTAGTCTGCTTGCACAAGCCAATTGGTCATTATCATCTTCTATCACCTCACTTGCTAATTAATTCGTGTATAAATAATGTAGTCTTATATGCAAAGAAAACATGTTTGATGTTGGTTTAAAATTGGGTGTAGTTACTGATTAATTGAATGTTGACATCTCCAAGCACAAAGCTCAGGAGCGTGAGGAACTTCCCAGGAGCAGGATTGGCATAGCTGGAGCTGGCAGGAGGGTATTTAATGTCTACTAAGCCAAAAAGCAAGCAACAAAACTCCTTGGGCAGAAAGTTAGAGGGCAATTCTTCAATATCTGAATTAGGAAACTTCTGGGCTTTGCAAAACCTGTCTCGGAACTACATAGGACTACCTTCCTATACAACCTAGGATACAAGGAAAGGAAAAGATACAACTCCCTGGAAGTGTTTTTTTCCGTCTTTAGCTATGGTCTTCAATGAGTCCCCTGACCATACTCTACCAGTGCTGGCCACACATCTGATGTGCTTGTGTGACTGGTCTCTACCCTGCTGCTGCTGCTAAGGTCAGTGCTCTACCTTGGAATGTTTGACCTGTTTCTCCCACTTGAAATTCTCTTGCAGTAAGGAATGCCAGAGTGGTTCAACCAGCAGGCTGGAGGAGATACAGCATGAAGCAAGCACATATGGTTGGTTTTGACTCTTGTTGGTAGTGGGATTTTTATTCACCAGTAGCTCAGCACTACAAAGTCTTTTGAACGTGTGAAGACTTTGCAACGTGGTGGTAATTTTACAGAAGACCCTTAATGCAGGATACTAAAAGCTATACAATGGTTGACTTATGCATTGACTCCAAACTTTCAGGACTAAACATTAATCTCTGCTAGTTTAGCTTTACTACGTTATTTTATGTGTTATTTCATTACATTTAGTAAGATTCAAACCCATTCAGAATACCTCAAATAAGAGAAAAAAATTTTATTCTTGTCGAATTGAATCTTCCAGATCAATCTATCCCTGAGTGACTTGAAAAATTCACAGTCCTCCTGGACAAAGTGAGATAACACTACAGTACCTGGGCAAACACTGACAAGGGGAGGGTATAAGAACAGCGAAGGAGGAATCACAAAAAGGAAAAGAAATAAAACGAAGTGCTAAGCTCTGCTTTCTTAAATTAGTACTGATTCAGAAAAAAAACATCAGAAACATGAAATTTTGTTTCACTGATGTTTTCTTCCACAAAACAATTAACATCCTTGAATCAAAGCTTTTATTACCCTGGTCAGGATATCAAGAAATAAGACATTTCAAAAATCAACCTTGTTGCTCTTTGTATTTTTAGTACAAGAAACACACACCATAAAATACTGTTTAAAAGGTGCAATGAATAGCACCCAAGAACCATTTTTGACATGCAATCGGTCTTGACAAGCTTTGGGCTGACTTCGGTAGCCTATTGACCCTGCCTATAGGCAAAGCATGCCTCTTTGCCACGGCTAATCTTTTCTGGACACCCCTGTCACAGCGCAACTCCATTTGAAACAGCTGAAAAGGTCAAAGACTGTCTCTCCACTTTCAGGCTGAACTGAAATCAATTCATATCTAGGCATCCAAAGTACTGCAATTTGCTACAGGATCTTTGCACATGCACTCCATTCTTTTTCCATTCCTTTCTCCCATGATTCCATTCATTGCTTTCTGAAAGCATTTTTGCCTTATTCAAAAATTGATACAAAATTGCTAATTACAGGCCTCATACTCACATTTTACAAAGCTGAGCATGCAAATTCAGAGAGCAGGCTTTTCCACCCACATTTTAAAAATAGGAATCATGAAAACAACATATATTTGCTAAAGTACCTAATGCATGAAGCATTGTTTTAGTTAATCTTATCTCCTAGTCAAACCTTACAGGTTGCTGAGCTTTCCATCAAATTTGCCATAATAGGACCTGTTTTGCCACTGAAGCAGCAAAAAAATTGCCTTTGACTTAAAAGCAGACAAACTATTGGATGGATAAATGAAACTTTGATCAATGTAACAAATGGAAAGAGGTGTGGTTTTCCTCTTCTTAATCAATCGTTATTTTCTCTTTTTTTTCCCTCTGATATGAAAGCTGTAGTCCAAAATGTACCCTTTTCCCAAGAGTGAGAAAAGTGTTTAAGAGATCTTTAGTTGTACATACTAGATTTCTAGAAAAATAAAGAATTTTTAAGCAACAAAATTAAATGAGGTAATCATCTCCAAGTCTGACTTTGATTAGAGTGGAACAAATTTCATTTTCTAGTGTGTAACTCTGTAAAACACACTTTAGCCTTCCTGCTCTTAAAAAGATAACAGGATAACTTCCAAACTGAAAGTGAGTTAGGCTGTTAAGCAATTTACTTTAGCATTCCAGGAGCCCAGAGAGGATAGCAGGAGCAAGGGATTTAACGTTGACTACTGAGAGGATAAAGTATATCTGTCTTTTGTTTTCTGTCACTTCTCCCCAAGCCCTCTCTCTCAAATTGAATCACGCTCAGCTGCTAAGGTTTAACCCAAAGTTCAATGGAAAGGCACTTGGCTTGTCCATTTCTCATGGCTGTTTTTATCCCTTTTGTTGAAAGTGATGTGCAAAGTGAGCAATATCAACAGAGAGATAACTTCTTGTTGAACACAGCGCTCACTTCTCCCCCAGATATGTCGAATCATGTTTCATCTAGGAAAAGAATTGTTCATTCCTCAAAATTATAATTCAATCAACCTAGCTACCACTGGAGAACTACCCAAGAAGCTGGCTCCTGTTGCACAGTCATTTTAAGCCTACCGTCTCACCAGCCCATGCCAACAGCTTAACTAAATACAAGTAAGCCACACAGTTATCTGTTGTCATAAGTGGAAGCAAGGTGTAATATGGCATCAACAACAAAAGCAAGTAGTGTTTTCATCAGTCCCAGTGGAGGTACCATGCAGCACTTATGCTTCCTTATCACATTATTTTTCCAAGGTAACACAGAAAGTACAGATTTTGTGTCCGAGTCCAAAACAATCAATGTTATCCATGCACATAATCAAACCATTCAAGTGTAAAATTCCCCTTTCAAATCTGTGAGGTAGTTTTTACTTTAAATAAGTACTCTCTTCTCCCTGGAAGTGCAACACACAAAGGAAGGCAAAGAGGAAATGTGCACGGAGAAAGGAGATGTAAGAATAAAGATCTTTTTTGTTGCAGGTCGTTTTTCTTGATCTGAGAGGAAGAACATCATCACCAAAGTCTCTTACACACACTTCAGTTGCTCTCTGCTTTCATATTCCCTACAAGAAATGTCTAAATATTTTCTGGTTTTCCCCTCTGCAAAGTTTTTGAAAGAACAATCAGAGTCAGCACAGAATGACACCTATGAATAAAAGTTACTGATATGTCCCAATTTCCTGCTGTCACAAAATGATGAAGCTCCTCTTAAAACAATTGTTCTGCTCTAGTGGATATATTTTCTTCCATCTCCAGTACACACACACATTATTATATATACTATAACTTGTTCCATACACACGTGACATGTTGGCCAACATGAAGAATTTGAACTGGCAACCTCTAGACTTACACATCTGTCCTGTTTCAGTCTGAGTTTAGAGCCAAGCATCTGAAAGTTCACACAATACATATCCTCTGTAGGTTACACAAAGTGGACTTAACGACCATTCACTAGGATCACACAAAAATTGCCTTTTACTACCAAAAATGAGTTTATTTGATCCAGAGCCTTGTTTTAATACTCAGAAATAAATTAAAACACAGATGTGAAAAATCTGTAGGCTTACAGTCAGTTCCAGATCAGGTCCAAACCCTAGAGCATAGGCCTACTATTATATAGTCCTTTCAGATTGCTCATATCTTCCAAAGATTTAATACATCTGATTCTTCCTTTGAGATTTGGGGAAAAAAAAAGACAAGACTTGAATTAATATTTTGCTGTAAACTTCCTTTCCATAAGAGATTCTACCTTTATTAAAAATTATCTACTCTTGCCACAACTGTAAAGGGAAAGCAAGCAGAATTGTGCATGATCAGCTGCAGGCACTGGACGTTTACTTTACATATTCCAATTGAAAAATTAAATCAACAAGCCCCAAACACACTAAAACAACATTAATTATTTGCAGTTGTCTGTAGTGTTGTAGGTGAGGTTCGATACGTATGCTGGCTGACAATGGGTTTCCAAAGAGTTAACATACTGCAGCCAGAGTTCTCTCTGCCAGTGGTTGCTTTTCTGTTTAGTTCTATAAATGAAATTTATTAAAACCATTACATGCACAGTGATGCCACAGTATCCAGAGCAAAGTTACTAAATCTAAAAGAGCTTTTATTTAATCAGGAGATAGCTAACAGATGTAATGACTGAGGGATAAGGCGGAACCTGGTTTTACATTTAGACCCTGACAACATGGTTTTATCACTTCCAATAACGTGAATTCCACATTTCTCTGATTGTATTACTTTAAAGAAAAAGCGATCATTTCTAAAAATGTCCCATTTATTACATCCAAACCTTTCTGTTCATGTGCCCAATCGGAAGAAAATTTTTTCTTGTCTTCCAAAAATCTACCCCAGTCATTTTTTTAATGAGCAGTTCTATCTCCCCATCCATCTTGTCTGCATGAAGAAGGGATAACCTGCAGCTGAATTACAGAAAGCCTATTCTCCCAGAGGGATCCGAGATAAGATAGACTGCATTAACCCTAAGATTCATTTCCCAGCTAGGAATTCTCCCTAACTCTTTTAAGAAGATCACAGGAAACAGGCTGGATAATGGTAAGAGATCTATTGAGTGCACTTTCATCACCAGCTTTCATGAGGAGAGAAACAGTAATAAGGTCACAAAACCCCGAAATGATGTGGGTGGCTAGAAGACATTTCTCTAAGTACAGTGGCATACAATGCAATATAGGCCACGACTACCCAGACATCTGGGATACTTTGTCCACAAAAAATGAGTTTCAGATGAGAATTCTATGCATACGTTTCACTGATCCTGTCCACACGGTTTGTTCTCTAAAGGTGTCATCAAAATGTTATTTTCTACATAGGATTTAATTCCCCTAATCATTAACAATTGCTGTTTTCAAGATACAGGTATTTGAAAAATTTTTAAATCTTTTCTTTGCCATCACAAACATTCTGACCTGCCATCTAGTACAGAGCCATTCTCTAAGCCACGAAAAACACCAAATAGTTTGCACCATGCCATCAGTGTCCAAAAGTTCCCAAATACGTTCTACTAAAGAAACCACAGAAGTCTTAACTTGTAACAAAGGGATTTCAAAAAAGTACTTTCTGTATCTGTGCAAGTTCTATCAAAGTACAGAGGAAGATCAGCAAGTAGCAGTTTAATGCAAAAACTACATTTTAGAAGGTTGTTCTGCTCTCCTTCCTCTCATTCCAAAAATCATATATCCCATACAAGAACACAAGCCATTTATTACCACTACAGCCCACAAGCCAAGTGTGCCGTATATTCTATTGGTTTCCTCAGCCCAACACAATGAGCTGTCCCTGCACTTCACATTACAATGAGAACATCAAACTGCAAAGACATCAAACTTCTCACTTTTGTTCCCTGATCCAGCAGCTTGGTGAAATCTCAGAACAAATGGAAAACATTATTTTGAAAAAAGGACTCCATTTTGAAGGGAATAGAGGGTGAAATAACTTCCTCACCATTATCTGTGTTGTAGTCATAACTAGCCATCATCTTCTGAAAGTGAAGCCAGTTCTGGGACATGCATTTGGAAAATTCCAGTGTATTTAACCGCCTTAAGCCTAGATGCTAAGATACACAAAAGAAGCAGGGCTTCCAACAAATAATATTATGAGAGGGCTTTCATTTTTATTAATTTAAAATATAAGTAGTTAATGAATATATACTTAATGTAAAAAGAAACAACACAGTTTTCACACAGCATGGAATTCTGAAAGGAATTAAAGCCTTACTTTGTAGATATTCCTTGCACCTAGCTTTTATAACCAGTAACACAACGGGGCTGAGACATCGAGTTATAGTTCTTCTGAGACAGCTCTTCTCTCATCTCCTCCAGTTAGGAGGGACAGAGTGATGCTACCAAATATTTGTCCAGCTAACTCAAGCAGTTCACCTGATCACCTTGTTCAGGTCTGTCAAAAGGAACACAAAACAGATATTTCAGTTGTGCACTCATTAGATAATTCACCTTGTTTGCTCGTCTATCTGAGTATACAACAAAATAGTTTAAGTGATCTCAAGCCTCAAGCTTAAAGCTAATGATTTTGCTTATTCAAGTCCTTACATCTGCTTTACAGCTGTCTTTTCTACAAAATCAATAGCACAGCTGATTTAGTGCCTTCTAGGACAGCTTCAGAAGATCCTTCTGCAGTTAATGTAGCTGCAGTTTTTCTCTGCTCAACTTCTGGCTGAGAGCACAGGAAAGGTGCAATGTCAGGACAAATTCTCCGACTCTCCGTCACAGGCTGACCTCCATAAACGCAACATGAATTAGAGTAACCGCTCTGAGCTGCATGATCTGTGACAGTCTCTGCGAGTCCATCTCCGTCACAGTGCATATGTAGTGCAAGCCTCTCCTCTTCTGCAAAGGAAGGGAATGTCTACAGGTCAGGATCAAAGCTATGACAGATATTTTCTTGTGTGAAGGCTGTTCTGCTGCTGCCGAGAAGTATTTGCTGGGCACTATCTTCACACTTAGTTTGTAGCAGCACAGTGCTAACAAAGAGGAATTAGGTAGTGAATCTTGAAGAGTCCTTGCCTCAAAAATTATCTCATCTATTCTCTCTCAAACCACCATAAAATGCACAGATTTTAGCTTAATAAATACAGAAAATCAAAACAGCGTCAGAGTGAGTGAGATATCTATTTTTGTTCCAAAACCTCCATAATTTTCTGGCAATTAGACTTGCTGCAACTTGAATATGGTTTGAAATCAAGGTGACACTCCTCTTATTTACTTCACTGTCCACTTCAATAAGTGAAAATTATATTATCTTTCACACTTCAAAACAAACAACAATCTGTTTTACATCATCCCACTAAGACTCGTTTGGCTGGTGAAATCAAGGTCATAAAATTCCAACTTTGCCCATGGCTAAATACTGTCAAAGGATTAGGATATAAATACACACTATTAGTCGGAAGTTCTGGTTTTATTTAAAGGATATTTTTAATAAATATGCAACAGAAAAAATCTCCAGTGAAGAAAATGAGAGTACCAGACTCTTTTCCCTCTCTTAGGTTTGAAAGCAGCCCAAAATATTATGTGGAATAGATTTGGCAGGCAGACACTGATAAAACATATCATGTTCTCACCAGGCAATCTGACGCACTGTTCTTGGCAGCGTCTGCCTAGCAATGGACAAGAAATAAATTAGCACAGAGGCTAAATGACCCCAATCTCACTCAACAAATTTACTTCCTTCATAAATGGGTCGAGGTTACTGGCAGAACTATTTGCACTTGAAATCTTCATCTAACCAACTATGTATATTATGTATGTTTGGATATTGCAAAAGAAAACATCCTCTCCTATAAATACTCAATCAGTTACCAATTTTTAAATCATCTGGATTTGCAACAATGCCCACTGATAACTCAGTCTTTAATAACTAATTCACATCTCAATAAAAAAAAAAACAAATAAAAAAAAGTAAAACTCCTAATTTATTTACTAGTTATTTTGTAAAATCTCATACTGTAACATGATTTCTGTGTCTCTGTATCCCATGATTGTAAGCACACCTTTAAATGAAAAGGTAAACTGCCATTTCAAAATGCAGACAGTTTTAAAATAGAAGAGGTGACTATACACTATGTGTAAATATCTGTGAACAGAACTTATCTGACAAACTGGAAGTAGTTTCTACTTGTAGCTCTGAAACTGCCAGAGGGACCATACACAGCACGAATAAGCTCGGATGCCAGTTGAGAGCTCCCAACCATTGAAGCAAGGAAGTAGCAAAATCAGGCAGTTAGACTGTACACAGTCTAAACCTTATTGCATTTTCTCTCTTCCAAAGGCAACAAGTTTGTAGAACTGCGTTGAAAACTACTGGGATTGGTAGAGGGCGTGTGTGGAAAGACCACTATCTCAAGGATTACTTTTAGAGAAGATTTAGTGTTAAGCACCAAGCTGCATCTGTCTTGTCAGGCTTTGCTACTCCACCCATTCTCAAGAAGTCCCATGACCACTCCTTGACTTATTAAACTACATCCTATCTGTAGAGTTCTAGCAGGCCATGACACACATACAGTGCTAGTGCTGGTAACCGTTTTGTGCCTTGCTTTCCATTACATCAGTCCTAAATATGAAAAAGAATAGTCTGTTGTACTTTTGAGTTCACTGTAGCTAAACAGAGTAGTGTGCCTTTCAATGACCTGCACCTTAACTTGGTTAAGAGTACCATGAGATAAGAGGGCACAATTCCATGAAAGACAATCAATTACATAAACCTCTATGTTTACTTGATCTACATCTTCTCTAGCAACTCTAGTGAAAACCTGAATCCCTGCAGGTGTTTAAAAGACAAGTAGATGTCCTGCTTGGAGACATGGTCTAGTGGCAGACTTGGCAGTGGTGAATCGATGGCTGGACTTCATGATGTCAAATGTTTTTTCCAACCAAATCCATTTTATGATTCCATTATTACCTTAACTCTGTACCACCAAATTTTCAGACTACAAAATTATATAATAAATCTTCACTTCTCAACTGGTTAGGTTCCAGACAGTAGGTATGTTAATCCTCCCTTATATAGCTTTTTTCAAACAACAAAACAAAAAATTAGACATTTTTTGCATGCTGCCTGACACATCATCTCCAGTTCCTGTGTTAAACAGTGCCAAACAAACCAGACAGTTTGTGTGTCTGCAGGCTAAAATTGCTCCCTGCACACAGGGAGTTCAACAAGGATAGAACTTGTTGCTTTGTAAATCCGATCTGCAGGTGCATGGCAGGTTCAAAATCTTCAGAGTGTAGGGTTACAGGTGGGTCATTGACTGTTCCAGTGCAGCTGTAGATTTGACATACCCTAATTTTGCTGGACTACTGCCCACAGAGGTGTAAACAACAGCAAAGAGGCTTTTATAACCATTTTGCCATTAGCACCCTTGTATCAACTTTTGCCACGCGTCATTTAAAGGATTAAAAAAGACCCACACCCAAACTATCGATGCTTGGCTAGTTATTGACAAGTCTGACACCTGCTTTCTGAACTAATTCCACTCATTCCCCTTTCCACAGGGGATTCTTTAAAAGTACTGTCCGAAGGGGGAGAATAAGGGGAAAAGCTTATCTTCTTTGCTACAGCCAATCCTTTTGTTGTGAGGATTTTGACACAGATAAGGTCTTCACTAGCTCTACAGGGAATTAAACAAATTGACTCTAATAGGTTTTAATGTATAATGATTAGCTCATTTATAAAAGATTCTACCCAATCCTCAATTATTCAGATATAGGTCAAGATCAAGGGAGTACATCAAAACAAACCCTGCACCTGCAGAAGAATTCAGATGTTAATTAAATGAGAAACAGATTGATGGACTCTAACCTCATACAGAGATGTAGGAAGAAGTGTATTAGAATTCAGAAGAGTCAGGATATCACCAGTCTGTGTAACGCTATTTCAAGTAGTTGTAGCTGCCTATACAGCATTTGCTGCTCTTTCCTTTACCAGGCTGCATTAAACAGATTGTGGATCTTGATTCACAGCCTGTAATAGGTAGTCAATATTGGACCCACAAGAAAACATTGATATAAGCAGTTGAGATATAGATTGAGAACTGTGTCATGCAGAAAAATAGAAATAAAATTAGTCATGGCATATGTGTCACAAGAGGGTGAGATTCAGCCCACAAGAAACAGTTCAACAAGTCAGAGTTGCTTGGATTCATATTAGTCTGTCACTTCTCATTCATTGAGTTAAAATAAAAAGTTTGAAACGGAAGAATATAAATCTTGAATGGAAAAAATTTAAGCAGGAAGGATATCAGTAATAACAATCTTGAAGTTCTGATCTTATTTGGTTCCTCGATAACTAAAAATATTAACCCTGAAATGCAATTTCACCTTCTGGATAGCCTGTACATCCTTTCCTTCAGCTGTTTGTTTTGATTTGGAAAGAACCAAAGTTTCATTTTTTCCTAGTAAGGGACACACTGCCAAAAATCTGAATTGGCATTCCATATAAAAAATGGAAATAAAATTTTCACCGATTCTGATGCTGTTGCCCAATATTCTTAAAATCTATTAACAAAAAAATGAAATAAGTTGCTAAAATATGTAAGTAAGGTTATATGCAGATTAAAGTTGACTCTTATCCATGACCCAGGTAATCTTCCTCTGGGGACCTGACTTGCTTATGGATGCGCATGCCCTAAAAACCACTTAACTCCAGTGGAAGCAGCAGTGGGCCATACGTTTGCTGAATGGTAAAACTTGACATATATTAATCTCAAAGGGCATCACCACATTTTTTAACATCTTGGTAACAAGGTTAGGGCAGAAAAGTGATAAAAATCTTGAACAATGAGCATTCAGAAGCAGGTAACAGCTGTTTCAAACAGTAACTCTGAGGGCTTCCCAGCTGGGAGGCCCTGGAGCAGCATGGCACTCCCACACTGAACAACCCTGATGTGCAGACACAGTCGTGTTACCCCTAATTTCCATGGCAGCCCAGCTCAGTGCACAGTGGGACTTTGCTAGCTACAAAACACGTGACCCCAGAAAATCTGAGGCTCTCAACAATAGCAAGCTGTACAGTAAAAAGTGCATAAAATAACATAATAGGAGGGGTTCAAGCCTACAAAACTCAAAAGGCCAACACTTAAGGATTTTTTCCCCATGAGGCTGAAAGATCCAGAACATCCCCTTGGACACGCTGTGACACAAAAGAACACTGCCAAAGCAGCTCTCCCTCTGCTTCGTTGACACCTTGCACCTGGACTCAACACCAAATCTTGGAGCACATTCTAATTCCATTAATCAGTAATATTTTTTTTAAAAAATAGTTTTAAGTTCACCATAACATAAGTATGAAAGTTCACCTAGGTGCATAAAATCTACCCTTAAAAAAAATGAGTATCTAACTTCCCTTCAATTGGCAAATACCATTCCCAGAAAACATAAGTGTCTTTTGCTCCATTAATTTTAACCTGTCCCTAAAGTTCTGCAAGTGACTTCATCTAATCGTGTTGGATTATTGACTTAAAGAAATAAAGGATCTGCTCCCCTACAGCTATGAAACAGGGCTGACTTATCAGTTAGAAAGCAATCCAAGCAAAATGTCAATGTAGATGCAAGTTTCTGCTATCGGCAGCACATGCTGCATCTCCCTAAGAACAGGAACATTAAGATGCCTTTGTGCCATTTCTCAGTTACACAAAGGCCATTTATTGCACTTCAGCAACAAAAGAGGGCAGTTGGACAGCACAGAGCACTACAAGAGTGAGAGAGAAACATCCCTCAGGCCCTGATAACTTCTGAGCCTTGCTTCATACCAAAGTGAAGCTTCACAGCGGATTCCAAAATAAAGGAGACATGAGGAAAAATGCTTTTATATATGCTTATGCAAAAACACAAATGTGTTTATTCTAGTATTTCACTCATTGTAGGATAGATGTGTAGATAAAATACAGCTTAGGTAGCCCATGTAAACAACAGAGCTTCTAGAGATGATGAAGAATGATTGGTGATAAGAGAAGAGTGGCTCCTAGCGCAGGCAGGTTAAAGTGCACCATCCCACATTTGCTCTCGCCCTAAAGCCAGCTGACACTGTCACCAAGAAGGTGCTCCTTGCAGGATTTTTGAGAACCACGGAGATGTGAAGCTAAATGAACTTTCAGGAAATAGTATTTTTTTTTCCTACTGATATTTTATAGCAATGAGCAGCTTTGCAAGCAGCATTTTCCACAGTTTAGTTTCTCAGTTGAGCAAACATTTACTCAGATGTTATTTTCAACTGGGATGCTACTATAACTGTGACACAGCTCAGATGCAATACTTCAGCAGCGACAGGATCAACCCTGTACATCCTGAAGTGAAACAGCATACGTCTCTGAAAATCCAATTAAGCCTCAGTGAGGCACTAGACTTTCCTAAATCATGTTTTTCCCTTTCATATTTTACAATAGAAGATCATTGTTCCTACCGAAAGCAGACTTGCATCTCCATCGACCCAGCAGGCCTGCACAAGAAGCCTAAATTGCCTCATAACCAGCTCGTGACCTCAGTGCCTTTTAATTATGTGGGCTTCCCTGTAGCCTTTAGTTAACATAGACATGTGGGACAGGAAAGGGAGAGCCTACAAGCCACTCAGAAGAGATAGAAACAGACTGTGTATTTGAATGGAGAGATCTTGTATCTTACTACTGAAATGTGAACGCTGCATCAATTCAACAGTGATTATTTTCAAACTGCACAACTCTGGGTGCTAACCAAGCACAGCCTAATCCCACCATCCCTGCAGTGACTACAGCGTTCTGCAAACACACCCAAGCATGCTTGAGCCTGAGTAGATAATGCAGCAGCAACAACAAAGGAAGAAACACTTGGAAGGAAAATATTTGGGCACGCAGCTCATGGTGAGCACTCCAGTGCTGCAGCAGCCAGGAGGCTCCCAGCATGGTCAAATCCCACCTAAGGCTTCGGAAGGGCACTTACATTCTCTGACTGCTTTACTTCCTAAAAAAAAGTGTTGGCATTTCTTTTCAATCTCAGATTCAGACAGAACCAGTTTATTTAAGAGGAGTGCACGCATGGATAGGTAAACCCAAATAGAGTACTATATTCAAACGAGAACACTCAGTAACTACAAAGGTTTCTTGATAAATTAGGGTTTTTTATAGTTAGTTTCACCTCCATTATCTAGACACATTAGTATGCATTTATTCCTGCCACCAAAAAGCTTTTTGTTTTCTTCTTTCTGTATTTCCATAGAGCCACACATGAAATTAACATTTTTACCTTCCATGGCATTCTTCTGACTGTTCAATGACTATTCTAATCCAGTTTCATTGATGAACATTTCATTCCTCCGGAAATTTTAAAGTAGAATCTTCAGAATCTTTTCTAGCTTTCAAATTGCCCTCATCAGCATTCTTCAAGAACAGGCCTGAAAAATCAAATAAGTTTACCAAAGTCTACAGATGAAGTGATTAATATCACAGAGCAAATTATCTCATGTATACCTCTGTTTATCATTTTAGAATGGTTAAAATCTTACACCTTAACACTGTGTTAGCTTGCAATGCTCTCCTGTTGTATCTGTATTTAAAAAATAGTTTGTACAAAAAAAAATTAATAAATATCTTTAGTGATACAAGAGGTCAAGTATTTTTCCCTCTATTAGGCCCTAAAAAAAGGGCATTTGTTATTCTCATCAAAATCACTGAAACACTTTCAGGCCATGCGTTTCTGACTTCCTTGCCCTGTGCACTGCATTTGTTGTTGGGAGTGACTTCAGTTCCCCTGCTGGGTTTCCCGACTGGAAGATGTTCTGCTAACCATGGACAGACAGCCCCCTCTGCCAGCAAGTGGTCGAAACTCTCCCTGCCTTTAAAAAAAAAACAACCTATTTTAATTGCAAAATCCACTCTTATTATTTTTTTAATCATTTTTTAAATAAACTGCAGTCTTTCAGTCTTTTAGGAGTTCCTTTATTCTCAAAAAGTTCTAAAACATTTTGATTAGATCTATTTCCTAAGCTGTGGCAACTCCAGCTCCAAAAACTTACTCACAGGATTTCAGCTGTTTGTGCAATGCAAAGCGGCTGTCAGAGCAACAGCAGTGAAAGGATTCTTAGAGCTTTCCTCTGTCCCAAACACAGGCATAATATTTAAACAAAGCTGCAGACACATCAATAATGAAAATCTGGTGAACTACTTACTCTTGACTCTTATAGGAATGTTGAATGCAGAATATTCATTAGTTTCCTGACAACACAGATTATTTATAGGCAAGTCTGATAGCACCACCTATTATTAAGGTTACTCAACGCTTACTGTTATATGACCCCTGGTTTCCTGGTTTCAGTCTTTTTATACCTTTGCCACTTGGGATGAATATTGCATACTAATATCTGCCTTCAACAATTCTTGTTGAGGGTTCTACCCTTCCAGGAGTGAGGTTACTGAGAAATACACATTTGTCAATGTTTTACAGGAATCTGAGAACCTTACTGATATTTTTATTTACCCCTTAATATTTTGGTGCCCCTTATTCTGCAGGAACTTGAACTTTGGCAGAACAGAGCCTGAGTTTTGTTTGCACGCAGGAAAATTCCCCAAATATTACTAAGTTACAATCACCTGAAGGGGAAAAGAATACTAGTTTTTATATGAACATCAGAAAAATACCATAAAATGCTGAAGACCTCACCACCAGCAAGCAGTTGCTCTTTGTATATGAATGATTCCCACCCAATACACATACATGTTCCAGCCCCAGGCTGGGAAAGGGAAGCAATGGGTCTTTTTTCCTGCAATGGTTGTTCAAGTTAAACTAGCACTGAACTTGAGCACATTGCCTGAGACAAAGAACAGTGTTGCACTACCAACGTTGCCACTGTTTTCAATGATGATGTCAATTTACCTACTGACATAAAAGCCTCTCTAATTTGCTGCTTTTACCCTGAGCAGTCTTACTTTGTTACATGGTGTTTCTTTCCAATTTCTGCCTACCTTTCTCCTAACAATAAAATAAAAGTGTTCAGAGAGCGGAACATCCCATCTCTAATTATAAACAGAAAACTTCTGGGCTTTACCTCATTTTGGTCTTTCCTCCAGTCTGCGTCTTTTAAAATTGTTCACTTTAACTACAACAAGCAATTAAAGTACCAATAGCATCATTTTCCAATGCTACACTGAAAATGCCTACACTAAAAATATTCCAAATTTGATAACGAGGGTCATCCACCTCAAGGCTGTTGCACTGGAGACCCTCTATTACAATTTCCTTTAGAACATGTGTGTGCTTAGAATCTGTTGCTGACATACAGGTCTCATTGAGCCAGACTTGCATGTCAGGCACTCACAAAAACATAAGCAGCCTTCCTGGCATAAACACTACAGAATACAAAATAACTACAAGTCCAGCCCATCCAGGGAAGTAAAAGGAAATGAGCTGTGATTCCTTGTGTAATATTTTGATTGTGCGAATCATAGTTCCAGTGCAATCACAACTCTGTTGCCTTCTGTGCCTGTGAGGAAGAAGTGATCTGTCTACGTATGCACATCATAGAGTAACTGCTAGAAAATGCTAAGTACCATAGCAGTCCAACATTTAATTCAAATTGCAAGAAAGCTCTAGCACAGAAAGAGGGTCAACCAGTTTTCTTCGTAGCTGCTACCTCTTACTCTGTTTCCAAGTGTCAGGTAAACAGACCTGAGCAAGAGAATTTGATGGGAAGTCATCACAGCCCCAAATATACCAAACTGCTGGGTAGCTTAATCAGTACATGCCTGCTCGTGCATGAGCATCATGGAAGAAAACTGGGGATGCAAAGGCACATGGAATTGTTTGTACATCACATCAGGGTAGTAGTAGTCTACAGAGGAAAGACCAGCCTGCTGCTCTCATTCAGGGGAGTAATCAAGTCACTTTTGCAATGCAGTTGGTCTTTACTGGCCTGCTGCCTATGCTGGAGCCATCCAGCTGCCAGAGCACTATTGCTGCCAGCTCCTGAATTACTGGAAAATTACTTGGAAAAATAACACGTGAGTAAAAAAAAAGAAACCCAGAATTTCCCCCATCACAGATGACAAGGAGTATTCCATTGCTATCTATGTTCTCTACTAAAGAAATTAGATTGACTCACATTACCTCATCTGTGTATCATAGTTTTTAACAGCTCTTATGTTAAATGAAAAAAGTGAAGTTGCTGAAGACTGTCACAAGTGAACTAAGGAAGGATGGAAGTTTGCACTAAGTGAATGCACTAGTATGCTGGGTTTTATTGCTTGTGACGTTTTCCTCCCTCCAGTTTCATTCCAAGTGGAAAGCCAGTTTTCAGCATTTCCCAAGAATTCTGGAAACTAGCAGAGGTTAAGGTGGGAATGGAATACATGCCTCAAGCAATATGGTCTGAACTTAATTTTTATAAAAAAATCCCCACAGCAAAGTTTGATTCCGAAACAAAAATGACCTAAAGACTGATATTTGTAGGTAAATTTGGCTTAGTTTTAAGGGTGTGTGACGATATTGAACTTCAGCAGAAAATGAGCAATTGAATGGTGTTTCTTGTAAGAACGCCCAACCCCAAGTAAATACTTGAGACTGCAGCCAGATAATCTTCTTTTTAGAAGTCAAAAAAAGACTTAAAAAAAAAGCATAAAAGCATTTCTACTATATTATTCGTCATAATTCTCGCTATGTTGCTATAGAATATTTAGGAATGTTTCTGTATCTTTCATGACTTTTTATGTCTACATCTTTAAAAACTCCCTTGTGCAGTAAACAGAGAAAAAGCCCTGATAAAACATTCTATTTTCTATATGGGTTCACAGGAGGAAGTTATTCATGTTCAGGCTTCTGCTCCTTAGTTGATCTTTTACCAGATCCTGAACTGTAACAACAGAAATATACTACTTTTTACATACTGTCATTTGAATTGTTAGAAACTTACAGAATAATAAAGGCTCAAAACTATTCTTCAGAAGGATTTCAATGTTTATCCAGAAAACACAACAGAGGTTAGCATTCTTTGTAACATGTTAGGCAGACAAATGACAGGCACAGCTTCTACCAGAGGCCTTAAGAATCAAGACATCAGGCATGACACAAACAAGGGTGGAAGAGAAGCAAGGTAGAGTGAAAAAGAAAACAAATGAAGTTGAGTATACAAGACCCAACACAAAAAACCCCACCAAGATTGTGCTTCTTTATTTAATAAATTAAGAAAATCAAATATTATCACCTTCAAAATAGTTCCCTTTTGAGCTGCATGTGATGCTGCCAACGTTCAAAGCAATTCCACATATCATTTTCTGAAAGGCTGTCGAGATCTCCATCATTTTTGCTTTCACATCTGCTATCAACAAAAAAATGGGCTCCTTTAAGCACTGACTGGATCTCTGGGATCTCTTCACCATCAGCCCCAGTCAATAATTGAAAAGTTTCACAAGAAACTGGACGTTCACTCGCTGTTCACTCTTGCTCACCAACATTTTCCAGCTGAGGGTAAGAAAACATCTCTATTTGAACACACATCCACTCACACTGAATGAAGCAATGGATCTGAGCCTTGTCTCACTGTGACAGGTTAGAACATGTTCTATAACCACCTCTTTGTCTCTCCCATCCCACTTCTGGTTACTGAGCTATAGGGTCAGTCTCAGGGGGTTTTTTGTGTCAGACCTTATATCCCTGAGTCAACAATTTTTTGCATGAGCCATTTTAGTGGAAGCTCTTGAATGCTCCAACCCAATTACCGTACCTCTAGACTCTTAAGTAAATACATAGCATAAACACATTCACAGCCATACCAATACTGCAAAGCAAGTATGAACCAATGTTCCAAGAAAATGAAAAGTGCATGGTAGCAAAGCTATGCAGAACTGGGGAATTTTGAGTTCCTCTTTCACACACAGATTCTCTTACATCTTTACCTAGCATCTCTCATGTGCATCCATGTTGACATTGTACTTCTACAGTATCTTATCAAGCTAAGAACATAAGAAAGAAGTTAAAAAATAAAAAGCAGAATGTCTGGGTAGTTTTAACACAGGCCACGTTCAGGTTAGCACAGAAAGCATTAAGTTCGTTCCCCAGGAAAAAAGCATATAAACAGAATGGTCATAACAACAACAACAAAAAACCCCAAACAGTGGAGTCATAAGCAGAATTTTCAAATCCTCCATGCTACTGTTAGCTCAGAGAAGTTTTTCCACAAACTCTCTGTGACACTTCCAAGTCTTTTTTCAGGATTATACCTCTGGAGCAGCATGGAAAGGACAAATAGAAATGTAGCTGTGGAAGGCTATGGAGGATGTGAAGAAGAATTTGGTAGAAGGAGAGCTTCAGATTTAGCATACCTTGATAAATAACTCCTGTCATATACAATATGACTCTATATCTTTTATATATATAGGAAGTTTGCATATTGTTTGCATGATGGTAAATCGGAGGACTGCTTCATTAGATTTGAAGGAGCACTTCTCCTCAGGCGAGGCCTCTGGTTTCACTCAGATTGAATTACAAAGCTAAACAGAACAGGAAGGATCTGTGCCCCTAATTCTGTTTGATAGATCTCTTTGTCATTTTCAGATGCCAGATTGAAGATAGCTGCCTCTTCCTTGGCAAAGAACAGTGCTTTTAAGCTCCAGGCTATCAGAGAGAGCAAGCGCCTACAGTACGTGCACAGCCTGACAGCTGCATTAAGATGTTTCCTGCCGTTTCTTTAAAAACTTAAGGCAACCTGTTCATTATTAGACTTCTGTAGTTGGAAGTAGTTAACTTGGGCAAGATGAAGCAGAAGTCACAGCTGAAGGTACTCCGGACTGTAGGACAGTAAAGTAACCACACACCCCTGCAGATGTGCTGACTGAGGAAGTCGTCCCACAGGAATAAGGGCAAGGTTTAGCAGAGATGATGCAGAATGATCAGAAAAAGTCCTCAGGAAATTAGCTTTTCCCATTCTTTCTGAATCTGAGGGGATTCAAAGGCACCTCATTGTCATAATTGTTCCATGTTTAGTTACGGTTATTGAAAGCTTTTCTCCTAATTTGCTGTACAATTCTCAAATTGCTTATTAGGGAAAAACTAGACAAAATGTGAAGACAGATCTCGGAACATGTGGAGTCCATTAACAGAACAAATTCACGGCTTATTTTCTGTTATACATATTTAGTGTTTGTAAGGGGTTTTTGCTTTCTGCAATTTAGCAGGTGCAAGCTGAATGGATATAAAACAGACTTAAGACAAATTACATGCACATACAAAGCTATCGGTTAAAAAATATCATCCTCACCGTGGAACTACTGCACCCCAGACCTGCAGCTAAAACCTCACAAATTTTCTCTCCTGCATCCTGTTTTCTGATATCCTAAGCAATAAAAAACTTGGAGTAAAAACAACAAAGGGAAGCTTCAGGAGCTTTCAGGGAGCTGGTAGCCAACCATAATTCTGCTACAGCAATGAGGGACGTGCAGGTCCCCAAGGCTCACTGGCAATGAAGTTGTACTAATTTCTGATGCAATACAACAATAATGACACGTTGCTCTTGTACAGGACCTTTCCCCAAAGGGGGACACAAATAGGAAAGGAAATATTAAACTTCGTAGACACTCTGAAGGTAAGGTCAGTATTATTCCCTTTTTACAAGATTTGTATAAACTAGGAATTACTGAAATAATGATACCTAGACCTTGCTGAACACTTTTCAAGCCTCTCAAAACACTTCAGAGATGAAGTCTAGTATTCCTGTAGATAAAGAGACAGAAATAGTTCATCCAGGAAATAAAAAGATGGGCTTGTGCTCTGCAGAGTAATTTTGTTTAAGGACTTCTTAATCCCTTGTTAGGCTTGGACCATTTAGGGAGGAGGTTTCTGGGGGGTTTCATGGCAAAGTGCAAATAATGGGTTGCAAAGTAGAATATTTTTGGGAATTCGACCCTTCTGTCCTGTAAATCATTCAGCCATTTCAAATGAGATTAGTTGTATAATCTGGAAAAAATCTGTTCTGCCCTAATCTATTTGTGGTGATTTTAACTCTTCCAAAATACACAATTTCATCTTAAAGCAAAAAAAAGCTCAGTCATCCTCCACTACAAGAACCTGAGGCTGTGACAGAACATCCAAAATAACTCATCAAAAGTCAGTCCCAAGTTTCAGCTATACACTTAACCTAGACCATTTCAATATCCACAATGCAGCTGAATTTTTTTCTTAGCTTTTTTTCTCTTAGTTAGCTTATCTGGATGTTTTTTGTAATCATAGAATGGTTTGGGTTGGAAGGGACCTTAAATATCATTTAAGTCCAACACCCTGCTATGGGCGGGGACACCTGCCACCAGACCAGGCTGCTCAAGATGCCATCCAACCTGGCCTTGAACACTTCCAGGGCAAGGGTATCCACAGCTTCCCAGGTAATCCAGCTGGCCATGTGGTCACACATGTTTTTCCTAGCACGAAGAAGGAAATATAGAGCCAGATGCAGAGGAATAGATAAAGGCACAGATTTATAAGTTTTCAGAAGATAAATACCTATTTTGAGAGTCTGGAGATTTGCTTTGACTCAAAATTTGCACAGAATATTTAGACATTTATTTTAGCGAGAGATCCTGGCAAATGATGGTGTTAGTGTTGGGATATAGGTTGGACTCAATGATCTCGGAGGTCCTTTCCAACCTTATGATACTGTGATACTGTGATCACACAAACAGAAAAAAAAGCCATTATCATTTCACAGAACTTAGCTAACCTAAGCATCTGCTGGACAAATGTACATTGGTCACCTGAGAAAACCAGGAAGGACTCTAACTGTTTACACAACAAGGTAAAAGACAGCAACTGGATTTATTTTCCTAGTCCACATATTTATTCAGATCACATTATCCAAAGCAAGAAAATTTCTACATGTTCATTTATATTCAACTTAAACACCATTTTTAACAACAGATCCTGCAGGGCATCATAGCATTGTGCTGTAGCTTGGAGGGCTAAGACACTGAACAAGCATAACTCCTACAATAACAGGTATGGAAATTAGGAATATGTAATAATGCATGTAGTGCATGGACAAAGATTAGAGTAGATCATGTATTACATTACTGTTATAATTTGAAAAATGTTAGATGTTTATGTCATTCATGTAAAATCCTATGAGTAATAAAATAGCTTGTACCTTATGCAACCTGAAACTTAGTTCCTTAACCTGCCTTAAACTTCTTTGCTACAATAGTTTCCTCAAGGACTTAATTCCACTTGCAGTGAATTTATTTATGATGAAAGCAAACAAAACTGCTTTTAAGTTGTGACTTTTTCCATTCCTTGTTGCTGGCGAATTTAAGACCGGCCAATTTCTCATTAGACATGCCTATTTATTCACAACTGAAAAGTAGATAGACATCCATAAAGTTACTTGTGGTTTATTATTCAGACATCTTTGTAGACAAAGCAAACAAAATCTGCTCCCTGGAAAATAAAAGCTATTTGGCTGTGATTAGCATCAATTTTCCTTAATAAATGGCTCCTTTTTAAACTTGGCTCCACCTGTTGTGGTAAGAGTAACCGAGCCTTGCTATGGAGGGAGTGGCAGATCTCACTTCTACACCAAATATTTTATTATTACAGTGAGATTTGTATCCAATATGGAATGCACACTTAAGTCCTGACCACATTTTCTGTTATTGCTTTTCCAGAATGAACTAATACATGATTTTGAATTTCATTTAAAGCAAGAATCAGGAACTGCTCTAGATGGAATTTGAGAAGTTTAATCACTTAGTATATAATGAAAAAGTGATAATTCATTGGCTACGATATTTTCGATAATTTGGTAGTCTGCTCTACAAAGAGATTCAGAGGGTGCTTCAGCAGAAGAGTACATATCTTTATCGCAAGTTTTCTGTAATGTGGTAGTGTGCTGGGACTTGGCATGCCTGCCTGTCTCATCTAATTAAAAAGAGAGATGATTCACTGATAATTGAAATGATTCCTAAAGTAAATTGCAGCCTCTGTTGTGCTTTGGTATTTGTAATCAGTAACTGGAAACTATTGTGGTTTTACCATGAAAAAAAAGATAATTATTATGTTTTGACTCAAATATGTCTGCACATCACATCAGTGTTAGTGAGGGGCTTCACAATACATGCACAAGCAAACACTTGACTCAAACATAATTACTGTCCTGTGAAAGCTGGCCACAGTACTGCAACAGTGAATAAAAGGGCAAGGAAATGCAAGGTACTGTGAGAAGAAAGTTACCATTGGTAAAGAAAGAAAATCTGAATCGTCAGCAAGTTTATTTTCACCTCTCTTTGTCTCTATTTCAATTTTCAAAGCAGTTCTTGGACAAATTCTTGGTTTTGTCTATTATTTACAGTACTAGTATTAAAGACTTAAAGAGAGGAATTTGAAAACCAGTTCACTGTATTAAAGGGAAGACATTAATTTGACGAAGAGTAACTGAAACGGTGCTTGCCAGCAGGAGGAAAAGAACGCCTGCCACCGTCAGATGCCCCAAGAGAATCTTCTGCCAAAATCCTCCAAAAAGATATTATGTTAAAAGCACTGCATTATCTAATGCTCACCCTGGCAAATTATCACTCCCCCTTGAACCATTCCTGTTCCAAGGACATCTTCTTTTGCTCATGAAAGCAGTAGCTCTCTGCATGTTAACCCCTTCACAGATACTGTGCATTAAGTAGGAAACAAAAATATCTCATAATGGGACAGGGCACGCCCTTAATTTCTAGATCATGTTTTCATTGAATGAACTTCTTTTAAAAACATACAAAACTATGGGTTTAAAATCAGTGTAGTCTCAAAGTGTACTCAGTTTGCCCATTCAGTTGTCCTCAATTTGCATCAGAATCAACACAACAGACTTATTGAGATAAAATTTGACTCAACATCCCAGGTTCACAGTGTTATTTATTACGTTTCTTAAATAGAAGAATGAATCTAAATTCTTGACCATTCTGCATCTGGATTTGAATTTCATGCATCTTTTACTGTTTCCAAACAACGCTAATGGATGCTGCTGTGACTCACATTAGCAATCACACCACAATAAAAAAAAACCCGCCCTTCAAGATGAAGTGTCTGAGCTAGAGGGCAGACTGCATCCCCCAGAAGTTCAATTCCTTCTTCTCTTGATGAATGTTATCACTTTCTCTATTTCAGTTTTATATCATTATATCCACCTGATCAACTGAAGCATATTTCAAAACACATCATAACTGTGATCCATTTTTCTTATGGACCAGTGAGAATGAACATTGTGAATTAAATTCAGACTGCATCACACTTTAAAAATGACCTAAACACTCACATCCTGCTGTTCTCATTACCTCTCTCTCCTTTTCTTTCCAACCAGTACTTCTATGAAATGTGATTTATCACAAACCAGAAGCATGGCATACCCAAACTTGCCCAAAATGCGCAATGCGGTAAATCTCTTCCTTAATATAATGTATTTTTTGCACTGCCAGGCATACACACCAGCTGCTGAACAGTGTGAGAGACAGAGAAGGCCTACCTGAAAAAAAGGCTAATAATCCTGATCAGACTGAGTACTTGGGATTTTTTGTCTTTAGCATGGATTGGGTGAAAATAAGCTCCCATTTTAAATACATATTAAATATAGTTACATGCATATAGATAAATGTATAGTTTTTATAAAGTATTTGTGAAACCCACTAATGCAGGCAAGCAAAGTACCAAGGATCTCCTATACAACCATGCTAGCACCATGAGGAAAGAAAAAGAAAAAATAATGCTATGAAAGCCAGCCATGAAATGTAGAATCAGAGAACAATTTAGACTAGGAAAAGGTCCTGTCTAGTGGACTTCCAAGTATTTCCACAGATGGAGACTCTACCACCTCTGTGGGTACCGGTTCTAATATGTAGCTATCATCAATGAGATTTTTTTTTCTTAGCATCTCACAGGGTTTTCCCTTGTTGCCTCTCATCTGGCTCCATCTTCCCTGCACCATCCCGCTGGGTAGCTCCAACCCTACTGATGAGCCTGAGCCACTGCCCAGCCACACCACAAAGCTGAGCTGTCCTCAACATTTGCACAGCTTGACTCATCCTGCAGCAATGCAACAGTGGCTATGGATCATCTTGTGAGTAGGATACTTCGCTGCCTCTTTCTGCTTTCCTTTATAGACAGTCCCCACTGTCAGCACCTAATTTTATTATAGATATTTGAACACATTAAACTTGCGGGAATAAGAAGAATTTATCTGGCACAGGCCCAGAAGTTCAAGCATATATCAGCTTTTGAATCTGAACCACACGTCTGTATTGACAACTTCTAACAAGATTTACAATATAAAATTAGACTCTCTCCTAAGAATCTCAGAAGCATTTTTTATAAAATCTACCCCAGAACAAAGAGGCTCTGATATGAATTTGTAAAAATATGTTAAAAATTAGACAAGCAAAAATTTGAGAAAACATTTTATTAAAACCTCAATTTTTAAAATTATTTCATTTTTTTTATTTATTATGCTTGTTCAGATTAGAGGCTCAGCTCTGACATTGTCTATGAACTGCCTTTTCTATTTCTGCCTCAAATCTCACTGCACCACAAAAGGTCAGCTTCAGACTGGACCTTATCAAGCAGAAATCGACTGACTCCTTCAGTAAAGGAGTTACACCCGCTTCCTATAGGATTGATTTTAACTCCATAAGGGATGACTGGCAAAAATACCTGATGATGCTATCTGACCATCGCAGCCAGACAGAACCATCCTACTGCAGAGATGCTAAGGAACACTGGATTTCACAAAGTGGGAGCAATTTACCACGGCTCTCCCACTTGGCAACCAGCAGCAAATCCTTTGAACCACTTAGGATAACAAGCCCTGTATAAACACATTATCTAATGAAGATTTTGCAAAAATGGCTTATACATTTCAATGTTGCTTTAGCACTCCAGAAAGTGAACAAAAAAGCAAAGAAGAAAATTTTAAAAAGAAGAAGCAAATTTAAAATCTATTACGGAAAATAATATTTCAATTTGTAACTCAGCCTTTATAACAGTAAATATTATATGGATCTGCTCTTTGACAGTAAGGGAAGTACTAAGCACATGTAAACATTGACATAACATAGGTGAGGATACTGTAAAACAGGAATTCCTATGAAATTTTCCAGTAGAAAGTAGTTTACAGCTTTCCATATGGTCCAAGTGAACGGAACAAACGCTTACAACTTGAAAACTAATTTGATGCCTAAAGCAGCTGTACTCCAGCTTTCATTAATGTGATAACCTAAGTCAGTTGCACTGTATTATTTATCAGCATCTGCACAATACCTCAGTGGGAAATAAAGGCCTATCCACATATGCTGAAACCCACCAGCCTTCATCCACTTTCCACGAGGCAGTGGGGAGATGCTCATTCCTAGGCAGGCTGCGGGTCTCGGCTTGGCCCCAGCACTGCTCCCACGCCAGCTCCAATGCCCTCCATGGGGCAAGTGGCAGCACTTACTGCTTTTGACCAGTATTTTTCAAGTTTTCATCCACTTCGGCAAATTATTTTGATTTGAAAAGGGGAAGCTGTCAAAGATTTGCTGCAATGTTTTAAAAAGGAAAAACTGAAGCATTGTTTCAAGCCAAATTGAATTCAGCTTAGACCTTGAAAACAGTCTACAATATTAAGGTTTTTATTAAATATTTTATTTAAATATCCTATTATTTTTCATTACATCTTGCATATTAAATCCTTTCATGTCAAGAAAAAAACCCATTTTATTAACCTGTTTTACTGGCAAGGAGGGAAGTTTCCAAGTGAATATTTTCTGCATATAAGTAGGGGTTATTTGCAGTATACTTGTCCAAAAATGTTTCTTATCATTCTCCAGTCTACTGCCATTCAACCAAAATTTTCAATTTCCTGCATAAACCCATCACTAAAAATATAGAAGATATCTTAATTTTAGGTGTTGATACAAATACGATCTGGGTATTAAAGTACAACAAAACTGACTAACAGAAACAGAGGAAGCATAAAGCACTCAAATGTATTCAGCGCTTGTATTCCTCTGCAGAATGAAAGTAAGGCCCAGGTCTATGAACTCTCATCCAGATGATGTTCTCAAATCAAGGGCAATTTTTTTTCTTTCATTTCAACAGGAACAAGCCTAGAGCTGAACAGAATTAGAAATTATGGAGTTGATGTAGATAAAATTATCTGGCAGCTGTTGTGTGGAAAATTATAACAGATTATCACAGTGGTACTCAGTGGCCTTAAATCCTTAACTTTATTAAAACGTTATGAAGAGATAAGAATTGCAGTCAAAGCCTGGAAATTCAATTTAGACAAAGCAAACATTTTGTTTCAGTCTCTACCATGTGTTTCACACTCCTTTTCAAGATGGAAGGAGAAAAAAAAAATACTTGAAGATTTACATCCACTTCTTGGATGGCGTAAGTGGCCCAAGCTCCACAGAAGCCAAAGATACCATACTGATATACGCAGCTTGTGTATACACTTTTCATATGGAAATACTCTATTCGTTTTCTGAATGTTTTCATGTCTAGTAAAACATTACAGTACAAGGTACTGTGTTCTGTGAGTTATCTTAAGGGAACCAAATTCAGCCCCATTTTGTCAGTATCTGGTATAAAAAAAAATTAATTTGGAAAAAAAAGCGTTAGATTTCATACCTGTCCTCCTAATAAAAATACAGGACAGAGAGCGCTCTTTTACTGCTTTTATACTGCTTTTATTTCTGTACATAGCTAATACAGAGTCCTCAGACAAAATATTTGTGTGTTCCACCGCAAAAAGTAGAAGATCCCATTTTGCCACCCAGGCTACCATATGTCATTCACCCACATGGCAAACCGCTGCAGAGGGGAACATCTTAAATCACTGCTGCCGAATTCACTAAACCTGACAGTCCTGTTTTCACAGTGTCTAAAACATAGAATGGTTTAGGTTGGAAGGGACCTTGAAGATCATCTAGTTCCAACCCCCGTCTTGGGCAGGGACACCTCCCACTAAAAATAAACGAAGGATAATTCTTTCTTTCCTTTGACTGTCTGCACAGGTTATAAATCCTTCATGGCAGATTTTCTCTCAGAGTGTCTCTCTTTGACTGCTCACATAGTAGGATAAGGCCTGCAGGAATGTTCAGGGCTTCTGGGCATCAAACTACAACTACTAAAATAAGGTGTGGCTACATTAATCTTTCTCAATCCAGGTAAAAAATGCAGATTTCCATTAGATTTACTGAACATTGGCCTCTGCACACCAAGTGGGGATGCTGCAAGTTACCATGAGTTGAACACAGTCCTTTGGCAAAAAACTTTAGGAACCGAGCACATGCAAAGCAAACAAACCAGGGAGATAATACCTAACGAAAAAATTGCCAGAAACACCACAGAAAAAAAGTGTACAGAGTCTATTTAATCCAAGCAGTAATATTTCCTAACATTAATCTACGTCCTTAGTATCTTGTATCGTTTCCATGTTATTTGGCCTGATTCTGTTCATTTCTATCACCACTGATAAAAGAAGCCACATGGTACTATTTTCATTGCTGTGTCATAATCCGCCACAGCAGAAATACAGCAATAAGCAAGGAAACAAAAAACCCACACCTCTCCTGGAATCTTTTGTTTTTTTGTTTTTTTTTCAAATAACACCTCTACAGAGAGGCAAAAAAAACCCAGAAGAGCCCCAAAGCAATTTACTCAATGACTAGGAGGACTGCTATCAGTTGTGGGAAATGTTATGGGAAGGTTCCTGGCCTATTTGTAGATGCAAGCATTCATTTTCATAAGGTTCTCCCCCCAAGAACAAAACAGCAGCAGGCCTTGTGTCTCCCTGTAGGGTTGATTATATTAGATCGGTTTATCTAACTGACAGAGGGGAGAGACAGGCTGGGCGTGATGAATACCTATTGTTCTAGCCTACCTGACCACCCTGGCGCCCACCCAGGCACGCAGCCTGACAGCAGTCAGGTAGCCTGACTCACATGATATTTGACAAAGGATGGGTCAAGATCCTCCCCATCTGTTATCAGGAAGAGCCTTCTGTCTACTTGCAGCAATACTGCAGTATTAACTTCACCACTGAAAAAACACATGGAAATAAAACATGCAGTTTATAGTTTTTCCTGCCATTGTATTTACATGATTAAAAAAAGAAAAGGAAGCACTTGCAGTGAAATAAATGGCAGCTTTTGTGTACAACACAGTCTGGAAAACAGATATGCTTAGAACAGACAGTATTCTTTATCAACACCAACACGGTAGAATGTGAACACCTACAGTTTAGCAACCCTTATCTATGTTCAGCTGCCTAAATTATGAGCCTGCTATAAAACTTATGTAGAATTGACTCACGAGGAAAACTTTAGACGATACCACACATCTTACCACAAATTGCAGTATTTGGCTCCATCTGATATATGCAGCTTTAGTTTGAAAACTCAGAAATGGGAGCATTTCTGTTATAAGAGAAGAAATTCCATGAACTGAAACATGGAACTGCACAGAGGGAATTACTAAAAAATTAAGTAAAAACCTTCTCCTACCTCTAATGACACAAAAAAACCCCTAAAAAAACAGAATTACAAGCAGTAACCATACCCGTAAAACCAAACAATATTTTAGGTTTGGATCTTCTAATTTGAATATCCAGGGACATCCTAGAAGCTTTTAAACTGCGGCAATAATGCTGCATACTCGTGGAAAAAAGTACTGGACTAGATGATACATTTCGATTTATTCACATAACTCACGATTTAAACAAATCATAAAAATACTCATTCAGGGTAGAGTCCCATCTAGCTCGTGTGTGTTATGGCAGTATATTAACCCTACTCCATGTGGGAACTACATGCTTCCAGACAACTTTTCTTGCCTTTGCTAGAAAATAAGGTATGAGTTTTCTGTATAAGTTTCATCATTTGTCAATTTACCAATTTTAGCAAAAAGCAATTTATTACAATAAATAATGTCTATTAATAATTTATTACTAAGGATTATGATTTCTTTTCCTACTGAGAATATTCTTGATAGATGAGGCAGGCACATACTTTCCTACTCTTAAAGCTGGCCTTGTTGCTAGGTAGCAAACAAGAATAACAACACACACTTTGGAAGATCTCACCATATAAATTATCATCTAATTTTTTTGACCTGAGTCCAATACTGCTATTTCTCTTTAAGAGTTTTGTAGGTGCTTTGGACTTGGTTCACTTATAACTTGAGGGCCTCATTTTCTTTTTACTTCAGAAAGCCATATGCAACTATTTCCTGTCTCTGCAGGCTGAGGATAAAGCTGATCAGCTGCAGAGTTTTATTGCTAAGCGAGCTTAGCCAACAAGAAATGACTGTTCATCAACTGTATCGTGAACAACCACATCCGCATATAATGTCACTGGACAGCTTACAACAAAGCTAAAATCCCCCATGAAAGCACACAATAGCCAGCAGGCTGAAGGACACAGGACCTGAGCTCAAAGCTTGCCTCTTATATCATTGCTGGATCTCCAAGAACCTGATGCTCAACCCTTACAGTGTCAAGAGTTGAATTTAGTAAAAGTTCGGGGTGGAGATTGGACCTTATTTCAGTATATAATTGCACAGATGCTTCCAGAAGTTACATATTGTGATCATACCAGCACCACATGACATTGTAGCAGCAACATACATACACATACACACACGCAGGTATTGTATCCTAACAGCGCTCCAGTGCGAGAGGTGAGGTAAAACATCTCTACCACAAACTATAAAACAGCACATCCACAAAGTTCTCCAACACAGCTTTGCTGCCCTGTACAAATTATTAGACAGTTAAGAGACAAATAACTTCTGGCAAAGTTCATAGTGACAGACAGCATGACAATTTCTTTGTCGTTTGCTACTGCTTGTCATGAAGTCTGGCTAGATGAGAAGCAGCAGATTTCAATGAGGGCCTTGAATCCACACAGTTCCTAGGACTGAGCTTTTCTTTCTTTCATTTCTGCAGTTAAAGCTGAAGCAGATCCCTATGCTGCACCAAGAGAAACACTGCCATACTACTGAAAAAACTTCCCCTTTTCCACACAACGAAATGTGAGGTGTGGCATTGCCACTGAATACTGGACAACAGCAGGTATTGAGTCTAGATCTAAGTAGGAACGTTCTGCACTACTTTGCACTTTTTTGTTGAATACATAGTGCCTAAGGCAAGGGAGAAGTGCAAATACCCACAGCCACAGTACACATGCAACATTCAACAAACTTATAAATAGGTAGGATAGAGTGTCAAAAGAAAATGGATTAAAAAATCTCTTGTCCATCCAAGTTACTTAATACCAGAAAGTATGTTTGCTCTAAAAATAAATTTCATGCACAATCCATAAATCTGCCTTTAATTCTCGTAATCCCATGAAAAGGCAATAAAGAACTGATTATACAAAGTTTTCTTTTCGTAATTTTTACTGTAACAAAAACCTAAGGCCCATTTTATGTATCGCAAATCATATCTGTCACTTAACAAACATCCTCGCAATTTTACTGCATTCAGTATGGCAAATTCTATGGTTAGGGAAAGAAAAATCACTATTTTTCAAATGATCCTGAGATAACAGGATTTCATATCCATGATTATACAAAAAATAGGTAATTATAACAAAGCAGGGAAGCAAACATTAGTTCCTTAATGTTTTATAGTTTTTATCACCAAAATCTATATAAGTCTAGAATATAGAATATAGCAACAAAAGGAATAAAAAGGTTTAAGATTAATCATCCCTTTCCCTGCCAAAACAACACTCTAATCAGACGTAGCTAGGTTGCACTCTGCCACCAGCACCTAACTGAAAAAACTCCTGCAAAATTCTGTGTTCCTCTTCCATTCCTTCATTTCAGAGCAGGCCAATTTGGATAAAGTAAGATTTATGAGAAGTGCAGATTCTCATCAGTGAAAGATCAGAAATGACCATTTTCTAAGATTCAGAAAAATGCTAGCCATAACTGTCGTCATCACCTGCTCTGGCCCTAGAAACAGCAACAATTCCATTAAAAAGCTTTCTGTTAAATTCCAATATTTGAATAAAAGAGAAAACCCAAAGCAGTTAGAATGGAACATGCCACAGAAATCAAATGAATGTATCTGAGGTTGCACTTTGCTGTTAAGCTCAATCTGGGGTACCTGCAGACCACTGCAGAGAGAGGCTGGACTCCCTTCCTCTGACCACTTGCTTCTGCTGCTTCTCTTGCATCAGGTTTGATAATCAAGTAACCAGAGGGCTAATCTGTTCAACAGAAAGCTGATCTGCTAGATACTAGCCCACCAAAATATAACAATGAAAGAACAATTTTCTCTCAGGAGAAGGCCTCCTTGAAGCTAGATTCCACTGACCCAGCATTAGAGTTGGTGAAGCAGCTTGCAGGAATGCACTCAGCCTCAGCCAAAGGTGTTTCAAAGGTCCAGCTCAGCTCCACTCAGTGGTAAAATTAAGCCACACCATAGTTGTAGAGTCACCAAATCTGACATAAGGGAGACAAAGGAATGAGCAGCAGGAAAAAACACTGTTCAGAGGGCCATAGTTATACCAAATGCCAATGAGAAACTACCTTCTGAGGTTACACCTATCCAGCATTACCGCAGTTCACACACTCAGCCTTGGCTGACTATGTCTTTGGTAACAGCAAAAAGAAATTTCTGAATGGATGCTTATGAACTTGAACCTAGTGAAGAGTAAAATTTTAGTCCTTAGTTCTGTTAAAACCATTCTATTATTTCATGTTTTGGTTAATAATAGGACTATCTTCTTATTAAAGTAGATCTTTACAGCTATTGCAAACATTTTTTGAAAGGTTATAATTCTCCTTTGCGTTTGCTCTGCGTGAGATGGCCACCAAGGTAGCTAATTGTGCCCAGCTAGCTGGATAGTAATGCAGTTTTCATGTCATTCATGCTCCCTTTTGTTCAATTCAGATAGGAACAAATCCATGACTCGAGATAAGGCAGCATCGACCTGGCCAATACTTGGTACAGGTGCCAGATTTCAGCTGCCCTGAGACGACACGCTGTGAAAATCTTCAAGAAACAAACCCCTTTCAGATGATAAGAACTGCAATCTGCAGCTCTAATAAAAAGTGGAAATGAGATTTGATGTATGTCTCTGATATAGAGAGCTTCTGCTCTCATATAGACAAAGGATGTGTTGGTGCAGTTAAGCAAACCATACAGTGCCTGCACAAGTAGTGCCTGTATGGCAACAGCGCAATGCAGCTGTTATGGACAACAGCACAGCATATGGGTAGGTATAGCACATACCTTATTAAACTATGTGCCTCACAATAAGCACAAGCCTCCAAAGGCAGCTTTGGACTTAAAAAGCAAGTCCTGCCTAGCTTCACTTTTTTTTTCTTTCCAGCAAATAATTGTTGATGGCTTCTTCCTGGAATTGAGTCACATTCACATAAGAATGGGGAAATGAAGCATTCACATTAATTTTTGTTTAAAATCATATATCTTACAATGTGCATCTCGATCTCGGATTCAGGAAATACTGAAGTCAAATACAAAGCTGCGCAATCAGGTTTATATTTAAAGTTTACTTCTGTTTCTTAGGGCACTTCCCACCAGATAAAAAGGTTTCTAATTATGCTCTCAACTGAGGCTCACATGTCCTTTGCTTCTGGAGTGCTTTTGGCTTTGCATTGATAGTCTGGGTCCCCAGGGGAGAATCACAGGCGACAATTCCATCACACAGAGCCAAACACTTAGCAAACATCAAAGTATGATGCAGCCCAACCAAAGCAAGGGGTGTGAGGCAGCTCATGTGACACAGGGATATACACAGCTGCAGCCAGTGACAACCTAGGTAAACTTATAAGCCCTTAACTAATAAATATATGTCCAAAAATATATATCTGAAATGAACTTAGCTATTAAGGTGGCACATGATAATCTTGCTATTTATTTCGAGTACTGATTTATCCATATATAACAGATCAAAACTTGCATCTCGCTAGAAATATATATTTACAATGAGCTTTGAAAACATGAAAAAACAAACTCATAAAAAAATAACTTCAATATCTTCAAACAGGTTGTTTGGAGTTTATGTTACTCACTGCAGATGAAAAATATCGTTATTCATTTATGATCTTGACTCACAGCATAAAATTTCAAATGTATCACATACAACAAGCTCAAAACCTTCTGTTTCAGGAAACTGATGTACTGATCAGCTCCTTCAGTGGATGCCTACATGCTAATGAAAGCAGTGCTACAATAAATTACTTATTTCAAAAGACAATTGCCCAACATTGACAGGAAATAAGCGCACATACAGTTGTCTAGTTGGCTCAGAAATTTGTCTGTGCTTATAGTGTCTATTCCATAGCTAAAAAGCAAGATTTTTACCCCTTTGGTTGACATGCCTCTTACTAATGCTTTAAAGTGTGCTTCCTACTTCATCTAGAGAATTTAATTTGCAAGGTATTTGATAACATAAGGGAGAAGAAAAGTAGAATATACTATTCATATTTTATTCGTGGATTTATTATGTTTTAAAAAAGTTATTTACCAACAGCCTAAAATCCACATAGTACTGGCTGTACCTAAATATTCCCTTTGAGGAATTTACAGGAAGAAGTACATTTTTTAAATAATCATATGTATAAATAGCTGTCAGACATGACAGTATAAGATTCTGCCTCATTGTTTTCCATGTATTAATTTAAGAAACCAAGTTCACATAGGGAAAAGACAAACCTGGAAAAGACCCCAAAAGACCCTTATACTTTAAATTACATAGCTTGATTCAATGTAACTTGAAAGGTGAAGGGAAAAAATAGAAAACAAAACCAAAAAAAAACAGTGATATTCAGACTACTCCCACATAATAAGATAGCTTGATTCAGTCAACCCACACTACATAGGCAGGCTCTTTTCTAGGGCTATAAAACATGCGAACAGTGCCATTATGCTTGCCTGTACTATCACTCAACACATACATAAAATTTACCTACACAAAATGCTCTTAGTACAACTGCATTTTGTACCTGCCTAGTGCCAAGTTTCAAAACCAGACACTCTGAAGTCTGGGAAGATTCAGATGGTTCTCCTCTGTTAGGGGAAGACACCACCAAGTAAGATCATAAGGTAGAGAAACATGTCACACTGTAAAAGAAATAATACACATCAAAAATTATGGAGAGAGGATAATTAATCAAAAAAATTCTAAAAATAATTGGGTGGCTCCAGGATAACTAGTAGCGCACAGTTACCAGTGGCAGAAAAACAAGGAGGACATAAAAGGTTAAATCACAGCCGAGCAACTGTGGTGATATTTAACTGTGAGCCATAGAAGAAAGCAGAAGACACAAAGTTTAAATCAGAAAAGCCTCAAGGAGGCTCTGAAGGACTAACAAGGCAGTCTTAAGAAAACAGCAGACAAAATGTCCCATTCACGCGTGCCCAGCTGCCAGAACAGACAGGAGGACATCAGCTCTTCTGGAGTTCAAGATACCTTATGGTTTCTACATTAATTTAACTCCCAGGAGAGATGCATAACAGCCAAATGATAGCTCAGCAAAAACCTATCTTCTGTATCCAGAGATAATCAAAAATCAAGTATATTATATTATGAATAAAAAAAATAAGAGTGTCATATGAGGTTTCGGAGAATAGAAAGTTATTTTTACAGTCTCCTGATGCTAAATCTTCCTGCTGCTTCAGTAGATTTCTGGCATGCCTTAGACTAATATTTGCAGTTACTTTGACTATGTGCTTCATAACGTTTCTTCAGGAACAAAAACGACATCCAATAAAACTGAAAATATAACAAGAAACATTTCTGACTACTCCAAATAAATCCAGAGACAGACACTGATGAGAAACACAGCCTAGCAAAAAAAACTATAAAGGAACTGAAAATAAAGTTGAGCTTCAAGACCTTTCAGAATTATTACGTTTATTTGACTACTGTCTATTTACCAGTATGCTTCATAACAATACCTTAAATCCAAATTTTCAGTTTTTCTCCACGTGTCAGATGAGAAAAAGGTAGTTCTAGACCATTATTGTTATTTCTTAGGGAAAAACAGTTTTTCAGCTACTTAGAGTTAGTTCCTGTTAACCAAAGAAGCTTGCCAAATTTCAACAAACCTAGCTGCCTATAATTTCTACTGGCTCAACCCCTCCACACCACCCCAAGGATCTTTACAGTTAAATTTCTAGCAGTTATCTCATTGCTTGAAATGAAGAATATTTCTATTTCTTATTTATTTACAATACTTAGTTCTGCACCATCTAGAGAGAAAGCTGACACAAGGTCTTCAGATTATTAATTTAAACTAATATGCCCCAAATTAAACTCTGAATGCAGGTTTGCAGAATATTAAGAATTTAAACAGACTAAAATGCATCAAAATAATTAATTTTTCTCCTTCAAATTATATTTATGGCCAAAATGTTTTATGTTCCATTTCTATGTATTTCCTAATTCTTTAGTATCTATTTTGTCCCAGTGGAGGAGAGGTGTTTTGCTGTGATCTACTGCAAATAGATCTCACAAAATGTGACTAAATACTGTGAACTAGTAATTCAAAATAAGAAGAAAATGCAGATAACATTATAAAAACAATTGCAGATGATATTCAACCATAGCTTTAACCTTTTATATGAAAAAGATACAGCTACTATAGACTTCAATGGGAAGTACACTTTAACCACAAAATAAGTATCCTTAACTTGTTTACCTGCCCCTCTTTCTCTCACTCTCTGCAAATAGCAGTTCCTGATAAAAATGAAGACAAGCTTTTGCTACATGACTTCCAGAAGCGTATCTAGATCAATTAACAATTGCATTATCATTTCAGGAAGTGATATATAACCCTGTCTGCATTTTGAGCTATCTCTTGCAGAGTCTACATTCAGACCTTTTATCCCTCTGTCAACTCAAATTTGTCTGCTTGTGAAGTTACTGGAAAGGATGACTCAACATTAATTTAAATTATAGCAGAGTGGAAGTCCATTCATAAATATTGCCTCTGACAGACTTCATTTTATTTCTTGAAGCTGACCTTGATTGGAATACAATGTGTGTACTGGTTAAAGAAAAAAAAAGTATCAAGACCCTGCAACATTGCTGTAATTCAATAAACAGTCTTTCAGAGAAAAAAGATGAAAATACCATTTTTTCACATTAAAAAATTTAAAATGGGCTTTCATTATATTAAGGCAATTTCCAGCAATCATGCCATCTCTCTAGTATCCATCAGTGTAATCACCTCAGGAGAACTGGAGATGCCCTGAAAGATAAGTTTTCATTCATTTTGAGACACATCTGATTCAATCTTGAAAGACCAGTATCAGTGTTTTTTTTACAGAATCATAGAATGGTTTAGATTGTATGTGACCTTAATGATCGTCCAGTTTCAACCCCCCTGCCATGGGCAGGGAGATCTCCTACTGGATCTGGTTGCTCAAAGCCCCATCCAGCCTGGCCTTGTACACCTCCAGGGATGGGGCAGCCACCACTTCTCTGAGCAGAGCCTCACCACCCTCACAGGAAAATATTTCTTCCTAAAATCTCATCACAATCTCCTCTCTTTTGTCTCAAAATCATTCCCCCTTGTCCTATTCTTGCACTCCCTGACCAAGAGCCCCTCCCCAGCTTTCCTGTATGCATTACTTTGGGAATGCCTGCAGAAAAGTATCACATCAGATTTCAAGTATCCATAAGTTATTTAAATCCTAATACAAGCATAGTTTGATGAGAGTCAGGCTATTCTAATAGTCAGTTTAAAGGTATAGAGTACTCTGCTCCCCAAAATGTAAAACAACTTATTAAATACGCATAGAGGGACTAAATAGACAGAAGATTTCCACAAAATGAACAAGAGGTCCTTCCAGGTTCAATTAACAATGGGAGAGCAGATAGTAAATAAGGTTAGTTTTCGTGTAATATTAGTATGTTTTCCCAGATTGTCATAGTGCGTCTGTAAGGTAAGAGGAGGGACAAATAGAAGGAGAGTGTTTATCTGGGTCCAAGCCTGAAAGTATCTAGGAGCATAATGATCATTGATTACTGAAGTCACAGGCTTTTAGTCCTTTTGAGAATCATCATGATTTCCTGAAGTGGCAAAAAAGGTTTGAGGGAACAGAATCCCACCTCTCTGTTCTGTGACAGCCTGTACAATCACCCTCTGATTTCTTGTTTCATTTTTTCTTCATCTTTGGAAATGCCACAGCTGCCAGAAGACAATGAAGATAAATGCGCTTCTTCCAAACAAAAAACCATGGCTATGGTTTTCGTGCAACTGTCAACTACAAAATTCACTCTGCTCTATCATAGTGTATAGAGCAGGGTAAATTCTAAATTCTATTCAGATGATCTATAAAAGGCAATTCAAAAGAAGTCCAGCAACTTTGAAGAGGCATCTACTTTTTAAAATATGACCTCAAGATGCCATATTGTCTTCATATTTTGACTTTTCAAGTTTATACACATCACAGCTGGTTATATGAACTGGATTATATATTGTAGCATAAGAAGCAGCTTCTGATGGCAACCATGAGACAATTCCCTCTTGAGTCAAAGTGGTACTGTACCATGCTTTGTTTCTGCCCAAAACATTCACAGATAACTTGCAGCTGTTGAGATGACTACAAAACAAATATATCAGTTAATTTAATTAAATCTGAATACAAGATGTTCTCATAAGTCTATATGAAATGAAAACCACTAAAGCACAAGAACAATATGCTGCTGAGTTAATTAGAAATAGATCTAAAGAGCCCTTTGTTCTAATTTAGCTGTAAAATCTACTTCCCAGGCCTCTAAGTTTCAGTCAGGTGATGGTTTTCAGTTATTTCCTCTGTGCAAAGTGAATAGTCACTAAAAGCAATTACTGGTATTGCCAGAACAGGTATTGAGGAGCAGTGGAAGACCCTGCTGTTGTTCAGGCTTTGTCTCTGACCTCGCAGCGTGTTTGTCATGGAGGGGTTTAAGCACCACTGTTGTGAACAAACAGGAGCCCAGTGCATATTCTGTCCCCAGTACCAGAAAACAGCTGTCCACCAAGAACATTAAAGCCTGCTCATCCCAATATTCATACAGCAAATTAAGACATCAAAATGAAAGGACATGAGAGCTGGGCCACCTCCTATGCGAGGACAGGCTGAGAGAGCTGGGGTTGTTCAGCCTGGAAAAGAGAACGCTTCAGGGAGACCTTAGAGAAGGCTCCCAGTACTGAAATGGGCTACAGGAAAGCTGGGGAGGGGCTCTGGATCAGGAAGTGCAGGGATAGGATGAGTGGAACAGTTTTAAGCTGAAAGAGGAGAGATTCAGATTAAATATTAGGAAGAAATTCTATAGTGTGAGGGTGGTGAGGCCCTGGCACAGGTTGCCCAGAGAAGTTGTGGCTGCCCCATCTCTGGACGTGTTCGAGGCCAAGCTGGGTGGGACTTCAAGCACTCTGATCCAGTGAGAGGTGTCCCTGCCCATGGCAGGAGGGTTGGAACTGAATGGGCTTTAAGGTGCCTTCTGAAGCAAACCATTCTATGATTCTATTAGAATTTAATCCTCCCTTAGACATCGGATTTGCCAGCACGGGCCCTGCATCCCCCCACAGTAGTTTCTATGGCTCCATTGTCTGTGTTGCTCCTCAGAAAGCTCCCAAACCCACTTGATCTTTCCCTCATGGCCCCTTCTTGCATAATTGTGCTAACATATCCCAGCCTCCCTGGGATATGCCCTAGTGTACCATGCAGCCAGTAACTTCCCAGGTCGGCAGGGCTGGGCCAGGGCTGTCCCACCACCCCAGCCAGGGAGCTGGGCAGCCCATGGCTGAGCTCCTTCCTGGGGACATGCAGAAGCAAGGCAAGGGCCCCATCACAGGGCCTCTACAATCTTGGCATCCCTCTGCCATTGTTGCCATCCTAATTTAATTCACTGTGATCAGCACTCCTGGGATCTAGAGGATGTAGCAGAGGCACAGACTCCTGCCCAGAGCCGAGGCAAGCGCACCCTTCTCTTGCTCTGGTTGTGGAAGGAAGCGCTTGAGGAAGTGATGACTATAAAGGGACAAAGGTTACCGTCACTTCCACCTTTCTCAAATGCTTCATTTGGCTGGTTTATGGGATGAGAACACACAAGGTGTCCACTTGTAAGGAACTGGTTAGATTTTCCTGTTTGATATCCACCCTTTTCTGTCCATACCATCTCCAGCACCGCGTTCTCTTGATCTGAAGATCGGCACTACTACTCTGCAAATAAATTTGCTTTCTTACAGCCTAGAATTTAGCTCCTATACAGAGTAATATAAATGACTTTTCTGTTTCTAAAAAGTATCCTAATGGCCTACTAGAAAGCACCTTTCACTCAAGGCAGTTTAAGATCCAGCTGTCACAGTATGTTGTTGTTTTTCTAGCATTCCTCATGCTCCTAAAATGAAGGCTTTATCAAGGCAGTACCGAACCCCTTAAGGCATTTTAGTTCATCTGCCCTTATAATATTCATAGGCAGAGAAATATAACTTATTTTTCTGTAAATAGTAATTTTTTTAATTGTACATTTTTTTACTTCCTAATGTAATTCCTTGCTGATTTTTCAGACACTTTGTCCATGATCTTTTCCTGCATCTGTTTCAGATCCACTGTGTATTCCGCTTTTTGTGGAAAGCAAGAGCTACTGACACCCTTAACAGATCTCTCTATCCAATTTTCACGCTCTTTGGTTCTAATTGGCTTTCTGCCAATCAGCAGCTGTACTAAAAGAACTGACTTTTTACCATGAAATATCTCGATTGACTTCAGATAATTCAACCCAAGTATATAAACGCCTCTTGGAACAATTCAGCAGCAACAATGTAAGTATCTTAATTAGTGAATCTATGGCGGTTTTTCCTTCAGCTAGTTTAAAGAAGTACATTGGAAGGCAAATTCCTTCAGCAATGTGTTTTTAAAAACATCAATTGTTATGCCACAACCTTCCCTTCCCAAGTAATACCCAGTGATGGCAACAGATACTCATGCTTGACCTTGATGAAAATGCCACAAAGTTATTAAAATAATATAATTTTCCTCTCCCTTTTCCCTACATTCGTGTGTAGTTCTCCCAGAAAAATCCAGATTCCCTCCCACACAACACTGGCCTTGAGAAAACAGCACAAATTCAGCCACTTGTTCAACTCTATTTTCCAATCAGTAAAAACAGAAACTGTATTAATATTTTTCAAAGCCTTGCTGAAGCTTTCCAGCATTCAATCTCATGCAGGAATTTATCCAACAGAGAAAATCTCCCAGCATCTAACAGAAGAAACGTTTCACAGATGTTAGTCAATTGATTAACTATGCAGTTGCAATGTAATAGTCTCAATACATGTGATCAGGGAATTGTAACTCGCAGCTCTTCAGCTGTTTGACACTGTTTATTGATTAGAAAAACAGATTGCCATTCTCAGAATTGTAATATAATATTTTAATTACTGCCATATACAGCATCTGACCTTCAGCCCATTAGGATAAAATTATCCACATAGTGTCCAAGTCTTCCTTCCCCTCCTCAGTTCCCCAATGCAAATTTATTAGTGATGTCTAGTCAACCATGATTCTGCAAGCAATTAAATTTCCCAAATAAATTTCAACTAGTTTTATCTCATTTTGCTATGGGAAGACTCAATCAGATGTGTTTAGAAGCAGCAAAGTATTTGAATGCTTTTTATTTCACAGACCTTGTTGAAAGTTGTAGAAAATTTAATAAAAACCCTATAACACAAATACTTTAAAGCCAGCAATTCCTGTATCTATAGATTATTACTTTTTTGTTTTATCTACAAACACCTACATGAAATCTGTCAGTGCTGTTCATCCCTCAGTATCTCATCTCCTTTCCTACAGAAAGTAGAAATTATTAATCTTCCAGTAGATTTCAACAGTTACCATCAATCCCATGCACTAAAGACTCTGTAAGAGGCAAGATTTGGAGTTTGCTTGTTTTAATGTTTTATTGACCTTTTTTTCATCTGGATTGTCTTTAAACAATGCTTTTCCAGGAATGTTTAACAATCTGTGTGGGGAGATCTGATAAGAGAAATTTTTACATGGAAAGCAATGGACCTTTGTAAGGAAGTTCTCCTCGCCTTAAAGTGATATTTGTGCAGAAACAAATAACCCAGAACAATCCGAGCCATAGTTAGTCATCAGATTGTGTTATAAAGGCAGCATTAGAGAGACCTTTATACAATATCTATATGTTTCTGTAAGAACTACACGTGGAAGGGAATAGATATTATTCAGATTATAAACACATTTATTTCTATGTTTACTGTGACTAATCCTTCTGTTTAAAAAAATTAAGAGATCAAGTACAGACATATGGCAGCTCTTTTTCTTTTCTGCACTGTGAAGGCACATGGCAAGTTCAGCTATCAGAAAATAAGTTTTTCTAGAAACAAATGAACCAATTCATATCACTCAGGAGGAAGAAAGGGGTGAGGGAGAAGAAGAAAAATACACCCACATGTGGAAATGGTTTCTAGTGATATAGCCAGGTGTAGCATGTGTGTAAAGCCATGTGAAAAATAAAAGTGTGCATCATAACTGTATAATTCTCATCGCAGAGGGCTTTTAAAATAGCCAGGTCTTAACTGAGAATGTTGTCCATTACAGTATTGTACCAGTAGTCAAGCAGGAGCCTATCCAATAACTACAACAAAGGGCAGAGTATCACCATTTAATTCCATAAACTTTGAAAATGAGATGCTGGCATATAGGGAACCTGTCTGAAAGGCTTCAAGGCACCATATCTGCACATGCTGTATATTTTATTTACGAATAAGACATTTAACTCTAAAGCCAATTTAAGCACAGGAATCTGAAGACAGTCTTAACCATCCACACGCTTTTATTCTAATATTCTCTCACTCAAATCTGAGTGAGCTATTGAAGTCCATTCTCCTGTTGGAAAAATATTGTATAGACTGCTACTGCTTTGCAAATATTCTCACGTGGCACATTCCTCCAAGTGTGCTCTGTCACCAATCCACCCATTTGTTCTTTAGATAATCTCTCCAACCCGCCGATTGCCCCAGGCTCCGGTGGGTATTCTTTGGCTTGTTAACTGAGCAGCCAGTCAGTCTTGCCTCAGGGCAGCGTAAATGAGACCCCAGCTTGTGTTGTTAAGCAGTAACGTTTTATTGTATGCTTGTATTTCCCCATGCTCATCTCACTACTTGCATCTTCCTGCTTACATAGGTGGTTCTTCAGAACAACACTAGTTGCTCCTGCCTTTTCTAATACAATAGACTTTTGGCCCAAACTTAGGATTTTTCAAGGACATTAGAATAAATAGTGCATCCCTCCTTCAACATAAGTAGTTAGTATCATCTACCACAACAGCATTCCCAGCCATAATCACAAAAGACAATCTGGGATCTGAAGTCAAAGAAACCAAGAAATACCTGGTTCACATTCATAGCAAGGGAGAGGAGCACAGAGCTTTTAGATCTAATACCCCAGTTACCAGAATTTGCAAAGCCTCCCGTCTATCTCTTCAATAGAAAAAAAATCCAAACTTAAAATCATACTACAACCTTTTTACTAACCTCTGTTTCCTGGTAAATTTCTGCATCAAAAAGTATTATATAATATTTTTCCCTTATAATAAAACCCAAAATTGCATCCCTGGGCACTCCTATTATGGATAACCTGATTTGACCTTTTTCTCAAATCAGTAAACATTTTATTATAGTACAAGCGTTTGTAGTCTGGGACTTGAAAAGAATTCCCTCAAATCCAGAATTATCCTCAACACCACTTTTCCCCCCCTCAAAAAAAAGTCAAATGGATGGGGGATTGGGGAATTTGTTTTCTTTTGTTTCCTTAGTAATATCATGAATCTTACCAGTCATTCTCTGTTACAAGCTTTTGGATTAAAGCTTTTATCCCATGGGTGTATAGAAATCAGAAAGTGGGCAATGCTCACTGACCGTAGATAAAACAGAGCCCAAGAAGCACACAAAGGCTGTTATATAACCCATTAATTCCTTTACAGCATTTTCTGCTCTGCTGGGTACAAATGAAAGGAAAAATTACCTATTCCCAGCCTACAAAACTTGTAATCCCTAAAAGGGTCTGGCAGAATCTATTCTGGGAGATATTGTTCATGTAAGTAGGAGGGACAGTTACTTTTCTGCTAAAATTTCCAGCTGGAATTGAAACTGAGGAATAATTCTGTTCTTTCTGGAACTAAACTCCACTCTACAATGACGAATTTTCAGCCACCCTCTTTGTAAGTTGTGCTCACTAGAAAATGAAAATTGCAGACAGAAACTCTGCTTTTGTCATAAGATTGATTTCAGGCTGGACTCCACTGAAGGTGACACATTCCATCTCTTTGGAGTCAGAGTGTGTCTTCATAGACAGCAGCTGAGAAAAAAGGTCAGTAGCAGCTTTATTTCAAGCAAAGAGAAGGAGCTTGGAAATAACAGAATAAATACAGAGAGGAACCAAACTAAAGGATACTGTCCTCAAATTGCTGTACTGAATTGATTCCCAAACCTTTCCTTATTAGCATCAGGAAGTCCATAAATATCACCCATCAGCCAAAAGTTTGGTTGCAAATCTAAGTGAAAAAATACACAGTAGCTTGTACCAAGGACAACTGCAGAACAGGAGAGAGGCAAACAGAACAGAATAAACCAAATATTGCATAGTGACAGTGAAAATCTTATTAGATTCTGGAAAAAAAAATTGACGATACTAGCAGTAAATTGCATTTAAAACTATATAAAAAGATTTCATCAATACTGTACTAAAGAGAAAGTCTATGTAAAATCAAAGATGCTTACATTTCCAAGCTTGTTCTCTCGTACTGCAACTGTAACACTTGTAGAGAAGAATGCATTTAATTGTATGTAAATATTCTTTTCCAGGTTTACCTATAAAGCATCTACTGATGGGAGTTGTAAAAGATAATCAGATGTAACATTTTAACACTGGCTAATTAAAATCCAGATGATCATGAAAACATAACATTTAACCAAGTACAGAGAAGTTGTTTAATAAATTAATCACAGAATGGTTTGGGGAGAAGGGGACCTTAAAGATCGTCCAGTTCCAACTCCCCCGGTGAAGGGCAGGGGCACCTCCCACTGGATAAGGTTGCTCAAAGCAACCAACCTGGCCTTGAACACCTCCAGGGATGGAGCAGCCAACACTTCTCTGGGCAACCTGTGCCAGGGCCTCACCACTCTCACAGGAAAATATTTCTTCCCAAGATCTCATCTAAATCTGCTGTCTTTCAGCTTAAAACCATTTCCATTCGTCCTAACAGTGCACTCCCTGACAGAAAGCACCTCCCCAGCTTTCCTGTAGGCCTACACCTCAGGAAAGGCCAGTGTCAGTTTCATCAGAGATCATATTTATAATGAACAAAAAAAAGTTTACACTATCAGGGTTATAATGAGCCAATAAGCTCCGGAAATAATGATTTATACATACATAAAAATGAATCTTCTTGTGAAAACACATCTATATTGTCAGGTGGCATATTTTGTACTTGTTCAGTGGCAAACTTTTTCAGAATCTCCCCTTTCCTATGCTAAAATAAACTCATTAAAGATAGGCACTTAGGTGAAAATATTCTATTGCTCCACATGTGTGAGATATAAATTCAAATCATGATTTGGAAGCCCTGTAAAGTGATAATGAGCTAAACAACACAAGCTTCATTGCTGGATAATTTTACTTAAAAGTTATCCTTAAAAAGACGCATTTTTTAAAATGCTCAGGTTTTTAAAATAGTTACTAACAATAATGCATTGGTAAATTTCAGTCTGTTCTAGCAAAACAAAATAAGGTCATAATACGCTTAATCTGTATTGAGAGCAGAATTTTCCAATGTATTAACTAATGTGTCTAACAATGAATTTAATGAATTTTATAATCAAAAGGAAATTACTATGCCCTTTTAACAGACAATGATCTCTGTGCCCTACCAAGTGTGAGATCATTGCCAAATGTTCATTTTTTTCAAAAAAAGACAACAGCAAAAAGCCTTATTTATCAATATGTCGAGCCCTGCAATGTGCTGTATACACAGACACTTTTTCCAGAAGGACGAGGCAAAGTGAAAGCTGTCACACCTGCATTACACAAGGGGAGTTTCATCATGACTTCAATGTGATTTAAATAACTCCTTTAAAGTTTGCAGCAGCATAGAAGCAAGTCTGCCACATTCCACAGGGTCACGTATATTTTCACCCGCTAATCAAAGTTAATGAAATGCTTCCTGCTTCCCAAATGGGTGTTCACAGATCACATCATGTGAACAGAGCTCCCAGAGGTGAGCGAGTGCACCAGGTATGACAGGAACCATTTCTGCAACAAGCTCCACAGCATCTCTCAAACACAAATTGTTTAGGAACCACTGCCTGGAGAACCATTGTGTAAAGTTACCCTGAGGCCTTCAACACTCAGAGCACACACACACCAACACGTACGTTCAGGTTAAACATTCCCAGGATCAAGAAAGAAAATGCCAACCAGAGGAAATAAAACAAAACCAGCAACTCAGGGCTCCAGATGCTCATGTTTTAAATATGTTTACAGATAATGTGATTCCTGCAATCAGGATATGAAAAGAGATACAACAGTAGCTGATAATTCAGAGGAATGTGCCTTTCAAATGCTTTATACATAATATGTCTTGATACCTGGGGAATTTAATGGCACAGCTGAATTAACAAGAAAAGATAATTTTAGTTGCTTTTACTTCAACTTTTACAATTACCCTGATCAGGTAGCATGTGGCACACTTGTTAAAGAAGTACGCTTCTTCATTTCACAAATAAATTGCCAACATGTTCCCTTATTCCATCAGTTAAAGTTCTTTTTCCAGGCTCAGTCCCTGTGGTGAAATGGCACACAGGTGACAGCATTCAATTAAGCTCAGAATTAATGCAGCATGAAAGCACAGCCTCACTGAGAAGGCCAAGTGAGATTGAACAGGAGGGTTGTAGGTATTTTCATCATATTTTATTGCAAATGATCACTCTTTTTTCCTGCCATGGAACAGGTCAGTAGGGCAATAGTCGATAAAGCGTACCTTGGAAAACGAGCAGTTGCCTCGAATTCTTTACCATACTAATTCAGTTCTAATTCTTAGTATTCCAATAACGAAGTTGATCCATATACCTGTGTTGTCAAGTGTTTCCTGAAAGGACCTTTCATTTTCCAACCAACTCTGTGCATTATTGAGTAATACTCTAATTTGCTCTTTGCAAATATTTTCTGTAAATTTAGTTATTGGAATTAACCTATTTCATTGCATGATGAGCTCTAATAGTAACTCACTTGTATACCTACCTATGAGCACATTTATGGTATATGCATACTTATGATTTATTTTTTGCTATCTGAGATGGCTTCAGATGCTGACATTTGTCACAGAAATCAGGTTGGCTGAAAATTACTATTCCCATCTCATGAAAACTGAATATGGGAAGGGCAAATATTCCTATAATCAAATTAGAAGAATTCAAATTTGGAAAATTGAAAACAAAAACGTAAGAAAGAAATTAAGTTGTTCTAGATCATTTAGATTCAATCTGTTTAAACATATTTAGGAGTCACTTATGTCTTGAAATAATTCAATACAAAATACTGAATATATGACTATACCTTATGAGTATAAAATGAGACACATTAATAGTAATTGAATATGGAAAAAAACTTCAACTATTAGAAGTGCGTTCAAAAATCTGAAGTTCAAAACAATGCTTTCCTTGTGAGAAGTTCCAGGTCTAACTATTCCCTTACCCCCAAAAAAGGGTCATTCTTTCATTTTCAGTCAGCAAATGTGTGTCTAACAATCACCTGGCAAATCACACCAGGCTAGATAGTCATTTTCCCCTACACACAGTTCAGTCATAAATAGAATGACTGAACGTCAATACAACTTATACCCGATTCTCTGTGTTTTGAATGCACACAGGAAAATCTCAGAATTTGTTGATTAGCACATAGCATCTCCAAACCCCATGTAAAACCTCTTCTCTCACCCCACATCATGCTCTGCACAATCAGTGCACACTTCATGATCCAAACAGACAGACTTTGCTCAGGTTTCTCAGAATCATAAGGAAAAGGCAAAAGTCTGAGGACCCTTTTTTTTAAAGTATAGTGTTCTCCACCTTATTTTTCTTAGCACTCTCTCTTTTTTCTTTAACTACGGGGCTGTAGAGCATCCAATATCAGCTTTATCATCTTCCAGAAGGCATTTATAGTATCTTTGAATGTCAAGTGGAAATAGGAACCTCTATTGTTGAAATCATTGCACCATCACTTGCTTTTGTCCCGAGGGGTAAAAATAATCAGTGGTACCAAAAGGGAGGACAGTGTTGAAGGAAGGACAGTGTTTAAGAGCTTTATTGAAGTTTTTCAGACAGGAGCTTATCTTCAGTAACATTTCAGAGAGGTGAGGCAATTCAGACTGACAGGTTAAAATAATTGAAAAAGAGCTTGAGTTTTTTCATTAATTGTGTGCTGCAGAAGAAATCCTGTGCTGCACCCTCACATCAAATCAGCTAACTGGGACCCAATATTTACTATCAATCAATATTACAAGCATTTAATAAAAAGTTTTAATAATAGAAAAGTTGATGGAGATGAAACATATTTTCCATTAATCAACTTCTCTCTACAATCTACATCTCCATTACCAGAAGCAACTGTTCTTTTAAAGCTTTGTTTCCTCCTAGAAAAAACAGCTTTTGCAACACAAGAAAAACATGCAAAGCAACTTTTCCCTGCACCTTCATTATCCCAAATGCCCTACTTGTGCTATATGAAGTTTGGGGATTTTTTTTTTTTTTATTCTAATAGACAAGCCCTGGAGAAGAACCGAGAGAGGTGAAAGGAAAAGGATGGGATAAAACACTTGTCTCAGCCAAACCAGCTGTAATTGAAAATACTTTTTAAATTAATCTATGTAGAATCGCCAAACATAGGACCTGTGTTCCTGTAAAAAAAATTTGCTTGGCAGAAGAATTTAGCTCTGGATTGTGTGCCTGGCAAAATGAGTAATAACAGGACTCCTCAGTGTTATATCCCCATTTGTTTTCTGAGTTAGCAGTATCTTAAGTTTTCAAATAAAAATGAAAGTGAGTCATACAACAGAATTCACCCCTTAGTAGAAGCTCTTTAATCTCAGTTCAAGTTTCGTAGGAAAACCAGAAGCCTTCAAAGCAATCTGATGCACACCACAGTCTGGAAATACCAGGTACCTACTAACCTCAGCATTCAAAGCTGACTGTTAATGCCAGGTAATGAGTCTATTCCACTATTCCACACTCAACTAGATATATCTAGAAGTTATCCATGCACACTCACTAGATAACCTACCCCATGCTATGAACGCGTGCATTCATGGTGCAGACCTCTTCTCCAGAAACTCACATTTTCTTCATCACGTTCTCCATTTATACAGATATATTAAATAAGAAAATGGCCAGTGAGTATCAAGCAAGTGAAGACTGCTGGAAGGTGCGAACATAATCCAGAAGAGGAAAAAAGTGTATAAGCACTTAGAGAAAGCCAGAACACAAGCAACAGCTCATGTCCCCAGGCAAGATTAACTGTGCATCAGCTAACCTATCTGCATCACAAATTAAGTGTTTGTCTAAGCTATCTGCACCACAGAAGTTCTTGAATTATTGTCATCATATGTTTTCCACAGTTTTTGGCAAGAGAAAAGAAACATTTGAAGGACTTGGAGACTTTAGTCAAAAGGCTGACATTGTCTGTTCTTGGCTTGAATTGAAGCCACGACACCAGAAAGCATTTTTAGAAACATGCCTAGCATTAAGTTGAATAATCAAGTTAAATAGACACATATTAAATCATAGAATGGTTTGGGTCAGAAAGGATCTTAATAAATCATCCAGTTCCAACACCCTGCCATGAGCAGGGACACCTCCCACTAGATCAAGGTGCTCAAAGCCCCATCCAATCTGTCCTTGAACACCTCCAGGGATGGGGCAGCCACCACTTCTCTGGGCAACCTCTGCCAGGGCATCCCCACCCTCACAGGAAAGCATTTCTTCCCAAGTTCTCATCTCAATCTCTCCTCTTTCAGCTTAAAACCAACACTATATTTAAAAATTATAATGTAATTTTATTAGGACAGATGTTTGAAAGCTAATCTAGGTTTATCTACAACAAATCAGCTAAAATTCTGTCATCTAACTTGCATGTAGATTTCTAGGGATATCGTCATCCTGTAAGTCACATCAATTAAGTCAGTGAGCTACAAATAGATGAATTTGCAGTCCATTAGATATTTATTATTCTTCATTTATTGCAGAATGAAACTCAAACAGTTCAGTCGCATTTATGATTGTTTTAGAAGAAAATAAACAAGAAGAATGATTTTTCAAGATATAAATGCTTAGGTTATATTTTCTATTCCATTAAACGTGTTATTGGGGGAAGGAGAAGCAAGACTTTGTACTGGTCCAGGACAGTCGAAATGAAAGACTATCAAATTGAAGGAAAATGACAATCCTGATCACTAGTCCAATAAGTCTAGATATAAAATAAATTAATTAATATTACTTTTCTAAAAAATTGTTAATAGTAAAGTAGGGCTGTTAAAGACTATTTTATAAAAAGTGCATTGGTATATTTATCTTCACTGTGCACAAATACTGGATATTTGTATAAAATATTCCAAAACCTATAACGAACCATTGGAAATTATTGCTTTTTGTAGCTGCATCAAATCCCTACTAAGAGTTAACATGCTGAAAGAAGGCAGAGGAGCAGGGGAAAGACAAGCAAATCGCAACAGACATACTGGTGCCTGGGGACTTGCTTGCAACTCTTCAATTCTGCTTATATCACAGCCATTCTATGAGGATCCTGGCCATGTGGATGGGGCACATCACCTGACCTTCAGCCTTGTCTTACTTGTCTGTTTAATTAGGCTGAGAGTGTTGGGGTTGTTCAGTCTGGAGAAGAGAAGGGTCCAGGGAGAATTTATGGCAGCCTCCCAGTACCAAAAGGGGCTACAGGAAAGCTGGGGAGGGGCTCTGGATCAGGGAGTGCAGGGAGAGGATGACAGGGAAAGGTTTTAAGCTGAAAGAGGGGAGATTGAGATGACATACTGGGAAGAAATCTTTCCCTGTGAGGGTGGAGAGGCCCTGGCACAGGTTGTCCAGAGAAGTGGTGGCTTCCCCATCCCTGGAGGTGTTTAAGGCCAGGTTGGATGGGGCTTTGAGCAACTTGATCCAGTGGGAGGTGTCCCTGCCGTGGTAGCGGGTTGGAAGAACTGGGTGATATTTGAGGTCCCTTACAACACAAAACATTCTATGGTTCTGTAATTATTCCATTTAGAACACCATCAATTTCACACACAGAGAGTAAGCCTAACTTCAGCAACAACCTAAAGCTAATTCTGATCGAGCATCATCTTCAGAAACAAAAAAGTTACACCTATAACTCAAAGATATGAGGAATGATACAAACCCCAAACACTTGGTATCATTTGCACTGCTCTTTTCTATCCTTTGAGGTCAAGACCACTAAGCAGATGATCTGACATAAACCTTCCGGGTGTTGTTTTCCCCTCCAATAGTCTCCATAGTGCATTTTCTACCACAGTTTAAGAAGCACAGTGAAGAAACTCTGTCTCAGGACAGTTACCCACATTTTCTGTAACATGGGTATTTTCAAAGCTAATAGCCAGCAGGCAGCCACTGGGGCAAGGTAGGTTTGCCTGAGTCTGCTTCTAACTCTCTAGTTGCAGACATGGAATATTTCAGTTCCTCCCTCTGTATCCATGGTTATTGTTTTTAATTGCACTAGTTATAGCTGCATCCCAAGAAAAACAGGGCTCATGCTGAACCAGGCTGAATATGAGCCAGCAGTATGCCCAGATGTCCAAGAGGGCCAATGGCATCTTGGCCTGTATCAGACACAGCGTGGCCAGCAGGACCAGGGCAGTGATTGTGCCCCTGTACTCAATGTTGGTGAGGCTGCACCTCAAGTACTGGGTTCAGTTTTGGGCCCCTCAGTATAAGGAGGACATTGAGGTGTTGGAGCATGTCCTGAGAAGGGCAACGAGAATGGTGAAGGGTCTGGAGAAATAAGTTTTATGAGGAACAGCTGAGGAAACTGGGGTTGTTTAGCCTGGAGAAGAGGAGGCTGAGGGGAGACCTCATCACTGTCAACAACTGCCTGAGAGGAGGTTGTGGTGAGGTGGGTGCTGGCCTCTTCTCGCAAGAAAGAAGTGATAGGATGAGAAGAAATGGCCTCGAGTTGAACCTGGGGAGGTTTAGACTGGATGTCAGGAAAAACTTTTTCACTGAAAGGGTTGTCAGGCATTGGAACGGCTGCCCAGGGAAAAAGTTGAGTCGCCATCCCTGGAGGTGTTTAAAAGGCAGATAGATGAATTCCTTTGGGGCATGGTTTAGTAGAGAAACAGGTATGGTTGGACTTGATGATCTCAGAGGTGTTTTCCAGCCTTATGATTCTATAAGTAAACATTTCTAGGAATTTCTGAGCATCAATCTTGACATTAATCAAGGTTTCATACTGCACAGCTATCTGTCTTCTAAGAAAAGCAAAGCAACAATTGTGAACGTGAATATACTCAAACGCAAGCTGTGACTTTCCAAAGGAGACAACTCATATGGAAAGATGAAGGTGAGCAGCAAGTGCAAAATAGCTGAACATAATGATTCCAAAATGGTGGTCCTTTTAAAATATTTTTGTTTTAAATACTTACAAGTGCGTGGGGAGGGGGGGGTGGCTTTATCATGATTCTCCCTGGATCAGTTCCAGATCCTGTGTTATTTTGTGCAGCCAGTTACAGCAACTCTTAGAAACAAAACAAAAACTAAGGCTTCTACAATTTCCTCAGCTTTGCTTTGTTACAGAGCTCATCTATTCCAGGTCAGGCATAGGCCACTGTGTTCCTAAGTACTGCATGTCCTCAGCTTTAAAGCACTGTATTTATTTAGATTCATGATCAAAACAAATAAGTCTTCGGTGGCCAGGAATCCCTAAAGATTGTTAAGAAGAAAAAAATATATATATATAAGTGTGCTTTTCTACTTCAGTCAAGAAGGTTTCATAATTTATCCATCTTTATCACCATATGGTCAACTTTTCCAATGCATTCTAGTTAAGACCGCATCCTAATTAGATTTATATCTTTAGCAGTGACTATTGTGCAGTGGGTCTGTTCACCAAGACAGCTTCCCTAGTTTATTTCCAGAGGGAGCATGAAGTGCTGAGGTTGAAAGATGTGTTCCATCATGTGAAGATTTGCAGCATTTTTCTGATCAATAGCCTGACAAGAAACCAGATGCAAATCAGGGTAAAAGGATACTTGGTTTTCTGAGGGCTTAACACCCTGCAGGGCATTTTTTCCCCCATGAGGGTGGTGAGGCCCTGGCACAGGTTGCCCAGAGAAGCCATGGCTGCCCCTTCCCCGGAGGTGTTCAAGGCCAGGTTGGATGGGGCTCTGAGCAACCTAATCCACAACAGGGGGTTGGAACTGGATAGGCTTTGAGATCCCTTCCAAACCAAACCAACCTATGATTCTATGATTAGTAGTGATGCAATAGAATACAAGTTGCGTCTAGAGGTTTCCTCTTCTGACCTCCTTTTCTCTGCATGTGAAGATTTGAGTTTTCAGAGAAAACTCTGAAGTCCAAACCTGCCTCTAAGGAGCATGCCCTTCCTGCTGGCACATTGCTCCGAGTTTTGAATTCATCCATTAACCTTGTAGATTGAAAGGTACAGAAACCAGATGCAAAGAGAAACAGCTAGGAAGAATAGACCTGGAGGAGAATTAAAACTTTTATGTCCAGACCTCACTTCCACCTAGTTCTGGAGCATCATCAATAGGTGACAGCAAAGCCACAGTGTGGACATGCCCCTCAGCTTTCCACAGGGGGCTTCCCATTCTGTAGCAAACCCCCAGCTGTCTCACCACATACCACACACTGCTCATCAGCTCAAGGAATTCATCAGTAAAGGGAATGAAACGATTAGGCACAGACAGAGGCCAACACTGCCTTTACAGAGCACCCCAAACTGCAACACAGCAGATTTTGCAAGTGACATTAGCCTGCCAAGCAAAACCCTTCCCTTGCCTGGTTTTCTTATGAGAGAGATGTGGGTAATGAATAAAAATATGCATGTATTTTTTGAGAGAAGACTGTATAAAACTACAGGATTTGTAACCCAAAACTTATTTATATTTGTAATTACTAATTACTGTTAGATTTTATTGTCAAACATTTACTTTAAAATGTCACAAATGATGGGATGTAGCACAATGTCTCATAGAACAGATTAGTTTATTTCCTGAGGCTTTTCATTTTATGCAAATGTTCCAAACAATCTTGACATATTCATATTTTCAGGGTTGGGGGGAGGGACAGGGACACTTGATTGAGGTTTAGGGGGTGTGATAAGTTTTTCGTTGTGATTTTATTCGAGTTTTGGGCAGGCTTAGGGTTCTTTTGTGAGGTGTTTATTGTGTTTTGGATCTTTTAATGTTTTACATTTCCTTTATTTCCCATCCTCTGGATCTTTGTCTAAAGTTTTTTAGTGCTAGAAAGACTATTTACACGCTTTTAAAGGAACCACACACTTTGCACTCAATATTTAATCTCCTATGACATCAAGAAGATGCACTGTTCTCTGAAGGCAGCAGTACATCTTCCATGTTATTACTGGAAAAGGTCATGAAAAGATCAATACATGCCTTCTGCTTACATATCTTGCTATAGGAAATTGTCTTTTAGAAGCAATATAAAAAAATCCTCCCTTAAAAGGAAGCAGAATTATAAGGAATAAAAGTGGTAATTAATAGAAGGCAGATGGAATGCCTTGAACTTTCAAGGTTTGATCCTGTGCAGCCTAAGGAGGAGATAACATCCATAATAGACTCTTAATAACACCGAACACAGATGTAAGTCGAGCTGACTAACTAGGAAAAGCAAAGGGGGGAGGTGTGAGCTGCATGTTTACTTACTGAGAAGTGGATGAGAATATAATCAGTCGATTAAGGAAAATTACTTCCTCCCAATGCCCCACCCATGTATTTTTCATAATAATGGTGTAATTCCCTGCTCCTTCCAAGCCAGTGATTATTTTACTCAATATCCAATTCAAAGCAACCAGGTTATAAATATAACTTAAAATTTTGATGCAAGTCACCAGTTGGCCTAAAGTCTATTCTAATGAAGTGTTTACAACTGTTCTACATCATCATTATTGTTATGCCTATCTACCCCAAACCAGAATCAACCTTTCCCTATTGTGAAGGCCTTGCTAAGATTTGCCATTATAGATAACATTTAAAATCAGTTTCTTTCCATAATTTAAGCGTGAACATTTTTGGCTGAAGAATTTTATCACACCTTCCTTCTTGCATGTCTGTGACCACCAGGGAATCTGCATACAACTTAATCATTCACACCCTTTCCACGCAGAGAAAAATCAGGTACAAAAACAAAGTCTGAGATCCAAGAGGGATTTTTGTATTGAATATTGGAGTTAATAAATGTAGGAACCTAAGCCAAAATTATATACTTCAAAACCTCATTCACTTACTGCCCAAACACCTGTGATATGTCAGTTTCCAACATTTCAAATTCCCTGCCTGCCTAGAGCTTGGCTTCTGCACATCCATGTTTATAAAAGTCATCACCACAAGGACAGATTTCCTCCTACAGCACAACATTCTCCCATTCCTTTTCCATTTACTCCATTTGAATCCCAAGAATCTGAATTGAGTACCCAGGAAACAGAACAGCTTCAACAGTAGAGATGGATAACACCTCCACACAAAACATCCTCCAATCAGACAAGGCAAAGCTCCAGTGAGGATGGGGGCTGTGCCCTTGCCAGAGGGATGGAGGACAACACTAGTAACCCACTACCCATGGGCATCTCTAGTCACTCCTGTTTGACAGAACACCACCACCACTAAATAACTTACTGCTTTATTTTAAAATAATAAAAAAAATCACTGCAGTATTGGCAAAAGGATTCCCAGTTCATGGGTTTGGCAGCTTCTGGGATGGAAATCAGTGTTCGTGTACAGTCATGCAGCTTATCTGGCTTACTAACTCCTTTCATAGAGTAGCTCAGTAGTCACCCATCTCCATCTGTTGAATTTTATGTGTCTTGCTGAGAAACAAAGGTCTCTTCTCTAAATTTGCAAGGAAGGGCTACGAGTATAAGTTTTCCTTACAGGAAAAGAAGGGCCAAAGCAATTCCCATCTCTTTTTTTTTCTTGGTAACTTGTGTATCTCCTCTCACAAAGGCACTGGGGCTGTGACCTGTACGCCCACACAAAAGACATGGACAGTTTTCAAAACTGGATATTCAAGCTTGTATATTGACTTTCAGGCATTTCCTTCTGGTCCTTCTTTGATATTCTCTTGCCCATGTTGTCCCAGTTAAGTGTATCCAGAAGCATTGTCCAGGCAAGAGTCTCTTACCAGCTTGGGAACCAGTTCACCATAACAAGCTGTGACAGTTCTGCTTCAGCTCCTGATCCAGACACTTGTCCAAACAGATGGTTTAAAAACAACTGCCTCCACCTGGAAGACATTCCAGTGTCTGGTTGCAGAAGTTAGAGCCCAAAGCCAGGCCGATGAAGGTGGCAAATGCCCCTGATTCCAGCTCTGCACCTTTCAGGAGAAAGGGGATTTTTATCCTCTATTTTCTCCCCACCCCCAACCCCCCCGCCCCATCAAAAAGTGATTCCCATACATTTTCTATAATAGATTGTTCTGCCTTTTATTTTTTACAGCTCACAGCATTTAACTGACAGGGCATTTTCTGCAGGGTGACATTCATATGTTATTCTACCAAGTGACCAACTGTCAGCATGTGGCCATGTTTGCTTAAGCTGTCACCTAGAAACTACTGTGTTTTTTCCATTTGGAGCTCAACTATATTGCAGCATGGACAAACAACGAGACATAAGCATGTCAGCAAACAAGCAGCACCCTGCCTTTAGTATTTTACACCTATTGTTTCACTTCCCATAAACAGTGGGCTTTGTCATTGAAATGATATTGGCCCAAGACATCCTGCAGTGCAACTAAACATCAATCTCCTGTTTGTTTCAGTACCCCCTTTTGTCCTTTCTCTTGGAACACATAGCCCTGACCTCTTTTTTCATCATTATTATTATTATTATAGGCTTGAGGGCGTTTTGCTCAGGTTTGTTTTTAAGATTATATTCTCAGTAGGCAGATGCAACCAAACATAGTTCTCATTTTGCATTGTTCCTTTACTTGAGGAGTGTAAATGTTTCAAAACAAAGGTTATATTTTAGCCATTTTCTAATGACTAATTGCACACATCAAATCATAAATTATTGTCTATGGCATTACGGAACAGTTGTTAGTGTAACTGTTAACCACATCTCATGGTTATCTAAACCAAGCACCCAGCAATGACTGATGAGAAAATTTCAAGTAAGCAACGATTCCTGGTGAAAGAGCAGTCCCTTCATTCACTTCAGTGATTCAGAGCAAGTTGGGGGAATTTAAATTAAGCAAAATATTGATTTTTAACTTCCATTATTTCTTAATCTTTGTAGCAACTCGATGCACCTCCGACATAGATTTTCTTAGGCACTGAACAGACACAAACTATTGCCCTCTTTCTGTTTCTCACCACACCACATCAGACACTGAAAGCAATAGAAAAATCAATAACAACCGCATATAACTTTCCTGTGGAATGTAGGCAACCCTCACACATGTGCCTGGGCTGAAGGTTCCCTTCTGATCCAAGTGTCAGGCTGAAACTTTCACTTACTTAGAGATGTGCAACTCCCCAAGGCTTTGAACAGCGATCTCCCTAGAGGTCCCAAAAACTATGCCCAAGGCTTGGTTTCCTTAAACTTGCCTAGGTAGGCTCCATTTTATTATGTACAGATAGATAAAACTGGGCAATTTATGTTGCTGCTAAACCTGATTAAAATACCTTTCATTAAGGTTCCCTTGTCTTTTCTGGATTACAAGCCTCACGACCTGAATTTTAAGTCTCACAACTTGGATTTTTATATGCAATTTCAGGATACAAGGAGAGAAGATTCAGCAGCTTCAGTAGAGGTAAACTTTCCCATGAATCTGCATTAGGCCTCTCCAGTCACTCAGCAGTTTTTCCATTTGCTTCAGTTACATAACAGCTCTTGAAATAACATATGGATTTAATATAGAAATGCAGTTGCTCACACTGACTCTGAAAGCGAGCACAATCACTGACCTTGAAATATCTCAGCAATATAATTCTAATTCTCTTAGAGAGAACAACTCAGATACCTAGACATTTGTCTTTGCTAGGAATTACTTTGTATACTAAACTTAGTTTAAGGGTTACATGGAAGACTTGTGTCCAAATTAAGTTCATATAGAATCATAGAACAGTTTGGGTCAGAAGAGACTCCAGAGCCCATCCAGCTCCACCCACCTCCCACTGGATCAGGGTGCTCAAAGCCCCATCCAACCTGGCTTTGACCACCCTCAGAGATGGGGCCAGAGACTCCCCACCCTCACAGAAAGTATTTCTTCTTAATATCCAATATAAATCTCCCCTCTTTCAGCTTAAAACCATTTCCCCCCATCCTATCCCTGTACTCCCTGATAAAGAGCCTCTCCCCAGCTTTCCTCTTTCAGTACTGGAAAGTCTGAAAGGTCTCCCCAGAGTACATGTTATTACACTTTATACGGGTGCCTTAATCTATGTGAGAGCAAATTCTAATGTACAAGTTTTTCTTGTTCTCAGGGCACATTTATGCTGTTAAACTAGCACATCTGGTCAATATTTAATTTAAAGCAGATGACAATGCAGAGCAGTCTAATCATTTGCCCAATGTTTGTAGGCAAATTACGCACAAAAGAACACAGCATGAGGACAGAAAGAAAAAACCCTATAACTATCAGTTCTTTGAAATAAAAGGTAGCTCTTTTTCTTGCTTGTCTGGCTGAACAACTAACGAAAAAAAATAAAAAAAATCAATATATGCAAATAAAAGTGACCAAACTGTGACACATCCCCATCCCATTAGTTAATAAGTATGTCTCCAGCCGTGCTAAGCTTATACAAGTATCGCATCAAATTTAAAGTGTGTGGAACTCAAAGAAAATATTCTCAGTGAAAATATAATCCGAATAACTTCAGTTAAGGTACACAAAAGTCATATTTGAGCTAGATTTTCGTGGGTTTTTTTCCAAAAATGACCTCCATATTTGTATGCATCTGAGAAAAACTGAGAAATTCACATTGAATGTTCCTAGTATTCCATACGGATTAGGAAGCAAAACTAAGAATAATCACAAGAGTAACGGGAACAAGGCACTTTGAGGTAAAGTGGAACAAATACATTAGCCAATATTTTAGCATTAATTTCACTAAAGGGCAGGAAAATATGGTAAAACAGATTTTGAAATACTGTACTTACATTCCTTGAAAATATGATTCTGACGATAAGTGTCCGTGACCATTTCTTCCCCTTCCTCCCCTATTTATTCCCCTTGTAGTCTACCCATTCACTTTCCTCCTCCAAATTGTCCTCTTAATCTCTATTTGTGTATTATGCTTTCTTTCCCAGGCGCTCTCTCTCCATTTGTTCTGAGAAACAAAAAGTATCCTGCACGTTGATGAAAGATTATTAGCTTAAAGCTAATAAGTTCTGACTGGTATAAAACATTCCAAGGAAAACAATTCTGTAAAGTGGGAGAGAGTTTGTGGATTAATTCAAGGTTAAAATACTTAAAATCAGTCCATCAAAGAGACATAGAATAACAACCAAGATATTTCAACTTTTAAGGAATCTTCAGCTTCCCATTGTCTTCCATTCCACATTTTACAACCAAAATTTGTCAGGTTTAACACGCTTCTCTCACCCCCAGCACAAGACATCTTTACTTAAGCTTCCAATTTGTCTGCCATTCATCAATGCCCTCCACGTGACCCTCATGGCATCACAGAGACATTTTTATCCCCTGCATTCACAGTGCTGGAGTCTCTTGAGCCAACAAACTGTCAAATTAGTGCCAACTCGTGACAGCTTTATGATATGTAATCTTGTTCACCAGCAAATGGTCTGAGACCCCCTGCTTGCTACTGCTGTCAAACGAGAAATGCTTTTTCGTGTCTCTCTGATAAATTTATATTTTGAAAGCAGATCCCAGCTGGGAAAGTAGCAGTTTTCCCTCACAAAAATCTTGCGTAAGAACACTTAACTGCTTTCTCCATGTGTTAAAAATGACGCTTTTAGGGTTTTGCTTGAAAACGGTAAGTTAGGGAATAGTAAATTAGTTTAGATTAATTTAACATGTACATTGTCCTGCTGATTTAAAGTACTTATTCACCTAACAAGTAAGAAATTGTTACTCCTTCAAGATTCAGTCAATTGATGCATTGCTAAAAGGATTTTACCTGACCTATGTGGGCTGTAAACCCATGTATCAAAATCTGAGGTGCAGATAAACCAATTTATTCAAACATATTCAGAAAGAGAAAAAGTTGAATTCATGGAGAAATACTACATAAGATGATAAATGTTGGACAACAGAAGAACATAGAGAAGTTAGGAAAGTAACATACACACACCTTTACACTGAAAGCTGAGACAGGAAATTAGTCTTTCTTTTACGTATCTTTATATCAACTTTGCTGTAGTCATTGCAATATAAAACAAGAGTTTACTAGTTGAATTACTACATGCACCCCGAAATAATCAGCTTTTACATCACTCTCAGTAGAAGTCACCCAAAAGTAGCTGCCTGGATTTACTTCTTAATTGGCGGAAGAATTAACAACAAGAAACTGCCAAAGGGAAAAATTAGCACGCGAGAACTGCTTAAAAGCAAGAATGCTATTTTCAATTTGCATCATTTATAATTTAACAGATACAAAGCGTGCAATTCTGAAAAGTTCCCATGCAGAGTACCCTAATGAAGTAATGAAGTCAGTGGAAACACGAGGATTTACAGGAACAAGCCCTGTGAACAGGGTCATAAAATTAAAACAAAAATCAACCTGGGGAGGGGCAAGGCAGGACAGACACAGGGTAGAACACGCAACAAAAATGGGACATTAGGAAAACATCAGTGATTACATTGATTTTAAAAGTTTAGTTGCACTGTCTCCCCTTTAAAAAGGTCCAAGCGTAACATGAATGGGCTAGAAAAGTCTCTAATTTTCTTCTCCTGCATATTCCTCTGTTCCACAGAGCACCAGAAAATGTCAATGCTTTCACTTAAGAAAATCTATTCATAGGTGCAACCTACATACCAAGACTTGAGCTGATGGGTTTTAACTCATAGACATCCCTCCATATAAAGTCTACCAAGCAACATCCCCAGCACTCACCTAAGAAACAACCTGGACATTTCATGAACAAACTTTCCTCACCAACCCATTAATCTAGCTGCAGCAGGACTTTTAGAGACAAAGACACATGAAACAAGGAATCCTGGCTGCATGATCACTTGATGCTGAATTTGCGGCAAGGCAGATCAGAGACTGCTGCAGGGGCCATCCTGATCTTGGGAACACACAGAGCTGCAGGCAGGGAGATCATCCCCAAGCAGAGTCCATAGAGGAGCAAATGGTGTCTCTGGGCATGGATGCCTTCATATGAAGGTAAAACTGTTCCAAATCAAAACTCTATGCATGGTTCCTAAAACTCACGCACAATTTTGGGGGGGAGGTTCAGCACACACATATATACCATGTGAGAGAAAAAGGGTTTGTTTTCTTCGAACTTACTCTTAAAAACCTTGACCTTCTGGGTGAGGTTCATCAAAAGCTTAACTCGGGACCTTAGGCATCAGGGTAACCCAAAAACCATGCCTTGTCACAAGACAGCCTGTTAGATGCTCTACGAATTTATCATGTTGAAAGAATCAGAAGCAATATGCCTAAACTCAGGCAATCTAGTCCATTGCTCCACATATACAACTGCCTGCCTACGAGCACCTAAGATGTACTCCTTGGTCTTCCCTGTCACACAGCAACAATCAGTCTTTCCCCATTTACCTGCTATGTAATCAGAAAAAGATTTGTGACCTTTCGATTTGCAAGTTAACAATTTGGAATTGCTACTCGCTGCACAGGACAGCAGAAATGAGCAACATATGTGATCTACAAAAGCATTTCAGTCATGCAAGGCATAAAGTCAAGCATCAAGGAAGGTGCTTCTTCATTAGTCGTCTTTTTAGCAGAGAAGCCAGAAAAATCTCTCTCCCCCCTTCCTCTGTTTTAGCCCATAGAAAGGTCGCTTTCTTCCTTAGTGTCAGTTTACAGTCTAAACAGAACTGAGGAAGAGGGGCACACAAGCTTCTTGACATAGGAAATGGAAGGCAATCTCTGACCTTCCTGCTGAGATGTATCCATTCTTCCCCACTGCGTGTCCAAAACGGATATAAAGGCTAAGGGTATTGCAGCATATTCAATGTATAGTACAGTTTGTATTTATAAATAATACATATATTCAAGTATACTTCTAAAATATACTTAATCATTGCGGTATCTGATTCTCTCATGAAAGCTGATGATATAAAGTTGCATAAAACATCATCTGGGTACAGGCTGTAGCAACTAACACCTCTGTAGTGTACAGCTGAGCTTGCACCTCTCTGTGTGTGATCCACATTGGTCAACTTGTGTTTGTAGTCAACGGAAAAATGCACAGGCCTCAGTATAGAATGTACTCAACCTTTAACTTTTTCTACAATTATAAACAGTGACATTCACAGTGGTCACTTTCAATTGTCAAATCAAGTCGTAACAGAAAGAAAAAAGGAATAGATTGTTACAGTAGATTTTGATGAAAAGTATTCTAAATCCTTCAAATTTCAGTCTTCTACAGAAAAGCAGCAATAACAAGAAAATAAAGAAAAAATATAAAATAAAAAGAGGAAAAAAAGAGCAAGCAGGAGATTATGGTGCATTTTTTCTTTAGTGGCACCTGAGGTAGACTCCTGAGAACAGTCCATATTTATCACGATTGCCAGACACAAACTTCAGTGTATACGCCCTGCCTCTTGAGAGCAGGTAGACTGCTTTCATGGAGAAATCAGTTCTGCAGGGATCAATAAAGCCCTCAAAATGTGCCATGGTTTCTTGGTAATTTTCCATTGCTTACTACTCAATAAATGAGCATTAGTCAACCTGTCTTTTCTTGATCATATAGTTAACTCCTCCAAAAGGAGTAATCTGCTATGCTGCATCAGACTTGCGTTCCTCTAGGGGATCAGAAAGAGTCAGCATTCCAAGCAGCACTTCTCCACTTAAAACTGAATTTGCCTTCATACTTCAGATAAAGCAAGAAATGAAAACATTACTTCTAAATAAAGAAAAGCAAGAATCTCATTCGTACTCTCTTTCATGGCAAAGCATTCAAATTAATTCTCACCACCACACTAATGCTTCACATTCACTTTCAAAACGCACTGTTCAGTATTAATAACAGATGCTCCATCCAACTAATCCTTCATGTATCCTGTCATTTGTTTTGGCTTTCAAGCTTGCTGCTCTTAATGGATTCTATTTCCAAGTAATGCACATCATCCTAGATGCCGTATCATTGGAACAGACGGAGATGCCTCTCATCTCTTCTTCCCCACCCCCTGCACATTTTCTGATGCACTTTTCCCAACCTGTTACCACAGAGTGTTAAAAACTATACACACAGAGGGAAAAACACTTGAACAACAACATTTGGTACCTGTAAGTGCACAGCAGGTTAAAGTAAGCATAGTTTAATAGTTAAGATGTTAGAACAGGACTTAGTCAGAGTTCTTACAACCTTATGTAAATCCCTAATTCTGCTACAGATTTCTTATCAATAAAATGATAATAATGATATTGTCCATATATTTTATTTTTGAGCAATTTTGTGGCTTCGTGTTCTATACTTTTGGATGCCCAATATTTAACACCTCAGAACAGAGACTGATAACGGTCTCTAAACATTTCAAGGAAGAACAGAAAGAAAAGCAGAAAAAAATCCTCATAAGTCAGCCTGTTTCTTTTTTAATTCACATGTATTTATAGAAAAAGTAACAATTTTTGTTCTTTCATTTCCAGAAATTAAATGGGGTGCAAAGTCTTTGACACAAATAGACAAGAGGTATTCAAGAGTGACTGACTGTTCCCTTCACGAAAATATTAGAGCCACTGCTGGAGGCAGGATTGTCTCACTTGCTCCTTTTCATTGACAAGATTTGTGATACATTGCTCTATAAATCTCGCTGTCCCTCTGACAGTAACTATACAGATATTGTTTGATTTTACATATCTATACAATATGTAGAGATATAAACAGGCATCTATATTAGGTATATAAAACTCACACACAAGCAAAATGTGGCAGCAGCACAGATCTTGGCAACCTAGATGAAGATGACCTTTTAAAGGAATATTCTTTTGTACAACCAAAATGCCATTCTGCTTCATAAAACAAATTTTAAAGGAAAAACAATGAAGCAGTATTGACCTAATATAGAAATAAACACATCTATATGCAAATGTTCTGATACATATAAACATACCTATAGTACATATTCACACAGGATATATATATACAAACACGTGTGTAAAAGTTCAGAGCAGGACTTCCCATTTATAATATGTTAAATTTGATCATTGCTGTCTTAAAATAAGTTGGCAGAAGTACATGCAACAAGAAAAGGAAATCTTTTCTCTATCAGAAGTTATAATCAGTACAACAATATCATGAATGTCCTACATACATATTCTTTCCCTTATTGATTTTTTGACTAACATTGGTCCTGGAAAGTAGCATATGATTTCATGTTACATTGCAATCAAACTGGCAGTTTCATATGGCACTAATTTAAATATATCAAGAATGGATATATACCATAAAAAAATATGCCCAACCACACCTTATGGGCTCAATGAAGAAACCACAGGATGAAGTTCTGCGCCACTGATTTTTCAACAGATTAGACCATAATGGTCCCTACTGTCCTCTAAAGCTATTCCTCCAGAAAAAAAAAAAAACAACTCTACACTAAAAAAATTAAGGTACAAAGTAAAAATACCACTGAAACTACATATATCACACCTGACTCATCTTCCCATCCTGTAGTTCTATTTAAGAGTTTAGTTGGCTTAGGAGGTAGAAAAGGCATCTTCCTCATTATGATAAATCAAGTTTTCATCTCAGAGAACTTTTAAAGCACATTATCTGCAGGATTCAGACATGAAAAGTGTCTGGCACACACACCCTGACTGTATTAGACATGCCTTCCAAGCTTACATCTAAGAGTTCAGTTCCCCTCTCATTTCTCAGGTCAGAAAGAGCTAACGGTACTTCAAAAGGTAGCACATACTCTTAGCTGGATAAGCTCTTTCACTGGGGGGGGAATTATGGTCCCAAAGAAAGCTCCTTTCTTCTATTAAAAGGACAATTTTTGGCTGCTGAGGGAGGCAGAGCTGTGGGAGAAGATTTAAAATGAACTGAAGTAGAAATTGCGTGAATTAACAGCTGCATCACCAAACCAACTGGGAGTCAGGAGAGAGGTGCTCTATTCCCAGCTTTGTGATCTCAGGCAGATGGGTTTTATTAAATAACTTCTGCACTACAAGTAATTGGTAGCTGAAAGATCCCATAATGTAATACACATATAAGACTGTTAACTATTTTATGCTGCTTTCAGTTTAGTAGCAAGTGAGACAGGAGAGGTTTCAGCCCTTCTGAAAAGATAAAGTGGAGAGAGAAGACAAAACCCAAGATCTGGTTCACTGGGTGCCACTTGCGTGCACAGTGAGGAGCAAAATGGGAACAAGCAGAGAATAATTGAGAAAGAAATCCAAGAAGCAGGGTTGCCCCAACCATACTGACCAAATCAAGGAGCTGCATTCAAGTCATCCTGTTTCCAGGCACACCTTTCACTGGGCTATGAAGAAGCCTTCTTCACCTGGTGCTGTTTCAGTGGCCTCGTGGCTGATGCCTGACATTGGTTGCTTACCATTCAATCCTTTACAAAGAATAATGGCAAGCAGCAACTACCATCTCCTTCTGCTCATTCTTTTCAAAAGACACAAAATGCCTCTTGCATCCTTTTTAAAATTAGTTCAAAGTAATGTCAATACTGCAGAAGAAACTGGAATAGCGACACTTAAAAAATTAGAAAAAATAAAAATGACCTAGAAATAATCAAGCATTTTGACATCAGGTCCAATAAAGTCACAGAATTGACTAGGACTTTGTTAGTCACAATGTCAAGCATATCTAAGGAAACTGGTGAAGTATAACAAATTATACATAAAACTAGTCAGATCTTGCCTTCTGAAGGCAACATGGATGGCTTCAGGTTTGGAAGTGGGAGAGCATTATTAATCCTCTTTAATAATCTTATTACAAGACTATAAATCACAGAGACTAGATCCCCAAAGCCTAATAAAATTAAGAAAGACATTCTGCATCCTCTTCCCTTCTGGTTTTGCAGCCTTTCCCTAGCTGGTACTAACCCAGACAATCTGTCTCTTCCCATTACCCTCAAGATGCCTCTAAGCTCTTGATGCACCCTGGGTAAGAGATTTCTGTTCTCATCCTGCACCTTAACCAGTAGAGTTTCTAGTTCTAATGTCAATATTTTTTTCCAGGTCAGGTCAATATTTGATATCTTGGCTTTCTTCATAAATGAAATTAATACTGCAAGAAAAAGCCCTCTGAGTTTTACCAGCTTTGAAAGGAGCTCAAAAAGGAAATCTCAGGTGTCAGTTGAAAATGGAAGGAAAATATCCCAGCTGTGAACTTTAGACAATGACTACAATTTAGTGTCTACCTATAATTACAATTCCAAAATTATTGCATCTAATATTTTTCAGGAAGCTGCCCTTTAAGTATTAGGATACTTTAACTTAATTTGCTGGAGAAACCAATGACAGGTTTCCTACTGTGCTGTGTCATGAAATCAGGTTGTACAGAGTAAGAAATGCAGGATATATGCAATAACCTCTGTCCTAGAGAATTAAATGGAACAGAAGTTTTTTCTATCAATCTGCAAGCTGGTAAGTTAAATGTGTAATGTTTGCTCATCTCTTTCCCCTTCTGCATATATTTATGATGCTAACAAAATGTGTATTACAGGATAAACCCCTCAGCAGATGACAACCCACCTGGATGTCAGCATCCCTTGTACCTTACATCAGCTGAATTAGCAAGTATTTACCACAGTTCTCCATAGTAAAAATAAAAAGACAAAACAAAGCAAGAAAACCACACAGCATTTTTAGGTATAACTTTGCTAAATGTCCTGTTGTGGGGTAACAGAGGCATTACAACATGTCCTCAGTGGACAGAAATGGCCTCAGACAGTGATAAGCTATGGCCCACTAAGCACAACTCACCACTGGGTGTCTCAGCCCAGTGGCAGAACACGTATTTGGTACATGTTAGCTCTGTGCACCCTAAGGAAAATGGCAGAAAACTCCTGGACTGAAGCCCTCTTCTCTAGAAACACATCAGCTTCAGCACCTACAAAGCATTAGCTTAAACCCAACAGCATGAGAACACCTTTGTAAAAGGCTTTTAGCTCCAGCTCAGTCAGATTGCTCAGCTCGATTAAAAGGTTTGGGGTTTTTTCATAGCATCAAGGAACCATTAAGTCCATAATGTACCCAAACTATGAATTTGCAGAAATATCATTTATTTGCTAGTATAAAGTCCATCTTTTTTCCTTTCCTTTTATACCATTCATCACCAAGATACAACTATACTTCACGCAAAACTATTGAAAAACAGCAAGGACAAACAATATATTTAGAAGATCTACTTGCTGTTTGACTGCAGAAACAAAATTATAATGAAGTTTCTAGAGACCAAAATATTTCAATTATTTTTTCCTGGAATGAATTTAAAGTCACTTACACTTTTGCTACCCTTCCTGCCTATATATGCATGAACTTTGAAGAAAGAAATCAGTCTCAGCGTTTCTAACAAATTGGAAAGGTTAAACACCCTGTCTCAATAAGGTAAATAAAAAAAGTGCTAGAACTTATGGATCACGTGCTTTTTGGTACTGCCAGTGTAGGCACCAGCACGTTTTAGACAATGGAAAGTCTCCAGCCCTATTTGCAGCAGTATTCGCAAGAATTAAGTAAATCTCTTCCACTTCTCTAGCAACATTATATATAGGAATCACATCTCATAATCAGTAAAACACACAGTATCCTGGTACGGTGATGGAAGCCAGTAAGAGTGAATATCACAAGGTGGAATCCCAAGGGCTTGCCTGTGGTGTAAGCCAGGCTCAGCTGCCCTTCTGTCTGTTGACCCTTTGCCTTTTATGGCCCTTTTCTGTGCTTCCAACGGAAGACTTCCTAACAGGAGAAGACGACCTGACATCTTCATTTCTTTTTATGGATGAAATACTGCTAAGGGCAAGCACCTTCAAGAGAAATTATGTGTCGTCACCAGCATGGTTGAGTATCGTAGACAATGCCTAACACTGTGTCCTGTAACAAGCCATGGATTTCGAGCTGCATCATATCAATTTGTGCCAGCATTTGTAATGGAGAAAATTTAAGAAGATGGAGAGGTTTTATAATAGTTCACACAAAAATCTAGCAAATTAATAACCAGTAATAAACCAGCTGCCTTCTAGCTCTCAAGATGTTTTTCAGGAATGTGTAAAACTAGGCAAGGCTATCAGCCTGTTACACAGGAAGAGGGTTCCCAGGTAAGCTCAACAGGTGCTTACCCAGAGCTCTCCTCAAGGGCCAGAGTGCAGACAGGGAGCTTGCTGAATCTTGGGTCACAGGGAAGCAAACTGCTTCAATGTCCAAATTAAAAAGCTGCAGAGACAGTGAAGAGTGTTGAAGTTTAAATAAAGTATTTTAACAGAGATCAGTCAAAAGAAATACTTTAGCAAACTTGCATTGCCCAGGTGAATACAACGAGATGTTCCTTCAAACAGGTACAACACATGATACGACTGGGCTCAGCAATGACAACCTGTTCAGCTGAAAACAGTCACTGAAGTCGGAGCCATTTCTAAAGGTATTTGACAAAACACACCTCTCCCACTTTGCTGAGCAGGTGGCTCACTAGGTAATCCTCAACTTGATTTCATCCATGGCTCTGCTCTCACACTTCTTAACTTGCTCTGGAGCTGTCTGGCTGTGCACCCTGGTCACAGCAAGACATGGATAGGCACAGGCCCATGCATACTTCTTGCCAGTCAGGATGTGAGGCTTCAAAGCACTACACCATCTCTCATCTGGGGCTGAGCCTCAGCAAGACACCAGATGGGTTTACTGTTCCGAATTCCAAAAATGTAGCCATTACAATTTCTCTGAAGGAGAGAGAGAGGTTCAGGCTAATGGTGCAAGTCTCCAGGCCAGCCATCACTCTGCAAACACCATTTCCCAGGAGGCAATGGATAAGCATATGCTGGCCTGTTTCCACCTCAAGTTTATTACACTCTAGGGAGAATAAATCTTAATACTTAAAAAATAATATATCAAAGTAAACTTATTACAAATGCATGGTTTATTAACTTCTTTTTAGGAGCTGGTCGAAGTATCAGAGGTCTGTCTTGAACTTTGTTTTCCTTTATTGTACCCCAAACATGCCAGTGATGTCACAAACAGGAAATCAGAGAATACGATCAAAATTAATTGAAAAAGTATCTCCTCCTTTCTGATGTAAAAGCTTTAGTAAGGCAAAATATTTCCTGAATATTGGAAAAAAAATAGCAGCATTATTATCTACCAATAAAAAAGAGTTACATTTGCCTGCTATTTACTAGTTATATTTATTCCAAATTTTTGTGGACAGCTGAAGGTGCAACATGGGTACTGATGAAAGAGTAAACACAAGCCACAACAATTCCTTATTAACATACACACCACATCAGGTGTCATCCCTGCCCCAGCATTCAGGCAAGAGGCACCAGCACCTTGTGCTGCTGCTCAGGGATCACCAAAGTTTTGGTGTGGGGAAGAAGACCTCACTCAGAGACAAACGAATCTGCAGATCTCAAGTCTGCCTGCCTGCTCTCCCAGCTCTGGGTCTGCCAAGAAACCCTGTCACATTTCCCATATGACTGAGCACAGTTACTACTCCTGCAACCATGTTTCTAGGTTTCCCTCCTAAGAAGCACCCCTTTGCCATCTGAACACAGTGACCCCATTCACCTAAGGCAAATTAAGTGTTGTCTGCACTAGAAATTGCTTCAGGGCTGCACCTTATTTGTAAAACAAACCTTCAGAAGAAAATAAAAAAGAAACCTCTGACCACAAACAACTTCGTTTCCTCAGAAATACTCATCCTTAATTCTTGCAATGTACTTTTCACACTGTATCATATCTTAGAAAGAAAGGGGGAGTGGAAGGATGCCACCCTGTTTCTAAATTTTTTTTTATCCGTTACATTGCATTTTCTACAGTTGCAGTACTCTATTCTGCAGGAAGAAATGCAGTGTAAGTATTCTTAACCTACAAGAAGCTTAGGTTAAAGAGCCCTCTACTGAAACCTGTATATTCTCATGTTCGCTACACTTCATAAATTTCCCTTTCTCCTCCACACGTCTCAGAACAGCCGCATTGATTATTCAAGTCATAATTTCATAACCAATACTGTCAAACAGTCAAATTCTGGAGATATTCACTCATTTTATTTAAAAAAGCATTCTTTCTGCTGACAGCAATAGTGCTCAGTAAGCCTGAACTCTTAATCACCCAATATAATCAGAGAACAGTTTTCAAGGTCCACATTTAGTTAACTAAGCTTACAAGTTTGCATGGTGCTCTTCAGGAAAAGAAGAAGAAGATGCAATTCTTCCTCCAAAAAGTTTTACAGCACATATGATTCCAATCACTTTTCTTAGGGTGTGGGGGGAAAGATCCAAGTTACAGAGAAGAAGAGCGTGGATGGTTCCAGTTCTTTTACAGAATATCAATTAAAATCCTTTTCTAGTACAAAATTCAGTATTAAAAAAAAAAAGTTCAGAACTGAAAAATAAATTGCATGCAAGCTTTCCACTGATGGCACATGAAGAAAGAAACACACAGTTATCTGACACAGAGAAGGTTAAGAGGACAAAAGAATGAATTGGGTGGACATGAAAAATTGAAGGAAAGACAAATTCGGAACTGATGTCAAGCCACATATTTTAATTGCGGAACCACATGCCAGACATTAACACAGGGCCGGGGTCATTCAGAGAACAATCAAAGGGCACTGGGAGGACATAGGGGTGCAGCAACTTTCTACAGAAAACCTTACTACTCTTTACTTACTTGTCCTGTTACTGTGTTATTTGAGCTAGGTGGAATGAACTGTGCTGCTCCCATAAGGAAAAAAAGCACCACAGAAAGGAAGAAAATAGTGATACCATTGAGGGTGTCACTTACAAGCAAGAAAAACTACAGACTTTTAAAACAAACTGCCCCTTCAGAGCCGAGGTCACCCGGTCAATATCAATCTTCTCATTTTGATGCACAGTAAGAGCTACTGGAGGGTCCTCTTTTATCCTGCGACTGTGAATTGACCTTACTGACACTACTGAACACAATATGGTCATTTAAGGATGTGGTAATTATTGGTAACCGCACTAAGTTAGTTAGTAGCACATAGGACATCATTGCTGTGGCTTGTATTGCCACCTGGCCTTTATTTTGAGAGTTTTATTCTAATTTCATATGCCTTGATTCAAAATATATTCAAATCAGTCCCTTATTTTCAACTAAACTCCCATGTCAACTTGCACTAAAAAAGGAGTATTTTTCACCATTAAAAAAAAGCTATTGCTTTACAATTTTTAATTAAGCCTATAAAAGCTCATACTACACAAACACAAATACCTTCAGTCTTCCAACCTTACAGCACCATCCTGTATTAGCTATCTTTGAATATTATGCCAAGACTAACAGAAAAAATAACTAGTACTCCCTTGCCATTTGTAAAAGAGAAGAGCTTACTGAAGAGAAAAGCACATTTGTGAAGCTTATTGAGAGTATAATACGCATGCTATTACACCAGTATGCAACTTGCTTAACTTCAGCCCTTGAACAGAAGCACTGAAATCACCTGTGTGCACCAGTTTAATCAACTTAATTTAGTTAAAACAATGTGTGTAGGATCCATTCAGCGTATTAAAGTACGGAAAGGAATGCAGTCTATTCAATAACAATTTAAGATAGAATCCATACACAAAACTATGACTTTAGTAAGAGAGGCTTAAAATGTGATTAAAAACACCAAAACATCTCACTGACTGTGTGTGGCTTCATATGAACTTCTTGACTATGAGAGACAATTCTCAAAAGGGAATACTTTGCGTGCATCACTACCTTCAGCATGGTACAAAAATGCTCTTTGTCATCTCACATTTACTCCTTCTGAGAAAAACACTCACAAACGAATCCAACAAGACTTCTGTCAAAACACAGCCGAGTCAAAAACGAGACCTCCTGCTGTGTGCCACAGCCTGTAACTGCAGAGGTCGCACAACACGCACCCCAGTGCCTCTGAAACAAAACCAACTGCACTGCGGCACCCTTGTCTTTGGGATCGCACCCTGTACCTCCAAAGTGAATTAAAATGCAAAACAGCCCATCTCCAAGACTCAGCATCGGGAAGGGTGGGTGCTTAAGGTATGTATACCTGTTCCTTTTTGCCTGACTTCCAAGTAGCTGCAGCCTTGTGAGCCCAAGATGTGGCCTTGCCAGGGGCCAAACACAAGCCACAGAGCTTCCTCGTGCAGCAGCTTTCCTCCGTCTGAAATTGCCTTTCCAGATTCACTGACGAAAATATATGATGCAATCACCATAGTGATGACTTTTTGTTAAAAGAAAAAAAAGAAAAAAGTAATCAATACTAGCTTGGGCTGGAAAGGGACCTTGGAATTGATTTGGAGATGACATGCTGGGCTTCGGCCCAAAGCAGAGATCCTGGCCAAACAGAGTTTAATGCTTTTAGAGTTCATTTAAAGATGACCCCAAATTAAATTTCCAATTGTAGGGGCCTAATTCACTCCAGATTGTTTAGAAACACTGCTAAGGAGGAAGAAAAAAGAAGAATATCCCAATACAAATATCCTTCAGAGAGTTTGTAGTTCAACTTAATAAATTTTTAATCTGACCTTGTATATTCTTCCATGCTTGTTCACTTTTGTTGCTACAGGTTGTCGCATTCTGTTAACCCAGAGGATCAATAAGGAGACAAGCTTCTCCGACAGCTTGCAAACACTACAGTTTTCTTCACACTGTTTCTATTCAGCACTAGTGCTGCCAGAGATACGCCCACATTTTTAAAGCTATTTATTTTCCCCAAAAATAGATACAAAAGAGTGCAGCAAGGAGAAGGCACAGTACTCCACTTATTTAGCCTAAGCACCCAAAAATATCTCACCTTGTTTTGCCATATAACAAGCCAGGTTTGAGAACTTACCTGGCTTTAGAGACTGCAATGCTCTCATCCCTCCAGACTGCAGCAGTCCCACCACATCAGATTCATCTGCAGTGCAGTCTTACCTGCAAACTCTGCCAGCAGCATTTCTTTCACAACTGTGTGAGAAGTGAGAACAAACCACACACTGATAAGCCATCAAAAGGTCACTGAACCCGGTCCTGCTGTGAAATGCCACTATATACATCCAGAAAAAGACCTAGGGTACCAGAAACACAGCAGTGATGGAAAACACGTTCATTTGCTGTTCAGAGTATTTCAGCAGCTTCAGCAGCCTGAGCAGTACCTTTGCACAGTTCTCAATGTCAAAGTCCTAGTGCTTACCTAAAGCATCACTCGACAAAGATAAGGGTGATGGGGTGAGCAGGGAGACAGGAGAAAGGGAGAAAAAGGTGAAAAAACCACTTCTTTGAAGTGAGTCATACACACTTTAACTGCAGCTTCAACTGTATCCTGACAAACAATTAACACTAGATTTTCACACCACCACTCATTTGGCAGAATATATTTAAACCAATACAAAACACAGATCGGATTTCAAATTAGCAAGATCACCAATGAATTATATGACAAGAGTGATGGCAAGTCTGTGCTGGCACCAGGCTTCAGCGTGCCACCTGGTATTCCAGATTGCATTGATCCCAGCCTGTGCCGATCCCCACCACCTGGTGTGTTGCAAAATGCCTCTTCCGCAACACTGCAAGGCTTCCCAAGCAGCCCTCTTGGAGGAAGAGTCCTGTTTCCAAGGTCACCCACGTTTCAAAGATCAAACCTTTATTTGCATCTCAGCATTGCAAAAACCCTACACCATTATACCCTGCTGACTGACCAGGACTGCTTTCACGTGCCCCTTCTGTGTATTCTGCTGTGCTGCTCCTGGACACAACCAACAGAGAGCATCTCCACTCCAAAATACCAACACACTTCCACCCGAATTAGCTCCTCCTGGCTGCTTCATATCTTCACCACATACAGTGTCAAGCATCAATTCCCCACAAGAGAAGAAATGAAGGAGGTTGTTGTGCCATCACAGCTCAACAGATAAATAACCCTTAAGGACCAGATGTTTTTCTTTCTTGGTGAGTCAGTTCACACAACAGTTTATCCCTGTTCCCTGGTCACAGCTGGGGCCAGATCATGAACTAAGGCACACCCAGATCATGCCTCCCACACAGTTTAACAAGCTCCACAGTTTGCTGAGTTGAGTGCACCTTGTGCTGAATCATTTGACCAAGAAAGAGAACTTCTCAAAAGCGAGCAGACAAATTTGCTACCCCAGAACCAGGTCTGTTGCTATATTTAGCTACAGATAATTTTGCAAGTTAAAGAAATAACAAAGTTTTCAACTGTATAGCAGAAAATGTCAAGCACCTGTTCTATGTTGACATGCAAAGGGGAATCATGCAAGAGCCCAGCCCAGGCTCCCCACAGAAGCCTCCGTTTTAGCAGAAACAGTTACCACTGTTGTTGCACGCAGGCAGCTCTGCACTGCTATTTATCTTCTTAAAAACTGACAGCACAAATCTCCAGGGGCAAAGGCCGAAGAAAAATAGTCAGAGGCTACAAGCTTTGGCCAGGGCCCTTCCAGGAGCCCTCACACAGACACAGCACACAGTACCTGGTGCTCCAGCCCTCGCCACCCCCCTCCCCCAGAGACACACAGCCAGCTAGACACCACACTGGAGCACAAGGTTCAGCAAGTGGCACCATCTGCAAAATGAGCCCATTCATTCCCTGGTGCTGCACATAGCAAGTACCAGGACTGATGCACAATTCATAACCGCAAGATACTTGGCTTAGAAAGCCTTTTTTCCACACTAGACATTGGCTCCTAAGGAGGTTTCCAGCAACGCTAGGGAATCAGTAGTGCAGAGAAGCCTTCACACTTACCTAGCTTCATCACCACCTTCCAACGACAACAGCTTTCACACCCATGCTCAACATTTATATAGACCAGCATCAGCCACCCAGCACTGAACAGCCTTAATTCTGAAACACCTGTAAAACAAGGTGTAACAGATAAGTTTTGTCTCACCTTAATCAGAAAACCCTGTGTCTCATCTGACTCAGAGCCCTAGAAGATTTTCTAGGGTCTAGTGAGCATAACATTGGAGAGAGGAGCCAAGGAGCTGCTAGAGACACACGGCCAGCCTGCAAGAGCTGAGGTGCTGCTGCACCAGCCAAGCTCCTCAGGCAAAACAAGCACAAGAGAGCAAGAAGTGACTTGTAAAAAGATGGAGGGAAGATCTACTTGTATACTGGAAAACCAAAAAGATACATGAAATGGAATAAAACCTGCCAGAACGAAGTTAAAACATTATGATTTTTTTTAAACCCACACATTTTAACTGATGGGATAAAGAGACACAGAATTCCTGCTTTGTGTTGCACAGCTACAATGTTCTAAACCCAGTAGTAGGGACACTAAAGCACATTATCATGCCATTGCTCTCTTTCCCACCCTGGAATTATCTCCTGGTGATAATTTATAATGTCTCTGCTATCAGAGTAGCTTAGGGGCTTCCTACACTAACATGAGTAAAAAACATCAAGACTCTTAGAATGAAGGTAGAATAAAAATGCAAAATATATTAACTCTCCACGTTAGCTGTGGTTGGAAGGAAAATAGAAGGCTCAGCAGCCTAATTGCTTTATTCAGTATGGCAAATTATCCATTCCAAAAGGCAACTAGTGGCATGAAAATAATAAGTGAATGTTAGAGGGCATTAGCTGAGGTGCAAGAATTCCCTGCCATTAACGGTGCTAGTTTATGCTTTTAAGTTCCCAGCAAATTAGCCGTACCTTTCTAAAGCTCATCAGTACTCCCCTCAGCAGAAATTAAATCTTGAACCCTAAAATACTGGCATTTCATAGTAAGAAACTTTTAACTACTGCTATTCTGGAGTGGAAAAAACACGGATTCAGATCACGCAACATGACCTTCAAAGTCAAAACAACACTTTTCCTTGCCTCCCCTAATATAGGATTATTAGCTTTCAAGAGCAGCCAGATCTGCTTCACCTGCTCTGATTTACCAGAGAGGCTGTGCTGGAGTCCCAGCTGAATCTCCAGTCGCAGGGTCTGCCCTCAGCAGGACATATCGTGGGTGCGTGGCCAGGGCACGCTCCAGCCCACCACACAGGGTGTGTTAGTGAGGTGGAGTAGCAACGAAGGCTCTCACAGAACATTTTATGGGTTTGGATGAAGGAAGTTACTTGATACTGTGAAGTGGTCATAGACGAATCACTTCCAGGCTGGGGGAGAAAGAAGCCAGGGTGGGTCCTTCTTTACACAATTAGGGATAGTTAAATGAACGGCACATTTTCCTAATGAGTCCCTTTAGCCCTATAGCAGGGTGAATTATGTCCAGTATATATTCCAGTTCACTGCCTGAGAAGATTAAAATGGTATGTTTTTGTTTTCCAGAAGTGAAAGGCTGGATCACTATCTTTCCCACTTGCAAAGCCTCTGGGACTAACAGGCATCACTCCATCTGGGAGATAAAAATCTGCCCTTCCAGCTGAGACCATAACCCCCGAGTATTGATCAAAATGTCCACCTCCCTTCCACATAATTGAATTTCCCAGTGAGCTAATTGTTTTTGCTTCTTTCATCTCCGTAAATGAGGTCAATGGCAAGGGCGAAGAACAGAGAATAAGCTCTAAGTGTTTTGGGCTTCAAAGCAAAAGGAGACAGAGCTTCCAGATTTTGGAGATATTTGTATTTTTTTTTCCATACGGGGTTTATAAAGCACCATGGGACCTTCCAAATAACTGAACTTAGAATTGCTTCAGCCTAGGATGAGGCTTACCTACAGTACCCAAGGATTTATCCTTTCTGCATCTACTGTTACAGTTTAGGAATGCCACTCGTGGGCTTTAATTCATGCTGTCCCTCCAGCAGTGACTTGCTCTGGTCCACAGCTCCTAAAGTACTTTGAAAAAACACATTAAGCTTCACAGCAGACGTGGAGGCAGGTAAGTACCACAATGCATATCAGCACCTCATCTTCATCCTATCTGCCTGCAGTTGCAGAGCTGAATGGCACGTCCTGCCCTGCAGTCCCACATTATGCGAGTGCAAGTGAAGCAAGGTGGAGTCACAGTATCACAAGGTTGGAGAAGACCTCTGAGATCATCTAGTCCAACCTATGACCCAACACTAGCACCCACTCATTATTTAGACCACAGCACTAAGCGCCTCATCCAATCTGTTTTTAAACACCTCCAAGGATGATGACTCCACCACCTCCCTGGGCAGCGCATTCCAATGGCCAACCACCCTTTCAGTGAAAATTTTTTTCCTAATATCAAGCCTAAACCTCCCCTGACGAAGCTTGAGACCATGTCCTCTTGTTCTGTCACTGGTCGCCTGAGAGAAGAGACCAACCCCTACCTGCCTACAACTTCCTTTTAGGTAGTTATAGAGAGCAAAGGTAGTTATAGAGAGCATAACTACCTTATAGGTAGTTATAGAGAGGTAGTTATAGAGTCATGACAACACAGATTCATGCACGTGGATCTACTCCAACATAGGGTTACAGAAAGGAAAACTGAACCAGCAGAAAATAAGCAAATAGCAGAATTAAAACCTGACTCTCAAAAGAACAGTGGCTCTTTTGGCTTTCTCTCCCAAAGCAGCAATGATTCTCTGAGGTCTGACCTTCAGCTCTCCTTGATTTTTTCCCCACCACACATGGACACTTGTCCCAAATCAAGGCTTTCCTCTGTGTAACACTGCAGTTTCCCCCTGTGGACTTTGAATAAAAGAGTTCGGCAGCAAATTAATTGCTTCCCCACCCATACAAGCAGGTGGCTGTCTCAGGCCATCATTCTTAATCCTTGTTAATAGTTCTGCCTGGATAATGATGCTCCAAAATATTATTTTGCTGAGACAGGGTTTTATGTTTGTCTGTTTGGGTTTTTTCATGCAGGAGAGGTCTGTTAAGAGACAAGGTATCTCCTAGTCAACAGTCAACAACAAAGGGTTTATTTCTACTACTTCTTTTCTTTCCTTCTTTCAAAAGAATCAGCATAACCAAGTGCACTGTGAATTAAATCATGCATTATAAATATTTTCATATATTAGTGTCTTAAATCTCCTGTTGTCCTCATTCTTCTGCACTTCTGAAAAATGTGCCCTGGAATCATTATGTTTGAATACAGCCAAAACCAGAGCAAAAAGCAGGTCTTTTGCACAGGATAGGCACCTGCCATCAGGAGATTTCCAACAGGAAGGAATGCAGAGGGATCAGATACCATTCAGTGCCAGGCACACAACAGCACCTTGACCTGAGTGGTTCTCAAAAAATAGGCATTGCCTTAATCAATATGACAAGAAAGTTTCAAAAATATATTTACCAGAAACACTGTTTTACAGCAGCTCTCCCCTGAACTCTGCTATCATCAAGTTACATATCTGGTTTTACTCCTCTGCTTTTCATGCCAGCTCCTAACATTCAAGCCAATCTAGGCTGGTACATACATTTTCTTTATCATACCATACAGCAAACTTATAAATGCAGCATTACTGTGCACAGAGTGATCATTTTATATTGAAACAAAAGATTCTATACTTAGTTTTATAGAGTTATTTCCTGTATTTTGGGAATAGCTAGAATGGAAGTCATGCTGCTAGTGTAAACAGCAAGTGCAAAACTTCAGATCTCCAACAGAAAGACTGAAAAAAAAAAACACTTCAACTTTGCATACAGCACGATGAGCACATCTCATATTTTTTCACCTTGAGAGAGTAGCAGCCTGAATGTTGGTTGCACACAGCGAAGCCTCTGGCACTATCAGGGCTCTTGCAGCATCTGCTTTGCAGCTCTCAGGTTTATGCTGGGTCATAACTGCCCAAGTGCAAGACAAAGTGGAGAATTCAGAGCAGGTGCAAGGTTCTGGGAGGTGTCAATCTGCAAGGAGGACACTAGGGCCAGCCATCACCTCTACGGAGCAGGAGGGAGAAGGATTGTCATCTATGTGGGCAGCCAAAAAGCCAACAGGTGGGAACATATTTTCTCTCCCACAGTCAGGGTAAAAAAAACTCAGTCGTGAAATGGTTTGGGTTAGAAGGGACCTTAAAAATCATCTGGTTCCACCCCTCCTGCCACGGGCAGGGACACCTCCCACTGGATCAGGGGTCTCAAAGCCCCATCAAATCTGGCCTTGAACACCTCCACGGATGGGGCATCCACAACTTCTCTGGGAAACCTGTGCTATGGTCTCCCCATCCTCACAGGAAAACATTTCTTCCTAAAGTCTCATCTCAATCTCCCCTCTTTCATCTTAAAACAATTCCTCCTCATCTTATCCCTGGACTCCCTAATAAAGAGCCCTTCCCAAACTTTCTTACAGCCCCTTTCAGTCCTGGGAGGCTGCTCTAAAGTCTCCTCAGAGCCTTCTCTTCTCCAGCTGAACAACCCCAACTCTCTCAGCCTATCCTCTTGTAGGAGGTGCTCCAGTCCTGGGATCATCTTTGTGGCCTCATCTGGACTCATTCTAACAGATCCATGTCCTTCCTGTGCTGAGGACTCGAGAACTGAACACAGGACTCCAAGTGAGTTCTCACAAGAGCAGAGTAGAGGGACGGTAGAACCTGCTGGTCACACTTCTGATACAGCCCAGGACAGGGTTGGTTTCTGGCTGTAAGCACACATTGGCAGCTCATGTAGAGCTTCTCATCCACCAGCACCCCCAAGGTGTTCTCTTCATTTCTACTCTTAATCCATACCCTCAGTGCTGGAACTCTCAGTAGTTTGTTGTTCCTCCCTGAAAGACTAATGCTAAAGCTGAAGAAATCAGTTCTGCATTCTGGAAAGACACTTTTTAAGCCAACCTCTGCTTTTGTGGAGTTTGTAGAGACCACCCCACAACATACAGAAGAGATCTGGCAGACATTTCAGCTGTCAAAATACATGTAGTGCCCTGTCCTCAGGTAATGACCCGCGTTAACCAAAAGCTGCACTACAAGGAAGGTCAAGAGTAGCACGACATCCAACATTTGTAAATAGATTCTGTGAAGCAAAATTGTTATGGGAATCTTCCTCACGTCTACTTATGTTTTCACTGCAGTATTGCCAGAAAGGACACCTTGTAGAATAGAAAACTACACAAAAACATATGCAGCTCAACTCTGGGAATAATTTTTTAAAGACTGTTCCTTCCAGGATGTGAGCAGAGGTTATTGTGTGTATAGAATAGAGATAGTCTAGACAGATGGAGAATCATGGGGGGAGGAGGATTGAGCTCATTATCTGTTTGTTTCCTGAAGAGCCTTTTTAATGAACTTTGTAAAAAGCCTTTTTGTAAATCCAAGTGAATTAACTTGATTGTATAGCACTAGGATAAACTTATTGACAATTAGATTTTTTTAAGTTACTGAATCCATGAATGTTGGAAACAGGTGAACAAGCAGGAAAATTTGGAAAAAATAATTTAAAAAATACACTCCAGTAGGCTGGAATTCTCTTCAAAAAAGTGGTTTTAGTTTAAATCATACAAGCAATCCCATTAAAGTCAGGGGCTTAATATTTTCAGGAATTAAGTTCTCAATCTTTCTTTTCAAGCTATGACCAGTGTCAGATCACAGAATCATCTATCAAGATCCTCAATAATCCATCTCTTTCCCTGCGTTGATTGCTGTCTGTAATGAACAATGTGCCCTAGAAACTACTGCATGATCCAAAAAAAACCTCTGAATCTTTAGTAGTCTGTCAAATTTGTAGCCTCTCTTGCTAATTTTTGAGAGTGCATACAACACTACAAACACATGCTGATAACTTGTGCGTAAGGGAGAATTCCTATTAATATAGCTGTGGATTTGCCTGGCATCAGATATATATTATTAAAAAAGGAAAAGGAGAGGAGAGAGGGGAGAGGTAAAGGGGAAAAGGGGAAAAGAGAAAAGGGAAAAGGAAAGAGGGAAAAGGGAACAAACCAGACCAAAGCAAGGAGCTTGTAATCTTACAGCCAAGCCAGAGAAAGGGAAGACCTGAGACAACCTTAGCAGGACTAAGGAGACTGAAGTGATTTTTCAGCTGCAGAGATTTTAACCTGTCTTTGTTTCTGTCACTTAACCCCGTTGAAGCACAAAAGCTATGCTCTTCCTCATGCACTGAAATGCCAGGTTTGGTGTAAATCCCAGAGGGAAAATAGGAGTACCTTTCAATTCAGTCCCAACTATAGTACAGCCACTACTAGCCTGCTTTATCCCTGACACATTAGATTTACCTCTTCTCACATCCATATGGAAGGAGCTCCAGCAAGGCAGTGTAATGGATTCATGATTGTTCTTTTAGCTCTTTCCCCCAGCATGGTGGCAGGACTTCTGTCTCAAGGTCCTTCTGACTGTCCTTGTCATTGGCAAATAAGAAAAGAATTTGTGCAGACAAAATAAAAACCTACTGCAACTATAGAATTTGTGTTTGAGTTAGCTTTTGAGTTAGCCAGTCTTTACCTTGTTTTGCTTATATTCAGGATGTAATCTCCTACATGAAAAAAGTGTTGGGAACTCCTTCACAGATGTTATCCACAGATAATTTAAAATGAAGCTTAAATGGCAACCTGTTTAGACCACAAAAGGTGAAATTATAAAATGGGTAATACTGTAAACAATTCAACTACCTTTTAATATTTAATTTCTATGGATCATAGATAACCTGCCCTTAAAAAATAACTATAATACCTTTCTTCGAACATTGGTGTTTGAATAGTGATTACACTGGGCATGAGGGGCTGCAGCTGTGGTTTAATGAGGCAGTGAAAGAGAAAAATAGCCCCATCCTCTGTGTCCCCATGATTTTTTGGAAAGCAGATGACACGCTGCATTGTGCCACACAGCAAACTTGAGCAGAGAACTGGTCTGAGTCAAAAGTTCCTCCCTTGTTTATTCCCTTAGACACCGTTGATGGAGGAAAGCAGCAGCATTCATTTGGGATTATTATCCAAATACCCATGTCCTTAGGCCGTAGTCTGAAACCCTGATTTTACACCTAGGAAACCTGGCATTTAGCAACAGAAATTCAAAGCCAAAATGTCAGTCACTCTAGGCTGTATCTTCACAGATGACCCGTCTCGAGTTCACTGCTAAGTTATCTTGCTGCCAAGTGAGTTTTTGCTACAAAAGTCTTCCTGTGTAGGAATTTTAAAACCTTCAAAATAGGAAAACATAACCAAGAGGAAAATAAAAATGAAATGTAAAGATAAAACAATTCCAGCTATACGCAACTTTAAAAGAAAAAGTTGTGGATAGCTCTTTGTCTGATTTTATACAATCACCATAGAAATGCTTTAACTTCGCAAAAAATATAAACAACTCAACATTTTTAGTACAGTATAGAAGCAAATACCATTTTTTTCTTACTAAAGTGAATAATTCTAATCTGTTTGTGCTGTTTCCTCCATTCAGGCAACTGCTTAATACATTGATCTTCCATGCATTTCCATTTTCTCCACCAATACTTTTCTTATAATTGGAATGAGCTGCTCTATTAAGCTTCTTAATAGATTCTATGTTCTCAAAAAACAGTAATTTCAGAACAATGCATTAAAATAGGCAACAAATTAAGCTCGGTGTTTGCAAATGCGAGGCTCCATCATGAGTGACCTTTAAAGCTACAGCAAGGATGCTGTTTAAAATTGTTTGCAGAGAAACCACTGTCTGATATGTCTAACTGTGTTTGTGTCAGTGCTACGACACTCTGAGACTCCTTGCAAACTGTTTTTTGGTGGCCAAGAACAAATTACAGTCCTCATGTGAAGAAGCAACAGAGGTGCAGATGTTGATGAATTCTTTATAGCTGTGGGTCTGTAGCAGCTGTGAAAAAGAGATGTCTGTATTTAGCAGCAACACCCAGCACAGACCCAGCCTTGTGTGAGAGATGAAGTCAAGACTGGCCTTAGCTTTGTATATGCAAGCAACACTGAGCATTACACACAGCACAAGAGTATTTTGACAGCCTAACATAGTTATTTTAATTATATCAATTGAATCCAATAACTATGCCGCAATATCACATTAACTTACTCTGAAAAACAATGTGAATGGAGGTTTTATTTGCAAACTATTTCAAAGAGGTAATTCCATTTTAAAATAGCAAGTGATATAAAATAACTCTCAAAGCTATTTAGCCCTGGTATGGTTCCTGCCTCCTCCCATAGCAATACAGCCAACTACCTTCACATCTATTTTATACCACCTTTTAAGTGAGTCAGCGAGGAGTTCTCCACCACAAGGAAAGACAAGGTTACCTGACAATATATGGGGCAAGGGCTTGAACATACAATAAGCAAGCAGGTGTTTGCTTCATACCCACCCTGCAAATCAGCCTGTAGGACAGGTCATGACACCTCATCTGCTCCAGTGTATGTATCCCCAATTCCAGCTTAAAATCACACTGAAGTGACTCAAAGAGTTAGGAAGAATGAGGTCTAATCCTTCTTAAAATTACTCCGTGTACATATATTCTTCTTCTAGCTTTGTACTTCCTAGGAAGGGTTTTATTTAAAAACCCAGCTCCTAGATGCTCTTCACCCAGAACAAGTCTTTGCAAACCATTCACACAGACCCCATCAGCAACGTGACTGCTCTCTTGATTGCACCCTATCACACCCTCACATCTCATCTATTTTTAACTCTAATTTAAAATCGCCCATCATAGAATCAGAGAATGGTTTGGGTTGGAAGGGACCTTAAAGATCATCTGGTTCCAACCCCCCTGTCATGGTCAGGGATACCTCCCACTGCCCCATCCAGCTTGGCCTTGAATACCTCCAGGAAAGGGGCAGCCACGACTTCTCTGGGCAACCCGTGCCTGGGCCTCTCCACTCTTACAAGAAAACACTTCTTCCCAATATCTCACCTCAATCTCCTCTCTTTCAGCTTAGAACCATTCCCCTTCATCCTGTCCCTGCACTCCCTGATTAAGAGCCCCTCTGCAGCTTTTCTGCAGCCCCCTTCAGTGCTGGGAGGCTTCTCTAAGGTCTCCCTGGAGCCTTCTCTTCTCCAGTTGAACAATCCCAACTCTCTCAGCCTGTATGAAGCACCTCATATGGGAGGTGCGTCAGCCCTTTGATCATCTTTGTGGCCTCCTCTGGACTCACTCCAACAGATCCATGTTGCAATTACTTCTTTGCAATTCCAGTTTCTTTACCAAGTTATACATTTCTGCAGCCTCTTAAGCTGAAGTGTTGTTGTTGAAACCCCTTTGCCCACGGCAATCAGCATTCCCTCCTAGGTGAAAAGTTTTGGGATACAGCTCATTTTGCTTTACCCTGTCTGGAAGACCCATATGGTGCCTTCTAGTAGCAGATTACCTTTCTTTCCCCCCTTTAATATGGAAATCATCGTACAAAAGGCTCATTCTGTTATAGGTTTTCATGTTTGCCTAGAGCCTAATCCCGAACAAGGCTGCTAATTATTTGTACCTCCTGCAGCAGTGACTGGGTTTATCCAAGATAAGAACAGTTCAGCCCGTTGTTCCACCACCTGCCAGCACGAGGCTGTTGCTAGCAATTCCCTCTGATAACTCAAGGGGGGAGGAGTAAATATTGGTTTTGTTGTCCTAGCGGGCTGTTTTACTGCTAGTTGTAGTGAGGGACACAGCTTTGGTCTCCTCTCAACCCAAGGCTCAAGGAAGAGGGGAGTGTAAGCGGCACACCTGGCCCAGTGGGGGCAGTGGGATGCGTGTGGGGTTCAGGTAACTCTAGAGGTTACTGAATGCTGTGTCCAAGACAAAAAAAACAGGGCAGCGGCTCTCCAGAGCCAACATCCCTCAGCTGTGGTTCAGGGGGGCCAGAGCAGCACCCAGGAGGTGGGGGGCACTCAGCGCTGCGCGACCACCTCAGCACTGACCACCACTCTGTCTCAGACCAGGGGAAAAACTGAACAATTCAATGTCTAAAATAGGTCAAAATCAATTAAACTTACAAGACTTTCTCTCCTTTTGAAAAGGGCTTCCTAAAGAGTGAAAAGGATGACCCAGTATAAGTATCTTGTATAGCCTTTGCAGGTGAAGCATTTCCATGCTCAGTTGGCTCCGAATGGTTCTCTCCACAATGAAAACAAAGCTCAAGTCAACCATTTCCATCTTTGCAAAGTTATTATGAACAAATTAGATGAAAATCATTTTTAGTACATATAAATAGAAGAGATGAAACCTTAAGTATTCCAAAGGTAACTTTTCAGGCGCTCAAAAAACCCCCACAACTGCTTGTGTCACATGAATAAATGGAAGATGCAAGCAACAACACACAGGATGCCCCTCTTCTCTTCTCTTGTGAAACCTCACCTGGAGTCCTACATTCAGTTCTGGAGTCTTCAGCACAGGAAGGACATGGATCTGTTAGAGTGAGTCCAGAGGAGGCCACAAAGATGATCGAGCACCTCCCATACAAGGACGGGCTGAGTTGGGGTTGTTCAGCCTGGAGAAGAGAGGGCACCAGGGAGAACTTTAAGTAGTCTCCCAGTACCTGAAGGGGCTACAGGAAAGCTGGGGAGGGGCTCTTTATCAGGGGATGTAGGGACAGAATAAAGGGGAATGGTTTTAAGATGAAAGAGGGGAGATTTGTCAGGGACTGGAACAGATTGCCCAGGAAGGTGGTGGAGTCTCTGTCCCTGGAGGCGTTTAGAAGATGGGTAGATAAGTTTCTTAGGGATATGGTTTAGTAGGGAGGCTCGATCTCAGAGGTCTCTTCCAACCTTATGATTCTATGATTTAGATGAGACCTTAGAAACAAATATTTCCTGTGAGGGAGGTGTGGCCCTGGCACAGGTTGCCCAGAGAAGTGGTGGCTGCCCCATCCCTGGAGGTGTTCAAGGCAGGTTGGATGGGGCTTTGAGCACCCTGATCCAGTGGGAGGTGTTCCTGCCCATGGCAAAGGGGTTGGAACCGGATAAGCTTTAAGGTCCTTTTCAACCCAAACCATTCTGTGTTTCTGTGGGAGTTTGCTCACAACAGTATAAAACTGGGATTAAGAGGAAACAGTTCCTTGATGGTTTAGGTCAGACCCAGCCTAGTGCAGTATGGCAAACAAGGAAGCAACCCTGCAGAACAAAGTCATGCTGAACCATCCTGCACCACTCTATGGAGCAAGAAAAACCCCAGCTTTCTTGTAAATCTCTGACGGCAGCTGTTGCCTATTCAGCAGAGAATCTGCACTTATTTAAGCATAAACAATGTTTTCATATTCACGTGACCTCGGCTAAATGTCACAGAAAGCAAGGAGGGAGGGACATTATTGACAAGTTAATTTGAGTCAGGTTTCAGCCTAATATATAGGCAAAGATGGATGCATTAGAATCTCAGTATCAGGACACAGAACATTATGAAATTAATTAAGAAAATCCTGAAATGCTAAATGTTCACAGAAGTCTACAAACCCATCCGGCAGAAAGCTTTTGTATGAGACAGTCTGACCCCACATGGGATCTCCTATCCAAGATAGCAGATATTACTACAGTGTAATAATAATAATTAATTTTGGCTTGATGATAAAGACTGAACTCATTCAGGAAGGAGACCCAAGAAATTATTGATGTTATCTGACCCACTGCCTGTTTTAGGATGTATTAATAAAAATATGTTTATCACAGTAACTATTTGATGCCATATATGGCATAACTGAAATAAATTCCTTTAGTCTTCCAACAGAATGATTGTTCAGTGCTTCTTGTCATGCAGAGGATTTCCATTCTCAGTTAATTTGATTCGTGTCCTCTCCATTCTCAGTTAATTTGATTCCTCTCCTCTCATTCATCTTAAGAAAGTGTAACATCAAGCCAAGCTTGCTGGGCATAGGAAGATGCTCCCAAAGGAAGCAAGATACCTTCTCTGTGCTTACCTCACAGAAAATCACCAAGTAGCTCCATACGTTTGGTGTGCCAAAACTGGCCAAGTAACAGAAGATCTGGGTGGAACATTCGTTTTATGTCTGATGAGAAGCAGAAAACCAGAGATGCTTTCATGCATGTAAGCACAGGAACGAGCTACTCTGGTGGCATCTGCTAGAACATAAGGGCTAGAGAATCCAGAACTCCCACCCAGTAACAGCTGATCTTCACACCTTTTAATGGAAGACACCCAGGGCAAAATTCAGGCAATGGCTCAAAGTACTGCGAACTCAGGAACACATTCAAAGACATCCAGGGGAGCTCTGTCTTCCACAGAAGTCCACCAGTACTAAAACAAAACACTTACAAACAATACTCCGTAACTGACATTAAAATACTTTATTGGATAGATAGAATGTGCAGTATGGATAGAAATACAAAGTCCTCTGGAATATCACATAGAAAATCTACAATCCATACTTCTACATCTTATTTATATACATTGCCAAAGGGATTCAAGGGCGCGAGTAAGGTCATATTTGCATTTTTTCCTTCTCTTGAATGCTGTCTAGTGTAGTCCAAGGCCTTGATGTTACTTCAATAGAAAATTGCACAGCCACCATATTTCCTAATTTGGCCTGAAATCTGATGAAATTTTACATACTCTTCTCTCCCTTGCTAGATCCTTTCAAGCTTGACTTCTGCCTCTTTTTCTCCCTTTGTCCCAGTATGCGATAGATCTTCTTCTTAGCCTCCTTTTGCCTCTTGAATTTCTGTTCATCCTCCTTCTGCTTAACTTTGAGATACTCTTTAAGCTGTTCCCGATGTTTTACTTTGGCTTTCCTTATCTTGTAATTATTCACTGTACTCAAAGCACTGAGTAGGGCTGATATCTAAACCAGAAAATAATCAATATACAAACAATTCAGTTCTGGCGAGCAAGAAACAAGTTTAACCTCAGCAGAGAGCCATATAATCAATCAGATTCAAGGCAAGTTCCTAATTATTTCTGCATCTGTTACACAATTTCTAACACAGTTTAATCCTTTATCTTGTTAGGAAGTTGATCAAAGGTTTAATTTTTGTGAACTCTGATTTTTTGTTAGATAATATTTAAAAGGTTACGCCTGATTGCTATGACAGAATATTTAAACTGAAGTCTGAATTTTCTTAATTTTGCAAGCACTTTATAATTCTTAATTTTTGAAGCAGAGTATTTCCTTCAAGTCTTGTCTTTGTTAATAATGCATAGCAATGACAAGTCACATAAAAGACCATGGCTGCCAATTTAAGTCATCCAACTGAAATACCTTGCAAATGCTGTGACAAGGACAAAAGTCATATCTAGGTTTCTACTAGTTTGAAAAGTAAGACACCATCCACTCAGCAACAGTTCCATACCCACACTGCATGTCAAACAGGAACAAAAAAAAATTGCAGGTGGTATTTTTTCACTAGGAGCATCTATGTCCTTAGCAATAGCAGTAGATTTAAGTGCTAAAACAACAGTCAGAAATGGTCTAAGCAACACATTTGCACTTTGGGAGTTCTTGTTTCATAGTAAGCGATAATTACCTTCTTTTCATGAGGCTCCCTGATAACAGCTGGTCTCCACTGGTCTTTTGGAGTCTTGCCTTTCTTCTCAAGATTCTTAGGCTTGTTCTTAAAAGGCAGAGCCTTCTGTAGTGCTTTAGGAATGTGAAGCTTATTGAAATGCCTCTTCTCCCTCACAATAGGCTAAAAGAATGGATGTAGAACACATAAAAGCTTTTTTAGATCACAAATCTTATTATTTTCTATCTTTCAGTGAAAATAAAAAACACCCCCCCAAAAAACCTCCAAACCTCCCCAAGTCACACCCCCAAAAAACATTCTCTGATGTGCTTGCACCAAACTCCGAATGCTACGTTCACCCCAATTTTACTATGACAGAAGTCTCAGTAAGCTTTTAGAGAAGACTTCTACCCTGCAGATGACTTTATGAACTTTCATCGGCCCACAGTAATCTGCTTTCCACTGCTTTATTTCCATCTCATGCCAGGAAAGACTCTGCCTTGTGGACAAAAATACAAAGTCACACATGCATAAGTGTGAATATGTATTTACACTGCGCTCAGTTTGCACAGGTCTGAGGCAGAGAGCAAATGTGACTGTGATTACTCTTTTGTTTTTTACAAAAAGGACACACAACTACACCTTATAGAGTGAATCTTTGTTTTGCTTCAGTTTGATGCCTCGCTCGTGCCTCAGCTGGCCTGTTGTCTTCATTCCACTCCAACTATTTTTCTCACCCGCTGGCTTCAGCAAGGATGTTACTGGGTTATAAAATGTGGGGATAGAAACAGGATACCAAGTCCTCACAAAGACAATATCTGAAAGAAAAAGAAATGTCACTTGGCTCATAACAGCACAGTTCACCACATCCACACTCTAAGCAGAGACTGCTTGAATAGATTAACTAGTATCCATACTGCATGCTGGTATGGTATTTGGTACATATAAACCAAATTCCTTCAAAATTATGCAAAAGCAAGGTAATTGTTAGTACACTTGGATTCTGAAAGCCCCATAAAGTCACAAACAGCAGATACTCCTGAAGAGCAGCCAGCTGAATACCTCCCTTTTCATTATTTAATTAAAGAGCTAGCAACAGAGTTCAGATACATATCTGTGCCTAAAAGAAATGTATGACAAGAACAATTTGCTTCTTCTCTGCCTATTTTTATAAAAGAACTTACTTGGGTTTATTTTGCAGCACCCATAAATCTATGGGTTTAAGAAAACAGAGCTCATATAAACCTATATAAGCACACTCAGCAAACACAGCTGACCAATCACCCCCATCCACTGCATAATTTCCCCAAAAGTTAGAGGAAAAAAGTTAACTAGAGTTACAATGCCACTCTTTGGATTTCTCAGAAAAATATCCTTCCAGCACTTGCACCACTAAACACAACCCATCTTCATGTTCGAGAAGAGCACACCATGCTGTGTAAAGCACTTTAAAACACTTGGAGAAAAATAAGCATGCTATGTGGCTGCTAAGTATGACTGAAAGAAATCCAACATAAAATATACCTCTTTTTTAGTTCCATTCTGCATCTCACCAGATATTTCATGTTTTTTGAATTCACATCTCAATTACCAGATAACAGAGATTCTAAGCTGTGGCTTTTCAATCTGTGAAGCAGGATGAAAGTTGTGTGATAATGTACATGGAAAGTGCAACTTACCACTCATCAGCAATTTGTCTTCAAATGTCGCTCTGAAAGCACCCACTGGGGTTCGTAGAGCCTTTTTGATCTGCCCTCGGATGCCACTCACAGTACGGATTGCTGCACCTTCAAATTTAGCCACTTCCAATGCAGAGTTAAACATTCCCTGAAAGTAAAATTTGCCCACCATGATTCCAGATGCTAAGTCTCTCTCTATGACTTATGCAGGCCACAAAAATACAAGTCATTCCTATAAGCATTTCTTATAAAGAAATAGGAAGGACATAACATTGTCTTTATACTAAGAGTGCTGATCATACAAAAAAACCTACTGAGCTGACTTTAAGGCAAGTCATCTACTTAGAGTAGCCTTCTTAGCATTAAATATATGCACTTAAAATTCTAAACCAGAACATATTTGAGAGAATCTGTCCAGTTCTCTTTAAGTTGGAACACAGCATACCTTAAAAGCAAGTAAGCTGCCTTAAGTTACTACCTGTGAGGCTCTAATACAATATTGGCCTCTGAGGTTTGTGCTTCTTCCATAAATCACAAAGGCGGCAGGAAAAATTCCACTCAAGCTTAGTGTGAATAGTTGAGTGCTTCACCATCAGGATCAGCACTAAGTTGCTTACTGCCCCAAATGCAGAATAACCTAACCTCTTCCAGAGCCTTAAAGCCCAACTAAGGACAGCTGGAAGGTGAACAAAAAATCACTTCTGTAACAGTTCCTGGCCCAAACACTTTTTTGACTGTAATTGTGGGGTCCTAAGCACTACTAGAAGTCATCTTTTCTCCTAGAGATGAAATTTAGTGGGATCAAACTGCCTGAATGACACTAGGGAATGGTTCATGTTCTCCGGAGGTGTCTGCCACTGTGGGAAGCTAATCAGTGGCTTTGAGAAAGGGGAGATGGAGGTGGAAATCCTGTGAGCCAGGAGATCATTCCAGAAATTTTGTCTGATTAACAATAATTCATGTTCATTGGCTCGTAATCAGTACCTTTAGAGACTGTACCGAAGAGACCTCAAAAAACCCCAAGAAGCTACTGCGATCCGGAACACAATGTAACAATTACAGGGGACTTCAGGCTGCATTCCTTCCTCCCACTAGTACACATGGTTTTACAGTAGACATACCTACCTTAATAAAACAAGTGTTCTTAAAAATTTTGAATGGAAAACCAGTCAGCTTTAATTTCTTTACAATAGTTATGGATTTATCTAAATCGAGCACAACTCCTGTGGCAGCAATCCGGAAATCAGGCTGAAACACACAGAGAGGAAAGACACTGCTGAATGTGTATTTACCAAACAGTGAAGAAACCATTTCTCTGATACAACTGCCCTTCTTTAGAGTTTGACTTCAGAATTTATAACCTTTACAGGAGTACAGCAGCATGACAAATGCAAAATGACTTTGTACAGACTAGTTGAGGTGCTGCTGACATAACATTCCTACCATTCACTCATGAGATTTTTAGAACTGCCATTCTAATTACCTTGGAAGCAATCTAAGAGCCCTTGTTATCTACCTCACTGTGTTCTCTTTATGAAACAGAATCTTCCTCAGACAGAATGTCTCAGAGAAGTGCTTTGTGTGCTGCTGTAAGTCTACTACCATTATGCTAGGGACACATGATGAAAATAGCCTTTTAATTCAAGATGACTGTGCAACAGGACTTAAAGAAGGTTTATTTTAGGAAGGAGGTAATAATCACCAGACTGATTACTTTCATGCTCATTGTAATGCCATGCAAAGCTTTTGTTTTACATTGTATGTAAACATGAATCTACTTTTGGGTAATAAATAGGCAGCAAAGATTGTATTTGATAAATACTGCTTTAAGACTATTTAAATTAATTCACATACCCATAAACATTCTGACAAGAAGTAGAGAAATCACATTGAAGGCAAACTTTTTCAACAGGAACATCAGACCTCATCTTGTAAAAAAGTTTGAAAAATTATCTAAATACTTAGTGCCTGGAAATCTAATAGGTATAAATCCTTCTACAGAAAATAATAAAGTGATGTAATTTTCAGTGTAGCAGATGAAATTTTTTTTTAAAAAGCCTATATCTAGTGTCCTATCTTATCACAATCCACAATTCTAAAGCTTGAGTCTCAGTTCCTACACCATCACTGCTTTACCACAGAAAAACCTTCTTCCTCAAATCTATACATTTTACCCAAAGACTCATAGAAGGCAGTAATCAATCAACATTTTGTGGTAACACACCTACCGTTGTGCCACTGACAGACTGAACTGCCAAAAATCCCATCCCCTGAGGAGTGATGGGCCCTACAAGAAAATTCAATTTAAAAATTTATGAAATGCCTTACGACATGACATTTGGTCTCTTATTTAAAGTCAGAAAGCTTAGAAATACATGGTAAATATTCTCAGTGAATAAATCCAAAGAAAAGTTTAAAGCATTGAACCCATTACATCATGAAAGTTAAAGGAATCATTAACAAGAAGTTATTCCTGTATGGAAGCATTGCAGGGCTGGGCCTAGAATGTGTGCAGGTGTCTCTGCACAGAGCAAACAACTCATGTTCCTCTTTGATACGATACAAATCTAGCAGGATGCTCAGAATTTGACTAACAGCCAAATAATTCAGATTAAAACCCAAGTAATTCACAACTCATTCAAATAATCCACAAATAATAGAAAATTGCCTATTTTCCCATACTAATAGGTTCCACATGAAACAACAATTTAAAGATTTCTCATTCTAACAGCTACTGGCTGCATTTCCTGATACATTGTGTAAAGCTTGGAAATTTTATAATGATTAAGTGATACAGCATCATAATTCCAGAATGCACTCACCCCAAAAAGTTGCTCCACAATGCATATGCTGTGGTGTGTACTTCAGAAGCCGATGACGGCCGTTATGATCTTCAATGTAGAACATGGGGATAGTCTGAAATCGCCTCCACCCTAACGAGAGGATTAAAGGATCACGCGTCTTCAGTATCTTCTTATACCATCGGTGCTTCTTCAGACGCAACTGATTGGAAGAAAAGATGAACAACGCTATTAAAGGATAATAATATTAATTCTGAAATTCAAGCCTTTTCAGGAATGATTGAAAGAAACTTCCATTTACACTAGAATTTTTTATTATCTTCAAATATTCTCGTTATAACTGAGTTGATTGGAAAGATAAAGCTAATCAGTATTTCACTCACTCTGAAGTCACGTTTCTATGCGTACAAACAAGAAGTGTATTGAAAAATACATATATATTTACATATATGCTAGTTTCTATAACCACTTGACCATAGACCATGAATCTCAGAGTGCCATTTAAGTTTGCAATTTAGCAATCAAGGTATCAGACCTTGGTCCTGAAACACCTCGGCAGACGATAAATGTTAAAGAACAAAAACTTCTTCCAGTTGTCCAATTAAGTCTGTAAAAAATCCAGTGTCTGTTGCTGTAGAGTTAATCATATCAAAAGCAAATTCCCTATTCAAAAGGTTTCTCTCTCTGTTTACCGTATCTTTAAGAAATAGGAAATAAACAACTCCAGACACTCTGAAGCGCACCTGTAGGGACACAAAGTGCATTCACAGCTTTGGCCACGTACCTGTACATATCCGACATTTCCTTCGCTGTTGCCTAAACCACCCAGGATAATAGGATAATGAGGGTCAAAATTCAGGACAAATTCACATGGGACATTCTCAATCTCTATTCGAACATACATTCCGGGCCGGAAGCCCTCGTACTGCACTCTGGTCTCATCATCTTGATCTTCAAATTCTGCTCGGTTAAGCTGTGTGACAAAGAGAAAGCCAGCACGTATTTTACAAAATTCAAGTATTAACAACTGGCTCATGAGCTGCCATTTCTATTTAAAACATACTGAACATTTACAAATCTTTTGGGAAAGATGCGGCAGGTTTTGTGATTTTTTATTCAGAGCAAGATCTCTGCGACCATGAATTCTTTCCAATCTGAAATCCCAAGTGGGCCTGTTAGTGTGCTTGAATGACAGTATCCAAGAGAAGCAAATAACTGAGTGACTTCTGATATATCTTTCATAATGGTGACTTTGGATTTTAAAGACACAACTGACAGAAATACATTTTTGATTTAGGAGCCCAAGTACCTTTTAAAGTTAACGTCCTGACCTTTGAGGTGTCACTTTATGAGGAGGCTGGGCTCCAATCTTACTCAGCAGCTTGAAAACATTCCTATGCCCCCTCAGACTGCATATCATCAAAAGAGTCTTTTCAATCCACTCTTCACCACATGAATGCAGATATTATGTAAATATTTAACAAGATATCTTTGTGAATAATGGAATCCTCACCTTCCTGTTCCAGCTCCTGATGTTCAGCTACCTATAAGACACCATGTTTAAGCAAACTAATTATTAATTTCATTTCTCAAGGTACTGAGAGATGGAACAAATATCACGCTAAAAATATAGGGAAAATATTCGACACAAACTAGTCTGAGAAAGATTGTCACCTTCTTACACATAAAAGGACACCTTCCTCCCCCCTCTTTTTCTTCCTGGAGTTGCACCTTCTCCCTCATGTTCTGGGTTTTTTGAGACCTGTCATGCTAGTTCCATCCACCACTAAGGGAAAAATGGATACCTGTTAAAATCTTTAAAATAGATAAAAAGTTTAGATGACACATCCTGACTTATTGAGTGCCTTAGAATATGGTTAACTCCTTAAGTCAATTTAAAGTAAGCTTTCAGTTGGTTCGTTGCTTGTTTTTCATTCCAGCTAATGGAATCAAAACGTTCAACCATAAAAGAATTGCAAGTGTGTATTGCTTTGTCCATAATTTCTGAAGTAGTTCCTGAATGTCCTGTGTGTCTCCAGGAAAAAACCTTTGGGCAAATACATTGCCAAGCAAACCGCCTGTACCTGTGCTTGTTTATGCATTTCTTCTTTCAGATCATCAAAGTACGTGGCATCCCCTTCATCGTACTCTGCATCAAACATTTCTTTCAGTTTCCGTTTCTTGTCCATCCGCTCCTTTTTCTTTTCCTCCTCCTCAGGTTCTGGTTTGGATGTTTTTCCATCTTCCTCCTCTTCTTCACTTCCAGACTAATCAAACATGCAGAATGGTTCATTGAAAACAATCCACTTTGTCGTAATGAAAATTATTAGACTCTTGAAAAATGCTTCAATTTCTGACAGACATTACTAAGTTATTTCATACAATATGTAACTTCAGCAATGACCAAAGCATTTAATGATCTAATCATAACCGTTTCCACTGAGAAAACTTCTTGACTTAACATATTGTAAGGTCAGGGAACAGACCCTAGAATCGACCTGGCTGTTATTATTCTACAGCTAAAAATAAGCATGCATAATAAGATAAAAAAAGTAAACGTCAATAGCCTTGCGTAATCCCACGCTGGAAGGCAGCACTCTTTAGAGACCTGAGAGGAGAAAGTTTGTTCGCAGACCATTTGAAAACTGCCAAAATTATGCTGCTACCCTCAATTTTACAACAACAGGCAAAGCCAAGAAGTTGCTCAGTCTGAAAAAACGTTGCTTTTTCAATCTGTATTGTCACAGACAACAACAGCTCTGCCCTTGGAAGATATCCAGGTCAAAGCATAAAATTGCTTCTACCAGCCTCTTTTGGGCAGATATGACGAATGACCGGGCAACTGTGTCAGCTGCCACAATTTGTTGTGTTTAAACAGGGCTCTAATATTCTGCATCAGTTGAAATGACCTAGGACAGAGAGTTACGATCACATTTGGTTTTAAAATACTACTCTCAACTCCAGATCCTCCAGCCCTTGATTAAGCCTGACACCTACTGTTAAATAAGTGAGGTGACTTCTCCAACATAATTAACTTTAAACAACAATTCAGTTTGACACTAAAAACGTGCCATTCTAGATACTTAAAGTCCATAACAAATATCCCTTTTCTTCCTTGCTCCCACTGATTTCCCTGCTATCAATTAATGAAAACTAAATTTATTACATAAAATGGCTATCACTTGATCAGAAACTTATATAAAGGCATATTGCTAAAGAACGTAAAAACACAGGTCAGACCTCATCTCCTTCAGCAGGAGGCTTTCCTCTGTGCACAACGCCCGTTTCAAGATCTTCAAAGTCTCCATACAGCTCTTCTGCAACGAGAAGTACCCAAGATATCTGACAGTTAACCATTCTGTTGTAGTGTTCCATACAACATTTTCAATACTGCATATTTCTCGGTACTGCTTTGTGGATCAGTTTCAGCCCAAAGATTTTCTCTTGCCATCAAAAATTTTATAAGTCTGTTCTACCCTCTCTACAGTCTCAGTTGAAAACTGTCAGCTGGACTCCAGTGGCTCCTCCTTTGTCCTTCCAATACTTTCATGATTTCAAAAACGTAAATAAATTTAGACCACTCCAAAGGAGCACACAGCGTATTAGTGAGCATCCTAATGACACAGGACACCAGCAAAGCAACTGAGCTCCTACTATCTTTAATTTTAAAAAAATAAAATTAATAAAAAATTTAAATATAGCAGACAACTTTTGAGTTAAAAACAAATGCCTGCCAATTCACAATCGTTCTACATATAAATTACAGCTGTATTAAAATTTTCTAAATATTTCCTAATTAAAAAAAACAAAACATCTGAAGATAGACCTCGTTTTTCAGCCAGATGTCAATGACCAGTTTGTCTTCTCATTTAAAAAGAATTTCTGCTTATTCCCACAAAGACTATCCAAAAGAATAAACCATAAACAGAGGATGAACTGCTGAACTTAGACATGTAACTCAAAGCTGGCACAGCCAAGTGTTAACTAAGGACTCCATTTCCTAATTTAAAACACACACCCTATCTTCCAGAGAGCAAATTTTCACAACACGTTACTTGCCTACTGCTTGTACAGAGATTTACAGTAATGTTTAATTATGTTCATATCTGGATAATGCTCTATGTAATAGCTTGAAAAAATTGGCAAGTGTATCACTAATGCAAAACATTCTACACATGTAATTAAAAAGTTGTACTTTTCTTAAAAATCCTATGCACATTAATAATTTTTAGAAGTCTTACACATACCATCTTCTTCCAACAACTTGGCTGCATCTTTATCTTCTTCCCACTTTCCAGTCACAAAGCAGTCTCGAATACTGCTCATAACCTGCAAAATAAGTGTCATTGCCTTGTACAGTTACAGCTTGTCACCAACAGCAATTTTCTCCAATACTTTCCCTACTCCTCCACCATCCTACCCCCTCAGGGATAACCTGATATCCTCACTCACAGCTCCACATCAAAACATCACTACACAGTGCCTCAGCAAAAGAAGGAACGTGAAACCAACTCAACTCTTGCCCCGAGGTCTTTACACTGACAAATACACTGTACTTTCACTCGTGATTCCCCTGCTTCCACTTTTCAGTAAATAAATAGGAAAGAATGATCCATCAAATAGTTCAAGAGAACCAAGCATGAAATTGACTTATACTAACTATCCATTCCTGTAAGAAGAGATCTTGGAAACTGTTAGTTAATCAATACTTCTAAGGACAGCAGGAGGTGTGACACTCTGGCCATAGCTCCCATAGATCTGTTCCAGTGACAACTCAGCAGAACTTTATGAGACACAGCCAAGACTTAACAAGCACAAGATATGCAGAAGCAATTATCCAATAGTATTACCTCTTCTAAATCCCAATCTTGCATCTTTTCTACCAGGAATTTGGAGCAGTCAAGAGCATTGGCTTTCTGTTTGGATGCTTTGTCTGGACGGCTGACATGAAACAAACCTCCAAGTTCATCACCTGCATCCTCATTCTCAAGCTCATCATCCTCGACAGCTAAAGGAAATGTACAAGCTGTGATTATTTCCCCCACAGCACACGAATTACACATATTAATAACCTCTCTTCTGCCTTATGTTTCACAATACCTGTAGCAGCTGGAGGAGAAAAAAGATGCAAACTAAAAATAGTTTTAAAAATAAAGGAAAAAGGTACATTTATCCAATGTAAAAGTTAAAGTTAAATTAATATCTTCACAAGAACAAAATAAGGCGAGCAACAACCAGGAAGATACTATAAAACGTGACCATAGCCAGCTTCAGTTGTACAGTTGTTTCATGTGGAAACATGCAATTCATTTTACAAATTCCACATAGTTCAAATTTCTTCAAACAACCTGAGCTCTAGTTATATTCGTATAACTGGAATCATCTGGAGAAAGTATTGTCCAATAAGTAAACACAAGATGTTCATTCAATATCATAAGCAGAAACAAAACCCAAACAATCTATGAATAGAATCGACATTAAACTAGTCTGTAAATCAAGAGCACAGGACTTGAGAACTTGTCAGCTTCCGCTCCTTTGTGGAAGGTTCACAAAAGCCAAAATCTCATTGTGTTCTTCAGAGGTTCTGTGTGATGAGGTTTGCGCACTCAGACAACTACTGGAAAAGTTGTGAACTGAACAGGATAAATTACATAAATAGTTATTTTCTCTTTGTTTTAAGCTAGATAGCTTTTTCCTTGACAAACATCCTCATTACAGCCATGATAATAATGTCACCTCTAAGAGAATATTCCACTCTCAGTCACTGTGAGACAGAAATGCCTGAAAACAGCCAAAACCCAATATCCCTTTATAAAATATATCAATTGCCACAATGGATTTGTATACTATTTACCATATCGTTACATAAATGAATGAACTTTAAATGTTTTGGGGGAAATATTTGTATGAGAAAACATGAGTAATAATCAAGTAGTCCGGAAAATGAACTCAAAACCCTTTTTATAGGAAAAGTAACAATGTTTTCATTACAAGTATTAATGAAAATGAGTATCAGCAATTAAAAAGGTCAATTAACTCTCCTCAGGCCTCCCACCAGAAGACCATGTTCAAAGATTCAGACTTCCAAACTTAGCAACAGCTATAAAGCTACAATATATTAAGACAGCGCAAGATTGCAGATTTCTACCTTTTCCATATACGAGTTTACGAAGATTGGGGGTTGAACGCTGCTGTCTTAGAAAGGCTTCAGCTGCCTTCTGTGTAAGGTCCTCTTTCCACTTAAGAGCGCCTGGAAAAGGGAAAAAAAATGTGTTCTACCTCAAAAAAAGCACAAGAAGGAGCAGCTACACAAAATTTAAATAAGGACAAGACCACAACAGGCTTAAGAATTGCAGACAAAGCCCACTGTATCTTTTTTTTAATACTCCATATATACACAGAAACATAAATTGGGGCTGACAAATTATACCACTGACATCCTTTTTTTCTGATGAGTCCCAATTTCAGGTCAAAATTTTAAGAGATTATTAGCAACAGTAACAGATTTGATTATTTTCTTGACAAGAACATATATATATTGGCGGGGCAACATTATGAAATATTTACTAATTATTATATACTTTAACAATGAACCCAATTAAAAATGGAGAGTAAAAAATGTTAACACTTAGTCTACCTGTCGTGTCAGCAGAAAGATCTACTTTTTCTTCATACTCCTCTTCCTCTTTCAGTAGGTTCTCTACATCATCATCCTGAGCTTCTACAGCTCTAAGTTTAGTCTGTCCAATACTATCAGATTTCTTTGCTTGAGCATGCTGAAATCCCTTCCTATTTGACTCTTCAGCTTCTAATTCATCCTGTGATCCCCCTTCATCACCGTCCTCACCGAGTGAGGAGTTCTCAGCCTCAGATTCTGATGCCTCTTCTGCTGTGCAGTTTCCCGAATCTGCAGTGAGCACTGCTTTTCTCTTCAGACTGTGATCCGAGATTTGTGATCTGACTTCTGTACTTTTACTATTTATTTCATGCTGCTTAGATTCAGCTACTCTTTTGCTTGTAGCCTCAAATTCACTATCTGAGCTTTCATTTTTGTAAGTCATTTGATCCTCCTCTTCCTCTTCATCATCACCAACATCATCATATTCCTCCACCTCATTTCCTTCAAGAGCGTTTTTTCCTTCTTCTCCTTCAGAACTCATCTCAAGATCATCGTCACTGTCTGCAAATGCCAGCAGTTCATTGACAGCTTCTTCCTTAGCCACCTCTGTTTTCAGACATTTGGCTCTCCTAACAGCCAACTCTTCCTCTCTGTCACTTTCTTCCTCAGTATCATCCTCACCATCGCCATCACTTCCATCCTCAGACACTGCTTCATCTTCTTCTTCTTGGCCGTCTTCCTCATCGATTGATGTGTCATCATTTTCTTTCTCCTCTTTTCCAAATAATGCCTTCCGACGTACTCTACCAGTCTTCAAATCAATCCTCCTCTCTTCTTTTGGCATCACAAATCTGTTTTCCCAAAGATCACATTTGGGGTAAGATGGTAAAGCACAAGGAAATTTTAATGAAACAGTGAAGCTTCATGTTAATATTTATTTTTTCTAAAAAACAGAGCAAGGCTATGGAAAACATTAAAAATGCAACAGAGAATGGATTGCCTCTTAATTCAAGAACACACCCTACTTCATAGACATTAATAATTCTAAGAAATTTCTTCATTTTCCATGGAATGAAAATAGGTTATACAATACATTTTTCTGAAGATTATGACTGCCATTCTCCAAAACTCTGAAGAAAAGCAAAAATGTTACTTATGGCTGTATCAGCAAGGAATTCCTAGAGCAGAATTCCTACTGCTTGCGAAACTTTTCTGATATCAATTATTCCTAACTCAAAACACACATGGCATATGAGGAAGAATCAGGTGATAAACCATTCTACTAACTATGCTCTAACGAGAATTTTTCCTAATTTAGAGCCTGAAATTAGAGATTCATTCACACTTGAACACTGCTCAGCATTCAAAACTTACTCTTGTCCTATATCTTCTGAACCTAAGGGTTTGGAGTCCATGAAGAGAGAGACCTTGCTCGATGCCATCTTAACATCAATGGCCGAATGCGTGGAGATGAGGGTCTGAACAATCTCATGATTTGGTCTCACTTCCTCCTAGAAAGCGAAGATTTTTTACTTTTCTATTAAAACAAGTAAACAAATATCTAATGAACATCTAACAGAGCCATTAATCTGCCTAAGAGTAAAAATATGCATATACAAGACAAAAAAAAATACTTTAAATAAAATGAGACTTTGAGCACCCTGATCCAGTGGGAAGTGTCCCTGCCCATGGCACAGGGATTGCCACTGCATGATCTTTAAGGTCCCTTCCAATCCAAACCATTCTACAATATGATATGATTCTATAATACATTTTCTCAAGATAGCAAGGTCTCCCTTCCACTCTCCACATTTCAAGAATGCACATAATATTAACCCAAGAAAATCAAAGAGGGCCTCCAGTACAGCAGGCAACCACTACATTAAATATCAGCAACAGTACAGGGAAAACCAGCTGAATTCTGTCTGTTTGTATGCAAATATTTTCCACCTCTCCCTTTCACCAGTCAAATCTGGTAAGTGTTTTCCCACAATCACCCTGCCCTGGAAAATAAGAGGGGTAATATTCCAGCACAAGGAGTTTTTAAGTCAATGGCTGGAAAGTTTATGAACTTTGGGCACTTATTATTAACTGAGCCTTCAACTCTTACACCTCTTAAAGTGATAATAAAAATTACTGGAGGAGAAAAAGAAATTACTCACTAGAGACATTCAAGAAGCTAATTTTTAAACACTTATTTTGACTCCAAGGATAAAAACTACATTTTGCAAGAGAATTCAAATCACCAACAGCATTCTCTTACCTCTTCTTTTTCATGAGCATGGCTTCCACCAAGGTCAATATAAACAGCATCTTTATCATAAACAATGCCTCCAACTCCTGAAAGAGGGGCGTAGACTAGTTTCTCCTTCTCATTTAAAGAACGCTTCTTCTGCTGTTCAGGTAGAGCACAAGGGTCTGGTAGGAAACTCACATCACTCACAGTGAAGTCTCCTACACCTGGGGTGACAGACAAAGGCAGCAATCAGGTTTTCACAAAGTTTTGATTCTGAAATGTATACAATTCACTATGGAGAGGGGGGGAAAAAAGCCCAAAACGTAGCATCCAGTGATTCATCAACAGTGATCTCTGTATCAAACATCCAGTTCTTCTGCCTTACCGCTGAACTCACAGAAGCATATGCAAGTTCACCAGAATATTGCAAAGCTTTACATTTGTTTGCTTGTTTTCAAATGAGAAAACCAGCAACTCACTTTTCTGAGTAGGTCTGTAAACTTATTCTTAAAATATTTCCAATTTTAAGCTTTTAAATCATTCTCTTAAAATATTAAATTCACTCAATGAATATAAGAAACTTTACATAAGCCAAATTTACTTTTCACTATTGGGCCTTGTATGTTTTGCATTTCAAGCACCTTCTAAAGTGCAACACCTTTGAAAAACTTTTACTTGTTTTATTTTTACAAAACAATGTATTATACAAAAATAATTTCCAAAAGCATATCATGTATTTAGAAAGGTGAAAAATGTATTTAACAATGTACAGTTTAAAGATACAAATCATTCCACAATGAAAATAGCAACAGCTACTTTGTTATTCATAGACCAGTATAAAACCTGTTCTGAAAAGCTGATAAATTACCTGGCATGTGAATTTGACTTTTGTTTTTCAAGTGTGTTCCTCTCAAGTACCCATAAAGCGATATCTTCCTGTCACACTTGGGATTGATTCGAACTTCTTCGGGGTTCGTCAGCTCCTCCATTCTACTCAATATCCAAAAAAATTGTTAAGACTATCCAGCAGTCACAATAGTAACTTTTGAAAAAAGGTAATTTAATAAAAGGGAATCGTGGCATCACTGCTGCCACCGTGTGTTCAGCAGACTCTAACAACCAAAATAGAATGATCATAAGGAAAAAGTCCATGGAAAAGAATATAATTTCAAAAATATTTTAAAATTGTATTTTCAAACTTCCATAAGTACGCTCAACAACATATTTCCAGAAGACTTACTGGCATTTCACTAAACATGTACTGCTTTCTTAATTGCTGTTTATAGGGTTCCCACACACAACCCTCCTAAAATCAATTCTGCCATGAGAGGACACTGGCACAGGTTGCCCAGAGAAGCTGTGGCTGCCCCATCCCTGGAGGTGTTCAAGGCCAGGCTGGATGAGGCTTTGAGCACCCTTATCCAGTGGGAGGTGTCCCTGCCCATGGCAGGGGGGTGGAACTGGATGGGCCATTCACACAGACAGCTGACAGCCTCCAGTATTATAGGGTTTTTGAAACAGCAAGGTGCTGTCTATGCTGAGATGGAAGGAGAGAGAAAAGCACACACCTGTCTGCAAGAACATATGGGTGAGACGTTTGCCAAGTGAGAGGTCGAAATTTCATAACTGAGATAAAACGCCCCAAATTGTGAATTTCCTGCTTTTGATATTCTCCGTGAACCATCCCGGACAAATAGAACAGCTTAGCACCCTGAACACATTAAAAAGATATGAAAACATTAAACATGAATTAAATACCTACAAAACTAAAGGAAGATAATGCAATTCTATTTTGTAGATTCCAATTGGTAATCGCAGGTTACAACTGGTTCCAGAAGATCAAATTAACGAGTTTACTTCAACATGAAAATTTCCTCCTAAATAGTAGGGGAAAACAATTCACATGCAGGAATCCTCATAAAAGGTTAATTTGCCTCTCAGACTTACAGGCAAACACCCCTTGCAGAGTATCTACATAACAGACCTTGTTACTGGTATCACACGGTCTATAGCTCACTGGGACTGAAAGTAACTATTCAAGTATCTTAGCAAACAGAAGAAAGATTAAACAAGCTGATACATCAGCATGGTCTACTGACAGTATTATTTAAAACACTAAAGAACATAATAAATAAACTTAAGTATTGCCCCATTTTTAATTTAGCTTCCACAATACACAATATATGGAAAAATGAATGATGAATGTCATACCGGATAGACTTCAGTCCAGAATCTGTGCTTTAACTTCTTTTTAGTCTTCTTTAATTGTTTGTTGTTCTTGAATGTATCCAGGTGCGTAAGGACTCCCATAATTTTGGGAAAGCCGTGTACCTGACAAATGTTCAGGAACTCAAATGTTTCCATCTCAAACCCAAAGCTGGCATCAATAAGCATCAGGACCTGGAAACACAACATCAACATTTCACTGTAACTATACCGGATGCCCATGTGAGGTAATTTGAAAGACCACACCTTTAAAGCTTCTTGGGAACCAACATCTTTCAAAAAGTTTTGTTCTTTATTTTTGTACAAACTAAAAATCAACTTTGGCTTTTTAATTAAATTATGGACTTTGGCTGCTTTAGAAGTCTGTGGTGTTTAGGAAATCAAGTCTCTTCTTCCAGTCAATCAAATCTTCTGATTCACTTATTCTTAGTTCTACTTTCTTTGAAATCAAAGACAGATTTGCCTTCAATAGCAATGGGTAGAGAAATCAGATGTTGGTGCAGTCCAGTCAAAACCAGTATTTTCAATATAAATCATAGTAGAATCCTGTGCTAGTCTTAACTTACCAAATCGGCAACTTTAGCCAGGTCAATCATTGTGTTAATGTCACATCCACACTCAATTATGGTCAGCCTGCGCTTTTTACCTGAAAACAAAGTTACAAAGAATCAAAAATTGAACAGAGGGAGGAAACTAATTAGTTTATTGTTTCCTTCTCAGGTCACATTCCTGAAACTCCTAAAAGAGTACATGAAACTCAGACTCTTGTGTATCATACAGACCGACCAATAGGTGCCACTGTAGAAATACCTGTTTACAAGTTTTTGTAATACTGCTAAATTTGAACCTTTTGGTTTAAAATCATCAGGTTGAATACGTTCTCAAGAGTTGTTCTGTCTTTTCCAAAATCTATGGAAACAACATAACTTTGGAAAAAAAAAAGTCTCTTCTTTTACATTTAATGCCCCAGAGTTAGAACTATGGATTTTATTTTATCACCTATTTTTATTTTTTTGATGTTATTAGGAAAAATTCACCCCATTCTAGCCTTTAAAAAAAGATAATTACATATTAAAAAAAATCTTAACATATAACCAAATGAGAAAAATGTACCCCCTGTTAACTTGGCTTGACTAATTTGAGTGAGCTAACTGAGCTTGAGAGAATAAGGACTTAAAACAACTACAGACAACAAGTGTTACAGTTTTTTCTTCGCATTATCAATGGCAAAATTCAGCCTTGAGTCCCAGTAGGTCAGTCTGGAAGTCTGATTGAACACATTTTCCCTTCCATTTTTTCTTCCTCTGTCAATATCTGTCAATTATTCTTTGCAAAAAAGCAGATTTATTAATTAAAGTCTCTGAAGAGTCTACCTGCACCAAACATGCCTGTGTTCAAGCAAAATCTCCCTTACCAATTGGCTCCTTGAGCTGTTGTGGGCTGTGCTCCCTCTAGAATCCAAATGATCTCCTTGGTAATATGCAGGGAAAGGTACAAATGGAACAGACTAAGATATATCGAAACGGAACGCTTAACAAAAAGGAGAACAAACCGACCAGGGGTGAGGTGGAGAAACATCACTGGAAATGGCTAAGGAAATTAATTCTTTGCTAAAGAAAGAAAGGCACACAAAGATGGGATTACAGGACAGGGAAGCTGAATGAATGGGACACACATGTAGAGATTAGGATGAAGCCAGAGAAAAACAGTTCAAAAGGGAAAACAGAACCCAGTGAAAAGAAAGAAAATTTGGGAAAAGTTTGAGGGGTGGAAGAAACTGGAAAAAAAGACAGAAAGAAAAAAAAGAATTGGGATCCCAGAAAGACAGAAAACAAGTTTAGACAAAGAAGTCCCTCAAAAGCCTAAATCTCGCTATTCTTTTACTTAATAATTGATAACATATCAAAATGATTTCTTAAAAATTACCAAAAATTATGAGAAAACAAACATGTCCCAGCTCTAACGGCAAGACAAAGAGGGAAAGCAAAATAAGCTGCTCCATTTCTGACATCATTGTTCTTACCTGAAACAATTGTAACAGGACCCCGGATTTCAACCAGTTTTTGCCTTGTGAAGTTCTTAATGAGACATTTTATTAAGGTGCTCTTCCCAACCTTGGGAGGGCCCATCACCACCACGACCACAGGAGGAGGCTCCAAAGGAGTACGGTCAACCACAGGAATGTGATGTTTTTTAGTCTTCAGATCCTGAGTTCTGAGAAGAAATTTGTAACAAGTATAAGAACTCGGAAAGCAATAACATTTATTCCTTGAAACTCTTCAGCATCTGCAAAAGCTTGGATGCAAAGGATTATCAAGAGCCCAGATACTCATACATACGTGGAACTCCCACCGAGCCTAAGGCGCTATGGACATCTTTTGCATTACTATTAACACAGCTGTACCATGCAACACCGATGCAGAAAGCATCACACTGCTGACACACACATAAACTACAACACAATCTTTAGACCTTAGAGCAGCCTTCCAGTACTGAAAGGGGGCCTACAGGAAAAGCTGGGGAGGAGCTCTTTATCAGGCATTGCAGGGATAGGATGAGGGTGAATACTTTTCAGCTGAAAGGGCGGAGATTGAGATGAGATCTTAGGAAGAAATGTTTTTCTGTGAAGCTGGTGAGGCCCTGGCACAGGCTGCCCAGAGAAGGCATGGATGCCCCATCCCTGGTGGTGTTCAAGACCAGGTTGATTGAGGCTTTGAGCACTCTGAAACAGTGGGAGGTGTCCCTGCCTATGGCAGAGGGGTTGCTACTGGATGATCTTTAAGGAGGCTTGCAACCCAAACCATTCCATGATTCTATGATGAAAGCTATGCAAGCACATCAGTGAAAATTATACTGTGTGTACTTCTACACAAAATAACAAAGAAACTCCAGCCAACAACTCTCCATCCAGCTGACCCTGCATGCTCTATAACCAACTCCCATTTCTTACCTATGGAAAGTTCTGGCCATCCGCACAGCAGACTGGACCGTAAAGGCTTTGGGGTTTCTCTTCCGTGCATTCTCCTCATCTCCTATTCCTAGGTCATTCAGATAACGTTTCCTTTTCTTCTCTGCCTTCGGCCCACTGTGCTTTGCACGATGCTTTTTCTTCTCCTTTTCCTCCATTGTACTCTTTCAACAGCTGTTTATTATCAATATGACACAGATCACTTTGGTGCAACAGGAAAAAAGTGCAGTTAGCATACACAGCACATCCATGAGAACAGCAGCACTACATAATCATTACTCGACCATCTCTGGGAAAAAACAGCTAATTTATGTCTTTTTGGTTGATGAGAAGCTCTACATGAGCAGGCAATGTGTGCTTGCAGCTCAGAAAGACAACTGTACCCTGGGCTGCATCAGAAGTGTAACCAGCAGAGCAAGGGAAGGAATTCTGCCCCTCTACTGTTCTCTTGTGAGACTGCACCTGGAGTCCTGCATTCAATTCTGGTGTCCTCAGCACAGGAAGGACACAGATCTGTTAGAAGAGTCCAGAGGAGGTCACAATAATGATCCGAGGACTGGAGCACCTCCCATATGAAGACAGGCTGAGAGAGCTGGGGTTGTTCAACCTGGAGAAGAAAAGGTGCCAGAGAGGCCTGATGCTTACAGCAGCCTTCCAGTGCTGAAAGGGGGCCTAAAAGAAAGCTCATGAGGGGCTCTTTATCAGGGAGTGCAGGGACAGGGCAAGGGGGAACGGTTTTAAGCTGAAAAGGGGGAGACTGAGATGCAATATTAGGAATAAATGTTTTCCTGTGAAAATGGTGAGGCACCGGCACAGGTTGCCCAGAGAAGTCATGGATGCCCCATGCCTGGAGGTGTTCAAGGCCAAGCTGGATGTGTCTTTGAGCAACCTGATCCAGTGGGGGGTGTCCCTATCTATGGCAGGGGGGGTGGAACTAGATGAGCTTTAGAGTCCTTTCCACCCCAAAACATTCTGCGATCCTGCACCACTGCCCGCCCAGAGCAGCGCTCCTGGCAGCCCCTGGGCTCTCCACTCTCTCCCCACCAGGGCCCGGCTCAGGCTGAGCTGTGTGCTCGGTGGACGGGGGGGGGGGAGGAGGGGCACCCCTTTACTGCAGGGAAAGTCCATACCCAACGCCACCGCGGCAAGGAACTGGAGTGATGGGAAGGAGGAGAGTAGGGAGAGAGGGAGGAGAAAGAGGGAGGGGAGAGAGGATGGGAGAGAGAAGGGGAGAAAGGGAAGAGGAGAGGGGATGGGAAACAGGAGGAGAGAGAGGGAAGGGGGGAGAGGGGTTAGGAGAGAGAGCAAAGGAAGACAGGAAAGAAGGAAAGGGGGAAGAGCATCCCATCGCTGCCTCACCGCTCCCCCCGCGCCGTCCGCGCCGCGTGCGCCCGCGCCGCTCCGCCCGCAATGGCGGCCCCCCCCCCGGAAACAGCGGCTGCACCTTTGGTTCCGGGGCGAGCGGCGGCGGCGGAGTGGTATTGCCTGAGCACACGGCGGGGATAATCATGGAATCAGAGCATCGTCGAATCACGGAATCATAGAATCGCTTGGTCGGAAAAGACCTTTGAGGTCCAACCGTACCTGTCCACTGCTAAACCGTCCCTGAGCACCTCACCCACCCGGCTTTTAAACCCCTCCAGGGACTCCACCACTCCCCTGGCAGCTGTGTCAGTGCCTGGCTATAGAATCATAGTATTGCTTGCGTCTGACGGAGCGGAGGGGTCTCTACCCCCTTCAGAGGGGTTCGGCACCACCGGGATGGGACCTCAGGAGCCGCCCAGGCTTGTGAATAAAGAACTGTGTGCAGTTTGGGTCGCCACAGTGTAAAAAGGATCAAAAGCTACTGGAGACTGTCCAGAGGAGGACACGAAGTTGGTGAAGGATCTGGAGGCGAATCGTGAGAGGAGCAGCTGAAGTCACAGCCTGGAGAAGAGGAGACTGAGGGGAGACCTCATTGTGGTCTGCAGCTTCCTCACACGGGGAGGAAGAGGAGCAAGCATTGAGCTCTTCTCTCTGGTGACCAATGACAGGACCCGAGGGAAAGGCAGGAAGATGTGCCAGGGGAGGGTTAGGTTGGACATTAGGAAGAGGTTCTTCGCCTGGAGGGTGCCACACAAAACGGTCACAGGACGAAGCTTGACAATATTCCAGAAGCATTTTGACAATGCCCTCAGACACAAGGTGTGAATGTTCGGGTTCTGTGCAGGGACAGGAGCTGGAGTCGATATTCCTTGTGAGTCCCTTCCAATGCACGACATTCTATGATTCTGTAACTTTCCCACCAGAGTGAAGGTCTGCAGGAGCTGCCTGGCAACTCTTGCTCTGCAGCACCTGGGACTGAAGAGGTGGGCAGCCTCTGAGGGCTTGGCTGCCAAGCGGCCTTCAGGGCTGTCTGCATACCCACTGGCTGCTGTGGCCCCAGAATCGATGTGGAGAAGGTCTTTTTAAAAAAAAAAAAAATTCATTTCCAAGGACTTTCCAAGGCCAACCATATCCTGGGCTGCATCAAAAGAAGCGTGGCCAGTACATTGAGGGAGGGGATTCTCCCCCTCCACTCTTGTGAGACCCCACCTGGAGTCCTGCATCCAGTTCTGAAATCCCTGACATAAGAAGGATATGGAAGTGTCGGAACGAGTCCAGAGGAAGCCACAGAGATGATCTGAGGGGCTGTAGCACCATTGCTATGAGGACAGGCTGAGGGAGTTGGGCTTGTTCAGCCTGGAGAAGTGCAGCCTTCCAGTACCTGAAGGGATTACAGGAAAGCTGGGGAGAGTCTTTTTACAAGGGTCTGTAGTGATAGAATGAGGAGGAATGGCTGTAAATTGGAAGGGGGAAGATTGAGATTAGACATTAGGAAGAAATTCTTCACGATGAGGGTGGTGAGACACCAGCACAGGATGCCCAGAGAAGTGGTGGCTGCCCCACCCCTGGAGGTGTTCAAGGCCAGGTTGGATGGGCCTTTGATCCAGTGAGAGGTGTCCCTGCCCGTGGCAGGGGAGTTGAAACTGGATGATCTTTAAGGTCCCTTCCAACCCAACCCAATCTATGATTCTGTGACTGGGGGTTGGGGAGATGCTTTCCACTGCTCTGAAATCAGAGACAAGCACTAAGATGGGGTCTCACCAAGCCCACCCCTCTCAAGGATATGACTGGGCAAGTAGGAGTGAAGGGATATGAGGGGAGAAGTGAGAAGTGTTTATCTCAATCCTTTACCTACGCCTTAAGGCAAGTTCTCCTCCTGAAGTTATTTAGGGGCACAGGCTCTGCATAATTAAGTGAAGAGCCCTCTTCTCTGGGGTAATTTGCCTTACACCAGGGAACAGCAAGGAGCAGAGCTGCTAAAGAGGTGTCCAGGTCATGAACTGTTATCTCTGTGATGCTGGCTCCCAGGCAGGCGGCTTCCAGAGGCCATGGCTGTCACCCTGGTCCTGCCGCTGGAGGTGGCTGAGAAGAAAGGAACACATTTTTGCAGGCTCCCAGAAACTGAGGAACTCAAGACGCCTAGCGAGGTTATGCTCAAGGTGACTATAACCCACATTGGTAAATCTGGGTCCTCACTATCTCTCTTTGACAAGCTACATGGAAGAAAAATACAGTTTTCAATATTCAGCATGCAAAATCCTCCTTTCTGCTACAAATGGGAGCATTTTGCAGACAGAAGAGCAGTCCAATACTGAAAACACTTGGTTCCTGCCCCACCTCTCCCTTAGCATTACCTACTTATATCATAGCAGAGATGCTTTTACACACAAGTCTGGGGGCAGCTACCAACACCTTTGCTGTAAAAGTATAGCACCTCTTACATCTTGAATAAGCCTGTAATTTGTGTTCTGGCGTTTTCTAACTTGTAGCAAGGAGTGAGAGTTTACAGAAAGTTCACAAGAGTGTTGTATCCACCTGCTCGGCACAGGTTTTTCTTATTTGTAAAATATATGCTAAGTAGGTTTGCTAAAAGCAACTTATAAAAGCTCTGGCATGAGCAGTAGGTAGCTGGATTTAGAGTAGATCTTAAGAAGAAATATTTTCCTGTGAGGGTGGTGAGACACTGGCACAGGTTGCCCAGAGAAGTCGTGGATGCCCCATCTCTGGAGGTGTTCAAGGCCAGGCTGGATGAGGCTTTGAGCACCCTGACCCAGTGGGAGGTGTCCCTGCCCATGGCAGGGGAGTGGAACTGAATGGGCTTTAATGTCCCTTCTAACCCACACCATTCTATGATTCTATGTCCTTTTCCTTTTTCAACTCGCTCATTACTCGCTACACCTTTGTGAACACCAGTTTGTCTTTTTCATGGGTAATATAATTATTGTTGTTCTGTCTGTGCCTGAGGACGTCTCGCTCTTCATTAACTAGATTTTATGAGGGAAAGGGCATATGCAAATAGAGAAATAAGACAATGCACAGTTGTAAATCGTTTATAAAAGGAGTCATATATACAATCATAAATACAATCATCACCTTGTGCTTAGCTCTCAGATGCTAGTTTTTGTGTTCAAAGTGCCTTACAACTATCATCTGAGTTATAGCTCTTCTGTAATGCAGACCATATTGGAGCTCTTTGGGTCAAGGCAAAAAAGTTAAAAGAATTCTTCACAACTACAGCTAAAAATTACTGCCAAAAGTCAGGACTAATTTTCAGGACCTCTTGTGCACACATCTTAATAGACAACTCCTTCACAGAGATATCAACGTTTTATTAATAAAATAATGGTTTGTGTTTACATTTTATTTTTATTATGTTTCTCTTGTTCTATAAACAAAGTCATTAAGTTAATAACATGTTATAAAATCTAGGTGTACTCAAAATATTCCAGAGCCACATTTTAAACACAAAAAAGATTTGCATGTATTGTTTGCAGCATCCTAGGCCCGATATTGCTTTAACACGCAACCATAGCAGCTCTCCAGAGACACACACAAAGGACACTTTTGTGATTACAGTGGTCTCCCAGGTGGCTGCAGATCCTGAGAAGTATAAACACAGGCTCAATGTGCAAAGTGCAAAGATGGAACACAATGAAATCTTTTTTTTTTCCTGTCAGTGCAGTTCTACAAGTCTGTTATCACACAGTTAGAAAATCATCATTTGGCAAATAGAAAATTACATTTTAAAAAATGATACAAAAGGCAATCACCAAAAATATTGCCTTTTAAAAGGCTACACATATGGTCATTTTTTAATGAAAACACTATACATTAAGTATCTAGGAAAAGACCAGCAGTGATGTTTATCCGGAACACACCTAAACCGGAAATACACCCAGTGAGCTGTCCCCTGACACCACCAAGGCTGCTTTTCCCATGCATGTATCCCTCATATTCTCATGCTTGTATCCCTCTCATGTTAAGCCTTCTCCACTAAAAGCTATAAATAAGTCTGTTTTCTACAGATTTCTTAAAATAAGTGAATGCTGACCAGGATGGAACCAAAACCCAGTGCAGCAAGGCCACAAAACCAACACCGTGGTCCCAAGCCTCCTGGCAGAATTAATCCAGCACAGTTTGAACATAAAAAGATAAAACCTCCTGTACCGACACATTTGTGAGAAAGATTGGTCTGTACCTGCATTCTAACATGTGGCTGCCGATAGCCAGAGCCAGGCAGGAATATTGCAAGCAGCTTGGTGACACTTCCCATAGGATGGAGCTGGAAGGCAATGCCCATTCCGCAAGTTATCCTCCTGTACCCCTTGCTAAGTTTGCTTATCTTTCTTCCCCTTCCAGACAGGCACAAAACTTGGAGCAAACACTTCATACTTAGACCTGCAAAACCTTTAGCCACTTTGGGCAATGCTGCCAATCAAACAAAAAAAAAATTATTTTTTTTATCAGGCAAACAGAGCCATCATCAGGGTTTCACGCATGGCAGGCTGAACTCTGACCATCAAAAGTGAAAAGATAACTTTTCAGCCCACCCGGCTCCCCATTTTGCTCATTCCCAAACAGTGAATCTAACCCAGTTCCCCAAATGTCATTCCGCATCCCCAGCCAATAAGGGTCATAGTCACTTACTGCCTCCAGCAGCTGCTGCCCATAGGATGGGACTGGAGTGGACAGTGACCCTGGATAGCCCCCCGCTTCTTGTTTTAGAAGCACCGAAGGAGGACTGGTGTAACCAGCCCCAACCAGAGGTGGGCTGTGCCTCATCTGCTCCAGTTCAAGCTTCGATTCCCCTTCTCCATAATTAAAAGTGGAGCCTTTCCAAAAGGGAGAAGCATTTGACTTGACACACAAGTCACCCAGGCCCTGGTTAGCATTTAGGTAGTTTAAAACTGGTCTCCTATACACATTCTCCTTAGCTGCCAGGTACTGGTGATCTTCTGTGCACGATTGGAAAACATCTGCATCTGAGTAGCAGCCTTCAGGGAAAGATTTCTTAAGGTATGGATATTCCTGTGCCTGCTGCACAGGGAGCGAGAGCTGGGGGGTGCTCCCCACACTTCCCGTGCCCAGTGAGACCCCTTTTCCCATACAGTCCAAACCGAAGTGAGCTGGGGCCTGACCTGGGGCTCCAAAGGTGTTATTCCAGCTCCTGAAGTGAGTATCGAGCCCTGAAAAGGACGATGTCTGAGCGGGGAAGCTCTGGTTTCCTCCTGGGGTGCCAGACTGTGGATGCAGGATGCTCTGCTGGGGATGCAGGATGCTCGGCTCCTGCCCCAGACCCCGCCTCACCCCGCACCGCTCCTGGCACCCGCCACCACAACGGGACACTTTCTGCTTCCCCCAGGCTTCGCCCTTCTTGTGGTTGAGCTGCCGGGCTCTCCTGTTCTGGAACCAGACCTGTGGGGAGACCGAGAATGAGCGATCGTCCCGGTCGCGGTAGTGGGGAGCCGCCCCGCCGCCCCTACCACCCCTCTCACCTGGATCCTGGATTCAGGAATGTCGGTGAGGCCGGAAAGCTGCTCCCGCAGGGCGATGCCCGGGTAGGGCTCCTTCTCGAAGGCTCGGACCAGCAGCTCCAGCTGGGCTTTGCTGAAGGTGGTCCTTTTCCTCCGGCCGCCCTCCCGTCCCGAGCCGGGAGCGGCGGGACGCGATCGGGGCTCGCCTGCGGGGAGAGGGGACAGGCGGTCAGAGGCTTCCGCATCATCACCATCAACCCCATCACCAACCTGTCCTGCCCGCCCCAGCCCCGACGGTCAGAGGCTCCAGTACCAGCACCAGCACCATGGTCTCCATCGCCATCATCACCAACCCGTCCTGCCCGTGCCAGTCCCAGCAGTCAGGGGCACCATCGTCATCATCACCAACCCACCCTGCCCTCCCCACCTCCGGCGGTCAGGGGCTCCAGCATCACCATCACCACCACCATCACCAATCTACCCTGCCCGCTCCAGCACGACCATCACCACTACCATCACCAATCCACCCTGCCTACTCCAGCCGCGGCGGTCAGGGGCTCCAGGACCATCTCCAGCCCTTCCTGCCCGCACTGCAGGGAGCCTCACCGGTGTGGCCAGGGCTGGTGGGATGGCTGCCGAGCTCCATGGTGGCCGAGGTCCGCAGGCTGTGGGGATGCTCGGGCTCTCCCCGCCTTATGAGCACCCTCCGCCCCTGCCGTTGGCGACCCCCACCCCCGCGAGTCGGCCCCACCAATGGGACCGGGGCCGCCAGCCTGGCCAGGGTGACTCAGAACCGTCTCCCACACCCCCATTGTCATCCCATCACCAAAATACACACAACCGGGGCTCGCCCCATGCGAGGAGCCGAAGCGTCTCCCAGCGAAGCCTCCGCTGCTGCCACAAACCCATCCAGCTCCCTTTAATTCAAATGGAAAGTGGATAATATAAAAAAGTTATCTTTCACCTCTGAGAAGGCTTCCCTTCTCTCTACACGGGTGGCCTGGAGCTCTGTTGGAAACCTGGGGCTCCCCGGGATGCAGAGCAGCCTCTGCACTGCCCTTCTCCCAAAGGGAAGCCCTTCCAGCTTTTATTGCATCCGGATGACAAGTCCTTATTCTCCCCGTTTAGTTATCCCGCTCCTATTCCCATCCATGGGACATTTCTCATCAATTTCACTGCAGGAAATAAAACTGATGGCTTTACTAGACGTTGCATCAGAACAGCAGAAGACTAAGCCTCCCCCTGCACCTTCTGCAGTCACCTGAGGAGAAGTAACAGTCTCCCACCAGAGCCCACACTGGAGAGCTCAGCACAAGCTTTCCCTTTCCTGGGGCTGCTTTCTTTTCCTCCAGACAGCTCTACTCATCCAGGTCATGTACAGAACAAGCAAGGTCTGTGCTTTCAGCCCAAGGTGAAATCATGACCAACATATTAATCCTAAAGAGAGGCTAGCAATGTTATTTAAGAGAGCCAAGAGTGACATGAGGACTGACAGGGTGCAACAGTTGCAATGCTGAAAAGGATTAGATGTTAGAACAGGATTAGAACAGCAGCAAATCAATTAGGCAATGTAATAATTTGTCAAATGAGGCCATTATGGCTATCACCAAAGATGTTCAAGAACGACAGCATTACTTCATGTGTTTATTATCTGAAGGTGTCCCCATTCATTTTCAGGTTTGAGACCTGCTCCAGCTTGCTCTGAAGCTAAAGGGTATGGGGACAAAGTCTGCGAGCTGTCACATGCGATTGCATTCTGCAAGGGACCATTGCATCCACCATCCACACAGCCACTTTTGGGTTGAGCGGGGTGAGGGTTTTAACCAAATCCCGCAGTGGGTCACAACAAAAACAAATGCCCTCCCACAGAGAGGCAACGGTCGACCCAGTGAGTGAAGTGGTCTAGAGGCTGGGTTCTGTCAGCAGCTGTCCCTCAGGCAAGGGAAGAACCATCAGAAGCCACTTTACCCAAATAACGCTTTCAAACAGAAGCGTATATGAAGGCAGCAAGAATTTCAGAGGGATGACAGCATGTAGTCCCAAACATCTGGAAAACACAGCTTGAAGCAATTTCTCAGCATTCCTCCCACTTCTTCTACTGTAGCATTCCCATAAGCCTGGGCTGCCCTAAGACAGATACATACCATAAGATTTCTTTTCTCCCCCAGAGCTCCGGAATAGTTTGGAGTCTTTCCTGACCTTGTAAACAAAAAAAAATTTGTATTTAAGCAAGAATTTGCATGTGGGAGAAGGGAAAAAAGCAGCCAGGTGGTAAGTGGCGCAGCAGTTCTAAGTACAGTCGAGAAGTGCTCCTTTGGTTTTAGTTCTCTTTTAATGTTCAGATACCTATGTAAGGAGGAGCAGATGAATGCTTAGACGCAGACATATAAAGAAGCAGACATATAAAGCTTGCTGGCATAGTTTTATTCAGTCTTCTTTACAGCAAATCCATCTTCAGCTATTCCTTCTTGTTCTAAGCATGCAAGGTGAAATTTTACGTGCCTTTATGTTCTTGTATGGCTTTACAGACACACAGTGCTGCACGTGCCATCTTCAGTGCACACCTGACTACAAAACGAGCCAGCTCACAGAGCTACTCCTTCCAAAAACTAATCACTTATTTTTTTGGCCAGATTACTTTTTGGCGAACTTAGTTCAAGAACCAGCATCAAATGGGGATGCATGGGAGCCGATGGTAAAAGAGTGGGGAGCCCTGATTTACACTGGCACAAGAAAGCATGGATTTGCAGAGGATCCCTGATTTAAAGTGGCACAGGAAAGCATAAAATTGTCATACGACCTTTCCACCTCTCTTGTATTCCAGTACAACCGTCCATGAGGTGCATAATAAACTGGGTCAAGGATACCAAGGATGTTCATAGAGTACAAAGAGAGCTTACTCATTCAGTCTGGCCATGGAGAAAAAGTGCTGTCATTTTTCTTTCTGGACTGCCAATTTTTATGGCAGAAAACGTAATCTCGTAGGAATAACTACAACACAAAGCTGACCCTGCAGACAGCCTGCAATATTGATCTCAAAAGGAGCGGGCAGCCACCCCCCAACATGCACATCTACACCTTACAGCTACAGCCAGTGCCGAAGAGATAAGGAGGAGTCAGCAAAGGCTTGCACCGACTTGCACTCCTCGCTAATAGTGACTGTCCATCACTACTAGCTAGGTCAAATAGACTAGGCTTTTGTTAACATCCTCTGGCGATGGAGAGAGCAGTTTGCACTTCCCGGAGTTATTGTTTCAGGCATTCTGCCAGGCAGCCTCTTTACACCCTTCATTTTCAGAGATTTTCTTTGCAATGCTAATTGATAGAGACTTAGATTGCCAGGTTTGTTTTTAAGTGAGATTCCAGGAAAGAAGATGGCAATCTTTGCCTCCCCCTCTTCTGCAGCAGGGACCTATGGACTTAGAGATAATTTCTGCTGCAGCTACAGTCTGACCATACCCTAATCCAGGCAGCAATACTGACCAGTCCTTGTTGCCCATGTTCCCATGGCATCATCATGCTGTTGCATGACAATCATAATCAAAACAACTGTTTGTGAACTCCCCTGTATCTTCTCAAAACAGTATCAGGGGACATGACATAGTATTCCCTTTTCTTCCCCCCCCCCCCCCCCCCCCATTATTTATTCATTTCACAAAGCACTGTAAAAAAACCCAATGTTAACTGAATTGAAAGCGGGGACTGGAAGAGTGCAGGGAAACGTGCTTAACAAACTCAGCATCTCTTTGGTTCATAGATTGTCTTTAGACTCCCACTAAAAATCCATGGACTTTAGCTATAGATATCAGTTGGGTTCAAATGTGGAAACCTACTGTGTCCTCTGCCAATGCTAGAGTCGTGGTGTAAGTGCGTCTATAGAGGTATGCAAATCACATGTGGAATACGCTGAGAATACTGGGGTGAGGGGGAGCATGCAAATAACATTTAGGAGAGGCAACACAGTCATTAGAGAGGGACTAGCCACATTGCTCCCTAAAATGGATCTCAAAAGAGGTTTGCATCTACCCTAGTCCAGACCAGGGCATCAGGAGCTCCTCTCTCTCCCTCCAGAGCAGCCCTAGTGTTGGGAGATGCCAAGGCGGCCCCACAATCATGCTAGCATGCATGGGATGCTGAATTACTCAGTGCAGCATAGGCTCTGTCACCAGGCGCCTGCTTGGGGAGCCTTAGGACAAGCTCAGCCCTGTAGAAATCCCTACATCAAACATTTTCTAGGGCAGTACAATGCTATTGCTGTTTAAGCACAACTTTCATCCTGAAGGAGGCAAGATCAATTTCACTAGTTGGTCTTTAGACTTTAACACCTCATAAAAAGGATGTTCATGCCCTGCTTATCTGGAGTGCATCTTTAATTATCTTTTGGTACACCTTTTGCAGCCCATTACTTACCAGTCAACACTGCCTTAACTATGGGCTTGGCAGTAAAAGGCAGCTCTTACACCATTGCTACAAAGCAACCCTGGAGAACTGCAAAGAGATTTCAAGTTCAAATGGAAAAGTGTGAAATTCAGCAAAACAACAAAGATTTCTCCCTATGCTCAATACTGTCATAACCAGATGAGCCCAGGAACCCTCCAAAGAACATGAGCAGCCAAGCGGTGGTTGTGCTCTCACCAGCTCTTCAGGGAAAGGAGCATTTACAGCAGCCTGCCTTGTTTTGAAAAAAAATTAAATGGCCAGACACGCACATGATGTGTCAGGGCAAGCGGGATGGAGGCATATTTTCACCTTGAGCAAAAAGAGGGCAATCCTTGCTTTCTAAGAGCATTCATACCCCAATCCAGAACCGGCTGCTGAGAGCTGTCACCTGCACCACTGAGCTTTCCCTTATAGCTTTATTATGCCAAAGCATTGCTCTGACCTATTTCTCTTACCTGAAGTGAATGTTGTTCCTAACACCTGAAGGTGGAGGAAAACAGTATTGCTGAAAACAGCACGATCCGTTAAGCCTTGCTCTGACTCAGAAATCCCATTAAAACAATACATTTCAGGGTGAAAAGGCCAATTTCACATAACTCTTGTATAATCTCACGCTTAAGATTTTCTTATTTCTAACCCTTAAAATAATTCATGGCACTGATTGTAAGTATTGTGACCCCAGATTTCATATAAAGAAAATGCCATACTCGCTAAGATCAAATGTCTGTATAGCGTGATATTTAACTCTTCAGCAGCAGCCAGAAATGGATACCTGTTTAGGGAAGGGAGGTATCTACAGCCAGCTCAGTCAGTCAGCGACTTACTGGTACTTTTACCCAGTATATTTTCAGCCCAGAGCCCTCCCAAGGTGGATTAGAGTTTAAGTATGCAGAAAACACAATATGCTTCTATTTTGTGGATATATCCAGTCTTTTTTTAAACATATCTAAAGTTTTAGCTTCCAAAGCATCCTTTGACTAGGACTGCCACACCTTAACTATGTGTTATATGAAATAACACTTACTTTTATTTGTTCTTAACATGTTGCCTGCTAGAATCATTTGAAGTTTAGCTGCCTCCCACATGAGAGTGTGGGATGACTTCCGCTGATCCCAACAGTTCATGCTGCCCATTATTTCATCAAACCCCATCACTTTCCACTCTCAGCCTCCTCTTTTCCAAACTGAAGAATCCCATCTTACTCACTGCAGCTGGTCCACAATAATTTGCTCTATGGTTATAACTGCTCCATGCCTTTGATCATTCATGTTGCCCTTTTCTGAACTTTTTCCAGTTCTATTCTTCCTGAGATGGGAAGACTAGAATGACTCTCAGTATTAAGGGTGTAAATGAATCATGGTGGTTTACCAATTTTTATGGTGATAATGATTTTTTCTCCATTGCTTTCCTATTGTTTATTTTGCTTTTTTTGCCCATCACTGCGCTGGCCTTCTCATAGAACTATCTAGCAACCTCCAGGATCTCATTTCTGAGTTGCAATGTTCATCTCTTTTCTGAGCCTGAAAATGATTCCTTTCTTGTGCTGTCATTATGCTGCCTACTGGTGAGCTTTTTGAGTCCCATGGCATTCTTGAAAGAAATAATTGTCATCTCTTTCAGAGAGAAGACTGCCTTAACTTCTGAAGAAAATAAGACCCCAGGTAAAACTGAAGCCAAAACATTTGAAAACTTTATGTCTTTTATTAAATGGTAGCCTGGTGGTGTCCAACCCCATTCATTTTTCTTGCAGGCAGTAGAAAAATGTACTGTGAGATGGATTTGGAAAAGCACAGACTTGCTGGGAAGGTGGTGATTAGTGCTCCCACTCCCACTCTATTAATACAATAACTCCGGTTCTGATGGAGGGAAATCTCTCTGCTGTGGGAGAGATCTGCCTCACACAGCCACACGGAACACTGACCCAGAGTTCGGACAGACTGAGCCTAAGCCTGTAAAGAGTTAGGATGACCACAGAGAAGGGCAAATCAGCAGAGCAAAGTTCACACCAGTGCAGGAATGGGAGTAGGGTTGCCAATTTTAATATGTCTAAAGCATAGATTATTGATATTCTTGTACCCCTTTGAATGCCAAGTAAAAAAGCTGCACAGGAGTCCATGTGGTAACAAACTTGTGTTCACTAAAATCCTCCCTTAAGAAGCATGAAAAACTTGTGTATAAAATATCCCCCCCAAATGCAGCCGGGGCCCCCAGAGGATTACTGAGTGTATTTCATTTCAGCAAGCCCTCACTTGCTCCAGCACTACTGAGATAACTACCTTTTCATTTAAACCCAGCAGTACAGGCATGCCTTGTTCTATCACACTTTGCCTTATTGCTTCACAGATATTGCTTTTTTTGTTGCACCATTTTTTACCAATAAGGTACTTTTTAAGGTATATGCATTGGTTTTTTATACATAATTCTATTGCACACTTAATAGACTACAGCATCGGGTAAACATAACTTTTATATGCACTGGGAAACCAAAAAATTGGTGTGACTTGCTTTATTGCGATATTTACTTTACTGAGGTGGTCTGGAACCAAACCCATGATATCCTGTACTTCACGGCCAGTATGGCCAGGTTCATAGCCTACATTGCTTTGTGGCAATTCTTTCCCTCACGCTCCCTGCCGTCTCCTTCCCCGTCTCCTTGTAACAGCCTGACTGTCCCCGTCCTCACTGGAGCTGTTTGTGCAACTGGCAGATGCCAATGACTGATCAGTTCCACTTGGGGACTCTCAGCACCTGAGAGGATCAGACCTCTGAACTGCAGATGGTTTAGGACAAGGACTGTATCTTTCTCTTGTGCTGGCAGAATACAAACACACCCTTGTGATACTATAGAAATACTACAAATCGCAACATCATAGTCTGTCGAACTTGATTACGATAACTAGTGGCCTAAAGATGAGTAAATTTGGCCTTAAGGCTAGTCTGCTGGGACTGGAGACAAGTTGTCTGGAGTCTTCTCCTCCCTGTTCAAGGAACTATCACTCTAACCTCCCTTGTCAGTCCTATTCCTTCTCATCTGTCAAATAACATCCCCACCCATGTGGCTGTACTGAAATGTGCTTCCCACCCATCTCACCCATCTGCTAGTGACCCCATTTCTTTGCTAGACCTGAGCTGGCTTTTTTGTATCACAGTTAGGTTTCCATCACAATATTCTTATTCCAGACATGAAGGAGAAAAAAATGCTCAGAGTTAGAAAACTGTATCAATTGATATGACTTCTTCATTAGCTGAGAAACATGGCAAGGATGCATTACCTGGTCCCGACAGACCCTGGAGAACAGTGAACTAATTGGAAATCTTTCCTTTTTCCCAACACTGCACTCCCGTGTTTACTACCATGCACGTGACGAACTTGGAAACCTAAGGCAATTTATTTCAAATCAGGAAGCAGAAATAGAGTTACGAATTCCTTCAGAGAGAAACAAGAATTGATATCAGATAACCAATACTATATATTAAAATACAGATGCACTGTCATCAAGTGGTAAAGGGACAGAATAAGTTGTTGAAATGCCTGTTCTAACCACTCAGCCTGTAATGCTGTAGGATGCAGAGTCGTGGATCCTTATCTGTGGTTAATCCAGTTTTGAAAGGTCTAAACTACTCAGACTTTTCCAACATGACCAATATGAACAAGGCTGTCTAGTCACATGTAACTTATCCTTGTGAGGTACGTTCAGTATTATTACGTAGCTTCCCCAAATGAGAGAAAACATTTTTTGCTCACATACATTAAAAAATATCCCTGTCAAATATGTGTAGCATATATCCAGTTTAAAAAAATTCCACCACATCCCTGTATTATAAATCCAGTCTTTACGAAGAGATTTCACATGGATGTTACTTGTTGCTCTAATCTTTTAAAGCTACCTCACACGATAAAAGAAAGCCATCAGAGATGTTCGTAAAATATATTTAGTAGGACTGAAGTTATTGATTTCCAGTAGACAATGGTAAAACCAAGTACAGAACTGTAAAACACACAACAGTGTTCAAAACTGAAGCTCTTTTTGCAACCTGAAATTCAAATTGGTGGGCTTTGTCTATTTGGAAGGGCTTATTAATGCAATGTTGGCTGAAGCACAATGTGATAATAGTGTTTCACCTTTCTATTCCTTTTTAATAACAAAGAAATACCCACAGTGATAGTGTTAAGATGAGCATATAGAACTGACTTAAATTAATCTCTAAAAAGAACAAACTGAATTTGTAGTAAAATCAACAAGAAATTTTTACCTTTATAGCTTATGGGTGATACTTAGTTCTTAATCTTTGCAAAGAACAAAGTATTTAGCTGAGATCTTTATAGCTGACAGTTTCCAAAACTTGAATTATGCTCCCAATTATGTTAAAAAAGTAACAGAAGAGAATTAGTTTCATCAAACATCCAAGAAATAGAAATCCATTTACTTATGAGAACGACACAGCAGAGATACGTGCAAAGGTTTATTTGCTCCCAAGTCACAAAGAATAGTCATTACAACAACAAGCAGCAATACTATACCCCATTGTTTCCTCTTATGCATGTCTCCTTGCTCTTTAAATATGGGAAACTGCTGAAAATCTTGACCATTCACCTCAGAACTGTAATACCTGTCAAACAGCAACATAAAATATTTTTGAAAGCCATACTTTTCTTTAGTTTCTCTAATCTTAGAACTGAAAGATTAAAGTGAAATAATTTGTAACTTCCTATTAAAAATGACAGAGAAACAGTCACATATTCACTAGTTACATTAGGAATCAGACAGTTTCATTACATTGTGTCATTTAAACCTGATTAAAAAAATGTTCAATTGATAATTCTGTCTCCTTAGGTAACTTTCACTCTTTTAAACCAGCTTCAAATCCAGTTTCAAGTTGGCTGCTGTTCATTTCCAAGTAGCTTCCTAGAAGAAGCCTACTCCCTTAATCCTTATTTATACAGAAAGTTGGTGTTTACACAAGGCACATCACTGACTCCAGCAGGATGACTCATGCCATAAAGGCTGGTCTGAATTAGACTAATCCTCCTCCCCCCCTCTTTTATTTTTTAAAGAATTTTAAAAGACAGAGAAGAGCTAACATGTCTCTATCTGGTCTCTGGCATCTACCAAGAACACCAAACAAAAGAGGCAGACTACCCGGCAAATACCCTTTGTACTTCCCGATGAAAGTGAGATAGTCAATATCTCTAAGTTAGAGATAGCAAATGTTTCTAACTGAAGGGTGAACAAGTTTTCTCCACTCCTGGGTACAACAGCAATATCAGTGTTTGAAAATCTGAGTGATACACTGATATCAAACAGTGTGTGAAATGGGCCAGCTATGTCTTGGGGATTAGGCAAGAAGAATGCATGGGTCCACTTTGTTGCTTTCAGCAGAACTAACCCATCTCAGTTACAAACCCAGTCACTATGGAGATCTCAGGACCCAATGGACACAAATTCAGTGAAAAAAAAAAGTCTTAAAAACTAACGTAGTTGTCTTTGAAATCTCAAAGAAGATCATACATCCCATTTTCATGTTACTGATTAGAAATCCTAACAGTTGATCTCATAGCGAACTTCTCTCTCAGTCTTAGATTCTTAAAAAGTACTCGTGGCTTCAATTACTGACCTAATCTGAAATCTAAGCCAAGTGATGCAAGTGAAAGAAAAAAATTACACACAATTATGAGGGAGCATGCTTTTTTTTTCTTTACAACTTGTCTTTAAGTTTATGCTTTCCCACTCCTTTCTATGGCCTTGGCTACTACAAAAATAGACTCAATTTAGCCATCTGTGCAGCCTGAAGCAGGGTGAAGCTAGATGAGATTACCTTCTTCAAATGCATACTGAGTCCTGTCATCATGATGGCAGCTCTGCTGATTGCTAGCCACCAACATCCACATGTTCTCCAGCACAAGAAAGAGAAAGAACATGGAGCTGTGTTCCTCCTGTCACAACAGAAATAGGTGTTCCAAACTATAAATCTAAATCTGGCTTCTAGTAGGCATAGCCAGAGCTGTGGAGGTTGCCTGACCTCAGCCTTGGCATTACTTTGCTGTATACTATGCTATTGAGAGCTGCCAAATCATGACAGCATGTCAGGTCTTTATTAAGTTGCTTTGTGGCACTGATTAAGAGAAAAGGGAAAAATAATCAATTAAGGAAAGGAAAAAAATCTCAGAAGTTATGGTTGGTGAGGTAAATAATGCAGAAATAGTTTCATTTTCTGTAAACTTGACAAAGTAAATTCCTTCTCCATTTGTTCAATAATTCACATAACTGTTTGGGATTAGTAGTTTCTAATGTAGATTATAGCTGTCAATAAATGCAGCTCACTAACAAATTACACTCCCAGTGTTGTGGCCACAATGTTAGGCAGCCTATTAGTCCAAAATATGAAGGCAAAAATTCAAACATTTCACAAAATAGGATAGAGCAAGCTCTGGAAAATGACTCCTTCAAAAGCATTGTTAGGTACATACTGACAACACCTGTAAAACACAAGAAAGACTATGCATTGAAAGCAGTGGATTCTCTGCTTTTTGATGTCTTCAAGGAAAGATAAAACTGAAAAGCACCTCTTAATTAAGTGCACATTACTGAGCTAAATTCAGAGAAGCAAGGTAATATTTAATGGCTCATGTTGGCCAGACTAGATGATGCTATGGGACATCTGGCTTTAAATGATGAAAACTGAAACTATAGTCACCTTCTTAAATACACTAAAGACTCCTCTCTCTGTCAAGGGAAACATCCTTTTTAAAAAGTCATGGCAACGATCGTGCCCTGGATTAGAAATGGTACTGCTGAGAGTCCAACCCCTCCAAAGTTCTGAGCAGAGTGTTGCTTTCATTAATTATTTCACTTTCAGGTCCAAGGCTGTGGAGATGCTGGGGTTGGTAGAGCTATGGTGTCAACCAGGCTGGTCACTGGTGGGGGCTGCTGTCACACACAGAAACTGGCCCCTGCTGGTGGCCCACATGCTGGGCTAGCTGGTTTTGTGATCACAGTCTATCTGGGCCAGGAAGAATTATCACTTAATGTTCATAAAAAAGGTAAATCAACTATTGTTGGTGAAGGAGAAAGAAGACTAAGCCAGCTAGCTCTCCCAGGTGACCCAGTGAGGGCAGTTGTCACTGGAGTGTGGCAGGAAGGATAACATGACATCATCCCTGACCTCCTCTGGCTGCTTTCGGCTACCAGCCAGTCTAATCATGTCCACAGAGATGCGTGAGCAGCAGCCATGTGTGTCCACGGGGCAGTAGGAAGAGGATTTGACTTCCCATCCCTGGGTCAGGTACCCATGGGCTAGGCACCAACCCCTCTCTCTGCCCTATACCTCCTCGCTCAAGAGCTGCTTTATCTCCCTTGTACTTGGCTGTCCTCGCCAGTCAACTACATGCATCAACGCATCCGTCCTTATAAAAAGTATATTGCTCTTTCTTTACATTCTAATTAAAACTGCTTTAATTGCGCCCTTGGAACTTCTTCTTGGTGTGTGGGCAGAGCTCCTTGTGCATGGCAGTGCTAGGCACAAAGCTTGGGTCTTCTCTGGATCCCAGCACAACCTTTGGACAGGGATTTACAGGCAGGCAGAAACAATTTGCATAGAACTTTTGAAAGGGCAAGAAATTAAGTAATGGGCTACAAAAAATATGCTGAATTTTTGGAATTGCTGCCAAATACCAAGACCTTGTACATGGAATCACACATGCTTTTCCTTTACATCAGCAAAGCAACCGAAGCAACTGTACCATGCAGATGGTTCTCCAGGAAGGCAACCTCGATGTTTTTTTCTGATGGTATTGTGGTAAATATTACCTATAATCTACACAGAATGTCTCAAAAAAAAACAAACAAAGAACCAAACCCCCAAAAAAGCCCCAACAAAACAAAACCAAAAAACAATGCTTTGGGTAGAAATAGCTGGAAATGAAATAACAGAGACAGGGAAACAGTCTTAGGACAGAAAAGAACTAACCCAAGCACATGCAAAGTCAATCCCCTCTACAGCCACCCTTTTCTGCAACACAGTGCTCATGCTGGGAAAACATCAGGACTTGCCGTGTTGGTTTTTGAAGAAAACAGCTCTATAGGCAAATCATTAACACATAGTTAGAAGAGCAGCTGTATTTAGCCTTCAGGCAAGGAGAGAGAACAGCACAGTAAACATTTCTCACTCTGTTTACCCTGTCAAAGTCATTGTCAAGCAAACAGGTAGCAGAGCAGTGAGAAAATAAGGGGATGCCCTCTGCCATCCAACATATGCCGCGGGGCATTTAAACGAGACCTAATCAGCTCCTAAGCCAGATTCGGCGTGACCGGCGGCAGGAACGGTGAGTACTGCAGCTGGGTGCTCAATCTGGGCGGGTGGAGAGTTCCTAGGGGAAGGCAAAAGCTCAGGAGAGGACCCCGGCAGGGCGACTCTCTCTGAACCCCAGAAGCGGCAACTGTCACGTGGGCCGACCGCGTGGTAGGGGGGCGGTCCCGGAAGAAGCCGCGGGGCATTTAAACATCTCCCTGGGAGCGCCAGCGACCGGAGCGCAGCGAACAGGGGCGGGCAAACAGGGTCACGGAATAGGCAGTTCGCGCAGGCAGGGCAAGCAGGCACTCTCTGGCAGGTAGTTGTCTTCCCACTCCCCTGCAGCAATGGTGATCAGGCGTGGTAAAGCCTCTGCCACTAGGAGTGTAGGCATCCAAACAGAACCGCTATTACGGGACGCCGCTGCCCAGACTCGGGACTGCAGGGAGTGTCTCAGCCTTCTTGTGGTTCCTGAGGACCATACCAAAAATGTTTGTTTGAGGTGCGAACAGATTCAAGATCTGCTCCTTATGGTTGCAGATCTTAAGGACCAGGTGGAGAGGTTAAGGAGTATTCGAGAAAGTGAAAGGGAGATAGACTGGTGGAGTAGAACCCTCTCTCCTCCCAGTAATCCTCCCCAGGAGGCTGAGGAATGCCATATTCCTCATCAACAGGATAAGGGGAGTGACTTGGTTGGTGAGGAGGACTGGGAGCAGGTCTGCTCTCGTGGGGGTTATAGACCTCCCTTTCAAATGCCACCTTTCCAACTACCCCTACAAAACAGGTTTGGGGTGTTGGAGTTTGATGCTCAGGTGGAGGATAGTGTGACAGAGAACTCACCCGAGGAGGCTCTTAACCACACATTGCCCGTCAGACAGGTCAGGACTTCAAGCAAGAAAAAGAAAAGGAGGGTCATTGTAGTGGGAGACTCCCTTCTGAAAGGGACGGAGGGCCCTATTTGTAGGATGGACCCAACTCATAGGGAAGTCTGCTGCCTTCCCCAAGCCCGGGTACACGACATTGCCAAGAGACTCCCAGACCTAGTTAAACCATCAGATTATTACCCGCTTGTGGTGGTACAAGCTGGTGGTGATGAGCTAGCAAAAAGAGGGTCAAGGGTAGTCAAAAAGGGATTCCAGGAACTGGGACGGTCACTGGATAGGGCAGGAGCACAGGTGGTGTTCTGCTCGGTTCCTTCGGTGGCAGGGATGTATACAGATATGAACAAGAGAATATATGCTGTTAATAAATGGCTTAGGGGCTGGTGCCGGCAGAGGAATTTTGGGTTCTTTGATCATGGGGAAACCTTTACGGCACCTGGCCTGCTTGACTCAGATGGGTCTCGTCTAACTCCAAAGGGTAGGAGGATCCTAGCTCAGGAGCTGGCAGGACTTGTTGAGAGGGCTTTAAACTAGGCATGAGGGGGGAGGGGGGAGTAACTAGGCTCACCAAAGATGTTCCTGTGGAGGATGAGCCATCTCAAAGGGTGTCATCAGTAACCCAGCTGAAGTGCATGTACACAAACGCACGCAGTATGGGAAACAAACAGGAGGAGCTTGAAGTCCTGGTCCAGCGGGAGAGCTATGACATAGTTGCTATCACGGAAACTTGGTGGAATGACTCTCATAACTGGAGTGCTGCCATGGAAGGCTACAGGCTCTTCAGGAGACACAGGCGTGAGAGGAGGGATGGAGGGGTGGCCCTCTACACTAGGGAAACCCTGGATGCTGTCGAAGTCGAGATCGGTGATGACCAGGTTGAATGCCTATGGGTAAGGGTCAGAGGGGCGGTCAGGTCTGACCTCCTGATTGGAGTATGTTACAGACCGCCCGACCAGGATGAGGAGGTGGATCTTCTATTGTTTAAGCAGCTGGAGGCTGCCTCTAGATCGGCTGCCCTTGTTCTTTTAGGTGACTTTAACCTCCCGGATATCTGCTGGGAACTTAACACTGCCGAGAGGAGGCAGTCCAGGAGGTTCTTAGAGTGTATTGAGGACTGCTTTCTGTCGCAGCTGGTGAGTGAGCCCACCAGGGGTGAGGCTCTTCTTGACCTGCTGTTTACAAACAAAGAAGGGCTGGTGGGTGATGTTGGTGTCAGAGGCTGTCTGGGATGTAGTGATCATGAGATAATCAGGTTCTCTCTAAACAATGTAAAAAGAAAAGCCAGGAACAGAACATCGATGCTGGACTTTCGGCGGGCAGATTTTGAATTATTTAAGGAATTGGTCAGGAAAGTTCCCTGGGAAATAGTTCTTAGTGGCAAGGGGGTTCAGGAAGGCTGGATACACTTCAAGAATGAAATCTTGAAGGCGCAGGAGCGGGCTGTCCCCATGTGTTGTAAGAAGAGTCGTAGGGGCAGACGGCCGGCCTGGATGAGTAGGGAGCTTCTGAAGGAACTAAGTAACAAAAAGAGGATGTATCGTCGTTGGAAAGAAGGGGACGTAAGCCACGTCATGCTCAAAGATGTTGTTAAGTCGTGTAGGAGGAAAATCAGGGAAGCAAAAGCCCAGTTCGAGCTCAAATTGGCCACTTCTGTTAAGGATAATAAGAAGAGTTTTTATAAATATATCAATGGTAGAAAGAAGGGCAGCAGCGACCTCCACTCCTTGTTGGATGTGGAGGGAAATATAGTAACCACTGATGCAGAGAAGGCCGAGGTACTTAATGCCTTCTTTGCCTCAGTTTTCAACAGTAAGGATGTCAGCGTGCTTGACAGTTGGCCCTCTGAAGTGGTTGATGGGGGCAGGGTTGGCCCTCCTGCAATCCATGAGGAGGAAGTTAGAGACCTGCTGAGCCACTTGGACCCTCATAAGTCTATGGGGCCGGATAGGATCCATCCTAGGGTGTTGAGAGAGCTGGCGGATGAGCTTGCTAAGCCGCTCTCCATCATCTTTCAGCAGTCCTGGCTCACTGGAGAGGTCCCAGAAGACTGGAAGTTGGCCAATGTGACGCCCATCCACAAGAAGGGCCGTAAGGATGATCCAGGTAATTACAGACCTGTCAGCCTGACCTCGGTCCCAGGTAAAATCATGGAGCAGATAATCCTGGGTGAAATCATGCGGCACCTGCAGAACGGTCAGGAGATCAGGCCCAGCCAGCATGGGTTTAGGAGGGGCAGGTCCTGCCTGACCAACCTGATCTCCTTTTATGACCATGTGACTCGCCTGGTGGATGAGAGGAAGGCTGTGGATGTGGTATACCTGGACTTTAGCAAGGCCTTTGACACTGTCCCCCACAGTAGACTCCTAGGGAAGCTGTCAGCCCGTGGCTTAGGTGGGAGCACTCTGTGCTGGGTTAGGAATTGGCTGGATGGCCGAGCCCAGAGAGTGGTGGTGAATGGTGTCTCATCCAGTTGGCGGCCGGTCACCAGTGGTGTCCCCCAGGGTGTTGGGTCCGGTCCTGTTTAATATCTTTATAGATGATCTGGATGAGGGGATTGAGTCCATCATCAGCAAGTTTGCTGATGATACCAAACTGGGAAGAAGGGTTGATCTGTTAGAGGGTAGGATGACCCTGCAGAGGGACCTGGACAGATTGGAGAGGTGGGCCGATTCCAATGGGATGATGTTTAATAAGTCCAAATGTCGGGTACTTCATTTTGGACACAACAATCCCATGCAGAGCTACAGACTGGGGACAGAGTGGCTGGAGAGTAGTGAGGCAGAAAAGGACCTGGGAGTGCTGGTTGACAGGAAGCTCAACATGAGCCAGCAGTGTGCCCAGGTGGCCAAGAAGGCCAATGGCATTCTGGCTTGCATCAGGAATAGTGTGGTGAGCAGAACCAGAGAAGTTATCGTCCCCCTGTACTCGGCACTAGTCAGACCTCATCTGGAATACTGTGTACAGTTCTGGGCCCCCCAGTTTGGGAAAGATGTCAGGATACTGGAATGTGTTCAGAGGAGGGCAACGAAGATGGTAAAGGGGCTGGAGCATAAGCCCTATGAGGAGCGACTGAGGGAGTTGGGGCTGTTTAGTCTAAAGAAGAGGAGGCTCAGGGGAGACCTCATTGCTCTCTACAGCTACCTGAAAGGAGGTTGTAGTCGGTCAGGGGTTGGTCTCTTCTCTCAGGTGACCAGTGACAGAACTAGAGGGCATGGACTCAAGCTACGTCAGGGAAAGTTTAGGCTTGATGTGAGGAAGAAGTTCTTTACTGAAAGGGTGATTGGCCATTGGAATGCGTTGCCCAGGGAGGTGGTGGAGTCGCCGACCCTGGAGGTGTTTAAGGGGAGATTGGATGTGGCACTGAGTGCCATGGTTTAGATGATGGTTGGTGTTAGTGTTGGGTTATAGGTTGGACTTGATGATCTCAGAGGTCCTTTCCAACCTTGTCATACTGTGATACTGTGATATCTGTCTGTGGGCACCTAATGACTTCTTTGGATAAGCTTATCACTGAGTCTGAGGTTCCAGAATGGCATAGAGTAGAAAATGCTGAATTTAAGATGCTTTGAATCAGTAGCTTTCAAAAGGGAAGGTATTATATAGTATGAGGTCCAACATAAAAAGCCCAAGACTGTGCTTTTAACTCTTTTTATGTAACATATTAAGCAAATCAACCAGGATCACCTTCGCAACAGTTCCCTCCTGAGCTGACACTTAGCTGCATATGATGCTGTCACCATTCAAAGCAATTCCACAGATCATTTTCTGAAAGGCTGCTGAGTATCTCCACTGTTTTTGCTTTCACATCTTCAAAATATGAAAGTAAGAAGAAATATTTTCCTGTGAGGGTGGTGAGGCCCTGGCACAGGTTGCCCAGAGAAGTGGTGGCTGCCCCATCCCTGGAGGTGTTCAAGGCCAGGCTGGATGAGGCTTTGAGCACCCTGATCTAGTGGGAGGTGTTGCCCATGGCAAAGGGGTGGAACTGAATGGGTTTTAAGGGCTTTAAGGTCCCTTCCAACCCAAACCATTCTGTGATTCCTGAACAGCAGCAGAAATGCCCCGTGCCGGTTATTTCAGCCTGGTGGGGAGAACGCCTGCTGCTCTGCAGCCCCAGCTGGGCTGTGCGAATGTTGGGGCTGTCCTACGCAGTGACAGGCGGTGGACTCGATGGTCCTTGTGAGCCCCTTCCAACTCGGAGCAGAGTGTGATGATGTGACCTTCCGGCCTCCCTTCCCCTGCCGTTCCGGTTTGCGCCACGGGAGGACGCGCTCGGCTCAGCCTCGCACGGCGGGCGGCGCTGCGTGTGCTGCACACACGCCCCCCCCCCCCGCCCGGCTATGGACGAGTCCCATCCTGTCCGCCCGCCCCCCCCCCCCCCCGCGCTGCTCCCAGTGGCGCGGCCCGGCCCCGCCCCCCTGCGCGGCGGCCTTAGAGGTGGCGGCGGGGCCGGTGCGAGCGCAGAGTGGCGATGGCACCGGCGGGGGTGATGGGCGAGGAGCGACTTCGCGATGGCAGCTGCCACTTCCAGCGCTCCCGCCTCATCTGGATGATCGCAATCACCTTCGGGATGGTGCTGCTCGGAGTAAGGAGCAGAGAGGGGGGATGCGGGAATGGGGGGGGGGATGCGGGAATGGGGGGGGGGAGATGAAGGATGGCAAGGAGGATATCAGGAGGGAGGGACGGAGGATGGGGGGGGGGGGGGGATGCAGCATGGCGGTCGGGGACGAGGGCGGGAGGGATGCTTGAATGGGAGAGAGGTGGGATATGCAGGCGGGGATGCGGGATACGGGAGGGTATGCAGCATCTCCCGCGGAGATGGAGCTTAAGGAGCGGGTGGGACCCTGCGGGAGCTTCGCTACCGGTCTCAGCAAGCCCGCACGAAGCTCAGTAGCAGCAGGGGCTCGGGAACAGCCTGCTTTCCGCATCCCAGTGTGCGTGGAAAGGCCGCTTATCCAAAACAAACCGGGAGAAAACTGAGAGTTGCCGTTGTTCAACCTGGAGAACGAAGACCTTAGAGCAATGTTGCAGAGCTTAAAAGTCGAGTTCTTTTAAAAGTATACTCTTCTTTGTATGCTGTGTGCATATTTGAGACCCTCAACACGAGCCACAATGTACCCTCGCTGCCCAGAAGGCCAACCGTGACCTGGGCTGCATCCAAAGCAGTGTGACCAGCAGGGCGAGGGAGGGGATTCTGCTTCTCTACTCTGCTCTGGTGAGACTGTGTTCAGTTCTGGGCTTCTCAGCATAGGAAGGAAACGGGTCTGTTGGAGGAAGTCCAGAGGAGGCCACGAAGATGATCCGAGGGCAGGAGCACCTCCCATGTGAAGACAAGCTGAGAGAATTGGGGTTGTTCAGCCTGGAGAAAGACTTTAGAGCAGCCTCCCGGTACTGAAAGTGGCTACCGGAAAGCTGGGGAGGGGCTCTTTATCAGGGAGTACAGAGACAGAATGAGGAAAACGGTTTTAAGCTGAAAGAGGGGAGATTGAGATGAGATCTTAGGAAGAAATGTTTTTCTGTGAAAGTAGGGACCCCCTCGCACAGGTTGCCCAGAGGAATTGTGTCTGCTCCATCCCTGGACGTGTTCAAGGCCAGTTTGGATGGTCTTTGAGCACCCTGATCCGGTGGGAGGTGTCCCTGCCCATGGCAGGGAGGTAGAACTGGATGGTCCTTGAGGTCCCTTCCAGCCCAAACCATTCTATGATTCTATGAAAATGGGAACAGAACCTGCTGCTTTGACCAGCTCAGCTTGTGAGGGAGCTAAACACATCCATGAGGGGAATTCAATGGAAAAAAGAACAACCTACTTGAACTGAAATCTAGAGTGAAGCGAGGCAGTGGCACTGAGGATGTGTGGCATCCTTGGGTGAAATTACAGCAGTGCAGGTTGTGTGTTGGAGGCAACTCTGATGGTGTCATCAACAGAGCAGTCACTGCGTTGTGCATCAGTAAAACTCGCTCTGGGACAGCCATTGGTTGTATCCATAAGTAAGGCGCATTTAAAAGCAATGACTTTGGTTACAAACTGCATTAACTGGCCATGTCCGTGGAAAACAGAGTAGTTCAGTCACCGTGTTGTTGTAGTTTCCAAAAGTGGACCTCAGCTAACGTAGGTCAGATGGCTGAAGTGGGGAGATTAATGGCAGCTCTGATACATCAGACGAGTTTGTTGAGGTCACCCATTGACTTCCACATGTTGAGGTTTTTCTTCTGTTGGTCTGGGTTTTCCACACATAAGAACCACCACTGAAAAAAAGATGGTCAAGGCAGGCCAAAGAGCTCACAAAACAGCTTTTGAACTGTTTCAAGAAACAGAAGGAGCTTTAAGTAGATTCCCTGTTTAAATCCATGATCTGGCCAGATCCTTGGCATACCCAAATTTACTTGTGGTTGGCGACTGCAGCATTGATATCAGAGGAAAGATAAGCCAGCGTGAGCTGGCTTAGTGCTTCCATTGTGTTCCCAGTTCACAGCTTGTTGTCTCCCTTCTTCTCTTACACAGCTTCTTAAAACAAATTTAGACAGTGGGATGTGCTGTGGACTACCCAGTGATAGGAAAGATACCTGAGCACCAGGTCTTGGGTTTCGGGCTCAGTTATCTTCAGTGTTCTGTACGAAATCTGACATTTTCTTTTTTAAGGGACAAAAGAAGAAAGGCTGATCGCCCTGGTTATAGATAAGTAGTTATTCCTTCTCTGTCTGTTCATTGTTTGAGTTCTTCCTGTCAGTTCCATCAGATTAACTTCTTCAGGGCACAGACAATGTATTTTTGCTGCTCCCCTGAGTAATAGGTAATGAGCTTACACCTTAAATGCCACTTAACGTGCAGACGCACTCTTGGTACACAAATAGCAACCTTAAACTTACCACCTCGGTGTCTCATGTGTCAAGGAAAAGAAATTACATAGGTTTGAGCCTTCTTAATTGTGCTTTAGAAGGCTGGTGGTCTTGAAGAATATGGGGTCTTGGACAAAGTTAATGAAATGAAGAAGTTGAAATACTGTGAATAGATGACCTCTAAACCCTATTCGACAGACATGAGGGGTGGCAGAAGCAAAAAGAAAGCTCATTTGAAGGTTAAATTGATAATAATTCTACCTTGAAGTAAGCTAACTAATTTTTTTCTTTTTAGTGGGTAACACTTTGGCCTTCAACTATACCATATAGTTATTTGGGAATATTTGGTACCTTCCTCAATTACTTGGTGGAAAACCACCACAAATGGGTATGCTATGGGTAAGTTATGTTTGACTATGTAATTATTTTATATCTCTCCTGTTGCCTCTCTCTGACTCTTCTGCTTAGTCTGCGTTAACAAGCTTTCCCGTAACCCAGTTGTTAATTACATTTAAAGAGCTCTGCTTCGAGCTCATTACGACTAAGAGGGTGGGGTAATAAGCATGTAGACTGGCTGAGACCAGTATGAAAGTTTAAAAACTCAAATTCAAGTTTTATATCTGCTATACTGAGAAAGGAAAAAAATAAGATACTGCTTCTGGAGACAGTTGTTAATTTGTATGTAAACTTAAATTTGTAACACCTCCTAAAAGTGGTTCTGTTGTCAATTTGTTACTTAAGTAGTCAGATTCTCTCTTGAGGAGTTTTTTTTTCCCAGCTTCAATTAAAGAACATTTTCTACACTACTGCAAATTATACTGATCCTGTCCCTCTGTCCTGAAACTGCATAGTGCTAAGTTTTGCTGAGCTACAAGAATTAGTTTTTGTTATTTTAATTAAAAAAGTGCTGAAAACCACTTCTCTGTGATCAGAACTCTCACTTCCTGACTTCCTGTAAAGATTTTGCTTATTTTACCATGCATCATGTAGAAGATAAGCCTTCATCTTTGCTGAGGACATCTGAGGTATTGAATTGGTCCTAACCAAATATCCCGGGGAACTTTTCACAGAAGAACTTCTGTATGAAAATTGTAGATCAAATTTGACTAATAAAGTTACATATTCTGAATCTGCACACATAGTTGTTTTCACTAAACATGTAAAAACTTCAAAACTTCAGTAATGAATTAGGACCACTGAAAATATTCTGTAAGCAAAAGGATAGATTTTGCACGCTTAACTAAGATTAACTTGTACTGCTTTCACTAAGCTTTGGGCTTTTTGGCTTAATCTAAGACCTGAAAGTTTTGGAAATATGCAGTGGATACTTGAAATGGCAGGTCCAGGCTTATCGCATGAGTTGCAGTTCCTCTGATTTTCTCAGTGGACTTTGTTTTCTATTAAGACTACCCATGTTTTTTCCTTAAGGTAAGAAACATGCCTCAGCTTTCTAGGTGACAGCAAGATGTCAATTCTATGCTTCCAGTTTCACATTCTCCGCATAATGCATCTTGGATACAACTCCTCTCCCTAATTTTCAGCAAGATAAAACTTGTTTTCTTTTTATTAGGTTCTGGGTATCCTGGTTGATTCACGTAGTAGAAGCCTTCTACGGTGTTAAGTTATGCCAGTAAGTTCCCTCACCCCAACACAGGTTCTCTGAAAGTGATTTCTGACATGAATGAGATAAGCTACAGGCTGATTTTGGTGGTTCTCAGCAGCAGTATTTGTTCAGAGGGTACTGATAAAATTCTTGCTGCAATGGTGATTTGCTGTCCTCCACGAGAGGTGACTGCAAGTCCTACTGGTGGTTACTGTTGTGCAGGGTGGTGAAAGCAAGGGATGGCAACTTGCAGAACTTGCAGCAGCAAGGTTTGCCAGAGCTTGTGTGTCCACCTCTGAACTCAGTGTTCACAGGACCACATTGCACTTTAGACAGACTGTCTGATAACTTCAGGCAGTATAACTTCACCAAGTCTTACCTCTTTGGAATTTTGAGACTTCTAATTACCAGCTTAAGTGATCGCATTTATATTGTGAGAACACAATTGGACACTCCCATTTGGAACTGTTAGGGCTACTTGCATCTGCAGGTTTTTGGGGTGAAATGCTTGGACTAAACAGGTTATAAAAGTAAGGACAACCGAGTCATATGTTAGGATAACGAATTATTTGGAAAGGAATGTTGTCCAAACACGTTGTGCTTCTGTTCATTTGAGTTTTGTTTGTAATTATTCAGAAGAATGTAAATATTTGTTTTCATGCTCTGTAAGAGTAGATGGACGGTGATTAACATTGAGAAATGCGTTAATTAGCACTTGCTACACAATCATTTTATGTGTTTGGAGGATATGGAACGATTAAGAGCTGAATCTCATCTAGCAAAGGTCCATAGAGGGAGCTCTGTTGCAGATTAATGAGTTGGAGCACAGTTAAGCTTGACATAATTGTTTACTGGAAATGTGAAATCAGTTGGGGTTTCTATGATGTTTATACTCGTTCTTTTCTCTGAAAATTCAGTAGTATTTCCCAACAACAATGAGCTGCAGGAAAAGGTGTCAGTTTCTGTAATATACAGAAAGATTCACATATGCCAAGTTAAAACTGACATAGGAAGATCTTTGCTTCATAAACCAAATCAGGTGTCTTCAGCCCCCTGTACCTGTGTTTTTCTAACCATAAGTTCAGGGAACAGTGCTTCTCCATCCTGCATCGCACAGTAGTTGTCAGGCCTCTTTGCCCTTCAACGACAGTAGTCCACAGGAAGTTATATGCAGACTTCTGTATTAAGATTGTATTAAGCTACTCTAATTTCTTGGTTCTTTTTAATTATAGCATAGACTGAGACTTCAATTTATATATTATTGAGGAAATTGTATGTGTGAAATTTCGGGAAGAACCTTTATTCCATAGGTATTTAAAACCCACTAAAATAACAAGAGCTGGTGTGTTTGGTTGGTACAGAAAATGTCAGTAGATTGAAGTTAATGATGCTCAGATCAAATGTTCTAATCAAGTCTGATGTATCGAGGATGGGTAGAAATATCTAACCTTACGCTGTAAGTCACAGTATAGTCTGCAAGACTCTTTTGACCCGCTTTATGCTTTTGTTAATGTTACAGATCTAAAGGAATCACTGACCCGGCGGTTCAGTTTCACTGGTTCATTCAGACACTTTTGTTTGGGTACGCTTCCTTCGGTCTCCTGGTGTCTTACAAACCTTCAGCCAAGAAGCAGTGGTAGAAGACAGCAGAAGTCACTTCGCATATTGTTCATCCTCACTTTTCAGAAAAAACATCCTCACTTGCATGTCTAGGTGCTTTAGTCAGCTGAATTACATTCCTGCTACGTGATGCAGTGCCCTTCTACCCAAGTAATTCTCTTACTAAACAAGACAATTAAAATTCTCAGGGCCCTGTGGATAGATAGTTCAGTAGAAATTCAGCCCTTCAGTCTTGGCACTGCCAACGTTTAATCCCGTTTATTATGCAAGAAGCCAAAAGTTTTTCCTCTGCAGTTTTTGATACACGCTGCGCACTCTGGTTGTCATTGTTGAGTCCCTGACAGCTGGTAGTGGTTGTTGGTAAATTACCTGTTCATGTGGAGGAATTTTCTTTTATGACAGGGAGAACTGTTTACATCTACAAGGCAACTTGGACCTAGTTTGTGATGGGATTTAAATTGGCCTGTGTTTTCTCTACTGGACCTTTTACTGGCTGCTGCTGTTGTTAGATCCTGGTCTTTGTTCTGTCAACTTATTTTCTACAACAAAGGGCAGACCACTTTATTGCTGCAGGCACATCGAAAAGAGCAAATCTCAGTTCAAGTTGAGGTGCAGTGATGAGCTTGGATACATAAAGCACTCAAACTTGGTTTAATACATGTGCCTTAAGTTTCATGCAGCAGGACCTCAGCTTTTGAATGGAGATTTTAATCCTTTAATTATTATATCAGAAAGTAATAATCCTGTAGCAGCTTTGAGGGCAGCTTTTTTGAAAAGTAATTTATTATTCAAGAAAAAAATCAACTTACATTCCAAAGCTGAATTGAAAATTTTATATTTGTGAATAAAATTAGATATAGTGTGTAAACATACACCACTTTCCCAGAGGCTGATGCACTGAATTCTGTGGTTGAGAGACCATCTGCAGCACCCCTCTGAGTGCATCCTCTGTGTGTTGTGAGCCTTTCATTATACTGTCTTTTACTTTTGAAAATTTGAACAATAATTTAGTCTGTGTTGTTTTAGCACTTTAAAGAGCACTAACTATTTAAAATACTAGCTATGGTGTGGGGAGAGGTTTTTTGCCACGCCACCTGTGGAGCTACTGTTCTAGAAGAAAAGAGGAGAAAAGGTTCTTCCTCTAACAAGGAGCTCTACAAGGCAGTAACAAACTTACGCCTTGTGCAGTACCTGCAGACTGTAGCACTTCTGATGGAGAAGTCTTATTCAAGCACAGGTACTTAAAATTTTTGCTTTTCAGTGGGTACTAAAAGCACAGAGAACAGAAGGTTTTGAAATGGTGGTTTGGTTTTTAAATGGCAAACTGATAACTTTAACATTTTGTAGAGAAGTAGAAACTCATGTTTAGTGGGTAGAAATCCAACAGGAATGTCCAGAGCCTGAGCTTTGTTTTCCTGTGTAACCTTCTATCTTAGTCTATGACCCTGGAATAAAGATTTTAAAAAAAGTGAAGTAATTGTTTCTCTTTTTAATTTATCCTGGAAATGTGTCTATACAAAGTACACAGACATCATCTTTACACTAATATCAGTGTTCACACTTGGAAGATACAGGATCAGCTGGCTGTGTGTGTTCCAGTGCAAGTCCCACAGAAATCTAGTACTTCTACCAGGTCAAAGTGCTGTTGTGACCTGTCTCTATGAAAAGAAATCTCCAGGACACGAAAACATGAACCACAAAGTATTATACAAGATGAATGCTAATTGAATGCTTAATGAACATTAAGTTAAGAATGGAAAAGGAATAACTTTAATTCATCATTTCCCTGATATTGTCCTGGTACAGATGAAAAGATGTGATAATTATGCCAAGGCTAGTTAAGCACTTAGGAAAGGTTGCAAAACAAGTTTTTTCTTTTTAGTAGGCATTTTTGCCCTTGTTTCCTACTATTTGTTTTCCATCAGTGAAGCTATAAATAAGGCCAAAACTACTTTGACAGTCTCCGCTCCCAGCTTGAACACCAAGCACTGGTGGTGCTCACCTCTGCAGCTTTCACAGCCCTTCCGGGCTCTGGGATGGTGGTGCATAAATCATAGCTTGAAGGAGGTAAGGGCTTTCTGTTAAGAGTCCACTTAATTAGGAGGGCTTCTTTTCAGAAGGGCGATGGTAAAAGCTTCCTCAGTGCAATCCCAGCCTCCCTGAGTTGTTTGTTGTTGTTGTTGTTGTTTGGAATTTTTTTGCCTTTTTTTTAATTTAGCTTGATAGATCTCAAGTGTCTGGAGGTTATTGGGCATTTCTTATCAAATTTTTTAAAATGCAGTTATCTGTATTCATCTACCCTCAAACGTTTTCTTTTCCCTACCCTGCTTGGCAGCAGTTCAGTCCGTCCACTTACATAAAAAAAAAAAAAGAGAAAGAATTGACTTCCAGCCTCTGTGCCAGAGCTGTGAGCAGCACAGATACCTGTTTTCTCATGTTTTTGTGATCCCCAACTCAAAATCTGATAAGCAATACTGACCAGCTTTTAATGTAAAACAGTCTTGAGGGAAAGAACGAAACGCACAGAATGACAAGATTCAAATTAATATTGAGATAATGTTTCTGAATATTTCTTTATGGTGTACCTAATATTGCAGTGAGATAAATGTATTGTAATACATTACAAAATTATTAGTTAAAAAAAGCCAAGAGAAGCAGGAATCCAAGTCAGCAACTCACTGAGCTCATAAAGACACATATGTTCATGGCTGGTAACAGGCCCTTTGGAAACAGCTCTGATTACACCAGGAATAAGCATTTCTCCAGGCTATCTTAGCAGCAATGATGAAGGATTAATCCCATAGAGCAATTCTTTCCACTGCAATCAAAATACTCTTCCCATAACAAAAAGGGAGAGCAACAAAACGGAACCCTTTTAACAGCAGCTCAAAGGTGAGGCTGAGTGTCAAACCATCTCCCACAGCCACACCCAACCCACCCTGCTTGCCACAAGAAGAGAGGGACTTTTTACGAGGGTCTGTAGTGACAGGACGAGGGGGAACAGCTTTGAACAGGAAGGGGGAAGATATAGATTAAACGTTAGGAAAAAATTATTCCCAATGAGGGTGCGGAGGCCCTGACACAGGTTGCCGAGGAAAGTCACGGCTGCCCCAACCCTGGAGGTGTTCAAGGCCAGGTTGGATGGGGCTTTGAGCACCTTGATCCAGTGGGAAGTGTCCCTGCCCATGGCAGGAGGGTTGGAACTGGATTAGCTTTGAGGTCCCTTCCAACCCAAACTATTCTATGATTCTATGATTATTTATTAGAATCTTTTCCAACCACAGCCACCAGTTTTGCTTCAGCTTTATTTAAAATAAATAAATACATAAAGTGCTTTTGAACAATGGGAAATTCATCAGCTCGGGAGGGTGCAATGTTCAGAATGATTCCTCCTTCTGATAAAAACGTGTAGCTGTGGCACTTCCAGACATGGTTTAGTAGGCACAGTGGGGTTGAACTGATGGTTGGACTGGATAAGCTTAGAGATCTTCTCCAACCCTAATGATACTATGAGTATCTCCATGATCTGTTTCACTAGGTATCGTGGACTTCATTCACTCACAGAAGCCCTGCCCGGGTTACCTCTGCACCCAGGCTCTTCAGGTTGCCTGAGAACACAGCCAGGTACGAGCAAGGCAGCCTTTGCACTTGGTCTGGTGCATGAGGCAGAATCTCTTTCCTAGCCAGTGAGAAGAGATTCTTACCCAGCTGCACTAGTGAGCAGTCTGGCAGGCTCCCATCTCACCTCACATGGCAAGAGCAGCACTTCTGCCTGACTGTGCTCCCCTCCCTGGTAGCCCAGAGCTCCCCGTGCATGAACAACACAGGCTTCGTGTCAACAACAGAGAACAGAAAAAACCCCAAACCTCTGAATTTTTAATGCAAGGCTGCTATCAGTACTCTGTGACAGAAGGACAAATCTTTCATTGCTGAGGTGGCATAGTGTAATTTTAATTATCCTTCAGATAAATACAACATTTTAATTTATATTTTGCTGATTTAACAATTTGTGAAATTCTTACATAATCATTAAAGTTTTTTTTTCAAGGTACATAAAAACACTTTCTATAAAAATACTTCTTTAAATGAAACATTTAAAAACACATCAGATCTTCGAAATGCCATCGTCCTGTTATATTTCATAATGTGAAAAGGTTAGCAGCACAGATGTCTCAGTATTCTTTCCAATTGCATACATTCATTTAAAAGTTTAATTTTGTTTCCCCCCACCCCCTTGGAAGTTTTTCATCTTAGCTTTAAAGCCAATGGACTTGCATAAAAGCAATATAGAATGGAAATCAACTCTGATATCACTATATTTACATGTAAAACATTTACTGCTGAAGAGTGATTTACAATTTGTGTTTATACTTAATACAATAAAAAATAAACTAAACTGCATGTACCATGTTTGACATTTTAAGTATTGTCTAGACATCTCTTTCCTTTCTTTTCTTTTCTATCCCTAAAACAAATTTTCAGTATCATACAGTGATTTTGAGTGCATTGATTTTTGGTTACTCCATCTGCTAGCTCTTTTGTCAGAGTTTTGCGAAGACTTGCTAAATGCAGTTCCTACTAATTAGAGAGGAAGTTATTAACACTCCAGGCTTCTAAAAAGAATGAAGTCCAGCATAATGCAGGATGATAAACCAAGGGCTCAGACAGCAGAAGCTGTTGCCACTACTGAGAAGTTGGGTTATAAAGTCCCATTTTCTTCTTACATAAATACCTAAGACATCCTCAAAATTTCCTCAGAGCTTTGCCAAAGGAGATGAGAGGATGATTAGATCTTTATTTATAGTAGCTTTACACCCACAAATCTCCTCTTTGATGATGTGGTTCATTGCTTGTTTCAATGGAAGTAGCACATACTCAATACAGAATCTGTCATCACACATTTCCATGCAGACTTCTTAAACTCATCTGACCACGAAGAAAGAAGTTGTGTCTGACAGGCTGTGATTTGCAGACCAAGCCCTATATATCTTGCTCTGGGTGGCAAAAAGGGAGAGAAACAAACCACTGAGGCATTGGTAATTTTCAGTTACACGTGCAAACCAACACAGTCCTCCCAAAAAACAGACAAAGTCAGTGAACTTCTATTATTTGTCCATCATTTTTGAGAGTCTCTGCTCTACTTCTGCTCTCTCATGAGCCACAATAAGAAGGAACAGAAAAAAATACTGCAGAGATAGCCAGAATATTGCCCTCTTCATCCCACCTTGCATGCCCAAGTTAAGTTGTAGATATAGCTTTATATCCATAAGTGGTAGATACAATACAGATGAGGTCTGCGTAAGGCTGGATATCCCATTCATTCCTTTTATTCCATAGGTACCCTCTGTTTAGGTTGCTCTGTCTCTTTGGATGATGCTCGTCCCAGCCTACAGGTGGACTCGAGTTTCAAAAGAGGGCAGGGAAAGCTTTCACTTACCCCAGGGCATCTCCTCTCTCACATGTGACTTCTTGATTGTGCTTTAGAGACAAAAGTTTCCCACTACAGAACCAGGAAAGGAAACGTGCTATCAAGCCCATTCCTACCTGCTGAGGAGGCTAAAAGATGGAAACTCAATTTATGAATCATGATATGACCACAAGAGAACATCACTGTGGGCTTGCAGCAGCTTTCTCCACAAAAAAAATATAGTAAAAGCTGGTTTTCATGGACACTTAGCAACAGCTCGCCCAAATGTGCCTATGGGAAGTGGAATGATTTGACCCCATGCAGCCCATGGAGATGCTCATTTTGACCTTGCTGCATTTTGAGCTGGGCTCTGCTAGGGCACGGCTAAGTACATCATATCTATTTTATATACTTAATTATCAACTTGACATGCTAGAGGCAGGATTAAGACCTCTCATTAAAACACCTGCACCCAAAATTTGGGTCAATCCCAGTTACATTTAACAAAGTGGAATTGTTTATATTGGCTCTGCTACAGCTGAACTTAAATTGGATTTTGCCCAAGTGGAAATGTAACTGTTGTACGCACACTTAGAAATGGGCTTGAATATCTCTTACATTTCTTGCCATCCCATTATGTTACCTTATCAGTTGGTCTCTACCTTTAGTGATGAAAATGGTATTTAGGTCAGCGTGTTCTTTGTTAATTGCATTAGCCATGTGCCTAAGACTTATGCTTCCTCTTCTCCTGGCACTGCCTTTGGCTATTAACATGTGATCTTTAAATATATTTCACTCTTAAAAGAATACTTAATCTGTCAGGTGAGATGGATAGATTCTGTTTTAGGTATACTAAGATGATCAGTGGAACGCTAACTAAAAAATTCACATGGGTGGAGAGACCCCTTTTTTAACGGAACATAAGTTATTTTTGCACTACTTTTTATACTGAGTCCCTGAAAGCAGGAGGAAGAATTATATTCATGTTTTGCTTATGAGGTCTAATTATAGTGAGAATATGGAGGGGTTTATCGCTGCATTTTGAAACTTTACTGTATAATAGGATCATTTTCCATTAGGAAAAAAATGGTTTGGTTTGTTTTTTTTACAATATTGACTTTTATCTTCCAAAGGTTGTTTTGAAGTCTAGATTTTGGGTTTGATTTTTTTTTTCTCTTTAAAAGTTGCATTCTATTAGCATAATTTTCCCTGACCTGATAGCAAAGACCTTATGCAAAGAGCAGTGTGTTCAACCCCACACCCCAACACGTGTATACACCTCCTGAAGGAGATGCAGCAAACAGAGAACAGCTTCTGGCTTGAAAATAGAAAATTACTACACTAGCAGTATGGCAAAATCCAGCAGAAGGAGCTGCATTACTGTAACTAGCGATATCACAACTGAAAAACCTTTGAGAGGTCTATATCCAGATGTAAAGAAAAATGCCTTCTCCCTGTTTATTTATTGAACACCATTGGATCCTACGTACTAGCCAATATCCAGACAGCCAACTGATAAGGAATTATTGAACTCCTACACCAGCAGAGACTATGAAATTTCCCTTAACTAAGCTGAAGTTTTGTGTTTAACTTTTTTTCCAAGGATGTACACTACATTCTGAGCAGGAAATAAGTATCCTGAAACTATAAGCTAACTGTTCAACATTGAAAAATAATATTTGTTCTGAATGCCTCAAGGTTAGGGCTCTGTAAAATACTTGTCAGAGGACCTCAGCCTCTTCCCTTGTGCTGTGCCCATCACCGTTCTGTCCAGCTAGCTGTGGGGTAGCGTTCCAGGAGCGCGTTCCTCAGCTGGACAGTGTGGATTTTGTCTCTGGTCTCCACGGTGCAGGTGACCTGGGAAAAGAATTAGGAACATTCCTGACTGCATGGCAGCAATCTCAGACAAAGGCATTTCCAACTCAATTCTAGAATACACTCGTAAAAGCAAAATGATCAGTTCAGCCTAAAACCTCTGGACCTCACACCCCCTATCTACGCAGGTAAAACTGACACTGCAGACATCTGGGACTCTTCCAACTCTTCTGCATGGTGTTAAAATCTGCCAACAGCCCTACTTCATTGCCTTCAAAGTTTGAAAAAGATAGACTGATCCTCTGCTGGCTCTTGGGCAAGTATTTGGAGTACTTGGCCTCCCTGAAGTCATTCATCCTTTAGCAGCTTCTCTTTTCCATTCCCTGGGGTACGTACACGTTGCTGCTGCCGCCTCACCCTTTTCTGACTCTTACCTCGCCCCATTTGCTGTGCTTCTGGGCAGTGTTTGTTTTCTTCTCTCTCATGGAGTTATCCCCCCAGTCAAATCTAATTTTCATAGTTTCTCTTGTTATTCTTCACTTGCGTCCATAACTGTTATTGAAAATCCTGTCACGCAGCCACTAAAAACTGTAACTTCAATGTCATTTTTTTCAATGCTTCTTTAACCTCTCTTTTCCCCATTCCCACAATTCTACTTCATCATTCGAAAAGCTGGGCGCTACCATGTGTGAAGCACCTGTGTAAAGGTGCAGAAGGTCTCAAGTTGCACCAGGGGAGGTTTAGGTTGGATATTAGGAAAAATGTCTTTACTGAAAGAGTGGTGAAGCCTTGGAAGAGGCTGCCCAGGGAAGTGGTGGGGTCTCCATCCCTGGAGGTGTTCAAAAAATGTGTAGGTGTGGTGCTTCAGGACATAGTTTAGTAGGTACGGTGGTGTTGTGTTGATGGTTGGACTTGATGGTCTTAGAGGTCTTTTCCAACCTTAACAATTCTATGATTCTATGATAAGGAAAATTATACTTCACAATTTTAGACGACTAATTCTGTCACTGCTGACCCTGCTGGAATTATCACTGATGTTGAAAGTGCCACATGGAAAAAAGTCCTCACAGAAACAGGGAAATCTGGTAAGGAAATTATCCAAGATGGTTCACAGTGCAATAAGAGAGTTTATTGCAACAGGCCAGTCTACAGAGAATACAAGGAAAACTGGCCTGTATAGCATCCCTGTCAGAGCTGTATCCTTCAAAGAAAGCAACAAAGCAAAAATAAAATTGTCTCAACTCAAATACGTTTATGAGGACATTTCTGAATAAGAACTTTTGATTTCATCTTTCCTGGAAAGACCTTATAATAACAATAAACTTTTAGAAAACTTTTTGAATGAGAAGATAAAATATTGACTCCAGGGTATTTTAAGCAAAAGAAATATGAACAGCATTGCTCAAGCAAAAGATTTCAATCTTTTGTGCTTTTCCAGGCTCCATGTAAAGACAGATCATAACCAGTTAGTGCAATTCCTGATGTCCTGAGTCATCCACTGAACATTTACAACCCACTTCTTTAATCCTAGAAACCATATTCACCTTCTTCTTCTAAGCTGTTTGTCTCAGAGGATTCACATAACAATATTCATGATTCACCATGCTCAGCAGCAGTGTAGGTTTGTTTGCCCAAAAATCACTGGAGTTGGAAATGAAAATTTTGTTTAAATACACTGGTTTCAGCTCTATAAATAAAGCCAGACTTTTCATTTCTTTTTAAAAAAAATCAACAACTGGGCAATTTTCTGAATTATTCAGTAAACACTCAGTGTAGGTTACTGCACGTTGCTGATTACTTAGCAACAGCACTTCGACTTTATAGTCTGGGGATCAGCTGCCACAAAGTCCCCAAGGTTAGTGCAATGCAATGCTTGAGAAAGAACACAATGGCTGCCACAGTTGTCACTTAGTTGTGCAGCCTGAGCCCTTATCTTTCTACACACTCTTGCATTCAGGTCAGTGAGCAAAGCACAAACAAGTTATTGTCGCATTACCTAAGTTAGAAAACAATCCAAAAGGTCCACTCTTAGCATCCTCAGACTCAGGTTCTTATTTCCACGACTGCATTAGTATGCTGCAGAATATCATCAAAGAAAATGACCAGAGTCTTTTGGAGACCCTCAGAAGAAGTGTATTGTCCAGCTTCCCACTCCAAACATCTCCATTTTGCACAGAAACATCACCTTTGCCAGATCACAAAGGAAATGCTTTGGGAACTACAACATCCTTCTTGTAGACAGATGGCTGCATGTTCCTCTCTACTCTCTTTACAGGACAATAATATGGACTATGTTGGAAACTGGGCACTCTAATCCAAAATATTCTCCTCTGGCCTTTTACAAAATGTGAGTTGGCCCAGAGGAATTTACTCAAATTGACCAGAGCAGACTAAAATGATTTCAGGAGTTGTGGCCTGAGGTAAATAAACTGTATGGAAAAAACAGGTGTTACACCACTCAAAGTGAGCCATGAAACCCAGTACCACTGGGACAATGCGCAATGTTACTGTAAAGAATGAGCAACATTTGATTTATGAATTAGTATTTTGTTGCACAGTTAGAAGGAGAAGTAAACTTGATGCATGGTCTTTTTTACAACAGGCCTCTTCTGAGTTGTTTAAAACCACAGCAGAATTAAACACCTGAGAGGTTTGAAGCAAACAAACCAGACAACCCCACAACCTCGAACAGGACCAAGTTGCTTGCGTCTAAATACGAGACACCCACTAAGCAGGCAATTACTTGTTCTGTAAGAGAGTCTTGCATGGCTTCATAGCAAAGATAGTTCTTACTTTATTGAGTCACTTACTGATTTTACTCATTGACTTCTCTCTAAGTCAATATTAATATGCAGTTAAAGGGATTTTAAACAGTTATAAATAGGTACAGAGATGGAAGCAATCTAAGTGATAAGTTGTCCCATATCGAATCTGAGGAATATTACTGGTAAAGAACAGGCAAAATTCACAGAAACAAGTTGTAGTTTCCTCCCACAAACTGGGTAATCCTTTGGATCTCTATATCCAGTTAAATGGTGGTACTAGAGTCTTTCCTTAGCTCTGATCTGTATTTCTGTCTAGATATTCCCAGTCATCTACCCTGCTTCAATAACTGTAAAATGTGAAGCCTACCAGACTGGTTATTTGTATGATTTGCTAAGAGTTATCTATTTCAATAGTGGAACTTTGGAAACCATTTCCTAACTGGTCAGGTGAGAGTGAATTAAGGTGTAGTCCTCTGCAAGACAGAAGTCCAATATGAGCCACAAGGAAAGAGACCCTAAACTGGATGTATGAACAGGCGGTATTTCCAAAGAACATGACCAGCCCATTCCACCACACAAGGCAATTCATTAAGAATCAGCTGAATCTAATGTAACCATAATCCTTTTCTTCTTCTTAACTAAAGAAATCTCTTATTTTTTACCAATACATTGTTCAAAAATTTGTTGTCATTTGGGTTTTTTTTTCCCCCCAGAACTGTAGTTTGAACATTAAGCTTCATTTTAGAAAGTCCTTACTACTCCATGGAATCAGACCATCAGCAAGGATCTTCCCATGAAGCATTCCAAACATGCACCAGATGAATAAACACTAACCCCAAAAATGCTCTATCTTCCTGATAAGGAGTAACAAGAAGCCAATTTTCCCTCCTTTGGAAAAGAAGGGTTAAATCTAAAAGGATGATTAAATACTGAGAAGAAAATCTTGACAGGGTTGATTTAATGTTTCAAGTAAGTTACTACACTTCTTGCTCTGTTCAGTGAAACACTTCATCTATATTCACAGCCCAAAGTCTCTACTGAAGTTAGAGTGGGGTGGCTAAAGCTGTAATGTCTTTCTTACTATTACCACCAGCTCAACACACAGTTTGGGTTCTTGATTCAGATTTAAATACATCCTTAATCTAATGTGCTGTGATTTACACCAATGAAAATTATACCGAGTTCTCTGCAGATCTGATTTAGCTTCAGGTGCATAAAATGCTTTGCTGGCACAGGGCTCTGGCCTTTACAAAGAAAAAAGAAAAGCCACCCCCACGGGTATAAGCTTTTCTATGAAAATATGTTCACTTTTCTGTGAATGAGCAAATTTATTTGTATGCTTAAAGATAAATTCAATATTCTCTTCTTTTTGATTAGCCTTGCTTTCATTTTCAAAGCAAATCTTCGCGATTCACTTGGTGTCACCAGACAGAGCTGCCTCCAAACTCACCAAGGTTTATAAATCTGGATCCCTGCTTGGCACTTCACAACTAATTATCCGATAGCCTCTCCCAGACTGATTAAACGTCATAATACAAATCCAGCATCCTTATTAAATTATTCAGAGGTGCAAATTCCTCCCTTCAACCCTCACAACAGTCAGATACTTAATTAGACATTCAATGACAATAAATCATGTTTAAAGTGTGGACAACAGCACAATGGCACTATTTCATTTAGGGACTGTATTTACTACAGATTCAGATAAAATTGCCTCATTGGAAGAAGTTGCAAGAGCAAAGGAAAAATTGTTCTAACATTCTCAATCAAGAACTAGGAGACTAGATTTTGTTTAATTTACTGAGTAGCATTAATAAAAATTACAAGCATTATTTCATAAAAATCACATTGAAAACTTCAGAAGAGTTACAGGGTTTGTTGAATTCAGTCCTCGGTAAAAACATTTTTCTGAGCTGAGTTTCTTACTGAATCAGAGGGATTTGTCTACCCTGTGCAGTGCCACACTGTCTTCAAGTTACCCAAGCTAGTGAGCTGGCCTATTGTTATGGCAAACTGTGGAACAATGCAGTTTTAGCTCTAGACACTTGAGAAAACTGATTTTATTGTGTTCTGAAAGACATTTATGAACTTCATTTACTATAAATGAATCAGGGTGTTCAAAGCCTCATCCAGCCTGGCCTTGAACACCTTCAGGGATGAGGCAGCCACCACTTCTCTGGACAACTCGTGATTTCACAAACTAAGTCAGGTTAGACTGGGAGGTAATAGCATGAAAGGAGCCGCACCTCTGCCAAACCAGTTGAAATAGGAGATATGCCACAAGACAAATAATCCTTTTAAGAGGTGCCATTAACTGATAAAACCTCCTCACTGTTACTCTATCAAATACTCAACAAAGGAATAATAATTTTGCCCGTACAGGCAAATTTATTTTACAGATAAGATATAAAACCAAGGCCCTTATTAAAAAATGAGGATTCCTTCGTGAGTAAGGAATTGCTCCACATTGCTTTAAGGCAAATTGATCTCGGATAATTAACAACCAGCCTACATAGCTGGCTTTTCAAGTTCTGGATGGATGCTGCACCTTGCTCATCACTTCCTGCACATAAGGAAGGTTTTCAATGGTAGCAGCTGGAGTATTTCACCAACTGTGTCACAACAGCAGGTAAAACATGTCCTGTATTACTTATATGCCTCTCAAGTGTTTGGCAGGGCTGGATGCTTGTAACACAGAAGAAATTACCTATCACACCGCTCTCAAAAATCACTGTGCACCCTGTATTGGACCTCAATATAGACAGATAGAGATGTAGGAAAACAGAATAAACTAGGGGAGGTCTCTACTGCTAGAGAAAATGAAATTGCACTTCATCTTACCTCAACAGTGAAGAGTTCAGATGTCACAAACACACGTTCTTGTTTGATATCCAAAACTCTAGATCAAATAAGGGATAAATTAGACATCACAACAGTCCTTTCTCATTGTAAAATAGTTTCTGTAAGTGTTTGGACAGCAGTTATCTTTCCTGTTTTCTTTATTAGACGCATTCTGTGCTGCAAAGGTGCTTGCATGTTCGAAAAAAAATAAGGAAATAATATTTTTTCTGAAATATACCAAGCAAGATCCCTTTGATTAATTAGATAATTGCATTCAGAAGACATTTGGCAATGTCCAAAATGTTAATAAACTTTTTGCTTCTCTGTGATTATATTTCCTTGCTACTAGTCTGATTTACCTTGCTTCTTCCCGAGCCAAGACTTCCAGTAGCTTTGAAATGTCTCCTGGGCAGTCAGAAAGCACAAAAGAAAATCTGCACACTCTGTTATCGAGGGCCAGGGCACGAGCTATGCACTCTTGCAGCAAATGTAAGTCCAAATTTCCACTGCATAGAACAATCGCCACTCTGAGGACAGAGAGAGAAAGAGGATTTTTCTTTAGCACTTGTCTGTGCAAAGGAACTTCAAATCACAGACACTGTATTCAAATGAGCCTAAGATCTGCTAGGAGTCCGCTTTGATAAATACGTATTTTATGTCAAGGGGTTCCTGGATCTCAGTACCAGTTGTGGGCAAGCAGTAGGAGCCTAGAAGCTGGCTGCATTTGCTGATCAGAAAAGTTGTTTTCACTTTGCATTTGCTGGAGAATTTAGTCCTGTTAGAGATAAACAACTGGAGAATTCTAGGTCTGTTTCAAATTTTAACAATGTGACATTAGTTTTCCCTGGAAGTGCTGAGTCTCGGCCTCTTGAGGGTCAGATAACACATATATTCAAGGCTTTGTGTAAGCATTAATTTAAATTAATCTCAACCCTGAAAAATGAGCACAGGGGTGTTTGAAAAGAAATTGAAGAGCCACATAGTTAGTCCACCCTAACCCCTTTCAACCCAGACCTGCACATTTTCCCTTTTACTTCAGCTGTATTGAACTGAAATTTGTTGCTGCTCTGTCTGAAATGTGTCAGCCTCTTCTGGAGAGCTGCCTCAGCAGTACTTAGGCATGCAAGGTTGTGCATTGGAAATCTTATTTTGAGTGCATTTATGTTTAAATACATTGTGGGCTATGTCCTGAGCCAAGGCTCAATCTATTTAAGTCCTGATTACTCAAGCCCAGATGCAAGAAGGCACTTACCAACAAGTTTAACTCTAAGCACAAGGGTAATCCCATTTACTATCTGGACAGGAGTTCTTGGGGCCGGGACGCAGGTGTCACTGAGCGACTGCAAAAGACAGCCCAGCTCTTATCCCACCACAGCCAGGGCAGATTTCCACAGGTGAAATAAGAGAAGGCAACAGGCTGACAAGAACAGGACGATCTGCTGGCAGATGTGACCATCACAGTATCACAGTATCACAGTATCACAAGGTTGGAAAGGACCTCTGAGATCATCAAGTCCAACCTATAACCCAACACTAACACCAACCATCATCTAAACCATGGCACTCAGTGCCACATCCAATCTCCCCTTAAACACCTCCAGGGTCGGCGACTCCACCACCTCCCTGGGCAACGCATTCCAATGACCGATCACCCTTTCAGTAAAGAACTTCTTCCTCACATCAAGCCTAAACTTTCCCTGACGAAGCTTGAGTCCATGCCCTCTAGTTCTGTCACTGGTCACCTGAGACCATGCTGTGTGTAACTGCCTTTCCACTAACCATTTCAAAATACAAGAAAATTACAAGATTTGTCAGGTCTCCAGGCTGACATTTGTCTTGTTCAACATGGTCTTCTGGCCTGTGAGTAGTCTCTTCAACCTGAAGAGAAGCCACAGACAAGCCCATTGCCAGTTCAGGGGCAGGAACTGCCTCATCAAACAAGGAGCTTCTCTTCATTTCCTGGGACCAAGACGCTTGACCCCATGCTTATACCACAGTTCCCTGCTTGCAGTAGCTGCTGTACCTTTTACCCTTCAGCTCAGGCAGTTTCCCTGCAACCAATGCCGCAAGTCCAATGGCCCCATCTGCATCCACCGTGGCTCGCTCATACTCCAGCATTCTCAGCATTGAAATGAGGATGTGCTCCTCCCTGAAAGCAAAAGACTTGTGTCAAAACAAAACAGCTACCCGTAGCAGAAAACAATACGCTTATATATATATGACTGGATTCCTTCCATCCTCCCAGGCACACACAATGCTAAGGTCATGTTACAGAAAGTTGTGCTGCTGGGGTTGAATGTACATCTCAGCCTTGTTATTAACTGAAAGATGAGGTGGTATTTTTTACTGCAGCATTGGGCTAAATAAGTCCCACTGATAAGGTCATTCTGCCAACTCGGCCTTTCTGTGAAGATTTAGAAGAGTTTTGTCAAAGGCTGCCTTCAAGTGTTGTAAAACACAACAAGGGCAAGTTTTACACCCAGTACATAACTAGGTACTAGCAGCAGGTGAAGTTTTGGACAAAGGGTTCAGCCTGAGAAAAACTCAGTCACAATTTCATTTCAGGTAGTCCTGCAAGAAGCAGGGAGTTTGACTCAACAATCATTTATGGATATCTTCCAACTTGAGATATTCTATGATTTGTGGGATTGGGTTCAATGTCTTCAGTGCCCCTCTTGGAAGGAAAGGCATCTCACCACCATGCTCTCAAGAGTGTGTGCATGATAGGAACTCCAGTCAACCTGCTCTCCACTCTACCTGAAGAACCACCATACCTGGTGGTACAGCAGATTTTTCATATACAGCAATATTCACTCAGTATTATTCATTTTATTGCTTTTCTTCACCTACCTCACAGCAACAACTTTATCCACAAGTTTCCCAGTCAGCTGCAAAGAATTGCTGCCAAAGCTAAGCCCAGTCACATCTGTGGATTTCAAAAGACAAAAATATGAAGCTGCCTGCTTTAGACAAGTTCAACATTTTTTCAGTCCTGTCTGGTTTGCATCCTTAATATACACAGCACACTGCTGCTATTTGATCTTAAATTTCTTGGGTTTTTTAATATGATGAAAATGCACTTGGTAACAAAAGACCAGTCTTTTTGTAGTTTTTCAAGGCCAGGTTGGATGAGGCTTTGAGCAACCTGATCCAGTGGGAGGTGTCCCTGCCCATGGTAGGGAGGTTGGAACTGGATGATTTTTAAGGTCCCTTCCAACCTAAACCATTTAATGATTCTATGATTCCAAGTTGCTCTTACAGCAAGAATTAAATTCTGATTCTTCAGAGTCTGATTTGAATTAAAGAGAAAAAATTATGGTTGGAGAAATCAATTACAATCACATTTTACCTCCAAAAGAATAATCCATTTCCTTACCACCATAAAAGTGATGATTGCTGCAAGCCTGGTCTTCAATTGGGTGGCCAGCCTTTAAGGATTGTTGCAATACAGGGAAGTTTTCAGATTCAACCCCCTGGGGAAAACAGTTGTTAACACTGTTTCATTGATCAAGTTATAACAGAAGTTAAAACCGAAGTAGGCACCAAAAAGCTACACAAAGTTTCCTCTTAGAATAAAGAATGAATTTGAATTTGCATGATAACTATACTATCATTGAATTAATCCTGTGGCTTATTTAGGGCCAAACCTTTCTCATAAGAAATTATTTCATAAGAAATTATTTCAAAACACAGAACTAGATTTCATTTGTCTTTCCCGTAAGTCTTCCCACTTATATTTGGTGAAGGATCTAGAGGAGAAGCTGTGTGAAGAGTGGCTGAAAGTCACTTCGTCTGTTCAGCCTGGAGAAGAGGAGGCTGAGGAGAGACCTCATTGCGCTCTGCAGCTTCCTCACAAGGGAAGGTAGAGGAGCAGGCACTGAGCTCTTCTCTCTGGTAATCAATGACAGGACCCGAGGGAAAGGCAGGAAGATGTGCCATGGAAGGGTTAGGTTGGACATTAGTAAGAGGTTCTTTACCCAGAGGGTGGAGAGCACTTGAACAACTCCCCAGGAAAGCAGTCACGGCACCAAGCCTGACAATATTCCAGAAGTGTTTGGGCAACACCCTCAGACACAAGGTGAGAGTTGGGGTTGTCTTGTGCAGGGATAGGAGTTGGACTCGATGATCCTTGTGGGTCCCTTCCAATGCACGACATTCTATGATTCTATTATTTGAAGACTTTTTTCTTAATGCCAGACAAGCAGCCAAGGGTCAAGAGACATTCCAGGCTCTCAGAGGCTCTTCTCTTGGGTGAAACCCTGGGGCACAGACAGTCTCTGTCCCCAGCACATTCTGTCTCTGCTAGGATTATCGCCGGATACCAGTGCCTTTTGAACATATTTATGGTGAAAGCTGTCAAGATGCAACAATTTAAAAGCGGAAGGAAACTTACAATTACAGAAATATGTGGATTGAGGTGTTTGAGTGCAGCAGCTGACCCTGCCAGCAAGCCACAGTGGCCTCCTGCCGGGAAAATCACCGCGTCCAGCTTTGGCACTTGCTCGTACACCTCCAGCCCCACGGTTCCCAGGCCCGACAGGTAGACAGCACTGTCCTCCCTGCAGGAAGAAAGGGCAGAGCTCAGCAGGGTACACAGCTGTCTACACAATAATAGTTCAACCTACTGCTTTAAAGATATCCTTTGGCAGAAAAATATATATGTGAGAGTAAATCACCAGCACAAAGAAGGCAAGAAGTGACACAACAGGACACTGCCATCAGACAAACAATTGTGTGCTGTGTAAAGGGTGATGTTACCTACTTGTGCCATTGAAAACCACCCCCAGACAGCCTGCAAGCTGAAAAGCACGTCTTTCTGTTACCAATATCAGGTGTTTACAGAGCTGATATGGACAGAAGTCATGTTTCCATTGCAGTCACTTCCTTAAGATTCATCAATTTTAAATGATGCAGCCCAAACTAAAAGCCAGCTCTCAAAAAGAGATCTTCTTTGTATTTATGAGTGGAATTTAGAGTTTGTGATAAATAGGAATTTTCATGAAATTTAAGCACTGTGTTCGACCTCATAAATACCAAACAAGTTCCTACAGAGCCAAGCCTTTCCACAATCCAGAGCCAATATCTGATACATTCATATTGCTCTGGAAGGCTCTGGAAGGATAAGAGAAGCATTTAGTCATGCCAAAATCCTTGCTGGTAAAACGCTTTCAGGCAGTGGTAATTTAATGAGTAGAATAAGGACAGCGAGAGTCAAAAAAGAGAAGTCCACTGTCAACTGATTGACTTGAATCTATTTATGAAAGATGACTTAAGGCTTTATTTAAAAGTTAGCAATGATGTAAATGTAGAATGTAAATGAATGAGCAATACAATACCTCTGAGTGCCTGTATACTCTGCTGTTTCTGGCAAAGGGATACACAAAGAGAATTACAGATCCAATGACTTCACTTGATTTACTTTACCCGGGACATTTGGGCAGTAGGAAGCTGTGCTTTTATTGCTGCTAGACATGCACAGAGGGGCTCAGCACAGGAGCATGGAATGCCTGCAAGGTGGAGACCAAGGCCCCTTTGAGACATTACCTCACACACAGAGCAAAACCAGCAAATTCCTCACAGCAAGAGTCTATATGACTGCACAAGAAAGGACAGAAGGAATGAATTTCACTCCTGTAGCACAGGTAATGATGAAGGCAAGAAATCAGAGTGGAATGGGTAACTGAATCATTGAATTTATTGTCTTTATGAAGATACCAAAGGAGCTCTCTTCTTCTTACATGTGACAAAATACATCACTGGTCTCCTGAACAATTCCTCTGGAACCTTATTTACAAACAAAATTCAGAACTGAGTTTGCCCCTGCCATGGTTACTTGAGGAGCTGGGATATTCTATTTACAAGTAAAACTTCTCTAACTGCTGAAAATTCTGCCAGAAGGAGACACCTCTGGGCATGAAGATTTATTAGAGTTTGAATGAATGCTTCAGACAATCATGCTTTCCTTGCCAAAATCTAGTCAGAACACCAGTTCACTGGTCAACCTTCAGCTTTATAAATTAAAATTAGTTACTATATTTGCACTGTGACTGTTTACTTTTGCTTTATTAAAGCAAACCTATCTCTTTTGATATCACATGCCACTGAGAGAAAATCAAGGAAAAGGGCAGATAAATCTAAAGACTACAGGTTTAAACAAGCATTTTTGAGTCAGAGCTAGAAATCTGGCCATTTGCCTTCTGAAATATGTGACACATCAGCAATCAAAGATGGACTGTCAGGCTTGAGTTTCCCAATGAAATGTTGATGCGGCAGTTAGCAGGCTCTGTTCCCCTGCTTTCAAAATAAAGGGCTGGAAAATCTGTCCTTCCAAGAGTAACAGACTAACCAGATCACAAACAAATGTGGATCAGGTCTAGTCAGTATTTGGATATGGAGTTACACAAGAAAAAAATGGGCTCTCAAGGAAGGAAGGTGTGTAATTCAATCTACAGCACTCTTACCTCTCTGAGTCACAAACCAATCTTCTTCACATCACCCCAGAGGCACTGTGTTACCTACTGGCAATCCTCACACTGCATTTAGAGTGAGGTCCTGATCATCTATAGTTATTAAAAATCCCATGTTACCTAGGCAGTAATTAGGCAGACTTAATGATCGAGTTCCAACTTGAAAAATTCACATTTCTTTCCTGGAATTTCACAGGGAGCTGCAGTTGGATAAAAAGCTTCCTTCCTCTAATTGAACTCTTGCATGATCATTTTCATAACACGGTATTTTAATTGCACTCCAGAAATGGGAAGAACTGACACTGACACAGCCAATTACAGGGCATTACCCACATGGGTAAAACCCAAGCATCACGTAATGCCTGCTTCAGGAAGGAAAGAATGAATTGTTGGTTAAGGAGATCCAGAGGCCAAATTGTAAGGGATTTTGTGCAAGCTAGAATTAAACTGAACTATGAGGACATTTCAGAAGTTCCATTCTAAAGCACAGGGGATCAGCTGATATTTTACAGACAGCTTTGGCAAATGACGATGAATGCCTGTCAGACACACATTGAGGAAGACCATCCATCCATATATGCATGAGTCTCTCTAGAAAAGCTCTCTTACTGTATACCTAATAAAATACAGTTCAGGGGTGATGAGGGTATCTGTTTTTGTTTCTCCAGAGTGTAAAAAATTGCATCCTTGAGGTTTCAATTAACCACAGTAACAGACTGAATAACTCTGTTTCTGGTAATCTGAAATATCTGTTTCTTGTAACCTGAGACCTGAAATAAACCAGAGTGCTTTATGGCCTCAAGTTGCACCACAGGAGGTTTATATTGGTTATTAGGAAAAAAATTCTTTACTCAAAGAATAAAGGCTGCCCAGGGAAGTGGTGGAGTCCCCATCCCTGGAGGTGTTCAAAAAACATGTAGATGTGACACTTTGGGCCATGGTTTAGTAAACACAGTACTGGGCTGAGGGTTGGACTGGAGGATCTTAGAGGTTTTTTCCAATCTTAATGATCCTATGATTCTATGATGTTAGTAATTGTAATGTGTACATCTACAGTTCCTCAATGCTAGATGCTGAAGTCCTTTACATACGTTGTCCCTGCAACTTCGTTAGCCTGGAGAATATCTACCTTATGTAAATAAATAATTATCTGGGGCAGAGAGGAAAATTAAACATGAAATTACAATAAAATATTTTGATTCTTACTTGTAAATGTGCCAGATGATACAAGCCAGCTGGGAATTAACACATCGACTGAAAAACGGCTGACAGAAATTTGGAAATTGCAAGGTTGTGAAAAGCTGTGGATTTCAGAGAGTCTAAATGGGTTTAAAAAATCAATGCGATATAGGGCACCTCATTCCCTTGGGTTTATTTGAACGTCTCAGTCTGGGACAAGGTTGTGTTGATGGTGACAGAGAAGGCACACCAACAATCCCTGAGGGTCACTTGCTGTCATCAGAGCTTACAAAGTAATTGAAGAGTACATTTTTTAATATTGCCTCCCCAGGAAGACAACTGGGAAAGATCTGAGGACTTTCTCCATTCTGCTCCTTCTGGGATCCTCTTTCCAAGCAAGGTTACTCATTACTACTATTTTTAATGCAGTAGATCCTAGGAGCTGAAGGCAAACTCCTTGCCGTAAGTGCTGCACAAACACAAGGTGCTGTATGAAACCTGCCTAGAGGCAGTGATGGGGAGGGAGAATGACATTCCAGCTCAGTGCATCAGAGGGACTGCTGGCTACCTCATACTAAGGATTCATCTCTGTGCTTAGGAAATCTTATTCAAAAAGGTAAGGAAAATAAAAAAAGAAAAGGGAACAGAAAGGTGCAAGAGACTGCAGAGAGAAAAGGGGAAAAAAAGGGAAAATAAATCAGTTTAAAAATATTTTGCCTATCTTATCTTATTCTAATTATGTTTTTATTAGATATGGCTTGTTCAGTGACCTCAAATAGTTCAAACTTAAGTTCCTACTCAACCTCAGGTACTTTAAATATACATGTGAAATAGTTTCTTAATCATAACTGAAAATGTTGCAGCATTAACATTCTCTTGCCACCAAAGCTTTTGCATTAAAGTCTAGTTTTTACCCACCTTACTCCAAACAGAGAGACCAAAAATGCTAACGCCAATGCTTTCTGCCAGGGTTCATAAAGAGTTAAGATATATCAGTTATCATTCTAGTCTGTATAATTCCTAACCAGAAAGTTTGCCTAATCCGGGGGCAGAGTGCTTCATTTTGGCTTCCATCCCCAACTGCAACAGAAAGACTCAAGATTTGCGTGTGGGAATATGCAACTGGGTGTGTCCATAGCCCAGGTAGCGGGACCATTTGATGACCTGTAAGCAAATTTTAACAAAAGTAATTGGGTTTTTTTTGCAGCGATGCAAGTATCTAATCTAATCTTTCCAATCAGTCTATTTTTCCACTTACTCTTCGAGGTACAGGTAACCGTTCTCCTGCGCCAGCCTTCTCGCATGCATTTGGGAATCCTTAGCTGTAGCACCATAGGATATAACCATGGCACCATACTCACGGCACATTTTCACCCTGGCTGGGGATGTGCTGGTTGACATGATGACAAACACTGGAATACGGAGCTCTGAGGCGTGGTAAGCAACAGCCATGGAAAAGTTACTGTCTGAAGCCACAATCACTCCCTTCCTTTGCTGATCCTAAAAAACAGAGTTGCTTATTGCACATGAAGTGGTGTCACAAAGTCGTCGTCCCATACGATCCTAGATCATTTTGATAGCCTGACCCCCTTCTTTTATTTTGCTAGCTGATCGTATAATGATACTATGATACAGTTTTTGCATGTCTGGTGTGATCTCAGGACTTACATACAGAGCTAAGACAGCACAAGATCAATCCCCATCCCCGCACTCCTCTGGGTTCCATTCTTGCTCCATTGGAACTAGCTGCAAAACTCAAGCTGATCCCAGAAGAGACAATATCCAGCCCATCAGAGCTGATATCTCGTCCCTCTTCCCTACGTCTGTGAAATTATTCCGTTTCAAGTTTCTCTTTAATAGAAATATTTATTCATACGATTACAAAAGTGAAGGGATAACCACTGCTTTTGGGCTGCTTTATCATGCCAATTATCTTTATTGCTTCAGAGACTCAATAACCTCCTATGACAAATGATAAACAAGCCATTAATGTAATGATACTGCAATCCATTACAAAATCAATCGGTAATTTAGATCACTCTCATCACCCATTGTAACTCAATTTCATCATCACTTCAAGTATGGTGGTTTCAATATGTCAGTCATAATACGCATAAAAACACTTTTGTCTAAACACCACAGAAAAAGCTGACGGTTACATTTTGCAAGCCTTTCTTTCAAATATTTTTAAGCATTTCATCAACAGATCAGCCAAGCATAAATAAATTAGTATTTTACGTTCAGATACTTGCAGATCTATCTACCTTGTCTAGCACAATGGTTCAAAAGGCAAGAAACACTGATTCCACGGACATTACGAGTAAAATTATCTTTGATCCCACTTCATTTTTCTGAAGGAGTATTAATATATTTCTTTTTGAACACTGACATTCTGTTATACCTGAGGCAACGATGTCAGAAGGTAAAGTACACCTCGCTCCTTCACAGATCCCGTGTAGTGGAGGAACTCTTTCTTTAGGTAGATGTCCATTCCATACTGCTTGGATAGCCTAGAATACTGAGTACAGAAATATTATTATGGGCATGTATCTAAAATTAAGAAAAAATCACTTACACGCCATCAGCTCCGTGGTGAAGCAGGCATTCAACTGCTATGTATGAGCTCTAAAAGGTAAATTTCATACTGTTTCTTTAGAAATACATAATAGTGTGTTGTTACCTACCAGATTCTCCTGGTTTATGGAAGTAATTTTCAAACTCGCAGCAGTGAAATTTGTATCCCATGCCATTATGGATTCTGAAAGCAGCACTTATTTTGGTCTTACTGTTCCAAAACAGATATTAAAATAAGTACTTTCTATTATTTCAGAAAACACCCCATGGTCTGATATTTTAGTACTTGCGAGAACTGGATATTGAATACCCAAAACTAAGGTCATCTCCAAATACATAATAAAGCAGTTAAAAAAATTCCTCCTTCAGTCCCATTGTGACTTTGATGTGGTTTCTGTCACTGGTTCACTAGTGAATATTGTCCATTTTGCATCCTAAAGACAAAATAACATTAGTAAAGACATTTCTTATTATGATGGAAATAATAAAAAATTGCAAGTGTAAGCAGCAGCTGTTTGAAAATGCTCAGCATTTGGAACAGAAAGGATCCTTGAGCTGAAAGGAATTAGCAAGCATAGTATGTATGATGCAGTGTCCAAGGGCATGACAGATTGATTGATTTACATGGTAAACCTTTATCATTTTTATAATTAGACACTCACAGAATGCATCACTTTTTAATTTCCTATTATCATATTATCTAAAATGTGAGCTTTAAACAAGATCACTTATGAAACAGAGCTGCAGCAAGCCTGTACGTTCCAGTTCTAGGCTTACTGCATCTCTGTTTCGTAATTGGCTCTGTCTCTTCCATCGGCTGCCAAAGCAAATGAGGACCTGGGGATTTAGGGGATCAAGCCCTCACATCTGATAAGTCACAATGAGAGATGGATTAAAGGACAACTTGACAACATATTTGAAGTATTTATCTCAAAAAGTATCTGGTAGTGTCATGCATACAGTGTATAGTGTACACAGTGATACGTACTGACGTATTTTTCACCCTGTGGAGCTTCCAAAGTGAAGTTATATAAACCATATATGTCTGAAACAGATACTTGCTTTAAGGTATGTAATTAAACTATTTCACATGAATGTTTCACGGCTTTTTTGTGGAATTACAAGCATAAGTTAAGTCCTTCACCCATAGGTGGGGCCAGATGCTCCATTTTGCTTCTGAAAATCCTGCATTAGGAGTTGCCGTTAGCTGCTCCTTTGCAAATCTGGCTGCAGAATTAAAACAATGGAAAGTGCTTAATACACTAATAGGATAATAGTTTCTATCCTAAACACTGTAATCCATGGAGAATGTCTATGCAAAAGAGAAGAACAATTGACAAAAAAATACTACTTTACTGGTTCTTCACATATCATACTAGATTTATTATTTTTGGTTTTGTAAAGAATCTTGAATCCTAAAATAAATAAAGAAAAAAGGATGTAAGAAAATGAATCCTGTGACTTTATAAACTTGCTAAGTCTCATAAATTTAATAATATGTGTCATTAAGTCAGTCTTTACCACAGAGGTGGTGTATTTCAGATTATTATTAATTTTCTTTAATCTTGATACTCACGATCTTAATTCTTTATGTTATCTTTTTCTTCTTCCTTTAACTGAGCCTAAATATAGCAATTACTTCTAACAAAGGAGGTGTCGGTGTTATTTTCAGCTGTACTGACCTGATATGTGACCTTGTAATCCTCATTGAACCAGCCAGTAAGTCTTCCCTTTTGTCCCTGCAATCGTATTTAAGGACTACAGATACTGAGTCCAATGTACAACACAGCACAGCCTCCATTTGGTGTTCACAGAGCTAACACAAAAAAAAAATCTCTTCCAGTTGCTGCATCAGTAACCAAACCAAGTGCCAAATTTAAGCTAATTCCTTGTTTTCCTGTACTCACTACCTCTATAACACCTGTTACGATTGTTCATAATGCCATATCTCAACTCAAGACTGACTCCTGTATAAGGATCAAAGATTCTCCATCTGTGGTTTTACCTGCAGACTAGGAACCACCTTGCAAAGCATTTATCCATTTAATTAACCAATTAGGTTATATTCATGCTTGCTTTTTTAATCCAAGTCCCTCTCAAAAATAAAGACTACCTGTGTTGACACCATTCTGTGCTTTCAATGCTTCCTTTTGAATCAGTGTGTGAAATGTATATTAATGACATCTGAGGAAACATTATTTAGAATTGCAGGTCATGGGCTATTTTCACACTAGAACAAGTGGGAATATAGGTTTTCCACTATGCTGGTCATCATAAAAACTTAGTTCATAAAGAGAGTTTAAAGCAATTTAGCCTGTTTATCTTGGCACAGTAAATGGAGAGAGGGGATACCATCGCGTTGCATAATTCTGCAAGGGAAAAGAACTATAATATTTGAGGGGCAAAGCTGCCTGAGAACAAGCAGTGTGAAATGGCCAAAGAGAGCTTAGCTTTCTGTGAGCAGGAGCACAATCTGTTTGTGAAAAGTTTTGTATTACATGGATGCTTGCAGGAGCAGAAGACAGGCTCCATGGCGCAGCCTTGACATTTCCTGCAGTACAATTTGTTGGTTGGTTGATTTTCAGAGTGGAAGCCAAAACTTAGGAGCAAGTGGATGACTGAGGGGATAGAGCCAAGGTAGATTTACGAGTTTTGAGCTTTCAGTCTAATCCATCTGAGTCAAAGGTGTGAATGAGGTCCTTCAGTGACCCAGGTGGCCAAGGCTCCCACAGTCTCACGCTGGCAGATGTACAGAGGCAATATCCTATAACTGTCTGGCAGGAGTGCTCGGAGCCATCAGTTGCTGAGAAGCAATGATCCAGGCTATCAAAGGGTACATAGCTAGCTAGCCTGGCTTTCTAAATTAAGCTGTGACACTTTTCCTTTCCCTACTCATAGACTTATACCTTTGTACAGAGATTAAACCCATCGAACAAACAGAATCATAGAATGGCCTGAGTTGGAAAGGATCCATGAGGATCATCAAGTCCAACTCCTGTCCACGCACAGGACAACTCCAGCATTCACACCAGGTGTCTGATGCTTCTGGAATATTATCAGGCTTGGCGCCATGACTGCTCCCCTCGGGTGTTGTTCCAGTGCTCCACCACCATCTGGGTGAAGAGCCTTTTCCTAATGTCCAACCTAAAACTCCCCTGGCACATCTTCCTGACGTTCCCTCGGGTCCTATCATTCGTCACCAGAAAGACATTTCTTCAGCAGTATGCTACAAAAAACCCCCACAGCTATCCTTATTTCAGGAACTCTAAGCTAAAAAGAAAACACCAAAAGCAATTATGATGTCTCTGGATCAGCAAGCATCACCTAGGAACCAAGAGAACTGCTGCACCTTGCAGACCCAACCACTTTGTTCCAGGGACCGTTAACCCCAAGCAGTGCTTTAGACACCAAGGTCCTTGCCGTGTGCAAGCCAGAAAGACAATCCACAGCTGGTGAGGTTGGTGGGGTGCCCTAGGTCAGCATCAGAGAGTTCATCAAGAGAGCTCTTTGGGGCTGCTGCTATGAATTGCCATTTGGCAAAGTTGCTCTTCTCACCCACCACAGGAAAAGAGATTGGCCAGAGAGTACCTACAGTAGCCTTCAGGAAGAAGACCCAACAGTAGAAAACTCTGAGCTAAATAGCTTGCCACTGTACTTCTCTCATGCTTTATCAGATGCTTGTACATTTATGGGATTATCTCAGACCTTCTCATACCTAGACTGACAGGTGTGTACGTTGGTGTTTGTATATATTAATGACCTCATTTTGCTGAAGATGCACGTGGCAGAAATATCTGGTTACCGAACATATCCAGCCTTGCCAGGTTGGCCAGGCTGGGAAGGAAAATCTGCACCTTCAAACTCTCCAAATATGGGGGCTGATTCCAAAGCACACTCTTGCACAAGGTTGCTTACCCAACCACTGATAGTTCTCCAACTCGGGTTTCCTTGTAGCAAGAGTTTTTCACCAGGAGCATAATATCACAGTGCATTAAGTCTACACTTAATGTGGTTTATCCTTTGTTTACAGGTCACTGCAATTTTTGAGGATTTAGATTTGTGTAAACAGGTAAGAAGAAAATTATTATTGACAGTTAACAACAACTAATATGAGCATGAGTCATCTTAGACAGATCTATCTACACACACACACACTTCCTTCAGTTCTGATCAACTCTTATAAAGAACAGAAAAGCAACATCGAGAGAATACAAAGCCATAGAGACTCCCTACCATGCAGGGGGTCTTCTGAACACCACACTGGATTTTGAAAGCTGCTGCACTAATGTCTTCAAATCGAATCAGCTTGTTACAGCTTGACAGGCTGGTCCTACTGCTTGGTTGAGGGATGCAGGAAAGGGCATCCCTAAGTAATTCCTCATTACGGCTCACTATCTTCATTTCCCAGGTCTTCACATCCCCGTTCAGGTAATCCTCCTCACCAAAGTCTTTCAGTCTCTCAGGGTTGATGGGAGGTGGCTTCTGCCCAATAAGGCCATTTCTTATCGGCCCATCCTTACAACAGTGAAGATCACAAAGTGACGGGGCACCTTGTTTCTTTATTTTATTGTCATCCCTAAAAACAAATAAAAAAATCTCGTTAGGAAAGCTTGGACGATTAAAGGTTTGACATTTAGCATTTAAGAAGGACACACATCTCAGTTGCTCTTTGCAAGCCTCAAACAGACAGACTGAATTATTACTGTCGCATTACCTATCTTGTAGGTGGATTGAAAGCTACTCAAACCAGCCAGCTTTTACAAAAGCCACAGATAAGCTGGCATATGGACCAACTAGGAAATTGTCATACCCAAGAAAATAAGAAAGGTACAGCCCATGGAGTCTAGGCAGCCAGACCTTCCTCAGTACTCAATCAGCAATGATCGCAGGTCAGTGCTTTCAGATATTTTGGAATAACTGGAATTACATTTGCTGTATGCAGCTCCATGTTTTTCAAGAGGCCAATAACTGCTGCAGACCATTTCCTTACACTATTAGTAGCAGTGAGAAATGTCATTATGTTGTACACAAGACGTCTGCTTCTCCACTCTCACATACTTGCAGAGCATACGCTTGACAACCGCCAACTGCCTCGTGATGGGAAGGAAATTCCTTTGATAAGGGATAACAATTATATCCTGCTACAGAGCTAAAGAACTAGGTCTCCTGATCTGCAAGTTAACATTTCATAGATAAAAATACCTGTACATAAGATGCCACGCAAACCTCCATCCCCAAGGAGTTTGGAGAGACAACATTTTGCTACAGAAACTTGATGGTGTTCCTGCCTTAGACTGACTTACCCTATGGTACACACTGTTCAGGAGCTCACAAGGGATAATATACTATACTGTAGGATTTTGCAGCCCCACTAATAAATAAATGAAAAACTTCTGGGAATTTCCGGAGTTTGGAGAGTAATGTGGGGAAAAGATGCATTATGCAGAAGACCAGTAATTTGGAAAAGAGTTGATAACACCCCCAGCCTGTGGCTATGATTACACAGCCCCTCTCCATGAAGCAGTCACTATTAATCTATTTGGAAGAAAGGGTTTTCAAAAAAAATACATCTGTTAAATCACATCAGAGATTTCAGTATCGTCCCCAACAAAAAAATATTTACCATTTTCACAAAGTAATTTGGACATCAGTTATGCAGTTATTCATCACCAGGGCTGGCTAAAGCAAATGTCACTCTCATATCTGAGCAGTGAACACCACTGCAATCTTTTCCAAAAAGAATTTAAAAATATGGAATATTAGCTGCCTTGGACAGCGTCCTCCATGTTCTATGTGGTCCCATAATCTGTGCCAGAAGCTCTGTGCCACATGGGCAGCAGAAGAATGATATGCCAGTAGCATCAATCACTGTTTATCCTCACAAGTGACAAAGTACAGGTTTTGCAGCAAGGTCTTCTCTCTCCAAAATGAGTGAGTACAGCAATAATTTTCTAAGATAAATGAAGTATTTATACATTTGTAACTTGTTTATGTTGACACTTCTAGTTTAATGTATTTTCCCAACAACATATCTTAAAAAGTTGATACACCCAAATTGCAGGCATTCCGTTTTCAAATTAAATAGCTTAACAAGTAGCTCTATTCCATAGTTTTCTATATTTCTGCTCCTTTGGAGTTAGCGAATTGGAACACTTTGGGAAGTTGTTAAGCTTCCAGTGTCAGTTCTCATGCAAATTAGTTAGCTTAATGCAAAAATTAGAACCAGATCAGATTGTAACCCCCTGAATTTGTTATGGCAGGGACCAAACAGGAATGTCGAATAAACAAGAGCTATCATCTAAGATGCCACATACCCGTTAGTTTATTCCTTATTCCCTGCTCCCCCCCCCAAAAAAAACCAACTTATTTTCCATATCACAGTAACCCATAATCATCCCCAAGGCAGAATAACATACATATCTCATGTCTAAATATATTATCTAAAATGCTTAGCAAGGATTAGGAATGAATATTTCTTACATTGGAAATGGATTAAAAGGGTATATGCAAGGTAAAATATACAGGTAGGTCAAAAACTTGTGATCTTTTTAGGTAATTTTTTTAAAACTGACTGGCATTTGAGATAGGAGATAAACTCACACATTTTCCAGGCATCTATTGTAGTCAACTATGAAAATTCATAAAAATCCCAGCCAAAGATGACTACAAAAGTCCAATGATGTGCCAGGATTCTGCTAAAAGTGGAAACTACAGGGTAACACCCCATCATAGTGGTACCATTAAATATTTTCTTATCTGCTAATAGAAAGATCAAAATGGGACACTGATTTTTGCCCCTGCTCTTGGATTTAGTTTTTTTTGGTGAGGGGGAAAGGGGAAGTAAGTAAGCCAGATTCTGAGTCCTTGATCTGCAGCACTGCTCACATGAATGGTGAATATATGCTCAGGGCCCTGATGGAGACAACACCTTATGATCATTGAAAAGAAAGTGCAAAAGGAAAAAATAAGTAAAATCTGCGTAGGCTTTTCAACCTTGAGGTAGATTTAAAACACATCTGAAACATGACCACCTCATTAATTTTCATATTATATGAAAATTGTCACTCATTTTCATCTGAAAGCTCAGCAACCTCATAACCAAAGGACTGACATCATGCTATTGTAAATGTATATATTGTGTGTATTTCTTTCAGATTTTTACTCTCCTTCTATGTACGTATTTTTAATTTACATTACTGAATGGCATTTCTCACTGTTGAATTCATCTGGGTGTGCCACAGACCCACTGAGAGCTCTTAAACTCCTCAGATAAACAGTTGGGTCAGATGCATTTCTCTCCTCGTATGCTTACATAGATGACCTCACTATGAATTTCTTTTGCAGAAGCACTCAAAGCAGGCAACAAAGCATGCAAGTGCTCACAAAAAGACAGCACGTGACTTCTCATGCACAGTAACAAAGTAGGGCCCCTGTTCTAGTGATCATGCCCTCCAGATGAAAATCTGAGCCAACATAAATACAAATCCCAGCATTATAAAACATTGCTCCTTTCAAATGAATTGGTTTTCCTTTTTTGGAGCTTGTCTCAGAAAGTTTTCATGAAAAAGTCTGTTTATTTTCAGCCATAAAACAAATATCCAGCTGGCAAGCTTTGTGGTTATAAGTCACAACATTTTTTACCGTTAAAGTGATTAGTAAAAGCAAACATGAAAATACAGTTTATAAACCTACTTTTTCAAGAACAGCTGCTCAACATAACTGTAAAAATAAAAGAGAAGATTCATATTCAGACATTCCCTGAATAATTAAGGAACTGGAATAAATATCATTTGTTTAAACAGACAGCTTTATGTAGTTTGAAGTCTTAAAGTCAATGCAAAGAGAGTGTGTGCTGAAACGTACTCTCAGGGTGACAAAAAGCAACAACTGAAAATGAATAATTTTTCTGTTTCCAGTTTGGTTTTGTGGATATATTGACAATTTTCATGAATTTAAATAGAACTGGGGAAATCAAGTTTGGAGAACTAGTAATATTAATACACAAGGAAATTAATAAAACCAGAAAAAATAATTTTGGGAAGATTAAATACAGTAGTAGCACATACAACACCTGAAGACCACAATTGTTGCCCTCATTACAGAAGAAATGCCCATGCAGTTATCATAGAATCATAAAATGATTTGGGTTGGAAAGAACATTTACAGGTCTTCAAGTCCAACCTCTCTGCAGAAGCAGGGACATCTTCAACCAGATCAGGTTGCTCAGAGCCCCATTCAACCTGACCTTGAGTGTTTCCAGGGATGGGGCCGCCACTGCCTCCCTGGGCAACCTGTGCCAGTGTTTCATCGCCACCATTGTAAAAAATATCTTTCTTATATCCAACCTAAATCTCCCCTCCCTCAGTTTACAATCATTACAGCTTGTCCTGTCGCAACAGGGCTCGCTAAAAAGTCTGTCCCCAGCTTTCCTGTAGCCCCTTTCAGCACTGGGAGGCTGTTCTAAGGTCTTCCCAGAGCCTTTTCTTCTCCAGGCTGAACAACCCCAGCCCTCTCAGCCTGTCCTTGTAGGAGAGGTGCAATAATGGGACAATTACATGTCTCCAACAGAGGCAGCACATGCAGCCTGGCTTTCTCAGGATCCCTGTGGCAACAGACTAAACAGATCAGGCTGATATACTGGATTCTCTTCAGCTTCTAAAATTGAAGGAGCAAAACATCTGCAAGGTCATGGGTGTCCAGAAAATCGCCAACTAGGAAGGATTCGTCAGTGTTTCTCCCAGTGCAAATGGCAAGGGTAGTTCATGTGAAAGTACCAGGTAGAAAATTTAACACTTCCCTTCTTAAGAAAATAATCAGCTGTGATTCAGGAAGCCTCTAAGCACTGATTTGGCATGTGAGAGAAGCATCCTACATGGCTTTTATTTTGGTTCGAGCCCCTGTTCCTGGCTACCACTGCAGAGAACACACCAATGTAGACAGCTCTTGTGTCTCACCCAGTGCTGTCACTTGATTTGCAGATGGACCCTGTGTCAGCTTTTGACCTGTTTGACAGCTTTTACTCCTGTTACAAAACAAACCACAACAATGCATTTTGAAGCAGAAATGAACCTGCAATTACAGATCTGCAGTCCAGTGTTACTGTGCTGCTTTGTAGATAGATATGCAAGAGCCACAAAAAGAAACAAAGATATCTCATCATGAGACTGTAGGAACAACATATCTTTGTCATTACCACTGCTGTTTTTGTCATCTGCATTCACAGTGATACACACTCAGTAGGGAGAAGGACCAGCAGTATGGTACAAGCTCTGCATTGTAATTTAGTATCCTTAGAGGACAAGAATTTCAAACTCCAGTGCCTAACTTGGACTGATCAGTGGCACAGCACGAACTGGTTAGTGTCAAGCTTGAATATCCTTTCAAAATACCCCAGGGAATCTGGGCCAGCCTGTAACTAGCTCATCAACACACATGGAAATATATACTCTGTACTCTGGCTGCCTGAACAACTTCCTGCAGCACACCAAGCAACAGACATTGGTAAGATAAAGTTTTAGAAATATTTGTTCATCTGCTTTCTAGATAAATGAGTTGAGATCTTATGCCTGCAAGTTGAGAATATTTACACAGCAAAAAGTGACCCATTTAGAGTCACTTTACCTAATTACTCAAAGTGCTGAGCAGAGGCAGGTCATGTGTGAGGGTCATGGCAGAGGGGTGGGGTGAAGGGAAGAAGCCTGCTGCAGTTAGCAGTCTGCTTGACTTATGTCTGAGATGTGACCAGGGCTGAGATCTCCTCTGAAAGGAGTGAGAAAGAGGTAATCCCAGGATACAACAAAGAGGGCCTCTTTCCTCATCCAGATCCCTCTTTTACCCAGAACCTCCCCAGCTGCATTAATCCTTCTTATTCCATGTCCCCAACCCTGTCTCCTCTGACCCTTCCAGATGCCTGAGTTCTCCACACCCTGCTGATAGCTTCCTGATTTGTTGCAGTCCCCTTTCCCAACAGCTCCTAAACCCTCCTGTTCCACCCAAACTCCTTTTGGCAGCATAAATCCCTGTGACCTTCCCTTACTTTTGCAAAATCCCTGCTGACCCCATCCAGCCCTCTTCCACTCTCTTTTTTTCCCTTCCCCACACACTGTGAGAGCAGCAATTCTTAAAAGCATCTCACCAGCTTGTGCAGGAGGGTCTTTATGAAAGAAATGATGGAAAAAAATGAGGCTTGCTGAGATACAAATGATGAGAAGCATCATAACAGATATCATCTTCATTGGTAGTGACTTTAGATTAGTGTACTGTACAGTGTCTGGGTGTCCTCTGCAGGGCTACAGGGTGGCAAATAAACTCCCTCAGGCGTGGGGAAGGAACACACTAGATCTCTCTTTGACAACACAGCTAAAATAGATCAAAGACAATGCTGCACTCAAACAACATTTTGCTGAATTGCCATTGTTTTGTGTAACACCAGTAGTCAGAAATATCCATTTGAGACTGTATCACTCCAACCTTTGGCAATTACAGGATGGAAATTTAAAATGCATCTCTGACATTTAGATAGCCAAACCCTGCACAGAGATTGTTCCTAAATCACATAGGAATCACCAACATCTTCCCCTAAACAGAAAGACAAATTCAGTAAATATTCACTCAACCATATTGACAGAAACTGGGGCACAGACGGATGGAGTGACTTTCCTAAGACTCCAGCAGGAAGTTCGTAGCAGGGCTACTTATCACAGTGTCTTAAAGATGAGGAGATAAAGACTTAGTTACTGGTCTTTATGACACAAATGTTTGCCCTCTGACCACCCAGCATAGACAGACATGTAATAACCAAGCCTTGAGGCTGGGCAGGCATTTATAACTCTATTCACCATGTCCAGGTCTAACAAAACCATGTGATGTTACACCAGTAACAAAGAAAGCTCAGGCTCATGCAGGAAACAACCAAGCTGCATTATCACTTCTGATAAAACATCTCATTACATTCAGTAAGTCAGATTTACCAGAGCCTGAGCCCAGTGTATCTGCTCTCATGTGTGGTCATAATCTCTTGTCAGTCTTCTGCACACACTACTGAAATGGCATTGCTTACTGCTAACAAAGGCAACTGGGTGTCAGCTGCCGAATAGATAGCATGAGAAAAAGCAATCTGAAAGCAAGAAGAGCTCAGGTCACCCTTCATGATCACCTCTGCTTCAACAGGTTCCAAGTCGCTCTCAAATAGACTCACCTCCCTAAGCAGTTCTTACAGTATATTCACCACTGTGAAAGTCAAATTATGACTCTCAAACACCGCACACAGTTTGGCGTTAAAACTCTTGAAGTAATTAAAATTTTCCTCTCTAAGTTAAAAGTTTTCTGGGCTTAGAGGTTCTTGGGTGATTAACAAAACTCCCTAATTCACAGGTAATAGGAACCAGATCCCTTAACCGAAATGAGAGCAAAGAGCAGTCCTGTGACAAAAGGACTGGTTTAAGATTCTCAGGTTGCTGCAGAACACGTCACATCATGTGTGACCTTGGGCAAGCCATTTTTCCAATGCAGAACTGGGATCTTGTCTTCACCTTTAGTGTTCCATGAGGGTTTATTAACACCATTAAGCCCACTGAAACAACTTCTGTTTTAAATATTACCAACATCTGCAACTATTGTCAGGGTGCAGAAAATGAGAACTGCCCCTTGTTTATACCACATCTGGCAACACAAGGTTGTGATCTTGCTAGTGATGTCCAGATAATAAAATTGGGGGAGAAGACAACTATGGAAAAGTTTAAGAGCAAAGATGTGCAAACACAACTGTGCCACATGGGTGTACACTCCCCAGCAGGCGCTACACAAGGGCAGTGGATGTCTCCAAAATTCCCTCTGCATCATCCAAGTCTGAAAACAGGAATTCAAGAAGACCGCAAGCACCATAACAAATAAACCATGCAGGCTATCCCAAGATAAACTTTCAGCAGTCTATTAGCCTGTCTAGGGTTACTTCTAATACTATGCTCATGAAGAAGTAAAACAGCTGAATTCCGTGGGCTTAAAGTATTCAAATCTCCACTGCTTCTTGTGGATGACTGCAAGAACAACTCTTACGCATAGAATGCTTGGAAAATTACAAACAATTTCTTTTTTTAAAAAAAAAAAAGGAAGGAAAGGAAAGGAAAAAGAAAGCATTACCTATACAGTACAGCGACTAAATAAACAACGAGGTGAAGCAAAACTCCAACTACGACACTGTAAGGAGGCAGGAGGGGTCCAGGGGTTGTCACGTCCTTGGGCCTCGCCCTGGGTGGACCCTGAGGGCTGACCATGACCCCTGAGGGGAAGAAAGGAGCGCTCTAGCTCTAAGTCAGACAGCAATGTACTCCAACCTTTGCCAGAAAGGATCGTAGTCTTCATCTTCTCTGAAGCGCTCCCTGGGACTTCTGTTTTTTAACACCCTGGAGTAGAGAAACTGTGCTGCAAAATTCATTGTAATTCCTGATGCAAGGCAAAGCTGGGAGACTGCAGGCAGGGGACACACTTGGTTGTCAAAAGTGCCAGCCCTTCAATGCCTGGGTGGGAAATAGTGGGCAACGTGCCGTAAGCAGCTTCTCCAGCTCTGGCTGGGGGAGGGAAGTGCCTTTGAGAGATGGCTGCCGCTATTTAAAGAGATGATTTCAGAGGCCAACCTGTCCTTGTCAATTTGAGTCAGGGCCTGGATTATGCTTGGGTGACGCTCTCTTAGCAGGACACTTGAAGCTTGAGTTACTTACTGCTTAGCTGTGAGGCATGATCTGTAGGGCCCCTGATTTAACAGCATGCACTTGGATAGGCAGAAGCAGCAAGATAGGGAAGCCTGTTTTGTAGTGGTTGAGCCACTTGCAGGGATCCTTTAAAGCAGCACCAAGGGATGTGGGTCTTTGTAACAGCCACAGAGGACAACAATTATTTTGTTCAAGCCTTCTCTAGGCACAAATCCTTGGTTCAGAAAAACAGATCTCCAGAGCATACAGATAGAAAAGAAAATACCATCTAGGGAAAAGACTGCAGAAACAGATATAAAAAAACCCCAAACATCTAAATCTGTTCTTCGTTGCCCGGAGGGAGCATTAGCAAAGGCAGTGCCAGATTTGCAGATGAAGGATGGCTGTGCAGTGGACGTGGGAGCAGGGGGTCCTTCTGTGATTCCTCTCCTCTGGAACACAGCCCTGATGGAGTGCAGGCTCCAGGTTTCTCGGGGACTGACAAGGTATCCCTTTCAAGGTATCATTGGTCCTTCAGTATTATCTGCTTTCTGCTAATAGTGTACAAAATATTAACCTCCACGACAGAGAACGAACACATCATAAAATCTAACCCAAGCTGTGACCTAAACCTCCCCACAGATTATTGTGTCATGAGAAATATTGTGAAATACTTTATACAGGATAGTCAGAATACATGATCAAATAGTTTTCTCGGACCTCTAGGAAACTCTAAGCTGTGCTGGTGGAACCTTCCCTACACTGGCATGGCAGAGAGGCCGATGCTCCCCCAAATTCATTAATACAGATGAAGCTTTAGATTCACCAGTTTTCCTGTCTCTCCCACCCAAAGCCCCTTTAACCCTTCTCTTTCCAGGCATTGGATGTGCAGGCTGTGAAAGTGGCAGGTGCTACCATGGCTGCAACCCAGCAGCAAGCTGCTGCTAGAAGCAAAGAGACAAAAAGCTGGGGAGGGGCATTTTATCATGGAGTGTAGTGATAGCACAAGGGAGAACGGTTTTAAGATGAAAGAGGGGAGACTGAGATGAGATCTTAGGAAGAAATATTTTCCTGTGAGGGTGGTAAGGCCCTTGCCCAGAGAAGTTGTGGCTGCCCCATCCCTGGAGGTGTTCAAGGCCAGATTGGATGGGGCTTTGAGCATCCTCATCCAGTGGGAGGTGTCCCTGCCCATGGCAAGGGGTCAGAACTGGGTGGGCTTTAAGGTCCCTTCCAACCCAAACCATTCTATGATTCTATGAAAAAGGCAGTCGGTTGCTTCCAGGACTTCGAGCTCTAAACAAGAATGAAGTTCAAGCCAACATCACTGCTGCCTTGAAGCACAGAGAGAAAGCAAGTGGAGTTATTGCTGTGCTCATAACACATCTCAAGTGCAACAGTGGGCAGGAAAGGGAACTTAAAAGCAGTGAAAATCACAATGCCAATCTTTTGGGTTTCTGGAGTCCAGCCAAATGCACTCAAGTCTTGACCTGAATTCAGCTCCCCACAAAACAAGGCCCTGATCTGTGATCAGCACTTTTAGACCACACAAAACCAGTTAAAGGATTTTGGGGACCATTTGACCAAGCAGGTGGAAACTAGCTCATCAACCTGTTTCAGGACAGAAGTATACAAAGCATTGAATTGCTGTACACTAACAAACAAGCAGGCCTCTAGGAAAAAAGGGTATTTGGAAATCTGTGCTGTAGGTTTAGGCCCACATCAAACACTCATTCAAAGCCCTTACCTAAGTGTGTGCTGGAAATGCTGACTGTGCAGTGTCTTAGAAGGTAGCTGCATCACTGATAATTGCTGTCAGCTAACAATGACCGTTTTCTGAGCTGCTCATTTCCTTAATGAGAGATAAACGGTTAAACACATACTATTATTAGATGTCTGCTCCTTCCATTATTGCCTGTCAAACTTCATTGTCCTTACAAGCTTCTTACCTTTTGTCCACTGCTTGACATATCCACCTTCAATGTCTGGGCACAGAGGAAGGCCGTACATCAGCCCCGCTTTCTCTTCCTAGAGCAACTGGATTTTTCGACATTTTTTTTTTTTTAAATATGTTTTTTAAATATCTCTGTCTCCTCTCTAGGACATTTCTCTCTGTTGTTACTTGAATCCTCTAAATAGCTCTGCCACCTTCCTCTAGGAAGTTAATCTGGTCCCATTCCTTCTTTTTTTCCAGGAATTTCCTGTTTATTTCCTTTGTCTTTACTAAAGAAATTTTTAGCAGGAGTTGACATATTTACTGATGCTGTCCAGGAACCAGAACTTTTCAGTAGAAGGCAATACCCCCCAAAATGACAGTTTTTTTAGGGGCAGTCTCCCATCAAACAACTTATGCTGGGTAGTACCTAAGAACATATTTTATGTTTTTTGATTCAAGTTTTAATACACTGGAAATAGATTAAGCAATAGATTAAGCTATTAGAAAAATGGCATGATGAAGCTTACAGCTCCTTCCCAGTTTCATTCCATTTTCAGATGTTTTTTTCCAAGCAGAGCACTGTGATTTTTCGAGGAGCTTTACAGCTGACAAGGTGGATGCAAAAAGTGAAAGTCACAGTAGCAGGGTGACCCACAGCCTCCTTCCCAATGCCACCGAGAGCATCTAGTCAGGTGTGGAGGGAAATCCAACCCCTGTTACCTACAGCGCTGTCTACTTGACTTACATCAAAAAGCAGACTGGTCATGGTAGACCAGTTATGCTTTGGATTAGATGGCTATAAAGACTACATCCTATTAGTGATTTCCCTTCTGTCAATTCCTTTTTCAGAATGCATGCCTCTGAATCAACTGTATGCAAAGGGTTGTTGTCTGCTGCACTTGAAATTCCCAGGGTGCCCTCATTTCTCTCTAGTTTTGCACTCAATGAGCAAAAAAAATCTTCAGTGAATTGCCTTTTAATAGCTGATGCTGCAAACATTTCACATAGAATCTCACTCTTGAATGTTAGCTTTGAAAAGCCAACTGCCTCTTCAGCTAACAGGCTGAAATGCATTTTTTTCATAATATTTACTCATTTTGAATAACATCAGGCCAATCACTACCAGAAGACCAAAACATAGGGAAAATAAGTTATCTAAGTATCTAGGGATCAGTGCACTAACTGCTTGAAGATTTGAAAATACGCACCATAAGACTAACAAAAGAATTAACGTGCAAACAATAAAGTAGCTGTCCTGGGATAGGGTGGAGTAGTTTTTTCTGTACCTTTTGCATTGCTTTGATCTTAGCTATATCCTATTCACTGGAACAGGTTGCCCAGGGGAGTCATGGCTGCCCCATTCCTGTAGGTATTCAAGGCCTGGATGGATGGGGCTTTGAGCACCCTGATCCAGTGGGAGGTGTCCCTGCACATGGCAGGGGAGGGGTGGAACCGGATGGGCTTCAAGATTCCTTCCAACGCAAACTATTCTATGATTCTGTGAGTCTATTTGGAGACCTATTATCTAAATTCCGAATAAACCAGGTTCTCCAAATAACAATTTTTCTATTTCTCTTAAACCGTGATCTGGAATAATTCCATATAGCCACTTCTAAACTTGTTCACAGTGCTTCAAAAAAACCACCACAACTACCACAGGAAGGAAAAACTACCTTTCATCTTTTATTTTTCCTTTTATATGGGGTGGTGGGGATATTGCTGCTATAGTCAAGTGAAACACAATACAATCGCCATGAAACTGTTAAAGACAACATTAAGCTACTGGTCTTCCCCAGATCAAGTTTCTTCTCAAATTTAGAGTTTCTTAACTCTGCCCATTTTCTCTTTGGGGGGTCCTAAGGAAAGAAAGCATCTCTGTGCTGCATAGCTTTCTGAACATCTCATTCACATCTTCCATACTGTCACCACTCACACTTTTTGAGTTTGTGCAAGGAAATCAACATTCATATTTGCACAGCTTTAAGCATACCTAACTGAGACCTCAGTAAAAGCAGCCTCTATCAGGGGAACTGTACACGTCTGAAATGGCAATACTTGAGAAGTGTTTTTATCCTCAGTATCATACAACTTAATTATCTTGTACTTAGGTAACTGTGAGTCCCACAAGTTTAATCAAGGGACAGAACTGACACTCATTGTTCCCATGCTACTGTGTAAGTGAAAGATTAAGATTGGAAAGAAGTAGAAAATCCATGTCTCAGAATAACAGTTTCTCACTCATCAGGTTTTATATGACTGCCTGCCTTCCTCCTTAAGTCCCTGACATAAGAACTGCTAAAAGGCAGCATAACATGGAAAGTAGCAGCTGCTTCTTTTCATAGAAACCTTTCTAAACAAAGTTGTGCTGCTTTTCCCCAAAACTGAAAAATAAAATAGGACCATTTTGCTGTGAAAGTGGAAAACAGTGCTTCATTTTCTTGTAACCAGAGAGAATTCCGTTTGGACGCCACTGGGAAAATAGCTATTACTACTGTAAATAAAGACTTCATTGAATTATAGGGCTCAAGAGATGGTTTTGAAAGGTTAGCCAGGTTTTCCCCCAAACTAAATTACACTAATAACATTTCCTCAGTGAGGGTGGGAAGTGATAGTCTATCCAAAGCAGAGAATTCCTTGCAGAATTTGATCATTTGCAGAAGGAAAGAGGGTAGACACAGCCTGGAGTTAAGCCAAGGAAAACAGTAAATGTTGTTCAGAGAATAGCAACACAGAAAATCGAAATGATAATTTAAGATTATTGATGCAAATGTGGTGCTAAACTTTTGCAATAATCAGTTTGGACAGATAAATACAGACAATTTAAAAAGAATAGCTAATTTAAAAAAAAAAGAAAAGAAAAAAGAAGGAACAGACACCAAAACCCACATTTCCTTCTAGTTTATAATATAAATTTAACTCATATCTCAGTTTCTGCATAAATCAATATTTATAGAGCACACCAGAGTTTCAGCCTACCATGTTTCTATTTATCAGATAGCAGTTGACCCAGAGGAGTGAAATGTTCCCGTTTGTTTTCTTTAGGGAGCTGAGAGAGGACTGATAAGGCACTGAAAACAGTGGAAACAGGTCTAGCTTCCTCAGGCTATATTTTATAGTGGCTAGGAGAAAGGACAGGCATCAATTTAAAGAAATTTCTGCTAGCACAAAAGGCTGGAGGGAAGCCTGGGTGTGCTCTGTGTGAAGTTATTCTGTGGGACAGACTAACTTCTTGTTAGGTAAACATTTTGCAAACAGGATGAGATATTTCTCAAGATAAAGTGCAACAATTTACAATAGAGGTCCAAAAATTACCTCCCCAAGAACTGTATTCCTATCCATAAGAGGCCTAATTCTAAGATGCTAAACTAATGCATTTCAACAATTGAACAGAAAGTGGGAACTCCAGCCCCAAGCCTGTGCTTTGCTGTTACAAAGAAATGCACATCCCTAGTAATGAGACTGAAAAACTGATAAGAACCAGCAGAAGAGTTTGCAGCTCAGTGATATTCTGTTTATCTTAATTTCATGTTGTAGGATAACATATTTTAATACACACAGAGGCAGTAAATTAGCATTGTAGATGCATGAAATTACCCAACAATATATTCAAATCCACCTCATAAAATTATATTAATTAACAAAGACTGTATCTATATATCTTGGGGTAACATGTGGTACCTCCTCTTATCAATGACTCTAGGCTTTTTGTCATTCTGGGTCTAAAGCACCAGCCATACCATTGTGTTCACATTGGAGGAAAAGTGCATTGGTTGAAGCCCGTAAAATGAATCCCCGAAAATACCTATTAGTTTGTCTGCACAAAGCACAGCAACTGTGACCAACAGTTTCACCTTCCCCTATTTCAGACCGTGTTAGAACATCACAGCAGCACCACGTAATTTCAAAGTACAGCTACAACCATTAGCTTTATTTTCATTAAAAAAGATCAGCAAGCATTCAAATGGCAAGTGAACGTGAGCTGAAATCCAATTACCCTTTTATGGTTGTTTTTTATTTTTTTAACAGACCTGCTCTCAAAGGGAATCTGATTTGCTGCAGTCTGTACATAACTACCACACAATGCTTCTAGAGGCTTAAAAAAACCTTCAAAGATGTTTGATATGTCACTGCTACCCAGTTGCGGTGAAGAATGGCTGATGGTTTCTGCTAAACATAAATAGATGCTTCCTCGAGGTGCCACACACCAGCCCCTCTCAGCATCGGCACTTACATGAACTCTGCTTCCCCGCCAGCCTAAGCACAGTCAAGGTCAAGTACGTAACAGTTTGGGCTCTGTTACTTTGGCCTAGACTCCCGTTGATCTAAATCATCTTGTGCCTCCGCTCCCGCTGTGTCTAATTAAAACACTGAGCTCTCGGTTGCTGTTCACGCTGTGCTGGAGATCAGGGCTGTACCAAGCCCCCAGCTCTGTCCAGTGCCGCTGTGGGAAGACAGGAATAGATTACTTCAGTGGCCACTCATGAGGCAGCTGCCAGGTGATGTTTACCTGTGTTAGCCAGCCTGCTCTCTTGCCCTTCTGCTGGGCTATTCCTGACCAGGCCACCTCCTCTCTGCCCACTCCTACACTCTCCTGCCAGTGACTCCGTCAAAGCTGCATAATCACATCCCTCCCAGCAGCTCCTTCCTGGTCTTAGTGACTAACATCAGCAGGACAATTTTTTCTCCCTGGCCTGGTGTGATTTCTTCATCAAAACTCCAACCACAGGCTCATGTCTGATCAGCTTCTCTTAATTCACTTTCCTAGTGATAGTTTAAAGAGAAGAGATTACCTCAGAATTATTTATAGCATCCTGCCGATTCACGTGACTTCTCTATCCTCACTTCTGATGCTTCTTATTCCTTGAACATATGCAATGAGTCCTCCGTTCCCCTTCCATGGTATTTTACTTTCTAATCTTCTATTTCTTCTTTTCTCAGGGTTAATTAGAAGACAACTTAGATAGACACTGCTGTGAAGCAGAAAATTATCCCTTCATTATTATGCAGATGGTGAAACATGGAATCCAAGGAGGAATAAATCAGAAAGCACTTACAGAAATAGAAATACTGAATTAGAGAGATGAGTATCTGAATTAAGAAATAATATTTCTGTTATTCTTACAATGAATTCCAGTGGTGGGACTGAATTAAACAACAGTTGGGACAGATAATTTAAAGCATTTTACTACATCTTCATAGAGTTTTGTAACAGATATTTTAATATACTTAGAGCCAATTGGTCTCTTAAAACAAGATATGATGTCCTAAAAGCTGGTGTTAAGAACAACATCCATGTCATTCTGAACTCTGCAAGGACATTGTTACAGGTGATAATTATTGCTCATATTTGTTTTGTCCTTAAGACTACTTAGAATATCCATGCACATGCAGCAAAACAGCGGGTGTAAGCAGCCTCCCCCCTAAACACATACAGAACTGATCATGCTTCAAGGATCTCGTTAGAAAAAAATTCAAAATAAGGGGTGGACGACAAGAATCCAGAGTCCACATCTGTTTCTTAACAATCTGAATTAGTGTCTTGCCTCCAGAGCTTGTGGTGTATGGGAATCTTGTTAATCGATTAATTTGTTCATACTCTCACAAGGTTTTTTGTGCCTTGGATTGACTTTTAATAGAAATTTTTTCATTGGCACTTCTAGTCCAATTCATGATCACACAATGAATGGCAACTACTACAAATTCTGCTATTAAATAGTGGCATTATGAAAGTATTTAAATTGTCTGGAATTTTAAGTTGCAGCTGGAATTAAAGAGGTGAGAAGCCAGTACCACACAGTAATAGCTAGCTGTGCTGTTGTGGAATCTTGATGGACAGGATCCACCATGTGATTAACTGTGCAGATGATTAATGGATGAAAAAATGCCTGTGCATTCTTGTTCATTCTCTGCCTAGAAGCATGTGTCAGAAGCATGCCTGAAGAAAAATCGCAGCAAAAGATATAAGAGATCTGGAATAACAGAGGAACTACTGCCATCCTGCTAAGGTATTGTATTTCCTCCAACACATGTTTTTAAAAAGGAGTCTTAACCTGGGGTTTTTTACTACATTGGCTCTAAAATAATACATGTACTGTAAATTTTCAGAGGAAAGGCAGTGGAGTGATTAGTTTGGCTTCTCTCTCTGGCAAGTTATTCCTCCCCTTGCATCTTTCCGTGACCTTGAGGTAATTAAGAGGAAAGGAGAACAGGCTGGCTAGTAGTCTAAAATGGGATTTATTTCCAGCTGTTTCTCTGTTTCGTTAGAGATCTCACAAGTCCCTCATATGGTAAATATTACCTGTTTTCAAAGGCTTTGTACACATGACTTATGCACTGCCTAATGGAGAGTGGTACACAGATGTTAAGTAACAAGACCTCTGCTCTGTTGCAGTTTGTCACAACTCGTGCTCAGTAGGGTGCTGTTCAACACATGAATAGCTTCTCAGACATCAGATGCTCCTTCAACAGAATGAAAATGTTGGTCCAGTTTCAAGCAATTATCTCATTTAATTGGTGTGGTTTGCAATATTGGTTTGCTAAAGACCTTAGCTGAATAATTCCAATTTGGCAATAACCAAGTACTTCCCCTGTGAGTATTATTCTCTAGGATATTACCTGTCATGGGTTCACAGTTCTATGTCACATTTTTACATGACTCAAATGGGTGGATGTAAAGTCACAACAGCAAAGGGGCACAGCCTTCTGTAGTAGAAACTGGAGTGCATATTATCAGATCACCATGTGAGTAATACAAGATTGGGAGTCAAGGGTCTGTTCCTGAGTCACTAAATGAGCTGAGATATTGTTAATCAAATGTTGTGAGGACACAGTTTTCCTTTTTCTAAGATGGGCAGGCACACTGCACACCATTTTTCAAAAGAGGTTTCTGATCCATGGCCAGGCTTCATAAAATATATGAAATCTGCCAAATGAGAGGATCTACCAACTGGTTAAAAATACAAAACAAACGACATCATTCTCTAATATTCCTTGTGATCCACCTTTTCCTTCAGCTAGCTTTCTGATTCAGCTTCCTCGCAGATGATTGCTCAGGAAGCTGAAGCCACAGATGTGAAACAGCCTGGAGCTATTGGATGCTTACCTAATGCTGGCAAGCAGAATCCAGCCTGGCGTGTTGACACCAAGATGACACAAGAGAGCCAATTCCTGTAGCTGACTCACTGCTGGCTTTAGGCGTAGTACCAAATGTATTGTTTTGCAGAAGGCTGTATCAGAGTTGCTTGCTCCATGACACACACGTTTGTTAACTCTTCTCGGGAGGGTACAATTAGAGACAGAACTGATCTTGACAACACCCCATACCATCAACCATGTGATATATATTTTTTTAACAGTGCCAAAGATCATGCCTTTATGACAATAGCAGGAGAACTTCATGCTTTTTTATGTCCTTTGCAGATCAAGATAATAAACACTATTACAAGTTGATCTATAACAAACTGGAGAGAGGATTGCGCTTGCCCAGAACCTGAAGGTATTTACACACTGAAGGCTGCAGCCCACAAGACCTGTAACCCCAACCGAGGTTGCCCCATGAGTAACAGAGGCACAGAGGCTCAGTGGGGCTGTCAAGGGTGTGGTCCCAAGAGTCACTACTATCAAGAGTTTTAAATGCCAATTCCTACTTAATTCTGCTGACATCCCCACTGCAAGAGGCCTTTCATCTGTTAACCAAACAGATGTGCTGGTGGTGGAGCAAGCTTCTGCTTCCCTTAGAAGCAGCATAGAACCATAGAACGGTTTCGGTTGGAAGGGACCTGAAAGGCTGCATACCTGCTCTGTGGAAATCAGCCTCTCCAGGTAACAAGATTCTGCTTCCACATCTATCCAATTACAGTTTCAACCCAGCAGCCAACTGAGTAAATTAAGGGTGAAAATAATTGAAGTCTTCTCAAAGGATCATGGACCCAGCCTTATTTTTCATGAGGTGTTCAACAGCCTTCAAAGTAGCAAGAACTTCTGATTATGAGCAGCGAGATGATGTTAAGCTTGTGACAAGAGCCCAAGGAATCTCCACAGTCCCTAATGGACACAAAACTCCTCTCAGGGGCAGGTAGGCAGGAAACAAACCTTACACCGATTTCACCATCCACCAGTGTTAAATCCGGAATAGAGATTATTCTCTTTCATTCCCTTCTCTTCAGTGCAAGGTATTTTCCTCCACCTACAAGGATGAATTTCCCACCTTGTTTTTGTTCCCTGAAGTGATCTTCACTTAATTGCTCTCTGTCTCACTTAAAGTCCCAAAGTGCTGCAGTACAGCGCTCTCCAATTTTTGCCCAGGTTATGCTCTTTCGGCCTGTGCTGCAGGATTTCATGCCCAGTTACAATTTGATCTTCTTCATGGCATGTATGTCCTTCCCCTGCAGATTCACACCCTTTGTTTATTCTGTACCTTCACCCTATGCACTCAGTGGGATCACTGTGCACTTATTGATTGCTTTTGCCAAGTATTTGACAAGTCCCAGAAAAAGATACAGAAAGACTGTAAAAAGAACCCCACTCCCAAAATAGACTTAATCCTAGTGTTTGCTATCCCTTTCCCCAGACTGCCTACTGGCTAAAATTCAAATCCCTGTTCACTGGTATGATTTCTTTGGCTGCTGGTATCTTGGGAACATCTCAACAGCTGGATTTTGTGCAAATGTATATTCATATGATCTCACTATATTCACATATATGGACATTTCCAAGATGAATGTGCTGTAGAACACTTTCCCTGATGGTAATCAGTTACTGACTGACTTTTCACAAGACAAATGTTCTCCTGTGAGACTGGGGAGGCCCTGGCACAGGTTGCCCAGAGAAGTGGTGGCTGCCCCATCCCTGGAGGTGTTCAAGGCCAGGTTGGATGGGGCTTTGAGCAACCTGATCCAGTGGAATTTGTCTCAGCCCATGACAGGGAGGTTGAAAATGGATGAGCTTTAAGGTCCCTTCCAACCTAAACCATTCTATGATTCTTTCTGGCTCCGTTTCCTTGAAGCTGAAAGAGCTTCTCTGTCACTTCAGAAACAAGTATAATACTAGAGAAAACACTCACTAGTTTGTTTAGATCTCCAGCTGTCAGACCAGCACCTCATTATGGTCTGACATAACACAACATGTGAAAATAAGAAGCAAGTGCCTTGGAGGGACTGAACTGTTTCATGAGCTTAAGACCAGTTCATGAGGAACCTCAAGGAAATGTGCTGAAAAAGGGGTGCGTGACCTCAGCAGAAGTGGTCTGGAATAGAAATTGCATTAAATTTTATAGTCTGTTGAAGGGAAAAGTGATTCGATGAATGTTCATTGCTTTTTAATGGTATGGTGTAGAGGATGGCAGGGATCACCCATGAACAGGCTGACTTCACAACATAGAGAATGCATCTGGTGATTCTGCTTAAGAGAGGACAAAAGTAAAGGACAGACACATCGAGAAAACAGGAGCCAGACATGTTCACAGACATTCTCTTCTGCCCCTCAGCCTCCTCAGATGACATGCAGATAATCTCTCACTTCAAAAATCATAAACCATCGGATCAGCATCTCATATTCAAACAGAATAACACAGAGAGTGGACTCACTGTTACCCATCACAGTTCCTCTCTAAAGACCTGTTTATAACAAAATTTAAATCTACGTAATTTTTCAGCAAGAATGATTATTTTCAACAAGAATTCATAAAAATTGCAGTATTGTTATGTAGTGATTTAAGCCAACACCCAGAAAAACACTGCCACTCTATCTCTCATAGCCAACTCCATTTTAATTTCATAAACGTGAGCTTACTATCACAAGCCCTGAGGGCTCAGTACACATTGAGGTCTGTGCTCTGTTTGCTCAGTTCTTCAACAAAGTTACCAACTAAATTCCAATCACAGGATCTTTTTTATGGAGGCTATTTTGCCTTGTAGTTGAACTTACAATCTAACTTGATTTGGAAGTCACTAAAGATGATTATACTTTGAACCCCACAATAGCATCTCACTTTCAGATAACTTATTCAAATAACTTGATTTTCTGAGATGGTAAAGACTAAGGAAATCTGCTCTAGTCTGAAGGTGTCTATTTCCAATAGTTAGAACACTGTTTATCCTGGACAATAGCCTTTAGAATTAAGTAGGGCACCTTAATGGCCTTGCACCTTTTGCTTGCAATAGTTTGATAAAAGGTAACTCAAATGAATATGAGGAACAATACCTGGAAGGAGTTACCTTAACTCTTTGAACACAAATCTAGTGGGGTCAAAGACTGAGACTTAACCAGTCAGCACCTATGAATGCTCAAGACAAACATTTAACATTTAATGAAGATCCTGCTAACAACCACGCACATTGTGGTTTTGTATGTGATGTTATTGAATTTAACAACTTATTCCATACACTGTCCAAACTAAAATCAGTTCAGACAGCTCCTCAGGAGCTGTCATAGAATCATATCATGGTTGGGTTGGAAGAGACCTCAAAGTCCATCCAGTTCCAGCCCCCCTGCCATGGGCAGGGACACCTCCCACTGGATCAGAGTGCTCAAAGCCTCATCCAGCCTGACACGTCCAGGGATGGGGCAGTCACCACTTCTCTGGGCAACCTGTGCCAGGGCCTCCCCACCCTCACAGGATAACATTTCTCCCTAAGGTCTCATCTCAGTCTCTCCTCTTTCAGCTTAAACCTGCTCCCCCTCATCCTGTCCCTGCACTCCTTGATCAAAACTGTCCTGCAGTCCCTTTCAGTACTGGGAGACTGCTGTAACATCTCCTTGGAGCCATCTCTTCTTCAGGCTGAACAACCCCAACTCTCTCAGCCTGTCCTCATATGAGAGATGCTCCAGTCCTCAGATCATCTTTGTGGCCTCCTCTGGACTCGTTCCAACTGATCTATGTCCTTCCTGTGCTGAGGACTCCAGAACTGAACACAGTACTCCAAGTTCTCACAAGAGCGGAGTAGAGGTGCACAATCCCTTTGCTGAAATCTCTGGTCGCACTTCTGATACAGCCCAGGATACGCTTGGTGTCTGAGCTGCAAACACATATTGCTGGCTCATGTTGACCTTTTCAGCCACCAACACACCCAAGTCCTTCTCTTCAAGGCTACTTTCAAACCGTTCTCAACCCTGCCTATATTTGTGCTTGGGATTGCCCCAACAAGGCACCACAGACAGTTGCCACTTCCCACAATGCTGCCGCGCTTCATCCAGTGGGGATTTGACCTGCCCAAAAAAGATCTTTCTGTAGTCCTAAAAATGAACAAATAATGGAAAACACCCTGTAAGATCACAACATCTAAAATACTGTGTTTAGCAGTGTTCCTGATCTCCCCGCCCTAGATAAAACCCTACAGGGAAGGAACCATCTAGCACCCCTTCCTTCTCCTCTCTCCCTTCCTTTTCTTGCCCTTCTTGCCATATTTATAGGATTCAGAGCTCTTCAGCACATTCCAGATGTAGACTGTGTAAATAAATACGAGGGTCAAAAAATCCTTGGAGGAGCTTGGACCACTGCCAGCTTGCCTGAGTAACTGGACTTTGCATGGAGCTGGAAGGGTGTATTTTAAAAGGAGTGAAGCAGAAGAGAACAGCTCAAGAATTTTGGCTCAGCCTGGGCATATTTCCTCCTAACTCTGGCTAAACCTCAGCACGAACGGCTGGACGGAGGAGTCGATGTGAAGGCGGGGAGGGAGGCTGTGGAGCACCAGGACTACAGCAGAGCTTGGAGAGGCTGAAACCATGCTTCTCCTTTGGGCGCTGGGGTTCATTTTAGTCGTGCAGGAGCGAGATCTTATAGGTAAGTGATTTTGATCTTGCAAAACAGAAACTGTGCTTTAATTGTAGCATGGTCAAAGCCTTTGCATAGGGCGGGGGGGGAGGTAAATAATTACTTGATGGAGTTCATATGAAGGTGACACAGGTATGTGTCAAAATTCTGTAAGAGTATTGCTTTTAACAGGAAAAAAAAATCAATTTTTGTGCTATTAAAATCCATCCTGAAGGTACAATGCTTTGGCAGAGATTTTTCACTTCTCATGGGATACACTATTACTGTATTTTCAGAAATTGAGAACCACATTCAGGTGCTGCAGCCAGTGCCCTGCATTTCCATAATTACTGTTCTGGCAGCATTAATAACACATAGAATATTCCACTTAGAAATTACATAGAAGTTCAAGGTGAATACAGAAAATTTTCCTTTATTTAAACTCTTCCTTTTAGATTTGTGGGTAATAGCACCACATTATTTTCTCTTCTGCTTTGGATTACTTACTCTTGAGATTCTGAGGCACATAATGCCTTCCTTAAATGCTTTGGAAGTACAAACACAGAACATCTGATAATCTTGCACCTGAATTTTACTTGCATTAACAACAGATTAGTTCTGGAATAACGTGCACCGCATTGTAGCTAACACTGTGACTGTTCAGTTTGGTTAGTTCAAGGGTTTATAGTCCCTGCGTAAGCACAAACCTGGCTTCCCAGCCTGTTTGCATTACGTGATTTCTGCTAGCTGAGGCCCAGCTTTATTTCCCTCTGCTCTTACTTCTTGACAACACAGTGTTTGTATTTTGCGGAAGAGTAGTAATTTTCCATTACAATCACAACATTTCCAGAAAAACTGTTTGTCCCTCTGCCCTCAAGTCCCAGTCGCTCTGCCTTGCCCTGTCTCTCTCCCACACATCTGGCTTTGTATTGTTTATCAGTGATGAACTGAAATAGAAGTACCCTAGCAAGGGCTCTCTGACTTGTTTTCATTCCACAAGTGCCCACTGTCCTCTAGTGAGTTTTACAAGCGTCACAAAAATATTGTGAAGTTACAGAAGAAAAGAAAAATGCTAGAAGAATGCTGAGAGACCTCATGGTTCCCTACAACTGCCTGAAAGTAGGTTGTGGCAAGGTGGATGTTGGTCTCTTCTCTCAAGTAACAAGTGATAGGATGAGAGGAAATGGCCCTAAGTTGTACCAGGGGAGGTTTAGATTGGATACTAGAAGAAAACATCTTTACTGAAAGAGTGGTGAAGCACTGGCACAGGCTGCAGTGGAGTCTCCATCCTGGAGGTGTTCAAAAAGCGTGTAGATGTGGCACTTCAGGACATGGTTCAGTAGGTACGGTGGTGTTGGGCTGATGGTTGGACTGGATGATCTTAAAGGTCTTTCCAACCTTAATGATTCTATGATTCTATTAATGTTTTTGTTTATTCCTACAAAAGTGTGGTTTTAAGCTGAAACCATTAGCAAACTCAGATAAAATCCAGCTAAACAGAATAGTACTTGAATAACAACTGCAGTGGAGACTAGAGCCCAGTATCATGCCAGGTGGTAGCTACTCAGTTAAGGAATAATTTTCACTGTCTCAGTGGTGTAGTTTATGTAGATGGGAAATTACTTCTCTGCCATGACCGGGGCACAGCCTGATTGGCTGACAGGTTTAAAAAAGGTCATCTCTACTTTGCTGCCTTTTAGTCAGAGAGTCTAACTTTTCATTTCCTTACAGATCCTCCCTTCCAACTCCCATGCCTTTCCTCTTAAAAATGGTTTGGGGTTGGCAAGAGTAGAATTTATGTTTGAATTCAGCCATTAATATGAATGATCTCATATTCATATAGTTTAGTCTTCAAAAAGCTCGGGAAGAGAGGCTGGATGCAACCGTGTGCTCCTGCCTAATGGCCACAGTTTCCAGTTCTTTGCTGTTGTTGCTGGGTTAGTTTGTGGGTTGCTGCTCAAATGTAAAATATGATGTACCTTGGGGCACTCAACACCCACCCCATTTAAAGATGTTCCCATTCTTACAAAAACCTCTGGGAAAATTGTTCTGAGGGGTGCAGCAGAGTCTTTGCAGCGTGTTTATGCATGGCAGAGAGGTGATCTGAACCCCTCAGGTAAACAGGAACCTGGTCAGCAGGCTGGCCCCACTGATGTGCTCCATTTAGCTGACCAAACCAAACCCTGAGTGTGCTACCAGGGAGACAGCAACAGGAGAGCATCAGTGCAGGCACTGCTGCTCAATGCATCACACTGTGGAGTGATTTGGTGTTAATCAGCAGAAGTTTCTTTCGGTTTTAACTACAAGTTAAAGTCAAACAAGTGTAAGAATGTTTTTCTTCATTCAGTCAACATATTATGACTTCTCAGAATATTTTGGATCTTCTGATATCCACATGCGATATCAAAGCTGGGAAGATCTAAAAGCTAGACCACTGCCCAGAAACTGGAGAGAAAAAACATCCCTTCAGAACAGCCTATTTTGCCCTAAATTGACTACATGCCTTCTCACAGAACAGTTTTGCCTCCAGGATATTAAACCACTGCATTGTAGAATTAAAGCAAAATTAAAATTTATGAGAGATGCCCCAACATAAACCAGACTTGGACTCATATTTCAGCACTAATAAGCTAGTAGTGGTTTAACCTATGCCCCACGTCACAGGTATTTTCAGTCCTTGTAGAAACTAACCAGCACTGTTGTCTCCAGTGGAAGGATTACAGTCTTTGCAGACACTCATCTCTGAGCTGCCACAGGAAGGAAAAAGCAAGTTTGTCACCACAACACATACCCAGATGTCTATGTGTTTCTTAAGACCATAAGGCATCTGAAGATAGGGGTTCTGTACAGAATTGACCCTTTTACAGATTTTATATCTGTATGAAACCCTATGTTTTGTTATATTTAGTTAAAAGGAACTTACTCAGTTCTGTGGACTTTGCAAGCTCCATCTGTAAAGCAAAGATTAATATGAAACTCAAAAAAAGTCAGGGGTTTAGAAGTATGGGAGTCCTGCTTTTCATCTGCAGGATGCAACTATATTTGTAAACACATCTGAGCTGCTCTGGTTGAAGCAGTTGTGAAGCCTGGCCATGAATGCTGGGATCTAGTATGTGTGTGTGCGCGTGTGTGTGTGTATCCCACTAATCTACTGCCTGAATTGTTGCAGAACACATGAACCAGAGGAAAATACATCTTCAAGAAAGTTCTTAAGTTCTATGAAAAACCTACAAAGATATTCTTTCATTGTACTTTCTTATTTCTTTCTACTACCATAACTTACTCATACACAGACTACACAACCACAGAGCTGATTAACAAGACACAGACTCACCTCACCCAATCCCTATGACCGTAGCTCCTATTACCACACCCAGACCAAAAGCCATGTCCTCATAAAGTTGAAACACTCTTTATCCCCACATACCAGTGGTCACCCTCAAATTGATGGTGGCATCAGACAAGTGTCTGACCTCGTCCATTCTCAAACCAGCTCACTCATCCTACACAATTTATATTCTTTACTTATGCTACGACACAGCACCTCCTCTTCCTAAAAAGCTCGTTATCTTCTCCACACAAAATTATGTCCTATAGCTACTACCTATCTTCTTCCTAACACTTTGCTTTAAGTTATATATATATATTCAGGCAGAAATAAATACATAATAAAGGGAAACTTTCATTTTCAGCCCAAAGCATCAGCATATCTCATGGTAAGTTACAACATGGATTAGAGTAACCTACCTGCAGACTGTTGCTCATTCTCTTATCAATCCAGTTCCCTGTAGTCATTTCCCATCACAGCCACAAGCACAAGAGGATATTCTCTGGCTGCTTATTCAGGAGGCCAGCATGCTGGAAACATATTCCAAGCCACAGGAATATTTTATTTTTAATCTTCTTTCCTTTGAATGAAAATATACAAATCTCAATTCCTTCTTACAATCACACAGTAGAAGAAAAGTGGGTTTTCAAGAAGTAATTTTGCTTCTGGCAGGCAGCCATGGCAAAGATCCCAGATTTTTCTGTACCTAAAAAAAAGAGTGCCCACTGGCAGCAGCATCCATCCCTGGCCTTGTGCACTCCCTCTCAGGCTCCACTGCTGGGTAAGTGAAAGCTGATTCTCCCCTGTGAAAGGATAACAACACAGATCCTGATACCTAAACAAGGTAGTTTTACACAGAAATACGTGGCAGTCATCTCCTATTCAGGAACATTTTGTATCAAGTCCTATTTCTGATTTTGCAAATTTCACAAGGACAACTGAGGCACTGTATCATATAACAGTAAAACCATTAAAGTTGGAAAAACCCTATAAGATCATCCAGTGCAACCATCAGCCCAACACCACCATGCCTGCTAAACCATGTCCTAAAGTGCCACGTCTACATGCTTTTTAATCACCTCCAGGGAAGAAGACTCCACCATCTCCCTGGGCAGCCTCTGACAGTGCTTCACCACTCTTTCAGTAAAGAAAATTTCCCTAATATCCAAGCTAAATCTCTCCTGGTGCAACTTGAGGCCATTTCCCGACATCTTCTCACTTGTTACTTGGGAGAAAAGACCAGCATCCACCTTGCTACAGCTTTCTTTCAGGCAGTTGTAGAGACCAATGAGGTCTCCCCTCAGCCTCCTCTTCTCCAGGCTGAAAAACCCCCACTCCCCCAGCTGCTCCTCATAACCCTTGTTTTCCAGACCCCTCCCCAGCTCCGTTGCCCTCCTCTGGGTATGCTCCCAGTGATAAACGCTGTGGGTTAAGATCTAAAGTCAGGCAACAAAATAAGATCAGATCTTTCAGCAGCGAAAGCCTCAAATGAAGGCTCAGAAAATGGAAGAAAACCACAATGAGGGAAGCAAAGGCAGCCCAGTCAGTGGCAGCACCCACCTGCCTCCAGTGCCCTCTTCTGGTGGGGTGGTGAGGGGTAATTGCAAGTGCAAGAGCCCCTCTGCTGAGGTGTAACAGTCACTAACCAGACATGGACACGCAGGCCCTGGCTGAGGGGGTTTCTACCGGGTCAGCCCTCAGCCAGATCCATACTGTGAAGTCTGGGAACTAGACAGATATTGCTTTCTACTGACTCTTACCACTCACTAACAACAGCTGTCGTGTGTTTCCTGAGATGTTTAGGCTTGGACTATTTGTCAGATTTTTATTTTAGGCACTGTGCTAGCCCTGTGGTTCTGGGTAACATCATAGAGTCCTGTCAAACTAGGATGGGACACTTCCTCCTCCTTCAGCAAGCCCATTACATTTGATAAAGCAGCAATGTGCTCCGTGTGCCAAAAAGCTGTCCCTTTCCGTGTTGCAAAAGAGAGCCAACCACCCCAAGGAACCAAGCACTACTGAGTCCTGCACTTCACAGCAACCTCCTTATCTAGTTCTCTAGCGGAGTACATGTGCACAAAGCCGAGCAGTGCTTTGCTAACCTCACAGTGAGATGTAACAACCTTACGTTGGCTATACCTACCAGTTCCCTGTATACTTTGCTTTGTAGTCATTCATCATATCTAACCTCCCTGTCTAAGTACACCCCCCTAGAGCAGCAGTCAGCACGATGCTGAGGTTCCTTTTTCACACCAAATGGCTTAGTAGGCAGGGTGGTGGTGGGCTGACAGTGGGACTTGATGATAGTAGAGGTCTTTTCCAACCTTAACGACTCTATGATTCTATATTGTTCCAGTCATGATGGAAAAATGATGAAAATAAGCAAAAATTTTGAGAAGTAGCATTGTTTACTTAAAACTAAGTTACAAGGCAACCACGTTCCCAAAATATCAATACAAAGAGGGGAAAAAGGGCAACAGCAAACCACCTGATGCCGAAGGACCTGCTGTATTTCAGCAATCTTCTGTCAGGAGGCAGATTAATTATTTGGGATTCTGTGCTAACAGCACCACCTCCTGGTCAATGCTCAAAAAAAAACCCCAATCAAAATCCTGTTACAAATAAACAACCAAAAAATCCCTCTTAAGATCAGCCAAACCGGTTTCTAACTATTGCCATACCTTGTGCTTCAGATCACATTTTAATCTTATTCTCCTCCGTGTCCTCTTGCCCTCCAATTTCAAGGATACCGTTCCACGTCAGAGTATATCTCTCATCCCATCAAATTGCAATGGGTACAATCCTTACTGACGTGTCTGCCATACATCCCCTGATAGCTATGCTCCAAAAATCTTGGCACAGACTTGTGATGAAGCACTGCAGGAGCTCCAAATCACTGCCCTCGCACAACAGCACCGAGGGCAGAATGATTTACTCTTATGTCTCTTGCCGTTCATTGCAATACAAACCCACAGTTTCCTCTTTGTCCCTGTTGCAATCAAATGAAAACAGAAGGCGTTACTGCTGGTTTCTCATTATCACAGCTTCTTCAGGCCTCAAACAAGAACAAGACCTCCCCTTACCAACATGGACCAAGATATGTTATCACTTTAGTGGGTTTAAAATGCTCTGCTACAGTTCCATGCACAGACACATTAAAATCTAAATGTTACTCAATGTTCCGCAAAAGCTATGAAATGGAAACTGGCTCTGTTAAAGCAGGGACTCCATCAGGTATTGACCTTTCATGGAGCAGAATGAAATGTTCAAAGGGCAGGAGCTCTCACGCACTGAGAGGTAAACACAGATACCTGGCAGAGATAAGCGACTTCGAATATATCACCATATTCAAGTGGCTTGGTCGACAAAATGCTGTTAGCTGTACACACTTTAATTTTTTTCTCTTCCTATTGCAAAATTGGACTGTTTTGGACAAACTTCTGGCATAGTGGAATCACAGAATGGTTTGGGTGGGAAAGGAGCTCAAAGCCCATCCAGTTTCTACCCCACTGCCATGGGCAGGAACACCTCTCAGTGGATCAGGTTGCTCAAAGCCCTGTCCAACCTGGCCTTGAACACCCCCAGGGATGGGGCAGCCACCACTTCTCTGGGCAACCTGTGCTAGGGCCTCACCACCCTCATTGTGAAGAATTTCTTCCTAATTTCTAATCTAAATCTTCCCCCTTTATTTAGAGTAATTCCCTCTCATCCTGTAACTACTTGTCCTTGTAAAAACACCCTCCCAGCTTTCCTGCAGGCTCGTTCAGGTACTGGAAGGCCACCTTAAGGTCTCCCCTGATCCTTCTCTTTTCCAGGCTGAACAACCCCAGCTCTCCAGTTTGTATCCATTTGGGGCATAAGTGGACAAATGTAGCTGCTCTTCAAAGCTTTACTGTGCCAGCTGCTTCGGAAGAAAGTCTAAGGGGAACTGATGTGTAAGGCAAATCTTAATGCTTGGGGTTTATACTTGTAGAGAATGAGTTACAAACTTTCATATGCAAGTAGGAGAAAACAGATTGTGTAAAACAAACACACAGAGAAACAAACCAAAACAAATTATCCCTGACAAGAGAAAACACTTTGTTGCAACCAACCCTGACAACCCGCACCGACAAAGAGACGTTGGCAGCACTGGGGTACAGCTGCAGTTATTGTGAGAGCGGTTCCAATTCTACCCGAGATTCCTATGTTTGATTTCGTAAATGATGCTGTTTAGCATACAAGATACCACTTCAGAAGTAAAAAAGGCAAGGACTGCTATTAAAAAACTCTTGCTAATTAACTGTGGCTGTTTTTTCAGCTGCTGCAGACCCTGTCAGCATGTTCCCTGGAAGTTTGGGAAGAGGAAGCTGGTGCAACGAACATGATATGATCCACGAACGCTTAGATATTATTGAAGAGGTAAGAGCTATTTTGCTGGCTTCTGGACCTTTCCAGACTTCTGCCCCATCCTTTTGACCAAAGAATAAAGAATGACGTTTCTAGACACTGTCCCTTCTTGATTTTATTCTGTTCAAGGTGTGACTATTCTTTTCAGCTGCCATGGTTTCTAACTATGCATAAAGGCAGTATTAACAGAAACACATAATCTCGATGAATTCCGAACAGCCGATTAACCAATTGCTGAATGTTAAATATCAGCCTTTTCTAAAATGTTTGACTGTGCCTTTAATATAAAAAACTTAAAGTTTCCTATCTGCTCATGGCTAGATGCAAATTCTGCAGGTGACTACAAGACCGATGGAGGAGCTTCTGCTCACTCCTGAAGACACTCAGGAGCTAAATGAACTTTATGACTGGGATTCTAGGAAAGCTGCAAAGTTCTAATCTTTTTTCCCTGGTGTCTTAAGCACTCACAAGGTCTGTGTCCAGTGCTAACTATTTCCAGCTGGGTAGCTGCCAAACTGGGTGCTGTTGGTCCTCAAATGGCAACATTACCTCTCTCCTGCATCGGCTCCTCTCATCTTCCATGCAGGTTCTTTCCTTGGATATGGTAGTGACTCAGAAATAAGAGAGAATGAAAAATAAATTATTTGAAAGCTCCCTACAAGAAGTCAAAAAATTGTGGCTGATTCTTTGTACATCGATCAGTACTGTAATTTAACTCCTGCAAAATGTTTTAATACTTCATGCCACTAGAGTCCAGCATAACACAAGAAATACTTAAATCTGCATTGCACAACACAAATTTAATTAGCTGTTAGCAGCCCAGAAAGCCAGTCATATACTGAGCTGCATCAAAAGAACAGGGACCAGCAGGTCAAGGGAGGTGATTCTCCCCCTCTACTCTGCTCTGCTCTCATGAGATTTGACCTGGAGCTCTGCTTTCAACTCTGGAGTTCTCAGCACAAGAAGCACATGGATCAGTTGGAGTGAGTCCAGAGGAGGCCACAAAGATGATCCGAGGGCTGGGGCACCTCCTACACAAGGACAGGCTGAGAGAAGGCAGGGCTCCGGGGAAACCTTAGAGCAGCCTCCCAGTACTGAAAGGGGCTGCAGGAAAGCTGGGGAGGGACTCTTGATTAAGGAGCTCAGGAATAGGACAGAGGGGAACGGGTTTAGGCTGAAAGAGGGGAGATTGAGATGAGATTTTAGGAAGAAATGTTTTCCATTGAGGGTGGGGAGGCCCTGGCACAGGTTGCCCAGAGTAGTGGTGGCTGCCCCATCCCTGGCAGTGTTCAAGGCCAGGTTAGATGGGGCTTGGAAGAAACTGACACAATGGGAGGTGTCCCTGCCCATGGCAGGGGTGGAACTTGGTGGGCTTTAAGGTCCCTTCTAACCCAAACCATTTTATGATTCTATGGGACAATTACTTCTGCACTTCTCTAACACATTTGGTACAATTTATTCTACTTGACACTTTGACTGCCCCCTTTCATCATTTATCTCCCTTGCTTCCATTAGAAAGTAATAAAAACAGTGGAGCATCTGGAATCAGAAGTCAAGTCACTCCTCAACATCATCAATGAGACAACATCAAATATTCCCATCGCTCCTGGAACCCCACTTATGGACATATTTGATGGTAAGTGTATAGTGCAATATAACCTGAGAACAGCATTGCGTGTGTTGTTACCAAATACATCTTTTTTTTTTCTACCCCAAGATATGAAGTGATTCCTTCATTCAATTCAGTGCAGCTAAGGCCTCATCTGAAACATTGGGTCAAGTTTTCAGAACGAGGTTTCAACAGCCACTAAAAGAGAGGAGGGGAAGAAAAGGGATGAAACCCCAGCAAACAAACCAAATCCAGCCAAAGAGTGAGACACAAGAGCTCCAAAGAAAAGTTGTTAAATTGGGGGTGTTTAGTCTAAAGAATATCAAAGTAGCCCACCAGAAAGAGGAAGGGTGCCACAAAGATGAAAGCTGTGTTTCCTTCCCCATTGCAAAACTGAGTAAAACAAGAAATAATGTAGTTAAGAAAGACTCAAGCAAAATGCAAAGCTTTCTTAGAAGGACAGGAAACCACTGGCTGTAGTTTCCCCAGCATCAGAAATGCAAACCAAGCATCACAGAACAGCAGAGTGGACGAAACTATCTCCAGGACTCTTCTTTAGTTTCACCAGTGACAAATTAGAAAAAAGAAAGCAACAAAATACAAAACAGTTATTGGAGGTATTACTATTTTTATAACTTGTATCCAATTTTGACATGCAAGCCCCTCACACAACGCATGCTTCTGGGTAACTGTTATTGGAATAAATCAAACCGCAATAGAAATTATTTGGATCAGACCACCTATTCTACACAGTTTTCTATAATGCTGTCCTCTGTTCTCTGCCCAAATAGTGCATTTAATAAGGTGAGAAACACTACTGGTGAAACTAAACCTCTTGTGGAAAGGTATCAGCATCCACAGACAGGTTTTGACAGTGTTGAGTTTTTTGTTTGTATGTTTACGTACACATGTGCATACTACAGTGCTGTCACAAATGGGAGATTTACATCATTTAAAGAAGCACTTTTGCTGATACCTTTGACTATGCCAATTTGTCATGAAACCTGATTTAGGATCTTTCTGATTACACCAATTTGTCGCAAATCCTGATCTAGGATCCTGCTGACCACGTCAGTTTGTCACGGATGGGATTTTTACAATGCTTTCATTCAACAGTTTAGGATTTACTAATAGTCCTGAGATAGATCCCAGGATGAGGTTGTGTAATTTTTAACAGTATTTAATCATCAGTCAGTTATAACAAAGTGATTCAAGGGAATTTGCTATAACTAAAACACAACTCAGTTAAAGATTCAAGAATGGCAGGGTCCACGTGAAACTCACTGCAGGGTTTCCTCAATTGAATCACACACACAGACACACACAAACACAAAGATTCATGGACATCCAGACACACAGAGTTTAACCTATGGCCAAAATTTTCCTCTTAACAAGTTTAGTGAATGACTCACTTTTAATGCATCGTCGTTCTTCAGAGGGCAATTGTTGGGTCTCCAGAAGCCGACTTCACTCTTATCCTTCATCAGCATTAGCAGACAATCTTTGAATCCTTACGAAATCTTACTCCTTTGTCAGCTTTCATTAGCGGACAATGATGAAACTCTTACCCTGAGAGGTGTCCTGACGCAGGGGAAGATGCTGGTCACAGCCCACTGCAGTCAGGAATGCTCAAAGAGTCTCACTTAGGGACATGAGATGATTGACTTTGCTCAGTATTTTTCCTTTCTGGCCACAATTCATGTTAAGCAATTCTGGTATTTTCTACCAGCTGTACAATTCCAGCGCTTCCCACCAGCTGTGGAATTCCAGCACTTTCCAGACATGCAGGTATTCCAGGGGCTGGCCTTCAGGGAGGGCCTGACTGTCCCCACCCACTGCCCTTGCCAGGCAGGAGTTCCAGATGTAGCCAGGGAGAGCCTCATCCCTCCAACTCACTGCACTCTTTCAAAGGCAAGGACACAATGGGAATTTTCTCCCAAAACACGCATGGCTTACCCTGAGATTGCAGAGTGGTCCAGCTGGGCTCTGCGCCACCACAAGGGTGCTCACAAGATAGAAGGTGGGCTTGAAGAAGACAACAGTAGTTTATGTTGGCTTTTTGTTCTTGGGGTTGGCTGTATGGATCTGGTCATCATGACTGATAAGTCCTCACCAACTTTGTTGTTCATTAAAATTGCCATTTTTCTGTGAGGGGCAGCTAATAGGTAACAATTAAGCTAGTCCCCTGCATTAACAATTTATTTTTGAAAGAAAAGTAGTCCAGTAAAGTGTTACAGTGAATTTAAAATGGAAATCCCAAGACAACCTCTGCATATTTGCAGTACTGTTCAGATGGAGCTTGCAACAACTGCCAAATGGCTCAAGAGTTGCAGAGCAGTAAGACTCTGGTGAACCAAAGTGACAATTCTCCATTTTAAAATAGCAGGATCCATGTTTTAAACAATATTTATCTACAAAGATTGATCCTGATTTACAACCAAAAATAATTACACCAAATCTTCTCTACACAGATACCAGTTGAGTGCTGCAAAGACAGAAAACACCTGAAGGTAACAGGATGGTTGTCACAAACAGTTGTTCATTTAATAAGCTTGTCCTTCCAGAATTTGAGCAAGGATGAACAATCCTCAGCTGTAGTTTGCCTTTCTGTTTATGTGCTTTATAATAAAAACGTATTTGCTTTTATACACTATTTCAAGGCTTCATATCTTAAACCTTTCAGCAGCCCTACTTAACCAAAACTGAATTTCAAATACAGCACACTTTGTAAGAAAACATTAGCAGGGGTCCGGGACTAAAGCAGAGCTAACAAATTGCCCTTAATTAAAAAGCGTACATCTTCCCTAGCAAAGAAGTGAACCCTTGCTGTCGTCTAAATCAACGAAGGTTTGCCTTCAGCTGCAATTTCCTCTCAAGACATCCTTAAATTAGTCAGACACAAATAAATGTATGGAGCAGTCGGGCTATGGACACAGTCATATTGCTGCCACTGACTGAAACAGGAGCCCCATCTGCACGTCTAATTCAGAATTGAGAATAGTCAGAATCTGTCATCTGGATGCACAACCACCTTATTCTGATATCTTTACACTCCTCTCCCTCGCTGTACTGACAATGCAACCCAGAAGCCACTCCAACATCCACCCCATGACACCCGCCCAGATCACCATAACTCCTTCTAGGAAGAACGACCTTCTGACCTTTACAGAATGAAGGGAGAGCACATGTGTATGCGAAGGAAAAGGAGTCTGCACATTCTTGAATAAAAAGCAGTCTATTTGCACTGACCTAGCTCTAAAGCTCTTCTCACCTTGTACTTTCTTTTTCTTTACATGTTTCTATTTTGAGAATGACAGTTTGAGGTGTCATCCATGCTAGCAGAGAATAAAAATTCAGTTTCCAAGAGTCAGAGAAATTACAACATGCAAAATGAAAGTACTGAGCAATAACTACAAATTTTGTCTACCACATACAGACAATTGTTCATCAACCTCACATAAGTCCCAAACTCCTGTCAACACAACCATTTCTGAATAATTCTGTGGATTTATGCGGAGAACTTTTATGGAAAAACTAACTTAACACAAACTGAGTCATCACTCATTTGCAAATCAACATGAAACCCAAAAAAGCACAGCCTGAGAAGAGTTAGAAGATAGACAGCTTTAATTTTCAAAATCTCTTCTTACATACATATATTTAAGGCACAATCCAAAACATTAACCATATAATCTTTACTACTGTGAAACGTTGCTACTGCTTCGTGACACTCACTCTAGCAAGAATGAAATGTTGAACACCTCTTCTTTAAAATCAATCAAGGAAAGAAAACAGAACTTGACAAAACTTCTTGAAAACAGTCTTAACTAGACAAAGAAACCTTACGGCTGTTCTCTCAACGTATCACGGAGCAGGCTGGCATGAAACCAGACTTGCACACAACAACATAAAACTTGCATTACAATGGTATGAAATGCTTATACAAAATAAAACCTTAAATCATACAACTGTGATTTTTGTTCCATAAAACAAACGTATTATTTCAGCATAATATAAGCAAAAAACAAATTATGACCTGTCATTCATGGACTGCTGAGAGTACTATACAGAATCTAGAGCAGGTGGCACATAAGCATGGTATTAATCTTTTTTTGGCATTTATTACCTACTATTTTGGAACTGAAGGGAAGATATAGGCAATATTATCTTTAAAAAATACATTGCTTTAGGAGAAACAGGTCATTACATATTTACTTCTGGAGAAAAAAAAGATGCTTTAAAGCAAAACCATGAAAATAGCAGCTTTTTTAAGAAAAGCTCAATGCTCTATTTAGTCATTTCCACCACACAACTTGAGTAGGATTTTCCGGTAATCTCCTGATGTATCACCCTGGAAAAAAAAACAGAAAACAAAAAGTTGAAGACTTGTGCTTTGAAATACAGGAAAAAGAAGTGCAAGTATACTAAACACAACTTAACAAGCAAAAGAGATGAAGCCGGGTCTGAAAGAAAGCAGATATTAACCTCTTAGAAAAAATAATTATGAAATCTGCTAATTAGAAGTCACTCTAATATAAGTACACAGTAAAACCTGCTTCCACAAGTGGAACTGAAAGTGCCTGTAGAAAATATATTTCCTCAGCAAACTGAATTTGGTAGATGGTTCAACTACTTACCTGGGAACAGGTCAATATAAGTCTCTCAAGGAAAAGCTGGCTTCCAGGAAAAGTTATGAAAATATGGAAAAAGGAATACAGAAGTCCTTTTCCTTGCAGTCAGAGTCAGTATTTTTCCAGGGGCAGCAAGTGAAAGTTTACTCAATTATGTTCAAACACTAAAAACAAAGCCCTGATACCAAAAGATCTAATGGGAATTTTTCCACATTTAGAGAGCATCTCTTTCTCGGCGTCAGCAGGGAAAGTGAGTATCGATGCACACACAAACACGCACTGAGAAGACTGAAAGATTCCACAAACAGTAGCAATTAATCACAAAAGGCCCCGATGAGTTTTGCCTGATGCTCTTATGAGTAAAAAGTGTTCCCTGAGAGCTGCTCATTAACTGCTCTTGGGTGATAAGGCCTGCCAATCCTTTTCTTGGAGCCAGTCCTTTCCTGATCCTTCATCTTCGTGCTTGACTGTAAACTGATTTGTCCCTATCAAAATTATTACCATAGTGACAAAGAAACATCACAAATATCAGGATAAAGGTCATGCAGCTGTAAAGCATAATCTGCAAAATATAAAATATTCCTGTTATATAAACAGGACCAAAAGAAGTAACTGTTGTCCACTTACAAAAAAGAGAGAGAAGAATTAAACACTTTCTTTCCACAGATGTTCTTAGCGTTACTTTAGCAGAAATAAGTAGAGTTTACATGCACATAACTGTGCACGTGCATGCCCCATGTTTACTGAAACCAAGTTTTGAGTAAGTTCAGACCATTAAATGCGTATGGCCTGTTTCTGTTTCTGAACAGGAAAACTGTTTTAATGCCAAATCAAAAGAGAAGGGAGTAAAAAAAATAAGAGACATATACAGCTTTTCCACCACCGTCTCACTGTTTTTCACTCATGCATTGGTGGTTCCAGGGTATGTAACTACTGGAGCAGCAGCACATCTTCACTCCAGGGTTACACAGTTGGAAAAAACTTCTGCTAGGTGATCCTCTGTGGCACACAGACAGAAACACCACATAGTTTTGGGCAGAAGCCTCATATCAAGACATTTTGGTACACAGGATCCTTCACTGTCTTTGCAGGGTTCATTCCAAACACCTCTAATTTGCACCCTTTCACTGGCAACAGCAGCAGGAATAAATAAGGGCTCACCAGATCTGGCGCCCTCATTACGAGGTAAATGAAAGTGGCACTGCTCGCTCTCCTCCGGCTCTTACACCCTCCCCAGTGGCCATGCACTCTTTTGACTGTTGCTACAGCTGTTAAGAGCTGTGTTAGGGTGGATCAACTGCTAAAGAATCTGAAGCATAGCCTATGTCCAAAATCTTGTAATTCCAATAGAACGAGGAGGCAATCTTTTAGAAGTATATTAGGAGCTTTAAACTCTTGGAACACAGATATGAGGTAGAACACCACTGTTACTCAGCTGGAGGACAAAATGGTTTCTACAAGATCATATACAGAGACTGGGGCAGAAAGCAGACTTAAAACCAGGTCTCTGAAATCCCCTTTGGACCAGTTTCTGGTTTTTTCCTATCTCTTGCTCACTTACTGCCCAAGTAAAAGCAAGTGCTGGCTGTTCTCTGGCACTTCAGCCTCCACTCTCCTGACAAACACAGCAAAGTAAACACAGCCAGCTGCACTCAGCGCAGTTCATAGCTGTTCAGCACGAGGATCCATGTTCTACTGGCTGAAAGGACATCATGGCAGGGAAGATAAAAGCTCCAGGCCTTACAGTGATATCTGCGTAGAGGGATCTGCCATACATCCGCTTGTATTCTGCACGTATGTCCAGCAGATCAAGCTCGCTGCGCGAGACCATGATTCGAATCAGAGTTCTATCTTTTGTTCCCGCTCCCTGGAACAAACGGAACAACAACATAATACATCAATAACGTGTGGAAATGCTGGATGATGTAGCACTAAAATAAATCATCACCCCATGAACAGCCAATCGTTTACAAGCACAGCCCCAATGACTCCAATAAACTTGAATAGACTTTGGTCTATCGAACTCTAATTTACTGGCAGGACACTAACAGTCATTTCTCTGCACAAAAACAGTTAGGAAAAAAATGAGGGGTTGACAGAGGGATAGGAGGTCAGGAAAGTTTAGTGAGTTTTATTATCTATTTATTTATTTCAGTTAGACTTCCCTATTTAAAGGACATAATTTTCAATGCGTCTTAAGCATATCTGTGTTTCACCAAGTGAAGACTTTCTTTAAGGTATGTTTGTATGCATCTCTTTGTTCAGCGGATTAAATTAGCTAGGTTCTTCCAGCCCTTCTTAATAATGACTGCATCTTGCTAGTCATCTGCCCACTGAAAAACGTAATACCTTCTGCTGAAAAATTCATCCCAGTGAGTTGTACAAGCATTTAAAAAACAAAACACGCTGTAAGTTTATATGTGTTATCACAGGCACCTACCTTCATAGCCTTCTGCAATCTCTCTGCAAAAAAAGCTGGCGTGTTCTTGAGGCATTTCACTACAAAAAGAAACAGAAATCAGGTATTTGTCCACAATCAGAATTCTCACTCACTTTTGGAGCTTACCCCAGATAGTCACACGTTTTTATTTTACATAAACATACACCTGATATAATGCAGCTTCCACTCCTTTTCTCATTGAAATTATTTTTAATCCAAATAGCAGCTACCACAAAGTTAAAGAACCTTCTACACTTCACAGCTCAGAGCAAACTTTGCAGTCACTAAAAACCATCCAGCATGAAGCAGCTATCATGAGTCTTTACAGTCTAACGACTAGATTCTTGCTTATGAAGGGAAAAGAGGTGACAGGGAAGGGGAAGAAGGCTGGAAGGAACACCTAGTGGTGCTCCTGGGTTTTCCCTATTTAAGAATTCTTAGGTCATGTACCTGCAAGGTATGACAAATTCAAGTCCTACTCTAACACGAGCTGGGAAGTCACCTGTGACAGAAACCTCACCCTTACTTTAAAGTTAGTCACACTTTTTTTCAGCCACAAAGCTCTCCAAGACTCCTGAGAAATTCTCGATGTGTTTATTTAGTAATGCCTAGATTTGATATTTAATTAGTAGAATTCATTAGAAATCTGAAAGAGCAAAATCTAATTCAAATTATTGTCATGTTAATCACGATAATTCACTCATCAGAGTTAAAATCTATACATTGATCCTATGTTGGTTATGAGTAAACAATCATGCAATCTCTGACAAACCAAACCACACCTGACTTATGTTTTATAGCACAAAAAAGTATCAAAAGCAATCAGGTATAATCAGTACAGAACAAAAGGGGTAAATCTAAATACATAATTCACAACAACACACATTATACATATATAGGAAAAAGTACTTTTCTGAATAGGAAAATGTAAATGAGAGAGAGCAGTTCACCACACACAGTTGTCAATGATACGAATAATACAACTCAAAAACGAATGACAGATGAAATGCGTATTTCTTTGTCACTATATTTAGCTAAAACAACACACTTGTACTTCAAGATGTTAGAAGACGTTATTATAAGTTACCAGTTGTACAATCCAGAAAGCTTTAAAGAAAGCAAAATTAAATATTTTCAATTAGAAAACCTCTTTTTCCAAAAAAAAAAGGTTCACCGAACAATCACTGACTTACATAGACATATATGTGTATATACATATGAATAAAACAGGCCAAAATCTATTCAACAGAAGAGTTATTCAGTGAATATTGAAGATAATTCTTGCTCAAAAGGCTGTTGACTTGTTTGCAAACTACAGTCCTAATGCTGAACCATCCTCCGTGAAGGCAAAGGACTTCCAAACTCTGACAGGACAGTTTCTTTACCATGATGATCTTTTTACAGACACTGGGAAATATTTCTTTCCCCTAAGTCTGGTTTTCTGACAATAGTTTTTGAGGTGACAAATTCTGAATCTGGAAAAGGGCTGCAGATGTATCGTACCAACAGAGCTGGGCCTAGTTTGGACCATTAAAAGGCCACTATAGTGACAACTTGGCCAAGCAGAATAAGAACAATAATTACATGGTTCACATATGCACAACACAGGAGTGAAAATATGAGGCTTTTAAAATTGATTCCCATTTTGTTAGAAACTTCCATGAAAAAAAACTGTTGCAGTTGAGCCAAATGGACTCTCCCATCTTGTTTCCAAGTACACTTGTCCTATTTATTTCAGTAGGAAGTTTTTTGGATTTGTTTTTTAGTTTTATATTACATCACTTTTCCAGACACTACTACATTCAAAACCAAAGAACAATTTTAAAGCAGCAGCTCAAGAGACCACAGTAAATTCACAGCAATAAACAGAAAAAGAAATGGAGATGTAAAGAAGCAATCTTGTCTAAGAGACAAGAGACAAAAGACGAGAGAAAGAGGACCACAATTTTATGTAGAATAAAACATTCTAAACAAAATGCCTGCTCAACAACCTGAGTCCTTGTCCCAACATCATGAACACTAACAACTCTCAAGAGAAAAGAGCAGACTTCAGGTAAGAGTCTTTACTCTTTGAAGTCCTGGAGGCACTCAGAAACAAAGATTTAACAAAGTTGTAACCACAGGAAATGTGGAAAACCTTTTCAATCAAATTTAAGTTTTCTTTCTACTAAAAATAGGTGGAGGTAACTAATTAGACCGTTAATGATTATATTTTTCTTGATTTCCAAAGCTGTCCCAAATATTCCATTCCCACTGACTCAGCAGTTGATACAAGTTCTCATCACTTCCCAAAAAATGCCAAGTACAGTTAATAATCCTCTCCCCACCTTAACACATGGTATTTCAGTTCTGCAGCTACCTGAAGCAAAAGTTTTATCTGCCATTCTGAGGTGAGTTAAGAGTCCTGCTTTACCAACCACAAGTGACTTCACAGAAAGCTCAACATAAAAAGCAGAAAACTGAAATTATTACTAAGAACAACGTCCTTAGCTGGACTCACAAATGCCACTGTCTCAGTCAGTTGTAGTGGAATAACAGAAATGAGCTTGCCAAGACAACACATACCTACAGCCAGCATGCCCTTTTCCAGGTCTCCAGACATTTCACGGCATATGCTTTGCTCAATGTCCCGGCTACACATCCTCTGGTACTCGCTGAAGACTGATAAGGGAACAGAAAGATTTCAGGAGACAGCCTCACAAAGAGAGGTTGAACTGGTGGATACTGGATGGCTCCATTTCAACCACATTTCTCAACTTGATACTACAGTACACTCACGCAAGTTTTATCATCTCAAAGACACTGGTGAAGAGGCTGGAGAAGAAGACTTATGAGAAGCAGCTGAGGGAACTGGGGTTGTTTAGCCTAGAGAAAAAGAGGCTGAGGGGAGACCTTATCACAGTCTAGAACTGCCTGAAAGGAGGTTGTAGTGAGGTGAGTGTTGGTCTCTTCTCCCAGTTAACAAATGATAGGATGAGAGGAAATGGCCTCAAGTTGCACCAATTAGATATCAGCAAAATTTTTTTCACAGAAATGACTCTCAAGCATTGGCAGAGGCTGGTCAGGGAGGTGGCTGAGTCACCATCCCTGGAGTGATTGAAAAGTCAGGCAGATGAGGTGCTCAGGGATTTGGTTTGGTAGTGCACAGGTACTGTTGGACTCAATGACCTCAAAGGTCTTTTCCAAACAAATAATTATGTGATTCTATGATTTAATGATTCAACCACGTTGTTCTATTTACATATTGTCAGGCTCATTCCAGCTTGTCTAGTTCCGTCCTCATTTTTAAAGAACCAGACTGATAAACCACTGTAAGAGAAACAGGGAAAATTCTTCTAGTTAAGCTTTGGGTGCCAATAAAATGAAGAAGAAAGCATCCAGGTTCTAGTTTTTCAATTCTCTTATCAGAGAAACATTTGAACAAGTATGACCTCTACTTGCTCTGGTATTTAAAGAAGATGACTGTAATGTGCAGCTCTTGTGCACCCTTTCCCTCAACGGAATTCACCCTGTTTTTTTTAATTGAGGTATGACTACACAAATTTTACAGACAGGTGAAATCACAGAGAGGTGTTGTACAGTTTTACCATTACATGCAAGAGAATTAAGTTACCATTCAGGTAGAGGACAGCATTACCTGCTCTGAGGTGGGCCCTGCTTCTTGCGCACAGAATGGCGTTGAACTTGGATTCATCGGTTCCTAAACGGTTCTCTCCAGCTGCATAGAGCTCCTAAACACAGGAGTGAATTCACACTTTGTTACTCAGAAAAGCAGTCAGGCTGAAAAGCTGACTTACAGATCTGCTTCCTTACAGCCTCTCCTACTTTTATACTTATTTCTTGGTCTATGCACTGCTGGAAAACAGGAGCAAGCAATTAATAGCAACTAGTTCTGACCTTCCTACAATATGCTATGCTTGCAGGCTTCCTAGCTTACTGATGCATGAGTGCTCAAACACAAGAGCTCCAGATTATTGAAAATTGTTCAAAAAGTACCTGTAATCAGTTCTTCCTAACATGGCTTATATCCAGCTTTTCTTCTACTTATGTTCTGAGACGTTCTTGTCTTTTGGGTAAGGTATACTATATAGAAAGCTAATTACATTACTATTTACATGGCAATAGCGTGCTGAAATGATCCAGGGTTTTCTCTTTGCTATGTGGTGAAATACAACACATAAAAAAAGTAATGGCACAAGAGTTTCTAGGTCCATGTGCCTTATTTGCTGCAAAAATCCAGACTTCCTTAAATAACAGGTAAAAGCTAATGCAGGTGTTGATGATTAAAATAAAATCCACACACATATCACCTCACATCTCTTTGGACCATTTCCCTTAATAAACAGCACAATGGAATCACCCAACACCTGGAAAAGGCAGACAGCTGACAGAAAGAGAGACTAAAAAAACTATGAGCTGCATCTCTGTAATGGAGCGATATAGCACTGTCAGGGCTTTTCACATCCCTTCCATCCACTGAAACATAAGCACTGCATCAGGAGAAGTCACAAGGTGACCAAAACTAAGAGTAAGCAGAAACTCCACAATCAAATTTCAGTGTATTGAGCTGACCATACTTAGAAATGAGGAAAAGCTTCTACTGACCTGCACATCTTTTTGGACAAGAGACATGTCAACAGTTGTACTTTCATCTCTGTTTCCCTGAAGGAATTTGAAGACACAGAAGTGTTAATGGCAGCCCTTTCTTTTTTTCCTTAAAAAGACACACACAAACCCCAAACTCCAAATTCCTGGCACCCAAGTACCTGAGAAAGTGAAACCAAAAGCCTCTGAAAGTGTCCAGATGTGTCACTTTTTATTGCTTCCTCCAGAGTTTTCTTAAATTCTGGAAGAGAGACACAGTCATCCATCACCATACACCCCCTCATTTCATAAATTCATACTGTCAGTGATTAAGGGAGAAAAGTTCAAACATTCTCATGGAACTGTAGCAAAACTAACCTGCTTTATAGACCTGGCTGAGTTCTCGAATATGGTCATTACTGCGAGAAGCTAAGATTTCAATGAGACAATTTTCATCTGTGCCAACGCCCTGAAAGAAAGCGTAAAGAGAAAACACACTCTTCAGATTCTCATCTTACTTCTATAACCTAGTATAAAAGAAAGGCAATAAAACTACATAGTGAAACAGAATTCAGGAAATAATCATGTTATAGAAGTCAAAGCAAGGAGTTTAAATGCTACTTATAACACATTTCCAAGACACAGATATGTATTAAAAATAGAAATTGAACAGATAATTAAAATAATTATGAAGACAAAATTTAATTTTAAAATGCCATTCTTCACACCAGATTTTAGGCATTTTAAGAATTAATGTTTTCTACCATTAAATATGAACTTGAACATTCTAATAGGTAACCTTCACTAACTAATAGACTGCAGTTGCAATTGCAATACAGCTAATTCTATTTAATCCTCCAAGCTGCTTTAAAATTGTGGCCAAAGAACATGCAAATATGCATACTGACTCCGAAACAGAAGTCTTTATTTCACTTTCATTTAAACGTTGTCTTAAAATACAAATGATTCACTTGTTTTTATTTTAAAAACCTAAATGTTTGTAAAACATTCTGATTGCTTTAAAGAGATATTACACAATACTTTCGTAATATATTGAAAAGATTCAACACGAGCTAGGAAAATACAGTTTACATGTGGAGGAAAAGATAAAAAGAAGGCACAGCCTGCCCAAAACCTTTATGAACCTCATCTTCTGAACTACTCTTGAGCACTGAGCATAAAGTCAATGGAAACTCTGAATTTGCGCAGTTTTATAATAAGTTGCATCACAGCTCAAAGCAAGAAACCAGAAACAAAGGCACCTCATGCAGGGGCTGGCTTAGAGGAGAGTCTCCCCAGGGGCACATTCAAGCCTATGTAACAGATGAACTACAGAGACTGTTAGAACAGTTTCTACCTTTTTGGGGTATTTACCTATTACCATATTTTTGTTACAACACAAACCTATTAAAAAGTCTTTACTTTTAACCTATGGGAATTATATTTCTTAATTTTACTATCACGTAGCTACAAGAAACAGGGTATAGATCAATCAAACACTGGTTTCAATATCTGGACAGAGAGGAGAGAAGGTAAGTTCAAGCTTTTAAACGATGACCAAAAATTTTATCAGCTCAAATATTTCCTCTATCATATAAATTTATATCTCCTACACAAACCTTTATAGCTTCCTTGATTTCATAAGCATCAAACATGACGGGTGTCTTCATCATTGCTAAGATTGTCCTCTCAAAGTTACCTGATAACTCAGACTTGAGATCCTTGATCAAATCCTAATGAGAAGGAAAATCAAGTTAAAAATGCACAAAGACCAAAACTGACAAATGTAAACACCAAAATTGTGGAGTTTAGAATTCTTTATGCATACACATCAATAATATATCTTCAAAATAAAGTTATTCCACTTAACAACACTAAACCCAGCATAATGCACATGTATATATAAGTAATTAAGATCCAGTTCAATGGATTGCACAGACCAAAGAGTAATCATTTAGCAGAGAAACTGCTTTACAGGTTTCCTCTAAAACACTGTTTGAAGAAATCAAGAATGGGTAAAAGCAGAACCCTAAAGAGGCTATGACTTGTGAACCATCTTCCAATCTTTTCTTCCAAACACTGTCTTTTGACCTCCAGTGAAGGAATGTAGGCTCTTATTCTGCTCTCATGATGTATTTACCTTTCCATAAGCTGTTTTGAAGGACAGGATGATCTGCTGCCGTTGCTTGTTTGAACGACTTCCAAGACAATCGATAATCGCTTGCTCATCGGTTCCTGTACAGGCACACAGATATCACAGAATGAGTATGTCCATAATGTGAGAACTCGGCTTTCTGTTTCCATTTGACCCTGCCGCTTCCAAACCCAACTGAAGGACACATATGCCATTAATTAACGCATGGTATCTCCTCTTGTGTATGACCACAGAACTTCAAGTTCTACTCCCAATTACAAGCACAGAAAAACCCCAAAACCATATACCAAACTCATGATGTTTTTTATGCCTGCCTGCACCTCCAATAATTCTTCTGATAACTAAGGAGAAGCACATATTAACCAGCCTGCTCAGTAAACATACAGCAATGGAGAAAGGCAGTGCAGAATCAAAGCTGCAATTCTACTTTAAACTGAAATGGAAATCCATAGACTGCTCACCGAATCCCTTCATGGCCTTCCTTAAGACTTCTGCATCCTTCAGAGGGTCAAATCCCGGTGCATCAGCGATTGTACCTCGGTTCCCATGCTAAAATCAGACCAAGTTGAGTTGCATATTAGTGTTAATTGTTAAAAGACTGCATTTTACCACTTACAACTGTTACCATTTTTCTTTTTGTTAGAAAAGCAACAGAGAAAGCTCAGAAAAACATGCCTCAAACAATTTGTTCATATCTCTACCCAAATTAAGAGAAAATACACGGTCAATAAGGTTCACCAATATTAAATCTGCTGTCCAATTAATTAAGGTTTCATGAAACCGTATATACAACTTACAATAACTTTGTTAAGTTAGAAAAGGCAAATTTCATTAAATTTGAATTGATGTCAAACCTTTCTTTATGAATAATGTGGTAAAACAGTATTTGCATCAAGTCATATTAGCCTATACTTCTTGCACTCGGAAAGGATCCACCTCTTGTCAAACTTTAAGACTTGTTTTTCAATTTCAGGCTCGGTTTGCACTTATGTATTCAAAGAAAATGTAGAGAAACACATACGCGGTCACATCTCAAAACAAAAGCAATGAATGTTCTTACTGTTACAGGAGAGACCGTAGGCCCTGTAGTTCCTGGGTAAGAGGGCATAGACGGATTAACAGCTGGGCCTGGTGGATAATTTGGCAAGGGCTGCTGCCCTGGGTAAGTTGCTGGTGGTTGTCCTGGATAGCCCATAGGCTGCTGACCAGGCGGTAGTGTGGGCTGGCCTGGCACAGGGCCGCCCGGGTATCCTGGGTAAGCTGGCATTCCTGATGGTGGATTTCCTCCAGATGGAGGATATCCTCCATAAGAGGGCTGTTGTCCTGCTGGAGGTTGTCCAAAGCCACCTGGAGGGACTGGAGGATAACCACCAGGTGTTGAAGGAAATATGCCTTGTGGTGCAGTTGTCCCTCCAAAGGTCCCTGCCAGGTTGGATGCCTGCAACGATAGCCAATAATGCAGGAGATGGGAAGGTGCACAAACGGTTGAGTTTCAACAACATACTTAACACAATACACACCCTCACACCTCCAGCAAGGACAGGTAGTTCTGCATCTGCAGAACAACTTTGCAATAGTCATGCCTCACAAGCAAGCAAGATGGAAGAAAACCTGCATTCAGCTGGCTCTTGCTTTATGGTAACCACCAGCTGCCATACATCATGAAGCAAAATCAACAGGCACAACACCTGCCACTGAGCCCAGCGTTACACACTGCTCGCACAGGAGAGCACCAAGAGGCACACAACTCTTATTCTAAAGCTTACCCCAATTAAATCCAGCAACAGAAAGCTGTGCTCATCCCTTCTCTGTCCATGGGTGCCCTACATGACCACTTGGACCCTCTTCTTCAGAGGAAGCAGAAGAACTGATATTTGACGATGCAGTGCTCCCAGAAGCCAGTCGCTGTGGGTATTTCTATGTGCACCCTAGACAGCTTGTGACTCATTTTGACCACTGGCTGCCAAATAATTTCATTTAATATTTACTTCAGAAAGGCACCTATAATGCCAATTTCTTCCTACAAACTGCTCATTTGTTATGCAGTGTAACAGATTTCTGAAGACTGAATTGAGTGTCATAAGTGTCACTCAATTCTACTCTATGCAAAAAAGAAAAGTCGCACTGGAAAAGTCTGCACTTTCTTCAATGTAAAAGGCTTTTACTGCCATCTGTTAAACAGCAGTGCTTATAAGAGACAGCTGACCCTGTATTCTTTTCAGGGATGAGTCACTGATACCTCCAATTGCACAGCCTTGCTTACAGCAGCCAAAATCCAGGTAAGAGACAAAACCTGGGCTGTGTTCGTCTGTGTGAACACATTAGCAGTGGATGCTCAGTGTGGATAGTCTGTTCCCCCATTCCTCTGCACAGAAAAAGCCTAGTTTTATTACATCCATGACTTTTGAAATGAGGCTCTTAAATCAACATTTATCTAGTGGTCTGCTTTCCTAAAATAAGAAACAGCTTGCAAGAACCATTTTCTTTAACAGATGATATATTAAAGAGATTAGACATAAAGGCACAGAACTCAAGGCATAAAATTCTCAGTTGCAATGCCAGAAACACATCTTTGCACTTAAAAAAGTCACAGTAAAACACATTAAATGAAAGCAAACTTACCATTCCAGCCATGTAGCTGGGATTGAACTGACTGGCATAGCCAGCCACATTGTCTAGGCCAATTGGAGGTGGATTTGAAGGTGGATAGGCTGCACCACCCCAAGGACTGTTACCTGAAATCAAACACAGCTGTGCTGAAAAAAGAAACTACACTTTTTAAAACTTATTCCTTACTACTTACATTTCTAACATAATGTCTGTTCACCACTAGCAATTTGGGAGAAAGGAAATAAGCTGGAGAGGTACAGGGTGGCAGTAGTTATGATATAAAGAGAAGTTTGGCTGCATATTTCTAATCATGTTATTGTTGAATCTGCACGTTCTCATTTAAAACATCTCTAAACATATTTGAAGATTAACACTCAAAAGTTAACACTGTAAACGCTATATTTTGGCTACAGAGTAGTTTCCCTTAAACTGCAAAATTGTCTGGGTATTCCAGTAAGAAGATAATACCTTTAAGGCTGCTAATTTGAGAGATGTCTACAGCACATGACACAGTACATTCACAGACATCCAAGTCACAAAACTTGGCTGCACACGGTAGTACAGTCTTCTCTGCACAGCAGTCTGACTGAGACAGAATATTCTGCTGAGAAATGGGATTTATCCCCCCAAGCTATTCTGGCTTCTCAGTGTATGCTGCTTCCCCTTCCCAAGTCATCTTGCCTAACTTCGCCATATCCATATGACTCCAGTCCTTTCTTTCTACCAACAAGACTGACTATGAAGTTCATTACCAACAACTGTAAAGCTCACCCTGATAACAAGCAGCTGTTACATATTTCATCTGCTTTATATTATTGTAATCAATATCCTTTTTATCAGCCTTCTCCCTTCCACATACAATCACAAAATCATAGAATCGTAAGAATGGTTTGGGTTCGAGGGGTCCTCAAAGCCCACCCAGTTCCACTCTCCTGCCATGGACAGGGACACCTCCCCCTGGACCAGGCTGCTCAAAGCCCCACCCTACTTGGCCTTGAACACCTCCAGGGATGGAGCAGCCACCACTTCTCTGGGCAACTTGTGCCAGGGCCTCCCCAGTCTCACAGGAATATATTTCTTCCTAATATAAAATCTAAATCCAAAAGTAGTCTAATCTAACCACCTGCCTAAGAACAGTGAATTAAGGACAATGTCATAATTAAAACTCTAATTTTTTGTGGGTTATGGTTTTAAACTGTGAGACTGATTTCTCCCCATAGTCATTTTTCTCACCAGCTGCCTTCAATACTCAGTATTGACAGGACACTGTTCCTTAGCATTTGTTGCTCACAGTCAAATTATGACCATCCTTTAGTGCCTTGTATTTAATTTGAAATGAATTTAAATGGACCTCATATAAACACACGGTAGAGAAGGCATATTATATAAATCAGAAACTCTAGCAAAGATCAAATAGGACTTAAGAAGAGAGCACTGAAATTTTCAGTGACTCAAGAAAACCCTTTCCACTCTTGTTCTTTGTCCATGCCACCTTTCCCCTCCAGATAGGACCACCACTGCCATTTAACATTTACTTCATCCAAAGAGCTTCCATTTAACATTTACTTCATCCAAAGAGCTTACCTGGGGCTGCTGGTGGATATCCACCCGATGGGGGATAGCCAGGGTAACTCATCGCAAAGATCTGAAAAGGATGTGTGACACAGTTATTTCCACAATGCCTCACTGACCACACCACATAAAATTAACAGGTAACGTGTCTGCAGTAGCCAATTACCAAAACTTCGACATAAACTGCACAAGCTGCACAGGTTTTTCCCTGGGAAACCTCTTCCCATTTCCTTTTCCTGGATCAATAACCATGTTCAGATAGCTAAGCAGTTGTAGAGTTACTCCTTAGACTATTTTTCTTACTTGTTGCTGTTACTGCTCACTTTGTCTATTAATTTATTAAGGATGTAGTACTTGAAAATGCTTACTTTATTGTGCTATTAAAGTCTCGAGATGTTTGCAACCTATCCAGAACTGGTTTACTCATCACAAGTACAAAATCACCTGACCCACCTTGTCTTCAAGCAAATAATTACAGGAGAAGTGTTAGAAGGCATTTAAATGCAAATGTTTGCAGAAGGAGCAAGGTCAGAGTAAGATGTAGAAGGGATACGCTTCATGCTTACAGCACTTCCATAAAATATGAAGGGGTTACTGAAAGGATAAGATCACTGGAATAAACTGGATCTCTCAAAGCTGACAGTGTCTCTGCCAGCACAGAAGTGCACAAAGTCCTTAGCCGTCCAAAACAGAAGTGGAGGTCACAAAGGAAGGACAGCTGAATGAGGGACAGAATGAAAATTACTTTCCAGAATACAGAAAACCTTATTTTAAACACAACAAGTACCAGGAAGAACTGTAAAAGTAACTCAAGTAGCTTGTTCCACATGAAGAAAATATCCACAATCAGTCTTAATGTCTTCAAGGTTATTTTTAGTGACAATTGCAAGTCTATTTTTAATCTGCTGTGCAAACAGTATCCTTTTCCTTTCTTTCCCATGAAGCACTGCCTTTGGCACCTGGCTTGTTTTGCCGTGTTTTGGATTTCAGCTGTGAAGTTTTGGGTTGGGTTTGGGTTGAGTTGTGGGGGTTGTGTTTCTATGGGATGGCTTTCTTTTTGCATAATCATGTTGACTTCCCTTTCTGGGCTGCATGGTTCTTTTGCATAGCAGCAGTAGAATGGAAAAATACCTTTTACTTTTTTTTCTTAAAGGAAAACACAGTTAGGAAATCTTCCATTTATTTAATAACTGGTTGGCCTTCACGCTGCATGAGCTCATTTAAATGTAAAAATGAAGTAACAGAAATTGCAATGAACAGAGCAGACTAAAAGTAATAGCTCTACCTTACTTCTACTCCAGCATGTAGCATCAAACAGACTCAAATAAGCATACACAGTTTCTCAGCATTAAAAGCAGCCTCTTTACCAGTAAATCTATAAGGGATGCTAAAGGCAAGTTTTTTTCAAGTTAAAGACTTGAAAAAATCTACTTCTGTGCATGCAAATTTAAGTACTGTCCTCTCAGTTGTGATATTTGTTCATTCTCCATTCCACCTACAAACAGAAGTGTGAGGTGGGATAGAACCATCACTCCCTTTTCCTCTTCCGATGGGTAGAAGAACATAGTGAACAGTTCACCCAGCTCCACACATTAGGAGACCAAGCAGGACACACAGCTGGGAAACTTGTTGATATTTACAGAATCAGGCTTTAAATCAGTAAACTGTCCATCACAAACGGCAATATTTAAGCCTCAAGAAAGGTCCAGGGAAGTCAAAGCCACCAGCAGCCATCACAGCCCAACTGTGCATATTCAACTGTAAGAAGAGACTATAGATTAGTTAACATCACACTGCTCATAACCAGTTTATATCTGAAAGACAAGGGCTCACAGTTATCTTTATATCACATCAGATGCCTACAAGATGCTCTCCATAGCACAGTAAATGTTTTTCCCACACTCCCTTTGGCCTTGGATTCCAATAAGATCTTTCACTGCAGTGCTATCTAGGTGTTTTGAAATAGCTTAAATATCAAAGCTGTGACTAGCATTTATTTTACAACCTGCAGATAGAGCAAACGACATTCTACAGGGCCACGTTAAGGAAAACCTTCATGTTCAAACAGGTCCCACAGTGCATTCTTGAAAGTTCAGAACAACACCACTACCTACAGAACTGTCGCTCCCCTAGTTCATAGAGAGGAGAGTTCACTTTAAGTAGGAACATCCGTTATCAGACCAGCTGCTACAGCTGAAAAGACAAGCTTTTGATTATACAAGCACTCCTCTACATGACTAAGCTTTATGTAATTTTTCATTTCTTTGGCAAACACAGTGCATAAAAAGTACAGCACCAAATCCGGCACGCAAGACAATTACTGTGCAGTACACACAAGGGAGGGCAAACTCGATGCACAGCAGTCAGCAGGGAGAGCAAGTTTATTGTCCCAGGCATGCCCAATCCTACATGAAGATTTGGTTCCTATTGGTGGCCTTTTTAAATGCTAAAGCTAAATCTTGGGAAAAAGTCTCTGATAGTCATCCCATCAGATCAGGGAAGTTGTGGATGCCCTCATCCCTGGAGGTGTTCAAGGCCAGGTTGGATGGGACATTGAGCACCCTGATGCAGTGGGAGGTGTCCCTGCCCTTGGTAGAGGGTTGGAACTGGGTGATTTTTAAGGTTCCTTCCAACCAAAACTATTTTATGACCCCTGCAGTTCAGCAAAACAATGAATTTTTACTTTTGAGTATTCACTGATGTTAAATACCAACATAAAGAGCATAAAGCGACTGCATGGGGCCTTTTTGAATGCTCCAGAGAGACAACGTCCCAGCCTGGTCAAACACCACTACGCTTCACTGCAACTTCATAGAACATGATTGCACCAAACACATCAACAAAGATGACACAACTTCACGTTATAAAATCCATCCAAATAGCACTTGCAAGACATTGTTATCCCAAGGGAATCAAAACCGCCGGAGGCAATGCCTGTTGTTATTCATACAAGGACTGCTAAGACCCCAAATTCATGAGGTCAAAAAGCAAAACCTCAACATTTCTGAGCAGAGCTGAAAGCAAAACACGTATTTTCCTCCTCTGCTGGAAAAAAAGAGCAGGCAGCTTCCTCCCTCATGGCACTTTGCCATGCTCCTAACAGCCCACACGGGCAGGTTGGACTGCCAGAGGGAGCTGCCAGGCCCTACCACACACTGGGACTGCGCACGTGGCAGCAGGGGAGCCGCACTGCTTGCTGCAGGCACTGCCCATGCTGCCAGCTCCACTCCACTGTTGCCTCCAAGCAGGGTTAGGAGCATGGGAGCAGCGAGAGGCCACCAAAAAAACCTAAGAACCTGACACTTTAGAGACTTGCTGCATCATTAATTAGCTTTACATCATAAAACATAGCTATGGTACTAAAACAAAGATGAGCAGTTATAACTCAAGTCACTCAGAAAACTAAAAAAGCACTACAACCCAGATTCTTAGCATTGATCAGTCTTGTTTTTCTTAGAATCAGAGAATGTTTGGGTTGGAAGGGACCTTGAAGCCCATCCAGTTCCAACGCCCCTGTCATGGGCAGGGAAACCTCCAACTGCATCAGAGTGCTCAAAGTCCCATTCAACCCAGCCTTGAACACCTCCAGGGACAGGGCAGCCACAGCTTCCCTGGGCAACCTGTGCCAGTGCCTCACCACTCTCATTGTGAAGAATTTCTTCCTAATGTCTAATCTAAACCTTCCCCACTCCAATTTAAAGCCATTCCCCCTCATCCTGTCCTATGCAGAATGTTCCTTTCAGATTCAAAAAAAAATTAAAAGAGCCTTTTGGCAATTAAAGCTGAGGTTGAGAAATATTAGTTAACTTCCTCAGCAACCTGAAAGAAATGTTACTATATATAAAAACATTCCACTCGCTTCTTTCAAATGCTGCTTTTATCCAGGACTTTTCCAAGTCAAATTTTTCATACACTGGTTGGATTCCAGGCAAATGAGGCCCACAAACACACTGACTTCTCACATTCAACAGCCTTGCCCGATCACCATCTTTTCTGTACTTAATGAAACCTCTGTTGGCCACTTCTCTAACTTAGTAAATACATCTCTAAATTAACTTACCCAGCCATTCCCACAACCCTGTCTCCATTTCATCTTCTAAGCCCACCTTCCCAAATTTCTTCTGCTGCATCCACAACATCTTAATAAAACTGTAAGTGATGAGCGGCACTGACAATGAGCGGTGACTTAGGACAGAGAATGGAAGATGTCCGAGTCCACCCTGCTATGCAAATACTGTGGGAACAACAGGGTCTGTATTTGCTCAGCCGTAAAAGAAGCAATGCATAAGAGGAGTTAAAAAAAACAAATGATCTACACACACACAGAAAAAAAGAGTGTCTGGAAGCAAGCACAGAAAAAATGCTGTTAAGGCTCCCAGTGTTCACCCTGGAGCTCCACCTCAAAACTCTAAATAAAGATCTGAGGTTTTACTCCCATGGCAGACCATGAACTGCTCAAGCTCTTGAGCGTTTTCCTGCTGCTTTGGCAAAGCTAAGAGGGAATCGACCTGTTCATAAGAGATTAAATCTATGAATCAGTGGGAACCTTGCAAATACACTTCTCTAAGCCATAGCACAGCAGAAAACACCACAACCAGAGATATTTTTAACAAAAACACAAATTGCACAATGATGGCAGAAGTAAAGAGCAAAATCTGAAAGCTGCCAGAACAGCTCTGGTTCAAGGTGCAGTAGAAATAAGCTCAGCAACGGCATTCATGCCCATTCCTGGAATTTATTTAGTGGCTGCTGTTCAGGCTTCAGCTATATCAAGGGCCAGTACTTTGAGGGCAAAAATGGATGAGAAGGCCATGACATATATTTGTTCAAAATAATTTCTTAATTATGCCAGTTTCCCAGGGAAAACAAGAGTAAAATTAAACCCTTCACCTTTACTCCTCCTCCAGGTTAATTACCAGGATGTAGTATAAAAGGCTGCCTAAAGCTATAAATGACAGAACCTGTTCTAAGACTGATTCGAGACTGACACAGTATGCTGTGGATTTTCATAAGAGGTGAACAGCGGCATCCACTACTGTGCTTTTGCAAGACAAGGACAAGCCACAGTTGGAAGCACAGAGCCAGAGAGTGTCCCTGCTGCAAAAGTGGAAGGCTTCAAGGCTCCCCAGCCCAGTGAGGCAACAGGATCAAAAGCACAACAGAAGTTTTCCATTTGGTCCTCTGCCAGTACTTCCTACCTTAACATTGCTCAGGCCGCAGAAGCAGCCAGATAACACCAAGTTGTTTGAGGGACAACTCCCCAGAGAAAGGCACTTAGGGGACTTGTATGGACCTCAGGTAAAAGCTGTATGGACGTACCCTACACTGCACAAACAATGTTCTTGCTCTGCACCACGCTGACAGCCTCGGGACTCCCCGTTTGAAAAATAGGTAAATATGAACTTGCAAGTATGCTAATTTTTTCTTAAAGGTGACAACTTCCATGCTTTCTAGGCACGGAAGGGCTTAAACACATAGCTGTTCAGGAACACCAGGAGTTATGACTTGTCCGTAAGCAAATGGATATGCTTTGCTCATTCCTGACTCTAAAGAAATACTGATTTTCAGTTGATAAATTATTTCTTTACAGGAATTGACTTATTCATGGAAGAACCAATTTAGTAGAGTAAACAAGAGAGTCAGGTGTTTCACAAGAACCAGAAACACACGAAGTTAAAAGAAAGCAAGACTACAGCCTTCAAATCTAGTCTGCATGGGGGATCAGCAAACTTTAGTCTTTAAAGCTTATTACTGAATTTTGTTATTTTTTCTATGTTTTTCTTTTCCCCCCAAATCCTAACACTTGTAAAATACATTTCTTCTCCAAGCTAATGGAAAATAGCGTTTTCAAAACCCTGTCAAGTGCAGCCAATCACCAGTTATTTGGACTATAGATAGCTGCGATATTTACAGAGCAAACACAGTTTTCCAAATGTATAGCTGTTCTCTCTCACAACAATGAAGGAGATATTCCCACTGTCTCCTTCAGGCAAGTTAAGCACTTAATTTAGAGCCATTTGCTAGGCTAAAGTTAGAAATCCAACATGCTTTTTTACCCAAGTGAGAGGTCTTTGGGAATATAAATTAGATGCATAAATTAATCACCCTGAGTTCACTTCGCGTGCATATTGACCAAATGGCTGTAGTAAGGTTTAACACAAACAGGGGCCTTGCAAAGATTTAAAACTCGTCTGGATCTTTAAAATGGGATTAATTTGGTTGACAGTTCTTAAGCTTGCGAAAAGCTGGGATCCAAAACCTTAGTGGGAGGCCCACCTCTTCTGATGATTAAATGAATACTAATTAATGGTTCCAGAGAAGGAAAGAAACCATGAAGTCCAGTGCTTCCTCAAGACAAGAGCTGAGCTAAGGCTGGAACAGAGCAACCTACGGGTGACGCTTGCCTAATGACCTCAAAAAACCTGCCCACCCTTTGTAGTAAAAAGCTTTTAACCTTCCCTGTTCTCAAATCAGAGTTTTTTCTCTCTCAAACAGACAATGTGTAAGAAAAAAAAAAAAGAAAGCAATGCCTGGGAAGGATTTCTTTCTATTTCTTAACGTCTTAGACAAAACTATTCCTAGTGATGGGACATAACAGTGACACTCTGCACTACACAGGGAACAGCCAGGTATAGGACTGCATAGGGTTTTATTTGCTTTTAGAAAATACGTGAAGCCTGCTTAGTCTAAGTTCCTAATGATGATCATGGATCCAAACTCGGATTCTGTGACAGCTGAGCAGTATGGATACAACTTCATACACACACACAACCAGCTGCTGAGCACAGGCAGGGCTGGCTGCCTGGTCATTGCCAGCACATAATAAAACTCTCTTAGAAGGACAACAGCAAGTCTCCACTCTGACTCATAATTGACTCCAGAGTCATCTAGGCCAGCATCTGACCGCCTATCAAGATTTTGTAGTGAGCTCTGATAAAATGGGGAACGAACATGTAGCAGCAACAGAAGTAACACACCGTAAATACCTAATGCTGCCCTTCGGTTTCTTACTTATCTACCACTTGCAGTACTGCATTCTTCCCAGCCTGGGGAACTGCCTGGAGGAAATTCAGCATTTACACCAAACACACCTGCGGTCAAATAAACTGGCAACAGCAAAGGGACCCCCCTCAGCTCAGTGCATGACAACAACTCAAATTTCAAATGGATGAAAGTGTTGCTCGTATAACCGTAACCATGCAGCCTTTTCGTTTTCTTTTTTTTAAAACAATTTTTTCAAAAGCGACCCAAAACAACAGTCACTCCATACAGCTGACAAGTCTCTATCCTTATTTCCAGGATGGATATATTAATAAATATATCCAATAAGAAACATGTTTCAAGGTAGCAGATGTAAATGTAGGTAATAAGCCAAAGAAATTAGGCTGGTGCTGTTACTTAATTGCATGCGTAATTCAAAGTAAGTGTCTAATTCCAATATGAAGCTGACATAGACGTTGCTGTGTATGACAAGAGTATTAGCTAAAAATAAATTAAATTCCCCAATAGTTCAAAAGCTCTGCTATTTCTGAAGCCACCACTAAATCATCTGCTCTTTTTTACTACATCTCTGCTTTAACTATGGCTTCCTGTTTTTATCCCTAGATTGCTATCACAGAATAAAGACAGGCTCTCTCTTCACTCTGATCAATGCAATGTTATTGAACAGACCCTCCGGATGCTCCATCTTCCGAAACTTTACCTAGAGGTCTAGGAAACAGCCTTTCCTGTAGCCTTCAAACCAGACACACTTCTCGTCTTTGCTTTTTGTAGTAGATCAGATTATGTATTTTAAGTTATTATCTAACACTACAGCCTTTATAATGCTTTTTATTCAATATACTATAACGGCTACAGAAATACCTCCATGAAATATCTCCATCCCACTACAGTTGCATTATATCTTTTAGTGAATTTTGACATTTCACAGAATTTCCAGTCTAAATACTCAAAGTTTCTCAGGACTATAGAGAACAAACAAAAGATGTGATGTAGCACATGCATGATGACTACCTAGAGCCCTGTGTTCAGTTCTGAAGTGCTCAGCACAGGAAGGACATGGAGCTGTAAGAGCAAGTCCAGAGGAGCAAGTCCAAGATGATCCAAGGGCTGGAGCATTTCCCATATATGAGGACAGACTGAGCGGGTTGGGATTGTTCAGCCTGGAAAAGAGATGGCTCCAGAGAGACCTTAGAACAGCCTTCCAGTACTGAAAGGGGCTGCGGGAAAGCTGGGGAGGGGCTCTTGATCAGGGAGTGCACGGGGAGGAGTAAGGGGGAACAGTTTTAAGATTAAAGAGGGGAGATTGAGATGAGATCTTAGGAAGAAATATTTTACTGTGAGGGTGGGAAGACCCTGGCACAGGTTGACCAGAGAAGTGGTGGCTGTCCCATCCCTGGAGGTGTACAAGGCCAGGCTGGATGAGGCTTTGAGCCCTCTGATCTAGTGGAAGGTGTCCCTGACAATGCAGGGGAGGGTCGAACTGGATGATCTTTAAATCCCTGCTAGCCCCAACAATTCTGTGATCCTATTCTACTCCCGAAATTTTAAGTCCAAGTTCACAGACATGTTTTGGCACCTAATGTCACATTGAGGTCAGATAAGAGAAAGATACATAAATATCACCATTGATATAGAAAAAAAATCATTAGGCCTTTCAAAATCTTGCTGAATCTGTATGATATATGGTACAGCATATTATATATGGTATATGGTTATATACATATTTGGAGGCAGTGAGGGAAGAAGTCAAGAGCAGCTACAGAGACATTGTCAGGAAGAAAAAAATCAGCTGAAATGTGGCAGGGACTGGGCCACAGACAAAACTGGAAACAATGCTGAGCGCAAGTTATGCTGTATCAGTGGGAGGAGAGTAGTCCACATGACTCTTATAGCAGTTCTGAAAACAGGAAATTATAGAAACAGCCAAGCTGTGGGGAAAGCATTCGTGCATTCAAGCTTTGCAGCAATCGTATATGAGGACTGGCTTCATAGTTCCTGACGTTACTGTATGTGCTCCAGCATAACACTGGCTCACTGAACAGAAAATACCCTATGCTGCAGGGTGTCAGGGAATGAACCCCCTCCTACAGCAGCCAGGCTCTGAGATGCACAAAATCAGCTCGTTCATCCAAACACACTGCACCAGCACTTTTCCCTCTCAGCAGCCTGTTTTCTCTCCATACCTTCACCTCAGTCCTGCCCCCATGCATCTGTCCTCTTTTTGCTGGGTTGTTTTCCCTTACTTCTGCTGCTCCCTTCTGAAAGTTCTTCCCTCGACTGCTCCTCCTTATCAGGAAGAGCCTTCCAGGAACTACTGTTGGTCTGATAAACAAGGGAAAACCATCCCAAGAGGGCACTCCCCACTGCCCAGTCTCTCTTCTCTGGGGAAAGGGAGGAACTCTGCTTTTCTGAATATTGAGAGGTTTATGATGTTTTCTGTCTTACATAAGGTACAGCAAGAGCTTAAGAGCTTCTGGTTTAGGACACTTAAGCACATGTACCGTAAGAAAAAGTAAAGTACGTTACAAGCAGTTTGTAGAATGGGATTTTTGGTAACAAAAAGCGTTGTGTAACTGCTTACACACGACTACCATCTCAGGCTTCTTTCTCTCATTAACCATGCACATCAAAATTAACAGTTCAAGACCAACTGAGGATGCAACAAAGTACCACAGTGCGACTGCAACAGCAAAACACGAAGCCTCCTCTGAAACCACCTCATCTGCCCAAGAAACAACAGAGGCTTTCTACGAACCACAGAGCTGCTCCGGGCCCTGACCTCCCTCGGCACCAGCCCCTGGGATGCTTCCTGTCACTCCCAGCCAGCGTCATCCCAGGCTGCTGTCTGTCAACCCAGATCCCTAGGCTGGTGTCACCCTGGGTTGCTGCCCGGCACCCCGAACCCCTAAGCCCATGGCATCCCGGCCTGGTGTCATCCCAGGCGGCTGCCTGTCACTCTGAGCTCCAAGGCCAGTGTAACCCTGGACCCCTGGGCTGGTGTCATCCCAGGCAGATGTCACCCTAAGCTGCTGCCTACCATCCTGAGCCCCCAGGCCAGTGTCATCTTGGCCAGCGCTACCCCAGGCTGCTGCCTGTCACCCCAGATCCCTGGGGTGGCGTCACCCCCTCCTGGTGTCACTCTAGGCTACTGCCTGTCACCCTAAGACTCCAGGTCACCGTCACGCTGGGCCGCTGCCACCCGGGACCCCCGTTCAGTGTCACAACAGTCTGCCACCCGCCATCCCGGAGCCCGTTCCAGTGCCTCCCCATGCTGGCACCACCCCGGCTCTTCTCCCCCGCCCAAGCGGAGCCAGTCCCCTGCCCTCGGGGCCACCGGCCCGCCCGCAGCCCCGCTCGTCCCCCTTCCCCTCCGCCGCTCGTACCGTGGGTCCCGTGCAGTCGCCGCCACCACCCCTCCTGCCGGCTCTGTCGCTGCGGGAGTGGCAGGAGGAGGAGCCATGGCCACGGCTCCTTCCGCCCTGTGCGAGGGGCGGGGAGGGGCGGACAGGGGAACGTGGAACGGGTTGGGCTGGAAGTGGACTTAAAGATCATCCAGTTCCAACCCCCTGCACCTCCCACTGGATCAAGATGCTCAGTGCCCCATCCAGCCTGGCCTTGAACACCTCCAGAAACGGGGCAGCCACCACTTCTCTGGACAACCTGTGCCAGGGCCTCCCCACCCTCACAGGAAAACCTTTCTTCCTAAGATCTCATCTCAGTCTCCCCTCTTTCAGCTTAAACCCGTTCCCTGCTCCAGCAGATCGATGACCTACCTTCCTGTGCTGAGGGCCCCAGAATTGAACACAGAATTCCAGGAAGTCATCACCCTCATTCATGTCCTACGTCACTTTTTGTGCTTGTTGTCTACAGTCCTAAGAAGTTTTGAATAGCCAGACTGGAAATTCTGTGAAATGTTTCAAGTCACTAAAAGACATAACACAACCAGCGTGGGAGGGTGATATTTCATGGAGGTATTTCTATAGCCAATATAGTATATTAAAGAAAAAAACATTGTAAAGCCTGTCCATGTTCTTCTTGTGCTGAGGACTCCAGAACTGAATGTGCGACTCCAGGTGAAGTCTCACCAGGGCAGAGTAGAGTGGCAGAATCCCCTCAACCTGCTGGTTACATTGCAGTCCAGGATGCAGTTGGCTCTCTGGGCTGCAAGAGAACATCCCTGCTGGAAACCAGTGCCACACAAGGGGCTGGACCGAAAGGCAATTTCCAGCGAGGGGTCCATGTTATAACAAACAAAACAAACAGTAAGCCCACCCATCACAGGGCAGCCTGGGCTTCCCCCTGTCATCTATCGGCTCACAAGGGAGTGGGTGACATGGATGTAACAAAACCAAGCCAAAGAAGGCGCAGTCCAAACAAAAGCTGTAAGCGTTCAGCCTAACAGCAAATTTAAATACCAGAAATTCATAAAACATCCAGGCAAGATGGGACACACAGCCCTGGTTTGTTGTATAACAAACATTTCCTTCAGTAAAATTCTACAGAGATTTTAGAGGAAGGAGATTTTTCACATTGACCTTTCCCAGTAGAAGCAGTATGAGCTAAATGCTTCTGTAAATGTCTTTTTTTTCCTACAGGCGTTCTTTAAAGATGAGTGAAGTTTGCTCATATGGAAGCATTTAGAGAGATAAAACAGAATAAAAATGGGAAGAAAAAAAAAGCCTAGCATTTTCCTATTAAATTTCTTTTGCTAAGGCAGTCCTCAAATAACATTGCTGACTGAAACATAGCATTATACAACTTGGGCAGGTATAAAATTGTCTTTGCAGCTGGGAATTTTGTGAACAGGGTCTCTATGATGGATACAATTGATTACTTCCCCCTTAACCAAATCAGCAGAAGGTTGGTTCAGGATCCAGGAGGCAAAGACCTGAGCCGTAGCCGGGCCAAGAGGTCCTCATGAAACCCACAGAGAGCAAATTGACACTGTAAACACCGATAAGCTGTGGCTATAAGGAGCATTGCACATACCTCTGCTTTAAGCTGAAAGAGGGGAGATTTAGATTAGACATTAGGAAGAAATTTTTTACTGTGTGGATGGTGAAGCCCTGGCACAGGTTGCCCAGAGAAGTGGTGGCTTCCCCATCCTTGGAGGTGTTCGAGGCAAGGTTGGATGGGGCTTAGAGCACCCTGATCCAGTAGGAGGTGTCCCTGCCTATGGCAGGTGGGTTGGAACTGCATGGGCTTTAAGGTCCCTTCCAACCCAAACTATTCTATGATTCTATATTTTATGCAATTTGACAAAAAGCCAACAACTTCTATTCCATAAATATGACAGTCGAAGCAAGCCTTCCTTGAGCTCTCTCTGTAAGGCAGTGTGGCTGCATGGTGATGATCCCCCCCCTTATGCTGGAATGCCCCTTAGGGGTGCTCCTTGAAGTGATGAGATCTTTTACCAACAACAGATCACTGTTGAGCCGCATCTGAATCCTCCCTGGATGGCAGATGGACTACATGACCAGGCAATCCTGCTCTTTAGCACGGATTAGTTGTTTCTTAAATAAGTAAGATTTTTAAATAGAATGAAGCATTTGGAGTTATAATATTGTGTTATTTAGCATGCTGTTTACTTAGTTTAGCGTGAGTAGCTAGACCTGCTTTGAGGCACTAGGCCACAACCTGAGAATGCCCAGTTGAAAATTTTCTCAGTACTTACAATCTGCTTAGTCAAAACAAGGCCTCCAGAGTCAACAAATAACAGAATATACAGAGGCTTTAAGGATATGGATCATCGACATGAGCTGCAGCTAGTGTAGTTAACTACAAGATAACAACCTGCCTGAAAGACTGTAAAGGAATCCAATGAGGAACAAGAAGGCCTCAGAATCAGATATGACTACTGAACTGGACCAATCACGTGAGGGGCAGGTAAACAGTCTGTAAGAGTATAATTGCCAATCATGCTGCTGTACTGCTCTATTAAATTATGTATTTTATGAAATCTGATGCCTGAGAGCCTGCATCATGAAACCTTGGATTTGGACTTTGGAGCAAACTGATGCCTGATAGCAATAAACAGGATGCCCAGGAGGGAAGTGAGTGGAGTAGCACAGTGAAACTTCAAAATCCTAGCAAAGTGATATAGAGAATGGGGTATGCACACATAATCCTTTAGCTATAAAGAGATATAACCCTTATCTTCTGTTACTTAGCCATAAATCATCAACAAAGTCCAGGACTAGGATTGGATCCAGCTGCACCAAGACTTCTCTCTGATAAGGAGTTTAGAAAGCCAGGAGGTCCATTCTGAACCTCGTGACTCAAGGGGAGGGTCTCCCTTACATTTTGCATCCTCATTTCCTGTGTAAATCACTCCATATCAATTCTAACCTGATTTCCCCTCCTTTTTCTCTATGCAAGTAATAGCATGACCTTGTCATCGAACTCTGTGAAGTCACACTTTTATCTAAATATGGATTTTATCCTAAAAAACTAATTCACAACAGCCTCAGAACCTCCTTTCTGATGCTTGCTTCCCCCATATGTGTGCTTTGTAACAGGCAATCTCATTTAGAACAAAACTAATTTTGATGGATAAGCTTATGCTTCTTAAAACATATGTTCTGTTTACCCACCAACTCCTTTCCATGCAGGAGTTGTTTTTTCTCCTCCATACAGCTTCAGCAAACCATCATGGCCAAATATTGAAATACAACAGCTGTGATGGAACTAAAGAAAAGAAATCCTCCTTTCCCTGGCCCTTATCAAAATTTCAATGAGCACCAGAGAAGCCAAGGCTGCATCCATGGGAAAAAGCTGAAAATAGTCCAAAGCAGGTGAACACAAATATTTCAATTAAAGAATGTCTTCTTGTGGTTTTAGCATACATTAGAAGTTTGTTGCCAGCTGATCTTAAGCTTCACTGATAAAGACGTTTCTGTTTAAAGGGCAAAGCCACATATCAACACAGGTTGTGATGCAGAGTTAGTTGGATGTTCACTATGCAGGCAGCTGGAAAAATTAAGACGAAACTACAGAGAAGCTTATGTGGAAAGTTGGCCAAGGATCCTCATACTTTCAGGGTGCTAGCAGAGCTCCTCTTGGGAGTTCATTCATCTCACTTGTACCAGGGACCACACCAGCTTTGACAGGACAATTTTGTTAATTAGAGTAATTTTGACTGAAACCGATTAGGAGCCATTCAGAGGAGCTGCTACTCCCATCCGGTAAGGATACAGTGACCTCTAGAAATGATTACTTTTTCTTCAAAAATGATTTGGAATGAAACCCCATATTTTGCAACTTAAGTACTGTTATTTTCTGATGTAGAAAAGCCCTTTGAGTGTTATGCTTAGGCTGGAAGGGGTATACGAGGAAGCTTGTGCTGCTGCAAACAGACCAGTAGTTATTCCAGACCCAATTGTGCTCACTTTGAAGTCAATTGCAATGTTCCGAGGATTTAACTAAGGTCCAGATTTGGCTCACTTTTAGCCACTGAAGCTGGTTAAATAGCAGGATTCATATAAGTCCACCACCTTTGACACTGCCTTCATAAACAGAAAGCTGTGCTAGGTATGACAGCATATGGAATACTTTTCTGACAAGGAAACCGTTGTATGGAAACCTCACTAGCTGCTATTTTCAGATGGTCAAGGAGGGAGACATTTGCTTAACATATTTAATTTCTGGAAATTTTTCCACAGGATTGATAAACTCCGAGCCCAAGCTCTGTGACAGTTTTGGCTGCAGCAAATTCCTCTGGCTGAAAGAGCTGTTATGGGTAGCAAATATTCTTGTCAGCAATACAAAATGATATCATAGTGCTGTAGCTTTGGCAGCAGGTTTTACTGGTAAAATTCATCCAGTTGCATAACACCACTTTCTAATATGTTGGAAACATTTGTAAATGGGTAGAATCATAGAATCATAGAATGGTTTGGATTGGAAGGGACCTTAAAGCCCACCCAGTTCTAACCCTGCTGCCATGGGCAGAGACACCTCCCACTGGATCAGGCTACTTAGGGGGAGTTTCTTTCACTTTCAGTGGAATAACGGGAATTGTTAGGAAAGCCAAGTGAAGCTGATGGATTAAAGCCTGAGACAAATGAAGTCTATCATTAGAGAGACTGACTTTGATTCAAGCTGTAAATTTGCATGAGTATCTGAGAGATTATTTATAATTTTGTTAGAGAAGGGTAAAATTTTGAAGACTGGAGATGTTAAAACTGGAAAAGAGATTCTGCTGAAATTGAGTCAGGAAGAAATCAGATCCCTGGATTTGCCTGTTGCACATGCCTCTGACTACAGGATTTATGCCATTACATCAAAATCCCATCTTATATATACAGTATTTCTGGTTATGAAAGCAGACAAATGAAAACCTGTGAATAGCTATCCAAGTGCAAGCAATATAGTACAGCCTGCTTGGGAATGTGGACAGCCCAGACCAATAGCCTTAACTTCCGTAGGCACCTTGATGGAGTCTGAATTCCAAACTGATTCCAAGGCAAAAAAAAAAGCATTGAGAGAAATTTTGGTAGCAATAGGAATGCTGCATCTAAGCCTTCACTATTCATTCAGCACCACGTTTGCTGACTGCTGGGGTCCTTACCTGCTGTTTCTCTCACACCTCCATAGGGAAAAGGGATTCCTGACGCTCCTGGAGAGAGGAACACAAATGACTCTGCTCTTGGAGGAGGGCATGTCTCCATTCTTGGAAGAAGAAAGCAGGTGAAAGCAAGGCTCTTCTTTTTTGTAGAGTAGAGCAGAAAATCTTGTCTCTTGCTTTGTTCAACTGGACAAAAATCATTAAACCCACTGAATTTCACAACATTCCTGGCCAAAGATAGGAGACAGGGAGAATTACAAGAACAAGTATATGAAGAAATAACAATGGTTTCATGTGGATCATATATTTTAGATACATGCATGAGGAAATTACGTGGCACAGGTATAGCATTTCTGAATATCCAACAGGATGCCCACGTGCGATAAAAAATTGCTCAGGCTTTTGATAGGTCACTCATAAAGAAGTGGCTCATGATTAAAAAAAAAATACAACCACAAAAACAGACGTCACCTGTTTTGGTATATTACAATTTTCTAGTGTATAGTTTGCATTTTTCCCATGCACGCCATGAGCTTTGATCTTGGGCTGCCTATCTGAACACCTTCCGCTGTTACTACATTCATTCAAATTAAGATAAGAGCTCATTCTGTGCTCCAGGCTATACAAGTTACAGAGTGTTGAGCGCTCGGGAGATCATCCCCACAGCCTGCTGCCATGCAGAAGAGCTCACGGGGCTCTCAGGGCTACAGATGTTTGTAGCATAAAGTTGTTGACTCATAGTCAAACTCCCCTTTGTTGTACATGCATGCGTGTAGCTGTAGTAGTTTTAACTTCTTCTGGTCCTGGCTTGGGCTGGTGCAACGAGCTCCTGGTAAGACATGACCTAAGTTCCTTAGGTTCCTGGCAAGATGTAGTTCAGCACAATTTCTCAAGGCTCAAACATCAGGGCTGGCTTCAGTCAGGCCTATTTGTCAGTGATGCCCGAACGAGAATACATTAACTCATCACACCTTGCAGTTTGGGAAGCAATTTTAGAAAACCAATATCTAAATTCTTGTATCTGCTTGCCTCTTATGTAACTATGCCATACTCCTGCCTTACAGCAATGTTTCTATGACTACCTCTCCTCCTTACTTTCTCAGCACTTTGCACTTCTAAACGAAAAAGAAGATGGGATTTGGAGTCACTCACAAGGCTCTGTTTAGCCTTGATTCTGGCCAACAGCTTACAGCTCCTCCTGTCAAGCCAACATGCATCCACAGCTTTTCACTGTGCTGGTCATTAGACCTGAAACCTCTCCCATGTCTTCTGCTCTGCTGTCCTCACCTTTAAATCCTATGTTAAGATACACTATATTGAACAGTCCCTGTATTCCCGCATCTACTACGTGACTCTCTTTATTATCTATGTGGTAATTTGGCGGGCAAAGGAGTGCTCATTCGTGTATTAAGTATGTCAAAACAATGATTGAGTTGAAAATACACAAAGATCTGGGCAATTTTGCCTCACTATAGGCCTAGTACACCTAGTACATGACTTCAGCCTGTCTGTCCTTCAGATTTCCTTCCCTAAAATTGAAGATAAATATCACTCTGTTCTCAATGTGAGGATAAAAAACAAGATAACTACTATGTAAAAAATATTCTCTATATACAATTCTTCTTTGTAATTACTATTCAAAATTGAGAGGCTTAATAAAATGATTCCCCAGACTACCAAAACACCAAGTTCAAACTGTAGTTAAAAGTGTAACTTGTCAGACCTTCTGATCATTGACTCTAAAGCCTGCAGGGGTCACCTCTGCACAGCAAGCTGTATGGGTCTCCTTCACCTCAATAACAATACAGATCAGCAGCTCCTCAAACCGTGCCTCCTGCTGCAGCAAAACCCTTCTTTGGGGCGTAACCCTTAGAACATAAAAAACTAGGTCTCGTAGGTCGAAGTAGCATAATCTTCCCATGACTCAGCCCTGACTCACTCAGGAGCCTTGCCCACATCCAGGGAAAACCGTGTCATTCGAACCATCTTTAGCACAGATCATTTTTTACCCGAGACCGCTCAAAATATTCTGCAACCATTAAGAAAAGCAAGCAGTGAAAGATTGCCTTTCATAGGTGTCTCTAACCACAGACTAGGAGAGAGCTGGAGGACACAATATTTAACTGAAACTGCATAAAATCGGTTCTGTGTTCTTGGTATTGACAGCAGTTTGTATAAAGGGAAGAAGGTACATTCAGATCTAAAGTCGGAGTGTTTTTCCAACTAACAGTGCTTGCTCAGCTGATACTTAGAATCAGCACGTATTCTTTCCTTGCCTGTAAATTGCAGGGAGCAAGAGTCTCCTGGTGGCAAGTGAGCAGCACAGCTGGATGGCTGTGCTGTATTGCACAAGTCTTTTCTCTAGCTTCACTAAGCATCCCAGCAGTGTCCTTTCACCACAGCTCTGTGCTTGGAGCCAGGGGAACATGTGCAAAACACAAGCTCAGGTGTGATGGTCATTCACCATTGCCAAGGAACTCTTCTCTGTTTCATTCTCTCTCCAACTCAGCCAGTCCAAGATGGTTACAGTTGGCCTCAAAAGCTTTTTTTGATTCATTGGTTTGTATTGCACCCCTCACCTGCAAACCTCCTTTGACTCAAGTTGTAAGAGAGAAAGACTCATTGTGTTTGCATATTTAGGAGCAAAATCAAAACCACCCTACTTTGTTGATTTTTACAAAGCAACTGCCATAAGTAAAACCTATTATCTGAGGTGTCTCAAAACAAAGAGATGACAGCTCAATGCTGGCAGGTAAGATTCAGTCTATTAAAATACATACTTCAGTCTATTAAAATACATTATATAGTGAGTCAGAGCCCTCTCCTGGAAATAGTGAAAGGCATTTTGTCTTTCCTTGAAACAGTTGAGCTATTTCACCTCCACAAATAGTTAGCACCCACAAAAATGAGCCACTGATGTTCCTGTGTCCTTCAGTTTTAATTTAATCCTGCAGCAGGGAATGAAAAATATGTTCTGTGTAGCTGGGAAGAAGGGTTGATCTGTTAGAGGGTAGGATGGCCCTGCAGAGGGACCTGGACAGATTGGAGAGATGGGCTGATTCTAATGGGATGATGTTTAATAAGTCCAAATGTCGAGTACTTCATTTTGGACACAACAATCCCATGCAGAGCTACAGACTGGGGCTAGAGTGGCTGGAGAGTAGTCAGGCAGAAAAGGACCTGGGAGTGCTGGTTGACAGGAAGCTCAACATGAGCCAGCAGTGTGCCCAGGTGGCCAAGAAGGCCAATGGCATTCTGGCTTGCATCAGGAATAGTGTAGTTAGCAGAACCAGAGAAGTTATTGTCCCCCTGTACTCGGCACTAGTCAGGCCTCATCTGGAATATTGTGTACAGTTCTGGCCCCCCCAGTTTGGGAAAGATGTTAGGATACTGGAATGTGTTCAGAGGAGGGCAACAAAGATGGTGAAGGGGCTGGAGCATAAGCCCTACGAGGAGCGACTGAGGGAGTTGGGGCTGTTTAGTCTAAAGAAGAGGAGGCTCAGGGGAGACCTCATTGCTCTCTACAACTACCTAAAAGGAGGTTGTAGTCGGGCAGGGGTTGATCTCTTCTCTCAGGTGACCAGTGACAGAACTAGAGGGCATGGACTCAAGCTTTGTCAGGGAAAGTTTAGGCTTGATGTGAGGAAGAAGTTCTTCACTGAAAGGGTGATCGGCCATTGGAATGCGTTGCCCAGGGAAGTGGTGGAGTTGCTGACCCTGGAGGTGTTTAAGGGGAGATTGGATGTGGCACTGAGTGCCATGGTTTAGATGATGGTTGGTGTTAGTGTTGGGTTATAGGTTGGACTTGATGATCTCAGAGGTCCTTTCCAACCTTGTGATACTGTGATACTGTGATACTGTATGTGGTGCTCAGATGTAAACAGAGTAGAATTACGGAGGTAATCAAAGTGTACAGTTCACTTGCAGATTGTGGCTGGTTGGTTTTCTTTGTTCGTTTAATCTCAACTGCATTAATTGAATTGCTGAGATTTAACAAAATTCAAGTAACCCAGATCGATCTATGCACACAGTAATTCTCTTTGTACCTTGTAGTTACACGTAGATTTGCCAATAGAGGGAGTCCTTTTACTGTCTGCCAAAACTTTATCGAAGTGGATATTCACAGAGGTTTCAAATTACGACTGCGTCCCTGCTGTGCCACTATCATTGCACTAATCGCAAGAATGAGAAATATCTGCAAAATAAAATCACCTCAGGGTATTTAGCAGATCAAAATATGGGGCAGTATCAGCCATCCAATCATTAGAAGTGCACTAGAGAATTCAAGTGTCCCTTTGTGTCATTACAACAATTACATCTATGGGAACAGCAATGAAACATCTATGAGAGTAATTACTTTTACACACATTGAGAAGAATTATGTCAGATAATGATACAGTTCCCTTCTGTTGGCAAATCAATGCTGAAAAACTTGAGTTCTTTCCTGATGTTGTAGCCAGAGCCTGTCAAATAGCAGCTGTCCAGTAAACCCCTGCAGTTTGGGGAAAATAAAATAATCATCTCTCTTATACATTGTCATTTCATTAAAACATTGTGCAACTTTAATGACAACCGACTTCACATGCTCTTTCATCACAAAATGAACCAAACTTTCCTTTGACCTATGAAAATGTTAATTTGATGTTTTGGAGGCATTGCTTGCATCATTTCTATTTCTGCTGCTTACCCTCTGTGGGAAGTGGCCAGTTCCCTTCTGACTTGATGGGAAGATTTCAACAGCTGTTCCAATGTTGATATGAATCATGTTCCAGATTTGCTTGGACTCATCATCTTAGTGCATTGAAGGAAGACAAAAAATAAGCAGAAATAACATTTCTACTTACTACACTGAAGTAAACTCTTCACAACTACAATATTGCCAAGGCTAGCAGAGTTCTATGGAAATATTTAGTAACCAAACCAAGCACTGAGTAGCAGTCATGTTTACTTGTCTAAAAGTGTTGTGACTTCCTAGAAGTATCATAAGAACAGAAAGATGAGGTTGCAATCACATCTGCATGACAGCAGTTCCTCCTTTCCCTCAGAAATTGCTATTTTTATAGCAATTAAGAATTAAGTGCTAGTGAGGCAACTCCTAAACTGCTTTTTTTTTCAGCTTGATGTATCATAGAGAGCCTTTTAAAAAAATATATACAAATAGAAAAGCAGTGTCACCTGGATCACTCCTGTCCCCTCCCCTCTTTTCACTGGTACCTGGGTTTACACTGAGATTCCATCAGCAGTCCTCATCAGAAACAATTCTCTTCTGAAATCTGTTTGTGATGCTCAAACGAATGGCAGGGAAACTCAGAATGGAAACAAAACCAAACCTGATGGTTGATGGGAGGCAAGTATGAGATTTTTTTTTTCTTCTTTTCTTTCAAATGAGTGAAACTCTTCATTTTATACTCCTTGTTAATACTGCAAACAGATCAGCTTTGCAAGTTTTGGATGTCTGGCCATTTTAGATAAACATTCCAACCTTTTAAATGTTTATAGACTAAACTGCAGAACTCAGTGTTTACGTTGCACTGAATAACTTCAGCATTGTATTTAACAGAAAGGCTGCTGAAGCAATATTGTTTCAATCAGCAGGTGAAGACATACACTACCGAAATAACAAAAATTTTAAAGGAAGATATTAATACTAGTCTGTCTGTAAATATTTAGCACATATCTATGTAGTTGGAATATAAAAAACTTTCAAAGTGTACATGGTTTATAACTTTAAACCTATTCCCAGGCCTTTTGAAAGGAATTAATTTCAACTGTTAGCTTATAAGAAAACTAGAATGTAGTCTTTGGGTTTCAAATAGTGTATTCCTAATTCTGGTTTAATATGAAGTAAAACCTTGGCCTTGTATTTTTAAGAAACGTGGCCTTAAATATGACTAGTAATCCTGTCATTACAGCTGTGTGGGACAAGAGTGAAATGTCACTTGGTTTTAAGAATGCCTTGTGTACAGGGGCAGATTTACATAGAGTGGAAAACTGGTCTGGTCCAGAAGACATAATTTCTAGAGAAAATATCTGTTCTCAATCAAATCTCCACTCAGTTCTAACTGATGATCTAGCTTTTGCCTGCTCCGATTATTTGGATCACGTGTCTCTTCTTGGTATTTACATTTTTCTTACTCTTTGGGAACGGCAACATTATTGACGTGTATGTAAATCTGCAAGTTTGTCGTTCACTCCAAAATACCACTTTGCTCACAAAATGAAAACAAGCCAGGGCATGATATTTCTTCTCATGTGAACAACTTCCCACGTTAAAGCAATACAATGCAGACAAGGACATTTCTTAACTTCTGTGGTTAACATGCATGTTTCCATTTCACTGCAAGGGTCAGATGGATGTATTTTCCGCCAGGTCAGGAGAGTTTGCCCTAGATTGGATCCTCTGGGTTCATACACGTTTCCTGTTTTGCACATGATCGCACAGTAAGCTTTTTCAAAGACACAAGCTGTGTGTACAGGCCTTCTGAGCTGATTTACTGCTGGACTACTGCAACAGACACAGAGCACAAAGTCAAAGGAAAGCACTCTTGACTGAAACCTTTGTCATCTTTCTGTCAGGTCCTTCAGAATCTGAACTCAGACCTACAGCTGAAACAAGTAAAATTCAAAGAGCAACCACCACAGGATTTAAACTGGGTTTTCAAATCTCTGAATGTAAAATGATCAGACACAGCATCTTAGTTTTGTCTTTTGTCCATTGCTTAGTCAAGGAGATTTTCACTGTGGTCTATTACCTCCACTAACTCTTGTGGAGTCTGTAATAAGAAGTTACCAGACTCAGACACATCCTTTCTAATGAACCCAGAGGTACTCAAGCAGCAGTTCCTGAACCACCTGTTAAAAACTGGTGTCACTATTCCTTTTCCACAAACTGCTTTACCTGTGTTCAAAATGTCAGGCTGCTCCTCACCTCATGCAATTCTCTGAAAGTTCCGAGTTATTTAGAGGTTGGAACATGTCCAGTGAGTTACCATAAGTCTGTTTCTCTGCTAGAATGCAATAAAATAGTGTTTTCAAGGGAACTAGCATCTTCAAGGGTCTGCTGTTAATATGTTGTATTTTAAAAGGGGCTTTTTAATGAGAGGGCAACACCAAAAGCATGGAAATTACAAGGGGAAGTGTGGAGGAAACAGCTGTTGAGAGACAGTTTTGGGGTTTTTTTTTAACAGTTCAAGTGGACATGTAGTTATAGATGTCCCTCTGAAAGGCCTGATGGTGATCTCTGAAACTGGTGCAGAGGAGAAGGCTAAAATTTTGAGATGGTTTATATCAGCCAAGTATCAATGAAATTACACCTAAAACTTGGCATAGGTTTCACTGTATCAAAGACTGCTGAAATCACAGTTCAAACCAGGATGCTCCTAATGCACATTTCTGTTGCTGTCTGGCCAGAGCATATCTTTGGAGCAGCTTAAAGATAACAAAGAAATGGCCCTGAAATGGTCAGGTTTGTCCCACTGTGGTACATGATCTTGAAATAGAACTGTTCTCTGGGTTTGAAAATGAATTATAAAACAGGACTTTTGACTGATAGAATCTGATAGTCCCCTAAATTGGGGTCATTATGCATCATTTACAAAACTCTCCTAAAAAACATCTGCAGCACATAGGACAGAACAGCAGGAGGGGATGAAGGCATCCTTCAGTTGTGAGAGCTGCAGCCCTCGCAGCCAGCAGGGAGTCCCAGACACACGGGGACTGGGGCAAAGGCTGCTCTCTCCTCCCTTCCCATGCTTTTCTACTTTATCACCGCCTCAGAGGAAGCTCTGCACTGGAGGAGCCTGGCTTGCCTGCTCCTGCAGTTGGGAAAGGAGGATGTAAGACAAAGCTGAGCCAGAAACAGTGCATCATCCTGCAGAACATTGCTCTCTAAACTTAGCATTTAGGAAATTAATTCAAAGCAAGAATTTTAGAAAATACATAGAAACATCATCATTTCTTTCTGGCTCTTCCGAAGATCCTGATAACAGAGTATTTAATCAGTAAGCCACCAGTCTGTATCCAGCTTCAAAGATGGACCATCTCACTTCATGATAAACAGCTACAGGGAATAACCTAATGCCAACTTGAATCCATCAGAGAGGTCTGTGCAGGCAGATTCATAAACAGAGTGCAGGGGCAGATTGCAGGACTGGAGCTGAATTCTCTGTTCTAAACAGCTGTTTGGTAGCGTGCAAGACCTTAGCTGGCGAGCTCAGATCAATCCTCAACAGGCACATGGTCACCTCTTAAAATAGTACATTCCAGCAATAGATTGTAAAAAGACCACAGATACACAGGCTATAAAACCAAATTGCCATCGCAACCCACATCATGGGCTATCGTTGCCTATGATGCATAGTAAAGCAAAGTTTTACTCTCCAGGACTCTGACAGCTCAGCATGGTAACTTTCCACCCCTGTAGTATGCTGAAGAAATACATCCGAGGAGAGATTTCTCTCTGTTTTTCTATAATGAAATATTTTTACAGGAGTGACATCACAGATGCTATAAATGGGGAAGAAATATTATGGATTCGTTTAGTTGTATTCTGTGCCAAACCAAGACTGATCCCAACTGTACATTTATTCATGCTCTAGCCATAGCTACTATTGTACCTTCAAAAGTGATTCCACTGTCTCCATCTTTGCAGTCTAAGTGGAGTTCACCATTAGCAGAGTAGAAGAGTTCCCCTTTCCTGTCTGCAACCTGTTAGACTCTATTATATCATCATTTAGTTGCTCACTTCACTACTTCACCCATCAATGTTTGTGTACATCAAGTATATGCTGGCATTTACCCTGAATTCTCTGCAGAGAGACTTCAAATCTTTGAGGGTCTGAAAAAACTAAATTCCCTATTCATGGCTCTACTAATGTACTGTATGAAGTGCTAATCGGGTGCATAATCTTTCCTACGCATGTATTTTCTAGTGTATCCATATTATCCAAATATAATAACTGGGTATTTAATATTACCTCAATGACCAGTTCTGATCACTACCTTCTACACCTGCAGCCCCAAGCTTGCGTTGTATGTATTTCACTGCCAGAACATTGAATAAACAGATATAAGCTATGACAATTTTGCCACACTCCCGTATTTTTTAATTTCTAACTGTCCTTCTATAAAAGAATGGCAGCAGCACTAATTTGTGGCAAATCAAATCTGTTCATTTCTTACTTGAGCATCTTATTTCCATAGCTATGCCATCCCATTCTAACACTTACAGTCTGGAATTATCTGAATATTTTACTAATATACTGCCCCAGTTTTCTTTTACAGTAGGCTCACGATATGCCTTCAGTTCATGTTTATAAAAATCCGTAATTCACCTATGTACACAAGTTCAAAAACACAAACATTTGTTCAGTGTTAACTCGCACTATACCTTACATGTGCAATCTATTGCTTCTAAACCTGAGTTCAACTCTAAATTTATTATAATCCAGGCTTTTAAAATTTATTTGAAGCTTATCAAGTGAAACTCCACAGTCCTAGTGGTGGAAGCTTAAGAAACCATTTATTTACCATCTGTGTCAAATTAGACTTTTGCTTCTACCTGTATGATCAGAAATAGAAAGGCTGAGCAAGAGTCTAGCCAGGTTACTAGGTACAAGTTATTATCGGGAATTACTTGCCTTCTTTATGGATATATAAGGAGTAAGAGACTTTATTTTTAAAGAAATCTAGCATTCATATTAGGTATTAGTGTCTAATAGGTAATAATAGATTAATATGGTCAAATCACACAAAACCCAAGCTGAGTTATGTAGGTACAAGGAGAGAATATTACTCAAAACAATCCCTGATATTTTAAAGAAAGTTCCTGTTTGAAATCCACTTGGATTTCTAGTCCAGAGAGGCCTAGTGAAGTTAGGGAGATCTCCCCTCGAGACAACCGTTTACAGCTCTCCCTTGGAAACTGGATATGCAGAGGGGTAGGGACAGAGAACGCATGCTTAGAAAAGAGAAAACAGCAGCTGCTACTATAACCATGATGCATTTCTGCTTGTAAGACAGCTTCAATGTTGCAAGGGAGTAGTAGGCACTACTATCTTTTCAAAGAAAATAATAAAACCTCTAATTCAGTGCCCAACTCTGTGTGTGTAGTTTTAACGCCTGCTGAACAACCGGCTGAACACAATGAAACAAGGACAAGTTAAAGAGAAGTCACAGGAGATGTAGGTGGGATTTTGAGGGGTGGTTCTAACTCTGCCTCCAAAGTCAAGTGAGCTCTTACTAATCCTATCCTTAATGATTTATCATTTAAATTGACACTGCTAGAAAGCCTATTACTGGTTAGGTACAAAAGCCTTTTTTATGTGTAATTATTCCAAAAGCACTGATATTTCCATTCAAGAGGCCATCTCATGTCTGCAGTTCCAGACTGGGGCACAGCACTTTTGGCAGGAAAATAAACAAACAAACAAATAAATCTCAGTCCTGAGTATAATTGCAATAAATTGATCATTAACTGCTTAATACGGTGTCTAATGAAAGGTCAAAGGTAAGGTGAGAGAGACAACTTTTACCTCTGCTACAGTTTGATAGCAGGAAGACTCCTTTGGATCCTATGGATTTCCATGGGTTGTTTGTTGAAAAGAAAACATTGTGTGGATTTCTATGAGGCTTCTGTGAGAGGCAACAAAAGTTTTCCTTTCTGAGCAATGTACCCAGAAAGAGAATATCTCCTGCTGGACAGCTTGGACAGAGAACTGGAACTGCCAAGAGCTAAGGAAAGCTGCCAAAGGAGAGGGAATAAAATTAAGCAACAGAAAAGCACTAACATTTTATCAACAACATGTTTAGGGTAGGGAACAGCAAACTTACAAATACTGGTTCACTGTGCAGAGAACACTCTGAAACAGGAGAGAGCCAGAAATTCCAGCTGGGAAGCATGGTAGGCGACTTTGAACAGGAAACGGGGAGATCACATTACCACTGTCCAAAATTTTCAGAGAGGGCCCAGATAGACAATAAAACAGTTACAATCCTGTAACCCATTTCAATACTATGAGTAGTAAAAATAATATATGAACTGGAGTTAATAGTAGAATCATAGAGTCATAGAATGCTTTAAGTTGGACAGGTCATCTAGTTCAGCCCCCACCCTGCAGGAGCAGGGACATCTTTAACTCAGTCAGGTTGCTGAGAGCCCCAGTCTGGCCTTGAATGTTCCCAGGGATGGGACCTCTGCTGCCTCCCAGGGCAACCTGTGCCAGTGCCTCACCACCCTCACAGGAAAAAATTTCTTATATCCAGTCTAAATCTACCCGCCCTTAGTTTGCAATCATACCCTCTCATCCTATCCCTGCACTCCCTCATGAAGAGCCCCTCCCCAGCATTCCTCGATCCCCTTTCAGTACTGGGAGGCTGCTAGAAGGTCTCCTCAGAGCCTTCTCTTCTCCGGGCTGCAAAACCCCAACTCTCTCCTATAAGAGGTGCTCCAGTCCTCTGATCTTCTTTGTGATCTCCTCTGTTGTCACTCTAACAGGTCCACATCCTTCCTGTGCTGAGGACTCCAGAACTGAACGCAGGACTCCAGGTGTGGTCTCACCAGAGTTGAGTAGGGTGGCAGAATCCCCTCCCTCGCTCTGCTGGCCACACTTCTTTGATGCAGCCTAGGATGCAGTTGGCTTTCTGGGCTGTGAGCACACATTGTTGGCTCACATCCAGCTTTTCATCCCTCAGCACCCCCAAATCCTTCTCCACAGGGCTGATCTCAATCACATCATTCTCCACAGTCTAGCCTGCAAGCACCTGTATGGATTATCACCTGTAAACTCCAGGAAATAGATTCTCAGTCTTCTCTCGGTAAAGTGTGATGCACACCTACCAGACTACAGCCAATTTCAGGTAACATTTTGCTGCCAGTCACCAATACCTGGACTTTGATCATTATTTTCTGGATTAAAATAAAATTCCTGTCAATCATTGCATGAAAACAATGAGAAACTCATAAAACTCCTATGCAGATCTACAATTACGCAGTCGCTCAATTGTGACAACAGTGACTTCAAAAGTAACCTAATTTTTAACCAACACCAGCATATTCCAGAAGGATTTAATAAAACACAAAAAGAGACATGGTCCTGATGAAACAAGACAATATTAAGTTCCGTCCTCAAATAAACTCTCATTTTTCTTTATTCCAAACAAGTATTCTCACATATGATTTTATATGAGTTTGGGAAAGAGTTTATCTTCAGGTTTTTTCTACTCTCATGTAATCAGGCCTGGCTTGAACAAGAAGTTACACCTGACTGTGGAAACTGAGCTACTGCATTACTACCACAGAGAGATTAGATACTACTAAAATTAAGAACATGGAGCCACATGCCATGCTCTGCAGCAGAGTTACTTCTCTCATTACAGTATCTTCAGCATATGCTTCTTCAGTAGTGTGCAATTTGGTGTAGTTACACAGAGTATGTGTCTATACATTTATATATGCTCATGTATTCCATATGGCAAATAAATTTGTGGCAGTTATCATGTATACCTGTTATGTGAGTTATTTATTTTAGCCTTAGCTGCACACGACTAATAGCATCCTGTTTTATTGATTCGTATGTGTGTATAAGAGAATAAATTTGGCATCCGTTTATTTGCATGATTAGTGAAAGCAGTCTCATGTAAAGACCTCTTGATTACCTTTGACTGTATATATTATTGTAAAAAAACATAGAGGAGCTGACACTGAAGTCCACATGACAGTAATGTACCAGCTCGGTCTGTACAGCCAAGGCTTAAAATAGGTAGGGGATTACATGGTGCAGGTGTAAATTAGGAAGGCCTTAAGACTGCACCCCATAAACTTTGAGGAATAGAAACAAACCTTGAAGCAAATTTAAGGAGTTTGTGATTTACTGCTCAGGGAAATCGTGTCCCCCTTTCTCCTGCACGACCAGCAAAAATTGCACTTCATTATTCTGAGAACATATTCGTGCTTTGTACAGTCTTAAAAATCTGCTTATATATTTGAGGTCATCCTGTCTGGTTTTGTAGGATCTTTTGGAACAAAGCTCTGCAATTTTCCACCCTAAGACATCTGATAGCTCTACTAAAAATAGCCCCGTGGCAGTTCCTCTGTTGAAGATACACCTACTGGTATGTGTCATGCTGATCATAGCTCAGACTTCTCTTGGACCTTCAAACTACTGTTGATACCCGGGAGGCTGTAACAGAATGAGCCTCAGTGTGCTCCTTAAACAGTCATTAATAAGCTATGCCCATAATAAACCACATCAGAAGAGTATATATTTTCTGCATGTCAAGTATACGCAACTTAGTGATTTCTGACCACACGAGGTGGGGAGGGGGATGCAAATCAATGAGGAGAGTCTATGAAGAGCATTTTAGCATTGTTTGCACAGCTGTAGTGTGATTTAGCCCCCTTTCATTATGTTTTCCAGTATTCTTGTCCCAACCGGCTCAACAAAAATCAACAAATTACCTCTGATAACTTATGAAAACTCAATAGTTAGAAAAGCTTCTATGAATATCTACTCAGCTAACTTAGAGAAAACTGAATTAGTCTCTCTCTAGAGTTTTTCCTGAAAACCACCTCACCAGTAGGGCTGCTGGGATGCGCAGGAGGAATTCACCCCCTCGTACCTCAGGACACACTTCCATGGTCACCCTATGGCTGTTAGCATCAGGGAATGCTGTTGCCACAGGAATGTTTCCAGGCAGACTTTGCTTTATATTTTTCTTCATATACATCAAATATAAGCAATGTCAAAGATTATGTCAAACAGAATAAAAATGCTTGAAAATAATTAAATGCATCTTGATAACTTACCTTAATGTGTCCTTAAATGAAGATTTTTAGTATCTAGCTTGTTGCTTTGACTAAAACTAGGGGGTTTTTAACCAGAATCAAGAGAATACACTGCTAAATGCTGAAATTTCTGCACCGCAATATGTGCCAGCACTTTCTAGTTTGTTTGTTGTTCGAAAAGGCATTCCTGCTTTTTGCAGCTGATGAAATGGACTTTCTGGAGCAAGTAAATTGATTTAAGAAAAAAATCATCCTCCATTATTCTATCACTATCCTGTAGCCTGAAGATACTAAGACACTATATCAAAATTAGTCATTTGATAACTCCAGCCTTGCTTTTCTTTCCATTTGAGGTTTTTAGCAGTGTAATTATTGCATAGATGAAATTTCCAAATGGGAACCTACAGAACCACACAGTGAAGCTTGGACAAGTCTAGCCCTTTTAATTCTTTTAAATATTAGTTTGTAAGAACTATCTTATTGGAGAAGTGTGGAAACTGAAGCCACCTCGAAAGATGAGCAAGAACCAAGCTAATCACAAACTAAGTAGTGTGAAAAGGAGGCATTTTGAAAAGTGAGAGCATGTTTGATAGCATCTTTCTGTAAGGTGTAGAATATCAGTCCTCTACCCTGTGAGCCTTTCTTTATTGCTTTCCAACTGCTGGCTTCCACCAGGAGTGGAGGAAAGTTACCTATGTATGTGCTAATTTGGTCAATTTGTTCCCTAAGAGCAGCCTTGATTCAACATAAACACAATGAAGTCAAAAGGTAGCAACTACAGGTACTGCAGCGCATCATTCATCTTCCTGTCTTCCCATGCACTTCTTGCAGGTGTCGTATGCAACACATTTTTATTACCTGGCTTTAAACTGGTAACATGGAGAAGATCTGTTCTCAGTGTTTAGACTAAGGGTACAGAGACAGGGAAGAGGAGTATATGGAAGTCATGAAAGGATTCAGATGCTAGAGACTTTAAGATTTACTTTAAGATGTTCTTTTTTGAGAAGGCAGGTGAAAAAAAGGCCCATTTCCCCCAATCCACTTCATTACCTCTAGAAAAAGAAAAAGTCCAAAAAGGAATACAAAGCTTTTTTTATCCAAAAGCAAGGAATACAGTTGGACTGACAAATTCCTATTAAAGGAATTTGGAACCAGCACAATCCTTCCACGTGTTCCAGACAATCCAGTTTCTTAGATACACAAACAAGAGTAGATGTGCTGATTTGTAGTGTAAAGTGATTTATCTCTATATATGGTATTGGTGAGGTGAACTGCGATACCGCGTACAGCTGACATCCACGTTTTAATGAGACTGGCTGAAGTCTGGAGAGCAGGGTAGCAGAAAGGAAACGCTTAAGGAATTAAAATAAACAAGACTTTGAATCACCTTTTTATTTAGTAATAAAAGGCCTCAAACTTTTTAATCTAGCAAAATGTAAAGGCAATGTGATTACAGAAAAGAGTCTCCATAGGAAGAAAGCATTGTGTAATTAAAGAAATCTCTCTACTTTCGGGATAAAGGGGAAGAAAACAAAAAATCAAACTGATACCTACTGGTTGAGGCCACTCTTAATGCAGAGTAGGATTAATCACTGCAGTTGATGCCGTACTGGTTGCAGGGGCTTTTTTCAGATCTAGAAGATATTTCTAGCCAAAGTTATTAGACAGATTATACAATTCTCAACAAAATTCAATAACTTGCAAGATAGAGTTGGTCAGAATAAATATTTTCATAGTCTCTGCCAGCTTTTAATTCTGTGAAGAGTTTAGAAGGTTTTGATTCACTTTTTTACACAAAATTCCATTATCCACTAAGGTATCTGGTAAGATCAAGTATATTTTTGTTAAAGTTGCTACTTCACAGCAGTAGAAAGGAAGAAATACGAGCACACACAATGAAACAGTTAAACTTAGTGCTAAAGTGCAAGCCTGAGGGAACTGAACCATATTCCAGCCATGTTTACAGGTCTGAGCAGTCAACTAATTAGGGAAATCTTGTTGGAGACAACTGACAGAGTCATACAACAGGGATTAATCTTTTTCTATTCCTTCCCAAGAAAAATACTGGTTATACTGAAAGGGAATAAACCCACGCATCAATAAGATACACCAGAAAACATGAGAAAACATGCTCTCAAATCCTCAATCGACAGGTCTTCTGCATCTGCACAAAGCTACACACCACTGTAAATGTGGGACAGGGGGGAAAATGTATTTGAGCCTGAAAATACCCAGTACCTCATCAGAAAATATCTTTACATGTATACAAGTGCTTCTGTAAGTGATTTAGGAATCAAATGAGTTGCAAGAAAGAGGCATATGGGTAAAGGCTCCTGAACACCTACACCTGACTACCAAAAGGCAAACAGTCTGCGTTTTCTGGTTACAATGCATAGCAGTCCCTTTTTCTTCTGATCACCTACATTTATCCAGTTGGCTATTTCTGACCTTGATTCTTCTATTTTTTTCAGAAAGATCAGCCAATGCAAACCCTGCTACAGTCCAGGTCAGATGCAAATTTATATTCCATGATCTGGATAATTTGAAATGGGATGAAAACCTGATGAGTTTATGGCTTTTTGTTTGGTTTGGGGTTGGGAGGGTGGTTTTTATGTTTTGGAGGGTTTTTTGTGATGTGTTTGTTTGTTTGTTTTTACAAGGAGTACCTTTTACTTTTCTGGTCTCTTCACCTTAGACTCTATTTTTCAAACACCATGAAAACAGTTCAACAACATTTGTCAAGCCAAGGAGCTAATCTGAGAACATTTAAAAAAGTAATTAATTTTTCCCTCGTATTCCTCTATATTACAACCAACGTAACAGTGAAGGAAACTTATTACCCAGCTTTCCATGTCATGTTTTTTCCTAATCATTGTCCTACTAGGAACTACCTGCTGCATTACTGCAGATAAGAAGACACTTTCACACACCCCCCGCCCAGCTAAATTGGCTCATTTATAAAGGTAGTATTTGCAATCCACCTGGCATAGCTAGTGCTCATTGATAACAACTGACAGAAAAGTGTGGTACTGCCTTTAATGTCCTGTCCAATAATGCACAACAGCATTTTGCACATGACTTTTAGGCACGGTAGACTTGAAGTTGATTTAAAACTGGAAGGCTCTCAGTGGCAGGGTTTATGCTCCCAAATATCTAATCTTGTTTAACCCTGTGTCCTGCCTCAAAATAGGCAGGAAAAATTTAAACTATAAAAGCACTGGATAACTTCACTCTTCATCATAAAGCAAAGTGCAAGAGAGTGAAAGAGCTTCATTTCCAAGAAAAGGGAGAATAGTAAACCTTATAGAATCAGAGTGGCTTGGGTTGGAAGGAATATTAAAGCTCATCCAGTTCCACCCCTCCTGCCATGGGCAGGGACAGCTCCCATTGGTCAGGGTGCTCAAAGCCCCATCCAGCCTGGCCTTGAACACCTCCAGGGATGAGGCAGCCACGACTTCCTTGGGCCTCACCACCCTCACAGGAAAACATTTATTCTGTATATCTAGTCTAAATCTCTCATCTTCAATACAAAACTACATGATATGATCATTCCTGATCTCAGAAACTGACCTTAAGGACTACAGTAATGGACACAGTAGGTGGACCTACAGAGATATGACTGGACTATCCAGCCAGGACTTGTGCTGAACTTGGCTGAACAGAGAACAAGAGATAAGCCCTTGATAAAGAGGCCAGATACTCTAACTGAAAAAATGGACAAAATGAAATGAAAGAAGTGAAGGGATTTTCTGAAGGCCATAGAATAGTCTAGTGGCTGAACGAGTAATAGGAATACATCTCTTTGCAAGTCCCATCCGTTGCCCGAAATACAAAGATGTGCTGCTGCATACCAGCAATTATTCTTCAAGATCAAGATTTTACTGTGTATTGATTCAGTGTTTAGAAGCTGAAAACAGACAAACAATTCAGAAGTGGAGTAAGAAATCATTTGATCACTGTTAATTTCTGTCCCAGTATCCATTGTTTGTTATAAGATGCTTCAATACAGCATTTGTGGGAGTTTTTAAAGTGACAATGCAGCCCTTCTTAATCTAAGCCCTTTTAATCTAAACAGTTAACATATTTTTCAAAGTTTTATTGCCAAGAAGATACTTCAGCAGCTAAAAGGTTTAAAATTTATTAGTTTACCAAGCTCATTGGGGAGGAAAAAAGAAAAGACTGGCAGGCACAGCAGTGAAAACAAATACCCCAAAAGGGAGAGAAGTTTGGGCACTGAGGAAATGGAGAAACAGCCAAAACATGAGTTGTGGAAACTCAGACTTCTAGAGATTGTTCCTTTAAGATCTCACATTTCTTTACAGAAAGCAATACATCTAGAGTTCTAACAGTCTTCTGAGACTGGTAGAAATAACCCTTTCCCTGCAGATGAGTTATTCGAGGTGCAAGGAAGGTAACCTTCCTAAAGCCTGACTTTTACTGCAAAACTAACATCAGATAAAATATTTTCTGGTGCTGATAAGAAACTGCTTCAAAATAGCAGGCTTCACTAACACACATGCTTTAAATATCCTGCAGAGCAGCAAAGAGATTTCTTCTTTTTAATGCAGCAGTATAGGAACACTGTCAATCATTTATTAGAGCCCCATTGTACGCAGTACTGACACCAAAATTCAGCTTTCTCCATCATATAACTACTGATCTACTCCCTCTCTGATTTTGCTTACAAACATAAGCAACTAGTATTTCTACAGCAAAGTAAAATGTAAGAAAGAAATGTCTTCTTTCTTAGAGAAAGAACAGATCAGCAAGTCCTAACAGGTAACTACAAGAGGATTTCACTGCATTTACAAATAACTTATAGAGTATTTTCAATAGGTGTGTAGAAATAGATGTAGTATTTTTGGCCAAACTGTTTAAATGCAGATATTTCTTGACTATTTGCTACCTTAGGTAAGGCTAGGAATTGATAGTTTAAGAAAAAGAAGTGGTTAGAACTATGAAACACAAGTGCCTGTGCATTCATTTGGTACAGTTCTATGGCTGTACAGACACTGTGTACCAAACACCCTTAGAATTACACAGTTTTCTTCTTAAGGCTGGAGAAGTGTGATGCTAAAAGAGTAAGACTAAGAATTGTGGTTTACTGATTGGAAAACACTGCTGTCTACATAAGCTGCATTGTGGCCAATACTCGGTCAAAGGATAAATATATATATGGTTTACTATTCTACCAATACATAGCCTCCACTGACTTATACACTCAAGATTCTAAACTAAACTAACCCACTTCATCTCAGCAGCTATGCAATTTAGCTGTGTTTCAAATCTATAGCTAAAATCTAAAGCCTTGGTAGCACCGAGGAGATTTAACCAGTCACCATTTCCAAGACAGAGTCGTGCACAGAGGCATCTGAATAATTCATTCCCTTATGTATCCTTAGAGATCCCCAAGTTGATATCAAATGCAAGGGGGTTTGCACAAATTCTGCAAGACAATCTAGTTTGAGCTAAATCTCAAAAATCTAATGTGATGTGTCACATATTGGACTTTGTTGACAATGTAAACCACTGGGTGTTTTTCTGAGTATGCAAATATATATATATATTAGTCCATACAGATGCAGAGTATTGACTATAAGTGCATTTCAGTGCCATTCTCTCCTTCCCAAGACTTCTCAGCAGAAACTATGTGCAGGTGATGACTTGCATCCAGCTGAGAGGAAGATACCAGGCTTGTGCTGCACAGGTGCCCTGCATGCTCAAAGTGTGCACGCTACATGGCCAGATGCGTCCTACTGTGATGAAGATGCTGATGACAACGCAAAAAGCAGCAGTTAAATGAAAAAGATCAAATATGAAAATCAAATCAATTTGATGTTTTAGTGAAACAGCACGTAAGCTGCGATTTACTAAATGTTGTGTTTCATTTCGGTCTGTAGCATTTAAACAAAGCAAAACACAGCACTGAATAGGACCGATGCCTCCGAACTGGTGAGCCAGATTATTGGGTCACATCCAGGCTGCAGCTGGCGGCAACGATATATTATGTTCTCAGAGTTACCCGTTATCTTTTAGAGAATGAAATTTTGAGACAACATGCCTAAAAACATTTTCCACATTTAGATGCCCAGCGTTATCAGAATTCCTGTGAGTGCACCAAAAGTAAGGAGGATAAGCAGAGACAATATGGAGAAGAGGCCAACCAGGACCCCTTGGGACTGCAGCCAGACACTTCTCCAGCCACAGAGAAGTGTACTGGTTACGGGGGCAACAAATCTAATACCTTTTGTAGCATACACATTTTTCAAACTCCTGGTTTGAGACAAAAGCTGGCAGGTTTTCTCTGCTATAAAACTATAATTAGCTTTTCAACTACACAGCACTTTTTGCCAGGGATTTCAAAGTAGTTCTTCTTAAAAAAAAAACAAAAAAAAACCCCAAAAATTGCAAATACAAACCTGGAAGTACTTATACCAAATCTGTCAGGGTGAATAAATACACAAAGCAACTCTCTAGAACTAAAGAGAAATTGAAGAACAAGGAGGGTCAAGAGGAAAAATACATTCTGTGTTGTCTTGTATTGAAATACAGATTAATTCTTAAAATGCTATTAAGCAAAAAGACAGAGCTTAGGGGTATTAAAGAAATGATTGCAAAATATAATTTCTTAATCAAAATGTTAATGGGCACCAAGTCAAGAAATCAAATAATTCTGCTTTATATGGCAGTAAGTTTCGAACTCTTATACAGGTATCTTTGAGAAAGTAAATCTTTGGTATTTTTAACAGCCAAAGCTATGCACTGTGGTTTGCAGAGCAGACACTGGACTCCTTCCAGGAGTGGAAGCACTCCAGGTAGAGTCAGGATGCTAGGAGCAATTATGGCATATCCAAAGCCTTCCTCCTGTTAGAAGAGAAGGTGGCTTATTAGTTCTGGGAATCTGTCACAACCAGCCAGCGGGGAAAAAAGGAGCTGGAGATATTCCAGATAAAATGTAGCAAAATGGTTTGCAAGCAAAACACTTGTGATAGGCTAGGGTTTTTTTTGTTGTGGTTGTTTTTTGGTTTAATTCTAAATAATATCCCCCAGAAATACCACTGTCCCATTTTAGTCAGTACCTACAGTGCTGCAAGAGCAGAAGTTGGATGGCAACAGTAGAATCTGAACTGAAAAAGATGTTTTAAGTGCAAAGCTTGTAAAAAATTACTAGCTTATGCTTGAAACTTCAAGGCTTGGGCAGATATTAAAAGCCGCACACAGACATGTGGCCAAACAAATTCAAATTATTGCAGATCTCCAAAGCCACTGCTGAAAGTTTGGGTTTTCATTCCTTTCTCTCTAGTTTGGTCTGAGCGGATGAGCATTTAGATGACATTGTAGTGAATGGGCCGTAGCAGACATAGCTGGTCCTGGGAAGAACAGGAAAAGCACTATTTTTGTTTTCCACATGTATTCCACAGACAGCGAGCGGGGTTAAGGTTTTCAGCCTATCCCAGTCCGAATTCCTTGGTGCCAAAAGGCAGCTGAGTTCTTTAAAGTTGCAGCTTCTCACTCTCAACAGTGGTGCAACTTTACAGCGCTTTCTGAGCCATGTGAAAAGAAAAAAATAAGTAGAATGAAGGCTTTTACAGTTCCCCAGTAGTGTCTATCACTCAAAACACAGCCACTCTTAATCCTGGTTACCATTCCCCTGAAACCCATGTTGCAAAGCAGGGTAAAGGGAAGGGTTCAGCCGACTGTCTTGCTCCCAGGCCCCAGGGGACAGCAGCAGCTGTAGCAGCCAAGCCAGCTCAATAGAACAAGGCAGAAACTAGCTCAAAGGTAAACAGGACAATGAAATAAAGGAGAAATATTCTTCAAGTGTCCATATTTTGCCCCTTAAAGATGACAAAATGCAGTGGGATGAATAAGTTTCAAAAGCAGATAAGTTAACTAGGATTTTCTAGAGAAGGGTTGTATTTCCAGAGTAGCCACTGTTAAAGCACACAAATTGAATTGCTGCTATATGTGTTAGTGGTCGGAGCAAGAAATTCGAGGCTGCAGCTTTGGCTGGCTCTGCCCACCAGGGGTTCATGTTTACACACAGTCAAATCATTTAGTTGGTCTGAGTTTATACCCCTCTGGACTTGGTTTTAAAAACACCTATCAAATGGGTGCACTCACCTTTATTTAATATTGATAAAATACTTAGTAATTCTAGAGCACCATTCAACTGAGGGTCCTTAAAGAAAACCATTGTTGTTAGAACCTGAAGATAATGATATAGAGACATTTTCTTCTTCCCTTTCTGGTTGAAACTGGGCCCAGACAACTGATAAAATCCTGCCTTGATGGCTGTTTAGTGCCCTGTGTCAAATCATCCATAATTTTGACAGGCTGAGAGAGTTGGGGTTGTTCAGCTTGGAGAAGAGAAGGCTCCGGGGAGACCTTAGAGCAGCCTCACAGTACTGAAAGGGGCTCCAGGAAAGCTGGGGAGGGACTCTTGATCAGGGAACGCAGAGGGAGGAGTAGGGGGAATGGTTTTCAGCTGAAAGAGGGGAGATTGAAATTAGAAAGAAATGTTTTCCTGTGAGGGTGGGGAGGCCCTGGCACAGGTTGCCCAGAGAAGTGGTGGTTGCCCCATCTCCAGAGGTGTTCAAAGCCAGGCTAGATGGGGCTTTGAGCAACCTGATCCAGTGGGAGGTGTCCCTGCCCATGGCAAGGGGTTGGAACTGGATGATCTTTAAGGTCCCTTCCAACCCAAGCCATTCTATGACTCCATTCCAATAAATTAAGTGATCATCAGAACTGCACTAGGCTACTGTTCATGGCATGGATCCCTCTGGAAGCCTCACAGAAAGGATAAATAGGCTACGTGATGGTAGAAACATGAAAATATGAGTGTAGACAAACTATTGAGAGTATCACAGCATGAAAACATTTTGCCATTACTGAACTGCCAGTGCAACCAGCATTCATATAGTGTTCTGTGCCTTTCAAGGACACAGGCAGAAGATCATACCATTTTGAACGTCTTGCTAACAGCAATGCTCAATTGAGAGCCCTCTTTAACACCTCCATAGAGGAGAGAGCATAAAAATCTATGTCACAAAAAAAAAAACCAAACCCCCACAGGAACGACTGTAATCCTCCCTAAATGGATGGAAGGGGGATAGGCAGGAATTTGCTTTCAGTCTCAGGACTAGCACAGAAGAAATTTCTCAAGAGCAAGGAGTAAAGCCAGAGGAACTGACTGCTGAAGGGCATTCAGTCTACATAGCAAGACAAAGCCTTGTCCTAAGGAGAAAAAAACTGAAACAAGTGTGGATGCCAGGTCCATTGATCCTGCTTTACAATTCACTGCTATCAGGCCACACAACCCACTCATACAGATATAACCTTGTAAATTATCCATTACTTGGGTTGAATTGTTACTTCCCCAAATAGATTTTCATAACAATAAGCGCCCAAATTGTTACAGGCCGAGAAAAGGAACAAAGAATTTACTGAAAAGGAAGAATTCAATAATGAAAAGTGGATGATTAGAGAAGCAGGTTGAAAAGAATAAAACCCTTTAAGAATGATAGTAAAGAATAAGAAACCCAGGCAGGACATACAGCTCTTTCAATTTCTATTGAGTTATAACTGAATGCTTTTCAAGCTTCCAGTGGAATATGCAGGTACCATGGAATCATAATAGTCCAGTTAAGAATGCATTATAGATTCCAAGGAGACTAAGCTATATCTCTGGGTAACTCAGTGGAATTTATTAGTCCTTGCTGACTGGCTGCTATTATGATCAAAAGCAATTATTCATGTTAAAAGTGTGACTGCCAGTTTAAAAGTGTCCCAACGTAACCCAAGCCTCCTGCAAGCATACAACCTTCAAGCTATCCAGAAAACAGATCTTTAGGGGGGTTATAGCATGAATTATTTATTTATTAGCCTTCTAGAGCCACTCTTTATGAAAGAATTACTATCACATAACTATGATGGTGGAGAGAACAAGAGAGTCTTTGAAGTGCAGAAACAGTACAAGATAAAGGTATTTTAAAACAGAGAATCCAACCAAGCCTGAACCCAGTTCAAACTGTGCAACTACAACTGAAAATGAATTATTATTTTGGAAGTACTTCTGCAAATTGCACCTCCAGCTAACACCCCAGCCACTGCTAACCACAAATCAAAGCCAAACCACAACGTTTTCCTGGGGATATTAGTTGTCACTGTCAGTTCTTCTCAAAATATTTTTAAGAGAATCATAGTTTTGGGAATATTTGCAGCACAATCAGATTTTCAGTTCATCAAGGGAAAAGTTTGAAAGAAGTTAAACAAAGGATATTATTTGTAATATATTGCTATATGCTTTATTAACTATAGATAAGTTTAAACCAAGTGAAACTTCTTGGTAGCACTGAGTTGGCCAAGGAGTGCTTGATATTATTCTGCCAACACAAAACCAAACAATATGGACAAGTGGGGTTTTTGGAGCTGCATGAATCCTCTTATCTCACCTCAAGACATCTGGCAAGATAGGATAACAGATGCAGGATACTGACATCTTCATTTGAGTCACTCATGACCTAGAAAGAATCTGGCTGAAAAGCATGAGCCCATCCTGTGCTGTGCCTCAGTGAGGATGTTACCATTCATCATCCCCATTTTGCTATATTTTGATATAAATGTAGTCAAAATACACATGCTCACACTGGAGGTAAAATGTCTGGTATGTTTAACATCACACCACTCTACTCCACACTGGGGCAGCCCCACCTCGAGTGCTGCATGCATTTGGGGCACCACAGGGTAAATAAGGATCTAAAGCTACTGGAGAGTGTCCAGAGGAGGCCACGAAACTGGTGAAGAGTTTAAAAGGAAGCCATGTGAGGAGGGGCTGAAGTCACTTGATCTGTTCAGCCTGAAGGAGACTGAGGGGAGACCTCATCACTATCTGCAGCTTCCTCACAAGGGGAGAAGGAGGAGCAGGCGCTGAGCTCTTCTCTCTGGTGACCAATGACAGGACCCGAGGGAATGGCAGGAAGATGTGCCAGGGGAGGGTTACGTTGGACATCAGGAAAAGGTTCTTCACCCAGAGGGTGGTGGAGCACTGGAACAGTTCCCCAGGGAAGCAGTCACGGCACCAAGCCTGACAATATTCCAGATGAATTTGACCAACAACCTCAGACACGTGGTGGGAATGTTGGGGTTGTCCTGTGCAGGGACAGGAGTTGGACTAGATGATCTTTGCAGGTGCGTTCAAACTCGAGACATTCTATGATTGTAACATGAATCAGAACATGAACTGTTTTCTGCAAACTTACAAGTGCTCTGGAACCCTCTGGTTTTCACTAACTAGAGACAACACCCTGCATCCCTAATTTCTGAACACAAAAAACCCAGAATTTGCGGCTGTTTCTAGAGAAATAATCTGTGCTTTACAATGTTTTAGTTCTCAAAACAGTACGTAAATAACCCATTTCTAATATTTTAAGCTTTTTTTTATATCACTTCTCTTTTTCTCTGGACCCAAGAAAGGGGAGATGAACACAGATCACTTAACAGTGGTTGAACTCCCACTCACCACCATGTCCTTAATTCAAAATATATTAGCGACAGAGAGACAGTTCAATAATGTCATATTTACTAGTAGAAGTAGTAAACAAATTGCACTTTCCATACACATTAAATAAATACTAAAACTGAAACTTCTTTGCTTTTTTGAATATCCAGTTGCTTTTCAGGACCCAGAGACTCAACAGGATTGATTTTAACGTAGGTATTTCTGAGCAAATTAATTTTCAATGCATGAGTTTTCAGCAATTCAGAAATAATTCAGAAAAAAAATACAAACCAGGTTGTTCAAGTACTGTTACATTTCTGGATAAATTTTTATTGAATATAACGTTGCTGATTTATTAAAAACTTTGCTCAGGGACGGGCACAATATTTTTAGTGCATGCAATATGTAACTGTGCCATTAGCAAAGCTGGAATTTGGCAATGGCCAGGACACGCAGTACCTTTGACATCACCAGCACGGCATTCGTACTGGTGAGCTGAAGCTGCTTTCCTGAAAGATGTTCCACCTGGAGGCAGAAAATGCAACCAGTGTAGAGGGAAGCCATCAGGAAAAGATTTAAAATATGATTCTCTATACACATCCTTTGTACTTTCCCAGCATAAAGACGAGGAAGACCTTTTTCTATGGTTTGTAAAAGGAACGTTGGGATTATGCTGGCATACCCACCCATTTCTCAATGTCCTCATTTACCTAGCAATTCAGTTTTGATGTACTTTTAAGGAGTGTCTCTGACAGCGTTTTTCTCTGAGGTTTGCAGTGACAGGGATATTGTGGCAGAAACAATGGGGTGGACGCATTTCAATTGGGGAACATGTTTCTGCAGCTAGAGAGTCACCTGCAAGCTCTGCAGCTGGCCCTGGGCTACAGCTTGGGTTGACACACATGAAAGAAACCAAGATACAGCCAATATTAAAAGTGGGGAAATAAACTCTGCACTTTTTCCACTAGTTGGCCAAAAAATAGATCATCTCTTCATTGGCTCTTCACATTTCCTAGCAAACATAACATTCTATAAGGCAGGAACCCTGGAAAGTTAATTTTGGATCAATTACAGCCTTGCAGACTTCCTCAGCTTTCATTTTTATTTCTCATTCAACAAGTTATTAGTGTTAATGATACCCTTGGCTAATCCCACCCTTGCAGGACCAGGTGGTACATGTTAACACCTTCAAATTAACAGCTATGGGTAAGATAGAGACACTAGCAGAGTTGTTCAACCCTTTATAGGAGAAGAAGCTATTTGCCTCACTAATGAGAAAGGCTCAGGTCAGTACTTGTGGGCTGGTACCAGTCTTAAGAGATGCATTGAAAGGGTCTGCAGTAGTGTTCTAAACCAACATAGAGAGTAAAAATAAAATTTGAGGTTAGCAGGCAAGAAAAATTTCCAGAAGAATAGTATTGCTCAAAACATTCCAGTTTTACACCAAAAGAGTGTAATGTATGTTTCACTAAAGTGAGTGTCGGTACCTTTCTTCATTTATTTAGTGTAATCTCCACCATAACATCATCTTTCTTATTAAAGATTGTATTGAAGAAACAGAACACCCCATGACTTGCCAGTTCACATTTTGTCTTTGGTTGAATTAAGCAGGGCTAACATGAACTTGAATTTTAATCAGGAACATGCAACTCTATACCAAGAACTCTGTTTTTATACAGGCCTTGGAATAGAACTTCATTTCCTCGTGAACCTTTTCTTTTTCTTGATGAGTGACTGGACTGTAGTACATAGGGATGGGACTGTTTTGCTTTTACTTACAAGACATATATGTGAGAAAAAGAATTATGTTCATCAATTCTATAACTTGAGCTGAAAAAACAGATTGGCTTAAGAAGGAAGATGACATTTTTAAGTAGAGGTTTCATTGCTCCATCAACAGTGGTAACTCATGTAGTATTACCGTGGTTTTTATCAGTACTCACTGTCACCATGTTGCCTGTAGCAAACAACTCAAAACCAGATAATGTATAAAACAAGTTCTAGATGATCCCAGGGACTTTCATAGGCATGAGGTGTGCCAACTGAGGAAAAACTGAGCCCGTGTGTGAGACAATGTCCGAGTTCTGGGACATGAAAAGGCAACAAACAAACAAATCTCATTTTCAGGCACCTGCAATTCATTCCTTTCATGTAAACAAGTGCCTCCTCGGAAAGTTTGCAGTTCTGATATAAATAATGTGTCAACTGAAAGCAACCAGGAGACAAATTTCCCTGTAACAGGTTTAGTGCTAAATAAGAAATGCTTGCTCTAGAATCAGAGGCCCTGCAACTCAATAGATGAGATGCATATACTAGTGAACAAGTGAGGTACTCTTGTTGTCCAGCCTAATGGAAAACAGGGATAAAACAGAAAAAGAAAACCCACAGATAATCTTGGGTGCATAAGAAGAACAGAAGAAGAAGGCACTAAGAAGAAAACAGTGAGAGTTCAATGTTGAAGAACGCAGTAGCGATATTTTCTGTGACAATTGTGGTATAAGCGCATCCCATAGCATGGATAAAACTCTGCTTCCAGACCTAAGCTGACCTAAGCAGAATCAGAACTTCCATAAAAAACAGTAAATAACCCATTATCAAAACATAATTGCAGCTACAGTCCCAGCTTCCAATTCCACCACAGCCATTCTGCTCATAGGTTCCACCAGTCACCTCTTGTCATCATCGCCTATTAACCACTACGACCTATGCCATCCACTAATCATCATTTATCTCCATCATTCTCATATCTCTATCATTGCCTCCTGCAATTACTCTAACTCTTATTTACTTGAAGCCTTGTTCTACCTCAACAAGCAAACTTGGAGAATTTATGGTTATTGGTAGAAACAATCTCATGGTGCTCCCAGGAGAGCACAGAGAAGAAGTGGCAAAAAATTTGTCACTATACCTGGCTCTTGGAAAAGCCTCACACGGAAAAAATGCTAATATCTCATCTAAATCTCTCCTCTTTCATCTGAAAACCATTACCTCCTTGTCCTATCCCTGCACCCCCTGATCAAGAGCCCCTCCTCAACTTTGCTGTAGCCCCCTTTAATTACTGGAAGGCTGCTCTAAGGTCTCCTAGGAGTCTTCTCTTCTCCAGGCTGAACGACACCAACTTTTTCAGCCTGTCCTCATATGGGAGATGCTCCTGCCCTCTGATCATCTTTGTGGCCTCCTCTAGATTCACTCCAACAAATCCATGTCCTGTGTTGGGGGCTCCAGAACTACACGCAAGACTCCAGGTGAGGTCTCACGAGAGCAGAGAAGAAGGAGAGAATCACCTCCCTCACCTCCCTCGACCTGTTTCATTGCTGGCAACAGCACTGTTGTACCTCCACAGCAAGCATAAGTGGCTGTAATGTCCATAACTCACAAGTGCCAGATGTACTTACACAATTTACAACTCTGCTGAAATGCCTTTTCATAATTTGAAGAGCGCTTACACACTGTTTCCACTGCATAGCTAAATTATTTAATAAGAATCTCTGCTGCAGCATATGAAAAACACACACTTGGACTATTCCAGCTACACTGCAGCTGCGTGGCCTGTTGCATTACGTACATCCTGATTACAGAAACTGAAAAACACAGTGGTAGGTTCAAATTACCTGTTTTCTCAAGGCTTACTGACAGTTTTGGATATTTGCTCTTTTTTTTTTTTGGAGCCCCATCTAATCTTGAATTGAGCTAATATAACATCAATATAGACCAAGATACCTTTAAAAGCAGGATAATCAAGGATATTTGCTATTAGGACACATTCATTTTTAAAATGTGGAGTTCCGAAAAAAACCAAAACAAAACTGAAAAACAACAGCTGCAGTTTAAAGGCTGACATCATCTCAAGGAATGAACACCGACAGCAGGGGCATAACTGCATTAGATTACAAAACAAGTAGTCCTGGCCAGAAGTGGAAAATTGTGTTCATCCCATTTGCAAAGATGCCTTGGGAAGAGAGCAGCCACGAGAGGTCCAGCTCAGTAAGAGGACAGACTGGCCAAGTGAGCAGCTCTAGGGTAATTTTGAATAAATTACATGGTCACCCACTACTTGGGCAATAGGATTGAGAATGCTGGATCCTATCTCTGTGTATGCATTTGACCTGTTTCAAGGCTTCTATTTTCCAAATCACTCAAGCCATTCAGATTATTTAAAGTTTCACGTTAGAGTTCCAGTTGTTTCTTTGCTTCATTAGCACTACTCAAGAGTAAAACCAGCAGGATAAATAAATAACCACAACACTGTTTCAGCACCATAAGGCTGATGCAAAATCCATATAGTTAGTCGCTTGCATTCCACAACAACATAATCAATAGGAACTGTGCATGTGTTCTGAAGACATCTTGCAGCTATTGGAGTATCTCTTTGGACAGTTTTGTCTCAAATATTTCAGAGAACAACAGATGCAATTGACCTTGGCAACTTTTTTCTATGGTGCTATATCTTTGATAAATGGGCCATTTGCACCAATCTTCTCACTAATCTGACTCCAAAAGGTGAAGAAAGAGGGGATTTACAATGAAAAAAATCGGTATCTTAAACATAACTAGACTGTAGCAAATGTGGTAGCAGCATTTTGCTATGCTAAGAGCAGTAAATGAGGGGTACTGCCTAGAAACTCATTTCCAGAAGAAACTGCAGCAGAAGACCAGGACAACAACTCAGTCTCAAAGTGTGGGTGCTCTTTAGCTAAGCTATTCATAGCTGAGGCATTCGCAACCTTTCCCTTTCTTGATACGCTAAATAAAGCATCTATTCCATTCACTCATTCCTCTGTGTGATTACTAGAAGCCACCAGGGCTACTATTGAGGGGAGGTCGCAGTCAAAACCTTTCAACGTTCAAATGCATGGATGGAACGCATGGTGTCTCTAACATCACTTGTTGCACCTCTGAATGCTGCTGCTCAAATAAAGGCACTCGAACTCTGCCTTCCCTGGTCCCGTTGCAGTCTGTAATGTGTTGTCTAACTATAGCAATCAAACCAACCAGCCACTACAACTGAACACAGTTTGGAAAAAAGGTATCAAAACATTTCATAAACCACGTTGTCCAAAACATTGTATCCCCCAGCCACTCTGTATTTTGCCCTCCAGTACTACAAGAACCCGGTTATCTTTTCTGTTTGTTCAGAACTCCCATTTGCTTTCCAGCCTCTTACTAAACAGAACGAAGAGCAGAGCTATGAAATAAAAATACATACGTTTTGTTTTAATTTATGAAGTGAAAGAGGGAAGTAATAAAAATAGAAATTATCTTTAAGAATTCCTACAAAAACCCAAACTCCACAACAGAACAAGCAGCTTCAGCTAGTTCCCTCTCTTAGATTTTCTGTGCCCTAACCTTACTATCACCATCTGCCAGAAAGCTAGGTTCTTCAGATGTGATCTGTATTTCTTGCTCTTTTTCCACTTAGCAGCAAATCCTCTTCCACAATTTGTTAAGTCACTAAGCCTCATTCACCTTTTTGCTTCTTTAAAAGACAGTGTAACAGTCTGAGTTTGGGATGCAATTTGGTTTAATTCTTGTTATGACCTATGCTGTGGACCATTTAAATTGGAGTAGTTTGCTCCTTCTCGTGTTGATACACATATTTCATGTGCTCTAAAGTGTTGTAAACCAAGACAGCTTACAAATGAGCAAACTGCATTTGTGGTGCAAGGACTCTATCATTTAAAAAAAGTATTGGCACCACTACAGGCATTCAGTTGGATGCAGTTGTTCCAAACTTTACATCCTCTTGAAGTTCTGGGAAGCTAAAATAATCACCTTCACTTGAGTTCCTACAAGCAGATCGCTACACTGCCTTATCTACCTGCTGGCTAAAAGAAAAATGCATCCATCTTCAGTGTTTCCAGCTGACAACTTAGCATTTTCTGCTGTGCATACACTGACCTGTATTTTCTGTTGCCTGTAACCGTGCCTTTTCAGAACAGTGATTTTTCTCCACTCTCGGCAGAGGTGTGTGGCTCATTACAGCAAAGCTAGATGCCAACTTTGATGTCTCAAAGGTCAGATTTTTTCTGTTATCTAAGGAATGTATTTTTTTTCCCAAGATGATACTGGGAAGACACATTAATTTTTAGTCTTCTGACTCTCAGGAAAGTGCAGAAGGAGGTTTGCTCACGGTTTTAAATTACCTCCTCTGAGTTCTTTCAGTTTTATAAAGAAAACTCCTAGTTTGATTGCTATAAGGTTTGTAACAAATCCAGAAATAGCTGCCCTGCCCCAGTCCGCTCATCCCAGGGAAGAGTTTATGAACTGTAATTACCAGCTTACCCACTCAGAGCTCTTTCCTAAAAGGAGACTCATTCATCATCCTCTTTTGTGCTACCGACTCCTTAAAAGGCCTACTCGGCTTTAACTCCAGTGTCTCCCACCGCAGCCAGGCACCCCAAGAGCCTGCGCCAGGGCTACCTAGATGGATTTCAAAGGGAACATCGTGCTGCTTGCCTGCCTTATTTGGGAAACCCTAACTCTGAGAGGCTTGGCAGAACCCAGCAAGCCTTCCTAAACCTGGACCACTGACAGAGATTTAATGAGAAGGAACCTCAGATGATGAAGAGCAAGAAACAGAAATGAGAGTGAAAAGGAAGTGTGGGATAACATCCCGAACAAAATTTGCAGCGTTAAAAACAAGCACCATGGAGCAGCCCAGGAAGCAGCCCTCAGGAAGGGCTTTGCATGTGTCTGGCGTTCAAAAATCTTCAGGAAGAAGGAAAGGGAAGGCCGGGAGCGAGTGAGGCGGCGCAAACCAAGGCGGGCAAGCTGCCAGCAGCCTGGGACTGCTGCCGGTACACAAGCACATGTACACACACCCCCCCCCAAAGACATACACACATGTACCCACACGCACAGATGTGTGTACTCAAAGAGGTGTACGCACAGAGACACACAGATGTGTACACTCAGATGTACACACAAACACACGGCTGTATGCACAGAGATATACACACACAAACACATACACACACGTACACACAGATGTGCTTACACAGATGTGCACACAGAAACATGTACATACACAGATATATGCACAAACATGCACACAGATGTACAGAGATTTAGGCACAGAGATGTGTACATGCACAAATGTTCGTGCCCAGATGTGTGTGCACACACAAATGCACAGATGTATGCATGCACAGACATGCAGAGATACATACAGAAACAGATGTGCACACAAATACAGATGTGTACACACAAATATAATCACAAACACAAACACACAGAGGTGTACATGCACATACACATGCACTTAGATGTTTGCATGGAAAAGCACACACACAGATGTACATACAGATGTGTACACACAGATGGACATGCACACAGATGCATGTGCAAACACGCAGAGATGTGTACAGACAGATGCACACAGATGCACACAGATGTGCACACACACAAATATGCACAGATAAGCACACACACAGAGATACGTATGCACACACACAGATATACACAGAGATATACACGCACTCACGAGTAGTGCATGCACACACAGATGTACACGCGCTCACACATGTAAGCACATGCAGATGTGTCTGCCATACACAGATGTGTGCACACACAGGGATGCACACAGATGTGCACACACAGATGTGAACATGCACACACAGGGATGCACACAAATGCTCACATGCACAGCCCCTCACTCTCACAGGGGCGGAGCTGCCCCGCGCCTTCCGTGCCCCCGCCCCTCGTCCCCCCCTGGCGGGCACCGCTGGGGGCGGTGCCTCTCCCTCCTCCCTCTCTCCTCCCCCCCGGCGGTGCCCGGGGGACCGGGAATAAAGCCAGCTAGCGGGGCGGGGAGAGCGCGTAAAGTTGTGTGCGGGAGCGCCGGGCGCTGGCGATGCCCGTGCTGGGGCTGGGCGGGCGCCGCCGGCCGTAGGGGGGGGGGGGGGCAGCAAGAGCTCCTGTCCTCCCGCTGCTCCGGGAGGAACCGCCGGGCAGGGAAAGCTGCACGGAGGGGAGCGGAGCCCGGGGGAAAAGATGAGCTTGTTGTCAGCCATCGACACCAGCGCGGCGTCCGTGTACCAGCCCGCCCAGCTCCTCAACTGGGTCTACCTCTCGCTGCAGGACACCCACCAAGCCAGCGCCTTCGATGCCTTCCGACCCGAGCCCCCCTCGTCCCAACAGCAGCAGCAGCACCACCACCCCGAGCTCGGCTACACCAAGAGCCCCCCGGAGTTGGGCTCCTCGCTCAGCTCCAGCTATCTCAACAGCTTCTTCCAGCTCCAGCGCAGCGAGGTGAGTTCGCGGCCACCGGTGCAGCCATGATGTGGGAAGCATCCAGCCCTTCTTCCCCGAGTCCTCCGGCTCCTTCCTCGATCTCAGCTCCTGCCCAGACCTCGGACCCTTCGGTGAAGCCGCTGTCCCCATCCCTGTCCCCTCCCGTGTTGTCCTCCCCCCCCCCCCCCCATGTTGACACTCTGGTCAATGGTTACACTGAGTATAAAAAGCTCTCCAACTGCAACCAAATGCCAAAATCCCGCTTTTCCGCCTTAAAAAGTAGCACTTAAAGGGCTTGGTCTAAAATATATTTATAACTTAATACACATCAGTCACTGAATTTGTTAAAAAGAAGGGGCATAAACAGGAACGAGACAAAAACAGAAGGGGAAAAAAGTTTTGCGCACGTTTCATAACGCAAGAGCGAGGCTAAATGAAAGCAAAGGGAAGGAAGCTAAAAAACGAGGGTATGCAAAGACAATTCACTCTGGAACTCCTTGTCACAGGAAGTTGTTGAGGTCAAACACTTCTGCGCTGGAACGTGCATGGAGGTGGCACCCGGCACACCACAGCCTCTCCAGAAGGGATCCAGAACGGCGTTACTACCGTGGAGCTCTTGCCACTGGCATTCAATGGTGGCTCTATTTACTGAGAGTTAGGTGGACCACAGATCCAGCCCGCTGTAGCAGTTCCCAAAGATTGACATTTCAGAACCCTCCCAGTGCCATTTAAGTTAAAGCATAGGATTGAAGTGTTCTTGGTTAAAATCATAGAATGGTTTGGGTTGGAAGGGACCTTAAAGATCATCCAGTTCCAACCCTCTGCCGTGGGCAGGGACACCTCCCGCTGGATCAGGTTGCTAAAAGCGCCGTCCAACCTGGCTTTGAACACCTCCAGGAATGGGGCAGCCACCACTTCTCTGGGCAACCTGTGCCAGTGGCTCCCCACCCTCACAGGAAAACATTTCTTCCCAATATCTCCTCTAAATCTCCTCATTTTCAGCTTAAAATCGTTCTCCCCTCCTCCTATCCCTGCCCTCCCTGATCAAGAGCCCCTCCCTAGCTTTCCTGGAGCCCCTTTAAGTACTGGAAGGCTGCTCTAAGTTCTCCTCGGACCCTTCTCTTCTCCAGGCTGACACAGTTCTGTTCTGTCACCAAAGGTGTGAGGTTATTAATTAAAACCAAATCAAATACCCTAGTGGTTTGTGGTGTTTTAACTGTTAACAGTTAAGAGCAGGAGTAACATATATACATTCTTTTTTTCTTAATTAGAAATAATTTCTTCCTTAAGAATTTCACAATTTCACATTAATTTTGTGCAAAGACCAACAGGCAGTGCAGTTTAAACTTGCAGCTACTGTTGAATTGTGGATTTTGTCCCTTTCTGCTTGACTTATGAGCTTCATGGTGTCCAGGTAGTGACAAGATTCCAGGGGTCTGACCTACATGGACTCTTTCCAGGCTGAGACTCAATGTAGGTCTGCGTTTGTTCAGCTTGGGATATATTCTGCTCACAGCAGGTCGTTTTTCTTCTTGGGAGGAAAAGGAAGAAACAAGTAAATGGAGGCTGCATCCAGAAAGCCTTTGGAAGTCTCAGAGAAACGGTTTTCCTTAAAGTTCTCCCCACGGTCATTTTCTGCTTCTACTGTACCATTCACAGGTAGAATCTGATCCTTTTGTCACAGTCTCTCGCTTTCCACTTGGCTCACGTTTCATACCAGTTTATCCTCTCCAAACTGTTTTCTCCTTTCTTCTGGAAAATCATTTCCCCCATGTGCCAGGCCTTACCCAGGCCCCTGCTCCAGCCCTAGCTCTGAGCCCCTCCACAGCCTCCCCTGCCCACGCTGCTGTCGGATCCCAGCAGTCACCTTATTGCCTTCCTGCATGGATTCCTGTCACCCATGAGCCGTATGGATGCAACTTTTTTTTCTGCTCTTTTTAACCTTATTATGGTTTTCTGAAGCACATGAATGACAACGGAAAAAGCCAGCTCTTCAAAAAGTCTAGAACATTCACAATTCAGGATATAAGGAACCATTTCATTTTATACAGATATTTAAATATTTTTTTTAAAAAATCAAGTACGTTAATTTTTTTTCAGTTCATTTTCCAGCCTGTGACAACAATACCACTGACTCTGTAGCTGGTAAAGACACTTCTACTTTTCCAGTGTTTACCTGAAGTACATGTTAGTAGATTAACTTAGGGGTTAGTAGATTAACCTAGAGGGAAGGGGACACTGCCATCTCCTACATCATGGGAATGTGTCTGTCCTGCTGGAAATACCCCAAAGAAAGTAGGGAAACCTTCAGTTCCCCAGGACAATGCTACCTGCTAATACAGAAGCTTTCAAAGTTTTAGAAGGTGTTAGAGACACTGTTACTCAAAAAAAGTTCTGTCAGTATGTTAGAGGCTCCATTCTTCCCAGAAACTGGAAACTAGACTGCTTTTTTGGCAGGAGTCACCCAAGAGTTTCCTACAATGTCATGCTCTTAATTCTTAAGATTCTAACATCTGTTTATTTGCAGATGCCATTGGGCATGCACTGAGTATTTCGACTGTACAAAATTATTTTGGGGAACATTAGTACCGTATGCTGCTTTTGCATCGAGTGGGCTTATGCTATCTTTGGAACAACACATAGCTTTCCACAGTTAAACTGTTGACTGTTTTTTACACAGTGCTTGCTTTGGTTGGCATTTTTTTTTTCCTTCCAGTTTTGTCCCAGGTTGGCTTAGCTTGGAGCCGAGCAGTGGCAATGATTGACACATAGCTGTACACAATATTTGGAAAGTGACCTAATGAGGGGCCAAAATAGCAACAGATCGGGATGTGATAGGATCATAGGGTGTAAAATGTCCTGTATGTTGCCTCGCAATTGAAAATTTATGGAGAAGAACACTTGGAATAAGAGACAGCCCTTGTGAAAAGTCGCTATTATACAGCGTTTGCAAGTCTGCATGGCAGTGCCTGCGTATGTGACTTGCATGCTGACCAAAGGAACTGGACAGAAGAAAGATAAAAGTGCCAGCATCCACAGAGTAGTCTTGCACTTCACCAAGATTTTTGTCCTCCAGACTTTTTCCACTACAATGGAAGCATTCTAAATAAACATGATGAATACAGCTATTTGGTGCATAAAAGCCCATTGTATCAGGAAAAAAAAACCAGAGCAATAATAAAGGTTTAAACAGTAAAGCAACAATGAGTATTTTGTTCTATATGCAAGACTCATTTTGCAAAACAGACCTGCTTTAAATAAAACTTTACTGCAGCATTTGTTGTTCTAGATATGAAACGAAAGCATGTTAGAACATTAAGATGCATTAAAATGGCTGTTGAACCACTCTCCACCCTCATTATAACACCATCCATCACAGCCAAATATTTGAGGTTTTGTTTGTGGGGATTTTAATGTGTTTGAGACACAGCCAGGTAGCTGTGGCTTTGTGTCATTGAGTGGTGTAATTGTGAAACATAGAATAAGGGTATAAGAGACTCGTGGTATTTTTCTGTACTCACAGTAAGCGTCCTACCAGATCAATGCTGACTTTGGTCAAGAAGAGATGGCAGCCAGTAAACTAGAAATTACCATATTATAATAATCAGACTTGTTTCTTTGAATCTAGAGTGCTAATTCCAGCACAAGACAATATTTACATGAGAAGGAGCTTGTGTCCTAATGAATTCTTTGCCCATGTGCAATACTCTGCATGTCTTTCAAGAGGGGAATTCCTTCTAGAAACCTCTATAGCAGTCGCTTTCCAGATCCAAACAGACCTTATTTAATCACAAATAACTGCATATACTAGATTAAAAAATAATCACTGTTTTCAAAAAGATGTTCATGTTTCTGACTCAGGGACTTCCAGATCCAGTCCTCAGAAGCAAGGGGGGGGACCTATTGGGAATGAGAGAACGTGAACTAGTACCGTAAGGTGGACATAACTCACTTGGACAGGAACATTTGAGGAATTAGAAATGAAAATATGAATGTACTCTGGCAAATAACAGAACAGAAGTGGGTCTGCAGCACTGCTTAGATAGATACTGCTTATCAGACAGTTTCCAAAAGAAATAAAAGTTAATAAAATATGAGGGTCACTGTCATTAACAACAATGAGACACAGGCAAGAACAGAAGAGTATGTAGAAGAAAGTTGGCACTTCTACAGAAAATATATCTTCTGTCAAACTCGTTTTCCATCTGTCCTTCATAGAGTTAGAGGAATACAGACTAGCTGATACATGATGAAGAAAGTTCTGTTCTTTATGAACAGATAAAATAATTTGTAGGATAAGATTATAAGATGATAAGATTAAAAAGAGTTTCACTGTTCTCGTAGTATCAGAAGAATAGAGGGATTGTCATACAAGATCAGGCATTTGAGCCACTAGATTAAGTGTCATAGCTCCAAGAGCAGCCACGAATAAAAGATTTGAGAGATACCAGAACACCTTGTAAGAGGCTGATCACAACCAGTATAGTCCTAAGGCAAATACAACAGAGATGCAGATAGGCAGAAATTGCCGTATGCTCCAAAACATTTCTGATTTTGTCTAATTCTCTTCTTTTTTTGTGTGTGTAATATTATTAGTGATTCTGACACAGCATATTTGTGATCCACAGAGTGCTTGGTGTGCTCAGCACTGCAGTCCAGACATCTCGCTTCTCACTTGCAGACTAAACAACCACAGTTTTATCTCCTTTTATTTAGGTGTAGTTAGTCAGAGTAGCACAGTGTGCAGATTTGCCTGTGGTACAGAAAGGCATTGTTTAATAATAGTGTTTATTATTTGGTTGATTCCCTTGTCTTCATTTTTCTCACCGTTCTTCATGTAAGCACTAACCCGTCAGTGCCTTTATCCTTCTACAAATTGTATCGAAAAGGCAATAGCTCAGCAATTTCTGTGTCAGAGGAACTTGCACTCCCTGCCTCTGGATGGTTGTTCATTACAGATGTTTTGTGGCTACTTAAAGTGCCAGTCAGATCCTTTCAGGCTGCTCTTCAAGAAGTTAAATGTCAGTTCTCTCATTGGTCCTCGTAAGAGACTCCAAGGAGCTAAATCTCTGATAGTCAGGAAACAAAATGCAGTTGGGGATCTTGGCAGTATCGGCCTCCTCTGTCCTCCCACACAACCAGCTCCAGAGCCCTTTGGATGATATCACCTCAGCACACGAAGTGCAGCTTTCACAGCCCACTCATGATTCTGAACTCAAAGCCTCAGATCCTATTACAGGTGTTTGAACTAGCAACTACTCCATTTCCAATCCCAGTTAGATGTGTACTTTAAAATGCAATAATTCAGGGTATTAAGTCTAAAAGCATTTTTTTTTGCTCGCTGTTCTTATTTCTGCAGCCGTGGCCTCCTGCTTTGCTGCTTCTGTCTTTGGAAAACACCCTCTTTTGCCAGGGAAGAAAACTAAAACCATAGGTGAATGGTACTATAGGAAGTGGAGTCTGAAAATAAGATCCATATTTCAAATAAGAAGTGGGGAACTCAAGTTTTCATACAAATCACACTTTTCGGTTTGTATCCCTTAGATATGGCTTTAGATTCCTCTACTCTCTAGGATACTTTAAGGGGGTTATACTGCATGTGGTAGATACCCTTCTTTATTCTTCACACTGAGGCTGAATTACCCAACAGTGATTTGATTGCAGAAGAGAATGCACAGGAGCCAAATCTGGTTCCCTTAAGCAAGTATGCTAAATGCAGTTCTGTTGCATTTACTCAGGCTCCCTTACCTGAGTAAGAACAGCAGAAGGCTCCCAGAAGTTAGAAGAAATGAAGATGCGTTGAGGTTACTCCAACAGCCAGAGCCTCTTTCATTGTTTCCTTGCCCTCCCCACACCTGAAGCAAATGCTGCTGTAGCTCTGAGGTGCACCTGCACTACCTCTAGCTTTAACTAGTTCAAATATTATTTACAGCTGGGCTTTAGATTATGGCAGCAAAAGTATTATCCACCTTAGCCTTCTGTAGGAACTTAGTATCACATTGAAGCCTGAACTATGTTTGGAAAGCTGTCAAGAACTAAAATATTAATTGCTCAACCTAAATCAAGTATTCCAGAAGAGAGATGTGGCATTTCTGCTTTACTATTGATTTATTTTTTTATAGGTAAAGAAAAACACCCTAGTAATAGAAGATAGACCAATTATATGTATTCTTACTGATTAGTTGAAAATTATTGCCAACTCTTTGAATTCAGTTGGGAGTTTGTATTTATGCAAACTCCTAGCTGAGGAGCACTTGCATTCATTTTCTGTCTCACAAATAAATCCGTGTCTTGAAAAAACTTGCCAGGCAATGCATGGGAAAAAAACCCCAAACAACCAATAATTGGAGGCAAAAGCATGTAGAATTCTTGTTACAATTCTGTTTTACACCCAGAGCTTTCAGTTACAGTTATTTTACGCGTTTACAGTGTCTTCCATCCCAAGGCACCCAAACAAAGGAGTGATGTAACGGATTGTTGGGTAATGATTTTTCATCCCTTCCTCTTTTGCTCTGCAGACAGAGACTCAGTTATTCAGAACAGAAAAGGCAGATCCTTCTCCAATGAACTGCCTGAATGATCAGACAATCTAGTCTGACTTGAACTAATATATTCATTTATGAAGTGTATGGAATGAATGAGTAACAAAAAAAATGTCCAAAACTGGGTTTATCCAAAAGCCAGTCCCCCTCCCCCTGCCACCCTTTTGTTGTTGTTGTTTGTTTGGGGGATTTAGTAGAGTCGTACCAGATAGACAGCAAACAACTTGTGTCAATGGCCCTGTTACTTTAGTGAAAAACAATTACAAGTAAAGGTGGCATTAATCACACTCAATAGGTGAAGGTTAATGCAAGAAAAGTTTAGTAATTCGGAATTTAAGTTGGCCATAAAAGGACTCATGACAGCTGATTTAAGTGATATTTAAATCTAAGACCAGAGGCTCTTCTTCGTGCTACTTTGAGAAGCAACAACACTGTGCAGTTGCAGAAAGGCGCAGGCACAGATATTACAAAGCTAAATCATACAATACTGCTAGAAAAGTGCTTAGAGAAAAAAGCTGATGTGTTCTGATCTCTAAACTGGGTGCAGACATATAAATACTGCCTAAAAACTGGTACTGGGTAGCACCTGAAATCTTCCCAGTGGTTTTGTGAAATGTAGCAGTTTACAGTTGTACCTGTCCTTGGTTTCTTTTCCCCAGAAGAACTGCCAGCAGTCTGATGCTCATTTTGCCACTCTACTGAATTACCCTCCTTCCTCTTTTAGAAAGCCACAAGGAAATGATTAAATTAAATGGAAAGAATATAGATCTTTGCTTCATGGCCGTTTACTTTGGTTTTGTCAAGGTTCTAGAGAAAGTATAATGGATCAAAGGAACCATGTACATTTTACACAGCTTTTCACACCTTGTGGTAATTCTGGCACAATTCAGACAGAAAGTATTTCATAAGTGTCACAACTTAGATCACTTGTGTTTTTCCTGCAGGTCATTTTTTATTCTCAGAAACGTTACAAATAATCTGTGATTTACTAAAAGTCAAATCTAAAATTAGGCAGATTGAGGAAAGCAAAATAAATGCAGGGTCACAAGGCCTGGGCTTTGTTGGTGTCCTTTATTGTCCCAACAGGCCAGCACAGCTGTTGAGAGTTTTGGTGATTTTTAAGTTTTAACATTTTACAAGCATAACCCATTATTTTGTCATGTGTTTTGGTGTAAGCAAATACTAAACAAATCAAATACTTTGACTAAGAGTAAATTTCAGGAACTTCCTGTAGGCTTTTTTCATAACTCTTTCAGCTGCTGCTGTTAGGAGAGCTGCTATGTGGTCTTACAGACTTGTGTCTTAGGAAACATATTTTGTGTTTCTACAGATTTAGTTTGAAGATAGGCAAATGCCCTCATGGTACAGGACTTAATCCAAGGCAGAAATACATTCCTGCTGTATTATACGACCACCCACACCTTCTCCCTGCACATGGCAGGATTTGGTGTCTCCCTTGAATGAACACAAGCGCAGTACCCTAGAAGGATGGCAGAAATCTTGAAACCTATATTTACATTTCGTCCAGCTAATTGCCAACCAAGCAACCATTTTAAAAGCATGATCTTGCTCACGTAGGTTTCTCTTGCCAACCTGGGGGTTCCAAGTTTCAAAAGTTGGTTGTGATTATAGCAGGAGAGTCTGAGCCTGTGTTTCTTCAAACTGAGCCAGCCTGCCAGGTCACTATTTGTGTGTAATCATAAGGACTATGCATACCTGTGGTTGAATAGAAAGCAAATGAACTACTGTACAGTCATTGCGTCCTAAAAATGGGGTGTTAGCAAGAGTAAGAGGGTTTGAACATCACTGGTCCTTGAAATACAGAGGTGTTCTTATAACCATCTTTCTCCAACCTAAAGTGCAACTGGTATTAATAGGGTAATAGATTCATTCCTCTAAGCAGCCCAACCTGGGAAAAAAAAAATCCTGAAATCTACATGGAAACCAGATTACTCAACTGTTATTTTATAATTTATCTGAAGCAGATTGTGAAGTTTTAGGTTTACTTACCCAGATCACGCTCAAAGCTATGCTAGATCACAGCTGATTAAGAGGGTAGCTTTCAATGTAGATAAAACTATCTAAAAGCTGGAGTCAACAAAATGAAATTCCAGCCTGTCATTTAGAACATGAAAATAATCTATTTTCCTCACTATAGTCAATTTAATGAAAGTTTTTGTCTTCCCACAAATGCAGGAACTGAGGCCCTGAGTGCATTGCAAGGGGCCTGTTCTGGGCAGATGATGTATTGTTTCTACCTCTGACAGTGACCTTAACTTTGTCTCTTTTAAACTTTGGCAGCCATTGCAGGGGTTTCTGTGCCAAGAAGGCATTACTGAATGTAAATGATATAAACATCATCATCTCAGACTGAAAGCTCTGTTTAACCCAAAATGGGCATTTCTTAGCAAAACCTTTCATCATGCAAGAGCTACACAGGAGGTAAATGCTTTCCTACGTGTGTCTTGAATAGGCATATATCTATTTCCTGGTGTTATTTTTCTTATGTTTGGAGTGTCAAAAGATCTACCAAATGAGAGGAAACTTGACTCTTGTTTTTCAAACTGCAGGTCAGATTGAGACAACATTTCCTGCAGGAAACAGAGATGTTAACAGAAAGTGCAGGGGTCAAAACATGTCCATCCGTTTCTCCCCTCACTTTATGCCATACAACCTTCATAACCTCCTCCTTGTCTGAGAACCCCATCTTGGCAAAATAGGCTTGTTTTATGACATGAGGAGACAGTGGGATCGAGGGGTCTTGGCAGAGGCCCTCCCCACAGCCCGCTCTCAGAAAGGTCAGGGAGGTTGGCGGTCTGCAGTCTGGGGGAGACTGCTGCACACAGTGGAGGGACAGGCTGAGGAATGAAAACTCCTGTGGGGATGTGTTAAAGTAATTTACAATGTGAATGGTCTCCCTTGTCCCTAATACAGTGCTCATGTGTTAGTGCTTCTCTTTAACATAAGTGGGGAGTTGTTTAGTGTTCAGTGGGTGAAAAGAACCCCTGCAGAGCTTGGTGCAGCATTTAGAAAGTTCCTCCAAGACTGCACACCTTTGACCAGAGGAAATCTCTGCCCTCTCCTTTCCCATTTTTCCACATCTGCCATTAAAGGCTCTTTGTGAGACTCCCATGTATTGTGTAAAAGAAGTGCTTGCCACTGACATCCACAGTAAACCTTTCTCCAAGGAAAGGTAAGGAGGATCACACTACTAGCAGAGAGCTAACAGGCCTGCCTGAGCTTCAGCAATCCTGATGACAGGGATTGAGCAATTTCTTAACCATCAATGTTTTGTTATTTCTATACCATTGTAACTTAGAATGAATCATAGAATGCTTTGGGTTGGAAAGGACCTCAAAGCCCATCCAGTTTTCACCCTCTGCCATGGGCAGGGACACCTCCCACTGGATCAGGGTGCTCAAAGCCCTACCCAACCCGGCCTTGAACACCTCCAGGGATGGGGCATCCACAGCTTCTCTGGGCAACCAGTGCCTCCCCACCCTCACAGGAAAAAAAATCCTCTTAGTATCTCACCTAAATCTCCCCTCTTTCAGATTAAAACTATTACCCAATGTCCTATACCTGCCCTCCCTGATCAACAGTCCCTCTCCAGCTTTCCTGCAGCCCCTCTCGATACTGAGAGGCTGCTCTAAAGTCTCCCTGGAGCCTTCTCTTCTCCAGGCCAGACAACCCCAACTCTCTCAGCCTGTCCTCATAGCAGAGGTGCTCCAGCCCTCAGATCCTCTTCATAGTAGGAGGAGGAGCAGCATTTTTTAAAAGCTAAAGATCTGTAGAACTTATTGAAAGCTTTACATCCAAATATTAAAGATCAGGAGATTTAAAGTGAGAAGAGATGGTGGCATGCTTTACTTTTTGACCTTGCCGTGTATTGAAGGCAGACCAATCATACATAGAGGAACACGTTGCATCCACTTGCTGTTCTGCAGTCTCAGCAGTGATGAGCTGTTATGACTTGAGAAGCTGCAGCCAGCCAAGTGGTCAGGTCTGGAATAACTAGATTAGATAGAGAAGTCATGCTGCTTTCATAGTTGTCTCCTTAAGATACTGTTCCTGCAAAAGGAAAGCCCTGGTGGCATCTATCAAAAAAATATTTAGAAGCAGGTATTTATCTAAGTGTATTTATCTAAACCCCCCTACAGAAGAAGGATAAATTAAGGTAAACTTGGCTAATCTATCTAGCTATGTATGCGTTAATTAAGGTTTACTTGGCTAATCTACATTTATCTGTGTTTTTAGATGAGGAACCTCAGTAATTGACATTTTACTAAAGTCAGCACAAAGACTAGATTTTTTGACAGCTAACTTGAACTTTGACTTCAGAAGGAAACAGAAGCCCGAGTCTTTCTTTTTCTTCCTCCAGGCAAACATTTTCTTCACTGTGTGATGAGCTTTGCTTACCAAGCAAAAGGTCACTGAGTAAACTCTTAGCCTGTTTTCTGTAAAATTATGTATAATTTATCAGAGAAGCTAAAGCAGACTTAAGCCACACAGGAGCAGGTTTTGAAGTTTTCCAGTTCAGCCTTGGTAATTAAACTTCTCTATTTCTTCTGGCTCAAATTAATAGAATTAAATTTATAGCAGTGCTTTTATTTAATCTCTCTATTTTCAGAAGGCTTTGGGGTTGGCCATAAACAGTGATTCCACATTGGACACTTTCTTTGAGGACAAAACCAGTGAACTACTTTGACCTCTTACAAGGAGCTGAAGCACAGAAAGATGTCAAATTTGAAGTGCTCTTCTCCGCACATGATTGTCTTCAGGTACAACTGTTGTGCTTTGACACACGTCTCTCAGCCCTACAGATAAATCCCACTTCAGAAGCCTTGGGGCAGTAGCAGAGAAGACAGATAGAGGTCCCTAGGTTTTGCATATTAGCACATACAAGCCACCAAATTACTGTTTGAATAGTTTCAGGTTTCCCCCTACTCTCACACGAAAATAGCAGCTGAGGGAGAGCAATGTCCTACTGTTTTACTCATGACACAGCATGGGGATCAGTTCTTATCTTCATGGAAATCCAAGCTGATAAACAACCTCAGCACCTTTTGACATTTCATGGCTAATGGCTGGTCTGGTTACCATCACATCTGCTTCACAGGCTGGAGAATGTTTATAATTTACAGTATATGGAAACTTTTCTTTTTCCACACTTACAACAGGGCAACCCAACTCCTTCAATGAGCTTCAGACAGCCACTGGTGCCTGCTGACTTGAAGTGAACTCTGAAAGTTAAGACTGATTTATTTTTGTTTACTTTATGAGGTTGGCAATGTACTAAAGCAAAAAATAGGCCGTCAAAAAGTCATTGCTCATCACTTTTCAATTACAGACTTATTTCATGGAGTAGAAGAATCGATGACTGGACTTTGTTATAGAAATATTGAAATACTACAGGACCTCTCCTCGTGCGTGCAGTTAAAACAAACTTGGAGAGAAGCACTAGCCCAAATGTTACCAGCTTATATCTCAAGCAGGTTCTTTCAGAAGTCCTTTAGAGATGCTTGTAAACAAGGAAGAATTCTTCTGTCAGTACTTTTTTTTAAAAAAAAAAAAAATCAGCCCATTTCATTTCAGGTGGAATAGTCACAACAATGATGCTGCTTCCAAACAAAGTTACCCTGCTAGTGTGGAGTAGTCACCTCTGCCAACTTCAACATTAAGTCCTTTCGCTAGCAGGACGAAGGACATCTGTGACAAGGGATATTGTGCACAGAATTTGACAGATTTGGAGCTCCTCCGATAATGTTTTAGCTGTTGCACTTAAAAAGCAGATGACTCCAAAGAGGGCAAGAAGTTGTATTTTCTTCATACTCAGTCAATTTATTTCTATTTTAACTGGTGATATATTGTATATGGGTACCAGTGTGGTTTCTTTTTTTTTGAATGGGTGTCAATGAACGACATCTTGAAAGGGGCAGATGAAGTTGTTTTTAAAGTATAATTCTAAAATAAAATAAAACCAAACAACTCCCAGAGAACCAAAAAAGGTACTGGCCAGACATAACCCATCAACCACTTGAACCAGGACAGGCCATTCTAGCTTCAGGTAATTTGTGGATCTGCACCTCTTTGTAGAGCAGCCACAGACAGAACTTGGGGCTGAAACTGAGTTTTCCAGATATGCCTCTACATTTCCAGTCTTACGCCTAAAAGCTTTGCTTCTTAACTCCTGTAAGTCCTAATAACAAGGTGCTATTCCCACATAAACAGGTTGCTACCACTTATTAATATCAGGTATTCTGGAAAACAGGCAATTCCATCACTTCTGAGCAGAATTAAGTGTTGTCACAGTTAAGATCCCATCATGCTTTCTGCTCCCCATTAAAAAATAGCTCTATAGCTAAAGCAACAGCCATACCTCTGGGAAATCAGGGAAGAAAGAATTACTACCTATTTGTTCAAATGTTTCTTTGCATATTCCTAACAGTACCATTGTGTTTATTTTCCACATGATACCAACATTAAAAAAAAGAAACTGAAGAGATAAACTTTGTATCAGTGTTTCCTTATCAACCTCTTGGCATATCAGCCCCCAAAGCTGTCTCTGAAAGCTAAGGGAGTCAGGAGCATTTGCCAGATCATTCACATAACTAGGAATTTCTTAGAGGCGAGTTAGGTGCTGGAACTTTTGAGTCACTCACATATGTTACCCAACTGGAAATGAGAGTAACAATTAGAGACAATAGCTGCCTCTTTCACAAAGGACCATGCTGTAACCTTACAGATTAGGTACCCTTTAACTGGAAACACCTAGCAAAGAGATAAAAAAAGAAAGCCTTACTTCCCAACACCACCAATAGACAGTGTTTAAAGATCTACTGAGCAGAGAGGTTACCTTTGGAAAGTATAACACCAGGTTGCGTGTTTGTTCAAATTCAACTAAGTCAACAAGTTTCATAGGAACAAAACAAAAATGGAAAAAACCTTACATAATCAGCTCAAACTTCCCACCCAGCCACTTTCAAAAGCTTACCACCAGCTCTCTCATCCTCCTACTACAGCAAGATAAGGAAATCCTGAATTCATTGCAGCTGGCCTGATGAGCCTTGTAATTAGGACATGCAGTGTGGTCTTTTGGCTCTGAGAGAGCACTAACCCTTTCTGTGCTAAATCCTTTCTATTCTGTCATAGCTCAAAGTGAGACTCCAAGTGAGAGGTGTTATTTCTGGTTTCAAAGTGTTGTCTTTTTTTAAAGAAATAGGTTGGCTTTGATAGTGGCACATTCTAAACTTAAAGCAGTCATTACTTATGGTGGAATTTGTCTCCCAGCCGCCTCCCAGATGCATACCAATACGTTCAAAACCAGAATGAGTCAGACTGCCTTTTCCTCTTCCTCCTTATTTTCCTTTCTACTACCGTCAGCATTCTCCCTGTTACTCTGATCCCTTTCGAGTGTGAAGCTAATTTGAAGGTTTTGTTCAAAACCCTACTTAAAACTCCCCTTTGCAGCAGTGCAAATGGTAAGGGCTGAATTACTCAATTAAATGCCCCAGGCAAAAGAATACTGTTTATGTATCTCAGCAATATTCATTGACCCCTTGTCTTCTACAAAGACAAAATGGACTAAATCACCTTTTGCATGCATTGTAATCATTACATATTCCTGGGCTTTTGCTATTTGATTCCAGGGGCTGGGATGAACTTTCGCACCACCACCCTTATTACATAACTTGGTTTTCTGGAACAGCTTTTTTCCTCATCTGAGGAACTGGAGGTTTCCACAGCTAGCAACAGGATATAGCACTGGTGCTCTTTATAGGATCTTTCAAGTGCCAGATTGATGTGTTTTTCACATTGACATAGTTAAACTGATTTAAGACCATTTTCCAGGTCAAATTGGCAGGCATCATTGGAGCAGTTTGCCTGACTCTATACCAGGAGGGATGGGCTGCATCTGGGGATCATCTAGGAGTTTTCCTTAACAAATTCATTGTCCTTAGAAGCACTACTTGACATCAGCAATGTCCATCTTCCCCTCCACTATCATTTTCTGGGGTGTTTTATTTGTATCTTTTCCTTTTTTTACACCGGGCTTTAAGGCGATTATAGTGAAGTGTTTCATGGTGGAGTATGTCAGCTGGATGCTTTGGCATGTCCAGCTTTGGCATGCATTGCACAAACACCCTGCCAGCTGAAGCAGGTGGTCACATTCAGAGCCATATGCTTGGGCCACAGAGCTGTCGGTGGCCGCTAGGGTTATGGTGTAGTGTCAGAAGTCCGATGGGTTCCTGGTCTTTGACAAGGCTTCTGATTGCCGTGGTCCAAAGAAACAAAAGTTCGTAAAGAAGGTTTGCTGATGGAGCGGACAATTGTTGTCATTGAAACTCTTCTGTTTCTGTATGGATCTGAAAGGTGCCAAGAAGAGTTGGTGGGAGAGTGAAGTATGTAATATCCAGTCGTGTTGCCAGACTGCTCCCTTGTGAGGTGGATAATAGTTCAGTGTAAAGAATATGTAGGAAAGAAAATAGTCACCACTGTGAGCCATATGTCCAATTTAAAGTCCACTGATGGCAGCAGATAGGTTTGTTTTCATTTGTCACTGGGGGTAGAAAGAGCAGCTGCCTGCTGGGCAGGAGTTTTAAATTCTACATCCCCAGGAGATGTTGCACTTTTCCGCAATGGTTAAAGGATCTGGGATTTCACACATTCCGTGTGTGCATACACCCTCCTATAAAAAACCAGATAATATGAAATTTGCAAAGTTACTGATGGATGCAATGCACGTGACATACTTTAAGAGTCTCTTGGCAAGAGGGGCTCTTAAAAAGAAAGATTTTGTATTATTCCAAATGTATGTAAGAGAAAGTGGCTCCTGGGAGACAAGAACTTCTTGAAGACCTTTAATTAATACAATTTTGGCATCCATAGCACTTCCCCTTCCTTTAAACAATTTGATGCCAAGAATTTCTAATTCCAATAGTGTCCAATAAATCCCAGAATATAGATTCCAGTGATCATTAGAGGTATCTTTGTTTGCTTGATGGCTAAAGCAGCTACGATCTTTTCATTAGTTTCTGAAATGGCTTTTCCTTTTAAAATGTATGGGTTTAAATTCTGAATCAAAGTGGCTGATTCCCTTCTCAGCAACTGTAATATCTTGCACAGAACTATGCTATGCTGGAGGTAAAACAATGGGTATTTCAGTGCCAGGACATGTGGGAAGTCCCTCAGGAGATCAGACTCTACTCTCTGGCCCTTTAAATTGATCCTGTTGCTGTGCACCAGCTTCAGCTTTGTAAGAGGGGTCAGCAGAGCTCAGCATATTGTGTTTGACTCTAGTGAGAGTGGTTGAAGTGAATTATCTGTGTGGAGCTGGCCTGCCACTGAGGCTGAATTATATTTACAGTATACAACATCTGCAGTGGGGTGGGGTTTAGTGATGGTTGGGACTCGTCCAGGTCGTTGTGCCTAGAGCTTCAATATGACTCTTTCAGCATGAATTGTTACCCACAAAGCGAACTCACTTTGAAGACATCCTTAATGTTTGAGATCTCCGAGATAAATGTAATTCCATTTCATATTTCTTTTACAAACTCTCTAAATCAATTTCAATGCATGTCTTCAATAGTAGATAACATATATAAACATAGGAAAACATACATCACACATATAAAGCCTCTACCGAAATGTTTGGGTTTAATAGAACTACAAAAGGTCTTAGTAAGGTGTTTCAGGCCTGACATAGAAACACCCTGTGAAATGTGTCCCCTCATTTCAGGGTGGAAAGGGCTGTCAATAGTTGATCCTATTTCTACAGTGTTTCATTACTATGTTAGTTTATTTTTTTTAAGTTATTCTTTACTTTTTAAACTCCCACTATATCATTTCTTTTGAGCCTTAACACATTAAAGTGAATGAGTTCTTGTTATCACCATTAGAGAGATTAGTTATTTAGGTGATTACGGGTTTTTCTGCTGTTCTAAAACTGCAGACTGGCAAATTAGAAGCTCCTGATTTTTATTTGGAGATTGAGAGAGTGAAGATCCTCTTGGGTTGAAGTACAAAACCGAGGTATTTATTGTTTATCAGGAAATGTTTAAATCACGGCAGATTTCCACTTAGAAAACCCAAGACTAATACAGATCTGAATGTTTCTTGTTCCCGTTCAAACACGGGTCTCTGTGTTGACTGTCTCATCAACAGATTGGAAATTAAAAATTACTTTATGTTTTTCTTGGTGTTCTTTTCCTGGCTCTGTCTTTAGTATTGTTTGTGTAAGTAGTTTGGACACACAAACGTTCCATTTTGTGGGCTGTTCTTCCAGCTTTTTACCTGTATATTTTAACCGTCTCATGACTGTGGTATGATCAAACACAAGAAAGCAATAGTTGCCTAGTAGAAAGGTTGGACTAAGTGAACCATGGTAAGCTCAATGGTTTCCTCAGCAGTGGGTTGACCAGCTCCGTTGCACTGCCTTCAAGAAGCCTCTTTGTTAATGACCTGTATATTGCTCTCCTCAAATAAGGAAGCCATGTTCTTAATGAAAAAAAAATCATGTTTTTCTGCTATTTTTATCCTTCCCCTGCTCATATCAGTCTCGGGATAATCATTAATACAGTTCTATGTTTCATGTGACTGTTTTGTTTCCTTTTGCAGGCCCTGAGCAGCAGCCTGTACAAGAGCGCATCGCCATATGGCTCTCTTAATAACATTGTGGATGGGTTAAGCTCCCTCACCGAACACTTCTCTGACCTATCCCTTTCTTCAGAAGCCAGAAAACCCAGTAAGAGGCCACCTCCTAACTACCTGTGCCACCTCTGCTTTAACAAGGGACACTACATCAAAGACTGCCCACAGGTAAGAAACAGACAGTATTCTGGAAAAATCTTAATGAACGTTTTCACCATTCCTTGATTTAGAAATAGTTCTTTGGAGTGAGTAGCACTGAAGAAATATCTTGGCAAAGTGCCAAGCTAGCCATGTGTTACTTTAATCTAGTCTTTATCACAATGCTGATGGAAAAAACACTGTATCAGTTGCCTAACAAGAATTATGAAAGATATTCATTAGGCATGTGATAAGTAGATTTTGGAAACTTTAAAAATGGGTACTGTAAAATTTTCTATCACACAGGTTATGTAGAATAGGTTCTCAAGCAGCGCGCTGTATAGGCAGTTTGGCAATGGCACTTAATAAAAGCATGTGCAGAAGGAGAAGAAATTGTTACGCTGGATGAGACTTTGAGTCAGTGTTGCAGTAACACAAGCTCAAAGTGTATTTTGTGTAAAATGTCTTCTGTCTCGTAGAAGAGTTTTGCTACACTTGGCAAGTGTGGCAGTCTTGGGCTCCCAGAACATTTTTTGAGTGACAAAACTGGCAATATTTATTTCCTGAGCAAAGAGGTATAAACCAGTGTGCACTAAAACCACTCGCCAACCTGCAATTTTTTTTTTTTCTGAGGCTCTAAGCCATAGTGTGCGAGGTTTCTCCATCCTCTGAAGTTTCAACTGGATGCAGGCATGTTGCTGGCTTCAACTTTCACCACTGCAACGATGTTCTGTGTAGAGTCCCAGGGTGATTAAAGTGCTGCTAATACTCTAGAAATACAGATGTGGACATTGCTGGCATTCACTACACTATGGCTTTAACCTCCTACCTTCTTGATATGTGAGTTTCAGCAGAATTAATCTGCATAGCATTAACCACAGTTAACTCACTGTTGAGATTGTCAGACGTGTGATCCAAAACACAGGCAAAAAAGCATCTGCCAGCTGAGCAGGTCAGCATGGAATCAAGTCTAATGTCAGATGAGTTAATGTCAGCTGAGCTTTATCTGAGTGTATTCCTCCTGCTGTTATGCACAGACTAAACTGCTTTCTTCATGAACTTTAGCTGTGTGTCTTTCATTAATTCTAATGAAAACTGTGGAATTAAAGTACATTTTCAGTCGTAGGTGTGGCCCTTGAAAATATTTTTACTTCATATTCTTTCAGTGTTTGTTGAGTAAGGCAGCTTTCTTTAGGGAAAGAATATGAAATTTTCCTTGCTAGGAGATAAAAAAATACCGTGGTTTGTGTATTTCTGTGTTTAATGTGCTTAGTTTAACATGTTACAGTAAAATATAGAAATAGTGCCATTTAATAGCATATTTTACTTCACTAAGGCATTAGAATTGCAGCTAAATATGCAGCAGGGAGAAATAGACCACTGAACTGTGGGAGATGGCTGTGCTGGGCTGCTTAGGAAATCCCACGAATGCAGCAGGTCCCTCGACGATCCATATGTGCGGGCTGGAGCTCACACAGATGGTCCCAAGTGAATGTGTCAGAGTTACTTATTTCATAGGTATTTTTACAGTTGGAGGCATTGGAGATCCAAGAACAGTTGATGAAAATTGAAGACAATCCCACAGAAATCCAGGAGATGCAAACAAATTCAGGTTCCTGTAGGAAGATTAATTTATTTCAATTGCACATACTGTGTAATTTTTTTAAGATTTCACTGTTAATGTCTTCAATTTCTCTGTAAACCAGGAAAAAGACTTCCTGCAGAGCATACTGTGTGGCCGGCCTATGAGCTAGTAAGCAAAGAGTGAAAGAACACAGGACTGGGAGGCATCTGCTTGTTCACTGCACGTGGTCTTCTACAGTTACAGGCAGCCATATCATACAGACCCTTTGGTAAACTGATCCAAGTTCTAGATGAGAAGCATTTCAGTATTCTGCCCTCACTACTGCTGATGTGGGAAGCTGCTCCAGAACCTCAGTCCTCTCCTAGTTAGAAATCTTCCAGTTTCCAGGATAAGTGTAACTCATGGCCACTTTATAGTCATTTGTTCTCCCGCCAACATTGTCCTCCACTGAAAGAGCTCTTCTCCCGCCCTGGTGTATATCTCAGGATGTATTAATAGACTGCAATCATATCCTCTCTCAGCATTCGTTCTGTAGGACTCACTGAGCCAGGTTTTCTCAGTCTCCTGACAAAAAGTAGATGGATTCTGTAGTCCCCAGTCCTTCTCCTGGCTGTCCTCTTGTGCTTTTCATCTCCTTGTGCTACCTGACTACCTGTACATATGGCACTCCGGGACAGATCTCCTTAGTGCCTTTTGCTGAGTGTGCACATCCCTGTATCTGTAGATCAAAACTGCTGTTCTTTAAGGAATGATGTGAGATTCGTTCTGTTTTACTGGAGATTTCTAACACAAGCAAGTGTTTTATGGTCTAGTCAGCATGCAACTGCCTTATTGAAAAAAGTAGACAAGTGCGCACAGATGATTAGGCACATCTCCTATTTTGTCTAAATTTGAGGACAAATCTACAAGGGATGACCTTGTGTGCATGAGTTATGTGCTGAACATTGAAAACACTGTGTACAAGAAGGGAGCACCAATGGCAGGATCAAGCCATTGTTAGAAGGACTCCACTGGTTACCACTGCTTTTGACAATAACTGATTCATTAATTTGAGCATTATACGCACTACTTATTAGCTTAGGTTTTGATGCTTAGTTTTTCTAGTGCTGTCAAAAATGAAAGTTGTTTTGCAAACCTACCAAAACCAAAAGGACTGTAGCTATGTACTTCAATTTGGATAGAGAAAAGAGATAAACTAATCTGATTTGGACAAAATGCCTATCAGTAAATCATACGGTATTTTTATTTTCTTTTTATATAATTGCCTAATATGAAACAGATTTTGAAATAGGGTGTTCTATGGAGTTTTTCCTGCATAACAAAGAAATTGTGTAACAACTTTGAGACTTTATATCCTCATTTAATTCTGCTTGTTACTAACGCTGTAAAAATTGTGTTCTTTTTCTATTGCTGTAAAAGTTGATGGTGTACCATACTGATGAATATCTATGTATTGGTTCAGATTTATATCTTGAATGATGATCCTAGTCTAGGAGGTTAGATAATTACAAACAATAAAAGGCCCTCTCTAGTATTTCAGGTATCTGAAATTTGTCCAATATCCTGTCCAAAATTATCTCTTTGGAAATTGAAATGGGATTGAGCAACCTTATGTTACTTCAGCTCATAGTTTATGTGACCTGTAGTGAGAGAAAGTGTGCTTTCTATTTTAGAAACTACCAGCAATGAGAGCAATGTTATGACTGCAATTCATCATTTCCAATTTGCCTACGTTTGGAAAAGCTGTTTGTTGCAATTATTCTGTCTATAAAAAAACATAGGACTTTTTAATATCATCTTTACAGCATACCTGCATTGTTTCTAAACTAATTTTTGAGTTTCAGTGGCTTGGATGATAACTTCTTACTCATGCCTCTCTGATATTCTTTTGTATACCGAACTCTCATTGACTTGAATGAACTGAGAAACGTACAGAGAATAAGAGTTAAAAGCAGTGCTCTTAATATAGTGGCGCTCAAATTAGTGTTGACAGTGCCATCAATATACAAAATGTTTCTCTTTAAATAGCAAGGATGATGGGGAATGAGAGTACTTTTCATATCTCATTTACTAGTGGTTAGTTGCACGATATATAAATACGTGTGTATATAGATTTGTCAAAACTTTGTTTACTTATTTTTGTACTGGAAGGTTCTGTGCTAGTGTACATCTTGCACATCCATGGTAACCACAGGTTTTCTTACCCTTGCCAGTACAAATAGTGATAAGCTCTGGGCCAATAATAGTTAATATATGTGATCAATCATAGAATCATAGAATCATAGAATGGTTTGGGTAGGAAGGGGCCTTAGAGATCATCGAGTTCCAATGCCCTTGCTGTGGGCATGGACACCTCCTGCTAGACCAGGCTGCTCAAGACCCCACCCAACCTGATTCTTTATGACTTTTCTTTATCTAGCAGATGCAGAAGATCATAGAAGACCTTTTTTAAAAAGTTACATCATCTGTTTTCATCCATTATCACTGTCGTCTATATTTTTAAATCCTACAGGAGGGTTGTTTGTGCTGTGCAAGGTGTATGCAGCATGAATCTTGACCCTTTGCAGTGTAGGAGTGTTATGGCTGTTACCACCCTTCGTAATGTCATCACCCCAAACTCATACCTATCATATAAGTGTAATGTGTGGAAAGTACCGGATAACGAGGTATGGTGTTAGATCCAGAAACACCTAGTTTGGGTTCTAAGAAGTCACTGAGTGATTGGACATTTGCCATAGTTCAAAATCTTCTTTGGGAAGGAAATATATGGACACAGATCCAAGACCTCACTTACTGCATGTTGTTTCTCTTGTTGGTTTGGGCAGTAGTGGATTAACGGCAAAGGCCACAACAAAGTTTGTGTTTGAATAGGTCCAAGCTCAGAGCTCCAGCAGAGCGTCTCTGTATTTAAAGTTTTCAAACTGCTCTACCTGGTGTTTCTGCCAAGCACCAGTTCCATCAGTTCTGGTCTCTCTGTCCCAACTTTTTTCAAGTGCTGTCAAGTAATTTTGTGAAAATATGTGCAGGCCTAGTCACTCAAAAAATACATGGCTGCAGCCAGATTGTTCTGAATGCTGAACAAGGAGACTGCTCTGATCCCTGTGCCATTGCCAGGCTCTTCGAAAAATTCTTTCTGGCAATTTCTGTAAATTTCTACACAGGCAAGGAATTCTCACATCATGGAGACTTGGTGAGGAAAAAATATATAAGCCAGCGTCACCGTTCTGCAGTCAAATCCCTGGTGAACTGCAACATTTTACTCCAGTTTACAAAAATAAAGGGGAATGCACATGTGTGCTCAGAGAAAGAGAGACACACTACCATGGATGTGTACAGAAAGGGAAACAATATTAGCCTCACTTTGCACTACGTTTTTAAATCTGTGAATGAGATGTATGGCATGATCCAAATTAATAAGGCCAACAGTGGGAGTCTTTCCATTGGCAACAGAGATCTTTGAAGCAGATCCTGTAAATCTCAAGTACCTTGAGAACGCATATTCAAGTCAATGGGAGTAGCAGTAATTACTATGGCTGCTTGAGTTTGCATAAATTTGCTTTTGTGGTTTTGTGCAGGATGTGGAAGAAATCAGTGTCAAGCTGAGTTTAGTCCTTTCTTCTTAGTCCATGGCTTGGTCTGCCAGATCATACTGCCCCGAAGCTGTCCCTCCCTGTGGTCAGATACAGTGGATCTTTGGCGGCAGAGCTGGCTCAGCAGGCAGCTATTTGGCTGCAGGACCGCAGTGACTCTCATGCCTGAAGAATTAATCTGTCTTGTGCCTTATGGTTGTGCAAGGATCTCAAATGTCTGCAAAATGCAAGGAGTCCACAGTTGTGCTTCCTCCAGGTGCCAAAGGCTGGCTAAGATGGCAATGATGGACAAGCTGCCATCTTCACAAAAATAGAAAGATTTTACCCTTCTGGGTTTTGGCTTGGAGATCTTAATTTTAAAAAAGGCAAACCAAACCCAAACGGCTTGAAATGTATTTTTCTTTATGAGTGGAAGGTAATGTCTCAGAGAGCTCTGGCATGAAAGGAGATCATAGACTTAAAAAAATATTAAAATTCATTCTGAAAATAACAATTTTGGACAGTTGCTACATTTTACAGTTGTCTTTCGGATATCGGCTGATGGTTTCCAAAGAAAGACGTCTTTTCTCTATTGAAATGAGTGAAATATCAGAATTCTTATTCAGTTATAGGATCAGGGGTCAAGGTCTCCAGTCCTTCAGGAACCTGAAATCTTGTATGGCTCAATTTTGCAGGCTCCACCATAGTTTTGGATACTCGCTAGCATTTGATCTGGTGCTGTACAGGTATCTCTTGTTTATAGTTCAATTCTGTTGGCTTAGGGAGTTATTAGAGGCTTGGCTGTGCAGTCCCTGATATGAATGAAGCTGTGTTTGAATCACTAAAATCCGTATTCCTCTTACAGAGATAAAGATGAAAATATGGGACATATAATAAAAGAAAATGACAGCTAAATTCGTCTCTGGTGCAGCAGCACTGAGTTTAATAAGATCAGTACTCACAGAGAACCTGTATTACAGGGAGGAAAAAGGTGTTTATCACTGCTCTGTTTTCAAACTGCATATGGCATTCCAGAAAAAAAACTCTGTATATATCCAGCCCTTCAGTTCTCTATCTTTGAAATACATTTTGATACATTAGCCCATTCTGTAGAATTCATATATCTTCACCTAAATATATCTCTATAAGAAATAGTAATTCTTAGGTGTTCATTCTGTAGATACCTACCCACATACTAAACTTCGAACTTAGGACATACTGAAACAATTTGAGGCTCTCAAAAGTCTTGTTTATGCCCAACATACTACTTCCATTTATTCATATTTTTCCACTCAGAACCTGCATAGAATTATTTCAGATGATTTGGATGTGGCTTAAATTTTTTAATTTTTTTTTTTACCACTTGCAGCCACTTTGATAACTCCATGATACCAAATATACTACAAAATTTATTGCAGGGTTGTTTTATTTTTTTCTCATATGCTTGAACTTAGCACTACCATGTTTTCTCAGAATTTCTGAGTTAAGCTGGATATATTATCTCAGCTCATTTTTACTTTTGTTGAGAAGACTTGCAGAAATTCTGTCACAAAACTATAGTGGGCTGTAATTTTGTCACATCCATTTTACGTCTGGAAATGTAAGCAGTTTAAGAGTCTTAAACATCAGAAAATACTGATTTCTTTCTGTTTTGGAAATTCTGAGTAAACTGTGCATGTCATGGCTTTAAAGCGTTTATCAGAGAGGCAGGTAAATGAGAGAGCTTTATGTGAGTAGAGGGGATCCAAACTGCCCTACTTTGACAGCACGCTCCCTAAGTACTGGTTCTACCAGTGTGGCTTTGATATGTGGCATTTATGTTCAGTTTGATAAACTGGCTGCTGGGAAAGGAGATACTGAGCCCTAATGAACCAGAATAGCAGCAGTTAATGACAAAGGAAACAGAAATATCCCATGACCTGTGTCTGTGTGCCTTTCCTGTCTTGCACACGACTCGCTGTTACATTCCCCAAAGTCTGGAAGACCAGCGAAAACCAAATGCCTCCTTCAGCACCATCACTGAGCCGAGATTACTGTGGTTCTGTCTTTATTACTGACGTGGGCTCCAACTGTTCTTGCTGTGGGAAATGCAGTGTAAACAGACGCGATAAGAGGTCCTGCTTGCTTGATCTTTGAGGCAACCTTGAGGTGGAATTACGGTTCCTGTGCAATGGTTACCAGTGAATGGTGAGGCAGGTGTTGGAAGATGACCCACCACAGAATTTGAGGTTTCATTGAGGCTTTCCAGCTTCTTTCTGTTTCCCTTTTTATCTCATTTGCATGTTCCATATTTAGATAAATTAAAGTCAGTTGCCCACTAGCAATAAGAGGAGTATTGGGAAAAGAATGCTGTTTATATGCAAATCCTTATGGATACCTGACATTTCAACTGAATAATGTCTTGGCATCATTAAAGCCTCAGGTGGGTCCAGGTTGAGCACGGTAATTCAGGGAAGACTAGTGAGAGAAATGAATTTGGGATCTCTGAAACATGACTTCTGCTGAAAGACTGAACAACCGTTGTTGTTTGGTCCCACAAAAAGGCATATTAGTAAGTTGCAAATACGTAGAAAACCTTGCATGAAGGGTACAGTTTGTTTTCCAGATCCACAGTACTGAACTTGAACTAGGCTGCTCTTTCTAACTGTCAAGTGTTGAAGTAGAGTGCCTGGGAAGCTCGTGATCATTGGAAGATTTTCAGAACAGTATGGATAAATATACATCAGATTTTTCACTGGTTATCCTGTCCAGGGACACGTGAGAGAACATCCCAAAGCATCTCCCAGCCTTATGTTTCTACTATTGTATATCTGCATTCTCGTAATACAACTTATTATCTTAAATGTGCATAGTGTGTATTTTAAAACAATGCACAACAGACCAGATCCAAATCCTGGAAAGTCACTGGGAGTCTTATAAACTCCTTTGAACTAGACTGCACATTGCATTGGCCTAATCTGAACTCTGTTTACAAACAATTTGGTATTTGCTTAGTTTGCAGTAAAACTCCTGATAAACAATAAGTGCTTAGTTTAGAAATGAATACTGTGAGCATTCTCTCTTGAGAGACCAAGTAATGTCTGCTTTCCAGCCCTCCACAAGCTGATTTGTAGATAAGGTAGAGAGGTCAAGACTGCCAGGTCAAAACCACACAAGTTTATCAATTCCTCATTCGCACTGATAAGAAAGTTGTAATGGAAGATTAAGTGAATCATGTTTTCTCACTTTGTGAGAGTATTTTGGTTTAGTGTGAAATGTAGGTTGGAGAATTTTCATCCATGCTTGGAAGCATTCAAGATCTGTCTGGACAAAGCCCTAGGAAACCTGACCTGAAGTCCATTTTGGTCCTGCTTTGAGCAGGACATTGGACTTGGTGATCTCCAGAGGTGCTTTCCAAGCTTAATGATACTGTGATTCTGTTCTATGATAATTCACTATATTTTCATGTTCATGCAGTAAGAGATTACAGATCGTTCTTCAAGATCTATGTATCTCCCAGCCCTAATGTTAACCACAAGCCTTCCTCGTTGTACTTTTAAATAAGACACTCTTGCAAAATAAAATATTGCTAAAACACAAAAGTTGAAGTAAATAGGCATTTATTACAACAAATTACTCTAAATTTTGGAAATAACACCTATCCGTGCATAAACACTTCCTCTAACAATGTAGCTTCATTTAATCTGTATTTAGTAAGTCAATCAAATAACTTCTTTTTTCCAAAGGAGTTTTCTCTAGGAAAATTTCTATTTCAACAAGATGTTCAGCTGAAAAATCAAAAGCTGGAAGCAGACATCTGAAGTGGGAGGAAAATACTTTGCAATATTTCATAAGTTTTATTTACTCAAACAAACATTTATCTTTTACATATCATTTTCCAGCCTCTCAGCAGTGAAAATGTGTTTTCTGATAATCCTCCTTTCCAAGTAAAGAAGATCTACAAGGTCTCAGCAGAGGTTTGGATGTTGTCAGATAAATGAGGCACGCTCTGGCTGTTGAGGACAAACCGACTGTCAGGGGAGTCAACTCCCTCTCCCTCCCTTTTCCTTTTAACTTACTGTAAGAGGAGGAGGCTGGCAAACAGATAGCAAAAGCAGGGATGAACGAGAGCAAATCACTAAAGGCAGAGCAGCAGTTTCTGCTGGCAACAGCTAGCACCTCCAGCTCAGCTTCTTCTTGCTTTTCTGATTGCCCCGGGGCAGTCTGGAGACTGTGAGGACATAATTCCGATCCAAGGGGCCCCTCTCTTATTTTCCTGCTAAAGATGTACCAGTCAGTCCCACCTTTCCCTCTTATTATGTCACTTCCCTCAAGAAATTAAGATACTAAATGGAAATCAGTCCCTCTTCCGTTTCCCTAGTAGAACACGAGTATGGGTGTTGTTCTGTTGCATCTGGCTTCGTAGAATCCTAGAATCATGGAATGGTTTGGGTTGGAAGGGACCTTAAAACCCAGTTCCAGCCCCCCTGCCATGAGCACAGTCACCTCCCATCAGACCAGGCTGCTCAAGACTCCATCCAACCTCGCCTTGAACACCTCCATGTGTCAGTAAGTGTGAAAAAAGCCTTATATATTTTGATATGGCCCTTTTTATAACTATAACAGTGTCTGCTATGAGATATGAACAGAGTTTCTCAGGTGACTAATGCCCATCTATTCTTCATGGGATTTTGTGTCTCCTTCAGAACGGCTGAGCAAGCTAGATCAGAAGCAAATGAGAAGGCAGCACTGCATGGATCAGGAATGGAAGTATTTGTGCTATACTGATGCATGGATGTCAGCCTCTTAGACATCAAGCTCAGGAAACATCATGCAACCTGATTAAACAGTGCAGGTGATGCTACCTACAGAGTATACTATGGGAGATGAGCTCACTTATGATCAGCAATACCTTGGCTACAAAGGAATATGAGGATTAAAATCAGTTTACAAGTCATTGCCCCGATTGAAAATAGACTGTCTGGTCTTGGTAGTGATGCTAAGATTCAAGGGCTTGTTTAGCATTGTTTGTAATCCTGGAGAGGCTCTCCCTGTATGTTTAGAGCAGCTCCTGAGTCCCCATGCCCTCCCTGAAGGAGCACATTTTGCTACAGCCACCATTTGCTGCCCACATAGCAATAGCCATGTCTTTTAGCCTTACATGAGTGGTGTTTTATAGCAGATGGCATAAGAACTGACTGCAGGTTCCTAGTTGCAGCAGCACCAGTCCTGTATAAAAGGATCATGTCTGTAAGTTTGCTGAAACACCAGACCTGGAGGCTTTGAAGACCTGTGAGTCTAGTCATTGGGCCATTCCTAATGCTTTCAAAATTGTATAAACTGTTGATTCCCTAAAATTAGTACCATTAAGCAGTCACTTCCATAATTGTGTTTTTCCTTGTTTATATTCTGGAAGTGTTAGCTCTGACTCCACTCTACACCCAGAAATTCAATGTGTTTCCGTTGTACAAATGTATAATGTGACTCTCAGAAACCTAATAACATCCCCCACTGTTAGACTGAAAGAGCCAAGAACAGACCTTCATTTCACAGACTCAAGTCCTGTTTTTCTCCTAGGGTATTTCTTTACATCAGCTCACCAAAACCAATACTAAATACCTCAAATTTTCTGATTTATTTTTAAGAGCAATATATACCTTGAAAAAAAGGAATAGTCAGATTTGCTGATAAGCTGATTGTAAACTTAGTTCTATAATATTTTATATTTTACACTAGACATTATCTGTCACCTTACTGGTGGAAGACTGTTATTTAAGGAGATATTTCCTAGGTTTGTAGAAACTTGTGGGTTTTTTCTTAAAAAACAAGCTTTTTCTTCCAAACTTCCTTCATGGGGCAGAAAAGCTAAAATGTTTGTATAATAATTAGAGAAAACAAAGAATAAGCCTTTCATTTCAGAGTCCAGTTAGTGCCAAATTACTAGCTAAGGCAATAAAGCCCATAGACAGACACTTAAGCTGAAATGTTTGGGGATTTTAGCAGCAACAGCGGTCGTTTTGGAAATGACATAATCTTGATGACCAGCTCATCCTCAGATTTGTATCTGATGTTCCACAAGATATACGCCACTGTTTGTTTCTAACTCATTCTCTGACTGCAGAAATGTGTATAGGAGTACGGCAGTACCTTTTGAGATCTTCTGGGTTATTAAGCTGTGCAAACAGCTTCTTTATCATTCTGCAAAGAAAGAGCATGTCTCAGCTACATTTAGATGTGGTCTTAAGCTGTCATTTTGATCATGAGCTCAGAGTAGCACTGAACATTTCCCAGGTTCAGGGGTTTCATATACAAAATACTGGTTTCAAGTCAATGTCTACCCACTTTGCAGATGTGCAGCTATAGATAAAACTCTGCAGCAGCACAGGCAAATCAGTACTCCCACCTGAGCCAGCGTATCCCCACCACCTGGAGACGAGCACCCAGCCCTGGTGCACACTCAGCCCTCCCAAACGCTGTCCTGTGGGTCTTAAGGAGATCCTCAGGAGACTTCATGAGAGCAGAAATAACCTCCAAGATGGTTTATGTAACAGTCACGTTACTCTTAAATGTATGATTACTCAGCTGAGGAAATTAGAAGAGCAGAAAGTAGGGGAGAGAAAGGCTCCTTTCAACAAAATGGCAATGGCAAACAACAAGGCTTTCCCAGAATAATGAAGGACATTCATTGTTAAAGTAGAAAGGAAGCTTTGGTTTAAATAGTTCAAATATAACTTAGCAGTAGTCATTCCAGTCCTGCATTTTGTATTTCTCGATGCAAGTTAGAGCTCCCTATTTAAAACAGATTTCTGTAACTCCTGATTAAGAAGTTCAACAGATTAGAGCTAAATGGCAATATTGCACTGCTGACTTCATGAAAAATTCCTCCTGTAATGTCAGGTGTCCCCCTGACCCTTTACACGAGGACAAACCACTAACAAATCGGTCATGCAGGGGTTTTATGCTGTGCTTGCCACTTGTCAAAGTGTTGGCACAAAACATGGGAAAGCAGAGAATAAAGGAAAGCTGGGGAGGGGCTCTTTATCAGGGAGTGCAGGGACAAGATGAGGGGGAATGGTTTCAGGCTGAAAGAGAGGAGATGGAGATCTTAGGAAGAAATGTTCTCCTGTGAGGTTGGTGAGGCCCTGGCACAGGTTGCCCAGGGATGTCATGGCTGCCCCATCCCTGGAGGTGTTCAAGGCAAGGTTCAATGTGGCTTTGAGCCCCCTGATCCAGTGGGAGGTGTCCCTGCCCTTGGCAGGGAGGTGTAACTGGGTGGGCTTTAAGGTCCCTTCCAACACTAACTATTCTATGATTCTATGATTTTCAGGGTTTCTTGAAAATGGTTACTTATGTAAATTGAGGGGTTCATTCCTATCCTGAGATTTTTCTGTGGCTGTGACAGGTGAAATACATATCCACCTACATTTAACCTATCACAGGCATATAACTCTATTAGGGTCAGTGACATCCGTATCTCCTGAGATAGTACTGAGTGCTGTTATGCATATAAAACTAACCATACTCTGATTTTGGAGCACACTGGTCATTTTTGCTAATCTAAGTGTGTTACATAGTTTTATCCTGCATGATGTAATGTGGACACTGAATGTGTAGGTTGAAGCTTGGAAGAGCTTGGGACCAAGGGCTGTTGCAATGATGTATGAAGTTTTCTTGAGGTGCCTTGCAGGGGAGAGTGAAGGCCTGACTTCCACGTTCAGCTTATCTCTAGGAATTAGAATAGTTGAGCCCTCTCAGCTTTTCACCATCTCATAGTTTTGTTTATTTCTTTATCCCACACCTATCTGATCTTCTAAAACACAGCCAAAAGCTTCTTGTTGATCCCTTTGTCTGTGTGATCCAGTCATAGATAATACTTCGAGTCTCCTCATCTCCACTTGGTGCCCCTAGAAGACAGGGATCTCTGATGGGATAGCATGGCACTTGTGGTCTGAGAGCCAGAGCTCCTTGTGCACTGGGGATGGACAGAAAGGATAAGGTGGGCTGTAAAGATGGATGTTATATGCCTGCAGTCATGAGCTGTAGCAAATAAGATGAGATATAACAGTCACTCAGAGGTTGTTAGCATAGAACCACCTATAGGACTGACAAATGGTTGCTGCCTGTATTACTATTTCTGTTGTTCAGTAACGAAAGCTGTGGTTATTAATAACAGTCTGACTTTTAGGCCACTGCTAACACTGCTGTTAAACTTCTAACTGGTCTCTCTTGCAGGTACCATTTACAGCAATCTCCTGAGCAGTGAGTCTTAACTGTAATTTTATGGTGGGTTTGTTCTAAATTATTTCCTTGCATATTGTACAGAATCTATTTAAACAGAAGACAGAAGACACTTGCTATAAACCTGAAAAGCGGTGGAATTAATATGATGCTATTAGAAAGGCTTTTTTAAAAAGCAATGTTGACATATATAAGTAAATAATTCAATGTTCTTCTCTATAGCAGCTTGAAGCACAATATATCCAATGAGTGTAAGTGGGTACAGATAATAAGGGCTGAACTGTTTATGTTGAGCTCACAATATTACTCACATTTTGTGTTTGTTTGCAAAGTTGGAGAGGAGAACAGGGCATTTTGTTTTTTAGCATTAACATGATTTTTATTCTCATCTGCTTTTTTCTGAGCTCCCATTCCTGATTCAGCACGCATGAGTCTGCTAATGAAATCCAGATGTCAGACAAAAAAAAATAAGCTCTCCCACCCATCTGGTGGATCAGGTTTCTTGGAGACTGGAAAAAAAAAAAGAATCAGGACAGATTCCTAGAATGTCTGAAACTTTAGATTTCAGTGTGTTTTTCAGAGAGTGGAGGGCAGCAGAGGGGTGGTTTGGAGGTAAAACCGATAGCAAGCCAAGATTCTTGGTGGAAAAGTGAGAAGAAATTGTGTGGTTATGTTATCAGTTACTCTGAGCCCTAAACAGACCTAATATAACACAAATTTCTGCTACTGAAAAATTATACTGAGTATCATAAACAGCAAATTTGAGTCAGAAATGAAAAAAAAAGAAAATTATGTAAATTATTTAATTGTTTTATTCCTTGGCTTTGCTGTTTCAGGGTCCAAATCCCTTCAGAGAATCAATAAATCTCGGAGGAGAAATTATAGCATCAGCCCCTGGGTTGCTTTGGAGGATTATTTGCAGAATCCCACAGCTGTGACCCTGGATTTTCTCCCTTTAAGCCCTCACCTGAAGCCTAACTGTAGTCCTAGGCTGAGCTGCACACAAGGTGTCCAAGACCAAGACTTGTCTTCAGGGGACAAGTTTTTTGTAGCCCTCAGCTTCTTTGGCAGCCTCTTTGCAGCCCAAATTCACCTGTAGCTTTAGATTTTTCCCTTCTCTTGACCTTAACCCTAACTAGAAATCTAAGCTTTAGGTAGAGCAGTCCAGTCCTTCCTACAACCAAAGCTTTGCATTTTTTTCTTTCTCTCTACCTTTCTCCATTTCTGGAATGTATCATAATTCTTGACATTTTTTACACCTTAGGCCTGAGAAGAAGGTGTCAGAAATTCCCGTACCAAAAGATTTGTGCCACGTAACCCATTGGAAAAAGAAAATTTGCTTCATTCTTAGAGGAAATACTTAACAAAAATCAATTTTACTCAAGCTTTTTATGTGACTAATTCAAAGGAATGTTCCCACTAATATTCAGACAAGTGAATTACTGAAACAAAAGTCGTGTCTTCTGTACTTCCAATAACATTAGGATACATCAGAGTTTGCTTTGACTCCAAAAGGCATGTTTCCATAGGCACAGGTTGTGAGGCATTGTGAGCTTCCCTCATTTAAGCCATATTTGACTTAAAACAAGCCACAAAGTTGCTTTTATGCTCCTTTTGCCTCTACATTTCCACAGCCACGCTCCTCTAGATTGGCAAGATAGAGAGAAAAGTTTTATAGGTTGCTTTGCCAACTCAGTGGCCACACCAGACTTCTTTTCTACACAGGCACTTCCCTGGTCTGTGGGTTGATGGCCTCACTGTGAAGGAAAGCTCCCTCTCAGTCACTCTGGTCTGTTCAGTTCACTTCTGTCCCCTTTCATACAATTTAGCATCTGAGCAGTCTCAAGACATATGCTTGTGGTTTGCTCTCCTTGTCTCTTTCCAGGGTCAGTCTTGTGCATGTAATCAAAGAATCATTGAATGGTTTGGTTTGGAAAGGATCTTAAAGATCATCCAGTTCCAACCCTTCCATGTGGGCAGGGATGCAATGTTTGTAATGCAATGTGATTTTTCTATTTAGTAGCTTTTTTCTTTAAACATCAGAAAAAAGGAGATCAGGTATATGTACGTTGCACTTGGAATGTGAGAAGGTTCCTGGTGAGCTTTAGATCCTGTGAGACCATGTAACATTTTCTCAGCTCAGCTCGTAACCCAGGAAAGCTCTCCTTTGCCTACTAATGACCACTGCTCTGCTGAAGAAGCTTCCCTTGTGCCAGAAAGCAGAGCAGTCAATAGAAGTTGGCTTAGTGGGCTTCTCACAACGGTTATACCTCTCCCAGACACGTCTGACCGTGGTGCTTGCAGACCTGGGCAAGTTCTGCTGCTGCTCCAGGCCAGCTGGCCCAGGCTGCTTCTGATACAGAAGTCCTGTAACCATACTTGTCGAGATGTAATAGAACATTCTGTAGATTTGGGGTTTTTAAATGCCACAACTTCACTTCTGTGAATGTTGAACTGTTTTCCACAGAGGATGTGACTGGTTATACCTATTGTGATGGAGATCAGTCTTCCAGACTTCAGGAAGTGGCAGAATTACTCGTGGTAGTTTAGCATCCACAGAGGCTCCAGGAGCTCTCTGCCATTCAGACTGAACAGAGCTATTGAACATTTGTGCTTCCTATGAACGGAACTGCTCTGTAGCTCCAGGCACTTCAAAGTACTTGTTCACTACTATGTATTTGGCCCAGGTTATCGAGCTGTTCATTATTCATGAGCTGGTCTTATCTGAACCCTGGTTCACATTGGTGATTACTTGTGATGATGGATGGTTAGAGCTGGGGGCAGTCTGCAGACTTTGTGTTAGAGCCTGTGTTGTTTTAACCGATTCATCTGGTGTTTGTACACAGAGGATCAACAGGAACAGCGTGCACAGAAACCTCAGCGGGGACCAGCAGCAGAGCTGTAATTGGTCACAGCTCTTGGGGAGGGCAGACTGAGTGATCTTTTCCATGAAGGATGCAAACCAGCTTATTGCAATCCCTTGGACCTTGCCCATCTTTCTCAGGAGGAAGAGTAGTATCTTATGAAAGTATCGCTCTCCTTAAACATTTTTTATCATGTCTTTTCTCTCTACCCCATAGGCTTCTCACTTACAAGCCCCTAATACATTTGATGGCTGATAAGGGCCAAAAGCAGAAGCTGGTGGAGATAACAGCCAGGGATGTGTGAGAAGTGAGAAGTCAGCTGTTGCCTGAGGACTGCCAGCTGTTGGGCAATGTGCAGCATCACCCTGAGGTTAGTTAGACTTAGCCTAGCTCCCATGTATGTCTGTGGAGAAGACCTACTTGTTTCGGTAGGAGCTGGGGACAGACATTGGATGGTCAGCCTTTAGAAACAGGCTGTTGTTTTGCTCCAGCAAAATTATTGGAGCACATACAGAGGGTCTGACCCTGCTGACCCCACGTTCTGCATCCTGTCATACCTTCTCTTTATCTCACCTCCATTCTTGAGATTCCTTCCCAATCAATTCCCCTCCTTAGCCAGCTGCTACAGTTAAATCCCTCATTCCCTTTCCAGAGTATCTAAGATCAATATTTTGACCTTTGTCTCCTTTCCAAGGTGCCTTCCACTGATGTAGAAGAGTTAGGTCTGAAGAATAGATATTTGGCACACTGGAATAGAGGTAATGAAGAACAGAAAGCACAACTCTTGTATCCCCTGTATACAGTTCCCAGAGGCACAAGCCTTATCTAGCTTTTCCAAACTCACCAGTTTTTTTCTATCATTTTCTCTTTTAACCTCCAGTGGCTATTTCAATCATCACTGTCATTTTATTAATCACGTTATGAAACGTTGTTTAGCTGCTTAGCCCATCTTATAAGTTAAGACACGGTGGTTTCATCTCTGGCTATTTTTAGCATACCTTGGGTAGATATGTTACAGCAAGGAACATCGCCAAAGTGCAGTGATCCCCAAGATTTAAATCTATAGATTTAGATCTAAGGAAATGCAACTTGAACGTCTTGCAAAAGCCCAAAGCATGTTTTAGTAGGACTCCACAAGTCAGATTTTCAGCCAGCAGTTGGAATATCCAGCAATAAATATTCACTGCCTCCTTGTAAAATAGATGTGTTCCATACTGCTTCTTAAAAAATTTGATTCCTGGTTCCTTTTCACTTAAGGCAGTTCTAGCTGGGCAAAGTAACTGGATTTGGACACTGTAAGGAGTACCATACTGTACATCTCCGGAAGACAAAGCTTCGTGGAGCTGATTTTTCTTCTAAACCCTCCGTGACTTTTCTGTTGAAGTAAATGACATGGACTGATCAGATGAATCCTGCAGAATAGAGAACTCATGTCCCACCACGTGTAGCTGAGCCTTTTCTGCTAGCGTAGCTTCGTTTTGTGCAGATAGAGCTAGACAACTATGCTACAGAACGCAATACAGAACATCAATCTATTTTCATTTAATTTATGATCAGTTTGGGGAAAAGCAGTTTGGCTTTAGTTGAGTTTGAAGAGTCTGACACAGTTTTAACATGCAGCTAGATTACAGATTCTAACATTCTCCAGAGAATAACAGGACTACAGTTTTCAAAATCTTGACTTCCTCTTCTCTGTCCTTGTTGTTGGGTTTTACCTAACAACCTCTCCTAGCTTTTCAGCAGTGTTTTGTGTGTCAGGCCTTAGGGCTGAAGGCAGGCAAGCCTGACAGGGTCAGCACTCGGAGACAAACGAGTATGGTTCTGTTCAAGTCTGTGGCAATGCATCTGTTTGTAATATTGGATGATTTGGCCCACAATAACAAACAGGAAAAGCCAGGTAATGCTGTTAGCTGAGAATTTCAACCAATGTGGCATGCTGACTTCATTTAGCAGTCATGTTTATGGGGTGGAAAGAACTTAAAATTGCACCACGGACATACGAGTTTTGAGTCAGAAGTGGCAAGGAAACTCCTTCAACCATTTATAGTACCTCGTACTTCTCTATGCACTTCCACATAAACCAAATATTTCTCGTTCTGTACAGTGCCTCTTTCTCATCCAAGGTTAGAGATACAGGTTTTGAATGCCTGACACGGAGACCCTTTGGTCAGCCGTTGTGGCAGTGCTGCAGAGCTGGTCTGCAGCACGTGCACTCTGTTCCCAGAATTTCACTATCTACTTAGGTCTATGGAAGCAGTTAACTTTCTTCTTGTTTCTGCTCAGCTGACCCAATTGCTTAGAGAGTTGAATTAGACTACTGTTTTTTTGTTCTTTTTAATGTCTATTCTTGATTAAAAACCAAACCAAACCAGGCCACACCACACTGTTGTAGCACACGAGATCATCAGTGATGAAGTTTAGTTTATTTCATAGTGTCACTCTGGAAACTCAGGTTTAGCTGATTAACAGTGGTGGTCTGAGGTCGTCTTCAGAATCACTTTTGTGAGAAGAAACATGTACTTAGAATACCAGTTGTACCCCTCTGCATTTGGCCATGCTAAAACATGGTCACATGCAACCTACCCAGTGACTGAGATCACTGTACGAGTTACCTGACCTCTTCATTGTTTCCTACACTCCAAACACTCTGTCCTCCGCAGACTTTATTAGTCCTTGTTTTACCTTTGTCCTCTTTTTGGCTACAACTCCATGTAGTATTATCAAACTGAAACAAAAGAAAGGTGTTGCTTCAGCATTGACATGTTGAAAGTGATGAATTTTATTTTCAGATTCAGCTTCCCCCTAAACTGCTCTTGACAGTGTGAAAAGCACCTCGTTACAACCAATTCAGCTGTGGGGATGAGTCAGGGAATGGTGAATTTGTGAGACTGAGTTACTAGTCATCACCATGAGTAAGAGTTAAAGCTGTTCTAGTATTTTTCCAAAATGTAAAAGCCTTTCTAATTTTGAATGTTTGGCTTTGACCCATATCTATATAATTGTGCTAGTGTAGTTAAACTTCTGCTTATGGTCCCTTGTCCTAGAGGAATATTGTATAATCACAAGCAGGTAGTATAATGTCTTAAGGGTTTAAGTTTAACTATGAAGACTAATAAATAAAACCGTAGGAAACCTCTGCAAAAAAAGGTTTTACATGAAAAGCACTTTGAAGTTGCATTTGATGAAAAATTATGAGATTTTTATACTTTAATGAGAATAGCAAAACTAAAAAAAACTAACTTAGAGTTGAAACAACATAGTTTCTGTTTTATCAAATTGATGAAACGTTTAAAAATAAACTCAAATATTATTTTACGTGCAGTTTTCTTATTCGAATAATTTTGAAGAAGAGTTATTTCACTGTTTTTTGTGATCACCCAATGACGTTTGAATTTACGATGCTAGTTGTTTTGCGATTCTGGTACAGAAATTTCTTTGAAATAGTTTTTCTCTCTCCCCATTTGCTTATTACATTTTCAGTCAAATTTTGTGGTCTTACACTAAGGCCAGGATCGCATTTTTAACTCCTAAAAATCAATCCCGGACACCTTTTACACCCATAAATATATATCATCACTCAAACTAATGGTTCCTAAATGCCAACTAAAGTTGTTGTCACTGTTCTAATTTCTCTCTCACTATTAAATCAACCCAACTATGATTTCCCTTTCAACTTTTGTGGCTTAAGCTAGTCAAGACATACAGGAACTAAGGGCCAGGAAGGAATAAGAAGCAGTTACACAAAACATCCATATTTTAGACACTTATCATTTTGGTACGAGTTGTGTTGTCGTGGTGATTCCTTCATTTATGAGGAGCCATTTATGAGAGTATTTTTGACTTTATTGTATCTTCACCTTTAGCTAACACTGTTTCACTCCAGAGAAGGCTATCTCAGAAAGAGAAGTTGTTAAACTCATAGCAAATACACCAAATTATACAAGAGGAAGATGCTACAACAGACATCTTCCTCTTGTATAAATTTTCTGTTCCTACTCAGTTCTTCCAGCCCACAAGAAGATATCATGAAAGTAGTATTTTTTTTCCTTAGATCTTTTCCTGAGACCACATTGATCAGGGCATGCAGGTCCTGTTTGGGTGGAGCACTGATTGCAAAGTGACCTCATGCAAATGTGATCAATTGAAAGATCTTGTGCTTCCTGGAAGGAGGAGCCAAGGTAATGCTTCTCAGTGAACAAAAGATGGAGAAGGGAAGACAATAGCAAGAAAAATCAGAAGTAAGTACCTTGCCTGCATGGAGTACCTAACTATATATCTCTAGTGAAATGTGGTCTGAAATACCTCAGTAGCTTGTTAGAGAGGTTGAAGCAGGTTCTGTTGTGCTCCCCTGTAGGGAAGCTTTGAAAAGCTGCACTGACAGCTTTCACTTTTGCTGCTAAGTGGCCTTATCAGCCATCTTTCTAAAACACCATCTCTCTGCATTTCGCCTGGTGAACAATCCTCTGTGTATGATACTCTTCGCTTCTTGATTTGATTTGATGTCAGTAGAAGCAGAGCTATAACTCCATTAGGATTATCAATGAATCAGTGGGGTTTAAAAATAGCGACTGGCCTTCTTACATCATTGAGGTGATTCCTGCATGCTTGGTTCTCAGAATTTGTTTTCATGAATTCCCCCGTAACTGCGATATGTGAAACAGGAAACTATATCTCTGAAGGCAAGAATCTCTGTATAACTTTCACCAACTGAATAAGTCACGTTTTTCTCCTTTTAATCTTTGGTACTCTGCATAACGTAGCAATTCACAGCATTTGGCAAACCTGGAGCTCAAATTAAACTATAATTTCTATTAAATTAGTATTATGCTTATATTGTCCTAAAAAAACAAAATAAAAAAGACGATCATTGTCCTGATTACCTGCCTTAAATTACTTGTTACATACTTTGTTACTTGAAAACAGGGAAAAGTGTGCTCTTCCCTTTCAAGTACATAACCCCCAGGAAAATTTGATTGTCTCCTTTGTACAAATCATCAAAAATCTTACATGATTCTGACCAGTAGGATCAGGATCTGTCATGGTTCAAGTAAACTCAAACTTTAGTGGCTGCATGACATCTAGCTTTAACCTCCAGATGCTCTACCATACAGCCTAGCTCTGTTCCTACTTCCATTGACAGGGCAAATTGGTGAAAATCTAAATTAAGAAAGCAGACAACACCCAAAGAAAGACCATGTGTGTATGGACACGCACCTGTGTGTGTGGCTGGCTTTGAGGGGGCGGAGAGCGCTAAGGGAAGGCGAGCTCGGACAGAGAGCACACTCACTCAGCTCCCCCAAAAAGGAAATCAGAAGTAAAGAGATGGAGAGTGGCTTCCTGCCAGCTGCACAGAGCTTTGCAGAGTGGTGCATTCTTCCTTCTCCTTTGCTGATATAACAAGGAACTTCCCTTTGCTGTCAATCACCAGCCAAAAAATGAACTCCTCTAAATGCCCATCTCACCAGAAAATACTAAAACTCAGCACTGAAAATCTTAGCTGACGTGGAAGTTATTGCTTAGGTTTGAGAGTCACTGGCATTCAAGGACTTTTTCTGGTGGCCTTTAGTATATACGTGGATACTATCAGTCCATGTATTTGTGGACAGATATCCATAACATAAAGGCTGTTGTAATGGCTGTGGTGCCATTTTTCACACCTTCAGCAGAAGAGCCAAGAATGGAAACAACAGTGTCCCCACCAGCTCTTCTAAAGGTGTCCTGCCCACAAACTGGGGTGTGATAGGCTCGTAGTAGTCCCTCAAAATAACTCTATTTCACAGAATCACAGAACAGTAGGGCTTGGAACAGACCTCTGGAGATCATCTAGTCCAACCAAGATGCTCAGTTGAGATGTAGCTTTCAGACTTGATACCTCTTCTTGTGCTGTGGCAAAAGCAATGCGGAAAGCCTTGCCTGTAACAGACCGTACCATTCATGTCCCCGAAAACAAGGGTTTGAACCCTAAAAGCTATGTATTGCAAAAGCTATCCGCAAGGTACAGTCTACCATGTCTCTGTATGTATCCAAATGGAAGCGTTTTGCAAGATGCCTGACAGGTTTTTGTGATTTAATCAATCTCAGCCAACTAAATCTAGTTAAGTACTTCTGTATCATTCCCACGCGTGCCTATCCCTTTAGGAGCATGATTGGCTTTTACATGGCATAATACAGGCTGAAATGTGAGATGAGCACTGTCTCTTCCTTCGTGGAGGTTAGTCTGAAGCTCCCCATCTTGTATTGGAATGCAGAGATATTCAAACTAGTGACAGTCCTGCTCATTAAGGAATCAATTACACTCTTTGGGATGGTAGTGTTCAAATAGTAATTTGTTTTGTTACTGATCATGTAGCTTTAGCTAATAGTGTATTTCTGGAAAGAAAACCAGCACAGCTGCCAGATAACTCTGATGAGTCTATGGAAAATAGTCTTCAATCAAAACCCTCTTAGTTCAGAGAATATGAGCTTATAGCACTTGGGGTTGGTTAACCAACAGAAAAGAGAAATTCTGGAAGGCAACATTTGCTATTTTGCCATCAAAGTTAGATCTTAATTTGGTACTCCTTGGGAATTAGATGAAATTAAGAACATAATGGTACCCTGAGGAATGCATTGGTCAGCTAAAAGTTAACATCACATTTTTTAACAAGTTGCAGCCACTGTCCTTTTTTATCTATAAGTGAGGCAAGAGCAAGACTATTAGTGATTTATAGAATGGTCACTTGTCTTGGATTCACTCTGCTAAGCGTTGTTGTTTTACATAGTCACAAAGTTCCCTAGTCCCACAGGGATGGGAAATATCAGGAGTGGAGCTACTTTATACAAAAGAAACAAGGAAAATAAAAATTAGAAACCTTCCTAAACTATCTCGGGTTTTCTATGACAGATTCTGGTCTTTCTCATGGTGTCCTGCACACAAGGTCCACAATAATATAATCTAATGCTTTGCCTTTGTCGTGCATCACAGCATCTTTAGGCCAAATTGCAAACTGCTTCACATATTAGAGCCTAGACAGTTCAATTCTGCTCAGTAAGTTATCAAAATACAAGCATGAAGAAAGACAAGCCCATTCACGGCTTAGTGAGGACTGTCCCATCTGCTATTGTCTTCTGCAGTACTACATAGTCACCACAGAAGTACAACAGAGAGATTGTGTGTAGACCTCCCCAGTTTAGCTGCAATATGCAGTATGCTCGGGAATTTCAGTCACAAAGAAGATCCTTTTTTTACAAGAAGGCAAAATGTGCCCTTAGAATCCATTCGAATCACATAAAACAGAACTGGGTTTGTTCTGCCTAATAGACGTTGTATGGGGCATCTTTCTAGCACAGTCAGAAATATATTCCTTGGCTCTAGCAGTGTGCCCTGAGGCATTGCAGTACCCCACACATTCTCCCCAGGGGATTCATGCATTTCAAAATCATAGCCAGGTCCTCCTTGGTAAATGCATGTGTCCCTGGCACTGCAAGTTCCTACGGGCTACATGCCGTAACTGTAAAATATAGGTTAGAAACAGCTTGGGGTGATTATGTTATTTCTTTAATATAAAGAGTGACTGGACTATGTGTCTGTAGTTCATTGAAGTCAGTCACTGTTGCTTATTGCATTGAGGGAGGGGGTTCTGTAATGGGAATCACGTTACTACTTCAATTACATTATAGCAACTAAAATAGTGAGCTCTGAAGTGAGCAAAATAACGATGCTGTCAGTAACTGATACTGAAGTCGTGGAGAAATTCTTGGAGAACTTGACTTCCACAGAGGCTCACTGAGTCAGCAAGCTCTTCTTTCTTCCCTTTCTTTGGTTGTCCCAGTACTCAACTTTGCACTCTGAAAAATATCTCTTTTTCTTCTGCAAGTCATCATTAGTTTTACTAGTTGCAGAACCCGGGACTTGAATGGGTTTTTCTTTTAATAAGAAAAGACATTGTGCATATTGACTTCAAAATCAGTTCTGCTTACTGTCTGCCACGGGCACAACAATGGAACGTACAAACTTAAGCGGCTGGAGTGAGTTAGGCTGTGAACTCACTGAGGCGACAGACTGAATCCCGGCCAGTTTCCTGCACAACAGGCTTTTCAGACATTTTTGTTTGCATTTAGACTTCTTGTAATGTGTAGCACATTCACTGAGATGTGAGAGAATGGTCTTGTGGTTTAAGTTCTGGACTAGGATTCAAAAAATCTAGGTTGAATGCTGACTAGTTGTATGTGCTTGTCCATCCATGTTTCGTAGATGAGGAGCCACTGTGATAAAATACAATCTTAGTTATTAAAGTCCAAGATCTTGAGGCCAAAGTATTTTTATATCATTTTGTACAGCTCCCATTGCTATAGACTCAGCATCTCTATTTGGTAGTAAAAGATAAATAGTTTTTAGAGAGGGGTTGAAAACAACTTCATCACTGCTGGTCTGCACAGGCCTGAGGATAAGCGTATCAAGTTAGCACAGCTGACATACCGCAGGTTTACAGAGCACTATTTACAAAAGGCATGGGAAACCAAAGAAGAATTCAAATATGGTTCAAAACTTCCAAGTGGAACCTGGTTTAGCCTCCTGGACGTGCCAAGCAGAGCTGGAAAGCAGACGAGAACAGTCTTTCATGAGATTTTCCTACTGATCGTCAGGCCAGAAATTTTGCAAGAGCAGCCTTTTTCATGATGTTTTGATACTTTTGCTTCTGGTCTTGCCTGAAGCCTGGAGGCAAAGCCATGTGAAAACTCTAATACAAAAAGCAAATTCTCTCAATCCATTTGATCTTCAGCTACAGCCTGAAAGATTGATGTTATTTCTCATATTTTATCTATGCCCAGCTATTATGTGGAGGTCTAAATGTTTTTTTTAACTCATGCCTCCTTCCTTTGCTGCTGTAAACTTGCAGCTTCACATACAGCTTAATTCTTCTTTGCAGAAAAAACTAAAAGCGTAAAATGAAGTCTTGATCTTAAAAGACATGAATTTGAATCAAGGAGAAAATTGTGCTGTCTATAAAACTAACCCTTAACACCACTGTCAGCTTTACTCCAGCACTTCCCCACTTGATGTCAGAAAAGTGACTGACTTGAGTGTAGACTTGATGTAGCCACTGTAGTCAGTAACAAGTCTAGGAGGGCTGATACCATGTACTCCATTGACCCTCAAAACAAAATTAATCCTACATGTTCCGATGCTTTGTCTATGTAATCATCTAGAGGATAAACTCATTGGGGCAGGGCCTGCCTCTATCCCTGAGTTTCTACCAAGTCTATCATGACAGGCCGCTTCTCATAAATAGCGAACAATTATGTTAACACTAGACCTATCTCCTTTGGAGCTTTTACCCTGCATGTAATGTAGTAAATCATGGAACACACAAGGGTTAATAGGAAAGGATCTCTAGTGCTTTTACCAGGAAGCTTTCCTCTACCCAGATGAATAGAGAGTCTCTTTATTTTCCCTTTGACAGAGGAGATGGTCTTGGCTATGGCTAGCAATCAGAAAATGAAGTTAAGCTCACATTTCCCTTCCCCTCAGTTTTTCTCATGACACCATTGCCATGAAATGATCTAACCTGCTTATGGCTATTTGCAGCATTACCCTAAACACAGTGACATTTGTGCCAGCAGGCCTGCCTGATTTCTCTCACACCCTGTTTATCTGCAAACACTTGTTCAGTGCAATCATCTGCCAAAACCAAAAGTTGAAGTTTGGGGGATTTATAGTAAGAAACCTTGTGGGTTTTTCTGCAGAGGGGAGTAGGAAAAAAAAAGAGATGAATGGACTGAGCCTTTCAGTCTTTTTTCAGAGTAACACAGAGCATTATCCTCACCCAATCATTCTCACCCCAGAACACATGTATGCATACTAGGACCTATCGCATATGTTCTCAGACTGCATTCTGTAGACAGGTGATAACTGAAATTTCATTTAGTTTGCAATTTATTCCTTACTTTAACGACAGCTGTTTCTCAGATGATAAAAATATGCTTCTGTGCTGCTGCTATCTCTGCCTATTTTGATTAAAACAAGATGCATGCCTAGATCCTGTTCTGATCCGTATGATCCAGAATAAGGGACAGGTGAAACAAAGTTTTTGTTCTAGCGAAATTATGGGAAAATGGAGGGTGAAATGAACAAGCAAGAAACAGAGAGTTACTTCCAAAACTTCAGAATTCTTCCTAGAGTCTGCAAATTTCCATGGGTAGAACACGACACTGCGGTTGTCTCAGCACCTCAATTTGTTAAGTACATGTTAACAGAAGAAAAGATATATGTTAGGACAAAGGCCCTGGGACAAGGGAAAATCAGCGGTTGATCCTGTGACAAGCACAAAATAGCACTTCATGGTTCTGCATCGCTGTCAATATGCCAAAGGAGTCAAGGACTGGAATCAGACCTGGCATCAGCCTAGGCAGCAGTTACCACAAAACAGTGATCACTGTGTCAGGCTTCAGATGGACTCACCAAGGCAGTAACATTCACTGCACTATTGTGTTCCCAGTGGTGGTATTCTCAAGGTCTGTGCTTCTCTCAAGTTATTGTGCCAAGCTAGAGCGGAAGAACTTCCACACGTTCAGAGCCAGGTTCATAATAAGCAGAACTGGAAGAGAGTTGAGTGGGGAGAAGTTCCATAGTTTGGTACAGACAAATTTCACACTCTAACAAGAGTGGTAAATGCGGGCAGAGGGTGAGGAGCCAAGGCTGAAGAATGCATACATCATCTACCTTTAGAGCAGACAGAGGCAAAGACTCTGCACCGTGCCATATTAGTTCCAGTACTGATGGATTTCCTTTCTACAGTAGCCATCCTTATCAGACTTCTTGTATTGTTTTAGAAACCCTGCAGTAATATCTTCACAAGAAGATGTTGAAACTAAGGTTTCAGGTGACTTTTAGTTTCAGTTGTAATACTGTACTTAATCTCAAATATCTCTAGCTAGTATTGGTGTTACTCTCTTTAGAGGGCATTTGGTGCAGGATAACAGCAGCAATCAGAGTTTTGGAAAGAACATGAGGCCAGTTAGAGATGCTCAGGTAATCTTGCAGTTACGTGCCTCAAATCTGCCTAGTGCCCAAAGTGACAGTGTGCTTATAGAATCATAGAATTACCCAAGCTGGAAGGGACCCAAAAGGATCATCAAGTCCAACTCCTATCCCTACTGTTCCAGTGCTCCACCACCTGCTGGGTGAAGAACCTCTTCCTAATATCCAGTCTAAACCTCCTCTGGCACATCTTCCTGCCATTCCCTCAAGTCCTGTCATAGGTTGCAAGAGAGATCAGCACCTGTTTCACCTCCCTCCCTTGTGAGAAGGCAGTAAACAGCTATGAGATCCCCTCTGAGTCTTGTCTTCTCCAGGCTGAACAGACCAAGTGACTTCAGCCATTCCTCAAACGACTTCCCCTCCAGACCCTTCACCAGACTTGTGGCCTCCTCTGGACACTCTCCATCATTAAGTGCTGACCGTGGCACAAGAGGTTTCTGTTTTCAGTCACAGGCGTGAGAATATTCATCAAGAATTAGAAACAATTCACTTAATTGAATCAGCTAAAATATTACTCCTTGTAAAAGTGTGTGATGATCCCGATCCCAGCTAACCTTTTATGGAGCTCTGAAAGAGTATGGATATTTGGGTTTGCCTTATCCTGTTGCATATTTGTAGCCCTTTGCTAAGCTGAATTGCAGAGGGACAGGAAACAGGCATGCCGAGTACTACAGGAAAAGTTATTATCAATTTATTCCATACAACCAGAGTACTGAAACTCTTTCATAGAGATATATACAATCACTTTAGCAGACCTAGAAAGTTTTTAGTAGGAAACTAAACCTGGGAATGCTTATCTGAACATCTGCAAATTCGGCCATTATCAAATAGGATTAGAAAAGAGAAATAATGGAGCCCAGATCAAAATGAAGACTATGAGGTTAACTGCTAGCCCTGGATGGGCCTAAACAAAAATTTCTCGAATCCTTACTCTAGAAAAGCAAGTGGCTTGGATTGTTTGGAAAGGATTTATTCTAAATGCCAGACCTTTTTGATAGGATACACAAGAAAAAAAGAAAAACAGGTTAAAAAGCCTCACAACCTCTACTTCTCCAGAGTGTTGGTTCCCTATCCTATACATCTTTGTAACTGGAGATCTTTGATCATGAAGCAGCTGTTATCCTTTAGTATTGAACGAGCAATATTGAAAAGAATGGAACATTTTATGAAATTATTGTCTTTATCAAAGCATTTCAGAGTTCAGCTGCCTGGATTGCTTTCTGCCTTAATCTGGCACAGCTTTATCTCACAGCAAAAGGTGCTAAATCACCGTGTGTTCAGGCCCATCTGTGAAGTCATTCCATATGCAGTAATGATATATTTATTATGTGATGTGGTGTGCATCTGTCCTAGCAGGTCATTCCTATCATTGTATTGTGCAGCAACACGCTTTTTTTTCCCCCTCTTTACATCTGCAATGTTTTGTTTTACTCTGAGAGAATGGACAGCTGTGGCAAGGACTCAGCTTTAAGAGTTAGCAGTTGCCTGGACCTAACAAGTAAGCTGATCAAAACCTGGAGATAGCGGTGTATATTTATAGGGAGATATGTTTATGGAAACCTATAGGAAAGGCCAGCTTCCTTGCCAGAGAAGGCAAAGGTTGTGTATGCTCATTACAGCTTTGGACAGTTTTGCTATTGCCATTTTTCTTTATATTCTGAGGGAAAGTTAATTGCAAATAAATTCCTGTTACTCCTGTCATCTCTAATGCTCTATGAGGCTTCATTTTAATACTTCGTTGTTGTTCCAGAGTCTTCGGGACAAATTCTCTCTTGGCTTAGCGCCACCAGCTGCGATGGAGCTACATTGGAATGGATTTAGCCCAACAGTTTATCTTTTTCTTTTCCAGTGCTGCTGTTGTGCTTGGCTCCATACGTGACCAGAATATAAAGACAGCAGGCTTGCATTAGAAACAAGTCACTAGAGAAACCAAGAAATCTTTCTAAGCTATCAAATGCCTTTTCATGGGGTGTAAACTGACAGCACAGTTCATTTCCTTTCTTTTCAATATCTTCTGGCAGGAGGACAGTGCTAAGTGTCATGTAAACACCAAGTTTTACAAAAGATTTCTCAAAAGTAAGTAAAATACTAGTTTGTGTTGCGTAGTTCTCTTTTCACATTGGGTATACATAAGTCGGGAACTCCTATCACAGAATTACAAACAAACAATAACAATGCCCAAAAAGACTCTTCTTAAGGGATATAATCTATTTCAAAAATTTCCTGCTTCGCGTTGCTGTTTCGGCTGGTATAACAGCCTCCCAGGTTTATTGCTGATCTGCTCTGCCGTAGACCCTTAGTAATCCTGCTTCTTCATTTAGGTTAGCACAGTCTTCTAATAACATGGGGTTCTCCCCCTCTTGCTGTCCCATTTTAAATCACTCAGTGATGAAGCTTCCATTTTTCACACTGAGGTGAATTCCACATTCTAATTAATGATTTGCTTTTTTATTGTTATTTCTTTAAAGGGTTGAAAGAGAAGTGCTTTTGTAGCCTTAAAGCACATGGCAGGAAGGGATGGAAATCTCTTTCATATTATAGATTTCTGATTATAGACCCCTTTGATTCTAGAAGATTTACATTCAAGTGAAAACCAAAATTAAACAAAACCACCATGTGTAGTCACTGGTCACTAATACAACTTGGAGTATCTCACCAGGCAGGCTAGTAACAAATCAGCATGATCTCACAGTCACGCAGATGAGAATATCCACCTACCAAATTATTTAGAAAAGCACAATGAAGGACAAGAATTGTATCCGAGGTTTTGAGTTTGCCTATGTTGTGAATTTGAAAGAGTGAGTTATCCTGTTAGTGCAGGAAAATACGAAGATGGTGGAGATCAGAGCACTAGGAGAGCAGCCCTCTTCTTGCATGGTGTGCCATGCCAGCAAGCTCTTTTCTTAAGATGACAGAGTGGTAAAGGGGAAGCTTAAAGTTAGACATTTGCTAAACTGGGAGCTGTTGGAGAACTGCATAGGTGCCTAAAACTACACGAGTACGGATATTTTAAATGCTACTGTATTAAAGTAATGGTTTCATTTGTGTTATCACGTAGACCTAGACCTCACCTAACTTGCACATATAGGTCCATGCCAAGATGATGTGCTGCTTTCTGATGCTGAACCTACTGACTGAGGAACTGAAGCATAACTGTTGGTGTATCTTGTCCAACTAAGGGCATGAAAAGGATGGTCATCTCACCTCTGGCAAGTCTTTGTTTCTCTTCTGACTAGAAAGTGGGGAAATTGGAAAGGGGGGTACAATAGACATTCACACTATATTTCACGCTATTACGTCCTAATAGATATCTGCAGGGTTCTGTCTACAGGTGAAAGTCTGAGCAGAATGGAAAGGAAGGATACTGGTGGAGGCTGGAAGGAATGACAATCACAACCCAAACCGCAATGGCCATTGAGTTAGCCCTACCATTTCCTCAGATGATGCTGCTCCATTTCAGGTGATATTTTCTGAAGTGCTCTACACAGCCTGACTTCAAATAGCTGAAAGTGTGGCATTTCTGCCATTTCTACCCTGACAGCTCTACCTTACTGTCAGGAATCTTCTTCTTAGTCATTTAGATGAAAGTCTCGCTATTATTAATAATAACAACAGCAACTACCAACAACAATCTTCACTGACAACTGCCCACAATAATTTTTTACTCCCCTAGAACTTGTACTTGATTTATATACAGAAGCATCATTCTGCTTCTGACATCTGCAAAATATTTACTTCTTTTTTAGCAAAACATCATGTACTCTAGGATTTTGTCATCAAATTCTACCACAGTTCCATGAAGTCAAGTACTTGATACATTAGAAAACCTGGTGACTCTTTTTATCTCATGGATCATTTTCCCAAGTTTTATTTGTTACTTTATAGAAATGTCTTTTTGCTTATATCTTAATCTGTGCTAACATAGGAAGAAAATAAATTTTGAGCAACAACAGATCTTGCCAAAAATTACCTAATCAAACTGGGGATCCCCATGGTGTGAAACCCTAATCATTGCTCTTTTGGAAACACAGTGCAGCACTCGAACGCCACCTCATCCAGCAAGGCATTCTGCTTTGATGACTTTGGAGAGGTACTGCTTATTTTAAATGTCAGCTACCAATTTCCCAATTCAGTCACCAATAATTTATATTCCTAGCTGCAAAACCACCTTTTTTTCCACAACATTTGATTGCCAAAGTGCTTCTTATTGTTTGCTAGATTCTTAGTTTGAAAGAAAAAACAAAACCTAATATTTTATTGACACTTGTGAAGCTTTCCCACCCTGCTGGGGAAGCCTAAATACAAGCAGATTGGAGAAGAACAGGAACAAAGAAGCGATGCTGGAGGAACTCACTCTAAAAACACAGCTGAGCATGCCGAGTTCCCAACACACCGGAGACGCAAACAATAATATAAAGTGAGGATGGAAGCTCTTGCTGTGAAACCTCTTGTCCCCGTGAATCTCTAAGAATATACCAGCCCAGAAGTATTTATGCAAAGGCCAGCACGAGGCTGTACAGCTTAGAGATAGAGCGAGAGCATGCAGCTTCACATAAAGCCTTTTGTGTTTATAAGGGGCCAATCTTTTGCTCAGAGAGCCGTGTTTCATTGTTTACCCACTGGGGTGCTGCCTGCTGCTCCTTATTACGGCCCCTGCCTCTACAGGCATTTCTTGGTACAAGCATTTTTTAACTATTACTTTAAAAACAGCAGTGGCTTCCCCAAGGCCATATCTTTGTTTCTTTGTACAATGCCGTGATTGTGTAAATTGTCTTGCATAAGCACATCAGCCCACTCTCAAATTCATTTTTTTCTCCCCATTATGGCCTTGCATTGTTGTTCTTTTATGGTGGGATTTGTTCTTTTGCCATCTTGTCACAAATTCATTCCTGTGGCTGTGTCACTTTTAAGGAACAGCATGGCTAAGTCTGGCCTTTCAATTTGCCAGAAGTCTGGGGAACGGCTGTTTCTGCTGAACGCGCTGTTGCCAGCAAGCTGGATGGGCTCTTGCATTGTAAAAGCTGTAGAGCTCCCAAAACCATGGAGCCCAAAGCAGCCACTTGTAGTTCTTATATCATAGTCTTTTGTCACATACAGCTCAACAAATTATCTTCTAAATTTAGTGATGTGGCTTGTGACAATAGAAAGCTAAGGAGTAGGAGAAAGCTGCCTCTTCTAGCATGACCAGGCAAAGCAAGTCTTTAAGTCATGAATGCAAACCTCGATGTTGTACAGGTATTTCTTTTTTTTCCTTTGTATACAGAATGAACCACAAGTGAAAAACAGAGTCTGTGAGGAACTTGCAATTTCAATTTTTGATGATTAGGCAATGGGACAGTTCTCTGGAGCATCTTTGTTTCCACTCCTGGCTATCTTAGCTGTAATTCCACTTCAAGGACATGTTAGTAGTGTACCAGATCTGTCTCTGGATCATAGATCTGAGCTCTGTTTCCTTGGTTGCCGATACTGACCTGGCAGGATATAAAAGGGTGGCCTGAAAGTGCACATATAGGCTTCCCCGTTTTCTTTTGCCACAAAGAGAAGAAAGTTGGCTACCCACTGGGCTTTGCTGGCTCAGCATGCGTGAGAGCCCATCAGGAGGTGTTTATATGGGAGGAAGCAGCTACAAGAGACAGCCTCAGGGTTTGATAAGAGGCCATGTCTGCAGAAACCCAGAAACCATCCAGGTCAGCACTGATAGGATGGCACAGGCTGCCAGATATGCCTGCCATAACCCCAGCTGGGACTCAGGAATACAATAGCACACAACCAAGGCTGGGCAGGAAAGAGCTATCAGGCTTTCTTGGAAGAAAGGAAAATTGCACTTAATTACCATATGCCACCTAGAAGCATTGAGACTATTTATGTTTTTAACCAAAGGAACCTATAGATCAGGATAGGTATTGTTGATTTGCCAGCAAGGATATAATCCAGATCCCTGTATCCTGAATGTGTTGGTTCATCATTAAAAGATAAGACCCATGGATGTTACTTCTTACCACTTGTAAGAATGACCAGTAAGGAATAATCTAAAGCTTGACTGAAGGCAATGGAAAATCTGTGGGCTTTGAGCAAGCTTTGAAATGAACCTGGATGGGTGAAATCTACAAAACAGATTTTCAGATATTTGCTCTTCATAGTATAATCAGACTTTAACGAACAGTATTTTAAGAGTAAAAATATTATGCGTAAATACTCTAAACTATGTACATAAAATAAATATCTTCCTTTAATCATGTTTGCGCTTACACATTAAGAAGAAGTAATATCCTTAAGACTTGAATGCTATGAATGTTCAGATCAGATATCACAGAAATACCACAAAGCTTACTAAAAGATGGAAGGAATGCCCTTCATATAGATAACAATAATTTAGAAAGAGTTTACCTCTTAATGTTAGGTTATATAATATTATTGAACGACTATGCTGGGTAGATGATGGTGATAAATATAGGGTTATGCTGCCATTTTCAAGAGGAATTAAGGAGCTTGATGTAGGTTAGAAGTATTTTGCTTTTCTTTGAATGGTGTGACCGTCATATCACCCCTAAGTCTAACATTAATTTTTATTTAAATGAAATCAATTAGTTTAAAGCATAAATGCTGCAGATAAAGTGGAAGCTGGCTTTGTAACAGTGACTCTCTGGGTTCACCTAGCTCCCTGTTGCTCCCCTTCAATGTACATGAAATTGCTTTCATGCATTTCTGTTGAGGTGGAAGACCCACCATCCCCATTGCCAAAAAAAACACTTGTGGAAGGCTGCAAGCCTTGGTGATCCCGAACTGGACACAGGACTCCAGATGAGGTCTCCCTAGGGCAGAATAGATGTGAAGAACCACCTCCCTTGACGTGCTTGCTACACTCTTCTTGATGCACCTCAGGATACTGTTGGCCAGATCCCATCCTTTAGGTTGCAATCCTGAAAATAACTGGGGTGGGGTGGATTTTCAGTTTTCAACAACTGATATGATGCAACTAGGAGACAGAGGGATGCTTTTTCTGCTCTTCATGTCCCAGTTATTTCCACATCTGAACATGAAACCTGTAGACGGGGATATGTAGATCCCTGCAGACAGCTCAGGGCTGCACACAGTGTTGCAGGCTCTGTTGGAACCATCCCATCCCTTTTGCTAGAGAGTAGCTAAGAAGGCAGAGTACCAACAGGGAGTGATGGAACCGAATAACACATACACAGAGTAAATTCTTTTCAACACGCTGTTACAGTTCCTAAACACCAATAGGGCCTGGCCACCAGGTATGCATCACCCCTGAGAAAAAAAGAATTTCAGTTCTCTAGAGTGGTTGAGAGTAAAATCAACCTGTACCTATGCATACAGGTGAGAAAAATGAATATATAAAGCTGACTGTTTTCTCTATGTCCTCAGCATAAGTGCAGGCAAGAGCTACAACTTCTGCTCATACATGGGTGAAGATGGCTCAGTGTCCCTCGCTCCTTTCAGAAGTTTCACTCAGTAACCTTCACGCCAGCTTTTCTCCTGTATCTGTGTCAGCAAAGCAAGCAGACCAAATAGGAGCTCAGAGCTGGGCTAAAGGAGACTTCAATTGCCCTGAGAACTTTTCCCAAACACAGATCTTGGCCCGGCCAAGAGAAGGCGATGGGAAAAAAGCATGCAGGAGGCTGTGAGGGCCTGGCACATAGTGGTGTCTCCCGGTCTATCACTGCCATGACTTGGAGAGCTGCTCATGTAGAGGGGCTAATGAGGTCACTTGAAAATTATGGTCTAAAAGCTTTTTCCCCCCCTCTTTCTCCTTTTGAGCCCAGACTTCCTTCCAAAAACATTTCATCTTCCAAAAGAAACTGTCAAAACCTCCAGGTTTGAAGGAATAAATCATACATGAAGGTCTATAGCCTCATTGGAAAATGAATAATAGTATTTTTTTTTTAAAGAGATCAACTTGACACCAACAAATCTTTAATTATAAGCTTCGGGTCAAAAAGTCTGAATTATGTGTGAGGGTTCAACTGAACTGAGACACAGGGCTTTCCATCTGCATTAACGTTCAGCACAGTTCCTCCCTGAGGTGGGCAATGCATTGTTCCTCCCACAGAAAGTGTGGGCTGAGAAGCCACGTTCAGTCCCAGGCATCTCTTAGAAAGGCGGCCCTTCCCTGCCCCATCCTCAGCCACAGAGCTTTTTCCCCAAGATCATCTCCCCTGTGCACACACTTCAGTGTAAAAACAGCATTTGGAATGAATATCTCACAAGCATCTGTTCTTTGAAAATTACATCTGATATTAGCCTACTGGCGAAACACATCAAGGGCAGGCAGGGGAGAGGGGAAACACAAAGCAGAGGATGTGAACTTCCACAGAGCTCAACAGCAGAACTGTTGTTATCATTGGCCTGGGTATTGTGGCTTTAAATTACAAATTACTTTGAATTGTAAAAACATTGATAGCAAGCCCTGGAGAAGAATCCCCAGAATGGCAGTAAATAGAGTATCCTGTCCCTCTTTATGCCACTGTTGATGTGGGAGGTGATATAAAATCCTGGCTTGGCAAGCGCTACATGTCAGAGTTGATGAGTTGAAAGGATGTGCCTGTACACAGACCCAAAGAAAGAACTTCTAGCACACAGAAAAATTACCACAGTAATTACTTTGGATGTTGAGTAGCACAGCAACATTTGCTCTTATATTTTGGACCAATTCTCCTTCATTTTTACATGGGTTTCTGTTACCCTGGAAGCAGCAGGTGGCTTTGCAGGGATCCTTGGGGCTGGCAGCATGGGGGAAAGTTAAGCTCCTTTTCAGACCCCTCACCACCCTGGGAAGAGGAGAGATTGCTGTTCCTGTTTTGTCCTGGGTCTGGAGTCCTTGCCTGGGAGTCCCACCTGTGCCTGCAGCTCACAGCCCTTGAAACCAGACCCCAGCTAGCAGCTGCATAAATCGTTATGAGCAGGGCTGCAGCGGGGTGTTGAGCAGTTGGCGGCACATGGTGGAGTGGCTCCCTTCTCCCTCTCACGCCTCCATCTTCCCCTAAAGTAAACAACGACAGCCCCCATGGTGAACCCAGTTGCGAAACAGCGCGGCACTGAACTTTATCTCTGCACCAAATGGGCCTCACAGGGGCCACGCGGCCAAGAGTGGCTCTGGTCTGTGTTTTCCTGCTGCCTTCCAGACTGCTGCCAGGCAGGGAATTCTTTCCATAGCTCCTGCAGACACTCTGAGGAGGGCAGTCTGCTTACAAACATGCAGATGAATGTGGTGGTGTAGGTAGCTTAATGCCTCCTTCTGAAGGTCTGGAAATGCATTTAAATAAATTGCTAATATACAGTTACATGCAGTTAGCTGCATGGAATCATAGAATGGGTTGGGTTGGAAGGGATCTTAAAACCCATCCAGTTCTACCCACACCTCTCACTGGATGAGGTGCTCATGGCCTTGAACACCTCCAGGGACCGGGGAGCCACAACTTCTCTGGGCAGCCTGTGCCAGGGCCTCCTTACCCGCGCAGGAAAACATTTTTTCCTAATATCTCATCTAAATCTCCCCTTTTTCAGCTTAAAACCATCAACACATATCCCATGTCAGGTTGCTTTTATTTTCCCCCAGAATCTCTTCATATAAAAAAGCAATGCAAAAAACCACCAAGCCAGTCAAGTTCCCAAGTTCAGTCACAGATCAGACTAGGAACTTTCCTCTGACTAGATAATGCAAATGATTTTTGGTTCAAGGCATAATTATATCAATATGTTGTAGACACTGATGCATATTTTTTTTTCAAGATGGAATTTCCAAAACTGGCAAAAGCTACCACATCACAAATGAGGAAACCGCTCCCTTGGTGAAGAGAGGATGGTTCAACATTAAATCAGGGGTAAAGAAAACCCTCAAAAAAGCCAGTGTATTCATTGAAGCTATCCATAGGCAGAACTGGTGGTCCAGGGATCTGAGCAGTAATGCTCTGCAGATGCTTCATGATCCAAGTCATGTTTAAAGGAATTCTTAAAGTCTCACCCACACAAGAGATTCTGGTTTAAAGCCAGCTCCAGGAAACAGCACTCTGCAATGTTTCTTTCATATCATGAGGAAGTTTTTGAGCTCTCTTTTTCATTATAATGATTGTAGCAGCCAGATAAAGAATCAGGACCCAGCTCTACATGATGAAAGCAAGTCTGTCCCTCTCCTCACGATATTTTGATTAGGCTCACTTATCTGTTGTGTCATGACTTGAAGGAAGGATACTGTCTTGAATTTTTTTTAAAGCTGTCTGCAAGGATGGAACCTACATTCCAGTTATTTATGTTATTTCTTACAAAATCGGAACAACAGCTCTCATTGAAATTTTTGATTGAAATTTTCTAACTTAAAGTTCTCATTATGAAAGGCTAAACCCCTGGTTTTTTGAAATAGAGTTTTCAAGCTGGATTTGGGCTTTATTACTCAGGCCTTTTCTTTCCTATCAGTCTAGAGATTGTTATGGTTTGAGTTAATTGAGGTGTTTCTGACTCTGGCTCAGCCTTAGTCTAAAGTAACTGCATTTTCTGAAAAACTAACTGCATGTTTTTCAAACAGTTTCTAGCAGTGACAACACGGAACACTGGTATGCAGAGAGGCCAGTTTTTATACTTATTCCTTGAGTAATCAAGGTCATCCTTGAGCTAGCAAAAACCAACCAAATCTGCAGGGAGCGGCAGACAGGACAAGTGACCCCAAACTGACGAACAGAGTATTCCATCCCATATACGTCATTCTCGGGATAAAACTGAGAAATCACGAGGGTCTTGCTCTCTTCTGTGGTGACCAGTGTCCAGTGAGGACCTTGTTTGTCTGATTGTTGCTGACCCTGGATCCCTGTGTCCCTGAATCCAGTTCCTGAGCTCAGCTCTGTCTTAAACGTGGACCCATTCTCCGGTGTCTGCTCTACAGCAGTTTTAGTGACCTATGGTCATCGAGGGGTGGGGTGTAATCCCGGGTATTTTTACATATTTTCACTACTTGCTTATTATTTTAATCATTATTTCTATTATCATAATTTCATTAAAGCTGTAGCTTTAGTTTCCAATTCACAAGCCTCTTCCCTCTCATTTTCCTCTCCTTTCTCCTGAGGGTGTGGGGGAGTGGAATTTGGAAGTCCAGCCGCACGAGTTTAGCCAAAAATTTAGCTGGGTCAAGGCTAAACCCTGACAAGATATAGCTACACCTGTGTATTCACAGGCTTTAAGAAGTAAAACTAAGCTGTGGGTGTCAAGGGGGAGAACCTGACAGAAAGAAAATGAGGGCTCTAATTGTGATTAGACCTGAAAATGTATTAAAAATAGGAAAAAAAGAATCGGTTTCGGGAGAGTGACTCGTTCCACTAGAGCTAAGCTGTGTTCAATACAGGCTCCAAATCTCACTGCAGTTTACCAAGTCTCAGGTTTCAGAGACTGGGAGATTAGCAGGCTAAGTGGTGGCGAGATGTACTATTCACAGCACGTTCGTTAGGCCCTCAGGAGAGAAATCTCAGTTTAGTTCTGCTTTTATAGTAGACTTTTAGCCTTTTTCCATCACTTTGGATGTGAAAGTATGTAAATTTATTACTAAAGTAAATTGAACTGGGCTCTGGTTTTGTAGCAGAGAAAGAAATAGGTGGCAGACAACCTGGCACAGGTGCATACACACATGTAAAATGTCTGAATGGAATCTGAGGTGGCTTAATATTTTAGTGTATTTTGTAGGCCACATTCTAACATGCCAGCTGTTATAGTGTGTAACCCTTCTGTAGCTGCAATCAAGCCAGTAGCTGCTCACTAACTTTTTTAATTACTGTCACTGCCATCATGCCAGTCTTGTTCTACCAGTATGTGGCTTTGCTCAATCTCTTCTTTCCTCTTCTATTGGCCATTTCACTAGTAGGAATGGGGAGGCGTTAGATGCCCCAGGGTCTTTCCACTTCCCTAAAACCCAGGAACTTCCCAGGAAAGCCTACTCCCACCTGTGCTTTCCTGCTGGTTCCAGAAAGAGCTTTTCTACTGGTTCCAGAGAGAACTGTTTCATCCCATACACATCATCTAGAGAGAGAAGAAAAAAGGAAAATATATTCCCTCTTTTTCTTCCTTTCTTTCCACAGCATTAAAAAAAAATCACTGAGATGGATAACTTTTCAGAGTCACAGAAACATTTAGGTTGGAAAAGACCTTTAAGATCATCGAGTCCAGCTGTAAAGCTAACACTGCCAAGTCCACCACTAAACCATGTCCCCAAGCAGCACATCCACACATCTTTTAAATACCTCCAGCGACAGAGACTCCATCACTTCCCTGGGCAGTCATTCCAGTGCTTGACAACCCTTTCAGTGAAGTGATATTTCCTAATATCCAGTCTAAAGCTCCCCTGGTGCAACTTAATGCCATTTCCTCTTCTCCTATCACTTATTACCTGGGAGAAAAGACCAAAACCTGCCTCACTACAACATCCTTTCAGGCAGATCAACACTCCCACCCGACTTGGTGTCATCTGCAAACTTACTGAGAGTACACGCAATCACCTCATCCAGATCTCTTTAATAGATCTCTTGATAAAGATATTAAACAATTTTGGTCCCAACGCTGAGCCCTGGGGACACCGCTTGTGACCAGCCACCACCTGGATTTAACTCCATTCACTACAACTCCTTGGGCCCTGTCATCCAGACAGTTCTTTTACCCATTGAAGAATACACCCATCCGAGCCATAAGCAACCAAATGCTACTCCCTGCTGGTCTCCGTTGTGCAAATATACCTAAGCAAACCATCCTGAGCAGCTGCATAGCCCTGACCTATGTCAGCAGGGTAGCTGACATCATGTGCTAAAATGCATCTTCACAGTAGTATTACTTTTATGCCTTCATTATGTATCTTCTTTCAGTAAGATGTACTCCCAATAAGTACAGATAAGTTGGATATATTCCAGCAAAAGAACACTCTCATCCTACAGTAAAGCTGAAAACCTGGTTAGCACAGGACTATATACTTCCAACATGTGGTTTTCCCCGACTCCTAATGTATAATTTTGGAAAAAGTAAAAATCAGCTCTTTTTGGAACATGAGTTGGTGCCAGAGGTTATAGCAAATTCTAGCAAGTGGACAGAAATTTTCCTTCCTAATTTTGTTTTCCTCGGGGTGTTGTGGTTTCCACATAAACCCTTCTATGAACAAGCCCTTTGAGACATGCCTGGAAGAATATAGATTCTGCTTAACATGTATCTACCATATCTTAGCAGCTAAGAAAAATAACTCTGCGGTATCACTGCACTTCACCACTATCACCTCAGCCTGACTGAGGTAAAAATTAGAATAAAAAACAAAGCAGCCTGGAAATGTTGAGAGAAAGCTATGACTGTTTTCCTGTGAGGGTTGTGAGGCCCTGGCACAGGTTGCCCAGGGAAGTGGTGGCTGCCCCATCCCTGAAGGTGTTCAAGGCCAGGCTGGATGAGACTTTGAGCACTGTGATCCAGTGAGAGTTGTCCCTGCCCATGGCTGGGGGGTTGGAACTGGATAGGCTTTAAGGTCCCTTCCAACTCAAGCTGTTCTATTATTCTATGGTAAAGAAAGACAGGAATAACAGAACCCAGTATTCATTCATTTCTCAAGCAGCACGGAGCAGCAATCAGCATCAGCCTGTGACATCCAGGTATTTTGCTCTAAAATTCAGATCATCATTTCAAAACATTCAAAGGACTTTTTTCTTCTCTGATTTTGTGTAGGGTCTGATACACATTGTCTTACTATAGGAGATCCCTTTGATGTCCATGCATGTTCCATAAGCCAAGAGCAATACAGTTAGGCCCTTGGAGGACAAGAGGGAAAAACGTAAATGTGAGTTATTCTTGGATTGCCAGCTCCAGACCAGAGAATCTTTGAACCTGCCTGAGCAAACTGTTCAGTGTCTGAGCCCAGCCGAAATCTGGATTCGCAGTTATAAAAAAGATAGAATCCAAACCATGGACCTGGATGCCCTTAAGTTCCTGGGCATTCAGTATTTCTGGAATCAATTTTGTTTTATCCTGAGCCTGCTCCTAAGTGTAAGACATTTCTGAATCTTTCATTTTGGATTTTTCCTCATGTGCATTCACTTATAAGGTTAGGATGCTATTAAATATTTTAATGCTTACTAAGCAAATCCCTGACTAGTGAGCCTGGATCGGAGCACCCAGAGATTTCTTCCACAAATTCCAAGCACAGACTCAAGAAGGAAAAAAAGGCAGTTCTGGGATTTACAATTACAGGATGTTTATCTTTAAGGTGTGCACCTCCAGTAAGCAGGTTCTGAATTCATCTTGCACATAATCGTTGACATTCTTCCTTCCCAGCAAAATAATAATTCCTTATCCCAGTGGAACAAAGTGGGAGGCAAACAGATCAGAAGAGAATGTGAATATGTGTGGAAGAGCTTGCAGCCTGGTTGCTCGATGACTCAAGGACTACAAAACAGAAACTGAATCTTAGCATGACAGGATGGGAAGTGAAGAGCTTTGTGTCCAAGGGGTGAGATTCCAGATGAGTTGGTTTTTTTTTTCTCCTTCAAACAAAGCATTTCTCTGGGAAAGTCCACTTCCCTAGCGGAAATCCTAGGTCTAAAGTAGCTAAAATAGCCTGTTCTCTCTCCGGTTGGTCTCTGCTTTGTGGCTTCTTGGAAAGAAGGATTTTTGAGCAGGAAGTCAGGGTCGTTAATGGAACACAGGACAAAGCTTCCAGAAGAAAAATTCACCTACAGCTATATTTAAGTTTGGTTGTGTGGTTTGTAGCCCTTTCTTTTTTTCCCCTAGAGAGTAACACTGAAAACTGGCTCCTGATCCAAGTCCAAGTTTTTGGGCACTCCTTACTCCCCGCAAAGCCTCCAAGAGATGCTGGTCTCAGAATAATGCTACATGCAATAATCCTCCCACTAGTTGGCTAAAAGTTTTGAAGGTACCTTAGGGAACTGGACATTCAAATCCCAGTTTCCCACAATGGTTGTCTTGCATTTCTTTTGGTTTATAGGCATCCCACATCTGTGTCTTATTCTTTGTCTTCTAGCAAAACATCTCCATTTTCTTGTACTGCCCTAATACTTACTAGTAAGCAAAGCACTACATGTGTTTCTACAGTTGCTGATGATTTTATATCTGAAACTTGTAGATCCAGAGAGCATTACAACAATCTGCAGGGCTTTAAAGAAGAAGGGTAAAGTGGGATGTTAACACACCAGTTGGCCCCTTATCTACAATTTAGGTCTTCTGTAGATGCCTATCAGCAAAGACCCAGCTAAACAGCCATAAACTTCTACTTTCAAGTGGTGCGTGCATCCTGCTGTGTAACAACCCTTTTGATACTAAAGATATTTCCTGTCATGTTTTCTCCACTGCCAAGCATTGATTGTTGACATAAGTGTTTCATTTACAAAATATTACCGGTGTGTGCAAGGGTGAGGGGAAGATTCCACAGTGTCAGGGGCCACGTGGCAGCAGTCCCAACAGGAAGACAAAAGTAATTGCTTCGTAGTAAAGAAATCAGGCCCCAAATCAAGAAGACTTAGAGAAATGTCATTTTTGCACTAAATTGTCCTGCCTCAGGTTTGCATTAATAATGACAACATATGTATAAGAACCAATTTGTCAGAGCAATCATTTGCATGTCTGCCTGTTAAAAGCAAACATACAATGCCTGAAATCAGGAACTGAGCTCAGAGCCAGGACACCTGGGTTCTCCTCTCTGCCCTGCTCCTGCTCTGCAGGTTCACGTACAACATGGCTTTTCCATCCATCCGTGCTTCAAGTTCTCCTCTGTAGAATGGGGATCATGACATTCACCTCTGTAAAGCAGCCTCTGAGGCTGTGTAAGCTCATTGTAAGATGAATCAAAAACCTTTTCCATGTGCTATCTTATCGGCCATATATTTTTAAAGGCTTTCTTTAGAATCAAAATTATTGAATCGTACCCCATTGTGTCAGCTACAGCTGACTTTACTTGGCATCCCATTAAACACGTGAAGCACATTACTGAAAACCATAACCAGTTTTGGGGAAGTGGCTGTGATCCTATTCCTTCCTCTTTTTTTTGATGTAGAAAATTGATAAGATTTCCACAGTTAAATTCATAAAACCTGCTCATCCTTGAATGCTCATTCTATGCCAAAGAAGATAAGCCTTTTATAGCAAAAATGCTGCGTCTGTAAATACAAAATTACACAAATAGAAGTCTGCTCTGCTGTTCCTTACTGTGGTACCTGAGGACTTTAAATCAGCTGTTAGGCAGTCATAGCATTTTATCTGACAGACAGAGACCACAACTTTATAGGTGCCCGGAGATGAAGTTAAGTGATCAGACATTTGTTCATTTAGGAGGACCTCGTGCTCAAAAAATAATTGCATTTGCATCCTTGTTGTTATTCATGAATGAAAAAGCATTCAGTGAGAGGAATGAAAGTTCACAAACTTCCCTAAAGAAATCCAAATTTAAAAAAAATAATGTTTGTCAGCAACACATTAATTTGTGTTAAGAATTACATAAAAGTAAATTTGCCACGTTTCTACTGGGTGAATTTCAGGGAATCTTAATTTGAGACTGATTGGAGAACTGAATTGTATTTTCATTATAAAATATCTGTGTAAAACCAGTGTAAATCATAAATCCTGTCTGTTCTATGTCATTTTTAATAGAGTTGGATGATAGTTACTGTTAGTTTCCATGTGTGTTGTACTGTTAAGTACTGTGAAAAGTGCCCTCTCTGTTACCTGACGCAGACAGGACTGACCCCACTGCAGGCTCCAAGTCTTTGGACATTAAACTCTGTCAGGGCCAGGAATGCAGCATGAGCAAATAGTGGAGCCAAGTTAGACCAGCAGGATTACTGTGCACTCTTGCTGGATGAAAATGCTGGTTTTAAATTGACTCTGAAATAACTATCGAGCTGTAGGCATTTGAGAGTCCTGGCTTGTTTGGGTTTATGTTCTACACCAGCACGTCACAGGTTTTGGTAATTTACATCCCTTAGGGTGCCTTCCTACTTAGAACATTATACAAAGAATGCATTTTCAGGCTAGATTTCCAGTAAATCTTGTGGTTCCAGGAGGTGGCCTAAAATAGCAGCATTCCTGCAGCTGAGTGCCACTTCAGTTAAGTTCAAATCTCTATTATTCTGATTGCATCCTCTTCTGCCCCTCTACCAACACTAGCATCTTTGTCAGTGTCCTCTTCCTACGAGCATCTTGGTTTTTACCAAGTTCCCCACAACCTCATCTTTGCTTGCAGCTATACTCTCATGGCATCCTGCACTGTGTTGCTTGATTCATGCTTCCAACCCTTTCCATAGAGTCATCATCTTCCACCACCAGATTCACAACTGCTGCGTAAGTTCTGCCAATGCAGCACCTTTTCTCAGACCAGTACATGGGAACAGCTTTGAAAGAGAGGTCATTCTTGGCAAAGAACAATGACTGAGCAGATACTTCAGGAAGTTCTAAAAAATCCTCTAGTGGATGTAAAATCTTAAAACAATGTGACACAGATACACTTTATGAGTTTTAGTTGCCACATGTCCTGCAGAATAATGTTTTTTATTAATTGCAGAAGAGTTTTTACTATGCCTAACTCATTGTTCTCACTCTTATAGATCTCTCATTCTGATTTTGAGTCCAGTTCTCGTTCTCACTGCGTGTCAAAGATTGGAACTATGTATTGTGTAACACATATTTCCTTTAAGCCTTTTCAGTGTGTTTTTTTCTAACTTGGTTTATCATCTGCCTCTGTGAAAGAGCTAAGAGAACTTCCAGTCACTCCCACTCTGCAATTCTGGCACCTACTGTTCACCTACTGTGTCTAAACTGTCCCAGTGTTTATTTGGCCTTCGTAACAAGTCTTCTGAACCTCTACACTTTATTGCTACCTGCCTACAGATTGTTTCAAGTCATTGATGGCCACTGCTCTCCCTTCATCCACAAATCCAATTATTTTATCATAGAAGGAAATCAGGTATGATTTACCCTTGGTAATTACATGCTGATCTCCTTCATGCACCCAGCAGTGGCTGCCACAAGGATGTGTCCCATGGTTTTGCCAGGAACCAGTGTCAGGCTGACCAGCCTTTATTTCCCACATCATCCTTTTTGCCTCATCACAGCCCGAAACAAGAGACAGCAGGGTCTCTACAGACCTCATCTACGACAAGCAGAATAACCAGTGCAGATTTTAGCACTCTCAGGAGGAACTGGACAGATATATATTTCTGAATTAGAGAGACATCTATGCTGGATAACTCAGAATGTCATAAATCTGAAGAAATATTAGTTACCTTTGTTTAACTTGTAGACTAAATGAGCTCTTTGGAGGTGACGTTGTAGTTTTGCATACAGATGCTGTGCTCAGTTCAGCCATTCCTAAAATGCATCCCTCCTTCCTTTTGTCTGCTAGCTTGTTCCAGGCTGTATCAGGGTGAGTTATCACTGTGCTGTAAGAAGTTTAAGAGGAAACCCTGAATGCTGAAGGAACATTATTTTTGTTCTTTTTTTCATACTGTTTTCTGCAGTCCTTCACTTTCCCCTTGATTTTCTTCTCTCTCCTCCTTATTTTCCTTTCATCTCTGAATTTTTTTCCTCCTCTCTTTCACCAGCCTGCACTGGCAGGAGGTATCACTGAGCAGAAAATAATCCTGTCTCTCACGTTTGTATAGCTTTACTACTACTTGCTTTTCCAGAGCACCACTTTCACTTACCCCATATTTCACTCTGCAGAGACAGCTTGGCCAGAACATGTTTTCCAGTCACAGATGTCTCTATCGGATTCATGCCTGGTTCTTGGAAACATGGTAGAAGGGATTTTTTTGTTGTACTCCAACGAATACAAATGCTCCTAAGCCAATATAAAGCAAATTTCTTTATCCTCTTTGCCTCAAACTAGATCAGGTCTTTCTGACCTCATCAGTACTCACAGGAGGAAAGGCTGATGTTTAATTCCAAATAAACAATCATTAGATATTCCATTAAAGGAAAATGATTGAATTTTTAATACATTCCCTTTCAAATATGGAGATGTGTGGCTATGGCTCTGGCCTTACAGTAAATGACAAAACATACGTTTTCAGTGCCATGAATTTACAGTTAGATCCTTGTGTCTATTAAGATTTTCCCTAAACTTCAGGGGAATTTCCAACTGTACTGTAGGTCATCCTGTATGAATCCAATTGCAAGACTGGAACTTAAGATTAATTTTTTTCCCCATAAAAATTCTAGCTGATTAGTTTTAACTTCTGTAAAAGAGAGTGCAGTTCCATTTTAGAATCTGAGTGCTCTAAGAAAAATGTATACATTTTCAGAAATCAGAACACTGCAGACCTGTTGCCAAGAAAAGAAAAAAAAAAACACTGAAGACAAGCACAAGAGATTGATAACGTGATATTTAAAACACTGTTTTCTCAGGACTGGCTGCTGAACTGCTCCCTGCTAGTGATGAAGCATTCTCATGCAGAAAAAACAGCAGTAGGTCACAGCAGAGTAGCTCAGTTTACATCAGTGCAGCCAGTTTGCAGACCTGCACTTTCAAGAAGTTTTAATGCTTGGATTTTAAATACAATGGGAAAATACAGTCACTTAGTCTGATCACATCAACTTCCTTTATCTTTTATTTTTATTCCTTTCTTTCACTTCGCTGCTTTCCACCATTGCCATATAATGGAAAAAAAGTGCAGGGGGAGGAGAGAGAGAAATAAAGAGAAAGGAGCAATGAATTTCCTTGGCTTTTCCAATCGTGGCACATTCAAAGAGTCCCGGTCAATCTTGCATATAAAGTTTTATCTCTAATCAGGATCCAGAGAGCAATGTCCTAGTGTTGCACAGTAAAAGGGGAAATGTCACTTTGAGACAGATTTTCTGTACTTGCTGTTATCTTTTTACAGCTTAAGAGCTTAGATAAAGTGGAAAAGTCAGTTGGTGAGTTTGGTCACTGTCTCCACAGAGGAACACTCCCAAGGAGAAGCAGTGGCTGCAGTAAGGACAACCCACAGTTGGCATCAGGGTGCTGTGCAGAGAAAAAACGGGATGCCTGCCAGTTCTTAAACTGAGTGAGAGCAATGCTGTAGATATCCCAGTCTTTAACTTCCACAAGTGCTGGGAAAGTCTACCCTCCATCAGTAACATTCTAGGTCTCCTCTGACTGTTCACCCAGTCAGTATCACAGCATTGGTCTTAATTATATCTGAAGTGAACTCAGCAGAAAACCATCTTTGCCCTGATGGATGGACAACTGCTTACTTTCAGTTTTATGGAACTCTCTATGAGCACCACATGAAGAAAAAGACAACACTCACCCTCACCACTCAGTCATTTCTCATGGTGTTTCTGGTGCACGAGAGCAAGTGTTATAAAGCACCAGAGGACAAACCGTCACCATATCCCAGTCCTAATGAAACAGCTGCAGAGCCTAAGAATTAACCAGGTTCATATCTGTTTACCCTAGCATCCATAACTTAAAAATATATTTAAAAAATTCCCTGTTAAGAATAAGTAAGAGGCAGGATTATTCACTCCTAGCACAGTTTGTCTCAGAAACAATTACAGACTCTGTGGCATCTTGCAATCTTGGCAGCTGCACTGTTGTCTTATATGGAAATATAGACACATTTGTCTTGAGAGCTCCCAAATCCCTGCATTCTCCATAGGAAAGAATGGGACAGGAAATTTCTGGGTTACTGGGCTCTTTGGCGCAGCTGTGTCTTTTGCTTTCACACGTATTTCTACAGCAGAAGGAGAGCCATCTTAAGCAGTGGGAACAGAGTCTCATTCAGCTGTGGCTCTTTTCTCTTTTGTCTGCTCTAAAATAGTCTGAATGTTAGAAGAGCAACAAGCACTGAACTTTTCCCCACATGCACAACACAGAGGAATGAAACTGGGTCGAGATATTTTTTTTCTCTTTAAGAAAAAAAAAACAATTCAAGTTTAGGTTCCTTCAAATTAAGTTTACTATTTCAGTCATAAGACCACAATCCAGCAAATTTTACCTGATTTGAGTATAATCTTTTGTGTGCTTTTGAAGTTAAATATGTACTTAAGAACTTGCTTGCATGGGTGATTAGGCTTGTGATAGAAGCAAACACCTGGATCTCAGCTCTCACGCATACAGATTTAGGTATCAAGTGCCAAAACCACAGCCTTTACATTCTCAAATATTTTGCCATATCTTGCAGTCCTTAATCCTTAAATTCAAAGAGAGCTTTCCTTATTCAGTAACAGAACTTAATCCATTTTTCCTCTTGTGTTCTTACACTCACTTTTTCATAGGATCATAGAATGGTTTGGGTTGGAAGGGATCTTAAAGCCCATCCAGTTCCAACACCCCTGCCATGGGCAGAGACACCTCCCACTGGATGAGGGTGCTCAAAGCCCCATCCAACCTTGCCATGAACAACTCCAGAGATCAGGAAGCCACAACTTCCTTGGGTAACCTGTGCCAGGGCCTTCCAACCCTCACAGGAAAACTTTTGTTCCTGGTATCTCATCTAAATCTCCCCTCTTCCAGCTTAAATCCGTTCCCCTTCTCCTATCACTACTTTTTATTCTGTTTGACCCAAGCTGCAATAATAAGAAGAGTCTAAAATTATTGGGTTTGCCTTACCACATTCCTGTTAGGCCAATAAACCATGGGGAAGTATGAGCAATAAGAAAGGCAACGACGTCCTAAGTGCCATAGTAGAATGGCACTGCCCTTCAGGTCCTGTTCTCATTCTGGAAAGGTTACATTTCAATAATGCAGCTTCTTCAGCCACATTTTGTGCTTTATATCTAAAAAATATAAGTAGGCAGAGACTACTATGAGAAGCAGAAAATTATGTCTACTCAGTGTTTTGCATAAATAGTTTCTAAGTAGAAGTTTTGGCTTTTGTTTTGTGATATAACCTGAGAAACAACAGTGGCTTGCTAGAAATGATAAAGAATACAATAGGAAAAGAAAAGAAAGAAAGAGCATGCTAAAAATGTAACAATATTACAGGTGTGACTTTTCTGGAGGGACTACAAGGCTTGAACCCCATGTCCACATGATGAAGAAGCTGCATTTTCTCCCTCCTGTCTCAAAAGTGTACAGGGACCAAAATTTCCCAGTGATGATCACCTCTCTCTGAAGTGACCTGTTTTATGTGTGTTTATAATGGGCTGTGGGAGGATGCTTAGTGGCTTCCAAAAAATCAAGTGGTTTGGAGGGGCTGACACCACAGTGCCTTGGAGATGAGGTGCTGCCATGCAGTATTACTCCAGTGTGTCAGGGCACAGGAGAATTGGGATTTCAAAGTGATATTTGCACAGTACTTCAAGGGAAGTGCAGTAACAACAAAATATGACTGGCAGTCAGAAATTCCGCATCAGGTCCGAGACTCTCGCTAGACCTCCTGATCTCTTAGCACTTTACATTCAGTTCTCCTCAAACGAGATACCAATCTGAAGTGAGAAAATGTTACTGCCCCTCTATTTATGTTCATCCCAATGGGAGCTGTATCTCACTCCTACTGACTTCTACAGCACAACTTCTGCTGCCGTTGGTGAAGCCCAATGCAAAACCACACGGGTCATTCAGTTATCTGCTATCTGATTTCCCCATGAATTTTGAGCTGCATGATTTGCCTGTACCGTAATCTGTTCTCACTTTCTGACAAGAAAATGCACAGCTCAAAAGACTTATGACAGAAACCACTATTTTAGGCCCCAACCTCAAAAAAACAGCATTAAACTCTTGCAGTAGAAACAGCCGAAGTCTGTATTTTGTACAGGAAGAAGATAGTATCTTAATGTAGAATATTTTAGAGCAATGTAACCAGCTTAGAACTACTCACATTTTAACTGATGACATTTTGACCGCAGCATACAATCCCCAGACATGCAATTTACTGAGTATAAACAAGCCAAAAGAAGAGGGAAGAAAACTCCTAGGAGTCTGCTACATGTGAAAGACACAAGCGCTGCAGAAATCTGCTCATAATCCCCTTTTTGGTTTGTGTTTGCAGCTAAATCTACTTCACTTCCTATGATACTGAACATTATGCAGTCCTTTGAGGTCCACCACTAGCCATAAATCCCAGGCAGGAAACAGTTTTCGAGCCTAGGAGGAAAGACAGCGTTTCATTTTCTAAAGCCAGCCCAGAGCAACCGGGTCAAACAAAGTTTGGAATTGAAGCTCTTGAAGCCCAGGATATAATCGTGTATGTTTTTCTGTTTGTTTTGTTACCGGTTAACCGGATGCAATAAATAAAACCATTTTCCTTTCTTTTTTTCTCTCCGTGACTGTCTCTTTGGGAGCTCCTCTTTGGGAGCCAGCCTCTCCATGAGCCAGTGCTTGAGGTCATAGCTCCCTAACTTTAAGACATCTGCTAGGTCAAAAATACTTGAGGAGAATCAGCTGGTTGCAGCAAGAACATTATTAGCACACTGGAGTCGGAGATAAATGTTGAAGGTATCTCCCTCTTTTTCCATCTCTCTAACAAATACATATATCCATATATCCCAGTTAGAATATCTTGTCTAGATCTGAGCTCTATCTCCAACGCCGATGCAGAGCATTAGAGTTCAAACTTTTAAATGTTTGAATTGTAAGCTATAGTAATCATGGAGAAAAATTACAAACCAAAATACAGCTTTCACTTTTGGCACTAACTGGATTTGCTGTGTACTATATTCTTTCTAATTTTCTGAAAAATCATAGAAAATGCACAAAAACCCCAACTTAATTTAGTGTGTTGAACACCTGAAAAAACAGACTGATGAGCTGTACTTTGTGAAAACAAAAGCCTTTCTTGATGTCCAAAACTGAACATCCAAATCCAGAGACTCCCATAAGCACTGGCTGCTTATGGAGCACTTGGTGGCCCTTCTTATATTCACTATTTTAACATGGCAGTTGTTTCAGTAGCATGCATAAGAAAAAGGCAAATAAATCTGCAGGATTCATGCTCATCTCTCCAATAATAAAAATACATAATCATATAAAGAGGAAAAACATATTTATTAAGAAATTATTTCTTCTTTTAAAGCCACCAAAGGCTTTTCTTAGATCTTCTTCAAGCCACCTTTTACGTACCATAAATGAAATGTTATTTTAAAATAGAGCAGTCAGTTTTTACAGTAAGGAAAAAATCTGCCTGGAAAAAAATACACCTGGCTTGATTCAAAACTCACATGCTGGAGTGCCAGGTTGGCAGTAGTTGAAAGTGCAATGGAATTGAAAGGTTTCCATCTTGCTGCTAAGCTTTAACACAGTGTGCTAGATATTCATACAGCTTTGGCAAAGACCTGCAGCCCTAAACGCACTAATATTTGTCAAGCTTTTGAAACTTTCATTTGGATGCCTGAAAAAACAGAAGGTATAAGGGAATTGCTAACATACTCCTCAGGGAGTACCTAAAAGCCAATCAAAATCGCAGTACCTGTATTTAGGGGATTGCAGTAAATACTTTTCCATCTAAAAACTAGAGTCACAGCTGCTATAAAGACATCAAGCCACATTTACGTGTTTATATTTGTTTAAACCAGCTAAGGATCAGTCCTCAACTATCTTCAACAAACCTAGTGTTACGAAAATAAATAGGAAAAATCGTGCAATATTTTTAAGCTCTGTCCACTTTGTCCTCTGTCATCCAATACACTTTATTCTTTCCATATATACTAAGAACTAATTTCAGTTACGCACCTATATGTTTCAAGTGTGCTAAGACAGAAAAGTTAAGGAGACAAGGTACAGTCAAAAACTGATGTGGTCTCCCTGCAGGGTTCTAAGTCTCTCTCTAGGCTTTTGCAGGAAAAGAAGTCTTAAAAGTAAAAAAAAGGGAATAAACAAATTCAGTGCATTAATTTAAGAGTTATGTATTCAATTTCAAAGCATTTTGCCTATATTTTATTCTGTTTACATCATAGTAGCAAGGTCAAAAATTGGCTGAGGTTTAAGTTTCCACTTTTCATTTGACAGCCCCTAGGGAAAGTTCTCTTCTTTTGTGTGCAGAGACTGCACAATCCCTGTGGCAGGACCACAGGCCCAGAGGAGCCAGTGCAAACCCAGCCTTGCCTGCAGTCCTCTCTCTGCCCCTGTAAGGTCAGTGTGCAGGAAGAGAGTGAGCTCTGGCAGTGCCTTCTGTCTGCAGGAGTCTGTCTTTCAGGAACTGGATTGAAAAACGTGTCTTGATACGTCACCAACACAGGCAGCATGGTTAAACCAAGAAACCATGGTTAAACAGAGAAAACAGAGCCTTTTTATAAAAATGTTCTTGCTAATCTACTTGATACCATTTGAGCCTCTAAAAAATGCAAGTCTGAAAACAAAAATATCTTTTCCGTGCTGACTGTGAGTCATTTGGATTCTATCTGCATCTTTCAAGTTAGAAGGCAAAGCATGGGGAACATAGGGATTTTCACATAGCATTCGACAGTCATGTTGTTCATTATCTCCACCTGAAATAAGAAATAGGAAGAGTTTAGTCACTTCATGTGTTATGTCAAACAGGCAGCGTGGCATATTCAGTAGGGAAATGGACAAAGTTGTAGGTGAGGTGGGTGCTGGTCCCTTCCCCCAAGTAACAAGTGGGAGGATAAGAGGAAATGGCTTCAAGTTGTGCCCCAGGGGAGGTTTAGATTGGATATTAGGAAACATTTCTTTACCAAAAGAGTGGTGAAACACTGGCAGAGGCTGCCCAGGGCACTGGTGGAGGTGTTTAAAAAATGTATAGCTGTGGCACTTCAGGACATGGTTTACTGGGCACGGTGGCGCTGGGCTGACGGCTGGACTGGATGATCTTAAGAGGTCTTTTCCAACCTTAATGATCCTGTGATTCTGATTTTTTAAGTGCTTTTTTCAATGATTTTTTCACTGATGACCCCATGCTGCTCCTTGGTTTGCACATCCATGACATGGTTATTCATTCGTTCTTTTGCCAGCTGTGCTCTATCAGACACAGTACTCTCTGATTATAGGGCTGAGAAGCAAGGTCAGAGTGGAGTCAGGAAAAAGATACTAGCTCTAGCTCAGGGCATCCCAGGATTACAAATTGGTGGAGGCTGGGAAAACATACTAGGGTAAATACTGTTTAAATATCCTGGAGGTGTTCAAGGCCAGGTTGGATGGGTCTTTGAGCACCCAGAACCAGTGGGAGGTGTCCCTGCCCATGGCAGGGGGGTTGGAACTGGATGAACTTTAAGGTCTCTTCTGACCCAAACCATTTTATGGTCATGTGAATTTTTGGGGTTTGCAGCAGGTTCTTTGGAAGAGACCAAATAAGCAAAGTACAGTAATATCAAGGGGTCTGAAATCTGGCCAGCAGTTTTCCTAAGGTTTTACAGGTGGGATTTGAAGAACAATGAGTGGATTTTTACACTTAGTAGTAAATCTAGAATCAACCTCGTAGGTTGTTTCAAAACTTTATTTCTTTTTGAATGGCAGTTTTTGCTGAAGTTTTGTTTTAGCAAATTAAGCTCTCTACAAGTCTACTTTAGAGGAGGGTTTTTCTCTGCAAAACACCCATTCCCATGCACTTACCATCCCTCTCGGGAGACATGAGACTGCAGCAAAGACAGACTATAGCAGATACCCTTCATTAAAACAAAAGGAGAGGTACAACCTGATATTTCTAGCAAGTTAACTATCTCACCCACCAGCTTTTGGTGGCAGCAACAGGAACTCTTTTGTGGATTTCCACAGTCTCTGCCTAACCCCAAGTACATACGTAGGTGCGATGTAGAAATTTGATCTGACTCAGAGCACTGGCAGCCAAACTTGATGAGAATACAGGTCTCCAAACACTGAAGTCCTGCTTTTAGAACTCATCCTTTTGGAAGCTGAGAATGAATTACCGGGGGGGGTTGGAGTCTCTTGCTCTTCTCTGCTTTCTGGCTTTGCTGGTGAAAGTGCCTACTGCTCTCCCATTCTTGCTCCCCTTCTCTGATTTCCGTGGTTCAGATGTTTGGAAACACTTTGTAGAATTCTGCAAACTTCTTCCAGCTGTGCCAAAGCAAACTTGAACTCAGAGCCTTCTGAGGCTTTCCCATCACTGCTGACACTCTCTTGGTGATCTGCCTGCTATGAAGTTTTTGCTGGCTTTTTTTTTCATTTTTGCACATCCACTGTGTTACAGCTAAATGAGTTATGGATGCCAAGGGGGGAAAAAAACACCCTACGTTGTTTTCCCTTGGTTGGTTGCATTACAGAACTTTTTAAATAGAAAAACAAGAGAGAAACAGAGAGGGGATGAAAGGGCAGAAAGAGAGAAGCAGCATGCACATATGTATTTGAGAGATAAGGGAAACTGTACATGAGGATGATCACAGTTAAAAGCAGTACTGTCTCTTTAAAAATTAAATTAAAAAATACCCTCAGTGTTTTCTTTAGTCTCTTTCATTCTTTGGCAGTGTCCCAAAGATTTCACTGTCCTTGTCTCCAGCATCTGGAAACCATCAGGGTAAACAATAGAGTGCTAGGAACTGGAACCCCTGCCTCAGCTCCCATGGGACCTCGCTCTGGAGAACATGAGAACACAAACCATTGGACACCATGTGGTCAATTACTTCAAACTAACAAATCTGTGTGCCTTCCTATTTTCTGTTTTCCTTGGCACCACATGACCCTTTCACAATGGAACCCAGCTGTTGAAAAACCCAGACATGTTCTTTTTTAACCTTTTATTTACTTCTGTGCCTGCTTTCTTTAGCAAGCTTAGGGCTGGCATGTGCCCTAGGTAAGTGTCCCGCTTATTAAAATGCTGGCTGGCTGCAGTCTTTACCTGTATTAATCAGCAGAAAGGCTCGAGAGTATTAACTTAACAGGATCATACCGCAATGAGGACTCCCCAGGTGGTCCTGTGTTCTCTGGGTTTCCTGACATTGTGTGCCAGCACTTAGAGCAGATACACCAGGACACTTTTATAGCCCGCCTGGTTTGTGTAATCAATAATCGCATGTGCAGTTGTGACCTACTTTTTACAATTTGTTCCCAGTGCAGGTGCTATATTGGCAACTGCAAAGAGCGAAAGTCATCTCAAAACTGAAGACTATTGTGGGGGGCGTTGCCTCTTTCAGTGCTGTGAAATACACTGTGCTCTGGATTAACTGTGGTAGCTCTAGGACTGAAGCTGGTGGTCACAGGGGCTGACAGGTCCTTGTTCTTCCAAGGCTTCTGTTTTAAACACGATCTTTGAACTGTGTGAAACAGTCAGAGTGTTACTGACCACACAAGCCAAGACTTCTATACTACGTTTAGATGCATCAACGTAGGCAGCGTTTTACTTGCGTTAACTTCCTCCAAATAGTGGGGATGCTGAACAGAATGGAATCATGTGAGATGTTTAGGGCTTCATCTTTGAGTCACCTTTAAAGTTGCTGAACATTCCAGTGCACGCAGACATGTGACATTATGTGTGTTTTGGCACTCATCTTCATCAGCTTTGACCTCAAGCAGGTGATTGCTTATCTGCTGAGCAAAGGCAGTCAGTTTGTAAAGGTTAGTGTGTTGGCATTAAGTATGGTCAGGAGTTGTTCAGGGCATCTGGATTCCCAGTGCTAGCTATTTTGATCAAATCTGGATTCCAGTGTGAAAGGGCTACCACACTGAACTGGCCCAACCTATCTCCACAGGTTAATTGTCCAGGCTGGCCTTGTCTCTGACTACCGCAGGGTCTTTCTATAGGTTAGTCATTTACCCTGACACCTTGCTAAGCACTGAGCACTAAGCACACTTTATTCACTTTCAGTGGGCTACATTGAACAATAAAATTTATTTCCATTTCCAGTGAGTAGTGGAGATGATTTTTTTCTTTCTTTCACCCTCTTTGGATTTATACATAAAACTTCTTCACTGTAATGACCTCACATTAAAAATTAACACAACTAATGCAAAGAAAATAAAAACAATTACACGTATCTGCTGTGAGCTGCAGACACTGACCATAACGCTCAAAGCTGACAAGGTTAAACTTCAAAGGCAATTAAAACAGGAGACTTCTTGGGTAAGGCTGAATAAGCAGGAGGGCTTTAAAACATTACATGCAAGCTTGCTAAAGGTGTGCTGCTGAGCCTAAGTCTAATGAGATGGGTGCCTGGAATTGGCAGAATCTTGTCCCTCCCCTTTCAGAGAAGAGCAATGTGTATTTTGCATACAATTTTATAGTTATATTTCTTCTAAGAGAGGGTAAGATGAATCATTAAATGGGTTTGCTGGAGGAACTCCCTCCTGCAGGATCTAGTTATTAAGCCATTTTGTGGCCAGTAGTATAAATATATATCTTTATAAATCCTAGATCCAGCCTGTAGCTCAGCAGTAACACCAGGGAAGCTTTTTCCTCTTTTCTGCCAGAAGTTTTTGATCCCAAATGTCTGCAGAATTGATTACCGTGATCCTGAAAGAGCGGAAGCAGGTAGGGGGAACGGTAGGGTTAAGATAATGCAGGAGCAACTTAAACAGCGCAGTGTATACTCAGTCTTTTAATATTTATGAAAGGATTGGTTAATTGTGTGGCATAAGTTCAAATCAGTCTACAGCTTCCTATATGAACATCTTTGACAGCTTCTTGTCTGGCTGACAGCTATTCACAAAAGTACAGATGAAACACAATTCTTTGAAGGAATGCTCTGCCTGTGGCAAGAAATATATGTCTGAAAAGAGTTAAGGGAGTCTGCTTTAGCTAACAAAGCAGCCCCAGCACAGCTTGGATGCAAGCCAGGACACAAATGAAACCACTATAATGGCACTGATGGATGACCTCGCTCTGGCAATGAAGGAAGAACACATCCATCCTCTTCATCCTGCACCTCTTCAGCATTTGACACTATTGGCCACGAGATACAGCTGTTGCACCAAGAAGAGGTGGCAGACAACCAGAGTGATGTGTTAAGATGGCTTCAGTCTTTTTCAACACAAGCTGCACTTTCAATAGTTGTCCCCCTTCCTTGGCTCGGTTTTGGTGCATCCCACAACAATCAGTTTTCCCTCTGGACTCTTACAGTATCTGTGTGGTTTCATTTCCTTGATAGGAGGGTTGCATTTAAATGCCATGATACGTATATATGTGACGCACATAGCAAGCTGGTTTTCACTGCCTGCAACCATATTACTGCTACACAGTGAGCCCATGTTCAGTGGGGTAAATTGAATTCATGGATGAAAACCAGCTGCTTGAAGCTGAACAAGAACAAGAGCCAACACTTGCAGCCAGAGGAGAGAGCTTTTGCAAATGTTTTGGGACTGGTGCAAGCTCAAGATCAGTCCAACTTAGTCTCTTTTAAGACTATTATAGTGTTACTCCTCAAGACTAACTTGTAATTATCAAGCAAAGTTTTTCTTCCCATCTCCACATATTGCAGTTTAGCCCCTCTTTGCAGGAACTGATCTAGCCTGTTTTACTCTCCTCTTCCTCACTTCTCTGCTCAAGGGCAATACTGTGTACCTGAATATGATGCCAGTACCTCTTAAGAAGCAAAGGTTATTCAAGAATAGCATAACATTTGTCCCTAGCAAAGCAAGAGTCAGCTTTTCTTCTACATCTTCCCACAAAACAGAACTTACAGGCTGGGTCACATGCCAGGATCCTACAGACAGTTTCACTGAGTTCATGGAATATTCTAAACATCTTTGATTAGGTGGTCCATAAAATTCTCATCTTCAAGTTGTTTGATGAACTGTGCCATATTAGCTATGGGTACCTACAGTTCCTCTGTCAGGATGACCAACAATTTTACTAGCACTTGTCCCTGAGGGTAGCAACTTTTTTAACAGAGGGAGTCTGAATTTCAGGAATAAGGGCATTCAGGAATTAAGTATTACCACAAGCTTTCCCAAGTACAAGATGTGCGTATTTTGAGCTTGTCTTCAAGTAAATATGTATTAAAGAATGTATGTCTTCAGTATATTTAGAAATCAAAAGTCCTGTATGAATCAAGATTTCCATTGCAATAAAGAAGGGTGGGAGAGATTACTGAATGATATTATGATGCAGCGTATGGTGTGGAAGTGCTTTGACCTTAATGCTGATTGTCCTGAGATAACATAGAATCATAGAATCATTAAGGTTGAAAAGGACCTCTAAGATCATCAAGTCCAATCATGAACACAATCCCAACAAACCCACTAAAATATGTCCTGAAGTGCCACTTTGCGTTTTGAACACTTCCAGGGAAGAAGACTGTCCTGGGCAGTCTCTGCCAGTGCTTCACTACTCTTTCAGTAAAGAAATTTTTTCCTAACATCCAATCTGATTCTCCCCTGACGGAACTTGTGGCCAGTATCTAGGATATTTGCTTCCATCTTTCTGTGCACCTAAAGGATGCATATTTTGAATCAGCTCAGCAGAACACTTCAGCTCCTATGGTCTCTTTGCATGTATTAGTAATGTTTAATATACATTAGTGTTTATGTGCGATTGCTCCTTGTTTGAGAGAACTTCTTTTTTTCATCAGTCAGGAGCAATGTGTTTTGTTTTTTTTTCCCCAATCAGGTCTGGGAAAGTGATTGCAATTCTGATATAGTAAGAGAGGTAAAAAGACGAATTTTCAAGTTCCCAGCAAGTTGTTAGTATAAATAAACCCATCATCAACACTCATTTTTGGTTTGAAATTTAGAAGAACCCAAAGCCAATGTGCAATATTTTCCCACCTACTACAGTTTCTACACTCAGCTGGGATCTCCTGCTCAATTTTGAATCAAACTGCTAAATCATTAATTGAAAACAGTTTACTGGTGCAATTTTATGTTTAAAAATAATTTGCAAGTTGTCTACAGTCGAATTTCTGTGACTTTTTTCATTAATTGCTACAGTTTCTGTGCCTGTTTCTACAATAGATTTTAATAAATTGGTCTGTATGCTGCATTTCCTGCAACTACTTACAGGCCTACATATCACCACTTCTGATAGATCACACAGACTCTGAAGTTATACTTGTGTCTCATGGGGCAGAGTTATTGCTAACCAGGGCCCCACAGCGAGAAGTCTGTTTATCATAATGTGACTAAAAGGAGCAAATAGTCAGGGTAGAGGACAGTGCTGTGGGGGGAAGAGGTGGAACTAGAAAGAAAGCTGCATTTGTGGATGACAGTGCTGCCTTTCTGCAAAGAAGAATGACTTAGAGGAGATTTTACACATAATTTTTTTATACCTCCACTGTTATAAAGTTTTTAAACATTAAGAATGCTGATCCTGAAAAAAGATGGAAGGAGGAAAAGAATAAGGAAGAACATGAAAGTCATAGCAGGAAAGGAAAAAAACATGAGAGTAGAGAACTCAATTAACTAGTAGTAAGCGCGGACTATCTGATGAACGTTTCACCTCATTTACTCTTCTGTTTTCTGGAAGAGAACTGGTTTCAGGCAGCTGATCATCAAGAAGGATGTGCATGTAGGCAAGGCTGAAAGAACCAATTGTATTGCTCACATTGGTTCTGCTGAGGGGTGACAGGGGCACCAAAGCCTTTAACACTAGACAGCATTTTGGGCAGCTCTATTTCTCTTCAGTTTTAACACACAAACATTTTTATTTCCCCTTTTGTCTATCTTGTGGCATGGTTTAGTACGCATCGTGGTGTTTGCCTGATGGTTGGATTTGATGATCTTAGAGTCTTAATGATTCTATTTGAGCTGCAACCAAAGGTTGTAGAGCATTCAAAATCCAATACTGCACGCTGCGATTGCTACTAAGAAAGGACCAAAGAAACAAAGGGGGAATAACTCATTGCATATCGTATGGGAGAAAAGAGCGATCAGTTTGCTGCTTCCTGTAGTCAGGTACCAGAATGTACTGGGATTAAGGGCCTTGGTTTAGACAGTGCCACCTGAGCAACCGTCATTTAACTCTGGTTCAGCTAGGATCTAGGCTTGTTTGTTTTCAGAAACATGTTTATATGACTAAGTACTTGGATTCTGGACAGCAAATGTGCAAGCAGTTTGGTCACTACAAGGGGAAGTTCATCTTCTTACTGGTCAAAACATTCACAGGCCCTTTCCTCCTGTTAGCTACCTTACTGTGGTAGAACCTCATTAGTCCAGGAATTTCGTGGCAGCCATAGGAGGTCAGTGTGCCTTTGGTACAATTCCTTCTGCAACTCTATATTGTCTTCAGTGTAAGGGCTGTTTGGCTCTGTCCATTTAAGGGAGTGAATAATATCCTTTGCTCGTGGAGATATTAACCTCTATCTGAACAGCCTAAAGATAATTGCCACATTCAAATGAGTGCAAAACTGTGCTCTAAGGCTTCTGTTTGTGAATAGTTTGTCTCTATATCCTGGACAGAAAAAAATTCTCCATCTTTTATTTCTATGCCTTTGTACTGGCAAAGTCCAGCTCTTTCCTTTTGTCCTTCCTCTTCATCAGTGCAAATACTAAAGTAACCTGCTCCCAACTACTGGAAGCCCTGCACTGTCCCCGTCCCCCTGCCAGTCCTGTTCCCAGCCAGGAACAGGCAGCTGTTACTGTGCACAACACTGGCACTGCAGGCTCTAATCCAGGCAATTCCATGCTTTTCTAGGGAGTAGTTTTAAATTGTAGTTTGAGAAGTTTGTCACTGCCAGGCAGGAGCTTCATGTGCAATGTTACTTCTGTTCTTCATTAATCCATAACACTGGTTAGCAGAAGAGACATTGCTTTTTTTTCCCTTATGGTTAAATACTTGTAGCATAACTCACTTGGGAGAGAGGGGAATGCAAATACTAAATTGGCCCCACGCTCTTCAACAGATTGTTGCTAAGTCATGGTTGAAAGCAATTTCTTCTACAAGTTTACAAAACTGATTTTGCTGTGACAAAGGTACCTTAAATTTTCAGCACAGATGCCCTTTTGCAGTGTTGATTGTATCCGTGAATACAAGTGGCAAGAATGTTTTCCAAAGCATCCCATGCAAAAAGCTGCAAAGTTGTGTACATGTTAGCTGGGACAGACTACCTAGCTTTTATGAGGGCACTTGAGATCTGCCATGACCCACCGGGACCACCTGAGCAGAAGTTGCACACATCTGTATCATAAGCAAACTGCCTTCTGCCTTGTGCTCCCCTGGCCTGGTTGCAGGACAGCAGCACTGTAGCAGGTGTGTCTGCTCCCTCCTGCCTGATGGATGTTTGTCTAGGCAGACAGACACATGCAAGGTATCGCAGTGACGGACATCAAACAGCATCAACTCTCCTAATCTTGTGTCCTCCATGCTACATTAAGCTTAGATTCTGACTTCCAGCCCTGATGAACCCTTCTGCGCCCTCTCTGCTGAACGGTGCTGCCCAGAGACAGCAGCTGTGCATTCTACAGAGGTCATAATTGTAAAATCTGAACTAATAATTTTAAATACCTCTCCTCCTTGGTTAGCAGAGCCTTGTTAAATGTAGATCCACCTACACAGCGAAACGGTTGCAAATACCTATGCGTAGAAAAGTTGGAGCTATGAATAGTGTCATTAGAAGTGTTCCAGTTGTTCACAGGCACTGTGAAACAAAGCAGTTCAGTTTCAAGTCAGAGATCAAACAAAGGCAGAAAAGATTTTTGCAGCTGTTTTCCTGCCCTGGAATTTGTTGCACATATCTTCTATTTTGAAACACTTCTTTGATTCACAGTTCCTTCAAAAACATACTGTTGTCACAACCTTCTTGCCAAGCACCTCTCCAGGCTGGTCATTCACTGCTGCCCCTCTTCTGAGTCAAACAGTGCATGTCTAAAACACCTCTCGTTGTCATTGACTGTGAGCAACACACTCACTCTTTTCAGGCCAACCTGTGAGGTAATCAGCTGATCTCTGTTCCCTCTACGCAAGGCAATGAAACATCTGTTTCATGAGAGAAGTGGTAGTCCTTGTGTGGTTGCAGTCTTCTAACATCAAAAGCCTCTCTTTTTTGCTGTTTAAAATATCTCTGGTTTGATGAATTCAAGTCATAATAGATCACTTAACTGGTACTAACTGCAGGGTGTCAGATATAAACTGAGGGACAGTCCTGACTTAATTAGAGACTCAAGTTTTTATTAAAAGTTTTGGGTAAGTTCTTCTGTATTTCCCGATCTACTCTTATTTACAGAAAATACTCTCTCATAACACATCGTTATGTTTCTATTTTAATCCTTTTGTGCTATTGACTTCACTACAGATTATGTTTATGGTCCTTAAATTATCTATCCTGTCAATGCACTCTGAAGAGTTTTCCTTACTCGTTCTTCCTATGTTTCTGAGCAGAAAAAGAAAACATCTACTCCATTGTTATGTTTCCAGTGGTGAATACAGGACAGGCAGGGTAGGAAGTCATTTTCAATTACTTATTTGCCTGATGTCGAGGACATAAGACTTCAGTTCATAGTGTTTAAACCCACGTCTTAAGTGATGGTTTAGGAATAAGGCACTTAACCGTGGATTCTTTAGAGAAGTGCAGACACCCTGAATTACCCTGCTACTGCATAGGCAGATAACAAGAAGCAGGAGGTGGCCTTTACTATTTGTATCCTGATTTCAGGTGGAGAACCATATCCTTACAAAGAAGCAAGTGATGGGCTATCTCTAAAATGATTTCTTGCACCTTTCCCTCAGTATATTCTGGTAAGTCAGAGTGTGCTGCCCTTAGGCCGGTCTGACAGCTGTAGCATCTTGTACAACCAAAGCGCTGCCCCCAGCCATCAGAAGAGACTAACAGTGACACACTTGACACATATTTCTTCTTTTTATCTTCAAGAAGGAACTGGAATGGCTTAAAACACGATTCCTCCTGCCAAACTGGCTTGGCTATGCCAGCCTTTAGGAAGCGGTCACCTGAGGCATCATCCTACCATCTCAGAGTCTTCTCTGTCAATTTATATCAGCTCTCAAAATTTAACTACAGCCTCGCTGATGGTCCATCAAGCAATACCATTAAAACAAATTGAACTGGAACATACAACATTTTAAGGAAAATTCCCTACATTTGCCATGCAAATTGTATGCCTCACGCTAAATGTACATGGCATACTCTTCTTTCGTTTCCATTTAGGCATGGATGTTAAATGCCTCATGAATACTTTATTTTTCTATCTCCTTCTCTTATTGCTGCTGCTATTAATCTTGCATTTAGCGCAATTATGTATTACAATAGAATTGTTTTGGCTTCTCAAAACTGATTCAGATCCCATTGTCATTAACACAGACTTGCATTTGATAGCTATCAGAAAGAGCTTCTCTTCCTGAAGGCCATACATACTGATCTTACCCCAGTACTTTTAGAAAAAATATTTATTACTGTGAAGAATTTATAAAATACAAAGCACAGGCTGGTGCTGCTCTCCACCCCAAAGGTAGCTGCATTTCCATACAAGCAGATGTACTCTATAACTGGGCAAAGCTCTGGAATGAGAGCAAGTGGGAAATAGGCCAATCTATGTTAGTAATGGCTCCCAATATTAATTTACCTTTTCACTAAAGCACAGCAGCCTCTGCAGTGAGACATGATAATGCTTTAGCACAACCCCATTAGAGAACAATTCAAACTAGAAAGATATGATTGTCTGAAAAAACTAAGCCTTCTCAGATCTTCGTCACAGGAGTCTTTGTAACACAGACACCCCAGAGTTAACCACCTCTGCCCATTGCTTCACATAGAGGGATTTCTAAGTGAGCTTAGTGCTTGTGCTTAGCTAGTAGGTAATGCGATATTTAGAAAACCGCTAGATCTGTTTTCAACTAAGTGGAACATTCTTGGTTACAGAGTGTTATCCTGAGCCATCTGCTTTAATTCAACAGCAAGGGCAAGAGAAACCAATGCTGTTTGTGAAGAGGAGTCTGCTGACTCATTGAGCAAACTGTCAGGAGGGCTCAATCTCCTCCATAGCTTGTTGCTGACATGATTGTCTCCAGTGGAAATGTCTGCTGTCCTTCGTCTTACTCAGAATGTCCAAGGAAGAGCAGGCTTCCCCTGTTGCACCTTGCTTCCTCTCACTGGTACCTTTGGTAGAGCTCAAGCTGTCCCTCACTGCTGGCCAGGGCTTTGTATGCTAAGCGTTAAACAGGAGATACAAGTCTCTGTTACTAGAATAATTTCATCTATGCGTAAAGTAAGCATGAAGATAAATCCTTTTCTTATCTGTTTAATTTTGCCAAACAAGGGTGTGAACACAGCTGAGAAGTAGAGCTCTACAATTTTTAAAGATGGGGCTGCCCCAGAACAAAGTCCATTTGTTGCCAATCAGCTGTCCTAAACAATAAACACGAATTTGCCCTGCGACCTCAGCTGAAGACATGGTCAGTGCAAGACAGCCCTCTGTCTCCAGTCCAGTCAGATCTGGAGACAATCAGCAGCTCCAGTGAAGTTCGATGTTTGACAGAAGAACATTTTCTGTCCCCTCAAAAGGCTTTTCCTGAGGCCCTCCGCCTCTCTCCTGCTAAGTGAATGCTCTCTTTGTTCCCACCAAGTTGACAAATGCCAGCGTTACAGAATAAGGATGACATTTCTGCTGTGGTATTAGGGCTGAGAAAGGGGATTATTCTGGCTGGGAGGCATCGCACAAGGGAGATTGCACGATGCTGTTGTTTGTGCCATGACAAGGAGGCCCTTGAAAGACGCAGCCAAGACCAAACACAAGACCTGTGTGTGTGGAGACGTGCGCACGCACACTCGAGGCAGTGTCCCCAGCCAAGTGCCTGGCCCTGTGGCACACCTGTGACAGCTTCCTCACGAGCCCTACTCACTGTGCCCGAGCACACAAAGAGGCAGCTGCACTGGGGACGAGGAGCCCGCAGTGCTGGCTTGGCTGGGGACACCGGAAACCGGGACTGGCCTCCTCTTTTGTTGCCTTTTAAAAATCGAGGGTTTGTGTTGAGCCTGTGGAGGATAATGAGCCTCTCACCAGGCACACACTGAACTGCACATCCCCCTGAAACACAGAACGGATAAAGTTAACTGGTCCTTGGAATGAGTGAAAAAAGTACATCAAGGGGCTAGAAGACACTGAGTGCTGTGCCAGCCTCTGCACAGGAGTCTGAATCCAGGGCTTGCCAAAACAGCCCAGCCTTGGCAGGACTCCTTGGTTTAGGAAAATAACACTATTAGGTCTCTGAGTCTACAAGTAAGACAGGAGTTCAGTTTGGAACTCCTCAGTACAAGAAGGACATTGAGTTGCTGGAATGTGTCCAGAGTAGAGTGACAAAGCTGAGAAAGGGTCTGGAGAAAAAGTGTTACAAGAAGCAGCTCCGGGAACTGGGATTATTTAGCTTGGAGAAGAGGAGGCTGAGGGGAGACCTTATCGCTCGCTACAGCTCCCTGAAAAGAGGTTGGGCAAAGAGAATGTTATCCACCTTGCTACAAGACGATTGAAAATGGCTTTTAGGTGCACCAGGGGAGGTTTAGATTGGATATTAGGAACAATTTCTTTACCGAAAGAGCAGTGAAGCATTGGAACAGGCTGCCCAGGGAAGTGGTGGAGTCTCCATCCCTGAAGGTGTTCATAAACTGTGTAGCTGTGACACTTCAGGACATGGTTTAGTAGGCACAGTGGTGTCGGGCTGATGGTTAGACTTGACTGTGGAGGCCTTTTCCAACCTCAGTGATTCTATGATTCTGTAGGTGGGATGCACTTGTTTCTGTTCATCTTATATTATTCATATTGATTTTATTTATCTGTTTTGTAAATCAGCAACACTGCTTAAATACTCCCATGCAACAGAAAGGAGTACCTTAAGATGAAAAACAAATCAAGGGCTCCTGATAAGGTTCTCACAATGATTTGGGATTTTTTGTTGTGCATTAAGTTCAAGGCAAAGTCATTCCTCCTACATCTCTGGGACCAGAGCAGGCATGGATCCTTCCTTCAACTAGTATCTCTCTACAGAAAAAGTGTCAGGGTATAATAGGAAAGGGGAAACAATAGCAAAAGGGATAAAGGACTACACACCTCCCTTCTCTACATCTTATCCCACCTCTTCAATGCTCTTCTGCAGAAAACTATGGCAAGCGTTTTATACCAAATTCATTTTAAAAAGTGAACAGTTTCTTAGCCCTAAGCAAACAATTGAGACAGTAACTAGTACAGACACTTTGCAGTGACCGGTTGCCTTAGACTTTAGAAAAGTTGAAGATGGCATTGGTCATAAACGTGTCCCTATGAAAGCCATTGAACATAACACAAAGCCTTGCCACGCCTTCTGTGCCCTAAAGCCCCTTGGTGGATCCTCGGCCCTCATGAGTTTTCTGTTAGAACATGTATTCATCCTTTCTTTTGTTTGATAATGAGCTTTTCACTTTACTTGCCCGTGGGTATTGAAACTGTCTGCTAGGACAAAAGTGGAATCAGATATTCTGAAAGGGCGATGTGGATAATCTTTAAATAAAAGCACCTTAGGTGAAGAAATGCTTCTGAATATGTACAGAAGCTGAACACCTCATGTCCTTCCCACATGCTTTCTGGTGCAGTATATTCTTCATTAGCATTAGAGACCCCTGACTTGGTGGTGGGTTTTGGTGTTGGCTTGTTTTTTTTTCTTGAGTAGATGTCTCCCTTTGGGGAGAAAGTTTGTTCACATTGTGAGGCCCGTTCATCTCCCAGTCTGTCTCCTGATGGTGCATAGGATCAGTACATGTCAAAGAATGCAAAACTACCAGTGGACCTCAAGCTACTCCCCCATTTTGGGGCAGTTGCTAGCAACAGGTCTGGGGTACTGCAGATACCACGAGCTCAGAACAGTCCTGTATGAGACTCCTACAGTGACAGCGGCTTCTCTGTACATAGGCAGGAAAGTGGTGACTTTCAGGAAGTGAGATTTTAGGTATCCATGATAAGGAAATGCTGTGTACGAGTGTCTGACAATAAAATGTTTAAATATAGGAAGTGCTGTCTGAGGCAACTGTACAAACACATTGTGAAGGTTGTGAACAGTTGAATAGTTTTGCTTTTTAAAGAAGCAACAGGCAAAGAGGTAATAAAAAAATGGAATAGAAATGTCATCTACTTGAATAAAAGGAAATGGTGATTACAACTCACTTGTGTAGACAGTTACTGTTTGGTTTCTGACTATATTCTGTCAAAACAGAGTTTCCTTTCAAAATTTTTAACAGCAGTGATTAACTTAATCTCTAAGTTCCTGCTACACAGCTGTACAGAACAAGCCTGAAACATAGGTGCCGAAGAGACTTAATTTCTTACAGTACAGCCAGGCAGCCTGATGAGTCAGACATGAGTTTCCTATTTCAACACATAAGAGACTTTTATTTCTCTCAAAAGCCACAGTTATGGACCAAGACATACAACATCCATGGCCTGATTCAACCTATGACCTTACTATTTTCCAGAAAGTTTCAGGTAACAGTCCTTTTCCTGGCTTGTTTTGTGACAGATTAGAACACAATAATTAGTAGCAAAGAGGTGGATTCAGTTAACTGATTTTTTTTCAGAATCTGAAGCATTGAAAAGGCTATAAAATCTTATTCTCTATCTTTTCTGTGCCGTCAGTCAGATGCCACTTCTCTCCTTTCAGTCTGGCCAGAACTCTGATGTGAGAACTCCTCTTCAGGCAACGCTTTGATTGTGTTTGTGCTCTCACCCTTCAGAAACCTATTAGCATTCTCACTCTCTACGCACTGACTGCAGCCCATCCTTTCTCACCTTCAATGCACTGCGTGTTTCTGCATGTGATCAAGATATTACAGAGGGAACCAGTTTGCCTCAGTTCCTTTTCAGAAGAGTTTCAGTAAAATGCTCAAAGTTCTTCTAACGCTACAAACATCAGCCATGAATGTCACAGAATGGTTAAAGTTTGGCAGCTGCTGCTGCTGTTTTGGTTGCATGACACAAGTGATTCTTCAGATGATTCAAGTTAGCTTGGCACATAGTGGAAAAAAACAGTGAAGGAGCACAGTGGAAAATGCAAATATAACTACAGCAATGGGATGGACTGGGAAGGGAGGGAAGGATGGAAGAGAGCAGAGGTGCAGATTCATACTGTATTATCATAAACTTCACATCAAAGGATGACTGTCTTTGTGTCAGCTAATGCATAGATGTATATGTCTAAGTTTTCACTGCACACCAGAGGTTATGCTGAAGACAGCAAGACTTTTTCTGATGCACTTCAATTAAAATGTTAAAAACTTGGTCTTTCATAAAAGCCTACAGTAGAATAAAACTCTAGCAAGGGGCTCCTCACAGGCACCTTCATAGAGGTCCAAAGCAAGTGAGCAAGGAGCTCTCAAGTGGTGTCAGGCAGGTAAACTAAATCAGGTAGCTGAGATTTCAGGTGGACAGACTTACACATAGCTATAGAGAGTAGAAAGGGCAGGTTTCTAAGAGTTCCTTCTATGTGTCATGCTCATGGGATCTGGCAGAATTATTTCTAAAGGAAAGAATAGGGAGACAAGAAAAAAGTCTCTTTCACATTATTAAACACAATAAACATTTATGCAGTTTAGATATCAGCAGCTGAAGTCATGTTTCATTTTTGGGCTATGCAGAGCATGTCTTTTTCCAGGCTCAGAAGGAATGCTGTAATTTGAAGCAGGCTGCCTGACTCAACTGGTGTTTTTGCATGTCATCTTGGAGACCGTGTGGTGAAGGAAAAAGGTGGAGGGACAGAGGCTGAGGTGGAGAAAGGGAGGGTGGTTGCTCATCTGGTCTTTGTTTCCTTTCCCCGTTTCTTAATAGTTCAAGCAAAGGGCCCATTCCAGCTAGAAGCAATGACGTTCTCCCTGTGGTATTTCAGCTAGGAGGAGGACAAGCCACAGCCTACTCCATGTGCTGGCATCCTGGGAGCCTCCACCACTATGCTGCTTCAGGGTGGGGAGGTTAAAGGAGATGTAGGCAGTCTTTGTGTTGGTTTTGTTACAGTGGGAAGATTTCTAAAGAGGGCCCGTGCTTTATCTTTCACATGAAGAATTTCCTAGCTAAATAACCCTGTAACAACTGAGTGTGTAACTTGCCTTTCCTTCTGCCATGTGGGCTTTGTCTGTTTTCTTTAATGATGAATCAGTGGAAGTGTCACAAGCAGTTACTGGAAAATGACATTTCTGACTGCTTCAACCAACCAGGTTGTAAGGAAAACAAAATCCATGAAAGAGAAAACATCTGTTAAGCAGAGCCTCTTAAATATTGGCTCAAGAGGTGAGGTTAAGTTCATTGGTGACAGGCCTAGAGCAGTCCTTGTTCAAAACCTATTCTGAGACTCATGTAAATCAAGATTCCTGCATACTGCTAGCTTTTGCAGTTACAAACATGAATACACTCCCAAAATATGCCCATACTCCAAATAAGAAACTGAAGCACGCAGAGATCATGTAACTTACCCACAAACCCCCAGAGGCAGGCTGTAGTCAAGCCAGAAACAAAGCCCAGGCTTGCGGAGGCCCAGTCCAGAGTCTTAACCACAAGAGCACATTCTCCTCCGCATGAATTGCTCTCTCCTGTTAGATTTTTCTTACTGTAGTTATACCTACTGTTATGCATTGTGCAGGACATACTCTTAACCAGGGCTTGAATCCTTAAGGATTTAGTTGAAAGAGATCCTGTCCCTTTCAGAGCAGAAGGAAGGAAGAAGGCTGAGTTCTTCTAGAAACATCCTTTCTCTTGAAACTTGTCCTTATCGTCTTAACAATATTTCCTTTACTTTCCAAGAGTTGTTTTGAAGAGATAAAACCTTTACAGGAGCAAAAGCATTTCTGATTCAGGCTAAAAGAAATCCATCATTATTATGATTCATACACATATGAGGGAAACAAGAGAAGAATGTGTCAGTCCAGAGGGTGCAAAAAGCAGTGTAAAGTCAAGTCAGAGCAAAACAAGCCATTTCCTGAGTGGTAACGCTGCTGAAGTCACACTTCATATTGCATTGTACAATGTCGTTGAATTCAAATACTCCTTGCTTCGCCTCCTGTGCCTCCCCACCCCATGTATTCTCAGCCTCCCAGTGCAATACCTTCACCTGCATCCTCCCTTGCCCATCCTACAGAGAGCAGAGCACTCATTCTTTGGCCGCAGTAGGAGGCCAGGACAGAGAGTATTCAGGAAAGTGCAAAAGAACTTGAAATGTTTCTTAAAAATTTCTTAATTAAGGATATTTTAATATCTATTGTATCAGGTTGACCTTGCTGTGGACTACAAATTGTTAGGCTAGAAGAAAAACAGATAATGCTTTGGGATGATGCAGTTTCATTTGGAAACTGGGCAAAGAAATTAATGTTATTTTTAGATATATGAATGATGCTGAAGCTTCTAATTGAAATAAAATCATTATTTATTTTAATTGCCTCATTAATGTCATCAGAGTCCTGCAAACCAATCTGCCTCAGAGGAAAAAGTACCTTTGCATAAGGCAGTTATCTCTCCTGACAACCCTGGAGATAAACAGACTTTGTTTGTACTGAACAAGCAAAAGTAACGGGTTCCCAAGTTGAGGTTTCTTCTTAAGATTGCTGTAGTGTTAAAAGTCCCTCACAAAATACTTTCAGCAGTTGAGGTCCAGCAGATATATGGCGTGGAGAAAAGCCACAATAGGGCCAGATTTATGAAAGGATAAAGGCACCAAAAGATGTGGATAGTCATACAGCAGGATTTTACAAAGCCACCAAAGCAGCAGAGGAAGCTGTCTCCCATCATCACCTACAGTCCTCTTTATATTTAATACGGGCCCTTTCTCTGCTCCCCTCTGTAAATTCACTAAATTGTAGAAAGCTACACCCAGTATAAGATTAAGCTACAGCAGTTCATTAAGAGTAAGCGCTAATGTTTTGCAAGTTGCCATGTCTGCAATTAAAGTTCCTTTCAGAAACAGTTCAAATAGTAGAGACAACACTACTATTGTGCGTGTAGTTTGATGCAAATATGTCTCAGATTCTCAGCTGAAGGATAAAACAGAAAGCAACGCAAGCTCTACAGTCACTGCATAAATTGGAAAATTCCTTGATCCAAATCCTCTTTTGAAAATTTGCTTTGACCAAATTGTGGCACACAGTCTAGGCTGGAGAGTCTTCGCATGCAGTTTCTTTACTTGGGTACTCAATAAGGAAAGAGGTATCATCATAGGGTCTGTTGGGGATCTGCATCTCAACATCATCATTCAGTCCAGATCTTCTCTTCAGGTGGAGACTTTGCATGAGCACATCTCAGAACAACAACAAAGCAGAAGGCAACATCCCACATTTTTAATGGGGCTTCAAAAGCACCTGCCACTCAGATTTGGAATAAAATAGCCTCCACTGACATCTGTCTGCCTTCCTATCTGTTTTGCCTCTGGAAGGGTCCCATGACTTTTTAAAGGACAGAAGAGCATCATCTTCAGACTTGTCAGCTCATTATCAGAGCAGTGCTCCAGCTGTGCCACATTAGCACTGGGAGAAACCCAAAACCCACATGAAGCCATCTGAGGTAGACCAATTAAACAGGTCCAAACATATGGGTCATGACTTCAGCTTGAAAGAGGTAGTGCCTGAGTATAGCAAGGGTGTGACCCTCACTGCTCAAAAACTCCGATTGCAGCTACTGAAGAAAAAGCCAACATATTTAATATAATGTGCTACCAGAGGAGAAGGGGGAGAAAGCAGAGGAGGAGAGTATTGCCATTGTGTGTTTTCAAGCAATGGATTAAGAGGGACAAAAGAGTCCACACATCAGGAAACTATTAAAATGAATACATTCCTAGTTTCTTCATAATTAATTCAATATGGCCAATTTTGTATCAGAGAAGGGGAAAGAAAGATTTCAACCACTTCCTTTTATCTCAAGCTGTTTGGAAGAATGTGATCTTGTAACACTGAAAGAAGTGCCTCACTGCATCCCAGCAGGCGAGTGTAATTTTAACTCTTCCACATGTCTAATTTGATATGCAAATCCCTATTTTCTATATGACCTACAATACTTAAATCTTACAGCAAAGACCCAAGTTCATTTAGGCACTACCCCACTTGCCAGCCTCACCCTCGTTTTTACTTCATATTGCAATAAATAAAACACCGGAAACAGTTTTTATTGCACAATCCCCTAAGAGAATTCTTTTCAGTACATTTGCTTCAATGTGAGAGTTAACGTTTGGTTTGCATTTTTGACAGTTATCTTCAAATGCATAAGGACCAGAGACCTATTCTTTCCCTGTTCTTGAAATTTTCGGTTCTGGGTTAGGCTGAGTTATGCAATACTTTCAAAAAAAGATTCATTAGGCAGCTATTTATATGCTCAAGTAATTCCATTGTTTTCAAAGTCCTAAGGGAATAAACATTCAAGCTGTGACTGGCCACAAGTATACGTAGTCAGTTTGGGAGCTCTTTCAGTCATTCAGCCAGCAAAGAATCATAGAATTATTTGGTTGGAAAAGACCTTTGAGATCACTGAGTCCAACTGTACCTGTCCACTACTAACCCATATCTCTGAGCATCTCATCTACCCCTCTTTTAAACACCTCTAGGGATGGGGACTCCACCACCTCCCTGGGCAGCTTCTGCCAGTGCCTGATAACCCTTCAGTGAAGAAATTTTTCCTGATACCTAATCTAAACCTCCCCCGGTGCAACTTCAGGCCATACACAGGTAAAATAAGTCTTTGAGGTACAGTTAACCAAGAGAATTACTTGCAGCTTTTCTTAATAGAAGATTTGGGTACGGTCAGTTGAGCTCTGAAAGTCTACCAAACACATCAAACACTTAATCATTGCCTGTTGCCCTATATATAATACATGATATAGCTGAAAATATATAAGCATACTGTTTGAGATTCGAAACCCTGGAAAATTCACATGAACATTCAGCAAAAATAAAAATCTGAAGTTCATTAGAATTGTGCATGCAAGGGGAGTTTCACGTTCTATTAAGACTTCACTAACAAGCTTCATCTCAAGAGAACATGCTTCTTTGCAATACACTATGTACCTGAATTTTCTTCTATGAAAAGTGTTGATTGAAAGTTTTGTCAGTGTTATTTGTTTGGTCTGTTATAATAGCGCTAAGAAGGCTCAGATGAAGTTCAAGTTTCCTTTATGCTACACAAGCTGCATCACCATAAGTAGACCGAAGTGATTATACTATGCCACAATAACCCCAGAAATGCCAGGGAACAGCAAAATGACCTCTTCCCCTGCAAGTGAAGGGCTGAGATACAGTCTGATTATGAGACCTGACCAATATCAGACAGGAAATATCTTTAGGCTACATATTTAATCCAGATGTTGAAAGCTCAACACCAGTCCAATTGTGACATTATACTTCTTCCCAAATACTTTTGTTGCACTGGTTGCTTGTGTCGAACAAGTCTGTTTTTATTAAGGCAGAGGTCTATAAGAACAGCATGCTATTATATAATTAATAGTTATTTTCTCAGCCTGTGTGGTACTGAGCTTTTACATGTTTTCTATCTCTATATGAGCTGTGTAATGATGACTGGCATTCACAAAGGAAATCCACACTATCAACCTCTCAGAGCATTTAGTGTTCAGTAATTGACACATCAGATAGTAATTAATATCTGGCATTTCTGCAGATATTATGCTATAAACTGACTTAGCACAGAAATGAGTATTATATATATCTTTGGCCCAAAGAGGATTCTAATGATCACCTCAACTAGGCATTTTGTAGCAGAAGAGTTTTTGTTCCAAAAAGCATGATTAGGATTCTGAAAAATCTGCACAACCAGATTTTGATTTAAATATTAGAATGTTTGCCAAGCCAGCTTCTTATATTTCTAGACTTCGATCAGCATGTCCATGACAACCATGCCTATTGCTTTAATCATCATCAGAAATCATGTGTGCATTATTAGTAACAATGTGTGCATTATTAGTAACAAATACTGGTGAATCTAAGATTGTTTTACCACTGTGGAAATGAGATAAAAAATCGCAGTTTATGTACAATATGTTGACAAGAGTGATTTTTCAAATCAACCAAGAGATACATACACATATATTGAAATGACAATGATAAAATTGTCATCTTCTGCCATTTCAAGATTTACCTAGAAAAGTTTATTGACACGGCTTAATCAATATACTTCTAAATGTTTCCCGAAGAATAAAAATTGGGGAATTAAATATTTGTAACAGCAGAAATAGGGTATTTGTTCAAACAAAATAAAAAGTCTGCTGGCATTTTGGATTGTGTGCTACACAAATTTTGTCTGTTCCTAGAGTATTGTATTCTATGCTGAAAACCATCCTGTTAGAAAGACACTGACTGCAGAACCAAGAGAGTCGAGGACTGTATTTATTCTCAGTAGAGGTACTTGCATGATGTTGAAATAAAGAAAGGAAAAATGTGTGTACGAGCAAGCTTCTGTATACACTTGGCTGTGAAATTATTGTCCACGTAAGGTGATAGAATATACTACTAGCAAGAACACAATATATGGTGACTCCTGGAGCAGAGACACAGAGCAATCTTACCCCATTTTAATTTTACAAAACCTTAGTCTGGAATATCCAATACATCTAGAAACTCCATAATATCTATTGCTCAATAAATCAAATAGAAGGTTGTATTTTAATAGTAATGCTGTAAACAAGAGTCTGCTTTCTGACAATTTTTTCCTTCTTCATTTAACTGACAAATATGAAGAGTTGTATCACAGTATCACAGTATCATAAGGTTGGAAAGGACCTCTGAGATCATCAAGTCCAACCTATATCCCAACACTAACACCAACACTAACACCAACCATCATCTAAACCATGGCACTCAGTGCCTCATCCAGTCTCCCCTTAAACACCTCCAGGGTCGGCGACTCCACCACCTCCCTGGGCAGCGCATTCCAATGGCCAAACACAAATTATACCAGACACAAGAAAGCTGAAACAAAGCATTCATGTGGTTTCTGTATCCCCTGGATGCTCTTCCTATGTTGCTTATACTAATTAAATATGTAGCGACAGTTCATTTAAATATCTCAGCAGTCTCCAGTGTCACACATCAGTAATTACTATACAAAGAGTAAGGAAAAAGGCCAGCTGTGTTAAAATTCATCTCCTAACCATATAACCTCTGGATCTGTCTATGTATTCTGTTGATATTCAGATTTCAGAGAATCATAGAACGGTTTGGGTTGGAAGGGATTTTAAAGATCACCCAGTTCCAAAACCCCTGCCATGGGCAGGGACACCTCCCACTGGATCAGGGAGCTCAAAGCCCTGTCCAGCCTGACGTTGAATACCTCCAGGGAGGAAGCAGTCACAACTTCTATGGACAAGGTTTATTTAAATGAATACAAAAGTTAGGAAGGACAAACAAAAAAGTTGACCAATCTAAGGATTCCCTTTTATGTGCCATTTTGGCATTACTTTTGCTGACGACTCCCACAGGCATGCAAGTGCTTCCTCATTCCCTACTCAGCCTACATAGATGAGAAAGGTCAGAGGATCTCAGTGAATTTCCCAACTCTCTACAACCTGCTGCAGAGTCAGAACTTGAGTACCAGCACACCCAGTATGCCAAATCACTCCTAATACTTTCTTTTTCCTTTTCTTTTTGGGTATACTTCACCATTGTCATTATTTCAACTTTCTCAAAACAATGCATACAGAGTAGTGCAAAATAAGAGTAGGGGGTTTTTAATGCCGTCTCCTAGTTGTATTGACTTACGATTTGAGAGTGTCAGAATGCTGACATTTCAAAACACAAATCCTGCTCTCCCACTCCCTCAAACCACTTGGGAGCCAGTCAGTGCATCAAGCTGTTGCTTGCTATTATTGCTTTTCTGCTTTATTTGATGAAGCATCCTTAGAAACAGACCCTCCCAAAGTTCTTCTTGAAGGGGACCCACCAACCAATGTCATACAAATTTCATCTTCCCCCTGTACATCTTTCAGCTGTGTTCACAAAATCTCAGGGGAAGATGAGGTGAAAGGCATTAAATAATTTGTTTCTCTGCATTTCATTTTGAGGGAACTCTGCGTGCTGTTGTTTATGACAAATCTAGCTTTAAGCAGGACATGTGGGGGGTTTTGTTTTGTTTTTGCTGACTCTGCAAACTGACACTTTGAGAGAATTGTCTGGGGAAAGCAAAGAGTCCTTTATTGTGTCTGTCACTGCCAAGTGATTTGGCAGATTCCTCCATGAGATGCACAATCTGATAGGTTGAGAGAGAGCTTGGCTGGCCAGTTACCAGCAGAAAAGCTCAACTTAAACACTTCTAAAATTTTATTATGGCCAATTTGTGGTTTTGTCTGAAGAAAGGAGGAGAATGAAAAATAGAGGCAGCTGGGTGTCAGTGAAGGATGTCATTTTCTTTTGGTGTGCCACACAAAAAAATACTGGCTTTGTATATGAGTTGGATCTAGCTAAGACAAACCTGGGCAGTGGCAAGGTAAACCTGCAACGATTTCATTTGTCACACCTCTTCTGGAAGACTGAGGTGACGCATCGCAGCCTTACTAATCAGAAGGCAAGAGCCTTTCGGTTGGCTGGCTGCTAGTGGACAGGGGGCCCTCAAGGGCTTGTGCAAAGTCTGTGCTGCTTCCTGAATTCAGGGCCAGAGGGGGTCCCCTTCAGCCTCAGTGCCAATCCCACCAGTCAAAGACTGGCTTCAGTTTGTGCCCAAGGGCTACGAGAGGTAAGGGGCTCTGGGCCTCCACAACTCTCACCCCAGGGGTACCTAGGGGAAGGAAAGTTCTTCCTTCTACAAATGCTCTGCTGATTGCCAAAGTCAAAGCATCACAAAGAATCTGATATGTAGGCCTAGATATGGACATTGAGACATACTTCAAGTAAAGGCTAGTTTGTGGTACTTCCCAAAAAACCTACTTGGTTTTGATTATCCCCAAAGGCCTACCGTCCTGGGCGCATGAAATAATCTTTGAAATGTGTGAATGAATGTATGTATATCTGTTGGAGAGCCAGTCACATAGCAGAAGAAAGGTGGTAATTAGACACTGGCACAGGTTGCCCAGAGAAGTCATAGATGCCCCATCCCTGGAGCTGCTCAAGGCCAGGTTGGAGGAGGCTTTGAGCACCCTGATCGAGGGGAAGGTGGCCCTGCCTATGGCAGGGGGGTTGAAACTGGATGGGCTTTGAGATCCCCTCCTGTCCAAACCATTCTATGTTTTTCGTGAATGTCGGAAGCTTTGGTTCTACAGAGTGAGACTGTCAAATCATCATTTAAAGCATAACATTGACAACTCCCAGACAAAAAGAACTAGAAAACGTGCCAAAGACTACCTGGGCCTGAGTGCAACAAGGCAACATACATTAACGTGTAACAACAAAATGTTTTGCAACTATGAATGGGTGCATAACTTTGCCAGATTAACTTGGAACTTAAGTCCCTCTCTGCAGAAAGATTAAGAAAAGATAATGTCTGGTGAGAGAATTGCACCAACCCAGTTTTGCTATTAAACATCACTCAAATCGAGCCATGGCGAGGAGGGAATACAAGGTTAACAGTTTAAACAAGGTAAATCCCACATTTTGTAAAATAAGAGTCTTTAGCTTAATACCAAAAGACAAAATGTGCCTTCTTGCTCTTTTTTGGCACTTAGTTAAAAGAAAAAAAAAAAATGCTTTGGTGAAAACAGTTCGTGTCCTCCAGCTGAATGAGCACTGAGACACCTCTGTCGCAGAGCAACCAGGCGCTTGAGCACCCTGCCAGGAAGGACTGGCTGCCTCTGTGCCAAGGAACAGGCTTTTTCTTGGAAATGTTTATGCAATTCAACTGTGCTGTTGAAGCCCCAGACAAAAAAAACACACCATACCACCCTCCTAAAAAAAGAACACGCAGCCTCAGACCTCTCGGGCCATTAGTGTATCTCACTGAAGTTTTGCCTTCCACCAAATGCTGTCAGATTTGTGTTTTGTTTGGACCTAAAGGGTGGAGGGAGTTGGAGAGTTGCCTTTGCTACTGTCAAAGCTTCCTAATGATCTTTCACACTAGAGAAAATGAACTTGTTTGTTTGAGAATCCAAATTCCCTGGGAGGCACATTTAGGAAACTGAAGATATGGGCAGGAAAATAACATCTCTTAGAGCAAAGTATAAACGTCCATAAAGCAGAATAACAAAACACCTACAGAGAATATTGTAGCGTTGTCATCAAACTAATTAAAGTCACTGACTGAGAAGGGAGCAGTGACAGCCAAGAAGTTAAAATAAAAATAAATCAGAAGTTTAGTCTAGCAATAATAACAGGAAATTACTGCCGGATTCGAGGCTTATATGTTCTTTTCCTGGTTCTGCTTCCGATTTACTGAGAAAGCTGGAGAAGCCAGATTTTCAAGGTAGCTTCTAATTTGGAAAGCCTCCACTTCTGATGCCCAGCTGTACACGCAGAGGACTTTGCTGATTGGCATCCTGCGTGCCCTCCCATCTGTTTATGATAGCAGAGGGTTTCAGGGCATTGGCATCTCTGAAATCAGGGGGCCATACCTAAGCGTTTCCCTTGGCTCTGCACTGTGTCAGACACAACAGATTGCTGTGGGAGGCTGATGTTTAAATGCTCTTTATGGCTGGTATAACATATTGCAGTGGGAGTGTTATGTTGAAAAACTGTTTGTAAACATTTACAAGACTTCTCAGACACCCTCTGTCTTCAAAGTCAGCACTATTACTTTTGGAAATAGCACCCTCTGACCTGCATATTTGCTGAAAGGATTTCTTCTTGCTATGGGCAATGAAGCTGCATTTCTAGTTTTGACTGCAGGAGGAGGTTAAATAGGGCATCACTGAAACTGAGAAGCAGAAATAACTCGTCTTCTGTTCAATAATACAGCCGCAGTTGAAGCTACAAATAAAGCAATCCATGACACCTCAGGACGAGGAAAAGCATCTCCCAATCATGGGAGTTCTCTGTACACAGAGTTCCTATTCAATTCCATGAGAATTTCTAAATGAAGAGACCACGTGGCTCCTTCTTACACTGACTTGAGTTGTGCTACAAATTCCTCAGAGACAGACACAAATTAAGTGTTCAGAATAAGGGTGTCTCCATAAATTGACATTTTCCTACCCCACATTCAATTACGATCTCTCATCCTTATCAAGAGACACCATGGATCAGAGGACTATGCTCTGGGTGCCTGCCAGCACTCATTTGGGTGTCCAAATGTTTGTCATTATACACATGAACATTTTTTTTCTTCTGTGCAATACTTCTGTAAATATGTGTGTCCCACTGTCAGCTTCATCTTTGCTACGAGCCAGAATATTTATAGTGGTTTATCAGATTGTCATGTAGGAAACAGTTATAGAAGTTTTCCTGTTTGTAACGGAGGTTGCTGCTGCATCTGAACTTTTAAAGGAGATTGCTATGCTGAGGAATAAGCATGAAAAATAGAGAATGTTGTTAATTGACACACCAGAAGGAAAAAAAAAAGAGGCCCCAGAGAAGGTTCCTTCTGCTCCTCTTCCACCTGCCAGCATGCACAGGGTGGAGTGCACTCAGTGTTTCTTTCCCACTTGATCCCACATGAAACCCTGGAGGTAGCACAGCATACACCATCTCCATTTGCCACGGGAGGTCAAATCCCAGAGCTCCTGCCAAGATCATGTCTTCTGCCAACCACCTGCTTTTTCAACCTATGTTTTCACATAAAAACCAATTTGGACCTATGTACTGAGAAATCAGACAAGCTCTCAAAACAATAACAAACTGTTTCCCAGCAAAGGGTCATTTAATTCTTGTAAACTTCATCTGGGAACCTTAAAAAAAAGAAAGCCACAGAAGCGTGACATATAAATATATGACAAATAATCCTTTGATAGGTGATTGTACCATTCTGCTGCCACTACACAGGTGAAGCAACTCCCTCTAGGCAACAATAAACAAAATTCAACAAATACATGCGGAGGACTTCAACACCCACTTGAGACTCTGAGAAAAAGGCTTCATTTCTACAACTGTCTTTAGGAAAGCTGTATGCAATACTCTTATCTTCACCTTAATTTATTAGCATATTATGTGCCTGACTATACTTTTGTTAAGTGCAACACACAGTCTAGTGAATGTATCTATAAAATTAAAATGGTATTTGCATAAAGTCTTTGTCGAGTCTACTAGCTTCCCTAGAGAAAAAGGCTTTCTTTAGGGAACATTTAACATTAAGACCTCACAGCAGCCCGATATATTTGGGAACCCCTTCCTATTTCCTTCAAAATTTAGAAATCAATGATGCATTGTTTACCAAGAGCAAAAAATAATATCTGCTGAAGTTCATTAATGATTTCCACTCTAAAACGTCTTCCCTTCATGCTCAACCCTAGTTTGCACTCTTGTATAATAACATCACATATCCATATTATAATGAATTGCCAATGTTTCATTGTTTAATGGCTGTTCAAAGGTAATATTTTTAAAAGTTTTCTTCATGGTAGGTTCTACTGAAGAATATATGAGGATCTAGTGAAGAAATTCAGGCCTTCACCAGCAAGCTCCTTCTCAGGATGCTAGAATGTAATGCTAGCAATACATACTCAACAGAGATGATCCTGAAATGGGTATCAAAACTATTAACCATTGCAAAAAGCACACAGCCATATTTCTAAATACTATGTTCAGTGTCACAAGCATTACAAGTCTTTGTGATCTTTTGAATACTTTTCACAGAAGTAACTCTCAGAACTGTCAAAATTGAGCTTCAACATACGAACTCTTCATTAAGGGGATATTGTTTTCATATCTGCCTCCAGTGTCTTCTGTCCAAAGTTTCCAAATTTAAAACCACCTTACTTTTCTGCTATTCTCTTCACACCGCTTTTTGGTCGGTCATTGCTACTTCCCTTTGTTTTTCAGGCTCGTCCAAAAGGAGAAGGCCTGACTCCGTACCAGGGCAAGAAACGCTGCTTCGGTGAATATAAGTGCCCCAAGTGCAAGAGAAAATGGATGAGTGGAAACTCCTGGGCTAACATGGGACAAGAATGTATCAAGTGCCACATTAATGTTTATCCTCACAAACAGGTAGGTAGTGCAGACCTGCCAGTATACAGGCTTGGAATGGTGAATGCTCTTGACTTTGTAAAGCACGGGTAAGACTTAAACAGGACTTGTCACAGACTACAACACACCACAAAAAATAGTTCCCCAGATGAGCTGCTGTTCTCACTTCTGGAAATCTGGACTGGTGTCATCAGAATTGCAAAATTCAAATGTCCTATCTTTCAGTAAAAATGCCTTCAAAACAAAATCTTTACTTGCCTTTGTTATAGAAACAGAGTGTGAGGCCTTATAATCGGAGATGGAAAAAATGGTTCAGCAATAGCAGCTTGTCTCCTAGTTCTTCTGATTCTCTTCATATTTACACCATTTAATGTTTAATTCCACTTGTGTCAGTGGAGTTATTTCACATGTATACTACATTTTTTACCTGTTGATTTGATGTGGTCAACGGGCTATAGATGAGGATTTGAGCAGCCTGATCCAGCAGAAGTTGGCCCTGCCCAGGTCTCTTCCAACCCAAACCATTCTATGATTCTATGTCTGTTTATAAAGATTAGCGATAAAAAAAGAACAATACCAAGATGACTCCTGCCTACAGAATCTCTAGGTTAATGACAGTAAAGCTAGACAGCCTGATTAAAAAGGGGTTACTGTTTCTACAATACCAAATGATGCCCAAGCAAAAAACTTAAAGAGAAAGCCTTCTGTTAAGCTGAAAGGGTCAAGTTTAAGAAGTAGCTCTGCTAGGAAAGCTGTATCTGCCATCCTATCATTCATAGCTCACATGGAGCATACAGCCTTCCTTCCTACTCCTTGCCGATTGTGTCTATCCCTTGATGTAATTCCCTGCATTTCCAGCTTATGATGAGAAAACTGTCAGTTCTTGCTTTTGTCCCACCAGAACTGGTAACAAGCAGTCAAGCAGTTCAGTAGTCTTTAGAGGGAGACAGACAGACCAACTGCATGAGCTCATACCCTGTGTTTCCTTGACAAATCAGGCTACAGACTGGCTATCAAAACTGAATTTTCATACAGAAAGTAATTTTTGACAACCCCATGAAAAAGAAGTTTGTCTATCATGGAAAAATTTAGGGGGATTTCACAATATTGCAGAAAATTGTTGTGGATGGAAAAGGTGAGAATTTTTTGAGAGAGTCTGGGAGCTGTGATTTGCCTCAGGTGTCATTCATCCTAACTGAATCTCAATAATAAATGTAGCTCTGCATGGGTCACGTTACCTGCTGCTCACTCAGAGATACTGCTCAAACCATAGACAGATCATTCGGATTTAATTGCAGTAGGTGCAAAGGAAATTCCATCAGGAACTTTAGGTGTCTCATTAGTTTCCTAAGTGCTTGCAAAATTCCTATAAAAACTCTTTCTGTGGGCTCATAAGGAGCACTTCATACCGTTTCAAGAGATTTTCGGAGTGGAAAGTGTCAGGAAAAAAACCTCCTAAAAGAGGGTGCTGTGGCTTTATTATGATAAGACAGAGGAATACTGAAATTCATTGCAACAAGAAGGAAGAAGAAATACAAATAAGTTTATTAAGCTTTATCCCACCCAGGAATACCAAATAAACTGTAATTCCTCTTCTTGCATATTCATCTAATTCTAAGGGAAGGATTTGGCTCAGTCTCTACGGCAACATCGCATTCCAATATGCAGCCAAAATATCGAATTAGAATTGCTATTACCTTGAAGCAATATGAATTGCAGTTAAAATGTAGTGTTTGAAGCTTGTGGCAGAAGCCTTGGTTTAAACTTGACATGCTTCCCTATGAGATGATCAGCCTTCATTTCTTTCATGGGAGTTTTTCCTGGCTGAGACAGTGAATATATGATTCTGATGGCCAGTTGAGATTGCGATCCATTCCCCTTTCTTTGGGCTAATGCCACTCTGATTCCAAACCTGAAAGCAAGAGGTCATCTTTAGAAACTGCAATCTAATTTCCTTGACAAAGCAGTGACTGGAAACTATATTGCAAGTGAGAAGCAGCAAGGACCTCTTTTTTTGTGGAAGGGAGGCAAAGCGGTTTGCTTTCACTAACTTACATGAGACAATCTCAAAGCTTCCAGGGTCTCTGGTTCCTTTCCTCTGTTTAGACAGCTTGTGTAGACAACTGCACCAAAATACAGGCTGAGCAATGAAGTCATTTTTTCACATGCATGGCAGTACAGTCTTAAGGGTGAAAAAAAATACAAGACCACTGATCTATAACCCAAGTTTATAAATATTTACCTTGTTCTTCTGAATTCTTTCAATTAATTAATGTTACTGTTCGAAGCGTCAGAAGAAATCGCTCGAAAGATATCCCATTCACACTACACAAGAGGCTTCATAGACTTGGGAATATTTGTAATTCGTAGTAAAGAAGGTTGCAAGTATTCCCTTGGGCAGAGTTGCCCCTCATGGCAGGGTAAGAGGAGTCGAATCTGCACAGCAGCATGAAAGTCAAAGACATACTGTGGAAGGGTTGCAGCCTATAGTGCTTCTGTAAGCTGTACTTGCCCTGGAGTCATGTACATGGTGTTTTCCAAGGGATTATCAGAGCATGTGCAGTGCAGCATGCTTGACACCCATCCCTGTTTCCACAACATTCCCTAAGGACACTGTAACTCAGGATGTGGAAGAGCTTTGCTCTTCTTATCTATCCATGTGTTCCTGTCCCACTAGCAGGTATTGAAGCTATTTGAGATCTTCAATAGTGCATTTCACCTATGCTTCCAGATATAAATAACGTCCAACCTGGAGCTGAAAGTTTTTACATCCCGTTTGTTGTCTCTACCTCACTGCTGTCAGCTTCTATTGCTCAGTGTTGCTATCATCATTCTTTCTATTCTTTTTCATTCTTGCAGAGGTGCTCTGTGCTGCTTCTGATTAAACATACCAGTAGTAGCCAGACAGAAAAGAAAACAGCATCGGCTCAAGCGCAGAGGCAACAGGAAGAGAGAGCTAACTTAGGCTACATGAGGTCAGCGTTGCTTCTTGACAGAGCCCAGTGTTTCCTAACCCATATATGTTTTTTGTCCAAGCATCCAGCTCCACACCAGACTGTCTAAACTTTTATCAGCTTTAATCTGTGTGGTGTTACTCTGGAAAATACACTCTCCCCAGTCACCACTACTTTTACACTGATAACTAGATTTTGTAAAAGATACTTAATGAAGAGTTAAATATTTCTAGCTTGAGAGTTAAAGCACAAAACAAGCCTATTGTGCACAGAAGATTGGTTTAGCATTTTTTTAATTAGCACAGTTATACCACTTTAACGTTTTCTGTATATATTTCCTATTGATTCTTTAGATTTTGATTACTTTGTTGGTACCTACCATAGGAGAGTCCTCATTTAGGTATGAGTTCCTACGCACTTCTCTATGTTTTTAGCAACCACTTTCCCCCCCCCAGTGCATTAATGGATGTCCTCAACTAATAATGTGCTCCTAATCATTATATGGGATCAGAGAACTTTCACTGTCAGACAGTTTTTCCAACTTAAACAATTCATCTAAGAAAAGATGCTGCCTCTCCTTAGAAGCCATGTTTCTCTTATGTCATTTTAACTCCATTCAAGAAATGAATATTGCTTTGTAGTCTATTTTTCACTGCAAAGTCACCACAACATATGATGTGATCATAGTAAGAGGATTTTTTTGTTAAACTTAACAAAACCCAGATGAACTGTCAGGACAGACAATGTACCTTCATTCAAGCTCGGACACTATTTACATCTAGTGAAATAAATTATTTCTACTTCATCATTTTGTCAATATTTTTTCTCTGCAATGTGTTGAAAATTTGTTCTCTCCTTTTCTTACTCCTCCCCCTTTCGTTTGGTAAATGCATCATCGCAGCCTAATAGATAAAAAGGGTTATCTTGAACATGTCTCTTCTCTCAAATAACAAGTGACAGAACAAGAGGAAATGGCATCAAGTTGCACCAGGGGAGGTTTAGACTGGATATTAGGAAAAATTTCTTCACCAAAGTGTGGTGAAGCACTGGAACCAGCTGCCCAGGGCAGTAGTGGAGTCTCCATCCCTGGAGAGGTTCAAAAAGCATGTAGATGTGGCACTTCAGGATATGGTTTAGTAGGCACAGTGGTGTTGGGACTGGGTGATCTTAGTGGTCTTTTCCAACCTTAAAGATTCTATGATTGTTTTAAAAAAATTGATGGTCATTTTATGAGCAGATGCAAATCAGTGTTGGTTCCTTAACATCACCTCGACTTTGTCAAGTTACAAGACCCTCCAAAACTAAAAAAAGTTACTAAACTGAAAACAAATTGGACCATGTCAGGTACCACATTTCCCTACAGAGAATATGTTATAAAAGTCTCCATTCTGAATAGTGTGTATGGAATGCAAACAGAACGAAAAATATCAGATCACATCAAATTCCTCTATTCCACATCTGATTCTGGGCAGAACAGGACAGTTAATGGGAGGTGTGGATAGAGCACAAGACACACCAACCTGCTCGGAGGATACTTTTTCATCCTCTGGTATTTCCAGGTAAGTAGCTCTGCATCCCCTCAGTTTCTCACCAAATAGACCAACCTCTATAGAGTCTATTCAGTAGCTCAATTATAACCACATGCATTGCTACCTCATCGTGAATATTAGGATGCTTTTGTCCAATTTAGGAGAAAAACAAATGAAATCCTTATATTCAGGATTGCTTGGCATTCAGTACAGTGAAATGGGAGCTTACTCTCAATTCCTAGGCTTGTCCTTTTCTCTAGTCCTTATCTCTATCTCTTTTGTCTTCCCTGGTTACTTTTCTCAATCTTTGAACTTTTCAGCCCTATGTGGGTTGTCCACATGGTCTCACAAGGGTTGGTTCATGCCTGAGTACTCCCATGGCTCAGGCAATAATATCAGAGTCCTGAAGATGCTCATCTCCACTCTGGATAGCTCTGAGGGAGCCATCCAAGCACCTGTGCTGGGTTGCAAATGGCTTGTGCAGCTCTGCTCAAACCTCGATTTCCTATGCATACCTTTGTTAGTGGGTCCCTGGAGAGGAGAGCAGCCACATTTCCCTGCCACCTGCTCTTTGTTCCTGGAGGCTCATTTCACTCCAGGAAATGATCCCGTGCCAATTCCCCACAAGGAATGTCTCAATTCAACCCTGCGCTCTTACTGCATATGACCCTATCTGTGAGAATGAGTTTATAATCTCTGGGGCAGGAAAAGTCTTCTCAGCAATTTTACAGCTGTGTATATACTTCAGAGTGCTCTATAAATACAGCTCTAAACCTCTGCATTTAAGAGAGATGATGCAGCATATATTAATAAAGAGCAACACAAGAGCCTGATAGCGGAACCGTTGCCATTCATTCCCCAATTCACCCGCAGAGTGGGGAATTGGGGAATCTCCTGCACCTGAGCTGCAAAACTGCTCCTTTTCCCACAGAAGCTCTGCATACATTTTTGAGTTTGTGAATAAATTGTTCCACTGCGTTCCTCCTTTTGGATTTCTGTCACCATCCCTCAAGCAGTAAGCCTTCCTATGGGAGTGCTTACAGGAATTCACAGGATATGGGGCAAAAATTGGAGACAAGTTGAGCTCAAGGCTTTTTCAGGAATCAAGAGACCAAAGAACTACCCTGACAAAGCTGCTCTATGGTTATTCCAAAGGCCGTTTCCTGAGTAGTTACTTTAGCTGCTCTAAACATAAACAGAAGACTCAGATGGGATTTAAACCTACCTCTTATTCTTCCAAGGAATTTGGATTTTGTGGTTGTTTATGCTCCTTCTACCCTGCTCCAGCAACAGGGCCAGTCCTTACAGCCATCCACTGGTCTTCTTGGCACAGTAACAGCCCAGATGCCAAGCTTTGAATTCTCATTTTCTTGCCCTGCCTGCTATAGCGGCAACATCTGCACCTGTGATTGCTTCCTGGCTGGCTGCTTATCAAGGCTTCTTCTTTGACTTTGTGGCTAACTCCAGTGCAGTTTGTGATGACAGCTGTTGCACTGGTGCAGAACAAGCCATCTGGTGACTGACTTGTCCTCTTGGACACCATTTTCTTCCAGCTGTCAGGAATTTAATGTTGGACTGGAAATAATTTGGTATGTAAATACATTCTTCAGGATATCCAAACTATTACTTCCATGGGCAGTACAGTGGTCCCACCACAATTCCCTTACCCAGATGTGTACACAGCCGCCTCTCTCCTCTCAGTATGGAAAGAGGTGGGTCTGATCACTCAAGTCCAATAATCTTTTAACAGTTTCATGTCTACAGGTATAATCTATTGTCTCTTTAGATTTAATAAACCCTCCCCGGCATGCCCATACTTGTGTGTTTCAGCAGTGGGAATGCAGATCACTCCAGACTTTTCTAAACTCAAAAGATTTCTGACAGTTATCATTCATTCCTAGCTGGCCTGTCCCAAGAGGCTTGCTACTCTCTTGCTCTCTCTGAGCGTCGTGCCTCTGATCTGAAACCTTCTTATCACTCTCAGATCCACAGCAACAACTGAGGGCCTCGGTAATGTCCCTGTTTCCCCTTGACAGACAGAAGAGCAGAGGGTCTGCTGCTGAAAAATGCACATTGCATTTCATCCTTTTTTCCCCAGTGCATAACTTTTGAGTGGACTAAAAATTGTCGAATTCATTGTAGCATGTGTGTCTTGAGGGAAGCCTGGCTAACTGTGGCTCCTTAAGGTTATTAACCTAACAGTTACCCTGCCAGCTCTAGCATTTCTGTTGACATACCTAACCTGTCATTAAATCATCACATTTGCTCCATTAAGACCTGAGGTAATGAGTCCATAAAATTCATAGAATCATACAACAGTTTGGGTTGGAAGGGACCTTAAAGATCATCCAGTTCCAACGCCCTTCCATAGAGAGGGACACCTCCCACTAGGCCAGGCCAAATTATTTGTAAACGTTTTCTTACATTCCAATTTTGATGTGATCTTTGTCCATCAGTGGTTTAAACTGTTCTATTTGACAGCAAAAAATATGCAATCTTCTAAATTCAAACATAAGCAGTCGCAATATTCCATTCTGCTGCTTAATGGAAGCAGTTTTCCTCAGGGATGTTCTAGTGGTGTTTTCTCTGACACTTCGTAAGGGTGAGCTTTTTGGTTTGAGAGTATGGGGGTTTTAACTGACCTGTGGGGAACACAAGTTCATTCAGTGCATGTAGACTGGGACAGCAGTAGTTCACAGTCAGAAGTTAATTTGCAGGACAGGAATTGCTATATAAATTTAAATTTATTTCAGCTTCATTCCCCCGAGGCAACAGATTTAGTCACTACTACCAAATGCTTTCCTGGTGGAGTTGCACAACATTATTTCCACCCAGCAACTACTAGGAGAACATTAAATAAAGCAGCACAAAAATGAGAAATATAACAGAGCCCATTCCTGTAATTTTTACTGAAAATATGAACTGCCAAATCCTGGATACTTGCATTTCAAAAAGAAAAAAAATACAATGAAAATTGAAGTATTATATTTAAACTATGTTTAATGGAAAAAAAAAGCATATCTTTCCTAGAGAAACATAGCAGGATTTTCTGTTATTTTACAAGCTCCATTTCATCTCTTTCTAAGGAAAGGAATTATTTTTTCAGCCAAACAGCCTGTACCCTTCTCCAAACCTTCTCCAAGTGCATGGCTCAGTTGTCATGCTACTGGCCTCGGCAGCAGCACAGAACTCTCGCAGCCTCCTCAGCTATTCCGATCTTCTGCATAATCCTGGCCATCCCCAGCCTGATCCTGCCGAACCCCTCTTGCGTCGGCATCTTCTCCTTCTCCCCTGCTTCCACCACACCAAAGCTGGTGAGAATTGTCCACGGTCAGCCTGTGCCCAGGAAGCCCAACACTGGTGGACGCACAGCTCTTTGGCTGTCTAACACCCAACCCTGTTAGCATGGTGTAAGAAAGGTTGCAAGGGTGTGAAGTTCTTACTTTAAAGTCCTCAACAATTAGTAACAGACAAATAGCAGCAGGACAAGAATGATGGTTTCTCAGGGTGTTCAAATGTTTTTCTGCCTTGCAAGAAACCCATGAAGAGAAAACAGCCAATGGAGATAAGCCAGACCTTCATTTTATACAAAAGTTGGATTGAAGTGGTGTTGGGACACAAACCACACAAGCGCATGACCAGTTTCAAAGCCTCAGCCCTCCACTGCCTCACCAGAAATGTAGCTCGGGCTCTGCTCAGCTCCACTCCTTCCAGCTGGCCCTTGACAACCTGCTTTCTTGCATTCGTAACCCTTCTCTCCTCAGCCTCTGTGTCGTAACGCACTGGTAACAATAACATTTCTGAAATCTAAATGCTTTGCAGGCCAAAAAGCTGAGCTCAATCAACGCAGGGGGAAAGCAAACCACCAAGAGCTATTGTTTCTGAAAACCATCCAAAAACTTTTGGCACTTCAAGGCATTCCCAATGTCCTTTGCACTATTTCCAGGAAAAATGATTCCCAAGGCCTTGCATATTAAAAAAAAAAAATCTGGCTTATATCAATAAACATGATAACTGCTGTATTTTTTCTCGTTAATCAGAGCACAGCTAGCATGTAGAAGCAATCAGAGCACAGTCAAAGAGCCTGTTTTAAGTGTAGCATTTCAAAACTCTCAAATTCTTCATTGAGGCACATAAATGGGACTCCTGAACCTGAGCATCATCTTTGACTACATTCATACAAGGCAAATTCTTGAAGAAAATGTGTGGGCAAGATGTTGATGGAATGGTAGAAAAGGCAGAAGGGCAGTTTTCTGACCAAATGAACTTATTCAATTTATCTGTGTTGTGGCAAAAGCACTGCCCACACTTGTGGTAGGGTTGCAAGTCTAGAAACAGCATTATTGGATCTGATCTCAAATCCTAATGTGCTGACTTCCAACAAGAGATTTGAAAGCTCAGTGAGGCTTCAAGGAGAGGTTAAAGGATTTAGAGGAGATGGGGGTCCATCTACCTTCCTTATCCTCTACCTGGTACAGGAAAACCGATTTGCAATTATATTGTAAATTAAGTTAAACGCAAAGACATATAACATGTAGTCCAGGACAAACAGAACTTAAGGCAATATTTTGGATAAGAAGATTGAATCTGTAACAAACCATTGGCAATTACCACTGAATTACTCCCACATACTGTTTTTACTAGTTGTGCAGTATAAGAAGTGTTGCACTTACAATACAACCAAGCGAGAAATCGCAGACATCCTTTGTTCAGGGTAGTAGAATATATTTTGTGTTGTTTTAGCTATTCAGAGAGCTGAGAAACCCTTCTGTTCTCTGCATTAAGATCTGTTCTTGCAGCATTACTTAGCCAAAAAAAAAAAAGAAGCTTTGAATTTCTCCGTTCTTCCTCTCCACAAGATGGGTGACTTTGGAATGAAGAACATATAAAAGAACACTCAGATGGATCAGGTGTACTTTAAGATTTTACAGGAATGTCTTCAGAACTTCTTGGGAAAGGTGTGAAAAGATAAATGGCCATAACATTATATTTCTATTTATCTATCCCCAAGCTCCAAGAACCACATTTTGAAGAGTGTAGTGTCCTTGTGAGAACAACAAGATTCTGGCTTGTTTTCAGATGTCACACTGCATGCTGTCTCTACCACAGTCCCATAGAAAAACCCCTGTCTTCATGGGAAAGCACTGTGCAATGAAATAGCTTTCAGGAGAGTTCACAAAACCAGAGAAATTATGGGTTAGGGCATTTTGTTTGTTTTTTTCAAACAAATGGTGCACATTATTTCACATCTCTGTCACTTCTCTACTTATTAGACTTGCCAAACACTTAGCATTACTACAATATTTTAATAGGGTATTTTATTTTCAGAACGGTTGTGAAACTCTTTACATGTAATGGAAAATTAAAGAACAAAGGTCTACTAAAATCAAAGCAGTTTCATTCCCTTGTTTAGCCAAATATACCTCCAACCCTGTGATTTCACAACTATTATTAAAAATACATAGTTTATTACTTTGGTTCAGGGCAAAGGGCTGTGTTGTGAGGAGGTTGGGGTTTTTAGTTTGCGTGAGTTTTGGGGTTGGATTTTTTTTCAGTTATTAATAGCTTTGCAGCTGGTCTACAGCAAAGATTTCAGCCTCAGAAATATGAAACTGAGTATTAGGAAAACCTCATTTAGCTTCGTAGTACCTCTGTATGGTTAACGCAGTTTTCTTATCATAGCAGCTTATCCTAATGTTGGTAGCCCTGCTGGCACTGCTGGGTAACTGGATTCCCGTGCCTGAGATGTATTCATGCCTTTGGGACACCTCACTCACTGGAGGCAAGCAAATAAACTCTTCTGTGTGGCTGATTTTATAAATATAGTCCCGAATTCAGTCTTTTAGTAATTTGCCTACAGCAAAGACCACCACTTTTATCAAGGCGAGTGACATTAAAACAAACCCACGCGGAGATGAAAAGATGTTTCATCCATTCAGGGAAGAAATACTGTACCTTTATAATTACTCAAATAAAGGTCAGTTAAGCAGAAAAGTTGGCTTCACATGCTTAATAGAGTAACAGTGACAAAACCTTGGATCTAATCTGGTTTTCCTTTCCTTCATTTCAGAGACCCCTGGAAAAGCCGGATGGCCTGGATGTTTCAGATCAAAGCAAAGAACATCCCCAGCATCTGTGTGAGAAGTGCAAAGTTTTGGGCTACTACTGCCGTCGTGTGCAATAAACCTTGAAAGTGGCCTCTTCCCGTCCCCATCATCCTTACAGATCCTCTGGCAGCGTGCAGTCAGCAGCAACACAAAAAATCAAGAGAAATGCTAAAATAATTGCCAATATTGCCTATCTAATAATATGCCTTACTGTTAATAGAATGTAACATTTCTCCTGTGCATGCGCACCCATGCCACAGGTATTTACATGACTATGATTTGTATGCATACATATATATGTAAAGTTACATATATATGTACACACACATATATAAAGCGTTACCGATAGTGTTCACGACAGAACCGTGGTTGCAGGTTCTGCTGATTGTTTACACAGACCCTATATCCTGGCCAGGTGAAATGAAGTACTCTTCAAAGAGGTAAAGTCTAATATTCACAAGGAATATATGTTATGTGTATGGCTTTTGCAGAGGTTAAATAACTGTGGGGTCACTAATTGCAAGCACTCACCCATAACATGGACGTTATTCCTAATATATGATAAGACAAAGGGAGATGAAACAAGCCACAGCATAAAAGAAGGAAAATTATTGTTTTCCCAGTTTTAGGAAGTCTGAGAGTTTTGTGCTGCTGCTTTCTTGGACTTTTTCTCTTTGTTACCATCGCTTGGGCAGGGCTTTGGCAAAATCATTTTTTGCAGGATGTGGCAAAAAAAAGTGAATAATTGTTTGAGGGTGTGGGTTGGGTAGAAAGGGAATGCCATAATGGGACCCAGAGCATCAGGAAGGATTCCAAGAGGTTTTTTTGAGGAGAAAAAAATTGGCTTGCTTGGGAGATTAACAGATCCTTCTCTTGTCATATAATCCCGCTGAAATGGTCCCTGGAGGTGTATGGGCTGTTCCTCAGGCCACATGCACACTAAATTTACTGTGAATAAGGGGGAATAAGAATACTTTAAACTGTCCCCAAAACCCTTAGTTGAAAGATTAGCCAAACTTACTATTTATGACAGTTTTGATGCCACTTTCTGAAAACATTTTTGTGTCCTGTTTTCTACTGTACCCAAATTTGTTCCAATATAAAATTCAGTAGCCATAGGGGTGTTTTGAGGCATGGAGAACACTATGTAACCTTCCGTCTTTATGTCTTCCTGAAACACCTACATATCTGAGGGGAAATGTAGGAGTTCTATATCGTTGTCCCATTTCAGATAGAACTATGTGCGGGGGCATCCTGCTGCAAAGAAGTATCTCGTCAGGGATTGGGAAATATCATAAACTGAAGTACCTCAAGACGTTACCCTGTCTGTATGTCTACATAAGAGTATGTTGGCAAAAGGACACAACAAGCAATTCACATGCATTATTCACTACAAAACTTACAGGGATAATGTTTGTTTGGGTTTCGAAATCAACAATTTCTATTTTTATGAAGTTTCCTTTAGAGAGATTGATTTGTGCGAATGAGACTTAGTGGAAATACGCTGAAGCCTCAATAACTTGATGGGAATTAAATTTGTTTTGAGGATTAATTGCACAATGCTAAGACAGAGGGGGTTTATGCCAAGTTATAGCAGGATGTTACTGGTACGTACAGTGAAGCTCTTGAAAGCAAATTGAAAACTTACAGTGAGCATTCGTACAGGAAATGTGAAGCTCTCTGCAAATTTGGTCTAGGGTGAAACTTTTGCCATTTCTCTGCTACACCATTAGCAGGGCAAAATTGTTGGTTTGCTCTGGTGGTAGTGCCATGTACCTATCTCTGAAACTTCATTGTTTATGGGTGGTCCCAATGACCCAGCAGTGGATAAACTTGGAGACCACTGGTTTCAGACCACGGCGCTTCCATTAGCTGCCTGATTTAGGACAAGTCACAAGATCCTTCTGGACCTCAGTTTCCCCAGCAGAAAAATGGGGATAATACTACTTCAGTATACCTACCTCACAGGAGAATTGTGAGGCTTATTAGATATCTATAAGTCTTTTGCCATCACTGGATGAAAAGTAATGCTAAAATTAATCACTTTGAAACTAGTTTGGCCAAGTTGGCAATTCCATCAACTAAAATAGCTGAAAATAACATTAGTGAAATTTAAGGCTAATAAGAGTTCAGTTGACTCATTGAGGATACTCAGTTTTAGCATTTTCAGATGGAAACACATTCTTTTGCACAGACTCATAAATCACGTTAGAGACAAGTTCTCTAAACAAAGATGCTAATCTGCCCTTAAAAATAAGAATAAGAAAATACACAGGCAGATCTAGGGGTGGATTTTCAAAACTTGACCTCTAGTATTAATCTTGCTATTTTTTTAAGCACAAATAATATTGAAAGAGGTGCATGCTAAACCAGATCTATTTTTTTCTTCCTGAGCACTTAATAGTACATGAACAAAATTTGCCTTGTGCTTCACATCCAGCTAAAGGACATGTAGAGAAACCCCTTTAGATTAGGATAAGGGAAAACTTTATTTTTTTGTCTCCCTGAAGCCAGGATGTTGCTATCAACCATTTTTTCTGTGTTTAAGTAATTTCCATCTTACGATAACCACTAGATCAGTAAACCAGCACATCTGTTGATATGGCTACATCAATAGACAGCACACCACCACGCTCTGAACAAAGACCAACTCAAAGACACCGTTACATGAAATTGTTGCTCTTTTAATCTTAAAATTTGTTTATCCAGATTCAACAGTGTATGGCAATGCCATTTGCTTATGGATTTTTATCTTGTACTTTGATATGAGGTTCCTAAAAATACACTATTGACTTTAAAACAATTCATGTCTGTAGGTATAGAACAATAATTCTTAAAAGCATCCTCATGAGAGTTCAATGTTTATATCAGTGATACTTTCCTAGGCAGCAGACCTATAAAGTATTTAACTATTATTTAGCATATTTGAAATAGCGAGAACAGATTTTCCCCTGCACTTATGTAGCGGAAAAGCAGATAGAGAACAAAGCACACAGGAACGCAAGAAGTGACACTGCCATAGTTTGTACTGCCTAAGTCAGAGACCACAAATCCACCCTGGTGCGGGACATAGATGCAATCAGGCTCTGGGCACCCCATGGCTGGAATCCGCCTGCTTGCCTTGCCATCCCTGCCAAGGGTGGGATGGGGAGGGAGAGTGTGTGAGGTTTGCTCATAGGATTGTAGCATTTAGCCCTGGGCATTTGCTCCACGCTCGGCAGTAGAGAGCTTGGGCATTGCTGGAAAAGCACCCCTGCAGCAGTAGCGCACAATTGCTTGTGACCATTGGCTTTTGGTTAATGGCACAGAAGGGAAAATTCTGAATTTTGTGTTCAAGATTGATTTTAAAATGTAAACTACTGCTCTTCCCCCCTGCTAAGGTAATTCACCCATAGACCTAACCAACTCTTTCCAAATTGGGAAAACCTTACAAATTCAATTTTTTTTACTAGAAAGACCAGTTAATTTACCTCTTAGATTTTTCTGAATGCTTTCTGATGTCCTCTTTAACCAGGTCTGCATTTAGAACATCAGCTAGTAAGCTTTAAGGCATTTTTAAACAGTCTTAGCAGAAGGGAAGCAAACATCAGTAAAAAGAGTTTTAAATCAATACAGGCTTCCCTCAATTGATTATTCTTTAGGGGTGCACTGAGAGAAATTTGGCTCTGCTCATTTATTTGGCAAGCTGGATTTTTAACCTCAGGTGCCTGCTGTTGCCTGTCTACCAATCACACACTTTTTTTTCTTTTTCTTTTCCCCTTCTTTGGAGGTTTTTAAACCTTCAGTTATTTCTTCTAAAAAAACACTAAGCACAATTTGTGTCCTGAGTCGGTCAGAACATTTCACACGGGATTTGTCCTTGGCATTGGCACTGCTCTGGAGAGAAGCATCAGTGATTTGAAATGTGTGGTGAAGGCTTTTAGCTGCTTTAACTGGATGCAGCTCCAGTGAAGTTGTTACAAACACTTCGTTTAATGGTAGTGAAGAAAAATCCCTGTTGTTTAAAGGATAGCCCCATTTTAGCCAGTTTCTACTGCTGCTACTACAGATGTAAAATTATGCCACATAAGCAAAGCTTGAGGCCTTTTTGTCTCAAGGTTGCTTTTTAATTTCAGATAAATACACAAGAGTATATATTATTTCTGAAAATAGGTGTATTTTGAAGTTCCCCATTATATGGGACTTAGTTTGTAAACTAAAAATGTGAATTTAGCTATGTCTGAGAGAAGCCTTATACCAAGAAGTATTATCTACATTTTACCTTTTTGTATACCGGGAAGTTTAGACCATACATGGGTTGCATAGCTGTGACGCTCTAACAGTAATTCCAAAAATAGAGCTACTTAAAACATTAAAAGCTGAGAGCTTTTGGAAATGCCAGACTTCCTAGATTAGTTCTGTTTGTCCTGCAGTCATGTAGACTTTTTTTTTTCCCCTAGTATGGACCCTAAAAGTTGTCCACTGAACAGTACGCAATAAGTCATCATTTGTTTTTCAAGTTTAGTGAATTGACATACATTTTCCACTTGCCTTTGCCAACATATTTTAACCTGTGATGGAACTATCCTCATCCACAAATCATTACGATATCACTCCACTCCCCTTGGGCTTCCATACATCTCCCTTTCCCATCTGCAAAACCACTGCTGTCCATTCAGTTTGCTACATCGCTGAAGTGCTCAGAGGACTGGTTGAGATCTTAGATATAGGGATGATGGTTTGTGTTTCTAGGATGAATTTCAAAGGGACAATCGTGTGCAGTTACTAGCTATAGATGATTGATATAAATGTTTACCCCTGTATGAAGTATTTCACAGTTTTACTTGCAGATGTGTATTTATCTTGAGTTATACTTGACATAGAGTTTCTTTCAATTTTTTTTTAATACTATGTGTGTATTTTGGAAACCTTTTTAGATGTTAAAATTTTTGAATGGTTACAAATATTTCTTGTAATACTGAATTGTTATCTGGAAACTCTTTGCAGTAACTTTTTTGTATATATTTGAGGGCCTTTTTAAAAAAAAGTATTGTTTGTTTTTTGGGGAAAAGTTTTTACAATTTGGAAGCTTTCAGAAGGGCCTTCCTCTCAACTAGGATACTAACAGGTAAGAGATTTCTTAAGTATTTTGCAGAACTAAGGATGTATCCTCAAGAAAATATTTATGGAAGTAATTTACTTTTTTTTTTTTACAATGCTTTTATCTGTATAAAGTATGCAACAGAACTACATTAAGAAGGAAATATTGTCTACATAAAATATTATATGAAAGTTGGTACATAATTCTGACAAAAAAACCTTGCAATTCTTTAAGCCATATTGTTTTTGTTATCCTTGGATGAAAATATCAGTATTAAGTAACCAATGTATTATTCAAGTGCTTAGACTTATAAGAAAATGCTTATACGGTTTATTTATGTGTATTTGGAGAAGGATTGCTAGGAAAAGCTATCACTAGACATATAGCAATTGAGGAGCAAGTAACAGTAAACTGTGTCACTTTATGGCCTTGTGACAGACACAGAAGATGCTGAAAGCACCGTAGAGACTTGGCTTTCAGAAACTCCGAAGCACAAGCGTTGGGTTTCAAATGGTGGTTCTTTCCCATAAGCAGAGGAGAAGAGAGCTGGTTGGGACGCTGTTTGACAACTTGACTTTCACAACTCTTTGCAGACTGTGAGCTCAGCTATGCAGTATCGGCTACAGCAATAATATCAATCAAAGGATGCAAGAGAAAAGGATTGAAGTAGATTACTGTAGGGGTTTATGTTTATTTTAATTAGAACTCATAGCAATATAGAATATGCATGTGCACGTATTTGAAGCATTTTTACACTTTACATTTCATGTAGTTTGATTATATTATGAAGGATTGGGGTTTTAGTTTGATATTTTACCGTGCTAAAAATGGGAGGTCTGTCCAACCCTGTACTGGGTTCTTGTTTCCTTTAAAAGGTTATTTAGTACAGCACTCACTGCCTTGTGTACTAGTGCTAAAACTAACACTGTATCTTATGAGTTTCTTCAGCTTTAGAAAGATTAACCTAATTATTATTACATTTGTTTAGCTGTACCCACTGACCTTGTCAGATTCAGTTTGCGATTTGTATAATTTCTTTTTCTGTAACTGTTAATAAACTTGTACAGCTAAAACAAACAAAACCTATGGACAGAGGCCTCAGAGGTACCAGTTCTGCTTCAGCAATCAAGATGACAACTTGCTCATCTGACGACTGTGTTGCTAAAGAGACTGTAAAACCTCTGTTGTGGATTGTCCATAAAATGGCATTCCGACATGTGCCTTATTTGCTGGATAGTATACAGCTTTCCTCTAGTATTCTAGCATTTTAATGCTGTATTAAAGTACTGCAAAAATCAGCAAGAGCGTGGTATGGTATCCTTGAATGGTCCTTCCTTTACTAGTTGTGTTGGGTTTCCAGTCATGGACTGGCCAGCTGCAGCCTGGTGTTCGTGGTGCCAGCCTACCCCAGCAAAACCATGACCCAGGAAGCATCAAGAAGAGTTTCTCCGCTGCAGCAATGAGCCTGGTTACATCCTGGGTGAGAGAGCTTCACTCAAATTCTCCTCTGCTGGTGGAACGACCTGGGTTAACGGTGCCAGCTCTTGGTTTTTAACAGCCTGGTATTATCTAGTGTTCTTCTGAAGAAGAACCTCCTGTAATGGGACAAAGTACTCATTTATCCTTAACAGCTGGATAGGAAAGCTTAGGTGCCAGAAAGTTGCCACAATGAAAAAATAATTCGTAAGTTTGAAATGTCATTAAGCTCTATCACGTAAAATGATGGGGATTGGATGTAAATATTTGTGATCAATAGAAGTTGGCAAGAACTACACCTGCTAAATGCTTGTTGCTTATTAGCAATGCTCTTCTCACATCCCCAAAGTTCAATGACAAGTAGTTTTTTTGTCTTGAGACTGCCCATACTGTTACAACTGGAAGTTAAAATAAGGATGTCACGAAATTAACTTTGGACTTTAGGTATCCTGCCTCTAACATGAGAGATTCCCTTCATTTAAAACAAACAAAGACTTTAACAGACAAACCTAAGGCTCACGTTTCTATGCCTGATCATCTCTACACAGATGGATACTTTTATAACACCATTTATATCCCATAGCAAGCCTGATTTCCAGGAAGATTTGAGTGTTCTCATTCAGCCTACATGAGAGAAAGCAAGAATATGTGCACGTGTGCGTGCATGGCTATGCATGGGCTGGGGTTGGGAGGGAGGCTGGGCAAGGAATTGTGCCATTCTGAACTCTAGAAAAAAGTGGCTATTTCATTAAATTATGAAAGTCATCCTCCTAGCTGAGTCCCGTGGAAAGGAAAGCACATATTCAGAGCTACCTGGTAAATTATTGTTTTAAAAACAAAACATACTGCTCTTTAATATATGCCATTAACACTGTTGCCACAGCAAACACAAGCCACAAAGCCAAGCTCGTAACTGAAATACATCTTTCCACCAGAAGAACCAAGGGCTCCCCAAACACCAACACCTTAAGTTTAGTGCTCCTTGGAGACCAGAAAAAAACGCTGAGTAGACCAACGGCAAAATCCTAATTCCTTGTTACCACATTTTCTGATTCCTTAAAGAAATAGCTTTTTCATATTTAAAGCAAAAGTAAATTAGCACTAATAATATGGCATCATCCAAATACTTTTCCCTCATTTTTCACTGCCCAGTGCTTTTGTCTTCCTGCTCTATGTGAATGAGGTTAAGAGACAACGCAACACCCTGCTCATAACAGAAGGGTCAAGTAAGTCCCACTTGAAGAAAAATAGTAAAGCTTTTATATCAGGGATTTCATGTAACACTGATACTTAGAGGTAAAGAGCTGCTTCATTAATCTTAGTGGAAAAACAATATAAACAGCACACCAAGGTTACTATTTTTAAAATCAATCACATCACATCAAAACCCCCATCCCAGATCCTCCCAGTGCATTAGCAGGTGTACAAACTAGGCCTTAAATCCCAGTTAGGAAGGACAAAGAGTCTGCATGTTACACTTCTGTAGTCTTGCTCAGGACCCTCACATGTGGATCATTCACTGCCATAAAACACAAGGCAAATAAGTTAAAAAGGCTCCTCCTTTCTCCATATCCCTCTGGTGAGGGATGTACACAAGAGACATTGGCGCGAGAAGAACCTGAAACACTGAGGGCTGAATGGTCACAGTCAGGCCTTTCCACTAAGCACTAAGAAATCAAGAACTAAAGAGACCTCCTAACTGGAAGGACATACGAAATCCTTACCACTGAGAAGCACATAATGCATACTTTTTTTGCAGACCTGAAAAAGTAGAATACAACATTCAGGTTTGCTTTTCCATGGCATTCATCTCCTGAACTTAGAGAAACTTCATTTGCAAACTCCTGTCTCAGCAACTTCAGCTGTTACTCACTCCACGCTTTTACTGAAAGTAACATAATTACTCTTCCTAACAATCCTGGTCTCAAAAATGCTTCAGACAACAACAAACCCTAGAAAACAGGTCTTGATACAACCTACAAAAACTGCAAAGTCTTTTTCAAACAACATTCATAGACACCTCTCACAATCCTTTTAAAACTTCAATAGACATTTTTAGTGACTGAACACGATGAGAAACACCTACCTCAGTAAGCATTTAACGGGTCTTTTTCTGAAAGGACAAAAGCTGCTGTAGGAAAGAAGAAACTGGAGTAGGTGCTGGGCTGATCACTGGTCTGGTCTGAGAGGACAATTTTTGTGTGAAACTGGGAGCTGCAATATATAAATGCAAACATAATTTTAGTTAGCCCTGTATGTAAGGAAACACCCATGTGGCATCCATCAGACACCTCATGGCTGTCGGGGCAGGCTCAATAGGCATAGAACCATAGAATTGTTTGGGTTGGAAGAGACCTTAAAGTCCATCCAGTACTACCCCCCTGCCATGGGCAGGGACACCTCCCACCAGACCAGGCTGCTCAAAGCCCCATCCAGCCTGGCCTTGAACACCTCCAGGGATGGGGCCGCCACCACTTCTCTGGGCAACCTATGCCAGTGTCTCACTAACCTCATCACGAAGAATATCTTCCTAATGTTTAATCTAAATCTTCCTCCTTCCAGTTTAAAGCCATTCCTCCTCTTCCTATTAGCCCCTTAGCATTCATATTTTGGAAGAAAGCCTTCCAACTCACCTATACTTATGCTCAGTTGGGCTAATTGGCAGGGAACTAATTGAAACACCACTGCAATCCGAGGTCTGCAACTGAATCTTGCACTACTGTGGCTAGTCTAGTATTTTTTTTGTAGTTCATTGCAGATATTCTTGTTTGAAAAGCTGCTCCTAATTAGCTGTGTTTAAAGTTACTTTAAATGCTACCAGGCGCTGCATTCCAGCTTGTTGTGCTGCACCACCCACTTCTGCTCCCCAGGTGCCAGGACAGGGTTTAGCCCTCAATCAGCCTCAACCATATGGTATTCTAGGATCAGAAATTGACTGAGTCACCTAAAATTTCTAAGAGGTGTTTAAATACCTCTTAGTATCCTGAAGGTCCAGTAAATGGAGCTCATTAGGATGAGGTCATAAGCTCTGGCTGAGCCAAACACTCTGCCAGGACAGGAGGCAGCCAAGTCATGGTGTGCTTCTGCCCTTCTGCCCAGCACTGAGCCACAGCCAAGGACATCCCTAATTAACGTGGTGGTTGATTAATGTGCACCCATGTTTCCCCATTACTGATCTTAAATGGTGTCTTTAAATCCAGGTGTGCAACTTCACACCCAGACACTCCGTCAAGATGTTTGGAGACCTGAGGTGTTCTTGTGTTGAGTAAAACCACACAGAAGCTGTGGGGAAAGCATAAGATGTGCAGAGCTGGGTTGAGAAACACTTTACAATTTATCTTTTCTGCCATAAATATCTCTGCCCATCTCTCTGTGAGGGGAGGAAATAGCCTGAGGCAGGCAGAAATATTCAGACCAAAGGAGTTACATCTGGAGGCTTTTGTGAAATGAATGTAGCCAAGAGGAGAAAGTGAACTCTTTCTCCCCTGATTTCCTTCCTAAGGTTGAGCTCTGTGCACCTCCCTGCAAGAGTTTAGCACAACAGGAGAAGAAACAGAGGCTCAAATAAAGCTTTACTGTCCCAGGAAAGGTGAAGTTCAGCCTAAGGTATGTGTAATTTGTTCCCTCAAGGGCTGTACATGTGAAATATAGCTTAGATTATTTTTTAAAATGAGAATTTAATACACTTCATAAACCCGATCTTCTTTTCAACACCTCACCAGCAAACCTGGCAGATTTCAAACAGTTTTCTAAATATGAAAAGGGGAAATTTGTCACCTGAATTCTTTTTGTAAAGGTAGACAATACAGCTGGTAGTGTTTAACTTTACAGTAATGGGCCTATAAACCTCTTTCACTACTGGCAGGTATTCTTGTTTTCCTAAGAGTCAAAAACTGCTTTTCTTTTAACCCATGTACTGCCTGGTCTCTAGCATGTTACTAACCCCTTTTGGGGATACCTACAAATAAAATTAATATATATGTATGTGCTATTAATTCACTCCAAAGCTGTGCCCTGTTCCCCACATTAATAAAATAAAATAATCTTCTTTAAAACGCAGCTGATTACAATCTTTTCTGGGACTGAAAGGACACATGTAAGTTTAAATTACAAAGTTGATCAACCCTGTTGATCCGTCACCTATAGATTTAGTTTTTAAGTGATTGTGCATGAAATAACTGGAACTGTACCCGTCAAGTCCCTAGATGCCTCTTAGCTACTCAGTTTCTCTTGCCTCTCTGAGCTGCCCTCTATTGCCTGCAATTCACAGTTATTGGTCTTTTGTGGCCTCTTTATTTCAAGCCTCCAGCTACATTATGTGCTCTGCACCACTCCTGTTTTTTCAAAAGCAATATTTTGTATTACAATAACGTGCTGTCCCCTTCGCATGTCCTTAACAGCCTTCTCACGCCCATCCCAGCCAGCCCGTGCCACAAACCACCTGAGGCACAGGTGGACACCCCAGTGCTCTCAGCTGCCCATGGTACTTGGAAGAAAACTATTTGTTCTTGCAGCCCAGAAGGCCAACCATCTCCTGGGCTGCATCGAAACAAGTCTGAACAACAAGACTAGGGAGGGGATTCTGCCCCACTACTCTGCTTTCGTGAGACCCCACCTGGAGCCCTGTGTTCAGTCCTGGAGTCCTCAGCACAGAAAGAAAACGGATCTGTTAAAGCAAGTCCAGAGGAGGCCACAAAGATGGTCAAAGGTCTGGAGTTCCTCTGCTCTGGGAACAGGCTGAGACAGTTGTGGTTGTTCAGCCTGGAGAAGAGAAGGCGCCAGGGAGACCTTAAAGCAGCCTCCCAGTACTGAAAAGGGCTACAGAAAAGCTGGGGAGGGGCTTTCTAGAAAAGCCTGCTGTGACAGAACAAGGAGCGATGTCTTTAAACTGATGGAAGGTGAATTTACACTGGATATAAGCAAGACATTTTTTACAGTGAGATTGATTAAACACTTGCACAGGTTGCCCAGGGAGGCAGAGGAAACACCATCCCAGGAAGCATTCAAGATCAGGTTGGATGGGACTCTGAGCAACTTGATCTGGTTAAAGATGTCCCTGCTCTTGCAGAGGGGGTGGACTGGATGACCTTCAAAGGTTCCTTGTGAGCAAAAGTGGTTTATGATTCTATGACTGTTGAGTAATTTATTTTATTTTATTTTAAATGAGAAGCATTCATTTAGGAAGCATTGAAGAAGCTCAAGTCTGTTAGAAGGAGAAATAGCCAAGCCAACTTCTCAGGCTTCATCCAGTGCCAAACCTTGGCCACCTCCAGATCAGAAAGAAGCAGGTGTGTGACCACAGCTATTTCACTGCCCTTGTGGGAGGCAAAGAAAGCGAGGTCTCTGTAATCAAGTCGCAATTGTGGTTTCTGGTCTTTCTCACACAGTCCTGGTCACTGGTTCATCAGAGAACCTAAAATGCCACTTAGGAGGCGGAGAGCTCTACTTTGTAAGGGGCAGGGAGGTGAATTCTTGGCTGCCCTGTTAATCCCCATGCATGGCCACCTGCAGCTGGGTTACAGCCAAATAATCCCAACTTTTCTTCTTCCCAGAGCTCCTTTTCTCACTCCTTAGACAGCTCAATAACTCTAGGAGGTCTTCCCATCAGGGATGAATCTGATTTTTCTACCACACGATAGCCTGTTTGAAGCCCTCTTTGTTTGTTTGACCAGGTGGAACCACTCAACAGCTCTTCAAGGCAGAAAGCACATTGCTTAGGGGAGTGCTTTGCTCCCCCGAACATTAGGGGAGAAAAGTGATGTGGTGCAATGGTTTTGCAGTATGGCAAAAAAAAATTATCCCAGGGTGTGAAAATGATCTTCTTGAGTTCTCCTTTCAACACATTTAGTTGCCTAGTGGGAAGGAGCCCGAGACAGAGTCAGCAGACGGGTCTGCAGGATCGGTGCTGGCAAACGTGGAAACATTTGCAGCCTCTGGCTCCAGCCCCAGCTCATTCCCCACTTTCCATGAATGCCTAATTGAGACTGCTTGGCTTTTTCCACAGAGGTGGGAGCCAGTTTCCAGGCAGGGCATCTGGGTGTATGCTGTAAGTCTCTGCCTTGTAAAGTTTTAGCACCCAAATCCGTCTCCAGGATGATTCAGCTGGCTGGCAAGGGAGTGCCTAGTGGGCAGGGGTGACAGTTGTTGCTCTTGGCAGGAGAAATGAGAGGGTAGGAGTGGGGATGGAGCAGCTCTCCTTTAAAGAAATTATGCTGACAGCAGTCATCTTATTTTGCATAGGACATGAAACCCTCTCAGGGTGCTGCACTGAAGTCCCTGCAAGACAGAAAACTGAAGTTCAGCCACTGCATGGGTACAACAGCCAGCAGCATGAGGGTGAGGGTGCAGCTGTTGTGGCTGCTCATCCCTTGGTGACACCTGGGGCATTTCTCCTGGTGCGATCTGTGTGCAGGGCACCATCAGCCATCTCCCAGTTCAGCATGTTTTGGAGACTATCTGCAGCAGCCATGGGACTTACCTGGCACTCACACTTTCACCTGCATCCCCTCAGCCTCTGGACCACAGCAGCGCTTGCAGCAGCCTCTGGCCACTGCTGCTGCCACTGCTGCAGATTGGGAGGGGCATATTCCAAATGAAGAGACACGTGTGCATGCCACTGTGCACCAGAACTCACCTTGGCTGCTGTTCTCATATGCAGAGCAGAAAAGAACCATGCAAAGGCACAGTACACCATCCAGAGCAGGATGGGGCTGTCCACACCACGAGATTTGCCCCACGCTAATTTCCCATCGGTGTCTGAGTTGATGTTAACTCATGCCCAGCCTAGATATGAAGCAGCCTTGAATCCTGTGTTCAGTTTGGGGCCCCTCACAACAAGAAGGACATTGAGGTGCTGGAGTGCATCCAGAAAAGGGCAATGAAGCTGGAGAAGGGGCTGGAGAACGAGGGTTATGAAGAGCAGCTGAGGGAACTGGGGTTGTTTAGCCTGGAGAAAAGAAGGCTGAGGGGAGACCTTATCGCACTCTACAACTGCCTGAAAGGTAAGCTGGTCTCTCCTTCCATGTGACAAGATGAGAGGGAATGGCCTCCAGTTGTAACAGGACAGGCTCAGATTAGACATCAGGAAAAATTTCTTCAACAAAAAGGTTGTCAAGCACTGGCAGAGGCTACCCAGGGAGGTGGTGGAGTCACCATACCTGAAGGTATTTAAAAGATGGGTAGATGAGGTGCTGAGGGATCAGGTTTAGTGATGGACAGGTACGGTTGGACTCAATGATCTTGAAGACCTTTTCCAACCAAGTGGTTGTATGATCCTATTATTCTATGATTCAGTCAGCACCCGGCTAGGAAGCTGTCCAGGCTCCCCAACATGATGTGTTCACACTATCCCTTTCTCAGCAGGCCAGACTCTGCACCTGCCAAGCATAATGTGGATGATCGAGCAGCCTGGCCTAGCATGGATGCTGAGGCTTTATATTAATCACATGGAAATAATTTAGGACAATTAAGCATATAGACAAAAGGCCAACTGGCTGCACGTGTTATGCGGGGTATGACCTAAAAGCAATCCTAGTGATTGAGATAATGTAGTGTGAAAGCTGGTTTAAACAGGTCAAGTAAATTTGGAGCAGCTAAAATAAATCAAACTCTCTTCCAAAACACATGTTGTGCTTGCCACATAATATTGCTGTACTGTGGTAGCATGTCCCAAACACTCCAAAACTATGATACGCTTGTTCCAGGGTCACAGCGCCAGAGGGAGAGAGCAACGATGGTTACTTTGGAAAAAAGCTGGTCAAAAAGCAGATCTGAGAAAGTCACAAGCACTCCCGAATGAGCTGCCTGATAAGGCTTTTTGCATCTCCCCTGGGGCCAAGTGCCCAAATACCCCAAGCCCTCAGAAGGGATCCAGACTCACACTGAGCAATCAAACCTGAATGAATGTTCTGGGCTTTTGCTCCCCTCTATAAACATTTTTCCAGCTAGTGGTAAGCTGTTTTGAAAGCCCCCAGCAGCTTGGCTGGAAGCTGAAGACATTTTACAGTTTCTGGGAATGATTCCTGAATCAATTCCCTGCATACACCTGTACTGGACTCTATTTGCAGCCAGTTGGCTGTGGAAAACCAGCCTGCACTGCCCATCCAGAGCCAGGGCAGGGAGGGCATCATCACCAGTCAGGCTGGCCAGGTTTCCATGGGTTCACAGGGGTGAAATGCTCACCATTGCTCTGTACTGACTTCACTTCGCGCCACCACTGGTAACACACAGAGTGCAAAATGCTTTACTGGAGTGATACAACCCTGTAGGAAAATAAAACAGTCCTCCATCATTCATGGGCAGATTGACCAGGCTGGGCATAGATCCTGTTGGGAACACAGGTTGTTCAAAGTGAGTTGCAAAAGCGCTTGGATGAACTGCAGCTCTTTCCCATCACGTGGTCCTCCGTGGCCACCCCTGCCCAGGTCGATGCTGCTCGGTCTTCCACAATGCTTTTGTTTTATTTTCTTACCATTTAATTGCCATATGCTTTGTATTATCTTTGTTTATACTTTGTCTTGGTCATCCCAATCCTTCTGTTACACCAGCTAATCAGGAGTTGTCAACAGCAAGCCATTAGAGAGCAAAACACAGCACTTGAAAGATAGGAAATGTTAAGGGTCGATGCTTCAAATTTTTCTTTCTTTTGAGCCCTCCAACACACAAAAGTTTTTATCCATCTTGAACTCATCACTGGGAAGTGTTTTTGGCTCGTATGTGTGGTTCCAGTGCTGTTCGTTTGAATGGCTTTATTTCAGTATTGTTATTAATTATCAAAGCTCAGCCTCATTTACAAGGACCATGATGGAGAGTGCATGTGGCATGAAGCTCCCAGAGGGAGGGCACGTGGTAAGGGCATGATGACCCAGAGAAAGCTGGACAACACAGTCCATTTAAGTTCATGACTTTGCAGTTAATGTTCTATATAAGAAGCATGAAGATCTGTGGAAAGCTTTCTGAAGGAAGGGCAAACTATCCAGAGTAGATAAAAAAGATGACCTAGCAACCTGGTGATTCCCACCTAAGGGAAGGAGAGTCCACTGTACAACACGCTGCCCCTGCTGGCTTTTACATCGAATCGTAGAATTGTTTAGTTGGAAAGGACCTTTGAGATCACAGAGTCCAACCATACCTGTCCACCACTAAACCATCCCTGAGCACCTTGTCTACCCATCTTTTAAACACCTCCAAGGATGGGGACTCCACCACCTCCCCGGGGCAGCCTCTGCCAGTGCCGGACAATCCTTCAAGTAAAGAATTTTTTCCTGATGTCCAGTCTAAATCTCCTGTGGCACAACTTGAGGCCATTTCCTCTCATTCTATCACTTGTTACTTGGGAGAAGAGACCAGTACCCACCTCACTACAACCTCCTTTCAGGTAGTTGTAAACAATACCACACTGACCAGTTGTGTGCAAAACTGCTGGGTACCCAAGCTCTCTGATCAGAGGCAGAAGGAAAAAGAGAAGGTCAACATATGGAAAAGTTCTGAACCCCTAATTAGTGTGACTGCCACTAGAGTTGACAAATATCCTCTGGAAATAGGGAAAAGAGAGTGCAAGCCTTTGAACTATGGATCCCTGGGACACCAAGCTGGAGAATGTGTAGTTAGGCAAGTGGGGAAAGAAATCTACTGTAGATAATCAAAGTTTGGAGGTCTGGGCTTTATTTTCTGTACTTTTTTTTTCTAGACCTATTTTCTAGAAAACCTTCACCTGAAGGCTCTCTGAATATCCATTTGCTTAGTTTAGTGCCAGCCCCATTTACCTGGTAGAATAGTGGAGAGAAAATGCAGCTCTGCAGGCAGCCTGGTGACCTGGGGATATATTGGCAGCACCTGGGAAAGTGCCTTGGTTTTCTGCAGAAGATCAGAGTAGGGGTTTTGTTAGCCATAGAGGAATGCTCCTTGGCTGACACAGGCATCCCAGCCATAAAGAGTGATGACAGTAAAGTACAACAGATAAACCTCAAAGCTTGCAGGGTTTGTCATGCATTTATTTATGATTTATAAAGCAAGTGTGGGCTTGACTGCAACAGAACAACCCACTGTCCTTTAGACATTAGGAAAAATTTCTTCACCAAAAGGTCTGTCAGGCACTGGCAGAGGCTGCCCAGGGAGGTGGTGGAGTCCCCATCCCTGGAGGTGTTTAAAAGCCAGGTAGACGAGGTGCTCAGGGATGGTTTAGTAGTGGACAGGTACAACTGGACTCGATGATCTCAAAGGTCTTTTCCAACCAAACAATTCTATGCTTCTAAAGTTACACATGGATTTGAAACAATTCCTTAAACATAGAAGAGATGGTCAGCCTTGGTGCAGCTAAAGTCTCAGCACATCAAACGATGCTGGCCATCAGCTGTTTTCTCCGCGTGAAGGGCAGGTACAGCCCTGTAGACTGGTCCTATGTGGGAAAGGAGCCTGTGCAGATGTCACTGATGTCAGGTTGAACCCAACCAGGCTGACTGCTCCATGGGTACACTGCAGCACCAACAGCGAGCCCTGCTATGTGTGTTTGTGCTCACTGTTTTAGTGATGTCCAGAAGGATTTTTTATAAAATCAAACATCTGAAAAACATCCGTGCTGCGTGGTTCTTCCGTCAGGGCTGCAGAAGGGTGTTTCTGAGCTGTGGTGTCTCTCCATCCAGACAGCTACAGATGGCTGTGGTGTTACTAAGAGAGCAAAACCTGATGCAGATATCTCCTTAAAAAACATTGATGTATTTAGCCAAATTTAGATATTTCCAGCTGAACCAGAGTTTTAAGACAAAGCTGAACTTTTCTAATTATGTTAGAGCTTTTCTATTTCTGAAAAACAAGCAGGGGCTGGTGGTTGTGTACTGCAACCACACTGCCAGGCTTATGCCAGGATGACATCTATCACTTGGGCACGGCCAACACGACCTGAGCAGTCACGCTGCAGCGTGAGGTCAGGCCAAGGCTGAACATGCCATTTCTCCATGCCATCAGCTGTCTGCTGGCCAAGGAAAGAGGTCCAGTGGATCAGCCCAGGTCCCTGCACAGCAAGGAGTCAGGTCCCCAGGGTGGTTCCTCTTTACTGACACTGGGGTGAAGCTGGCAAGGGGGGACATCTCTCTGGGCACTGGGACAAGCCAAAACTCTACTCCCCTCCTCCTTCTGCTTCCTGCTGCCTTTGGTAGACAATTTCCACCCCCAGCTGGTCTTATGGTATAAACAAGCAACCACAGCTTTGTGGTTGAGCATCTACAGCGCTGACAAAGACCAGATTGCCACCACAGTTATTTCCACTTGTAAGTAAAAGGGGAACCTGTGGTATCTGACACCCCTCTGGGCAGAAATAGCTGATAAAGACCAACTTATTCATGGTGAAGACTGTCTGCTAATGGCATCTGGGCTCCACTTTGAGACGTTCGCAAAATCATAGGATAGTTTGGGTTGGAAGGGACCTTAATGCCCATCCTGTTCCACGTTCCCCTGCCATGGGCAGGGACACCTCCCACTGGATCAGAGTGCTCAAAGACTCATGTGAAATATATTTATAGTTGGAGTAAGAGTGTTTTGTGGCCTAACCCCCTGGCCTAGACATTGACACTGGTTTTACAGCTGCCATCCAGCTCCCAGAGTTCAAGGATGAGATCAAATCACAGCCCTACTTACTGGCCAGCTACTTGTGCAACACAAACATGCACAAATTAACATCTCTGGACATCTCCAGGAGCAATGGAAACTAATAATTCTTTTGGACAGGATGGATTTCCTGCTGAATTTAATAACAACAGTTGGAGACAACCGTCTGGATACTTGCTGCTTTGAGATAACCAGCCAGTAAAATAACTGTGGTGATTTCCCTTCATATGTGACAGCCAAACATGTACGTTTTATTTCTACTTGCCATTGTGTGTATTTATAAAATCCCCATCAGAAAAATGCTTAAGATGAAGAAATAAAACTCAAGACAGCCCACTATCAGAAAGATTGCTTTTTATGAGGTTTTCAAAACTACATTGAATTTCAGGACTCTGGGTTAAGGCTTTCACAAGATCTGCATTTGGCACCCAGTTCTCTTTGGATTCACATGAAGCTGGGTGTCTGATTCCCTTCAGGACCCTCAAAAGCCCCAGGCTTTTTCTGCAGCGGCGTAATAAAAGCAGAGAGAGAGAGATGCCTCTAAAAACAGACTGAGAGTAGAAAAGAGTAGAGAGAAATGATACAGAGTGCCGGGATGCCAAGATTCAAATCAGGAAAGGGGGCTTTAAATGCAATCGAAGCCCAAACAAGGAGCATTAAAACATCTATTCTGACAGCTACAAGTCACTAAATGTCAGCCAATTACTCTCATATTTAGCCTAATAACCCTTCTGATACATCTTGGAAGGAAGTATTTCTTCTTGACTGGAAGACCTGCATCAGTTGGCAGCTTGGTCCAAAGCTCATTTTTCTCACCAGTCAGATGTTGATCCTCATTTCCTATATTAATTTGCACACCTCGGATTCCAGCTGTTGTGTCTTTTTGTGCTTTCATATGGTAAATTAAGTACCTGGTATTTTTCTCCACATTCCACTTGCATAGTGTGATTAAGTCACTCTCAGTCCTTTCCTTCCCCCCCCCCCATGTTTTGTTTTTCTTTTCTTTTCTTTCTTTCTGGTAAGGGAATGTCTTCAAATCCAAATCATTTCTGTGACTCTTTTCTGTGACTTGCCTGGTTTTTCAACATCTGTTGAAACTGGTCCCTGAATCACACAGAGAACACTTTTGTTTGTCTCTCCTTTTTAAAGACAGAGCTTCCCCTTCTTTCTGCTTCCTTCCTCCAGCAATCACAACACTGGAATGGAAGCTCCTGCTGAGTTTTGCATCCACTGCAGCCCTTAACTCCTTCAGACATGCAGGTTTTCGGCTGTACTACACTATCTATACATGCTGTCCCCAGTTTCTTGGAAGTATAGCTTTGGCTGTTTAAAAAAAGACTTGTAGACATGAACCATCAAGTCACTCTCATTACTGCACCTGACTTTCCTGTTTCATCATTACCTGTTTATCATCATTCTGTCCATAAGTTTTACCAGCAGAGATTTTATATTTGCATTGATGAAACAGATTGATTGACATCTCCCACTGTATCAGGGGGCTCAAAGCCCCATTCAACCTGGCCCTGAACACCTCCAGAAATGGGGCAGCCACGACTTCTCTGGGCAACATGTGCCAGGGCCTCTCCACCCTCACAGGAAAACATTTCTTCCTAAGATCTCACGTCAGTCTCCCCTCTTTCAGCTCAAAATTGTTCCCCCTCATCCCACCCCTGCACTCATAGACTTATAGAATCATAGAATCATAGAATCATAGAATTACCTGGGTTGGAAGAGACTGACCCCCACCTGTCTACAACCTCCTTTCCGATAGTTGTAGAGAGCGATGAGGTCACCCCTGAGCCTCCTCTTCTCCAGGCTAAACAACCCCAGCTCCCTCAGCCTCTCTTCATAGGACTTGTGCTCAAGTCCCTTCACCAGTTTTGTTGCTCTTCTCTGGACTCTCTCCAGTACCTCAATATCTTTCTTGAGATCAAGAGCTCCTCCCCAACTTTCCTGTAGCCCCTTTCAGTACTGGGAGGCTGCTGTAACATCTCCTTGCTGCCTTCTTCTCCAGGCTGAGCAATCCCAACTCTCTCAGCCTGTCCTCATTTCTCTCTTTAGAAGTCCCAGTCCCCGTAAAACGCCACTGACTACACACTCCTTCCCGCATTTGGTGACTACTTCAGGAGAGCTATCAGGTATCAAATTCCAACTGACCTGTGATTTGCTTTAATAATCATACAATTATTTTTTTCTTAAATCAGAAATCCATGGTGTCCTAAGTCACGTGTGGTACGGAAGATGAAGTACTTTACGTCATAGCCTTGGTTTTATCAGCCAAATCTCTTCCAAGATGGCTGCAGTGGCAATAAGGACCAGGGAGCTTCAGCAGCCACGCCAGGCTGTGCAGCCAAGTGTTTGCCACTTCTGACATGAGGGCCTCACTCTCATCTTCTGTGCACACCAGGACTGTGCCTAGACATGACAGTTACAGACAGCCCCAACACAGAGGTTTCATATCTCACAGGGCCATCCAAGGCCCCTCTCACAAAGCACTGCCTTCCACTTCTCCAACACTGCCCAGCCAGCCCAAGCAGGCTGTTGCCACAGGCACCAACAGCTCTGGCAAGCTGTCACTCTCTAAGGTGCAGTTTTGCAAATATAGGATACTTCTGCCACTAATCAACATTTTTAATTCATTTCTCGTTATTTGCGTGGGTAGATCAGCTACTGCGAAAGAAAACATCCTGTTTTTGGAATCCTGTCCCAAGGTCCTGCCCCTCCTGGCTGCAGTAGCATGCTCCCTGTACACTTCCCAGTGCAAGAGCAGTCTCTCTGCTCCTTTGGGATTGTGGGATAGGAAAGCTGAGCTGTTTCTGCTGTCCTATATCTCCTTCTGGCAGTGGTACCAGAGTTGTACATCCCTGGGCAGGGATGCATCAGCCTGTGCATACCTCAGCATCCTGACAGGGCCCAGGGTGGAGGCCATCTCCCTGGGACACAGCTATATTTTGGGTGGGTGCGAGGTGCAGACAAGCCCACATAGTCCTGGAGATGGGACAAGTATGAGTTCATTAGGCGAGACTGCAGCTACAGCTCAGCTTCCCTCCTCCACCGAGACGACGTCCAGCAGCACCATGTGCTGTAAGACAAATGAACTGGCTTCTCCTAGGAAAGCTTCTAAAAACTAATGGTGTTTGGGTGAAAGCATAGCTTGAAGGAATTAAACTTGATTCCAACCTGACCAAAATCCAAAGAGAAAATTAATTCTATTTTATATACTGGATTTTTTTTTTGGTCACTGGAGCAGGCTGTAAGCTAGCTCATCATCTCTTTACTGGCCCTCACCCACCACCATCAGAAAGATTGCTTTTACAGGATTTTTTTGTTGTTTTTCTGACAAGGGTTATTTCCCCCTTGAACTTTCCTATGCCGAATTGCTGGAGAATATTATCGGGAAGAAAAAAAAAAGAGCTCTCTAGCACAGGCTTCTAGGGAGCTCCAGTAACAGAGAAGCACATTTTCCTCAAAGCCATGCACTTCTGCCAGGACATTTAGAGACACCTTTGCCAAACAGCAGACACTTCAGGAAACCTCTGGGTCTGCGAATGCTCTTTGGTAAAAAAGGATCTCACTAAATGAGGTCAAGAGGAATCATAGTTACTGTAAAGCATAGCTTTAAGGTGTCATTTTAATCACTTCAAAACCTTTTGTTTGCTTTAAAAAAAACCATGCAGTATTTCAGGCATATCTGTTAGTAGCTCCTAGTTGAAGACATTTATTTATCAGTTCGAGATTCCTACCTCTCCCCAGAGCAATGCTGCATCAGTAACCTGCTCAGCCACGAAGCCAGTGGTGGCTTTATAGAATCATAGAATTGCTTCATTGGAAAAGACCTTTGAGATCATTGAGACCAACTGTACCTGTCCACTATTAACCATCCCTGAGCACCTCTTCTACCCAGCTTTTAGACACCTCCAGGGATGGGGACTCAGCCACCTCCCTGTGCAGCCGTTCCAGTACCTGACAACCTTTCTAGTGAAGACATTTTTCCTGATGTCCAATCTGAACCTCCCCTGGTGCAACTTACAGCCATTTCCTCTCTGCAGAAAGGGTTGGTCAGCCCCTGCTTGCCCTGGGGCTGCGTCCAAGGCTTAGCCTGGTACCTTACCATGGGAAAGAAGATGGCAACATATAAACAGTAGGGAGATGCATTACCTCTTTTTAAACAAACTCTCTCTGCAGGAGCTGTAAACATAAAAATATGCTGTGGTTACACATTGTCCTAGATGGCCCTCTCTAACCCATCTCTAACTCAATGGCGATGTTAAGCCACAGTGGATTGGTATGTGCAGGTACAGATCCCCTTTCCAGGTCCTGGTAGAGGTGTCACTAAGAGCAAGACTCCAGGGATAGCAAATCTATGGCCCAAATCTCAACCTGATCCAGCAGATCAGGGGCAAAACCCAGCACCCACCAGCATGGCGTTGGGATGAGCAGGGAGCGCAGCGGCACAGGCAGCTCCTGGTATGGCGACTTTGGGGCCAGGAGATTTCCTAACCCCTGGCAGCTGCAGCAGGAACACAAAGCACAAAAAACCTGCTCCCCAAAATGCCAAGTCAGCAGTTTTCTTATCAGAGGAGAGTGGAAAACGGGGTTCTGAAATACACTAAACATCAACTACCAGACCTTTATTTATAACTTATAAAAGTCATCACATTTCAAATCTGTCCAAAAGAAAGAGGGGCTGCTTCAGGTTTTTAAGCTATGAGATTCTTTACCAAAAAAACTGCTGTATTAAGCATGAATGCTGATTATTAAAAAGCAAAGCCAATAAAAATGATCCAGAGGATAGCATTCCTTAATGGAGACCATAAAACACGAGGACAAGGGAAGGACAATTTGGAACACAGCAATAGGAAATTAATACCTTTTACTGCCTGTTAGTTTTGCAAACAGAACAAATCACATCAGTGGGCCTAAAACAACCTCAGGCACCGTAACCACACTGGGTGTTTTCCTCTAGCACTAGTGGGCAAGGAGTTACCCCAGGAACCTGACAGCTTTGTAACTCCAGGTGCAAGAACTTTTGTTCAGGTAGAGAAGTAAGGGAGGAGAAATAAGCTGTTTGCTGTTGTGTTGGACTCGGTTTTGTTATTAAACATTAGAGACCAGTTTTCAAAAGCTGCAGTGTTTGGAGGCAGCCACTCAGACATAGTCTGGCAGAGGTTTGGTCGAGCTCCATTTCAGTTTTATTAAACCAGTGCCTGTAATAAAGGACATTGAAAATGTGCAGGGCTAAGATATAATATTTTATAGTTCATCCTGCAAGGCAGAAAGTTGATATCTCAGTATTGCATATTAGAGGTTGTTGGAGACTTTCCAAAAACAAAGGACCTAGCTTATTTCTGGGGGCTTTTTTTCATTCTGCACTGTAGTCTGTGGTTTTGTGTTTTCCAGCTTTCCATTGCTCCATGCCAGCTGGTACAAAATACGTGTAAAATACTGTCTGTCCTCATTCATGCTGATGGTCTGCTGGTAGACAATGAAGCCACCTCAACACTGGGACTCTGACGTTCCATTATAAGACTATAGACAAAAGCTAAGAAATGAGTAGTTATAAATTTTTCCCCAGTAAGAAAGAATCTTGTTCTAATGAGTTACACTGGATTGGGAAGAGGGTAAAAAATTCAATGATTATTGAATATCTATACCAACTTGAGGATCGCACCACATGGGCACAAGTAATTTTTCCTGGTGTTTTTCCCTCTTTGGGACACTACCATTTCCCAGCATATCACCATTTGTGGCTAAACTGCAGGGAATGAGACAGAGACAGGTGGAGACAGAATGGCAAGAGCAGGGAACCAGCTCGCCAGGTGAACGATGTCAAACACAGACAAGATCAGAACTAGTTTCTCATCCAGGCTCTTATTTCTGCCAGGTTTTGAGAGAGTGACTTTAGAAAACATGTTGAATCTATGACTTTAGAGATGGGAACAATGAAACAATAAAATAGGGGGAAATTCAGGATAACAAATGACATCAGTGGAACAGGAACAGTTTGGGGTCTTGTTAAGCCCAGGACCTTAGTCAGCAACGGAACGCTGGGGCAATATTATTTTAACCCTTTGACTCCTCGATACAGAGTTCAGGTTGCTCTTTGAGGGGCCCTGCTCTCAAAGAACAACAAGGAACAAATCTATGTTATCACTGAAACTCTTAGCTTCATTCCTCAGGAACTGAGGCAGCTTCTGGGCAGACAAAGCTGGTGTGGGCCATGCTCCAAACACCCCAGAAGAGTGGAAAGAGGGAACAGAGTTCTCTGAGGGAGGATAATAATGACTGTAGCTGCAAAGTCCCATGGAAAGCAAGGCAGAGCCCTTAGGTTTTAAGCTTAAGTTATATTTATAGGCTCAGGAGGCACCGCTGCCCCACACTATTTCTGCAGAAACCTGTCAGCTGGATGGGAACTCCCAGCCCTCCTAGGAAATCCTCATCCCTGCGGTTTCATCCCAGCTCCAGGCAGAGATGGAAAAAGCTCCCACCTACCAGGTCCACAGAGTGGGAGGGCTCAGGCTCAGGTGATGTGAAGACAGCCCTGAGTCAGCACTGGAGGAGGAATGGGGAGAGGAAGATTTGCAGCCCTGCAGCTGCAGGTAGCTGTGTGCTCTGTACATATCTCCTCCCCAGGCACGGATACACAGCTGATTTAGAATCATAGAATTATTGAGGTTGGAAAAGACCTCTAAAATCATTGAGTCCAACCAGCACTTCCCAGCTAACATACCACTGCTCTCATCTTTTCAATTTCATAGCTCCTAAAATACATTGATTTACCTCAGGTTTTTTCTGAAATACTGTATCTGTTCCTCTCCCATATCTATAACATCTTTTTTCCTTCTGTATTCTAATGCTCTGCATTCACACTGAGCTCTTTTAGTTCCAGAGTTGTTTCTGTTTCAGTGACCCGCCTGGTATTTTCCTGCACGTTACCGCAACTTGGCCTCTCTTCCATCTTGCACCTGTGTTTGGAGTTTAGAAAGCAAAGCAAATCAAATAGAAATCAGAAAAAACAAGTTATTCTGCCACCACAGCACAGGATGCTGCTGCCACACCTCAGGTGTGACACTGGCAGCAAAGGACATACCTCCCTCCACTGCCAGCGGGTGGAGGAGCCCCCTGCCACCCAGCTTCTCAGCCACTCCTCTAAATCAGCTGTGGAAGGAGATGATATAAACCTCATTAAGTGGGATAGTGATTAAATGGGAGCAAAAATATCAGCAGCAGCTGGGAAATGCTGCTGTGCTGCCTGCAGGTGAAGCTAATCAGCCCCAGCCTCTTCCTGTGCCTGCTGCCTCCCCAACCTTTCTCAGGAGTCAGATCTTAACGGCAGAGGGAAGAGTTAGCTGCGAACTTCAAAAGTCACATTTTTAAGTGTGGCCAGGAAGCAAAGCTGTAAAATTAGTGGCCAACCACTGCTTTTGGGTTTGTGTGCAGCAGGAGCCCCCAGGAAAAGCATGTCATCCAGTGTCAGGGTACGGTTTGGCCGCCCTCTCTTGGGAATTGTGTGCTGAACTAGATGCAGTTTTACAGCTCTGCTGAAGGCAATCTGGGCCAGGATGGTTGCTGAGAAGTTATTTCATATTATTGTGAAGAGAAAAAAGCATTTTCTTTCATTTCAGCATGAAGGGAATGGTGCTGAAAAAGGAGAGAAGAGCAAGACACCATTATATTTTCTACTGTTCCACATCAATTTCTAAGCATTTTGTAACTATCATGCAATCCTCCAGGTTTCCTTTGTTGTGTACTCCTGCATCTGTGGGCACAAATATAATTTTCCAAAATCCAGCATCAAAACACTTTTCATAGAATCCTAGAATGGTTTGGATTGGAAGGGACTGTGAAGGTCCAACTCCCCTGCAGTGAGCAGGGACATCTTCCACTGTAACAGGTTTCTCAGAGGCCTTTCCAGTGTGACCTTGAACACCTCCAGGGATGGGACATCCATCACCTCGTTGGGCAACCTATCCATGTTTCATCACTCATAGCATAAAAAATTTCTTCCTAATATCTAGTGTAAAAATCTCTTCTTTTACTTTAAAACAATTACCCTTTGTCCTATTGCTACAAGCCCTGCTAAAAAGCTTTTCCCCATCTTTTTTATAAGCCACCTTTAAGTATTGAAAGGCCACAATTAAGTCTTCTTGGAGCCTTTTCCATTTGTTTCAAAACAAATGGAAAAGAAACAGAAGAAAAGCACAGGAAAAATGAACTGCTTTGCCTTGAGCCAGCCTGACCCAGGCTGTGGGAGCACTGCTCGGAGTTGGGCATGTCCACACTTGCCCTCCAAAGGTGGGTCAGTGTCAAGAGCCTGAGAGCTGCAGCCAGGCCAGGGGACCCTTCCTCAGCACAAGCAGCTGAGAGCAGTTCAGGCTGGAGGCAACACCCTGGTCCCCTCATCATCCCCTCCTGGAGGCAGAGGGGCACAAACTGGTGATGGTCAGCAAACAACATACACGCCTGGAGTTTGGTTTTCCAGTCAACGTTTGCTTTCACAGGTAGGTTTACTGGAAAGAATGTAGTGTTAAGGTGTAATTTCAGGCCGGTGGCTCACAGGCAGCCAAGGGAATGGTGGTCTCACTGTAGGCTGGAGAAGCTTCTCTAGTACAGGGCAAAATTCAGCTGGCATTAGAGGGAGTCCAGCTTAGAATCACAGAATCACTGAGGCTGAAAAAGACCTCTAAAATCATCCAGTCCCACCATCAGCCCAACCCCACTGTGCCTACTAATCCATGTCATGAAGTGCTAGAGCTACATGCTTTTTGAACACCTCCAGGGATGGAGAATCCACCACTGCCCTGGGCAGCCTCTGCCAGTGCTTCGCCATTCTTTCAGTAAATAATTTTTTCTTAATATCTGATCTAAACCTCCCCTGGTGCAACTTGAGGCCATTTCCTCTTGTTCTATCACCTGTTACTTCAGAGAAGAGATCAACACCGACCTCGCTACAACCTCCTTTCAGGCAGTTGTAGAGAGCGATGAGGTCTCCCCTCAGCTTCCTCTTTTCCAGGCTGAACAATCCCAGCTCCCTCAGCTGCTCCTCATAACACTTGTTCTACAGAGCCTTCATGACCCTTCTATGAATACCTTCCAGCCCTGTGATTCCCCTGACAATGAAGTACTGATTCCACAGATGCACAAAAGGATTTTGTGGGATACATCTATGGACCGCTTCATGACAGACATTTGTATGACTGCATTTCGGACTGTCCCGTGTCCCCCAGAAATTAAAGAGCTCAAATACTCCCAGTAAAGGTCTCTACTATCTTCTGGCACCCAAGTGCCAACATAAGGAAAGCACAAGTAGCAGAACATGTGTTCACACTGCCCTGTGATAACCTGCCCGGCTGCACCTGCTCCCAGTGGCAGCAGAGCCACTGTTGCCACCACCACGTCCCCCTGCTCATACCACACTGCCTGGGCCCACTGCCAGGCTGGCACCTGGGGGAGGAAAGCCAACAACACCCACCACCTCCATTTCCCATCACCCTGCAGGAAGCAACACCTACAGGACCACCAACCTGCAGTCCTGAACCCAGTCCTCGTGGCTGTTGGTGCCACACCTGCGAGCACCCTGCCGTAGCAGAAGGGGGGATGGAGGACAGCCACACTTTCCAAGAGCAGATCTTGGACCAGGAGCTCTGCTGTGCGAGGGCTGATCACATTCCCTCCTTACAGGGCTCAGCCAAGCTCTGCCCACACCCTGCTGACCCAGTGATGCCATGGTTGTGGCCAAATCTTCTGCTGAACTGCAGCCTCCTCCAGCTTTCCTCAGCGGGGCACATGGAGTAAACATCTCAGCGGACTGAGCTGCATGGCCTCATAGCAGGAGCCAAGGAGGACTTCTCTCTGCAACTCTCTGGCTCTGAATTCTGCTGCTTGACATCACTAACAGTGCAGAGGAGAGCAGGTGACGGCAAGAGCACAGGGGGAGGCATTTGAGTCAAAGGACTATTTTTTTTCAGGCAGCTGTGGGCCAGGAGCTGCTTGACCTGGTGTTGGCACACCATGCCCCACAAAGCCAGCTTCAGCTTTCCATCCGAGATGCTGCTACAGACCCAACAGCAATCTCAAAGGCCTCCCTTGTCAGCCATGGGTAATTAATGCTTGCAGTGCCTGTCAGGGCAGCAATCTGCATTGTTTCCCCATTGCACAGGGCCACCCTATTGTTTGTGTCCACCAGTGAGCCAAGGGGCCAAGGGTTAGTGGGTTACCAGCCACATAATGTCATGCTGTGTGCAGGGCGGGGGAAGAGGGCTGCGATTCACTGTTTGGGTGTAACTGCGTGCTGGCCCCAAGCTCGAACCCTCTCACACTGCCCACTGCCTTGGCATTGCTGCACGCTCCTCCCACAGCCCCGCATCAAGAAAGGATCCCATCCAAAAAAATGCAAAGCTCGAACTTCTGCAGTTTAAGCATGAAAACGTCCTTCAAAAAATTCAGCAAAAGCATTTATAGGATCCTGAAAACTCAAGAAAAAACACGTGATGGGCTGTGAGAGCAAGACTGCGTGCTGGCATCTCCCGGGTTTTAATGTACAGAATCACGCAGCTTTCTCCTAGGACACTTTGCACTTTGTTTGGCCTTGGCAACTATCAAGTTAAGAGCAACACTGCTTCCAGAAGAATAAAAAAATCCTAACAAAACGCTGACTTTTTGGCAGGGAGAAAAAAAACAAACCCTGAAACACTGCATCATTTGGAGCGCGCACTGTTTAGTACTAATGCAAAATTTATCGCTCTGGCAAAGCCTAAGCACTAGCAGCTGCCGCCTCCTCCTCCTTGCACTCCTCTGCATCTCTGAGGACCACCTCGTGTCAGCTGTGCCAGTGGTGGGGTTGGAGTTGTGAGTCCTCCGAGAGCTGCTGGAGCGCGGGCCAAGGCTCCTCCTCAGGGGTCCCAGAGGAGGCTGGTGGTGCAGCTGCCGCGCAACGCGAAGAGATCGCCTTTGGCTCGGCTGTGACAGCATCGTTATTAGAGAGACACCAGCAATATGAAAGCTTCTCTGGAGGAAACTGCAGCGAGCAGGGGATGAGGCAGGGGCAATGGGGAGAGAGCGAGCAGGAAAACCACAAGACACTTGTGCCTGCTAAAAAATTATTTCCATCTAGTAATTTTAGCAGCTGTGGTGTTCCTCTGCCTACCTTCCTGGTTGAATTTTAAGTAGGAGGTGAGTGAAAATGAGAATGGTGACAGGTTTCCCCCTGCCGCCTCCCCAAACCTCTGTATCTGCACATTTTTAACTTCTCCCTGACATCATCTTAAAGATACAGTCACTTCTTTTCCCCAGTTACGATAAAAAGAACTGGGAATTCACACCAAGGTTTCTCAAAGGTGGTTGAAAATAGAGACAACACCCTCTACCCCACTGGAGAAGGATGAAGCCACATGAGCATCCCTGGTCCAGCCCTGCATCCCAGCTCACACAATTGGATCTGCAGGTCTGGCATATGGATGCGAGAAGAAATGCAACTTCCTAATAAATAATAAATGCCATGGAGTCATTACTCCTTTCGGCCTGGCACGGGACAGTTTTTCATGGGCCTCAGCATGATGTGGAGGTGGCCCTGAGCAGCATCAGCACAGGCGGTTGCTGTGCCCATCCCCTCACCCTACACTCGTTCACAGCTGCAGTGGCCACTTTTGGAGAGAAGGAGGTGAGAGATGAGTGGAGAAGCCCTCTCTGAGCCCTGTGATTAATCAGGTGCTCTGCTGAGACACACACACGGTGAAGCACTCGTAGCAAGGGCTGCTGTTAGGGTGGAGGCACACAGACACATAGGCTGTGAAACACATGCCATGCTATCAAACCAGATGGAGAATTGTCCTCTCAATGGGGACATGTAGGCTGGAGCAGCAGTGTTTAAGCTTGAAGTCTATTTTCTTCCTAAGATTTCATCTCAATCTCCCTTCTTTCAGCTAAAAACTGTTCCAGGCCTATCCTTGCACTCCCTGATCAAGAGCTCCTCCCCAGCTTTCCTGTAGCTCCTTTCAGTACTGGGAGGCAGATCTAAGGTCTCTCCCACAGCCCTCTCTTCTCCAGGCTGAACAACCCCAACTCTCTCAGCCTGTCCTCATAGCAGTTGTGCTCCAGGCCTCAGATCATCTTCATGGACTCACTCCAACAGATCCATGTCCTGTGCTGAGGACTCCAGAACCAAACACAGGACTCCAGGTGAGGTCTCATGAGAGCAGAGTCACCTCCTTCAACTTGCTGGTCACACTAGCTTGCTCTCTTTCAGATCCCCTGTAACAGAACCACCTCCCTCTTCTTCCACAGTGAGCTCTTCTGCCTCATGCAATTGCCTTCAAGTCGCTTCATCTTCCACTATCTATAGTTCACAGTGAAGGTCCTAATGCATCCTAGCTTTGAAATTACACCCGTACCAGTCCCTGACACCCTTGTCTTCAGTTCTGACAAAGGAAAAGAACACCTCTTTGCTGCTGTTTGCCTGCTACAGCATGGAGTCACCAGCTTCCCCAGGTGCAGCTTTTCTATCCCAGACCTCCCCCAAGCCCTCTTCCCCACCCTGCCAGGGCACAGTGGGTGACCTTGTGCAGAAGAAGAAGCCAGTCTACAGCGTAGCCCTTGTGAGGCTCCCAGGCCTTGATGGGTGCAGGGGAAAAGACGCTACATTGGAGAGGGCTTAGTTCTTCCAAGGAGTAGCAGCTCTTTTCTCTCATACCATCTGGCAGCTCATCCATGGCTAATGTAGCATGCAGGGTTTGGGTGGCTGCAGAATCCCATGCAGCTTCCTCCGGCAGATGTAGGAGAGCATGGAAAAGGTGTTTCTAGACTGTACTGGAAAGACCAGAGAGCTGATAACTGGAGAAAGAACATCAAGGCTCAGGAGAATCATTACCAAGGTTCAGTTTTCAGATCAACAGTGCAAGAAATTGATGTTTGGGCTGTGAAGATTTTCATAGAATCACAGAATTGTTTGGTTGGAAAAGCCTTTTGAGATCATCAAGTCCAGCCATACCTGTCCATTACTAAACCGTATCACTGAGCACTTCATCACACGAATACCTCTAGGGATGGTGAACAACCACCTTCCTGGGCAGCCTCTTCCAGTGCCTGATTTGGGCCAAAATGCACCTGTGATCAGCTGGTTCATATAAGGTCTTTAAACAAAGAACCAACACAAAAATCTGCAGTTCAAAACTTAAAAAGTTTTTCACTTGAAGGTCAATGTCTTTTTAGTTTGGTTACTTCTAAATTGGATAGAAAATGTCTGTCCAACTACAGATTCTCAGCTAACAGCAGGACACCCAGCTTGTCCTTGAAATGTCACAGAAAAGGATGTGTACTCTAAGTAATTCACTTCTGTGAGGTTCTGATTGTTGAGGTATTGCTACCAGCAGAGACAGGGCATTACAAAAGAGAACAACATCCTGTACCTCCAGTGTCTTGACTTCAAAGCATTTCATCTTTATAAACTAAGAGACACAGCCTCAGTCTAGCACCAAAGCAAGCAATTTATGTAAGCAAAAAAAGTCTGGAACAAATAATTAAAACATGAGACTAAACAAAAACATTTGTGAGTTTGTTGAAAGAACTTTGAAATATAAACTTTTTTTTTCCTGTGTGTATTTATTTGCACTTTACCTAAGGGTACCCTCTGAGCCTGTTATTCCTTACTTGTGTTGCACTTGGAAGCCTGTCAGTGGTGACCACTACAGCGCTCACCCTGCAGGCTCTTCTCCCAGCGTTCCCATGCCTCAAGTGTGTCACGTGCCATGACAACCACTCTTCTACCATGCAAACTTCTATAGAATCATAGAATCATTTGGTTGGAAAAGACCTTTGAGATCGAGTCCAACCGTACCCACCCACTACCAAACCATATCCCTGAGCATCTCATCCACCCATCTTTTAAACAACTCCAGAGATGGTGAATCAGCAGCAGAGCCTCCTTCCCTCAGCTCATCTCAAACCCACAGTTCCACAGTGAATACCTTTCATTCTTTTCCGTGACCTATTAGAGTTATGCAGGATTTCTGATCAGTAATCACCCCAAAACTTGTTTCTGATGATGTACTTCATGTTAACATCTTCTGTCACGCCTCAGGAAGCCGTACATCATGGCAACGTGCAGTTGAGATTCAGAAAGATGTGCCTCTACCTAATCTGTCTTCTTATCCTGCAGGAGCCGAAGCAGCTCCTCAAGGAATGGCAGGGTTCATACCCAGCAAGATATGCAACTGCGGCTTCTGGTACTTCGGGGGTGATGAGGGTGGAGAGGCCTTGGCTCAGGCTGCGCAGGGAAGTTGTGGCTGTCCCATCCTTGGAGGTGTTCAAGGCCAGGCTGGCTGTGGTCTTGAGCAACCTGATCCAGTGGAAGGCGTCCCCTGCCCTTGGAACTGGATGGGCTTTGAGGTCCCCTCCAACCCAAACCATTGTATGATGAAACACAGTTCATCACATTGCAGTGTAGCCGAAAGAAAGCGACAGGACCATTTGTGACAAAGGCTGCAGTAATTCCCTCGGCTCCTCACGGGGACTTAGCGGTGCTTTGTGCCCTGCAGCCCCTTCAGCGCGGCGCGTAAGGATAAAGCACCACGGCTGCCTTCAGCGCTGACCCCGGCGGCCACCGCGCAACGGGCGATCGCGTGGTGCCACCTGGTGGGGAGCGGGGCAGCAGCAGATCCCCTCCCACTGCCGGAGCCTGCACGGGAGCCCATCGGGAGGGAGATGGAGGGACAGGAGAAACGAGAACATCTTCAACACTCGAGATCTGTCACCGACAACTACAGGCAGCCACGTGGACAAAGTCCAACACAAAAGCCCCAAGACTGCACCTGTAACTCCTTTGATTTAACAAATTAAGAAAATCCACTACTATCACCTTCAAAGCAGTCCCCTTCTGAGCTGATGCAGCTGCACACTATGCAGATAGTATTCAAAGCAATTCCACAGACCATTCTCTGAAAGGCTGTTAGGCATCTCCATAATTTTTGCTTTCACATTTGCTAGCAACAAAAGACAGACTCCTATGAGCACCGACTGGATCTTTGGGAAGAGGCAGTAATCACAGGGAGCCAGGTCTGGCAACTGTGGTGGGTGCTCAAGCACAGGGATGTTGTTTTTAGCTAAAAATTGCTTCATAGACAAAGCATTGTGGGCCAGTGTGTAGTCTTGGTGTTCACTCGCTGTTCACTCTTTTCCAACTGAGGGTAAGAAAACACCTCTATTTGAACACAGGTCCATTCACACTGAGTGGAGCGATGGAGCTGAGCCTTGTTTCACTGTGACAGGCTAGAACGTGTTCTAGAACATCTCTTTGTCTCTCCTCTCCCACTCTTGGTGTCCAGGCTAAAGTGTTAGTCTCTGGGTTTTTGTGTCAGACCTCAGACACTGCTTGCATTGCCATGAAACTCAATCCCCAGCCTAGTTTGTGACCAGTGACTAAACTGAAATGGGCAATCACATTCTAACACAAGTGAGTTGGGAATAATCATTTCCACATAGATCATTTGATGGGAAAATATATTTCTTATGGCAGAAAAGCAAAGGCTTGATGGATTCCTCTGCTACTCCACAAGCAGGGACTCCCCAGCACTTCAGGACCCCTCAAGCCAAGCATCAGCTCTGGCCTTAAGCTCCTGTGCCAGAAGCAGCACTGAAGTTTAACAAGGCACTGGGCAGGGAATGGAAAAAAAAAATCACAGTGCTTCAACGTGGATGGCAGCAATTTTCCACATTGGTAATACACACATGAATAACATTCACTACTCTGGGACCATTCAGCTGCTTTAAAATGAACGACCTTCTCAACTGCTTTAAAATCAGTGCTTTTTACCTGCAGAAGTAAAGCGCATCCATTTAATAGCTAAACATATTTAAAAAATAACCCTGGGCAGTTTCCAATCTCACAGTTGAAATCGATGCCAAAGGCCTGTTCTGTATGCAACAGAGCTGTGAGGCAGAGTTTCTTCTTGTTGTAACAAAGATAATTTTGATATGAAGGGATACAGAAACCCAGAGTCACAAACAAATGGTGGCCCTACCTGACTCCTCCTGTTCTAGCCGTGCTTTCAAAGCTGACAAAACCACCAAGTGAGGCTGCAGAACTGTCTTCTCCTGGGAGCTGTTTGTGATACAAGAGGGCTTACAGGAGAGGGGGGGCACTTTGGATCCCACAGAAAATCAGATGCCAGTAAAGGCTGATCTTTTACCTATGAACTTGCCATTCCAGAAAGGGAAAACAAAGCTGGTGAAGGGTCTGGAACACAATTCTTGAGAGGAGCAGCTGAGGGAACTGAGGTTTAGTCCGGAGAAGGCTGAGGGGAGATCCCGCTCTCTAAAACTACCTGAAAGGAGTTGGTAACAAGGCAGGTGTTGGTCTCCTCTCCCAAGTAAAAAGCAACTGGACAAGACAAAATGACCTCTAGGTGCACCAGGGTAGGTTTAGATAGGACATTAGGAAAAAATTTCTTTACTGAAGGAGTAATGAAGCATTGGAACAGGTGCCCAGGGTAGTGGTGGAGTCACTATCCCTGGAGGACAGGTTTAATGGGGCTTTGAACAACCTGAGAGGCAAAGCATGGCACCATTACCTCGTCTCTTGCTGACTTTATCTCTGAGCAGCATCACAGCTTCTGAACACTATGAGAAATCAGACCCACTGCAGAGTGGACAGAACAGACCAGCCCAAGTACAAACACAAAACTATTCAGCTTCTAACATTCCTGCTTTCAGGTAAGTGTGCAAAGTCATATTTAACAAAGGAACAGGTTTTTCCTGTGGTAGAATATTTAATTATTTTTCACATACAAATTAGGAGCACACACACAAAAATCATTCTATCAAAATGAAATAAGCCAAATCAGCACAAATTAGTATTTCAAAAATACTACAAAGAAAGAAGAAACAGGTACAGTGGAAACAAAAAGCTTTTCAATTCCATTTTCTGCAAAATTACACTCTGAACGCTACCTAGTGCGCATAAGAATGCAGCCCTGAGTGGAAAAACATCTAGTGCAAAGTTGTTTTAAACCCACATATTATCTGAATGCAATAGAAATAAATTCACATTTGAGGAAAGCCATCATATTTTATTTTTCTCTTCAGCAACAAGATTATTGCACACAAGCAGAGTGCTTTTTCCCGACATGCAGTAATACTTTACAGCTTTAGTGATTCTAAAAAGTGATGTTGTGAAGTGCCTGCTCAAACAATCCACATAAAACGTACTGCTTTACAGAAACAAAATGTGTTTTATCTGATCAGCTGAATTCTTTCATTCTCGTGCATCAACCCTGCAACAATTAGGCCTCATGATTCCAGGGTGACCAATTTTGACTTCTGCTGATAACATGAGAAGAAAACCTAATCCAAGCAAGACCCAAGGCAGGCAAGACTTTGCAGGACCAATCAAGACAGGAAAAAAAAAAAATCAGTGAAACCCAGTTCTCAGTCAAGCAAGCTCATTCTCACGTTCTCAATGTGCAAATATAGGCTATTGAGAACCACGTCTTTCTCACGGAACCAGATCTCGAAGCAGAACCACACTTCAAGTTCACAGTTACATAATAAAAACATCCCTGATTTGTGGTCTTATTGCCCAGGTGGAGCTCCAGTAACTCAACCTAAAGGAATTTACTTCACCCAAAAGTCAAATTGCTCTATTGAAAGTAAGCATGGTAGAGTTCAATTTTAAACAATGGTCTTAGACTACAAAAAAAATTGATTAAAAAGGAATTAATTTTAACCCACCCCAAACCACATTGATTCTATCGGATAGACTTCAACTGAGACACAGAAAGAAAGTGGCAGGCAGTCTTGTCACAGACAGCCTTGAGAGCACTGGTTAGTATAATTTTTTCCAAAGGATGAGACAAACAACATTGGTGGTTATTAGCACCAAAGTAAAGATGGTATTTCTCAATTTGTACCTCCACTACAGAACACTCAGTTGCCAACACCACCATCAGTTCTAACACCAGCAACATCCAAACGCTAAGAACAGCGCCAGCTCTGCAGTCACATAGGCTCTGGGCGACTATATTACTTCATTCAAAATACAACAGGACACATCCAAAGCTGTGGGACAGTGTGACTATCAAGATAGCTCAGTTAAAACATCCTTCAATAATTGTTATATGCTTTTAATCAATATTATTCAATATAAGTATAAAAACAGGATGGAGTTAAATAGAAAATACGGCTCTGTAGGTGCTACTCATTGGATCAGAAATGTTTGGGGTTTGTTTCGGTTCATTCTTCACAGCATTGAAGTCGTCCTGACTGGCAGGGCAAAAGGCTAGGACAGCTGGCCACAGTCAGTAATGACAATCTTTTTTGAGGGCTTTCCACTCTTGGAACCAAAGCTCTCAATTTTTTTCACAACATCCATTCCTTCCTTTACGTGCCCAAAAACAACGTGTTTCCCATCTAGCCTGTAAAACAAATGAACAAAAGCAGTTTTACTTGAAACAACATAAAGACTGAACCAAACCAAGCTCAGTAAGGGGATGTTAGCAGACCTTCATCACTCCCACCTGCTGATCAACTCTATAGCAAAGACACAACTGCTCTACAAGTGACATGAAATACTTTTAGCTATGATCCTTAGAAGCATTCTGAGCAATAGTGGCCTCATTACCCTGATATCTCTGCCTCCCTCAACTAGCACAAAATAATTATTTTGCTGTTGTGAGTCAAGTAATTTGGAAGTTAAAAAAAAAAAACAGACCAGTCAAACAAACATAAACCCACAAACGCAAGCCTGGGGCCTTGAGCAGCCTGGTCCAGTGGGAGGTGTCCCCGCCCATGGCAAGGGGGTTAGAACTGGATGGGCTTTAAGGTCCCTTCCAACCCAAACCATTCCACAATTCTAAGAAAAACCCAAATCCTCTGTATCCAGGCATCAATGCATCAAGTTGCTACACAGGGCTGAGAACCTACCAGTCAGTTTTTGCGGTGCAGATGAAGAACTGAGATCCATTGGTATTGGGTCCTGCATTGGCCATTGAAAGAACACCTAGAAAAGTAGAAGGTTATTAGCTTGGTGTAACAGGGATTAAGTGGAGAAGACAATTTTCCCTGCATATTTAGACTAAAGACAGGCAGACAGAAGATGTGATGGTCTCACATTGCGTCCAAATGATTTATAGCATCAACTTCTTGTCTTTGACTACTGCCTGCAGCCCAGTCCCCCTTCCTTTCCATGGCAAGAATGTCAGTAACGTAAATACTTATACATGTTCTGAATATGATTAATACCAGATAACTTCTACTGTGGTTCAACAGCAGTAGTTTCCTGTGATGAGGAAGGAACAAACCAAAAATGGGAGTCAACAGAATTCAATATGATGTTCTTATGTATGGCTATTCCTTTATACTTCTGGATTTAATTTGAGCTTAGAAGGACGTGCCGGTGTTACTTAATAAGAAATCCCAGATGACTTTATTTCACTTGTGCAGTAATCATCTAAGTATAACCCCTTAAAGGGCATCTTCATAAACAATGCTTCATGATAGGTTATGGTCATCAGAAGGAAGAAAGAATATTTTATTTACCAGGTCCTACATGCTTAAGTATGAAATTTTCATCTGGGAATCTACTGCCGTAAATGGATTTTCCACCGGTTCCATTATGATTTGTAAAGTCACCACCCTGGAACAGAAATGGATATTAACTTAACCAGCACACAAGCATTATTCTACATCAGAAGTGATGCTATTGAACATATACCAACTTGCTTCGATTTAAAAGTAATCAAATCAGCACATTTTCTTCAGGTTAAGAATGAGTATGGTCACATGAGAATTTGAAACCATGTAAGTAGATGAAAAGATGCAATCAAGCTAACAGTCAATTTCTACTCCAGATACTGCTGATATTCTCTAGCTGACATCCACAACTCCCACGATAACCTTTCTGTGTCAGCAGCCTTGTGCCCAAGTAGGATGCAACAAGTGGCAGTCATTTTAAGAAAGACTTCACAGGCCTCAACAAAACAAAAGCACCCAAATTCTTTACCACAGGCAACACCTCACAACTTTTTTCTTGTCCTTCCTTTCTTTCTCCCAACAGGTATAAACACTGGTCAGGATCTCCACTGTTACTACTTGCTGTTTCTAGCTTTGTTTCAGTATTACACCTGAGCTCCCCATTAAACTCCCTTCAGCTCCCTGCTGCTTGCTGGGGCACAGGAGACCTTCGGTCAGACACATAAAACCCAACAAACAAAAAACTCAGGCACCACAACTGGCAAAGGTGGCTACTGAACACCGCTTCCAGCACTCTGCTACCTCCTCTCCCAGAAACCACACCACCCATGCCAGCAGAGAGCTCACACCTAACAGGTATTTCATGTGATGTTCCCATTCCCACCTTGAGTAACCAGCTACACATGGTGTGACAACTACTCTTACGCAGTTCCAGAAGTATGCTCTGCACACCACATGCCATGTGAAGGCATCCGAATTGCCAAATCCTGGCCATGATGACCCTCAATTAGGCTACACCAACTGCCTGAATCACACGAACACTCCATCTCAGCAAGTGGAAAGGCCTCTCTTGTTTCCTCTCACTTTAAAATATTTGAAACCTATGACAGTATTCCCATTTCAGGAATCGCTTCCAAGGAATTCCTCAATATCGATTCATTACCTCACAATACCAGGGAGTCAACCACCTAATATCCTCATTCCAGGTCCATCTGTGGGGACGAAACAGGGAGGCAAGGCACACAGACTGACACAGAACTTCACAAATGGCTGGCAGAACTATAATTATATTGTATAGAATTATAAAATTTTCATAAAAATACTATATCTATTATTATACTTATGCATTTCTGACCCCAGAAGAAGTATTTATGTATTTCTGTCCCTTCCTCAGTACCACAAAACCACAACTTGCATTTCAAAGGCAAGAAAACAGGACCTTACAGCACACTTGTCCCCTTTCTCTTCTTAGAAACACGTCATAAGATCGGGGCATCTTGTTCTGACAGCTGTGTCTTTCGCTTAAAAAACAAAGTGAGGATGGGGACCATCACAGCCACCAGTTAATAAACAAAGAGCTTACTATAAACCTCATCTAAAATTTTTTACAGAGCCATTCTATGATGCAATGCTGTTGAAATGTAGCTTGTTTTAAGGCAAGAGAGGACCACCAGGAATCATACAATCCAGTGCACTACAGCAGCTGAAACCGTGCCCATCTACCAAGCACAGCAGGAAAAAAAAGGCTTTTGACTTTTTTTTAGTTGTTGATGTTTCAGAAAAAAATATGCTGACACAGAGGGACTTTAATTCAGAATTTTGAAAGACTCATCCTTTAAATCAAAACAAATCCACTTCAGGTGCACCATCCCAACAACTGACCTCAGTCAACCCTTTTGGTTGGGGGAGGATTAGGAAAAAAAACTTGTACTTTTAAAAACGCTCTATTGTGAAGAGATTATTCTACTAGGAATGAAGAACGGACACTGTTTTTCTTGGCTCACTTAGAACACAAGGTTGATTGTCATTCTACCACAAATACTTCTGCCAAATACACCCCACACTAAAAGACACTGCTATATAACAGCAGAAAGCCCAAAGCCAGATTTTTTAAGACAGTCTACACAATTTACATTTATTTGTACAAAAGACATGCTGAGCAGCAGTCACAGCGCTGATCAGAAATGCAAGTCACGCTGTCACTCCTTTATTCTGCAGTTAGCAAGGGTTAGAGCACAGTCATTTAAAATGTTACTACTGGTTTAACTGGTTCTAAAAATATACAAATAATATACAGATAAATTTAATAGCAGAAGTAAAAAAAAACATTACCTGGCACATAAATGAAGGAATCACTCTGTGAAAAGTGGATCCTTTATACCCAAATCCCTTTTCACCAGTACAAAGAGCTCTAAAGTTTTCTGTGAAAATAAAGCAAAAGTATTATGTTGCCATATAGGATACATAACAATCAAACACAACAAGATTAACTACATCCCAAGTTTATACCCTTCAAAAATTTTATAGTACCTTTAAGGTATTATTAATTTATTAGTTGTTTCCATCCTTAAAAAAACTGTCATAAATCTAAGGAAACGAAGTTTGTTTACCCTCATAACAGGGTACAAACACAACCCTCTTCCATCTCATTGCCCTTTTACTTTGCTGCTGCAACTTAACTCCAACCCCTGTGCCTCCCCAATCCCACCACTCTGGAGGCAAAGTTTCCTTTGCTGACTTTTATGCCTCTGCTCTCTATAGTAATTGTGAAGATGATGCCTTTTATTTTTCAGGATATTCATTTACTGGAAACAGAAACAAAAGTACAAATCTGCTAAACAAGCAGACAAGGAAGGAAGCACATGATAAACCACAAAAAAATGTGTAACATCAGTGCCGGTGACCAGGAAAACACCCTCTATGCTCTTTGGAAAGAGTCACCATCCCTTTGGTTCACCCTTTCACAGTTGCTTTGGGGTTTGATTTGAATGCAATCAAATGGGTATTTTAACGTATTTATTCACCATTGATAACCCAACATATGGACTGTACAGTCTTGAGGCAAATTATGAAATCAAACTGTTTGGAACAACTTCTAACAAAGTTTGTATCTTATTTCTTTATTTAACAAACGAGGATAGAATATGGAAATGGTTTCCAAAAGGTAAAAGAATATTCTTAAATACTGAAGTATGAAATTCTGGAGGTGCTGCCTTACCTGCTGTCTTCGGCACCACGTCAGCTTTCAGCTGTTAATGAAAAATAAACAAAACAGATTAGTTAATCAGCTTTTCCATACGTAGAAACAGTTCTACACAGAAGGCTGGTACATCTGAACCCCCTTCCCAGTCTGAAATCACAAGCCACCTAGAATTCCAAGAACACTTTCCAAGCACTTTGCTAGTAACTAAAAATATCCCCTCAATGCAACTACTAGCTAGTTAGTGAAGAGCAACTGGAGCAGTGTCAAACAATTTCACCGATCAACACAATTGAGCAATAACTAAAGGAAATCTTTACAGTAGACCACAAGGTTCAAAGCCAGTTTGAATAAAACTGGAGAGATCAGCACAAAGTCTGTTGAAATCTGCAGAAAAGGCAAAGAAACAACAGAAGCTGTATAACAAAGTCGACCCATAATGTTATGTAAAGTTTTGTTACCTACAAAAATCTCCAATTTTGATTCACATGCATCTTTTTACTAATCTTAAAAATGCAGGATATTATAATTCCTTAAATAAGGGTGGCCACAGGAGGGCAGACCAAAGCTTTGTCCAGCAGCAGACACCTAGAAACATCATGGCTGTGGCAATTTAATGTCCCTTCCGTCCGCTGCTATTCTCAGATGCCTGTAATTTGCAGCTGAATCTCACCACAACTTATCCAACAATTCAAGGTGATGATGCAATCTGTTCAGATACTCTGTAAAAATCTTTAACATGGAAATGAAACACTGCCACAAGAAATACAGTGACATGCTATTTTTTATAAAACCATCCAGCTATTTACTAAATCTCACTGATGAGTAAGCAGCTTGCACAGCAATATTTTTACCTATGACTCCGTCAAACATTGCCTCCTGAGAACACAAGAGCTGGGAGTGTCCAATTAATTTATATGCTGACATTTTCAGCAACGAAAAATGAATTGGGCTCCAGCCTTAAGCAAAACCATTTTAGAGAGAACCCTTATGAACCACATCTTAAAAAAAAAAATCTATTGATACAGACCCAACATGGGTGCAGAAGGCAGAAGGTGACACTGAATGTGAAAAGTACAATTCCTTGCAGCCAACTCTCTATGAGAACAATTCTACACAGAGAATCCCAAGTGCTGGGGTTTTTTTTGTTCTTCTTATTGGGGATGGTGTTGTTTTTTAAATTAAGGGACATAAGGGCATAGCATCCCACTATCCTAGCATCCTCCTCAGGCCCAGACAACCACAGACACAAGGAATCAGCAGTCCCCATTGCCATGCAGAGTTGTCTCTGTGGAAAGTCAGCTGTGTAGACACGTCTTGTAGAGAGTTGCCTGCGGATACTTGTCCTAAACCCTACTGAATCCCCTCAGTAGGCAGCAATTTCGAAGAGCAGCACTTCCTCCCAAGTGCACAGTTCTGGAGCACAGCCCTCATTCCTTCCCACACACACCATATTTACTCAGAGGCACGTGCCCAACCCTAAGGATACACGGTACACCAAAATTAACGTCTCAGCACTCATCGTGCTTTTTGTAACAGTGGAGTGTGCCACAGTTTTCCTGCTCAGGCCTTCTTTAAAGGGCTGAGTGTTTCAGACAGTTGGGGTTGTTAAGCCCCAAGAAGCAAAGGCTCCAGGGAAACCTTACAGCAGCCTCCCAGTACTGAAATGGGCTCCAGAAAAGCTGGGGAGGGGCTCTGGATCAGGGATTGCAGGGATAGGACAAGGGGAAACAGTTTTAAGCTGAAAGAGGGGAGACTGAGATGAGATCTTAGAAAAAAAAGTTTTTCTGTGAGGGTGGGGAGGTCTTGGCACAGGTTGACCAGAGAAGTGGTGGCTGTCCCACCCCTGGAGGAGTTCAAGGCCAGGTTGGTTGGGGCTTTAAGTACCCTGATCCAGTGGGATGGCAGCAGGGCTGAAACTAGATGAACTTTAATGTCCCTTCCAACCCAAACCATTCTATGATTTTTTACCAACAGAGCCAGTTGCTTGCTGGCTGTTGACCCAGCTGCTAGTTCAAAGCTGCGCAAAGTTTTCACCACACAGAGCAGCACAATGACAGATAACTGACAACTACAAACTAAACAATAAGCACCCAGGAATAAAAGGGAAGAAGCAGGACAAATCTGTAGGGGTGGCTGAAGGCCTCAGGAGCCCCAAGAGTGCACCAGCCCCTGGACAGCCAGGCAAGGGTCACGGAATCACAGAATGGTTCAAGTTGGAAAAGATCTTGAAGATTATCGAGCCCAAACTAAATCCAACAATGGCAGGTCCACCACTAAACAACTGATAAGAGTAAATGGCCTCTAGGTGCACCCGGGCAGGTTTATATCCGGTATTAGAAAAAAACTCTACGGAAAGAGTGGTGAAGCACAGAAACAGGTTTTCTGGGCAAACAGTGAAGTCTCCACCCCTGGAGGTTTTCAAAACACGTGAAGACATGGCACTTCAGGTTATGGTTTAGTAGGCACAGTGCTGTTGGGCTGATGGTTGGACTGGATGATCTTAAGAGATCTTTTCCAACCTTAATGATTCTATGACCTTGAGCACCTCATCCACAGGCAGCACAGGGTCCCAGAGCCACACTCCTCCCGCTTGCCCCTCTCCCGACAGAAACACTTTCCAGGGATAACTTTATCTTCGTTCAGCATTCCATCAATCACACAGCGGCTCAAAGGTTTCTCTCTCCCACGGAGGCTCCCGGCTGCCGTCTGGCCCAGCAACCTGCAGCCCCAGCCCCACAGCTTCGAGCCCCCAAGCCCCACAGCAACCCTGCAGCTCCATGCTCCAGCCCACAGCCCCGGTTACTGGCTGCACCCCAAATCCCCAGCCCTGTGTCCTGCATCCTCCAGCCTCGTCCTGCAGCCCCCCTGTCCCGCAGCCCATATGCCCCCATCCCTACAGCCTCGTGACCCCCCCCAAGCCCTGGGTCACCGACTGCCTCCGAACATCGTCTCGCATCTCCCAGACCCGCATCCTTCAACCCCCAGCCCCGGGTGACCAGCTGCCCCGCAGTCCCGTGTCCCCCCAGCCCCGTCCCGGTCCCATAACCCTGTCCCGTAGCCCCCGGTTACCGGCTGCCCTCCCAACCGCACGTCCCGCAGCCCAGGTTTCCAGCTGCTCCCCAGCCCCCGCATCCCCTCGAGCTCCGTCCCGCATCCCCTCAATCCCACAGCCTCGGTTACCGGCACAAACCAAGGACATCGCCCCCGCTCCAGCCGGGAGGAGCCGCCTCCCCGGCCGTGCGCCCCCCGAGGGCTGCCCTTGCCGCCCCCCGTTCCCCGTCCCCCGCCGGCGCTGTCGCCGCTCCCCCCGCCCGTACCTCCAGCACGACGCGCCCCAGCGGCTCGTTGTCCGCGCCCACCTCCAGGAACACCACGGGGTTCGCGGAGCCGGCGGCGCACAAACCGCGAGCACCGGCTGCCCGCACGCGGGCGAGCCCCGGCCCGGGTAGCAGGCGGCGTGCGGCGCTCAGCGCCAGCATGGCGGTCAGCGACAGGCGGGACACACGGACACCCGCGCCCAGCGCCGCCGCCGTCATTTATAGGCTCTGCCGCGCGGCCACAGCGCCTCCTGGCGGCGGGCGTCGCGCAGGGCAGCATGGCGGGGCTGCACGTGGGGTGTAGTGAGGTGCCTTTCACCACTCGCGGCTGCCCTCACTGCTGCCCTCACTCCTCATGGTTCCCTTCACTGCTGCCCTCACTCCTCATGGCTACCCTCACCCCTCGTGGCTCCCCTCAGTGCTGCCCTCACCCCTCATGGCTGCCTTCATCCCTCACTGCTCCCCTCACTCCTCATTGCTGCTCTCACCCTTCGTGGCTGCCCGTGTTACCAACAGAGATAAGAACAATGTATTTTGCACCTCGTTTTATTTACTGCAAATATCCAGATCCCAAAGATTCAGAAACTTACTAACTTATAAAATTAAATATGAACTTAATATGATTTAAATTACTTATACAACTTAATAAATTAAAAACATCCTGGCCTGTGCTAAGGGGTATAGACGCTTACCCTTAAGAAAATGATGAACTCAGAAAAATACTTTGTTTCAGGAGTTTCTTTTTGATTGATTTCAGGTAAGCCCCTTGTGGTTGCCCTCATGGCTCCACTTGTAATCGAAGGGGAGAAGGAGAATGTATTTTGGACCTCGTTTACCTTTTATATTTACTGCAAACATCCTGATCCTAGAGACACTTGTTACTGTCTACAAACATCCTAACAACTCTCCTGAGATGCAGACGCTTCACAGATCACAGAATACCTTGAATTTGAAGGGACCTACAGGGATCATCGACAGCTCCTGTTCCTGCATAGGACAACTATAAACATCCTAGTCTTAAAAGAATTATGAAGTCTTTTTTATTGAGTTCAGGTAACACCCTAAAGCTCTCCTCACGGCTGCCGAGCGGGACCCCCAGCATCTTCTTAGCACCTGCCATCTTTCAGTGGTTCTTAGGGGCTGCTGGAGTTGTTTCATTGAAGTGTTTTGGTTTCTTTTGGACATTTCCTTACAGCCAGGGATCATCATGATGGGGAGCGTCTCAAGGTAAAGTCTTTGGGCTGGTCCCACAGAGGAGCACCTCCACAAGAAAGGCTGAGCTGTTGCCATCCCGCATGCTGGATAATTGGGTGCAGCGGAGAAATGGGAGTCATGGGTTACGGGTGCAGCATTAGTCAGGGACAGCACCCAGGGAATCGCATCACTGACATGTGACCAGACAAAGAGGTGTGTCTGAGCAGCACCGGCCATGTCACCTTGGCATCACAGCCCTTGGGGTGCTCATGACATCATGTCATGGCTGGGAAACCTGCCTGAGGGTTTGCTCACGTAAGGTACAGCAGTCCAGGTGAAAGAGTTTATACAGGGAAAACCTGTTCATGTTTTACATGAAAAAAACAACAGTTATCATTTTAGTTTTCCCACTTAATAACTTTGATCAAAATACTTAGCACATATTTTAATCATATTCAGATATTATTTTGAAATCATCTCCAGTTGCCATCCTGATTCTGTATATCATAGAATGGTCTGGGTTGAAAGGGACCTTAAAGCCCATCCAGTTCAACTCCCTCTGCCATGGGCAGTGACACCTGCCACTGGATCAGGGGGCTCAAAGCCCCATCCAGCCTGGCCTTGAACATCTCCAGGGAAGGGGCAGCCACCACTTCTCTGGGCAACCTGTGCCAGGGCCTCATCACCCTCACAGGAAAACATTTCTTCCCCATATTTTATCTAATCTCATCTAATCTAATCTAATCTAATCTAATCTAATCTAATCTAATCTAAGAACTTACAAAATTTTTCCAAATTCTTAACGCCAAAAAATGTCTTTGGTTTGGCCCTGGTCTGTGAGGTCAAAGAGAGCTCTTCCATCTGCATACCAGCAGTAAGACATCTCCTTGCGTAAGCCAGTATACATCTCTTAAAAAAATAGTCCTTTTTGCAATCTGCACACGTTTAATTTCATCCAAATAATGAATGGCACACTGCCACATGGCCAGGTGAACCACAGCTGACCATTGTTGGATCAGCACTTCTCCAACCACCAGTCATAACACTAACGAAAGCCCACAGGTGTCAGAGAGCAATTTTTTTTCCCTTGAAAACAAACAGGAAAAGAAGTTCTTTTCTCCATGATAAGTTTGTGCAAGTGTGCTACACAGACAGTGTTCCGCCCCTGAGGAAAAAGCACACCCAGGATGCCGTTAACCTTACCATTAACAGGACACAACCAGACCACTGAGTCTCTGCAAAATAAACTCAGCACATTCAAGACATTCTGCCTGCTCGCTCTGTTCTTCCAGCTTCCCAGATGGAAACAAGATTTCTATTAAGACATTTCTGAAAAGGATGCATGGTTTTAAACAAATAATTTTAAGGCCCTAACTCACCAAATAGCATTTATCTATAGTAATACAGGCTACCCTTGTTAAAAAATATAGCCCTTGAATATGTGAAAATGGCTCCTAACGTGATTCTTAAAAAAAGAAAGCCAAAGTTGATTCTGGTAGTTACGTGCCTGTAATTTTCAAGTTCCTTGTATTATAAATTTATTCTAATGAAGGTTAGAGTAATGCGACCATGTAATGCAGCATGAAATAATTGCACAATCCTCACTACGTGAGGAACACTAAACTTTCAATTCTGCCCAGCTTCTTTGTTGTGAAGCAGCTAAAAGTGACATCATCAAGGACATTCACTGAATCTTCAGACAGCTGTCAATTGAGGCACTGCTCTGACCTCAAAGTCCAGGGTGGAACTACAATTTTAAGTTACAGGTGGCTGAGAAATCCTAGATGAACACTCTTTTTCAGTCACGCGCTCCACAGACATTTCTCATTTCATGCCCATTCAGTGCATGGACATCAGGGATAAATAGTTCAGAGTTTGGAAATAGCCCTTCAATAGCTGGTGGGTGACTATAGCATATATCATGCTTTATAACTACAGAGCATGCAGAGTCCAACTTGTCCCAAATCCTGTCTCAAAGGAATGCCTAAGGAAGAGTGAATACAGGGGAGGGGTGTGGTTTAGGCTTTCAACCTCCTACTGCTTCCTCTTCCCAATCTGGATGTGACTTTGGTATGTAGTAATAGGGTTGGTTTTTCCTCCTGTGTACCCACTCATCAGACCTGTCTTAACTCTCAGCATCAGCAGCTTCCTTGGCGATGAACTGGAAGCTGCCCTTCCACAGACCTGCTGACCTTTCCTTCAAGAATCTTTTGTGCTGACTATTGCTTCCATTAGCTTCATCTAATGTGCCCTCCTTCTCATAAGGGAGGAGACAAGTTGGTGGGTATCCATCTTCCTCATACTGTGCAAGATTTTTAGGCCTACATCTTTTCTCCTCTCAGTCATTTTTTTTTCAAAACTTAAAAGTCACAGACAGCTCAATTATTATTTATAAGAAAGGTGTTGCATGCCTTCAGGGTCTTCCTTGTTGCCCTTCTCTGAGCTGTTTCCACTTTTATGGATTTTCTGAGATAAGGTGATATTTGCACATTATCCAAGATAGGGCTGAACGATGACTTCACAACATACAGTGCCATGGCAATTTTTTCTATTCCATTACTAATAATCTAAAAGTGATTTATTTCTTTTTAATAGCAGCTAAATCAGGATGCATGTTTGAGTTACCTCGTCTTAATCCTCTCAGTCACAAGTCCATTTTTGGGAAATGCTAACTTCACTTATTCTAATCATCAATCTGCTTATTCTCTAGTAACTATAAAAAAAACCTCCTCACTCTCCTTTTAATGTTGTTTTAATAGCAGTAGCCACTAGAAGCCCAAACTAAAATTAGCACTTGGGTGTTGTTCTGCACATACCTATAACAACAGACATTTCTGGCCCTGAAGGATTTATTATTTAATAAATGAGACAAAAAATGAGCAAAAGAAAATCCCACCTGATTTCACACTTGGGAAACACCAGCCAAGTAGCTTTGAACCATTTTGCTAAGAGTTCACAGGCATTTTTGGTAGAGCAACCAATGCAGTTTTCCTCATTTGTAGGCCCTGGGGAGAAGTAAAACAGCTCCCTGTCTTTAACTGTGGTGATCTTTTATTCGGGAATATGGACTGAATTATTATCTCTAGACTTACGCAATAAAGCTACTAAACTACTCATTACGGGCTGCTCCTACACAGAGAGGTGTATTAAAACTCGTGCAAACAGTAGGTATGACTGGGAACTCGTGAGTTACAGAGGTCACTTTGCAAGGATAGAAAAAATGCTCCAAAACCTCTGTCAAAGACCACCCTTGATCACCAGTGAATGAGGCTTAGAGCTATCTCAGCAAACTGAAAGGATTTTAGAGGAGCTTTGAACACATACATTTGAAGATATGTTCATTGTTGAAATTCTGCAGTACATGGCTAGGAAATAAGTACATTTGGATAGAGAATGAGCACACGTGGCGTCCCTGTGCTATAGAAGACAAGAAAGACAATGTGGAAGCACAGACAAAAGCCAAGATAGATGTTTCAGGAGAGCCACCAGGGAGACTGGTACCCGCCCTACAGATTTCATCATTCTTTCTCCTTTCCCTCAATCTCAAAAGACAACACAGACATTACAGGCAGATTAAAAAAGGAGCAACCTGTTAGATTAAAGTTTCTAAATAGGTATTTTTAGAAAAATACCCATTAAATGACCCTCCTTATTTCCTAGCAGAGAGATCCCTGCATAGGAAAAAGAACCTTAAATGATACAATAGCAGTGTTCCATACTGACACATTGATTACAACTTAGAAGTCTTCATGAACAAGACTATGAAGTAACCGAGTGACTGTTACCACCACTGTGCCAAGATGGACTGGAAACAGCAACAGCGGTTAAGTGACTCTTCTAAAGAAACAGAAGGAACAGATGCTTGAGACATGACCTGAGTTTGGGGATTTTGGTTCCAAGGGCCTTGATCCCAGCAGACAGACTCTGCACAGGTACAAAGGTGATACGCACCCCTGGTTCTGTCCGACTGCACACCTGCTTGTTTGTGATGCAGGAATGTAGGTTAACAGTGTTATTCAATCTTGGATTGCTGCTGTTGGATTGCTCTTGCCAGCTGTGGCAAGATCACATTTTGCAACCTAGCAACTGCAAGAACACAGCTAGATGCAACTCATCTTCATCTGTGGCACACTGTTGTGCTCTTCATGGGGCTCTACTTAGATCATGCAAATAAACCCCTCAAATGCAGACTGCAGCAGTGAAGTGGATTTCACAGAAAAATCACTTGATGCTAAAATACAAGGAATTCCCATAGTATCGACTTTAACATTGATTTTTTAAGAACCCTTGCACATCTGGGACACTGTTATCTCAAGGACTCTGATAATCTGAACAATCAGTAGAGGGCGAGGTCATACAAGGACTCAGTTTGATTTTAAGTGGCAAGAACAGGGATTTGCAGCAGGCATTGCCACCCTCCATCTGCAGAACCTGGACATGCTGCACTTCAAAATGCTCAGCATAATTTCTTCTTCAAGGCTTTGGCTAAGCTAGAAGAGAAGCTGAGAGCTGGAAAGGATTTCTGTGATCTGTATCTGTTATATGCATTTATTTATGAATCAGGATCAGAGGGGGGAGATGGTGAAAGACCTTCCTATTATACTAAGTGATGGCAGTGTGAAATTAAGTGATAGAAGAGCTCAAAGGGCACAGAGTAGCCGCACAGGTACATTTACAGATAAAAAGAAAAAATGCTAATAAATATTTCCCCCATTCAAGGTTTCCTCTTGGGAAATTGTAGTAACCCAGCTCACAGCATGAACCTTCTCTCCAGCACACGCTGTATGTAAAGGAGGAGTTTGCCCGCATGACTTCATACTAATTACCTACAAAACAGACGAGAAAAGCCTCGATCCACTCATGCTCTTTACAGCCGTGATTAGCATTTTCATTTCAGAAGTTCTGAGTGACATTGCTTGCTCGGAATCCATTACTCAACCTCCCTCCCTGCATAATGTATGGAAACTGACTGCTAATATGTCAGATTACACAGCACCTTGACATAGTGCCCAGGGCACCACGTGGCTGCCGGCAGCTTCCCAGAAGATTGTCCGTACGCTGCTACACCTGGTTCATGGACCTTTATGCATAGATCACTACAAACTGGCAAGGCACATAAGACATCTAAAATGATTGTTTTTAGGCTAGAAGGAAAATGATATGATTTACAAAGCTTCACGATGCCTAGCTAGGTGATTTGTTTGTGGGAGAGCGGGGAGATACTTTGCATCCTTATGAATGTATGGCAGTTTTACGATATGGCTAAAGTTACGGGAGCCCTTGTGTCCTAAACCACAGAAATTTCAGTTGTAATAGAACTTGAAATTTGCAGGGATCAGTTCATTTTACTCTCCTGTGAAACACCACCCCTGATCCAAGGAACCAAGAAATGAGGTAATAGTATCAGGAATACTTTTAGAAGTGACTGGTCATGCTACTTCATCTCGTATGAGTAAGGTGAGCCTGGAGCTCGGGATGCTCTTGTTGAAAATGTAATTGCTGAGGAATTACTCATCAGAGGAGACTCTAAGCAGCTTCCTCCTGGGGAGTGGAAGTCAGCACTGCATTGTCCCCCACACCATCCCATCCCAAGAGGCTGTCACAACACCTGCTCGCATGGAAACCTACATCTGTTCTCTCACCACTACCAGGTCCTGCTGTGCCCAGTGTTTTCCCTTGCTGTGTGACTCCATCGACCAGGTCTTGTTTCTGTGACATAACTAATACATAAAAGATAAAACCAAAGCCAGATGAGCACCAGCACCACTTCCTACAATCACTTTCAAGAGCACTAGGAAATGCAGCCAGGTGAAAGAAAGGGGAAGGACATCACACCTGAGTAATACAACATTCTAGGCTGAGGTGCATTTTAGAAGTCTATTTTACTTGCAACTCAAGTGAGAAGTGGTTGCAGTGTTCACAGAGGCACAGGGCTGTGTGGGATCCACGGGCCCATGCAGTGCGTCACCAGCAGCACCCCACATTCCCAACTATGCGTTCTGCATTCTCCATCCCTGTAATAGTACTTCGGTCTTTTTGGATTATTTTCTCGTGGGTTTTTGCTTCAATTTGGTCCCTTTTCTGATCCTTCTCCATCCCCAATATTTACCAGCTTTTTATGCAATTATTTTTTTTACATTACTATATCTTCTCAAGCTTTCTTCTCTATTCTATTTCTTGAGAGCTCTGCTTTAATTGCCTGCCAAGTGAAGCCTTTGTCTTGGGTGTATATCTGAACCATGATCCTTTGAGGTAATGTTGGTTTCTCTGTACCTTGTACAAGATGAATTATCCTGTCTGCACTGAACTCATTCTAACAATAGTCATAGGCTTGAGACATGTTTTTTAGTTGTACAACTTCACAACAGGAATTGAAAGCTAGAAATGGTCAGACAGCATCATTTTGAACAAGAATCAACCTAGAAATGAAAACTTCACAGATGTAACAAGATTAAAAAAAATTCCACCACAATTCTGCTGGAACCAACCTCACAACACAGAATCTCTCTGATTCCCTCCTGGTTTTTTTGCAGTTTCACTACAGAAAGGAGTGCTTACATTGGCACAGAACAGCATCACTGCATTAGCACGGGATGTTATGACATACTTCTATGATGAAACTGCATGTGACAATCATCTGAATACACAGTGTCCCACTGAATGAGCCAATGTGTTGTCAGGTGCAAATTAACATGTGCCACATTTACAAATGAAGAATATAATTTTTTGATAATGAAAAGTTCGATGCAAAAATTTCCTTTAGCATTCAGAGGAGTCAGGAGTCCATGTTTCCTTACCTTCCAATTCTGTCTCAGTGTCACTCCTGCACGTTTCACCATCGGTTTGGTAGTGGTGATATGAAAGTAGTGCACGTAGGGATCAACATTCCTAAAATAGAAAGGAAAGCTGCTCACCAAATTTGATTTCTTGTGAAGGAACACACCGTATATGAAGTTATGAACTGGGTATCCTCACCTCTCACTAACTGGGACAGCTCATCAGACAACGGTAAGTCCAAAATTCACTGATTTTGCCTGTCTTAAAAATGTACAAAATGTACATTCTGAGAAATACAGAAGCAACAAACAGGGAAGAAGAGCATTGGTTATAAATGTGAAACATAAGAAAAGTGGGTGAAAATTGGAATCAATTTAAATATGCCTTAAAACCCCAATAAGACTTAAGCACTAGCATTTCATTAAAAAAGTGTGGGGCATTTCAATAGTTCCTGCAAACCAAATCAACAAAAAAAAGAGAATACAACCTTAACAATAGGCTGAATATTTTTTTTAAATATTTTGCATTTTCTCCTGCTTGACCAGTTAAAATTCATTACAATTAACAACGTGTCTCCATGTTCACAATAATCAATGTGTTGATACATGAATGAAGTGACAAATGAAACTAAATGTTCCAGAATAGTTCAACAAAATACCAGCATGGAACAACTATGGACAAACAGGAAAGTCTAGACTCAATTAAAAAAATGAAATTGGTCAAAACTCTGACCTAGGGGAAGGCCAGAATTGGCAATCCCAAAACTTTTACAATGTCTAATAAAGCAAAAAATGAGGGAGAGACCAACATATTTAAAAGTGGTAGTTACTAGTGTTTCTAAAGAAGGTAAGTCGCCTGTAGTTGGATCTATCAAAAAAATGTAGTGAGTTCAGTAACTGGAAAGATACTGGGCAAACCAATAAACAGAGCTTCATCTAGTTCACACACTTAGAAAAGAGACAGTTGAAGAAGGATAGACTTAAATAATAACTTATTCTGTTAAGGATAGGCAGTTAACAAAAGGACAGGCTTAAATAGCAGAAAAACAATTATTACGATTGAGGCAAGGAGTTTCCGGACATGCATATGAAACTACCCAGCAAACAAACCAGTAAGGCCAGCTGCAGCCAGCAGCACGCTAACGCCTGCAGGAGGCACAATGTCGTTGCTGTCTGCTTGCTTCGTAAATAAAATTGCATCATTGATTCAGTTCCTTGTGGACTATTTTTATGTTCCTCTGGAAGCTCCTGTAGGCTGTTGGAGACAATACCTCAGCAGAGAGGTCTGTCGATATAAGAAAAATGCTGCGTTCCTTTTAGAGAGAAGCAAATGGGAATAAAGCAGTAACAGAATGACAGACAGAGTCATATCCTACACCAAGCTGGTAGGATTTTGATGGCACAGAAAATGGAAAACTGTAATAAGGTGACATGCTGGTAATAATTCAAAATATAAAAAAGGAAGGTAATTGTTCCTGACTGGAAGTTCACAGCTCAGGAAGATTTAAGCAGATAAGAGGGAAGTGCATTCTGGTTAAATATGCACACAAATAAAAGACTGTACACAAATGTAAAAATGTGTTAATTAATTTTAAAGGGAAACAGAGGAGGACAACAAATGAGAGCATTATATATAGCCCATCAGGTGAGAGTTGTACAACTGCTTTATATGCTGTCTGCCTGACGTCTTTAAAGGAAAGCAAGCAGCTCTATTTATACATAGGTGTCCCATCCCCATTGTCCATGCAGAAAGCAAACAGATCCTCCCTCCTCCTTCCATGTGCCTGATTGTCTTCAGTCTCCTGCTCCTGTAAAAGGCACGGCAAAAGAATACAAACTGCACAGCCAAAACAACATGATTCAGAGATCCAGACTGGTTAGGAAGAGTGGAGAAAGAAGTGTTGGGCAGTCAGAGTGTTCTGAAGTCGTTCAACAACTGATAAGCACATTGGTAAGCAGAGAAGTCATAGACTGATACTCACATACGTGGCTGCCTGGAAGCACTAGAAGAGTGCACGGTGCATAGGACACACTGCCGGAATGCAGGATGGGAGACACAGGCATCACCTGGATACACACACCCTTTCTATCCTGGGGTCCTGGCTGGCATCTGGGAGACATTCCACTTGCAGTATTGTCGTAGCCTCCTCAGACTTCAAAGTAAGCTTGAAAAATGTGCAGCGCTTAAGGACATCTTGCGCTCTTCGTATTCTTCTCCAATGGTACAGTGCCAAAGCGGGTTTGCATAGGGTCTCACGTGCACTTCTGGGGAGCTTCCAGGAAAACAGAACACCAGAAACAAAATATTCATTAATTATTGGCTGAGATAGATAAATATTTATTTGTGTTTCACTACCAAGTGCACTGTAACTCAGTTTTATTATGTTATCCTAAAACCCCATTGTAATGGGCAGTGCCAGCAAAGAAGGCAGAAGCCAAGAATTTTTCCCAATTTTCCCAAACGATTTTTCCCCAATTTTGAGAAAATAAATCTCTAGATTTTTTATATAGGTATCTGTATACGTAATTTTGTGTATCTCGATCAACGCTAAGGACTTGTGTCTGTGCTGAGATGTGGAGTAATTGCTCTCTCAATTACACACGTATAAATACGCATATTCTGGAACAGTTAGGTTGTTCCTCTGTGTTTGAATGCGTTTCAAAGTTGGTTTTAGACTAAACACTTCCACAAGTTCCAGGTACAAATAGAGAAATACTCAGGAATTCTGTATTAAAGCAAATTCTCAAATGCACAGGGACTGGCATCAGTGGCAAAGCACAGGGGCAGAACTGCTCCGGGACAAGACCTGTGCCTGCCACGGCTGTTGCTGTATTCCTTGTTTTAGGATTCACTCCATGCACAGTTAGACATGCAGTTAAAAGCAACGGACTTTGTTATTCAAAGGCTGCATTTTGAAACTGAGTTCTTCAACTTTAAGATGGGGATGCATTAAAAAAAATCATCTCACTTTAGTCACCTTCCAAGGTCACCGATTTCACTTTAATGATGCATTCCAATTGAAAGAAAAGTACCAAACTCATGAGAATGCAAAACAAAGACAAAGCCAACCATCTACTGTGCTGGATGTTTAACCCTCCATAAGGATTAGATGATAATCCTGTATTACGGAACACCTGTGCCAACAGCAGAGCCAAGCCCTCCTTTCCTGTTATCCATATGGTGCAAGGATCCATTTCCAAGTTAACTCTGACTCGTGTAGGTGATGCACAGTGCCTTGTGTACCAAACTGCAAATCGCAGATACCCTGCTCAGCAGGAACTGTTTTCTGTAGGATCCCATGCCTATAGTAAATTTGCATTAATCACGTTTTCTCCTGTGTTTTTCCAGGGCGGTTCACACCTTTCCCTTCCCGCTCCCTGAACGGGTACACCCCGTGCAGCTGACCATCGCATTGGCCCAAACCAGGGACGGCAAAGGGGAAGACATTTGTTTCCAAAAGAAGCTAATAATTTACAAAGCAGCTGCCAATTAGCCAGACCTTAATTTTGCAGATTTATTTAGGAAAAAAAAAAATTAACATGAGCAAATGTGAATACTTCAGTGTTACAACAGAGTATATAAATGTCTAGCAATAGTCAAATAATTTGATCTTTAAATACAAAATAACCACATGAACACCTAATATACAGGTTTCATCTGAATACATATTTATTAGATAAATATTAGGTTGTCACATCATCTAACTACATACAGTTTTGCAAGACTAAAAATCACAATTATTTTTTCTGACCAGTTTAAAGTATGAAATGATTGCATTGTACTGTACATACAATGTACAAACAAAGACAATGGCCATTTTTGCAGGTTACCTCAGATTGTAGTTTGTTTTTTTTTTTTTTAATTCTCCTCTGATCGTGATATCAAAAATTGTACAAAGTATGAATTTGGTTACAATTTCTTTTTTTTTTTTTTTTAATCCCCGTATTTTTCTTCATTATTTCTGTAGCACCCTAAAAATACACAGGTGATAGACTAGTACACGTAAGCTAAATATTACATGTAGATAAAACAAAACAAAGGATCAGAGTATATTACAGAAGTGAAAGTGAAACAAATGCCGAGACTCCACGAACGCTAACAAACAGGATTCATTTTCCACATAAGATGGAGCTTCAAGCTTTTTTTTTTTAATTTTCTTCCTGCGAAATAAAAACAATGCACATTCCAAGGAAAATGAATGCATTTCTGTTAACATGTCTCTATTTGTCATTTACATATGTACAGCTGTCCCTTGAGTCTCCGCTGCAGACATTGGCATTATCTGTCAGTCCTATAAGAATGTCTTGGCAGCAGAACTGTAGATCTCTGTGGGTTCTTTCCCAGATGAACTTCCATAGGGAAACAATTAAAAAGTAAAAACAAAAAAAAAAAAGGAAGAATAAAAATACTACTGGAATTTCATATAATAATTAAGCTTTTAAAGAAATGACAGTGATTACCCTATTTGCTAGGTTTTCTCCTCTAAACTTTAATACGGCAGTGAACAGATAAAAAAATAACTAAATTCTCACTTAGAAGTTTTTTCACACTGACTCCACTATAAAGTACCCAATTTTAAAACTGTCTCAAATGTCCAACATTTGGGTGATGGGTAAAAATCGTATTTTCTCTCTTAACTTCTGCTTAGAAACCAAATGTTTCTGTAAGCTTAAAAACACCAACCATCCACTTTAATCCTCTGTTACCACACAAAGCAGATGCAAACACTCCTCCAAACGTTCCTAATATCTATGGGTTTTTTTTCCCTTTATGCTTTCCAACAGGTACTTTCAAAAGGATACATTTCAAATACTACCAGTTAGCAAAAGTCAATCCTTAACATACCTGGTTTCAAATACTAATGTTGTGTTTAAAATTCATTTCAGGTGACCGACTCAGCTGCTCAGGAATCGATGGAGGGTGGAACATTAAATAGAATCAATTAAAAAAATCTGAGCAAGCAGTTTTCCAATTAACAGTGAGAAATCATTATTCCCAAACCTCTGGCTTAAGAAACTTCCCCCCTCCCCAATAAAACTCCAAACCCTAAGGGCATAAAGCCAGTTTATCATTAGCCACCCCCGCAAATGACTTCAATACCTAACTAAACAATGCAGCAAAAATACAGGGGGGAAACTACTACGGTAAAATGGCTACAAAACACATCTGTAACTGAAGAACGGCCTCTCCCAGGAGTTATGTGATAGCAGCATTACACCACAACCATTTACCATGTGCTACACCAAGGTATCTTCAATATTCTGCAGAGATCCTCTACAGGTTGTCAAGCCTACATAAGAAAAAAGACACTTCTAAGCAGAATAAAATATACTGTGCTGTTTCCCTCCCCACCCACCGACATCCCTAAGTGTTACCGTGCCCCAGTTTCAGACTGGAGCACTGGAACAGCGATATAAATGTGGTACCTTACTGCTTGCTGCTCGCCTTAGTGCATCTTTACCTGTTCAGACAGCTGGTCCGAGGTATTCTGGGCAAACAAACATCATCTCTGCCATTACCAGCCCATGATCACCCACAGCCAATGAACATGGGTCTGTTATCTGGGGTTTTTCTTTGCCCTAGGCGATCACTTATTAAGTTTCCACCACAGAGCTGGGCCCTGATTGTCCATGTACTGCCTGATGTATCAATTCATTCCTCATATAAACAGATATGAAATTTGGGCTAATTTATCAAAAGAAAGGGGAGGGAGAGGAAAAAAACCAAAACAACTCCCTTATTCTGTTAAAGAACCCTCAATTTTCTTTTTTAAAAAAGGACTCGTATTTTTCTTCAGACAAGGTATTTAAGAACACCAGCAAAAGTATAACCAGATCATGAAAATGTTGAATATTATCAAAGACGATACTAAAATATTCACAAAGATATTTACAGTAGCAATTCTTAAAATAATTGATTTTGCATAATGAACAGCGCCTTTCTTAAAAAAACTCGAAACAGGAAAAATATAAGTGTGGGACCATCTCTACTTAATATGCCTGACAGATTCAATACTCCTACTGGAAAACGAAAGAACTAAACCACCATTTCCTTTAATATCTACAGCAAGGTGCTGTGGACTAGCAAATATATATCACGACGCATGTACAGCAGTAGTGGGAAACGTGAACAAAAAGAGCAAAATGGAACAGAAACTGCGAAGAATTTACAAATATGACTTTGGTGAGGAAAGCAAATCCGGAGTCGTCAAGCACAGAGCATGCCATTTACAGCATTGCAAACTAAACACAGAGGGCTGGGGAGCTACCTAGTCAAGCCGACAGGGTCAAACCAAGTTCTGCCTGGCACTTCAGTTTAAAATGCATTGAGGGGAGCAAACGAAGGGTGATTGATTGGATTTGAGACGAGGAAAAGGAGCAGGGTCAGATTTGCTTTAGTAACAAAAAAGAAATGAAACCAAGAACTGTACAGTGGGCAAAAGCTGAAATGTTGCACCACGAGGGCAAAGTTGGCACACATGCACTTCTTACACGGCTACTGTACATCATTTATAAGAGAGAGAGACAAAGAGCACAGGAATGGGCACAGAAGCAACAGGAAGCTCATGCAGGAGCAGCAACTACACGAGAAGCACAGACCACAGGGGCAAGACAGTGATTGTGGAAGCAGGGTCTCGAGGGCAGGAACAATCTAATGACAGTACAGATTCTTCCCATGCCCGGTACTTCGGGAGAAAGAGCTCATCCCAGCAGCCAGAGTTTAAAACCAGAAACTGAAGGAGAAGAAAAGAAAAAGGCTGAATTATCTGTAACAGTCACGAAAACAGACTGCAAAGCAAAACAAAACAGAAGCTGCAAGATGTCTGTCAGATGGCAATGCCCTTTCTCAAGCTGATTATTAAACATAATTAATGTGGATAGTGATGTTACTCTCCCTCCATCCTGCAATAATTTCCTGGCTGCCTTCGACCCAGCTTGTCTTACAATGAATTGTGCAGTGACACACATGCTCAGACACCGAAGGCTGTAGGTAATAACAGGAACAGTTTGGTCTGCACCGTACCCCCTCCCCTTTTCCATTCCGTACGGCACACATGGCAAAAAGATCTGTTACAGCCACCTCAATAGCTGGACGTTAACACAGCCAAAAAGGTCACTGACTTGAAACCCAAATCACAAAACAACCCCTAAACATTGCAAGCATTTCTTTTGTTGCTGTTTTTTCCTGGGTGTTTTCAATCTGTGTGTTTGGCCAGATCAATCCCCTGAAAAGAGGTGGTTAAGATTCCTGCGCTGGCAGAAATTCCAGCACCCATGGCTGCAGCCACGAGATTCTCAGGACTGTGACACCGAAGTCACATCTGCTAAATTGCTGGTTCCCTCTGACGGGCCTGCCTGCCTTCCTATCTTTGCCACTCGACTGTAGGATTTGTGCTTTTTTTGAGCTTTGTATGCATTTTTGTTTTTTTTTCTTTTGTGTGTGTGGCCACGAGGACCCCTCCAACACAAACCCGTGGTCGGAGGGGGGCAGAGGGGAGGTGGGGTGGAGGGAGATATAGTTTCAAAAACATGGAAGAACATGCGTTGGAAGGACACTCTGAGACGGGTCAGTTACAGACAGTTCCATTTTCTTCCCTTGCCAAGATTCGAGTTTGCCAAGATACTTCACACCGTGTTTATCACAGAACTCTCTCTCTGGAGGATGAACAACGAACGGGGTTTTCAGCAGCTGCACAACTGTCTCTGCTGCTTTGTCACGTGTAGCACGGCAGACTCGGAGATTACTGCATTCGTTTAGCTTTTGCCTTTTTAATTCTCCCCTCGCTTTCGCAGTTTTTGAAGCTGATAGAAGCAGTTTTGAGAAGAAGAAAGCAGGGAGTGCACCATTGGATCAAGTTGTGAGTTTTTGTCTTTTTCTTCTCTTGTGGAAAAGGAGTGTTAAGATAAGATTCCTCACTGTGCAGCCACACACGTGAACAAGTGAAAGGGATGGGGGAACATGTATGGTTTCAGTTGTTCTCAAAGAGAGACAGAAGGTCGTCATTGCTATTGCTTGGCAAATCGGGAGGATCCAAGTACGAAAGTAGCTCATCTGGATTCGTGAGTTCTGGAAGCAGCTATAAAATATAAAGATAAAAGGAAAATTACAGGTAACAGAAAAACAATTGTGAAAAAAGGGATTAAAACCCACACATTCCTGGGAACTGGCTTTCGTAGGAATATATCCAAAGAAATCGGAAGGCAGCGAGACAGACCTAATGCCCCAAGATAACACAGTATCAATCTGTATGCTTAAGTCTATATGACTCAGTTTTTACAAATTACATTACTGTCTCAATTACGGCTTCTTATTCAGCCTCCCCATCACAAAGTTGATCAATAAACAAAGGATATTTCCTGGCTAATGCTGATAAAAACTTCTCAATAAATGCTCACTGTGCATGTTACTTTCATATAAAACACTAAATACAAACTCAAAATGTGCAGTTTGAGTAATACATATTTGAGCTTTTATCAACAGAGACCGGTCCCTCTGACTCACACAGCGCAGCGTGATGACTGCCCGGTGCCTGCATCCCTACAGAAAGAGGCAGCCCTGTCCTCTCCTCACTCCTCTGATGCCTCTCAGAGAGGGGAAAAATACTACTGAGGAGAAGGATGGGGAGAGGAGTAGCACGGCAGGTGGACGAGCACCTTCCCTTTCTGTGGTAGGGAGTTCACAGTGGCTGGAAGTACTTACTCAACCACGTGCAATTCCAGACATTTTAAAGGTGGGAGGCATAACACCCCATCCTGCAGAAGATCCACCACTCATACTGCTTTAAAGTATAAAAAGGAAGAGTTGAGGGAGTTTTATTTACATTTTTATTAATGCTGTGTTTCAAATAAATTAATTTTTCCAAACATCACACAGATTCTTTTTGATCTCACAGGTAACAACTGAAACGTAACACCTGGGTTGTGTAGCAAGAATGTTTTCTGCTTTATTCTGCATCTTGCCATGTTCTACTCAAAAGTGTCATGTATAAAAAACAGCAGGTAAGACTTTGTAATAAACTCCCTTCATATTCAGTGTTGTGTTAAAGCAAAGACTGAGAAATATGGACTGCTTAAACACAGGTAGTAGCCGGTATAGGGGATTCATTTTAAGTTGTTCTCTGTTTTCAAATACGATAAAACTAAAAGCTTGACTGCATCACATTTAGCATGCAAATATTATATTTATATGCTTCTATTACTCCCGTACAAATGCAGCTTCATCTCCTAATGTTATGTGGATGAACATATGTTTCAATAAGCTAAACACAAAATGCAGAAAGAAGTTTATTCCTTCCTAAGTGTTTTGAAAAAATGCAACGCCAAGTTGACATAAACAGAATCTCCCAGAAGAATACTGTTCTTAAAATACCATTTTCTTCTAGTCCTGGCAAAAGTGCTATTGCCACAGTACCAGACTAAAGTGAGAAGACTTCAAAATGTATTTATGAATACCTGATACAAGAACTCAAAAGAAAAACTGCGTTCCCACCAAAACGTGTAGAAATTAAAAAATGGTTGAATTTGTTCTATGATTTTACAACTCAATTCTTAAAAATTTAACGTAATGCCTCCAAGACTCACTATACACACGGGATTTTTTATAAGTTCTTTTAAGCAGGTGAAAGTTTTCAACAAGGTGCTCAGTGTTTCTGAAGATGAAGGCTTCTAACACCCTAGAGGTGTTCAAAAAGTGTGTAGATGTGGCACCTTGGGACTTGGTTTAGGAGGCACAGGGGGGTTGGACTGGATGAGCTTAGAGGTCTTTTCCAACCTTTACGATTCCATGAGGGTGATCTCGGCTTACTGTGGTCAGAGGGGGCAGGCAGCACAGCTTCCCTCCCACTCAGCCAGTGTGAAAACCAGAGACTTCGGGAAGGACTTGCTGAGCATGGAGGGTGCTGCGCTGGAGCAGAGGGAAGGGACATGGGGAGCGCTGGGGGCTGAGGGGAGGAGCTATGGGACCGTGCTAGCACCCAGCGCTCCCAAAGCGGATACTGGAGCGGTCTAACCAGGTATCTGCATCTGCTGTCTGAGGTACGAGTGTGGATCACCTGTATCTATTTGGTACATCATTTGACTCAGGTTAAACCTTTAAACCTTAGACTGCATTACACTCAAGTCCTAAAGAATCCATGTGACTGTGTCAGTATGGAGTGGACCATGTTGCCCATGGTGTAGCTGAGACTTTACTCAGCCTCCTTCCACAACACAGCCACCGCAAGTGAAACCCATTACCGTAATCCATCTGACCACGATGGAGCTCACAGATATATCAAAGAACTCTATTCCCCATGCTGTACAGCCCGTGACTTCCCATTTAGCTATGATAATTTCAGCCTCCCAATTAAGAGTCCGACATGCCTCTATCAATGATAACCATGGTACTCTCATAAATGTACAGGTTTTTCTGCTTTGCTTTTCACCAAGGAGTGAGTGCCTGACCCGTAACAGCTTACTTTATGTTGCTTAAATATTTGAAGACAAAAATCGACACTTTTATTTCACCTGTTACTATTGCTCATACAGGACCTTTAGAGGTTCAGACCTCTAACTGCCACATGACCAGGGATATGGTTTAGCAGTGGACAGGTATGCTTGGACTTGATGATCTCAAAGGTCTTTTCCAACCAAGTGATTCTATGATACTATAAACGATTGTTCCCAAAGGATGTGCATGTGACCGCGTGTGTTAAACAGCAGCAGTCTGGTTCAGAGAGAAGTTACTCCACTGGGCACTGTTCCTGCAATTGGAGCTCCCAACCTTACCCCCATCCTCTGCGAGGCTGCCTGCTCGTATGTGACAGGGGAGATGTAAGTGCACAGCAACGGTCTATACAGATGCAAATCTAAGGCACAGAAGTGAACATTTCTCTAAGGAAACCACACTAAGCAGCAGCAGACTTTGGACCAGACAGAAGATACACGTATGGGAACAGATGACTCAAACGAAAACCCAATCCTAATGCTAAGGAATTTCTATTTTTGGAGGCAGGTGTTAACCGAAGAGAAATCTCAGATAATTCCCTTCTGACTCCACTGAAGGGATGGGAAGAGTCAGATGATTACTTTTGGCCTTAAAACTAGGTGCATCTTTGTTTAGTTGTGAGCTGCCTCCTGCAGTGGCTTGGGAGACAGGAGACATCCTTGTTGTTTATTTTCCTGTGTGGCATATCAGGAGAAAGAACTTGTGCTGTTGAGCTTCCTGCAGGAGCGAGTATGGATGGGCACAGCCTGGTTTTGGCCAGTGGGTATGGATGGGCACAGGCTGGCTTTGGCCAGCGGGTATGGATGGGTACAGCCTGGTTTTGGCCAGTGGGTATGAATGAGCACTGCCTGTTTTTGGCTGCAGAGGCAGTGCCACCAGGTGGGCCAGCACAGATCCTGCTCCCAGTGGCCAGGGAATGCTGCAGGGCTCAGCATGCAGCTTGCTTGGCATAGCTCCGCCCCAGTCGGAACCACGCACAGCCTCCTCCTTCCTCTTATTCAGGCACTGCGATGGCTTTGGGATCTAGATGAGCACATGGGAGACCCTGTCCAACAATGAGGAGGAGATGACTTTCCCATTGACACCTTTAATATTTTAGCACAGTGTTTAAGGCCAGGTGGGATGGGGTCTTGAGCAGCCTGATCTAGTGGGAGGTGTCCCTGCCCATGGCAGGGGGTTGGAACTAGATGATCTTTGAGGTCCCTTCCGACCCAAACCATTCTATGACTCCCAGTCTGGTGTCTGAAGAAATGCCTGCCTTTGTGCTCAGAAGAGGCTACGGCTCACACACCACACAGTTGCTCCAACCAGAACTGTTCTCCCAGCAAGGCAGGAGCACCCTGTCACCTTGGCTGCAGCGCCCGTGTCCCAAAGCATGGAAGGATGGCATGTGCTGTGGAAGCGGCTCCCCATCCCCGCACCCTCCCCATCCTCCCACCGCGATGCGAAGCACACGCTATGGCAGGCAGATGAGAGTATGACACAGACTTACATCCAGCGAGGGCTCCGGCATGTCAGGTGCTCCCTGTCCACCAGCCTGACCCTCTAAGGCTGAGGAGGGATTAAAGGTCAGGTCACTGTGTGGATGGTTGCTAGAAGCGGCCGGGGGTGGCTGCCGGGACTGCTGGGTAGGAGGCCCGCTGTGATGTAATGGCTGCCCTGACTGGCTGCTGGGGTGAGGGACGTGCAAACCTTGCTGCATGGAAGTATGGGACTGATCAGTGCTGCCGGGATGAGGGATCTGCGGAGGAGGAAAAAAGCAGGAAAAGAAAGTGAGGCCACAAGGTACAGTGCTTACGGTGCCTGACTGTAACTGCATGTTACAAAAAGAAATGATTTAAATTAAAAAAAAAAAGACACAACAACAACAAAAAACCCAACCCCCCCCCCAAAAAAGAAAAAAGGTGGAAAAGAAAACTCCATATCCCAATGTCGGACGAAGTGTTTCAGCTTTCTGAAGGTTATCTGCAAAGGGAAGATAAACACGTTGGGTTTGTGCTGTTGGTTTGCTTCCTTGTGATGTGGGAAACTGCGCTTGAAGATGCAAAATAACCAACCCCAAAGAGGAGGGAAGGAAGCTTATGCTTGGCATTAGCAAGGCAGATGCTTTTGCCTTAAAAAAAATCCATGAATGAATGGAGAATTTACTGAGTAACAATCTTCAGGCCAGGAAGCTGATTACATGAGAAAATCCATCATTTCTGCTCAGCTCCCTGACTACCTCACTGCCTACTCCTTTTTCAGCTCATTACAAACCTCTTGCAAACAACAGCCTTTCCCCACTCCTCCCCTCCTTTGTTTTTCAGAATGTAGGACCCCTTTCTTTTAAGGGCTGCAGATCTTCCTCGCTGACACCCATGGGTTCTTAAGGTCGACAAAACCCCAAGTCAGAGCTGCTGTCGGTGTCTGCAGACTCGCTGACCCCAAAGTAAAATGCCTGAGCTTAAACTAAGCTCATGGTCACACTTCTGTTCTGTATTCATGTTGTGGATAATTTCTCTAGCAACAACTTAGTGTTTTTTATATTTTCCTTGGAGAATAAACTACCAAACCACATGCATCTTCTGAAGCCTGTTGTGGAATTGTGGGGGAAAAAATCTTTCTCACATGACAGAGAAGCAACAGAAACGCACAAGCCCCGTTCTTCCATCTGCTGCAGGTCACATTCAGTGCTAGAGGATTCTCTGGGGCTTGAACTTGGTGCCACGAGAAAGAAGCGTCTGAATGTTTCAGCATCGGATGCCTCGTGTTCATTGGGTATATGGAGAAGCAAAAAATGTGAACATTTTTTGAGGAATGCTACACATTGCCACAAAGTGGAGCTGAAGGAAAAGAACAGATACAGACAACAGCAGCATGAAATTCATCCAGCCAAGCCAACAGAAACCAGCAAAATGCTATGTCAGCATTGACCCCTTTGTATCACAGTAACCTGTAAGGTTATTTTAACCTAGGTCCTTGGTTTTTGAAAGCAAAAGGGAGGTTATTACAAGACTTAATTAAAACATTCCTATAAAATTAAAGAAAATTACAGAAACAAGCATTTAAAAATATATATTTCACCACGCTTATGAGAGCTGAAACCTGAATACAGATCCATTGGGACAGTTATACTGAGGTCCTTTTCAGTACTTCGGTAGAGTGAAGGTTGGTGGAAATGAGCAGGATTCTACCTGCAACATTGCTTTTGGGCCTCTCTCCCGTATGAAAGTTTAAATAAGTGTTAAACAGTACTGACACACACTCTTCTTTCCACTAGGATCACAATTTGTCTACTTAAAAGGTATTCTGCTACATTATTTGTGTTACCTTAGGGGTAAACTCGTACAAAACCTGCCCATGGACCACACCTTAATGCAAATGAATCTGCAGCCTAAAATCTTTGCAAGAGCCCAAGCGAAAGTAGATATCTATCCCAACAGCACTGTTCCCTTCTTCATTCATTGAGGACACGTGCAACAGAGAGTGTGGGAATTAAGAAAGCTTAATAATAACTTTTAAAAAGCAATTTAAGTCAGTGTTGCTAAAGGGGGAAAGCACGTTTCCAGAAAACAAAACAAAACAAAACAGGAATAGTCTCTTAAATTTATCCCTGAATGCACAAAGTAAGAGTCATTCTGGCATGTTTACATCAATAGTTATTTAAACTACCAAGAATTCATGTTCTCAAAACAAACAAACAGGTTAGAAATATTGCATTCTATTTACATATGTAAGCTTTATACATGTATATAAATATTCGGTTTACTTAGTTCTATTTTCCTTATTAGGCAGTATCTTGGCCCTTGATATAACTGTTGGAAGGGAAGTAATTGTTCATTGAGTCACCGTAATCTTAAATAGCCATTGCAGGTTCAAAATGCATCTGACCTGGGCCGCAGACTCTCCCAGTCTGCCTGTGAGAAGGCAAAAGGCTCAGTACTTCGACATTTCTTTGTCTGCATTCAGCATGGTGAGTTGGCCGCGGTGCAAAAACATTCAAAGCAACACACACTGGGGATGTTCAGCTTGCATCTGCAACTCCCATCATTTCATTTTAAAACCACTAACCCATGCTATGCATGTGGAGTCCAACAGAGCTGCCTTTGCTTACACAGCAAGGTAATTCCAGAAGTGTCAGGACCGTAAACTTTGACACTCTTAAAACATTTACAATCTTTAAAAGAAAACCTTACAGCAGATAACAACTGCATCTTCAGCTTAATAGCATGAAACACCACAGCTCTTTATGAGCCCAGGAGTGACCTCTAGGAGTGTGAGATGTGCAAGGGGACCTGCCAGCTGCAAACAATATTCCTTTCATCTTGGGAGGAAACAGAGTAAAAAAAAAAGATCAGCAGGTGAAGTTGATGGTTTAGAATTCTCTCCATTACTGAGGTCATAGTTTTACCAACTCTTCTCCTGGGTTAGCAGGCAGAACCACTAAAAAATGCTATCCTGCCCTGCTGCTGTTCTCAAGTCACTTTTCCCATCTGTGCCTTTGTCATCGGGTGCATCCTCACAGATGAGCAGGGAACTCAACTGGGGAACTGATGTGGATCAAAGCTAAACATCTTTTCTTTAACCTGTTTCTGAAGTAGTTTCCAATCTCATCAGTACCTGGATCCAAATTACCTCACGGCTGCAATAACACTTGTGTTGGTGTGAGAGGAAAAGTAGAACAGAAAGAAGAGCAATGGCTTTCTACAGCAGCACCAGCTCTATCGCCTCACCGTGTGTATGAAACCATGGCACGATCACCCCTTGCTCACAGAATCTGCATGAAGCACCAAGCCACAGCTAACGCTGAACCCACCTTTGTCTAAAACTTGTTTTCAGTTTCTGAAACCAAACACGATGCTGTGTTGTTGCAGCCCTACACTGACATAGAAGCATCTGTCCTACAGTTCTTCAACACTTTACACCAGGAAAGAGGTATCACTTCTAGCCATGTGTCAGGTCTTGAGTTTTATCTTCTTCTACAGGAATGGAACAGCAGTGTTGAGAGAAGCAGTTCTGATGATCCAGCCCTGCTTAGACTGGGTAAATACATCTGCTTTTCCTGGAGCGACCTAGGGAGTATGTCTGGAGAGACCAACTTTCTCTGTCTACCAGTGTATAAGGGCCACCACATAAATCTTCATCAGAGGAGAGTTAGGACTTGCTCAGCAGCATTTAGCTCCAGTTAGTGAAAAATTTGAGCCTAAAGGATCAAACATCTGATCCTGACTCGGTTTGTAAACATGAAACGGTCAAAGTGAATGATAGGTGAAAACAAAATACACCTTAAACGTGTCAAAAGGAAAGCCAGAAAGCCAGACAAAAGCACAGGCAACACCTTAAAACCTTGGTTCAGTTGCGCAATGTGATTTACAGCTATTTTCATACAGAGACGTTTGTCCAAAGACAATCAGCGACACCATTTAGGAATGTGTTAATGGCATGCAGTTCTCTAAAAGCAGTTATGTTAAAGCTGCCTTTCATGAGTGTCTGCTACAGACAAAGAGCTCATTTTTGAGAAAGAAGAAAGGAAGAAGGAGAAAAAGAGAGAAATAGGAAAGCAGAGATTTTATAATACTGAAAGGGCTGAACGGGAGCACTAACAGTCCTCATACATGGCCACATTGACAAGGTCAGTTTAATTCTCTTGTGCTAATAGGCCTGAAAACTGACCCTCATTAGAGAAATCAGCCAGTGACATAAACTAGGTGGAACTGGCTTTAGTACCACAACTCCCAGTTCCCAAACGGTACAGCTTGCCTATCACAACAGACAAGGGAGAAGTGAGGCAAAGGTGTACTTTATTCGCCAGCTATCATAAACAAGTATCAGATTTGCTACAGACTGGCCCAAAGAATGAAGAATCTATTCACATTTGCCCAAATTCCCTCTTGCAGCTCTGGAACATGCACAGTCTTGAGCAACTTTCACATTTGCTATCATCTGTCAGCAGTTCCCTTGTCAGAGAGCCACAAGTTCTTCGCTTTAATATTCAATCACCTCATGTCCTCCCACTGTAGGAATTTCACTGGGGCAACTACTACAGCAAAGGTGCAGCAGTTAACTGATGAAGCCACAAGGCAGGGGTCAGGTAACGGAAGGTGGAGAATAATTCCCTATGGCTTTGGTTCAAAGCAAAGCAGCTGTGAGTGGTAAAGGTCGGTAGTGTTTCCCTTCACTACTATATTCGAATACTGTATGGTTGGTTCTGATGCAGATAGGTCAGGCTGCTCTTTAAAGCAGGGTATGTGGAATATCCCTGTATGTGGAATAAAATTATTTACAATATGTTTTTTCTGTCCTTTATTAGCCTGTAAATTGGTAAAGTTGTTATGGTTTCTGGACTCTTCCTTTGCAGACAGACTTGTTACTTGGGCTCTCTCCAATCTATACTAAGAAATCTCTCTCCACTCTCTCCCTGTTTCTCACCATCCTCCTTGGAAAAGCCACTGCCAGCTAGAGAAGACATGAGCCGAATAGGCTTTTGCTGAGCATCTGCTGCCACATTTCCTCATTATATTCTGAAATTGTACTTTCTAGTATTCACTAAAGACACGGCACAGGTGACTTGTCAAGTTAAACATCCTTCCTGGGCAGTAACAGCACACTATGAAGCCCCCTCACCCTGAATTAAAATAGATGAGTAGCCATGCCCAAGAGCTCCGTGCTGCTGGTAGCTTTTCTGTCCCCCAGCTGCTGCAGTACTGCATTTTCTGGAGATATCTGAAGGTCTGTACATAAAACTTGGTGCTCTGAGCAAGCTGCAGTTCTGCCTCTCCATCGGAGACTTGCAGGACCTCCAGTTTTTAGGCTCTTACACGGATACATGCTCAGACGCTGCCAGTGTCTCTCCTAGAAATCTACAGCCTTGTGCTATTCCCAACAGCTTAAAGGTGCCTTTCATGCTACTTGGGTAGAATTCTCCCTCAAAACGCTTTGATGCAAATGTTGCCCTCGGGGACAAAGCCAGGAAAGATATTGTCTCTGCTTTGAAGTCAGTCAGTGTCTGGCTAGAACAAGCTGTCTGCTGAGGATGGAGATTCCCAGCCCCTGTTGGCCTAGGGAAAGAAGTCCATTTTTTTTCCAGGTGTAAGAGCAAAGCACAGCGATTAACACAAGCACACCAAGCCACGTTGTCTCTTTCGGACAAACAAGCTTAAATTACAAATCAAAAAGCTCAGAAATGCTTCTCCAAAAAGGCCAAACACTAAAAATGGCATTTTTGGCCTTTCTCAGCTCTACTCTCTTTCACAGACTTCCAAAGTGAGGAACCCACTCAAAGCAAAAGCAGGTCAGGAGGCAGGTCCGTTAGCTGGCTGAGAGCTCCTCACCCCTGTAACGGAAAACCTGTGTCGGCAGCAAGGTTACTTACAGATTCCTGCATGGGGTGGCTGAGGGGTTTGTCAAGAGCTGCCATGCTGCTTGGCATGTCGGGGGGGTGCGACAGCTGTGGCCCGTGCATGAAGTCATTCATCGAGGTGCCACCGGGATTCCCGTGCGGGAAGTCAAAATTTCCATGGCCTTGGTAGCTGTTGCCTAGAACAGAAACAGATTTGATATGAAGGAAGCTGTTTGTTCCCCAACAGTGATCTGTCAGAGTCTTTTCTTGTAAAAGCTGTGTGGGATGGTACCTCCCTGCGCAGCACAGGGCGATGGCAATGCTGAATGAACAACACTGCACTCCCCACTGCTGAAGGAGCTGGAGAACCAGGGAGGAGAAGGTGGCACTCAGCTTTCACGTACTGGCTGCTGTAATAACTCAGAATATTTCCATCTGGGAACATCTCAGTGAAGCCATGACCGACTGCCCCAGTCCAAAATGATACCTGGGTTATTCCTATCTATGCACTCAATAAGATTTTAGCCCTGGTTGGTTTCTGATGAAGCTAATGGACAGAACTGTATCAGGAAGATGCCACAATCCTACGCTGTAGCACAGCATCTATTTTACTTTTCAGTACAAACAGGCAACTTCCATTAACACAATGCAGAAGAGGCTTTCAGGTCTAACTGGGGTTTGTGATGGAGTCTTCCAGGCTCCCACAAAATCTATTAAAATTCACTTGACTGTCTGGAAACACAACCACAGTTTTCCCCTCTTGGAAGCACATCTGTTCCTCTCATTTCCAGTTACAAGCCTGTGGCCTGTGTTTCAGCACACGGATACGCACACTCATAATGAAAAACTAGCGACTTTATGAAATCCACCTGACTTCGGCCTGAAAGAATGTTCTCCAAAGTACCAAAATTCCACACCAATTCCTAATAAATGATTTAGATTTACCCCTCCACATCTACCATTTAGCAAGAAGCCTGGAGTCCCCTGTTGTTCTGCAGGACAAGTGCTGTATGACCATTTTTAGTGTATTCTGATACATCCCACCTCAGCCCAGTGAACTTCACCTGAATTTGAAAGCAACCACACATGCCAGTACAGAGATTCTGCTCTCCATGCTTTTTTTCTGTCCTGATTCCTCTGTTAACAATTCTAAATGAGACACCAGCTGTGGCAGCTTCTTTGCTATGAGCAGCAGAAACTGAACTAAAGCCGCTCAGCTATTCTGTATAAACAACTGAATTGGATGGTGTGGAGCTCTGAAATAATGAAATAGCTTTGGAGCTTGCACAGAGATCCTGCAGTTCCTCAGCTGAAGTGCAGCAGCTTTCAACGTTCAAGTCAAGGAGCGAGCCTGACAAACTGAAGTAGTTGCATCATTTGCTCTTCAGCACAGCTTCACAAGCAGAAGTTTAATCCCAGAGGAATAGAAGTCATTAGCCATATAAGAGTATTTCTCAAAGAAGTCAGGGCTTTGATCTATCATGTAAATACTGCAGAGCCTTGCTAATTCTCATTTTGTTAATCTGCGAGCTGGATGAGTCTCACAGAACATAGTTGGTCTTGCCTTGCTTCTCGGGAAAGATTTAATAGCAGGGAGCTGGAACAAGATCTTGTATTACTGAGTACTTGTTATATTTGCAAATTAAACCTTAGTATGCTTACTATCAAACTCAAATAAAACACATAAACCACAGCAGTCATACTTGAAGCTTTGCTCCAGAGGGCTGTTAATCAGAGGACATTACCTAATTCTAAACACTAAGCTTCGGTGGATGCGTTGATGGAGAGTGAAGATGCAAGACAGCCTGGGGGTTACAGCCACACAGCAGTGAGCCCCTCTCTGGGGCAAGAGTTGTGCCCCATGCTGAAGGACAGAGCTATACAGAGGAGGAGCACGCACTGATCTCTGGCAACCAGTGATAGGGCCTGAGAGAAGGGCAGGAAGATGTGCCAGGAGAGGATTAGGTTGGACATCAGGAAAAGGTTCTTCACCCAGAGGGTGGTAGAGCACTGGAACAGCTCCACAGGGAAGCTGTCACAGCACCAAGCCTGACAATATTCCAGAAGCCTTTGGACAATGCCCTCAGACACACGGTATGAGTGTTGAGGTTGTCCTGTGCAGGGCCAGGAGTTGGACTTGATGATTCTCATGGGTCCCTTCCAACTTGGGACATTCTGTGATTCTGTAACAGATTTAGGATAGTCTGGGGCTCTGCACTGATGTGCTTATCACAGAGGAAACAGGAGAGCGTGGGTTTCACCTGCCTTTGATGAGTCAGGGCTCTGAGAAGCAGTGATGACCTCTGCTACAGCACCCACAGAGGAAGGCAGGGAGATAACAATTCAGGCAGCAAGTGTCACACAAACCCTAAACCTCACTTCACGTAACCACCCTCTCCATTCCCAATCATCAGTTAGGAAGGTGATGAAGAACAGTTGGCTCTGTTCTCATGCTCTGACTGCACTTCACTCCTACTAAATGACTGAAAGATCTGTGATTCAGTGCTCTTGGCTTTGTTATAGTAATCATTCATCTGTTTGAAAACCTAAAAAGTTTTTATCATCTGTCATCAGTTTTGCAGTCACTGGAGCAAATTAGCCATATTTTGCATGCGATCTATATTTTTCTTCCAACGCTGCAAAAAGCACATATATCACCTTGTAATCAATTTGGGGATTCTAGTGGTGTGAACAGTTGGTCTTTTCCCAGAACTGAACTGAGTCATATTGCATTACTTGTGAAAGAAACAGTCTCTGGTTTCATATTTTCAGAATTGTCACCATAATTGAGTTATTCACAATATACCAGTCAGTTGAAAATGTGTCTCCACTGCCTGTATTTAGTTCCACGTTTGTCAGTCCAGCAGCACATGGGCAGAAGAACTGAAAAGCATTTTTCTAACACAAAGGTGTTTGAGAATCAGTTAAAAGGACAAGGAGCAATAGTTTTAAACTAAGGGAGGGTGGATTTAAACTGGATATAAGGAAGTAATTTTTTATGCTGAGGGTGGGGAGGCACTGACACAGGTTGCCCAGAGAGGTAGTGGAGGCCCCATCTCTGGGAACATTCAGGTTCAGGTTGGATGGGGCTCTGGGCAACCTGATCTGGTTAAAGACGTCCCTGCCCACAACTGGAGTACCTGTAAATTCCCTTCCAACCCAAGGCATTCTATGATACTATGAAAAACTCTCTAAAAAAAAAAGCTCTCACCCACTTTCTGGGTGGCCTACCAAGCGTCACCCACCTGGCCACCAGTTAAACTTAGTGACCCAAGCAGCAGGGTTAATGGGGCAGGTTCTCTGCTTTGTAACTCCTGTAGCACCAGCAGTTTGCACTTGAATGAGAGTGGAACAGAAGGAAAACAGACAGGTATAACAAGGAAAGATGTATATTGTGGCAGGTCACGAATATATAAGGTACCATACAATGTTTGTTGATACAGGGGGGCTGCAAGGCAATAAATATGACAAATACCAACTTCCTTACTAAAATACATTTTCCTCTAAACAGATGAAATTTAAATGAGAAGATTGATGTGGAACTTCAGAACTGCAGCCACATAATTTGCTTTCCTCATGCATCTCTCTGAGAAGATGCACGGACATACCTGAACCACTGGCTCAATCACTGAGTTCTGGAGAGACAGCCCAGGTGCACAAAGTTGTGAAACTAACCTTGGTTACCATATTCAGTGGAGTTGTTGCCTCCTGGAGGAGGAGGTAGGGATGGGTAAGGTGATGGGCCAGGACCCAAAGCTGCAATCATCTCCATCACATTTGGCATGATCATCTGGCTTGGACTCATGGTCTTAAACCGTTTTGAGGGAATGCCATCTGGGTCATCTTTGATGTGGATATCTGACTTTATAGGGACTGGCCTCCAACTGCAAGTTGGGTCAATGGTAACTTCTTCAAACTCTGAGCTGTAAAATAATGTGAAATTTTAGCACATTAACTGTTGTTGCTTTTATTTTTTTTAAAAAAATCAATAAGAATCTGCATGGGGTAACAAACATTCTGAAATGCTTTAGTGTAATACAACCTCAAGATCTTCCACTCCTCAAGTGTGGGCCAAAGTTTAAAAAAAGACAAGTTTAAAAAAGGCAGCTGTGAGAGCATGTTTCCCTGTTTATCCACACGGTGAAATCCAAACATATTTATGTGTTCTGCCCCATGTGAATCAGAGGCACTCCTTGTAAATACGAGAGAGCATTTAATCCACCATTCCCGCTCTTCCCCCTGCTTCACTGGTGAAGCTGCCATCAGGAGGTAACCCAAACAAGATCTACTAAGTCGATGGAAGCTGATTCACTGTATCACTAGCTCCACTAAGGAGCCATGAAATAGAATATTCAAGTTCAATCACCAAGACCTGCTTTGGCGTGACTATCTCGGTACTCACTAACATATCTTCTTGTTGCTTAGTCTTGGATATCAGAACTGAGGAAGTTCACTTACTTTTGTATAGCATTCAGAATGCCCCACATATACTGGTCAACCTCCAAGCCCTCCAGCAGAGCAGTTTTACTGGAAAGGAAAAAAAAAACAACCCAGTGTTCGAGTTAGAATATTGTTACGCATGTATGAGAGGGATGGGAGAAGCATAGGTTAGTGATGAACCCAGCAGACTGGGATACACCACTTTCCTATCTGTACCACATAATTTAGGAATGATTTGGGGCAAACAGTTTTAGTTCCACATCGGCATTACCAGGCTAACAGTACTCTACATCAAAAAGATAAGGATACATCTACTTGTGTGTGTCCATAAGCTGTTCATGTCCTTTAACTCATTTTTTTAAGTAAAATACATAGTGAATTTAAAGGCTTTTCAAACATAGCAGATCTCTCCTGTGAACACCAGCTTGTATTACTTTTTTTTTTCCAAATTGGATCTTTGCTTTTTTTCAGCTGCACAGCAATATGGCTTCAAAGTAACTGTTCATTACAGCTATTTTACTTAAGGATCAGCACAGATGGGAACAGAAGAAAACAAAAACGGAAATGATTTGGTTATGCAGATACTTAGATCTGAATTCAAGTGCCCATATTCAGAGAAATGGGACAAAAATATTGGCCTGGATGTAGGAATACATAAGCTAGGAAGAAGACATCCCATTCTTGTGATATTTCTAACTTGTAGAAAGTCCCTCCTCAGAGAAGATTCAGGTAGTTCAGAGAAAGCACTTGTATTATAGGTTATGTATCAATCATGGACAATCTTCAAAACAAGCTCGTCAAGCTTGCAGTGTTGACAGAGATCAGATAGAACGGACAGTCTCCATGCCTGTTTATAGCCAACAGCAACTGGCGCAGCAGGGAAAGGACTGGAGACTTGCAGACATAAAGCACAAGGTGCTACAGCTACAGCTGCTTGAGCTGAAGACTCCTGGTGCCTCAGCTGAGGCTGGAACCAACTCATAACCCTGTGGACTGAGAGCAGTGGGTTACAGACACTGAACCGGTCTGCAGGTGCTCCATAATTCTTTCTGCCCAGTCAAACATAAGAACGGGCAGTCTGTAGCCAATTCAAAGCCTTGTGTTCCATTTCCTCTACAGCAGAATAGCCCTCTGGGCAAAACACAAGGTTGACAGTATGCTAAGGCATCCCTCTTTTCCTTTAAACAATCACTCCAAAGTCTTGCTCCTTGGAAATGTTTACCACTTTAAAATTCAGCCTCATTCTGGACTGGAATCCTTGCTGCTTTCTGCTCTCACTTTAATTTGCACTTGATGCCGACTCTGACCTTGAAGGATCCAACTTCATTTCCTACCTAATTACTAGGAAATGTTGCAGTCTCCAAAATTCCCCCTCTCCTTGAACACTGCCATTAACTGCAGATCTGCCTGACTCAAAGCACAGCACCTGAGCCAGTTATTTGCCATCCTTACCTAATGTTCATCTGGCTGCAGAGCATTTTAGCATCTACATATTTGAAGTTCAGTAATCCAAGCATTGCAACATTAAAATGACATTAAAAACAACTCTAGAACAGACTATCCATTCTTTTGCCATGGCATGTTGTTGTCTGGGAGTTGCTTATATGTCATAATCTAAGGGAAGACAAACTCTGAGGTTGGTCAAATCGCGTACAACACCATTTCATGTAGTATGGTTGCACTTACTTGCATACTGGACACCTCCAAGTTCCTCTTTCACAGTTCAGTTGCAAGTAAGATTCCAGATCAAAGCACTGGGTATCAGAAAGAAACAAAGAGGGGAAAAAGAAAGGGAAGAAAAAAAGAGGAAAAATACTGTATTAACTGAATCAGTTGAACAAAAGTAAAACTGCTATGAAAAAAAGCCTACTAACATTGAAAACTAAACTAAATAACTTACTCCCTCCCTGTACATTAAACATATGCATATTTAATTATTTAGGTTGTTAGACACAAAGAAATCCCATATCATTAGGCTCTCTCATACGATAACCAAGCTAAAGGCACTGTAACACACGCGGCTGAGGGAACACTGCCAGGCCAGTGGCGCCTACTCACTTGTACGTGCTTGCAATCGTGACCCCTTGCTGGGAGCTGAATCCGCCGGAATGTGATTGGACACTTCAGAGACACTTTAATAGCAGTTTGCTCTACTCCATCTTCCCCATTTAGTGTCGCGTTGCCAGAGGAAGCTGCTACGCTACTGAAGTTCCGCTTTACTGTTTAGGAAGAAGGCACGTGTATGTGTGAGAAAACACAAGCATACAACAGAGCATTCTGAAAGACAAACACTTCAACATCTAAGGGTCAATTAAATGGACAATTTATCCACACACATGCACTGTGTGTCATTTAGAATGTTCTCCTGAACAGAAAAACCACCACACACGTGCATATCAGCTATACCCTCAGCCACATCAAGTGTCATACAAGCACTTAAAGCAGCTCTAAATAAATAAATAATCATCTTTCCACACTAGGCTTTTAAATAAAACGAACATGGAGAAAAGCCAGAAAGGTTCTCCTGGAGAGGAGAGTCCTTGTTAGGAACTAAGCTTGTGTCCTGGCTACTTTGTTACTGCCACCTCAACACTTCAGGATATCAAGGATTTAATCTACGCAAATGATGTCCCTGCCCATGACAGGGGAGTTGGAACTGGGTGGTCTTTAAGGTCCTTTCCAACCCAACCCATTCTAAGATTCTACGAGGTTCTGGAAATTCCTGACAAGTACAGCTTAAGGCTTTCAATAAGCAAGTAAATCTTGTGTAGAAATCACTTGTCACAACTGAACACAGGCATTCTGGAAAGTTATTGCCCACCCAAAATGAAAACTCACTCTTAGTGATACAATGTTCTGCTGGGAGGAGGCGTTTCTTTAGTAGACCTTGAAGTACGGAGCGAACTGATGGCCGGTGTACTAACTGCAACACGAACAAGTGTGACTGAAAGGAAAAATAGCTTGTTACCAGGAGAACTAAACACACATGGTAAATACACTGCTGAACACAGCTGCGTTCTTCCCTTGGACACTCCGTAAGATGCTTAAACACAAAAGCCAGTTCTGCTCTGCCGTGCACATGCACTCCTGTAGGGATATCCTGTGTGCTGCACAGTAGGTTGTTCCATGCTCCAGGAGCAGAACAGATAAAAATGATTTAGAAACGCCCCAAGATTTTCTGTATTTTCTCCCTCCTTAATATTCAGAGCACATAGGGCTGAGGTCTCCATCTCTGACATCAAGGTTTATTTTGAAACCCCTGGATTCTTTGACACAGTCTTTCCTACCTGCCTGCCCTCAGACTACACTGGAAGTTGCAAAAATGATTTGCTACCGACGTGTCTGGAACCAGTTGAACCGTCTTCCCCAACACAGAGCTCGTTGTGGATTCACAGGCTGCTGCCCCTGCTCTTCAACGCCAGATAAGTAACACTACATGGAGAAACATCAGTGTGAAGCAAAGCAAAACGGGTGGATGGCTTCTTGTCAAAGAGCCTCACACTGCAACCTTGGGAGCAGTAGCAGCTTGCTTTCTTGTCAGTGACTACACAACATTCAAAAGCTCAGACTGCATGCGTGCAACAGTCTGCATTAAAATTAAAAAGAGAGTACTCGTCCCCAAGAGTAACTAAGCCATGGAAAAGGAGAAAGGGAAAAATTGCACACAGTCTAGGCTGCATCATGGAAAAGGTGTTTTTAATCTGAAAAGTTATTTGAAAAATCACCTCCACCATCAGTGAGTACAGTTTTGATGTTCTCGTGTCAAACCAATCACAGTGTAATACTTTAACTAAATGAGATAAGTATGGGAAGAGAGTCTGCATCACAATAATGTACTTCTGCATAAACTCACTTTAGCTGCCTTGTTACACAGGCACATGCTAAGTAGGCCAGAGATCAAATTCCACTCTCCTCTAGACTGCAAGACTTTTCAGAGGCATCAGAAGGACATCACCACATTCTGCATAAATCAGCGGCAAAAATGTCCATATTAGCACTCCGGCTGTGTCAACATCACCTAACAAGTGTCTTACCAGAAAAAGGCATGGCAAAACCCGAGAGCCAGACTCCTTCAGCTGAGGCAACATTTGCAAACTGTGCTAAAGAGCAAGCTCAGCATCACAGGCGCAGCCATGAGCGTGGTGTACTTACACAACAACATGCTGTGACTGTAATTTGAATCGTGTTCCTTCCCGGCTGGCAGACGTGCTTTAGGTGCAGAGGTTTATGAGATGTCTTGTTGTCGCCACGCTCGATGGTAAGTGGGGTTGCATTAACGCTGACCTGGACCGAAGCTGGCCAGTTTGTGTTCATTTGTCTGTCTTCATGGTGATAGCACTTGAACTGTAATTCCAAGTCAGACCTGTACAACAACCAATAAATCTTTAACTTTGCTTTCACATTGCAGAGGGAGGTCGCTTTGAAGCTGGGAATGCTTTTTCTTTATCAATCAGATTATTTTTCTAGAGTTATTGCCAGTAAAGGCTCCAACGTACTTCCTTCATAAAGCATTTAACAGAAGTAAGTCACGATGAATTAATGATGCAAGCATGCCACAAAGTTGTTGTTAATATTTTACACTGATAAAGCACCTCCTAAGGGAACATCTCAAACCACTCTGCAAAACTAGACCATGGAATGATCCTGCAGAAGGAAAAACATTAACCTCAGCTAGGTCCTTCCTGTATGTTAAGAGTTAAGAACAAGAAAGTGATGGATGCGGCGGAAGACTTCACTACTACTACAGAGCATTTAAAAGAGGATTTACATGAATTGTCAGACAACACACAACTAATCCTGCCTTGAAACAGGTAAATCAGAAGATGAAATGATCCCTGTGTCTCACCCCCTGTGCTTCTGTGATTCCAAATTAACACAGCTGTGGATTAAAACTACCCAATTTAGATCTTCTTTCAGAGCATTAATTCCTCCCACCTCTCCAATAATAACTTCCATACACTATTTAGCTCCTCAAAAATTGGTTTTATAACATCTCCAAAAAAGGAAAAGGCTGAGATTAAGTTAATGACAAATTAAGTGGGTAGAGACTATGACTTCAGTTTCATGCACGGATGTTAACCTTGTGTTAGGAATGCGTAATTGGAAGAAGACATTTAAAAGAACATGAAGAACCGAACAGAAATGTCAGAACTCTGCTGTTCATGACAGCAAAAGACAGATGAATGTTTATCTTTTATGCTTCAAAATTTAGGTGCTCATTTCTTCATCTTGCCTGAGGGAAGATGATCTTTGTAAGATCTATAAGGAAGAGCTCATTCAGAAGACCATCACCTCAGCCATCATCTTCCTTATCCAAAAGAAAGATTTCAATCCTGACTTAACAGCATCTTTTCTGGATTTCACCACATCAAGATTTAGCAGAACTGGATGAAAAAGTGGGTTTTTTTTAAAAGGAAAGGTACAGAATCCAAATTACCTGACCTTTCAACATAATCTATCTATATTAAGCCTTTCCAGGCTGTATTTTCAGCATTTTAATAACAATTTTTTGAAAGTTATCGTTGCAAGGTCCACTGGAGTCTCTCACCTCATGAGAAACCCAGAGGGAAGCAAGACTTGGTACCTTTGGTATAAACCTTACTGTGTCCAGTTCTGGAATCCCCAACATAAGAAGGATATGGAACTGTTGGAACAGGTCCAGAGGAGGCCATGAAGATGATCCATGGGCTGGGGCACCTCTGCTATGAGGACAGGCTGAGAGAGTGGGGTTGTTCAGCCTGGAGAAGAGAAGGCTCCAGGGAGACCTTATAGTGGCCTTCCAGTACTGGAAGGGGCTACAAGGAAGCTGAGGAGGGACTTTCTACAAGGGCAAAAGAGCAGCCTGGTTTAGTGAGAGCTGTCCCTGCCCATGGCAGGGGGTTGGAAATGGATGGGCTTTAAGGTCCCGTCAAACCCAAACCATTCCATGATTCTATGACCGAGCAAGCCTGCTGAATGTCACAGAGCCGTGATGGAGCTCAGGAGACCCTCATGTTCTTAGCACATGGTGTCACCACTGTGGGACACTATAAATAACCAAGCCGTGCTAAGACTCAAAGAGCTTCAAGGAGACATTTTCCCTGCCTTCAACCTTTCTCATAACCATGAAAAGTTCCTAGTGGGAAGAAAAACAGTTGCGTTGCTATTCATTATATGCGTCCCTGTGAGAGGGTTTTGCCGAATATTTTAACTGGCAGACAAATATTCAGAATTGGCTCGATTCCACCATTCTCTATAAACCCAAAATCCATCCACACATGTGACTAATTTGTTTTTCTGGAATCCATCCAGCCCTGCGTTAAAAGTGAAATGACTTCATTACAGGACCATCCATTCTCCCCACTATTAATGAGCTTTTTCAAACCAGCAGACCTGAGCGTAGTTTACCTTTGAGTCTCCATTAAAGTAAGTTTAAATAAAGGCTATGTGTTTGGTGAGTTAAGGAAGAAAGAACAGATATTAAGAAACAGCCTCATGCCTCAGTGCAGCACTATAAATCTACTGAATGAGCCAGCAAATCCCCAGTAGTGATTACTTATTAATAAGAACTGGCAAATAACTGCCAAACCTCCCTCTGCTGCAAATACTCCATGCTAATGAAATGCAAGTAAGCAATAACTGACCTCAAAGTTAGGTGTTAATTATTGGATGTGGTCTGCCTGCAATCACCCTTGCTTCTAGCCCCCAAGCTACTCAGGGTAGGGGGGCATCAAGGATTCCTGCATCCCACATCAAGGTGCAACTTGAGAGCTGGAGTCCATCCCTGGGACAGGGAATATAGGGCACCTTTCTGCCCACCCCACACCATGAAACGGGAAGATCCTCACATAGAAAAAAGATGAAGCTACAAGTTATAACTTCCGTTAAGGTCAGTGGGTACGTGGTCCAGGCTTGGGCAGAAACTGAAAGTGAGGTATAATGGAAAACGTGCTTAAGATGCAGCATTTTAGAAACTCGGGTACTGTGAAACAACCTCCATACGAGATCCTCAGCAGCTACCCAGCCTCCATGGGGCACAGAGAGAGGCTCAGACAATGGAATTGGAAGCCAAGACAAACACTGAGATACTTTCTGAGAAAAACAAAATGAGAACAAGTTATTCCATGTTACTTGAAAATATACAAATAAAAAAAAGTCAAGGCTTTGACTGTGATTTGATCTAAAGTCCTTCCACAAGGAGTCATTTATGCAGATCTACATTACACGCAGGAAAATACTAGGTACGAAAACTATTCCTCTGTACTTGCTGTAAGTGAAAACCCGAAGACTTTGTATGTGGAAAAAGGTATGTTTCAATATTTCTGACCTTTCCTCACCTGTGGAGTCACATAAGAGAGAGGGAATTTAGGAAGTTAGTTCCTAAAGTTTGGAGTATTTAAGCACTTGTCTTTTCAAATAATGTTACCGAGACTCTAAATAAGGTCCTTCAGCAGTAGTGCACTATTTTTCATTATCAAATACCCTCACTATTAATTTAAGAATAAACTGTAAGAGCCCTGCATAGTTTTTCCTGCAACCAACATTTCACAGGCCAAAAACCACCCCAGACTTCAGATTTTCCCAAATGGAAATTTTGGAAATTGAAATTTTGGAAATGGAAATTTCCCAAATGGAAATCTGGGAAGTTGTACACGTCCCACACCCACCCCACCCGGAGTAGAAAGGATGGAAATGTTCCACTCAATTTTCAGACACTGCACACTGTGTGCTATCAGCTACACAGAGCAGGAAGCATTTTAGAACACCTTGTCTCTGAAAGCAACAGGTGAGAGTATCTGTGGGTGTAAAGGGTGTTTTTCCTATCCAGGCCACAATTTTTTAAAGTGAAACCTAAATGACGTCCCCCCTGGGCTCCCACCCCTCCATTCCTGGGTGCAAGACTTTCCAGCAGCAAGGCTGAGCTTACCTCCACATGAGCGTCTGATGAACAGTGGGCCGTAAGTGAAAGACATGGTTACTGACTGCGAGGTTGTGCTCCAGACGGAAGGGCTCCAGGACGACACCGTCCCTCACGGGGAACGTCAGACGCAGCTCGTCGTTGTGGTTGGCTGGGATCGAAGAGGGAGAGAAAGCGTGAACTTTCCCTTTAGTATCTGCAGTGCAATAATAATGTGAATATTTATACAGGACAGTAACAAACAGCACAGTGATCTGCTACTGGGTCTAACTTAGCAGGTTCATCAACACAAAAAATGAAATCCCAAGTAACTACATCATCTAACTGATATGGGGCTCCAACTGATAGCGATGACAAACCAAAGCCTTCTGCTCTCCCACACTTAACATTAGGACCTCAGCATTCCGGCCACAAATAGAAACCAGGCATGGCAAGCATTCCTGGTTTTTTACTATGGGCTAGGTACTGTGTCCAGGCTTTGCCTGTCGGCAATCTTTTAATTATGGCAAGCTGCGATAATGCTTATTTTCCCCACTTCGAACTGGTATCACCATTACCCAATTAATTCCAACAGTTCCATCAGCCGAAACTATCCAATGACCAAAGACACAGGTGTTCAAATACTGCCAGAGCTCATAACATAAGGCCTTGTGGTAACTCCCAGCTGATCTATGAAGTCCAAATATGTTTTAAACGCTGTGCTCTTGCCCAAAGAATACTGCACACCACCTTCTTCTACTTGATTTTTCAGCTACGCTGAACTCCAAACACCAGTTGCAGAATGCTAATGCAGCAGTTATCTTAGAAGAGAACACAAAGGTTCTCCCAGTTCCCTGGTAAATGATACCTACTATTGTTCATCAGTCACTTCAAAATCTCAAACACCTTATGCTCGCATACAGTCAGACAGATCTTGTTATTCCTGCCCCGTTCACAGCCAAATGTTGCCGTGACTTTGAGTGGCTTTGAAAGGAATATATATCAATTTTTCGCATACGACTGAATATCCTGAAGAAACCTGTATGGATCACAATAGAGACACTACTATACATATTCACGTTTTGTGTTATTCTGCAGTGATGTTCAATGAATGGCTTTGCCCTTGAACACAACAGACCACAGTGAAAGTTCACCCAATAAACAAGCCTACCAAACACAAACAACGCAATCCAAAATCAAGTGTTTTATGCTCAGGAAAGCAAAGGAATAGTAAAATCTTTTCAAGTATAACCTGAAAGAGCTTTTCCCATACTTTATCTTAGGAGGGAACAGCAATCTTTTTCTTTCCTGTCCACTGGCTCTAGTGAGCCTGCACCCATCACAACTCAGCAATCCAAGCCTCTCCCAGAGCAGCAATCAGGGCTGGTTTCCCGACTCTGAAATGTATGTGGCAGGGAACAGAGGGACAACAGCTGCCTCTTGAGGGCATTCTGTTTGCTACTCACTTGGAGGTGGCGGTAAAGCATTGATATTTGGTTTAATGTCAGGTGGGAATGGTGGTTTGACATCCTGGTTAGGTGACAGGTATGGAGGAATATTGCTCCCTGGAGTCATAGGTGGCGTGGGGTTTCCTGGAACAGGTGAATGAGGGTAATTTGCCACAGGTACAGGCCTTGATGGCTAGAAAATAAATAACATCACGTTGTTATTGCAGGCTGAAAAGAAGAAAAATAAGCCTTGTGAACGGTACTGCTCTCAAACACCAAAGCCTACAAAGAAGATAGGGAGGCCCCTCTGTCTCCAGAAGGACAAGAAACCACAGGATATCCCATGAGGCCTTTGGGGAAGAGGCAGGCTAGGAGAGCAAAGCAGGAACTGAAACCAGTAGACCAGCCAACTTAATTCAGGTGATGACCACGTACAAGCAAGGCTGCCAAGAGGCTTATCACACTCCTTTCCAAAATGAACCAGCCACTCGCTTCTGGTTTTCCATCCCACCCCAATACACCCAGCCCTCTGTACCTCTTTGGCTTCCTCCCAAGACAGCCCTAGTGCTACATGAAAAACAGAATCCAAAGACACGCCATGAGAATGTCTGTGTCCCTTTTACTTCCACCTATCCTTTCTTCCACCCCTGCCAAACTCATCTAATCAGAATGAAGGCTCTGGGGGTCAGGGATATCTTTCATCCCATGCACCTACAATTTGATTATTTTCCCAGTTTGCTGCTGAATAAGACAAACTAACAGAAAAAAGACTGTTAAGTATAAATACCAAGGATAGCATTAAAACACCATTGGTGGCGTTTCTTGTAATTAAGGGGACAGTTGCAGTTAACAGAATAAACCAATAAAGATGAGAGAGGAGCTGACACTAAACAAAACTGCAGTTGCATGGCACCCTCTTGTAACAGCTGGTGTACCATGAGCACATACACAAGAGTCAGGAGATGAAAATCTTCACAGACAGTCCAAGTACTAAGACTTCAAATCTCATTCTGTATCTAAATGCTGTGCTGCCAGCCTAGGATACACTAAAGTACATAAGAGCAGCATTCTGAAACCTTCAGCATTTACATTTCCAATCATCTTTGCTCTTTTCTTTACCATATCTCCACAATTGCTACATTCCAAAGGTCCAGTCCTGTCTGTGGCAAGCTGGAATTTTTCCCCTAGCCAAGATAAACTCCCTTCTTAACGCAGTCTTCTAGAACCATAGAATCGTTTGGGTCAGAAGGAACCTCAAAGCCCATCCAGTTTCACCCCTCTGCCATGGGCAGGGACACCTCCCACTGGATCAGGGTGCTCAAAGTCCCGTCCAGCCTGGCCTTGAACATCTCCAGGGATGGGGCAGCCATGACTTCTCTGGGCAACCTTCCCACCCTCACAGGAAAACATTTCTTCCTAAGATCTCATCTCAGTCTCCCCTCTTTCAGCCCATTCCCTCTCGTCTTATCCCCGCACTCCCTGATTAAGAGCCCCTCCCCAGCTTCTTAACCTTATTTTCAAACTCTTTCCACAACAGTTGGTATTTGAATGCAAAACACAGGATGCACTGGAAAGACCAGATTCCCTGTTAGAACTAACATGTAAAAAAAAAACCTAAACACCACCTGAAACAAACACATTTAAAATGTATTAAAAAATCTGTCACTTAAAAACTTCTCCGAAATCTTCTGCTGTTATTTTAATATAAGTGACTACACTGGAATTACAGAAGTTGAGGATGTCTCCTTCTCCTTCTGGCAATGTATGGCACAAGCTTCCATGATGCAACAGGCATTTTGTTGGGTACCCCAGTGGACAGCTTGTTTGTGTGTAGAACAGATGCTCTATGGTAAAGGGTTGGGTTTTCTTCCTTCTTTTTTCCGTGGTGTTTTCGGTGTAAATCATTGAGCTTGGAAAAGACCTCTAAGCTCATCCAGTCCAAACATCAGTTCAACCCTACCGTGCCTACTAAACTATGGCCCCAAGTGCCATGTCTACATGCTTTTTGAACCCCTCCAGGGATGGAGACTCCACCCTTCCCTTGGCTGCCTCTTCCAATGCTTCACCACTCTTTCGGTAAAGAAATTTTTCCTAATACCCAACCTAAACCTGCCCTGGTACAACTTGAGGCCATTTTCTCTCATCCTATCACTTGTTACTTGGAAGGAGCGACCCTCAGTACAAACTCGGTTTGGGTAATACCAAGTGCTCAAGATGCATCCATAACACAGGTTTTAGGCAACATCTCAACAAGTCTAATTCTCGCCTAAAACAAGCAGCACATAGGAAAAAGGACAAAAGTGGAAGGAGGGGTCGGAGAAAGTCGCGCAAACTTCAGTTCAAAGAAGAATTCTACAGCGGGAACAACTTTTATGTTTGGGTTGGCTTAATCAAACAGTGACCACTGTAGGTCTGAAACTGGGATGCTGCAAGTTGAAACTTGTTCATCACAAACTTCCAAAATTGTATTCTTGCATAGTGCCATGAATAGGTGTAAGTCTTACACCTGAATCCCATTAGGCACTTGGTTTTACATGCTATATTTAAAGCAAAACCAACGTTTTCTTGTAAAAGCCTCTAATGAGCTGCAGTAACATTCAATTTCCTTTATTAACTGCTCTGAAGTTACAATGCAACATGATTGACTTGATTCTGTGATATGCAAAATATTAGTAAAAACTGTGCTTTTTTTCTCTCTTTAATTAGGTAAAAGCAGTATCTATGAAGTCATTACTGTAACTTCATTCATAAATGTCTATGAGAATGCAACAAGATAATTTAAAAACTCTTACCTTGTAATACTGCCCCATGTTGACCGTTGGAGGAGGGTACTGCCCTGTGTTTTGCTGGCTTGGCATCCTCTGTCCAGGATAGTTGGGAGATGTAAGGGGTCTTGGAGGGTTGGGAGTGGGGTACTGACCAGGCTGGTTTGGAAACTGGCTATTTGGTCCATACTGCTGGTTTCCATAATTCGGCTGTTTGGTGACAGAGATGAAAGAAGACAAAATATCTGGTTTGATGCAAGTAGCTGTCTCAAATTGATTATTAGCACACACTCAATAGTGGAATCAAAATAAACAACACCACCCTCCAAGTGAGCACTCCTCAACTTGGGGCCACTCATGCCTAAACCAGGGCCCTTGTGCCTGGAGGTGAATACTCACTCAAACCAAACTGGGATAAGAATAACCATGTCCTTTAACACACATGCACTCAGCCTTGTGGTACTTTCAAAGGGCACCGTGTTTGAAGCTACCAGAACTACAAGCAGATGCAACATTCACAAAATCTCATGTGCGACCAGCCTCATCCCTGGGTCTCCTTTTCCAGATGGAGAATGACAGCACAAAAAGAAAAAGTAACATTAAAAACCAGTAATGCTGGAATGGGCAGAGAAGAGAAGCTGTGTTGCCCGTGTCTGTCCTCTCAACACAACTGCTGTGCTGGCCCTGTGCTAACCCATTCAGCAATACTCCGACAACAGAAGAGAAGCTCTTACTTCTCACAAACACCTTGCTAGTGGGTTCTGTGCAGCAGTTTTGGAACCTAAGTCATGAAAATTGAAATTTTAAAGGTAATGAAAATGTCAATGTGAAAAATTAGCTGATTAATAAGAAGTTTCCATAAATGAAGCTTTCAAAAACCGACAAGCAAATAGCATCAGTGGGATCTGCAGAATTCCAGACGTAACATTTAGGACACTGTTCAGAGTTGACTTCTTGGGAACATAATCACATTCACTTACAATGAAAAACCTGCAGCAGAAAGGGATTTACAAATCTTCCTTGAAATATGAAATCTGAAGACAAAAATTATCTGAATAAGCCACATTCTGTGTTTTCTTAACTTAATTGTAGAGTAAGAGGCAGTATTTAAGAGAGTGAAAAGCACTCCATGAGAAGCACCTCCCACATAAGCACATCGGGCTTTTTTATTTCTCATTCTTTTTTGCATTAAAAAAAAAGAAGTTTGCAGATCAGGAAGGAAACGTAGCTCAGTAATAAATGTTTGCTGTATTTCCCGCATGCCATGGTAACCCTTTCCTCTATGTTTTCTATAAACTCTTACTGCCATTATTATAGCCAGGACAATACCATAATATTCCAAGCTCTACACCTTGAGTTACAGCTGCCGTAGTCTCAATTTAATACAGAACTATCTCTGAAGTCAGATTTGTAAAGACATTTAAGTGCATAGAGATGCTGAGAGAGAGTTGGTGGGACTCTCCAAAGCATTGACTGCCTGATTCACACCAATTTCAACAGTAAAATGCACTAGTACTTCTTGAAATCCAAAAGCTCATCTGTCTACATCTGTGTTTGTATAAATTTCTTCATAATTTTGACCCTGAGTGTGTTGCCCAAGGTTCTTGCACGAGTCAATGGCAATGTAATTTTGTCTACAAAGCCATTCAGCTCTCATATAAGAGCCTGGGAACCTAGACACAAATACCATACTCCAAATAAACTTATATTAGATAAACACTGACACAGAGGAATTTGAGTTCAGCATGATTTATATTCTTCTCAGTGCCTATGAAAATCAAGCCTCAAGAAGTTCGGTCAGTTCGGTCTTTAAAATAAATGTTATTACTATTGGTGTTTATACAACGTATAAGAAAGGCATCCAAGGAAAGGCAGATCACATGTGTACTAGGCTCAAATGAAGTATTTTACCTTCAACATCTCTTTTAAGTTGTCACATTAAATAAACTCACTCCTGTCAAGGAAGTCTGCTTAAGGTCTATGAATTCACCATCCAGAATGAGAATCTCAAAGTGATGCTTTGAGACCTCAACCGATTCGGGGCCTTTCTCATTTTTAATGACTGTCAACTGGAATAACATAGAAAGGCCCAACCTGAATGCTTCAGAAGCTGAAAAGGAAGAGCTGCTGCCACTCATATTCTAACAGCAGTATTCCTACCAATGCCGGAATAAAGATCATAGAATTGTTTGTTTGGAAAAGACCTTTGAGATCATCAAATCCAACCGTACCCATCCACTACTAAACCAGATCTCTCAGTACCTCATCTACCCTCTCCTGAACACCTCCAGGGATGGTGACTCCACCACCTACCTGGGCAGCCTCTGCCAGTACCTGAGAACCCTTTCAGTGCTGAAATTTTTCCTGATACCTAATCTGAATCTGCCTGGTGCAACTTGAGGTCATTTCCTCTTGTCCTATTGCCTGACACTTGGGAGAAAAGACTAACACCCACCTTGCTATCATATGGATGGACCTATCTTACAGGGTTGCACACCATGCATTACCTAGCACACTGCAACTTTCAGTCAAAATAATAGTGCATGCAAAATAGAATTTATTTGATTACCTCTCCTGGGTACGGTCTCTTTATACCCTGTATAGGCAAAGACTGGGGGCGTGGGCCTGGATAGGCTTGCTGAGGCATCCTCTGCCCATGGGTGCTGAAGGGACTCATTCCTGGAGGTCGAGGCTGGTTCATGCCCATGGGTGGCCCACTCATGCTGGAAGGCGTCATTCCTGCTCCCATGCTTGCTGGGTTCATGTTGCCTGGCATAGAAGCAGGGCCACGAGGACCAGGCTGGTTCATAAACTGGTTGTTGTAAGCCTGAGTTGGACCCATCTGGAAAGAGGAACAAACCTTCAACGGAAGAAGAAGAAAAAAAAAAAAGAATAAAATGCGACATGCATTTAAAATGGGAGGAGGGAGGAGAACATGCTTTAGGGGGAGGGCAGAAGGGGAAGATTTATGTCGCATTTTCCTTCAATGTACTCCAACATTTGATGGGTGGTGATGGTATTTACAGTAAAAATTTAATTGGAATTGTAGAAGGCACGAGAAAGGCAGATGGATGTAAGTCTAACATGAGCAATTAAACCATTTTAATTGGCTAGTCCGTTACTGTAAGGTAGCAGGTTGGGACACTGGCTGTGTAAATACAACACCACACTACAATCTCTAAGACACTATGCTTCTTTACGTAGAATCATAGAATGGTTTGGGTTGTAAAGGGACCTTAAAGACCATCAAGTTCCTTGCCACAGGCAGGGACACCTTCCATTAGAACAGGCTTCTCAAGACCCCATCCAACTTGGCTTTGAACACTTGAAGGTCACCTGACAATTGAGCACACACACACTTTGAAACCCAGAGAGGTAAGAAAGCTAATCTGGAAAGAACCTGAACTGATCAAACCCCTGTTTATTTTAACAAAAAAAAATTATTACATTAAGTTATGATGTGCTGGAGGCTAGGGATCCCCAGAAACTTGTGTCTTGCGTAGCTGTTCTCATAGGCCACATAATTAAAAAACAAATCTCTTTTCTACTGTTGTTCCCTTGTTTGAAGGGAAAAAAAAAACAAACAACGAACAGTAGTTGACAAAATAAAAAATCACTCAAATGGTACAAAATGTATTCCAAGATTCTGGAACGTTTTTCTGCACACTCAAATTTAGAGGCAAAGGTAGTAGTGATACCAGCGATACCAGTTGGATGCAGCTGTGAATTTGAGTAACTTCAGTTTTTTTAAGGGGCCATCTCCAAATGGCAAAATACAGTTAGGGAAAAACATGTGAGACTGACTCATACCTACATACCCACATTCCTGTAGTTTCTCAGAAGCGTTTAGAACCATGCTCATGCACAATAAAAAATAAAGAGTAGGCACCCTAATAAATAGCAGAGTGAGGAAGGCAGCCCAACTTCCTGCAATGGTCCAGACCGGGCAGGTATGGAGACATAAGGGTTATTCTCTTACCGGTCCGTACTGGTTCATGTCCTTATTCTGCGTTTCCTGGAGCGCTGCCACAGTGGCGGTAGCTGTGGCTGTTGCTGTAGCAGCGGCAGCCGCAACTGCAGCAGCAGCAGCAGCAGCTGCTGGCTGGGTAAAATCAGCTGGTGGCCTCGTGTGCGGGGGGATCCCCATTCCAGCAGGGGTATTGGGGCCTCCAGGGTAACTACAGGGAAGAAAAGGAAGAGAGAGAGAGAGAGAGAATTAAGAAGTGCCTGGTGGATTTTTTTTTTTTTGAACATTGGTGTGATGCTCACCTAGAGCTGTTCCAAACCCAGGTATCAATGCCTAATGAAAGCCAGCAGGATGAGGAATTAGGTGTGTACGGGAGATAGAGGTGATCCTCAAGTGCAGCAGTCACAGGGCTGCCACAGGGACTGCAAAGCATCACTGTCAGTTGTTTCGGGGGCTCTGCACCTCTGCAGCTCACTGAATTAACATCCTAAAAGTTCATGCATGGCCCATTTCCCAGTAGAGTAGGTGCAGACTGCACAGCAGCATGGAGAGCTTCCTCCACAGCAGCACATTCATCTGCCTCAGCAGTGACTTACTCCAAGTGTTGCCAGTGTTGCAAAAGCATTCCTCCCTGAACCTCATCAGAAAGGCCAGAAGAGACCTAGTGCAATCAGCTCTACTGGATCCCATGCCTTTCCCACTCCAAGACTATCTTTAAAAATACAGGTCAGTATACTGTGCCCACGTTAGAGACGTTAATATAAGGCTAAAGGAATTTTCTGTCTTGTTCAAAGTCAATCAGTAGAGAAGTGGCAGAGATGAACGGAGAGAGGAGTTCTCTGGATCCCAGGCTCATATTCTTCACACCACATTGACTCTGATGACAGCCTTTGCAGCAGGCTTTGCAGAGGGACCATGAATACTGGTTTCAGATAAGTGGACGTAACCACCCTCATCATAGAATCAGGTTGGAAGGGACCTTAAAGCCTATCCAGTTCCAGCCTCCTGCCATGGGTAGTGACATCTCCCACTGGATCAGGGTGCTCAAAACCTCATCCAAACTCCAGGGCTGGGGCAGCCACCACTTCTCTGGGGAATATATGCCAGGGCCTCATCACCCTCAGAATATGAGGTGGTGAGATAAAAACCCTCCAGTTCACAAAGCACAGACACAGAAAGCCAAAATGTAACAGACTTCAGGCTATTAGTTTTTACTTATTTCATTAATGCAGCATTTACTTCCCCAAAATAAATACACAGCTTGACAACCTCTCTTAACAAACATCTTTATCCCTATTCTTTTCAAGTTCCTGCTGTGGAGTGAGTCCACAGAAATATCTCATCGCACAGGAACCTACTTTGCCGAGTAGTCAAGCTTATTCCTCCATACGCAGGTAGAAATTATATCATCAATACCTTTTACATCCTCACCTTATTAAATGTTAATCATTCCTAAGCCTGTGTTCTGTTTAACAATCTCTCTTAATTAAAACTTTATTTTGGGGGTTTATTAGAGCTAATTGATTGACCTAAGCAATCTCCATTTACTGTGATGAATTTCATTGTGGTTTGGGTAGCTGATTTCCGAAGCTGTAAAAGCCTAGGGAAAAGGAGGCTGAGGGGAGACCTCATCCCTGTCTACAACCGCCTGAAAGGAGGTTGTGGCGAGGTGGGTGTTGGCCTCTTCTCGCAAGTGACAGATGATAGAACGAGAGGAAATGGCCATAAGTTGTACCAGGGGAGGTTCAGATTAGACATCAAGGAAAATTTCTTCACTGAAACGGTGATCAGACATTGTAACCAGCTGCCCAGGGAGGTGGTGGAGTCACCATTCCTGGAGGTGTTTAAAAGGTGGGTAGATGAGTTTCTTAGGGACATGGTTTAGTAAAGGGACAGGTACGGTTGGACTTGATGATCTCAGAGGTCTTTTCCAACCTTATGATTCTATGATTCTATGAAAAGCAGTGTGCACTTCAGTTAACCAGCATAAAATAGATACTGAAACTTCATGTAATTAAAATAGAATCATAGAATGCCTTGAGTTGGAAGGGACCCAACAAGGATCATTGAGTATAGCTCCTGTCACTGTACAGGACAACCAAACATTCATGCCATGTGAGGGTATTGTCCAAATGCTTTTGGAATATTGTTAGGGTGTCTACTTCCCTGGAAAGCTGTTCCAGTGCTCCATCACCTTCTGGGGGAAGAATGTGCTCCTTGCTCCTAATGTCTCAACCTAACACTTCCCTGGCACATCTTCTGCCCTTCCCTTAGGTCCTGTCATTTGTCACCAGAGAGAAGCCATCAGCGCCTGCTTCTCTGCAAACTGCGATGAGATTTCCCCTCAGTCTCCTCTTCTCCAGGCTGAACAGACCAAGTGACTTCAGCCGCTTCTCATATGGCTTCCCCTATAGACCCTTCACTAGCTTTGGAGCCTCCTCTGGACACTCTCCAGTAACTTCAGATCCTTTTTATACTGTGGCCCAGGACACTTCTGCCTGGTCACCCAAAGAAGCTCCATCAACTGTTTATGTCTATTTTCCACCTCAGGTGAGTAAATCTTACCTGCCAGCAAAGCCTCCACTCCCAGGGTAGTTGGGGCGTCCATACATGCCCTGCTGGATGTACGGCTGAGTGGAGCCTGCCTTGGCTGAAAACTGTTGCTGTTGTCCAGCAAACTGAGGGGAATTGATTCCAGGGTTGCTGGTAGTCATCCCAGAAGCCATGGGATTTCCTGCTGGGTTCATAGGGTTGTTAGCATTTGCCATTGGATTTCCCAGCACCTGTGAGCAGAAACATGAGAATAAGGGGCTGCACCTTGAACTGCATAAAGCAAATTATGTCAACTTGCTGCTGCAATCGATAAATTACAACATAACCACCCTGTACTCTGAACTCCAATGAGCATACACCTTGTTGATGTCTAGGGGAACATTTCTGGCAATCTCTCCTTTTGCCCTTTCCAAACAACCACATTTCTGATCTCTAATTACGCTTCACAGGAGATTTTTAACTAGATGAAACCCAAACTAAGACACTAATGAAAAAATTTCTGATAAAAATGTGCTAGAACCATGTTCTATAGGTGACAAGTCCGTTCAATTAAGAGAAAGAATATGCTTCTTCTTCTTTTTGATGTAGGACTTTGAAATAACCTGCAAATGTTCAGTCCCACTGCCATTCTGTAAAGGGTACTAGAGATGCAAAACTGTAAAAGAATCTACTTCAGTGGCCTAACCTGTACCTGAATCTATCTCTCTCTGAAGCGTATAGAAGCCTGTCAGTTGTTTTTATTGGTTCTTAGAAGAGAGTCCTCTGCTTTGTTTCAAAAGGACCTGCTTTGTTTGTTTGAAACTTTTATTTCCAGTTGAACCGTAATTGCTACGATTTCCATTGAGATACAAGACTACTTGCATGGAAATCTGCCTCCTACTTGGGAAGAAATTTAGTGGTCATGATTTTTGCAGAAGACCAAGTTCATCAGCTTTGAGAATCTCTGAAAGAGAACTGGTGAGCCCGGCTCATTCCTTTCCTGCAGGAAGTAGGAAGACTTATGGGAAACCCTGTCATTCATTTGAATCTGCTCTCCACAGCTACAACCCAGCTTCACATTTCACCCTTCCCTTGCAGTGATTCTGAAGGAGCATTTTCTTCTTTTTACCAAAGCACTTTCTTTTATTGCACATTCCCCTGAAGTATCACGAAGAGTTCAAGTAACATTGCATTGTTCTCATGAGAGAACAAAACTGAGTGCTTTTTTTCCCCACATTTCCTTTTGCCTTTTTAAGCATGAAAGATTTCCACAAGGAACTCTATTTCCATTTTCTGGCCAATGTATACACATATGTATTTACTCGGGTGTTTCTCTCCCTTTTCTTCTAAGGTGTTAAAAAAAAATCAACAATAATAAATGATATATAGAACCTGTAACTGTTTCGTCTCTTTATTTTTTGAAGAAAGATTTGACCACAACCAGCGCTAACTACTGTGTGAGTATCAATATGACTTGGCCCCTGAATAGTTTCTTTTTAAAATGGCTCAATTCGTAACAGTTCTGTTTTTAACTTTCTGACCAAAATTAAAATAATAATAATAAAAAAACACAGAAAATTTTGTATGAGATACAATGTCCCTTGATTTGAAAAGGGTAGGAAAGACAGGTTAGATTTATGCACTATTTGCACTCATTAAAGATAGTGATGTGTTTAGAGCACTTCACCCACGGTGTAAGAAAAGGCCAGACTGTCTGAGAGCTTGATTTGTGCCACATCCCTTGGAGAGCACACTATCACAAATAATTGGCACCTCCTTCGTTAAAGCTGCTTCTTTTTGTATGGCATAATCCAATATACACTGCAGAGAAAAGAGAGGTAAGAGCAGAGGGAACTGAATGAAAATGCAGTGAGTACAACTCTCACCTGGAAGCCAGGAGCTCCTCCTTTTGCTCCAGTGCATACTGAAATATTTTTGCCAAGCAAGGCAGTATTAGCAGGAGAGGTTGAAGTGCACAGCCTATAGCTGCTAGCAAGCACCTCAGCAGACTTGGCACCAGGTTTCATCAGCCCACGCACAGTGTGAGACAACTCTGGGTCACATCAGCAATAACTCAAATTTGGTGAATCTAGCTAGGAATTTTATTTTTATGTTTAATAAAAAAAACCCTCAAATTCAACCTGCAGTTCCCAAGAGGTTTGGAATTACCCCAAAGCCATACTTTAGGTGTTGAAACCACACGGTGCAAAACCCATGCTAAACTCCAGCCTGACATTTGCATGCAGCTGAACGAGTCCCCGACTCGAGATCTCAGACACCTCCTCTGTGATGCCACCAAAGAGGACATGACTGGAAAAAAAATGCAGCATGCACAACAAAGAGAACACAGACACTGTTATCGATCCCAAGATGATTTTCCAAACAGCTTTCCATTTCCCAAACATGAGTGAAAACCCATATCGAGAGGGGAGGGAACATAAAGAGGAAGCTTACCTGGCTTTGCGAGGTGTTAGTCACACCCCATACTGTGGTGACCACTGATAAAGAGCCGGGGGGCTGGTTGGTGTTTTGCTGCCAGGGAACAGAATCGTAAGGGAAAGACCCATCACTGCAAAAACAAAGGTTTACGAGGGTGAGGTTTTGGAAGTTTAAACAGTGGCAACTCACTGGTGTGGGCAGAGGGATTAACACCTGACTTTTACCTTAATTCCACATTCCTTTCTCATCGTTAGCCTAGCACTCCCAGAGGCATAAAGTTTTGTTAATAGCAATGTGACCATATCAAAACCACACTGAACTAATGAATTCCTTAACTCTATCGGAGCACAGGGGTTTTACCATAAAGGTCTGTTAGCAATAAAAGTGAAAATTAACTCAGGGACAGAGTTTCAAACAAGGATACCATGCAAGTTGCTCACAGTTTGCAATTACAGAATGGTTTGGTTTGGAAGGGACCTTAAGGCCCGTCCAGTTCCACCTCCCCTGCCATGGGCAGGGACGCCTCCCACCAGAACAGGCTCCTCAAGACCCCATCCAACCTGGCTTGAACACCTCCAGGGATGGGGCAGCCACAATTTCCCTGGACAGCCTGTTCCAGCGCCTCACCATCTTCATTGTGAAGAATTTATTCCTAACAACTAATCTAAATCTTTCCCCCTCCAATTTAAAGCTGTTCCCCCTCATCCTATCATTACAGGCCCTTGTAAAAAGTGCCTCCCCAATCCATCTGAAGCTCTTCAACAACCACTGCTTCAGCTGCCTTGTGTAAATTCAATTTGATTTTGAGACCAGGCTGCAGCTCCACTGTCTGCATCGAGCGGGTCCCCAGATGGCCAGAAGAGCCTTGAAAGGAGCAGCAGTTCAACATCATTTTGCAGAGTAGATTGAAATTCAGATAGCATTCTCCCACGCGATGGATAAGCTGCATGCCAAAACCAGTATTAGCTAATCAGCATTCTAGAAAATCAACTGCAGATATACAACACATCTTTCAGATAAATATGTGGATGAGAGGACTGTTTTTTTTCCATTAGCTGTGCCCACAGACACAAGCAAACATTTCTTCTCAAAAGAAAGTATTGGTGGTTTCAAACTCAACACAGGGTGGGTACGCAGCCAGTGTAATTAATGAAGTATGTTAAAGCCAGTGAAAGTAACTATTAATCCCATAACTGTAAAATATATCCCACTTGAAATTTGCTCGTTTTCATACTATTAACTTGTAAATTAGATTTCTATTTGCATAGATGTACACACAGGCACACGGGTTCTCTCCCCATCTAGATATATATACACCATTTAATACACACACACACACACACACTGCTCCTTCATTTCCAAACACAAATGAGCTGGATTTTACATCAAGAATTGCATTCTTGCCTGGACTGCCAGCTACCATTGGAATTCTAGACAGAGCTACGTTGCCTAAAGAATCCGTATCCTAAGAGTGTTGTAACCGCATGGTATAAAGCTTGCACCATGGAATGCCACACAATTAACTTATACAAGACATGATCAACCTGCCAATGTCCTAAAAAGGGCTCTAGGGCAGACCAGGGAGCAGACTCTCACATGTTCCTGGACAGCAGCTCCAGGCTTGGACCACTTCTCCTTCCTTAGGTGACGTGAGCTGAAATTAAGAATGTGTTCATTCTTCAGTTTGTTCATAAAACCTAGTGTAAATCACTTAAGAATAGAAACTGCATTCACAGAATCATAGAATGCCCTGAGGTGGAAGGGACCCACAAGGATCATCGAGTCCCAGGTCCTGTCCCTGCACAGGACAACCCCAACACTCACACCGTGTGTCTGAGGGTGTTGTCTAAATGCTTCTTGACTACTGTCAGGCTTGGTGCCTTGACAGCTTCCCTGGGGAGCTGTTCCGGTGCTCCACCACCTCTGGGGGAAGAACCCTTTCCTAATACCCAACCTAATCCTCTCCTGGCACATCTTCCTGCCATTCCTTCAGATCCTGCTGTTGGTCGCCAGAGAGAACAGATCAGTGCCTGCTCCTCCTCTTCCCCTTGTGAGGAAGCTCTAGACTATGATGTGTGCACTGCACAAAGAACTGTGCATGCAAGTGATAAAAACTGCCTATGCCCCAAGTAAGCAATAATATAATAACAGCAACAGCAACTGTGTAAGGTAGAATGAAACAGTGAATGCATTTTTACAAACAACTAGAAAATGTTGAACAAATTCCATAAAGCTGTGCCAGCACAACAGCATTGTATTAGGACATCACTGTGAATTCAAACTGACCTATTTGTTTCAAAATACCCCAATTTAATTCAGCAGTAAAATCTCACAAGCACACACAAATTTAATTAAATTAGGGAAAAGAATAATTTCCCCTAACAAATAATTAGGGAAAATTAATGGTAATAGTGATTTTCTATAAGATACTTCAAGTGTAATGTTTATGCTGACAGCATCCATATAAAACGATGTGTGACTAAGCACATATTTAATCAGTAAATCCTTCCAGCCCATTTTTCTTTAAAATAGTTGCTCTCAGAAGGCTGCAAATCTCACCCCTCTCACTCAGAGGCTCAGGCAATGGCCCTGGTGACTAATATTGCGACTGACGCAATGCAAGTCCCCTCCACCAGCAAGGAGACAAACGATGACTAACTCACATCTTTCGACTGCTGTGAAGCCTTCCTCTTTTTTTCCTGCTCTGAATGATGCCTCCTACTTTACTTCCTCCTCCGACTGTTTTTGATGATGTCTGCTCTGTGATTTGTTTAGATGTTTACAGCACATATGAGTGTTTGTACATTTCAGTGTCTACAAAGAAGCTCTCTCCATGACATAAGCAGATGAAGGACTCGCTGCAGCCACTCCTGTCTATTTCCTAATGATGTGCTGTGGACAGGAAATAAAACCTGAGGGACAAGGCAGATAGGCTGCAAGCTTTTGAGTAAATAAGAAGCGTAATAACAGGCAGGAGTCAAACCAGAGAGTCACTGAAGGTTCCTCTAATGCAAATTGGCCATATGGTTGGTACCCACACCCAGACTTTGAGCCTTAGCCTGCTGTTAGGAAGTTAAAAGCATTTCTTCCCTTTCTTTGTCTCCAAAGCACATTTCTCTCACTTGTTCCTCTCCTTTGCAGTATACAGAAGAGATCTCACCTATTATTCAACAATACTTTCCAGTGGCACTGTCAGAGCATTTGTTCAGTGGAAGGTTCCACAGAGTTCTCAAAGACAATACACTCACTTCATCTAATTACAAAGATGAGTAAGTCACTCAAATTTTACTTCATTACAGTCAAAACGGGGGACACCTCAAGAAACTATATTTTTGACATCGAATCATTAAGGTTGGAAAAAGCCTCTAAGATCATCAAGATCATTATGAGAGCCTCCAGCACAGGACCCAGCACAGCACATGAAAGCCAAAAAAAAGACCAGGTACAGATGAGAAATATTAATTGTGTACACTGAATCACATGACTATTGCATTATCCAGCACGGGACTTTGCTTTAAACCACAGACAACAGCACTATCAGAAATTATGGTGACATTGCAATAGTGATAGATGTGCCTTGCAGAACATCACCTTACACACCCTCCCTTCACTGAAACTTCACTTTAGTTACCCCAAGGAGAAACACATGGCATTCCCACGGTTTGTATTCCCCAGCAAGGTGTTTGAGTATGACTTTTGCCACACTGGATACAATATCAGCCCTTCCTCCACCACTGAAGGCTTCTTTGGTTTCAAGCAGTAGGAGATGCTGAAACATGTGCCATTCAACTGAAGGATTACTTGTCCCTCCACTTAACTCTTTCAGCTTGCTTTTCTGTCCTTAGACAACCCAAAGGAATACTCCCACCATCAAAGGAAAATCCATGTAAGTACCCTAATGAAATGTGACCAAACCTATTCTCATTTGCAAAGGAGCAGTGGTTTTCCACTATTATTACACAGAGCTGTGAATTATCCCCAAATCCCTTTCTTCTTGAAAACGGCAGCCAACAGAGAAAGAAGCTTCAACCTCTCCAGCCACAACGAAATGCTGCCCACGACATTGCTCCTGTTGAACGATACAAGGGTAATTAAGTCTCTCACTACACCCTGGAGGGCACTGAGTCAGTTTGGGCTCAGCTGGAGTCCACTGAAAGAGTATTGACTAAATTTATAACAGTGTTAATGAACCTATACATAGTATTGGTCAGCATAAAAGGCCAAACAGCAGAGGAAGCCGTAGAGCAAAGAGCAAGAGATGAAGGGAGATTACTTCTCAAACTATGATGTGGTGAAAATGCAATGAAAGAATATGGAGGAAGGATTTCTTAGCTGCTGGTGAATGTACTGAGACCACCCGTAACATAACCCTTGCGTCGGAGAGGGACATTGGCACTTAGGCCTGAAGGACTTCTCTTAATCCCAGTACTAGTAAAATAGAACCAGATATCCAGCCTTTTCAGAATAGGTACAAACTTCATGTCATACAATCATAGAATGCTTTGGTTCAAAAGGGACCTTAAAGATAATCTATTTCAACTCCCCTCCCCTGCCACGGGCAGGGACACCTCCCACTGTATCAGGTTGCTCAAAGCCCAATCCAACCTGGCCTTGATCACCTCCAGGGATGAGGCATTCACAACTTCCCCGGGCAACCTAAGCCAGTGTCTCACCACTAATTAAAGAGTCCATCAGACTCAGACAGTTAGTTCTAACAGGAGCTGCCTAATAAAAAGTGAGGTTTGTGAATTAATACTAGTGAATTACTGTAATTTAGACATGATTTGTGGTACTATATGAAAATTCTGTATTTTAAATATTTAAGTTGTCATTAAAGAAACTTTATGTATACCTGATACTCTGTTCACGTGTCCACATCAATGGAGGAAGGAGAGATTCAGTTAGTTTAATGAAGGATGCATCCCTAAGGCATTGGTACTTCACACAGAACCATGGAATGGTTTGGGTTGGAAGGGACCTTAAGACCCATCCAGTTCCAACCCTCTCTGTCATGGGCAGGGACACCTTCCACTGGATCAGGGTGCTCAAAGCCCCATCCAACCTGGCACAACTTTTAACGAAGGCCACAAAGCTGCCAGACAGCAATGCAAGAGGAGTGACAAGTCCCGATGTAGACAGGAGCCTGAGGCTTGGTCCCCTGACCACGAATCTCCTTGTTGTAGCACTGAGCTACACCTGCGGAGCACTGAGAAAAACCCACTTTGGATTTACATGTTGTGGAGGAGATTAAAAACTGGAATTATACCTTCCTGGTGATTTTCACATCACTTATTGAGAAGGCCAGGTGTCTAAAACACCACCTTTATAAGCATCTATCTCAATTTTAAACATTGAAAATCTACCAGCTACTGCAGAAAAGCACCAGATGTTGGCTTTCTACAAAATCTTTTCACGCCAAGCGCTGCAATCAAGCTCAATCCAGCTTTAGTTTCACAAAATGCTTTAGGTCGGAAGGGACCGTAAAGATCATCTATTTCCACGCCCCCAACCCGCCATGGGCAGGGACACCTCCCACTGCATCAGGTTGCTCAAAGTCACATCCAACCTGGCCTTGAACACCTCCAGCGATGAGACATTCACAACTTCCTTGGACAACCTGTGCCAAGGCCTCCCCACCCTCATTGTGAAGAATTTCTTCCTAATATCTAAACTAAATCTTCCCTCTTCCAGTTTAAAGCCGTTCCTCCTTGTCCTATCACTCCATGCCCTTGTAAAATGTCCCTCCCCAGATGTCCTGGAGCCCCTTTCAGTACTGGGAGGTTGCTCTAAGGTGTCCCTGGAGCCTTCTCCTCTCCAGGCTGAACAACCCCAACTCTCTCAGCCTGTCCTCATTGTGGAGGTGCTCCAGCCCTTGGATCATCTTCGTGGCCTCCTCTGGACCCATTCCAACAGTTCCATATCCTTCTTATGTTGGGGATTCCAGAACTGCACACAGGACTTCAGGTGTGGTCTCAAGAGAGCAGAGCAGAGAGGGAGAATCCCCTCCCTTACTCTGCTGGCAATGCTTCTTTTGAAGCAGCCCAGGATAATGTTGGCCTTCTGAGCTGTGAATGCACATCGCTGGCTCCTGTCAAGCTTCTCCATCAGCCAGCACCCAATGCAACCTTTCTGAAGCCCAGCCATCCCACCTGACTGGGAGCTGACACACACAGAGCCCACACAGTCCTTTTAATCTACTGACTCTATCCTAACTTCTTCAGTTGATGTCAAGATGAGAAGGCAATTGCCAGCATAATGCTGACTGTCAGGCCTCTCACGTCTTCTTGTCACCTATCGACACCTGGAGACAAGAGCACCTGATGACAAGGAGAAAGGTGTCAGAGACCTAGCCAGGCCAATGGCATCTTGGCCTGTACCAGAAACAGCGTGGCCAGCAGAAGCAGGAAATTGATTGTGCCCCTGGACTTGGCGCTGGTGAGGCTGCACCTCAAATCCTTGGGTCCCTCAGTACAAGAAGGACATTGAGGGGCTGGAGCACATCCAGAGAAGGGCGATAAATCTGTTTAAGGGGTTGGAGAACAAGTTCTGTGAGGAGCGGTGGAGAGAACTGGGGCTATTCATCCTGGAGAAAAGAAGACTGAGGGGAGACCTCTGCCTGAAAGGAGTTTGTGGTGAGGTGGGTGCTGGTCTTTTCTACCCAGGGAGGTGGTGGAGTCCCCATCCTTGGAGGTGTTTAAAAGATGGGTAGACAAGGCGCTCAGAGGTGGTTTAGTAGTGAATATGTATGTTTGTACTCAATGATCTCAGAACTCTTTTCCAACTAAGTGACTCTATGATTCTTTGATTCCTGTGCAAATACACATGGCCAAAAATCAGAACGATCCAAACACAACTCAGAACCAGGGTTCCTCAATGTTCTTGCCTGCCAGAACCTCCATTTGCATCTCACTCTGCCTCTGCCACTGCCCTGGGTGCACGGTGCTCAGGGTGCCCAGCACCCCTGAGCTGTATTCTTGGCTGGAGCCTCTAGGTGACACTAATACAAAGTAAAACACAACACTCTCCAAACAAGGCTCCTTGCTCCTGCCTCACCTCTCTTTCCCTGTAAAACCTCACCCATCTGCAGTGGAAAAACACAGATCCCACCCTTAGAAGAGGAAATAAAGCCCTGGGCAACTGCAGCACCCACGCACATGTTTCACACCATGTCTTACAAGTGTAGCAGCTTAGCTTCCTTCATTCAGGTTTCAGTTTTGTTTTACTTGGGTTTCACAAATGAACATCACTAGGGTAATTTTAATTATTAATATGGATTCAATTAGCAATTCTTCTTGATTAGGATAACACCATAAACTTATTTTAAGCATACTTGCACTGAAGAAAAAGACTGCTCTGGGTGACACATCGCAAATACTGGATTGGAACCGCCTTTTTGGTACACTCATGTTATGGTAGTGGCATGAATTTCATCACATTTTTATAATTCTCCTATCAGCATAAGGAAGCCTAACAACTTCTTTCAAAACAAAATTGCAAGAACATACAAGAACACCATTAGCAGTTTCCTGCGACACTAAAACGCTCCAGGAAGGACTTCAGCTAATTTCTTCCCATTTCTATAATCCAGAGATCCCCAACAAACTACTCATAAATAACAGATCTAATGGATTTTTTACTGTTGTCAAATTTCCACTGAAAATATTCTTAACCTTGACTATGAATTTGAAAAAAATGCTCAAAGTGACACCTGAAAACCAAGATTTGTTTCTGCTTACTGGCAATCAAAAATATTTCAGAGATCTGATTTTGTTTTCTTTTTAAAAACCACAGAAATTTAGAAGGAAACAACTCTCTTCTCCTTTCCCGTTGAGATTTCTTTCAGGGGAACAGACCCAACACCTTACCAGCTAAGATACGTCCACCATCTGCGTATGACTAACGTGTTTGGCCAAAGTGCTCAACTTCAACACTTAAAAATTAGTTTTTCATCTAGTTAACAGATATTAAAGTGCATTACTCTTAAAAAAATTTCATAAGACATGAGCTTTTGTGCTATTTTTTCCATAGACTGTAGGAACCACTCCACACAACCCGTTTTCCGTTCACACAGAGGACTACGTCAGAGCAAGGAGCCATGGTGTGGGAATGACACGAAGACCACCTAGAGACAGCAAGGAAGACCTAGCATAACGGAAACAAAGGTTAACTGCCTCTTTCTATCACACACCCTCAGAAAGCAAACTAAAAGCCAGTATTGTGTACAGGTATCTTAGGAATCTTACATTAAAGATGGTGGTGTAGTAAGTTTTTCTCCTGATACAGGCTTTGGATGGCTGGCAGTAATTTATTTGTGACTGATTCTGCCCGTGTGATGTGTATCTTCTTCCCATACATTCCTCTGTACAGTAATATTATTTGAAGTTTAAACAGCATTGGCATAAATTAAGGTTCCATAGTGTATTTCACTAAACAGATACATAATACAGAGTCCCATCCAAATCACTGGGTGCATCTGCATAATGCAAAAGTGAAAAAAAGTCAATTTGGAATCATTCTGCAAGACTTTATTACCTTCTGCCTCTTAATGGCGCGACTCCAAACATTCAGATCTCAGAGAAAACATACAGCCCCCCCACTTCTCAAGTCTGTAGCTTCCCTCCACTCTTTCCAACTAGATGAAGTTACGCTCTAACCCTTTGGAAAGCTTTGATTTACCCAGCTTTCCAAATGGACACAGGATTCATATCTAGTCCTTCCCTACCAAAAATGAACTACCCCACACTTTGTTTCAGTCCTGGCTGTTGTCCGTACTGGGCTGTGAGCAATGTAAACTGAAGAGCAATCACAAATCATTGAATGGTTTGGATTGGAAGGGACTTTAAAGATCATCCAGTTCCAACCCCCCCTGCCATGAGCAGGGACATGAAAGTGGTCAGGAACTTCATAATTGGCTGTAACAAGCAGACATGCTGTTTTCTGGCAAAAGCACAGATGCGTTCCGAACCTGTTCTAGGTGAGCAGATGCAGGTGAAGCCCTCAAAAGGCGAAAGCACGAGCCATTTATCAGCTTGGTGGTGCGGAAGGCACCTGGGGGCTAACAGATGGAACCTGTGACTAGCGGGTGGCTACCACCCCCTCCCCGGAAGACGCATGTTTACAATAACCATTCATGCAGCCACACACAACGTACAACGCTTGCTTGGAGACCGAGACAGCAAACTCCAGCCGGCGGTCCAGCAGGTAGGTGATGCGGAGTACCTCTGGATGCTGAAAGCCCTGAACTTTTTCTTTATAGCCCTGACGAGGCCTGGAAGGCCTGGATGACTTATGGAGGTGGAAACGCTGCCTTCCATTTCACCTTGGGTTGCTGCAGGTCAGGCTGTGACACGTTTGCTGCTGGCTCCACGCGCAGCCCCATTAATTCAAGCCATGCCTGCAAGTGCCACGCAGCTCAGCAAGAGTCAGCACCTTCAAATCTGGCTTCCCAAAGCAGGAAAATGTGAATCATTTGATTAATTCAGAAGTTTGTGAGCCTGCAGATGCCCACAGCACCCTGCATACAAACACTATAGATTTCATATATGTCCACGCACACGTGCAGAGACACCGAGATAACACAACTTATCGCTCTCCATGTGGAACAAACGATCACAGCTATGCAGGTAAGAAACAAAAACGTCTCAGTCAGAAGAAACCGAAGGGGTCACCACCACCTGACACGATGGGACCACAGCATTCCTCCGATCAAAGGCAATAAGATCCAGCATCACACCCAGCTCCATTGTCACACACCATGCAAGCCCGGATCACACAAAATCCACCGGTACCAGCCCTGCTATTCGCATGCCACCTGTTACCTTTTCCAAAAGGCTGGAATTATGACAAATGCAGCTCAACCTTTATTGCAATCTCCCAGCACAACCCTGCTCCATCCATGCCTGATTTATCCCACATGTGTCGGAATGCAACCCCGAGCCCTCGGTCCCCCCCCAATGCCACCACCAGGCATCTCCTGCTCTGCTTTATCCATGTACCTGGGTTTCCACATCCGACTGCTCCTTTACAATAAAAAACACACCCACCCAGTGTTCTACCATTGCCTGTTGCCTTGGTAATCCGAAATGCTGATTATCGGCGAATGAGCCTTGCATTGTTCACCCCGCAGAGCGTCTGCTATGTTAATGGGAGATAATGGCAGCCAGAAGACTCCTTTTGTTCCCAGCTTTGCTGTTTATTCACAGTGCCTGGAGGTCAGCGACTGCTACAACAACCGGGGAAGGGACGGCTGGAAGCTTTTCCCTGCGAGATAAGGGGGTGTGTGTGTGAAACACTGAGCCGGGCACCGGGAGCGCTGCAGTAGGTGCAAAAGGGAGATGGGATGGACTCGAGCTTCCCAGATTTTAGATGGAGCTGATTTACGCTCCACGACAACAGAAAAAAACCTCCTTTCTCCGAGAGGAGGGAGGGGAGGGGGTCGGAACCAGGGATGCGGGGTTGGGGGATGCAGGGATGGGGGATGCAGGGATGGAGACTGGGGATATGGGGATGCGAGGATGGTGAATGCGGGGATTAGGATGTGGGAATGCGGGGCTGGCAGATGCGGGGATGGGGGATGTGGGTTACGGGGATGGGGGATGTAGGGCTGAGGGACGCGGAGATGAGGGACGCACGAATTGGAGATGTGGGACTGGGGGATGCGGAGATGGAGGATACGGAGGGATGAGGGGCTGGGGGGCTGCAGGGCTGGGAGCTGCTGGGCTGGGGGTTGCAGGTCTGAAACCGGCTCCTGTCCACGCTGTTGGGAAACGCTGACACCGCGACAGGGGCACACAGAGCATCCCACCGCATCTCCCCTGACCGGAGAAGCGGGAACGGAGAGCATCAACAGCCTGTAGAACCCTTCTCCGGAACCCTCCCAGCTCGGTGCAGACGAGGGCAGATGATACCCCAGCTGCTGTGCTTTCCCTCTTCCCCGGAACATCCCTTTCCTGGGAAGAAACCGCCAATTCCTGCTCGCAGTATTGTCATTATCTCCTTAAATGTCCCCAACCTATCCGCACAGGTTGCTGATGTGCACTGGCTGCTGAGCAGGCTTCCAGGTCATCTCCACCGAAAACCAGCCTGGGAATGTTTAGCAAGAATTCCCAATCCGTTTTCAGGGAAACAATTAGAAATGCATCCTATGATTATATGAAATGCTCGCCACCACTGCAAATAGTACTGACTTATTTCCTTTTCTTCCCTTCCAACCCAAACCATTCTATGGTTCTATGATTCCCACTGTGATACTAAAGAGAACCCAAGTGTATAGGAATAAAGTAGAAAAATTACAAAATCATTTATCAGGAATTCACTCCTTTGTAATCTATTTACAGAGAAACCTTGTGGAGGGTCACACTTTCATACAAGTGAATAAATGACAGATAATGGCATCAAAAAACCCATCAGGCTTCAGACAAAACATACATCTGTGTTCCTGTTGCCAAATTATCCAAAAATCTTGAAAAAAAAAAGACAAATTATTTGCCATCATTTATATCAGTAATTTTTTTTCCCCTCAACTGCAAACTGAAAATGTTCCCTGTTCCCTGAGTGTAGAACTCCCTCCCTGCTCAGAAGCCATGTCCCTTCCTGGCAGGCAATGTGGGCACTCTGCAATCTGCTCCTCACACCAAAATCAGTGCATGGGAACACCCTCTGTGCCTCCAAAGGATGCTAAACCACATGCAGGGACCTGATGCTGCAGGGTTCAAGGTCACTGGCTTAATCCTGATGTTCCCTACCCAAAGGTATTCAATGCAGCTAAAATACACCCAGTGATCTTAACGAGTTTTGCATCAAAGGCAGACAAGCTATATCTTTCAGTGCCACCACACAGTTATGTTGACAGTCAAAACTGGTAAAAACAAGGGGTGCTGACGCAGCTGAATGGCTTTTAAGACCAGTGCCATCAGAAATGAGTTGGATTCATGGAGAGCAAGTGACAGCAGGAACCTTCCTAACACACTGGAGGAGGAAAATTGTCTCGACTCGGCAGAAATCATCTGCTCTTGAGAGCAGCCCTCCTGTAAAGAGCATGATACGATTGTGATTATTGCTAAACAGTAAATTGCAATCAATCAGTCATCCTCAGGAACTGAATGTTCCATATGACCCAAACACAAGAATGACAGCTGCCTTTCCAAAGGTGTTAGTTATCATTCTTTAAATCCCCATCAGAGACAGGGCAAAGCCTGAGAAGGTCAGATTTTGTCTCAGTCAGCAGGCATACCCTAAATAACCACAGAATGGGGTTTGGGTCGAAAGGGACCTTAAAGCAAATCCAGCTCCTCCCACCTTTCCATGGGCAGAAACACCTCCCACTGGATCAGGTTGTTCAAAGCTCCATCCAACCTGGACTTGAACACCTCCAGGGATGGGGCAGCCACAACTTTCCTGGGCAATCTGTGCCAAGGCCTCACTACCCTCATTATGAAGAATTTCTTCCTAATGTCTAATTTAAATCTTCCCCCTTCCAAATTAAATTCACTCCCCCTCCTCCTATTACTCCACGCCCTTGTGAAACATCCCTCCCCAGCTTTCCTGTAGCCCCTTTCAGTACTGGCAGGCTGGTCTAAGGTCTCCCTGGAGCCTTCTCTTCTCCAGGCTGAACAAGCCCAATTCTTTCAGCTTGTCCTCATAGCAGAGGTGCTCCAGCCCTCGGATTGTCTATGAAGATATATATTTGCCAAGCCTTTATCAGAGTTTTAAAAAGTACCAGCTGACACTTCTTAATTTAAAAAAAAAACCTCAAACCCCCCCTGTAACTTTTATCTGGTATATACAACATTTAGAGGGAAACAAGGTAGAGTACACAGCACATATATGTACTCAGCAGAATAAAATTACAGAAGTATAGGAGTTGTGTTGCTACCTATTGCCATAGCGCTGACTCTGAGTCTAATCAATACTGAAGCCCTATTTGCACATTGGTGCAAGGTGCTGCACACACAACACAACATAATCCTTAGCCTATACCTTTTACCAAGCACGTGAAGAATATATGTTTGAAGAGAAATTAAGCTGCCCATCACTGTTTGCAGAAATCATGTCTCTCCATCTCTCCTGTTACGACAAGAATTGACCACAAATTTCTCTCTCTGAACACAAAATGCACCTTTTTCACATGAAAATATCGCAAGTTTAATTATTATCACCTAATGGTTACACATGCTCAAGTTTCAACCAGAGCGCCAATCATTGTTTTTAGCTTCCACGTTCACTTGAGGTTTCTCACATCTCCACCCCACAATAAGTGCATGTGCTAGAACTGGGATCAGTGGTTTCATGTGGAGGACACAATGGGCAAACAGATCTTGGGATGGTACTTCTGAGCGATTAGTTTTGTCTTTAAAATGCTTAGAGCATCAGGGGCCTTACTGATAATTCTGTTCTGAACGAATCTTGAGGGTTTTTTTTTTCTTTAAGGACCAGCACTTCTGCAGAAACATTTTTGGGTTCTGAACCTTTCCACGCATAATATGCTTGTTTTCACCGAAGTGTGTCTGTACAGCACTGGACGTTTTGCTTTAACCATTTCTCTCATCCAGAGATTTCGAAAGTGACCTTCACTGTCTGTCAAAACGATGTATGATGGCAAAATTGAAAAGGCAACAACATTTGCAGAAACTCTGACCCTGTTACTACTAGTACGTTATAGCCAAGTCACTCCTGTTTCTTAGCAAATGATGGAAGAGCCAATCCAGTAGAAATTCAGACCCAGAATTGCCATTCTTTTCTGAAGATTTCCTACTGATGCTGAAAGTTCAGCACTCAGTAAAGTTTAAATTGGAAGGAAAAAAGGGACAAAACAAACACTAAAACCAAGGCCTCTTGTAAAGCAAGTCCAACCAATAAAAGGTTTTTACGGCGACTGCCTGAACATAAACCAGTAATGATAATAAATAAAGCACTTATCGTAATATTGAAGTACTACTTCATTTGCTCTACTGTTTAATTTTCTCAAAACCTCTGCTACTAAGTAATTTGCGATGAAAGTAATGTTATCTTCATATTTTCCATCAGTCTTGACTGCTCCATATACACATTGACAGCCTTTGGTCACTCACTGCGAGACAGCTTACGATTCATACAGGACAACACAATCTGGAGCAAGAGAGAAGACAGTAAGAATGTTCCTGACAACATACCAGACAGCAACAAGCAGGGGTCTATTTTCAAGTGGTATTGATGACTACGTAAGCTTTACTACAAGCTGTGCAAGACATGAGAAGCCACTTGGGGCTTGCATGAGTCAGATCCACCTTAAACCGAATTCCCGTCAGGACTGACAGAAGCTGTACCCATTTCAACCCGGATTCAATTTGATCTACATATAAAGGTCCACCACTTAATGCAACGAAGAGTTAAGCAGGAACTTGATCAAAGCAAAGGAAGAGGTGTAATGGCAATAATTTTACTTAAACAACAGACCTTAAATCCATTTAAATGTGAAAAATCGGCCACTGAGTAGTTTCTGTTATTACAGACAGCATGTCATATTTGAAAATAACATCAGTTATTTTGTTACATTGACTCCCTGCAAGCTAAAAAAGCACGAATTTTCACTCCTATGCAGAAGGTCAGCCCAAAGACTGCCAGCTTTCCTTGTTTCCCACAAATCCTTAAAGTAGGGCTTAAATTAGAAGTTACACAGGATTATGGAGATGGATAGGTCCCATGCTGGTCCTTCAGTACAGGAATGAAGTTTACCCACAGGAATCAGTAAAAAAGAGGATAAAAATAAAATAAAAAATATAAATCAATTAATGTCACATTTAAATTTCAGTTACTATTATGACACTGCATGACATAAGAAAAAAGAGAAGTTTGAGGGTTTTTTTGAGAACTCCATGCTCCTCCTGTTTATAAAGCCCAGGAATCTGCAGTCCTAAATGAGGATGTAGGTATTTAGCTGAATTTTTGTTCTGTATGCAACACTCAATCATTCTGTTAAAGAAACAACTAATCTTAGAAAGAAATTAGCACAATACAGTCCCTACTCTGAAAGCATTTTTAGTGCATCTGATCAACAGCATCACTGACGAAGCTGGAGAAGGGTCTGGAGAAGGAAGTCTTATGAGGAACAACTGAGGGAACTGGGGTTGTTTAGCCTGGGAGGCCAAGGGGAGACCTCATCCACTACTAGAACTGCCCGAGAGGAGGTCGTAGCAAGGTGAGGACTGGTCTCTTCTTGCAAGTGACAGGAGGAGAGGAAGTGGTACCATGGGAAATTTACATTCAATATTAAGAAAAAATTATTTATTGAAAGAGTAGTGAAGCACTGGACCAGGTCGCCCAGGGAAGTGGTGGTCACCATCCCTGGAGATGTTCAAAAAACATGAAGATGTGGCATTTTGTGACATCTTTCAGTAGGCATGGTGGTGCTGGGCTGATGGTTGGACTGGTTAATCTTAGAGGTCTTTTCCAACCTCAGTGGATTGTATGAAAGCCCTCCTTGATTTGTCTACTTCAATTTTCTCTCACAACTCCATTAAATTTTAATAAAGAAAAGACTGTCCCTACGAACAAGCCAGACCTGAATTCCTGGCAGTCTATGTGCCCGCAGCTCCTAAAATATGAATCCTTAGATTTAGATTCTTGTGATACATTCTGGCGTCAGAATTTATTTTAAATAGCTGAGCTGTGTTTCAACTTTGAGACTAAGCAGCTGTATTTCTGCAGTGCCAGGTATATTGGGATCTGGTCTCTGACAGGAGTTCTAGGCGATTCTGTTGCAAGCAAAAGCAAGAGCAGAAAAAATTTCTTTACTGAAAGAGTAGTGAAGCACTGGCAGAGGCTGCACAGGGCAGTGGTGGATTCTCCTTCCCTGGAGGGGTTAAAAAAACCAAGTAGACATGGCACTTTGAGACATGGTTTAGTAGGCACGGTGGGTCTGGGCTGAAAGTTGGACTGGATGATCTTAAAGGTCTTTTCTGACCCTAATGATTCTATGAATAAGCTCTGTGTGAAGTACTCACAACAGTCCAACGAGGCAGGAAGGTGTTTTTTGTCTAGTGATATTTAGCAGCTGACACAGAGCCTGTATTCCCTCTGTTAAACTACGTAAGGTTCTTGAATAAACTCTAATTCAATAACTAATTATTTTACACAGCTCGAAGTAGCTGGCTACATTAATTTCTTGTAGGAAATACAAAATATGCTTTTTTGGTTGAATTCACACAAAACCCTTGTGAATTAGACATAAGATACTGTGAACTTTAACACTAAGATTTTGACCCAAATGTAATCAACTTCAAATACAAATGTTGCTTCATCAACAGCTTTATCGCTGGGATTGCACTTGACGACATTTCATTTTTTGTTCAATTTGAACAAACAGAAATTCCAATTCCTCTTCACCCTACACTACTTCTTACAGACTGATTATAAAATAGCCACGGAAGTAAACAGTTCCAGTTGGGAAAAGAAGTTGGAGAGCCACAAGATGTCTCATTCTAAGGTTCCACCTGAGAGACTTTGAGAAGCCATGATTATGGCTAAATTACAGATGAGACACCAGCCCAGGCTGAAGCAGCAAGGCAGGCATTCTACATCCCTCAGAGGCTGCTGCAACTGTTACAGACAAGAAGTTAGGCCACGGGAATGATGTTTTGAGAAGGGCATCTTTTAAGTAAATAGAGTAATTTAGAACTGACTCTCAGTGTCTTCCTCAGTAAAGCATTTCGAGGGCAATACTGCAGAGAAACTTACAGGAACTGTTTGACACTGGGCAGCATTTTCTACTATGAGGCAGAATATTGGGTAACCTGGTACTGCCAGAAATGATGGTATTTAGGTTTAGCAGAAGAAAGTATTTTTTTGACATGTGACAGAGTTTCAGTGGAAAACTGCCGTGAAAGGAGAGAGTTGTGTCTATCTTATCTAGGAACATTGCACACAGCCCCTCTGAGATAGAACAGCGTTTTCATCTTTACTTTATAGACTCCAGGGGAACAGAGGCTAAAAGGCCATATGAGAATCGCACCTAGGAGAGTGCATATATTGCACCACACTTTCTCTGCAGACTGGTCACTAATTTTACTTTTGCTTCTGCAAAGCTTCTCCCAGGTGTAAAATAAGTTATTTTAGAACAGAAGGTTTTCTGGGCTTTTTTTTTGAGAGTGTTTACAATCGATCATTTCAACTGAAAAAAGAGGCAATCCAGGTACTCTGAAAAGCCAGTGATACTGTATTAGTTGACTACAAAAGAGGACTTTGTTCTCAACGTCTATAATAAAAGGCATAGCATTTGCATGGTTTTCCCATAAATATAACAATATTAAATAAAAGAAAAAATCCCAAGCCAAAATCAAAAGTGGTTTCCAGCCGATTTCACACATGTGAACACACTGGTAGAAAGATGCTTCCAAGCTCCATCCTAACAAGAAGTTCAAGGCACTTGTGCTACAATTGAATCTAGGCACCAGGAAACAAGCCTCATCCACACTCTTATAATCCTTTACCAACAGAAGTGCCCTACACTAAAACCAGTTAGTACTATTTGTGATTTCTTTAATCTGATCCTGAGGGAAAAAAAAGCCTTGGAAAAAAACTTTCCAGAAACATAAAGCATGAAATGAACCTTTAACCCTGTCTACACTTACTGTTCAGCTCTTGCCTTGACCTAGGTAGGTTCTGCAGAACAGAAATACAAATAGTGCTCCTCCACATAATTTGGTAATCAAAGGCTTCACACCTTAAGCTTCTTTTAGTATCTTTTAATGCTCACATCTTCTCTAAATTAACATAAGTGCTTTGTCATCTTCACCTGATATGAGGTGCCATAGGACATTCTCCCATCTATGGTTATGCCTGCTATGCAACTGCTTTGCATACAATACATTTCCAAATACATTAATGACGCAAAAACAGAACATCATAAAAATTATTTCCAACCTCAAGAAAAGCTATCCATATTTAAATAAACAGTAGGAAAATGCCTGGTGAGAAGGACGTTGTAGAAGTTTATCTCTAAGGCAAAACTTGAAGCCTGAAAGTGAGCCCACTGAGCACAGAGTTGAAGATCCCTTCACTATGCACCAGGCAACAGCAAAGACAAAACCTGAGGTTATTTAGCACTTGCTGTAATTACAGACCCCCTGTAGGGCTGTTCAGTGCATGAAACAGTGGAGCTGCCTCCACCAAGGCTAACCAGCACTTCAGTTCACAGGTCTGGCCTGTGGTACATCCATATGGACTGGGCTGAGACTCACCTATGAGAGAGGGTGGGTTTCATGGAGCTCATGGAGTTCATGGGGGGTTGCATGGGGAGCTTCCCTGGAGGATCGGTCTGCCGGCTTTTCTGGTGGCGAAGCAGCAAGAGCCGTCCCAGTTCCTCACACCACGATGAAAGCAGTGCTGCACAAACAGAACAAAAGGATGGTAAGTGCACAACCACAGCCAAGGGCAGACACAAATGACTGTAACAGGGGCCACAATCCAAACAGACAAACCTTAAGAGGGAAGAGCTTGTCCACTAACCACCAGTCACATTATTATCCTATCAGATCAAGTCTGTAATTACCCTATGCCATCATTACACTGTTTTTACACAAGGTACAAACATTCTGCTCAGCCCAGGAGGCACAAGGGAACTTGTGTGAGATGAGTGGCACTGAGACTAAGGAGTGATAAGAGGCACAAGGACATGGGACAGCTGCTGTGAGTGAAAAAAGAGGCAGAAGAATTTATTTGACACTAATAGAAATGTAACAAAACCACACAGAAGACATCACTCACAGCAAAGAACAACAAGATGTCTTTTCTGTTTGGCTACTTTTGTGCAAAAGATTAATTGGAGAGGCACGAAAAGAAATCCACATGCAGGAATTTATTTCCAAATCTGCTATCAGCTACCAGTCTTGAAGAAATAAACAGGAGAATATGGCCATGGTGATGTATGGACACAAAGTTAGGCACTTAAATGTGCATTTGACCCAGCACAACCCCTAACTATGTATTTCCTTTACGTGCCTAATCTTCTGGTCATTGAGGGTAATTCTGTGCTTACAGGAAAATGGCACTTATGGACTATGATGATGCAGAGATTTCCTAGAGGGATGCAAAACTTGCAACTTGCAACTCCCAACGAAGAAGTGAAAGGGGTCACTATCTCTGAAAATATGCACCCGTAGTAAGAAAAGACCAGTCCCTGGTACAGAAATCACGGACTTTGCAGTAAGCAGAGCCCTGGAGAGTGACTGCGGGTGAAATCTGGCTCCTGCAAACACACCCAGCCAAGACACCTACTGGAGCCTCCAGTAACACTTGACTGAGCCTCAAAGCTGCCTGTTGAATTCCAGCACCAGAAGTGCTCTGGTTAAGTGTCACCAAGGCAGGACACGGTGAAGATTTTCACTGGAATGAAGTGCAGACTAATTGCACAATTCTGCCATTGAAAGACACGTTCTTGAGTGGAAGCGCTTGTGTTTTTTCCTTGTTTAAAGTGTGCTTTACAAACCCCTCAGAACAAGACAATGCTTTCTATTTCATTTTGCACCAAGTGCTTTCCTGAGGTGTTGTGAACCAAACACATATTAACAGATTGCACAAGTAGGGGAGAACCAGAAGCCTACTCCAAACCCAAGCGATTTAGGGTAGGAGAGCTCTGCATGTCATTTTAGGGTTGTTGGTTTAAAAAGAGATGAGTGCAGAATTCTCCAAAATTGAGGCTTTTAGTTGGAGTTCTTATTTTTCTAATGGCTAAATCACATCATCTGAAGCAGTGGCAAACTGCCGTTCCAGGGTATACCACCTTCTGCTTCCAGTAGCTGCTCACAGGTACTGTTAACACACAACAAATTCCAAAGAGCCTAATTGCAAAATCGTATTTGTAAAGAGAAAAAGGGAACCAGCTTTGCCAAGAACACACACAAACATGATTTTTCAGGATGAGAAACAACTGGAATTTCTCAAGTTTATTGGCCACACATGAAAAATACTTAAAGCCCAGGCCATTCCTAGGAATTAAGTACACATTTGGACAAAAAAGAGGTGGTAATTTCAGTGTATTTATCAAGCAGGAGGTCAAGAGCGGTGGTTAGGGAGGCATTTTAGAGGTCTGCTGTGACAAAAAGGGGACACCACTTCTTTATGGAACTAAGTATGGTCACTCAGAAACCATCAACCTCTAGAAAACATTCCTCCGAGCTCTGCAAAATGTTCCAGCTACGCATGTCAGTCTAAGCTTTTCTCTATCAGCCAAGGAATCTATCAACAAGCTTTTGATCAAATTACACTCACCTTTTATCCCTGGCATACCATTACTAATGTGCCAGTGAAAAAGGTCCCCCCTTCCCCCTTTTCCAGCCACCTGGAGACACGAACCCCTGCCTCGCAGAGTTTCTTCCCACACACTGTGGCCACTTGAGCTCCGAGAAACAAGAATAAAGTGTTCTGCTGAGCGCAGAGTAATAGTGGATGCTGAGCACTTCCCCAGCCGAGTGTAATTACTACAGTGTCAGATGGAAACCGTCCATCTTAAATGAGACTCTGAGGGGAGGAGGGAGCTGCTCCTGCCACACACCTATGCATACTCCACAAATAAGATAAAAACAACAACCCACTAGGTCTGAGGGCATGAATCTGCAAACAAAAGCCAAGCCTGCTTGGAAAAAAGGCAGAGCAACTCCTGGAAAAAGAATATGACAATGAGATGGCATTGCTTTAGTGAGGCGAAGGTAAGAAAACATCTTAATGAGTTATTACCACTAATATCCAATACACACAATTATAAAGGTGAAATGTAAACCATTAAAGAACAAAGAGGTCCTTCAAGTTAAGCTGGACAGCTTCGCTCTACAAGTTGCCTGGAGAGGACTCGTGTTTTTTGAAATGAAGAGACTGCAGGTATAAAATGTAGCAATTTCCTCATCTCTATCACAGCGCTCATTACGGAGAGGTTTAACCTTCCCTCCCCCGGGACATTTCGGCTCATGTACCATGTATAATAATCACCCTTTTCCCTGCGTCGGTGTTTGTGCACGGAATGAAAACAGGGCTGTTTGTAGGAATTACCAGTCCTCCTCTACCCTGCTCAGCAGGAGCGAGAACCCTCTCACAGAGCCTGCTCTCATCTGCTGGAAGTGCTGGGGCAGCCTCCACTGTCCCCTGCGTCACTCTCTGTTCGGGAAGATGAACACGGACCCCCCACGCACATCTGGTACAGCTGGCTTCTGGAGAACATCACTTCCTGGGCTATTCAAGCAAGATGAAACAATCTCAAAATGAATTTACAGATTACACCATTCATCTTTAGTGTACTTAGTTACTGCTTTTTATGCTGACAGTACTGGGCGCATCTCGACTCATTTACACTCAAAGCACGAGGAATTCAGTATTAGACCATAATGAACAGATAAAGCAGCAAGCACAAAGGACGGCTACAGATGGTGCCAACAGTCAGTCTCTCCCTCTCATCACACAGCCAAGCAGCTGCTTTTTCTTCCCCCTCCGCCCCTCCTCCTTGTACAACAGGAGCACAGATTTTGCAGATGGACCATCCACACCATCTCCAGCAGCCTCTTGCTGCGGCAGTTTAATGATCAGATTTAAATCGTGTTCCTGTGCTGCATTGCTACAATGCCCCTTGCATGTAATGATGCGGCTTTCCTACTTCAGCTGAAGTCAACTGTTGCAGTGAGGGGAGAGGAAAAATCCCTCTACGTGCCCATACGCAACCCAGGTGTAAAACACAACCCGGTTAATGCACCAGAACTGACGTTTTTCAACCCCTGTTCAGTCAGCTCATGCTAAAAGATGCATAATAATGGTAACCAAATGATGTGCTGACAGTTTAAGTGTATTCACACATTTATTTGGCTTAGGGACACACTCTGGGATGATTGGTGCAATATCTGACCTACTTTTCTCCATCTGCGAAACCTGTATCATTCCTAATGGGATTGCGTTTCAGTTTAAGCGTTGATGCATTTTCATAGGAATATATCAATACTGATTTGCTAATGACAACTGCGTTAAGAACCCAACAGAGAAACGAGCAGCCTCAGCTTTTGCATTTGTGAAAAAGAGAAAACAAGAAAATATTTAAAAATAAGAGAAATTTCAATTCCGAGTAGCCCAAGGGAAGCCCTAAGGAAGCGAGAGGAAAAAACCCTTTCAGCTTGCTACTACCCAGTCACATTTTTGCTTCTCCTTTCTCTGAAGGAGACCAGACTTTGCAAGAGTGTGTCTCAGCACAGAACGTGACCAACCTCTCCTTAAAATACTCATAAATACTCCCACGCACCCAGAGCTGGGCACATTTTGTGTCCTTCTGGATGCCTCCAATGGTTTTAAATGCTTTCATTGAAAAAAAATCCTAAGACAGTGCAATGCATCCACACAGGGATCCTGGGGACAAGGAGAAGGAAGAGGGCTGGAAGGCAAAGATTTATTTTCTTTTCCCTTCAGCCCAAGTCACATTTCAAGCATTTCTCTGCAACCACAGAGCTAAGCTTGCTTGAAAGAGAAAGGAAGCAATTGTTATTTAATCCTCTGCCTCTAGGAGCCAGGTCTTTAAGAATATGCCAAGTATCATAAGATTTGTGACACAATTATTAAGACCAGCCTCATCCCCTGGTTCAGTTTCACATCCCCGGTTCTGTTCTACATCCCCCGGTATCATTCAACATCTGCTGGTACTGTTTCACATCCCCCAGTACCATCCCACATCGCTGGTTCTGTTACACATCCCTGGAACTGTTCTCCATCCCCGGTACTGTTCTACATCCCACATTCTGTTCCACATCCCTGGTTCTGTTCCACATCCCCAGCACTGTTCCACATCCCCATGCCCTGTTCCATATCCCCTGGTCCTATTCCTTTCCTTCCATGGCCCTTTCGTGCTGAAAACCTGCCAGGCAGTAGAGAAACAAAAGCCTCCACTGCCTGTTCTGCGGCACCTTCCCATCCCTCCAAGCTGTGCACGTCCATCACCCAGCATCACAACTGCTTTGGAAGCGCCCGGCCCTTCGGTTTGCAAAACCAAGGAGCACGGGCCAGGGGAAGCCACCGATCACGCCGAGGCTGCCTGCACCGCTTCTTACTTCTTAACAACAAATGATGCTGGCACGCTTGCAGCAATTCAGTGATGGATGTTGATGACGCAGCTCAAAGGAGAGTTTATAGCCATAGCATCGAATACAGGAACAGTCCATTCCAACCTTTTTTTGGGCCAGAAAGAGGAAGGAAAACAGGCCAAGCAATCAATTCCATCCCATAGACTCAGTAATCCATTTCATTAGCTGCATCCGCGCCGGCGCCGAGAGCTGCAATCCTTGGTAAAGGACTGATTTAACTCGGCACGGTGCAAAGTGCCGTAGTCAGCACCTCCGAGTGAATGAGCCGGTGGGCTCCCTAGAAAGCAAAATACAGAGAAGCGCGGCGCTAATCTATTTACCTATTATGATACCCTGGTATTAGTTACAGTTTATCACCTCAGTAAATCGCCACCTCTTGTTAGGGAACGCACTTAAAGGTGCAGTAAACCATTATTTACAGGCAGACACTATATTTACAGCCACAAAGACAGGTGAGGAGGGGATAGGACAACAGCTCAGTAATTTCAATGCCTTCTGCTTCCCGGGAGAGCACTGGAGGAGCACAATAGGATTACAGCTTCCTTGCTGCAGTTGAGCTGCAGTAGATAGTTCAATTGGCAGCCCGGCAGCCTTGTATTTCTTACTCACTGCAAGGAAAATATTAGGGGAAAAAAGGAGTTAGATTTGGGGAAGTCTCCGTTCAGCACCGTCTCGCTGGTTTGATTTTGTGTCTCAGAACGAAACGTGTTAGGCTGAAAAGATACTTACAGCGTAAGAAAATACAATGATTTTTCATGGATCATGTCCATTAATTTTATATTGCTCTGAGAAACAAATCCATGTTTTTCACAAGGAGGATTCCAGATAAGCGGAACTCAGAGCTACTGAGGGCTTTCTATCCTCTTCTGCACAGACTGCAATTGAAATACAGGTTTTATAAATCATTCGGTGAGGTAATTTGGTGGGGTGGGAAGGGAAGCAACAAAAACAAGAGGAGAGGAGTGGCAATAACTATTATCTTCATTATTTAAGAACATTATTCTTTTTACACAGTAAAATGGAGACTATAAACTGTTTGAAATATATATTAAAATGTTCACTACCTAATGCTCAATGTGCTGTAGTATTAGAAAAATAGCTTCAGTTGCATTAGAAGGATGGAATCTTTGTCCACAAATTTGGGAAGCAGATGCTTTCCTCATGTTTTAAAAGTTATTTTGCTTTTAAAGAGCCAGGAAATGATCAGAGAGGGAAAAACTATTCCAAGGATGGCTCTTCCTGCAGCTCCCCTCCTCACACCCTCTGGCAGAGCCTGCAGGGGCTGGCAAACTCATTGGACAGTCAGTCAGGGTAGGAAGGGTTGGAACCGGATGATCTTTAAAGTCCCTCCCAACCCAAACCATTCTACGATTCTATTAGAGCAAGGCCACAACGGAAAAAGGATGCAAGCATCAACAGCTAGGGAGATTCTGAGTATGTATGTTGGCCTCTCCTCTTCAGTTCTTCCAAGGCGCTGCCACATGTCCAAACCCTGCAGCAGCAGAGCCATACCCCTGCCATCACACACGTTTCTGCTCTGGGTCTGCCTCCACACCAACAGCACAAAAGCAGTGGGTATAAAGCCAATTACACAGCAGAGGTAGTCAGCTCTCTGCAGCCTGGCTTTCAACACAGACTCACAGCAGCTCCCAGGGAGTCACAGAATCATAGAATGGTTTGGGTCAGAGGGGACCTTAAAGATCATCCAGTCCCATCCCACTGCCATAGGCAGGGACACCTCCCACTGGATCAGGGTGCTCAAAGCCCCATCTAGCCTGGCCTTGAACACTTCCAGGGATGGGGCATCCAGGACTTCCCTGGCAACCTGGGTCAGTGACTCCTTGAGGCCTCCCTCTCCGGCAGATGCCCTCTCCACACATTGCACAGAGCCAGTGCTTGCTCCCACCTTAACCAGGTAGGCTTCCATCCCAGCTGGTGGCTTTTCTGGAGCAGCTGAGGACTGTGCTTGCTGTTCTCCATTAGGCAACATCAGTGTTGCGAGTTTGAACAGTCCAAGTCAACATGGTGGGTTAAGCTGACTGGTTTTACTTGCAGTTAGGGTTACCAACACAAAACTGCTCCACTAATGGAGTAGTGAGGAGAGCAGGTTGTATCTTTGGTACCACCTCCAAATGCACACAGATCTAAGAAGTTTTTGTCCAAACAACTACAGAGCAAACTGCCTGAATTCCAAGGGGCAGCTGGATCCAACCCTGCTTTGGGAGACACGAATGGTCCTGCTAATCCTAACAGGAGTGTTAACAGCCATGGTTCAACATTCTGAAACAGGACATGATGTATGTTTCCACCACTAATATCCAAGTTACGACCTTCATCACATTCTTTACAACTACACCAATAGCTGTGTCCTGCAGAAATACCCAGCTTTGTGCCGGTAGGATCTACAATGCAGTTATGTATTACCACTAAAAATACAAACACCACGCAGGTTCGTAGTAAAACAGACAACGTGGGGACTGCCTAATTAAACTGAAAGTATTACCAAATTAATTAACAGACATTTTATTCAATAAAACCCTCACTATAAACGTGCTTTCAGGGCTGCTACACTAGGGTGGCAACATGAACAAGTCTGGTCTGGAACACAGGTCCAGCTGGCCTTGGCGAGGCTTCAGCTCTTCAAAAATGCCTCTCAAGACACATATATATAGGCTTCCCCAAAAGCTCTTGCCAATTGGAATAGCATATATTGGAGGCGCAGATTTGAACACTGCTATCCTTATCCCATGACTTCACTGGAATTGGGATTCCCCAATTTCCTTTTACACTTGCCAAAACTTGGCAGAGCATCTTACCAGATTCACTACATTAACTTTGAAGTAATACATCACAAAATGTAGCAACAATGGCTCAATTTGGCAAGCACAAAACACTCTGCATGGATCCAGATAAACTACGTAAGCATCTCACTGAGGCCAAGCTGTACCCACGTTGCTACAGCTGAAAACATGCCCCACGATAAAGAGAAGACAAAGCCAGTGAAAGGCCACCAGCGAGCGAATCTTGGATACAGCTTCCCAAAGCAAATGCACTCCAATAGCATTAGACTACTTGTTTTCTTACTCATCCAATTGCTGGTTTCGCTGCTTAGATTTCAAACAACAGAGCCTTTCATTGCTGCTGTAGGCTTTTATTTTGTAATGCCTGTTCTAGTCATCAACAGATTTCACACACAATACGAGCATCTGAAAATTAGAAGTGACTCACTTTAACCCATCTTTGTCTAGATTCGAACCAGTGGCCTGTAAGGGAGAGGCTCAGGTTCACTTAATCCACCCTGAGCCCTCCAATTTCTGAGTAAACAACTCCTTAGCTATTGGGATCACCAAAAGCACTAGAAAAAAAATAATAGAATAGTTTGGGTCAGAAGGGACCTCAAAGCCCATCCATTTCCAATCCCCTGCCATAGGCAGGGACACCTCCCACTGGATCAGGTTGCTAAAAGCCCCATCCAACCTGGCCTTGAACACCTCCAGGGATGGGATAGCCACCACTTCTCTGGGCAACCTGTGCCAGGGCCTCCCTACTCTCACAGGAAAAAAATGTCTTCTTAATATTTCACCTAAACCTCTCCTCTTTCAGCTTAAAATATCACAGACATTTTAACCAGAGTTTGAACACAAGGAATCCGTACATAATCAGTACAGTGATGAAAGTATGGAAAAGGGAAAATCTAGAGACTATCTTCAAAAAAGGAAAAGGAATAACTGCAGAATTGGAGGTCCAGTTTCCTACGGCAGAAAAATAATCCAAACTACTCAAAAGAGGAAAGTAAAAAAATGAGCAACAATCAAAATGGATTTTTCAGGAACAAATCACGCCACAATTCCGTACCTTCTTTATACCAGTGGACAAGAGTTGGATTTTAGTGGGGCTTCAGTGCTGCTTTACATGACATTCTTACAAATAGAATGATATTATTATTATGGTTGGAAAAGACCTCTAAGATCATCCAGACCAACCATCATCCGAACTCCACCATGCCTACTAAATCATGTCACAAAGTGCCATGTCTACACATTTTCTGAACACCTTCAGGGATGGAGGCTTCACCACTTCCCTGGGAAGCCTTTGCCAGTGCTTCACCAGTCTGTCAGTAAAGAGTTTTTTCCTAATAAACAAGGGAAATAAGGCCTAGCTAAACATAACATAAAATGGCTGGAAATGTCGCCATAGTGAACTATTAAACCGATGGTCAGTAACAGAAACGAACATCATCAAATGTTTTTTTGCAGGAGTTTGTTCTTGGTTTGAAATTACTGGGTGCGTCAGTTAAGGATATCCATGACGCAGATGGATAACAGGCTAGAATATGTTCTATGCTGATTTACAGATGGCACGAGCTGGAAAGAAGCATCAGTTCACTGCAGAAAATCAAAGTTAAAACCATCTTGAAAAGCTGGAGAAATGGTCTGAAACTGCATCCAACAGGGACAAGTACCAAGCAGGACTCTGTGCACCTTCCCAAGGTGTGAACTTCCCAGGGTGAGAACTATCTCTGAAGGCAGGAATTCTCGGAAGCGGAGCTGAAGGCTGAGCTGCAGCGAACCCAACCAACCTCCTCAGTTGGGAGAGCGGAAGACAAGGCTGAAAGATGCACAGTTCTGCTTTCTCTCTACCCCACCGAAATGTACAGCCACAGAAGGGGGAAAAGAGCCATCAGAACGATTAGGGAGAAAACTAGAAAAGATGGCATGGACTAGAGGTTTAGGTGGGTTTGGTTTGGTTTTTAGGAGACAGAAGATTGACAGCAGTGTTCCAATTTGCCAAGTAACAAAGTAATATCCATATCCACAGCCAAAACACCAAAAAACCCAATATACAAGGAGACAGAATAGACGCAGGCTGGACATTAGGAGCATCCTAATGCTTCTAAGTACCCTAAGGGGTAAGCCAAGGCATCTCCAAGAACAGAAGTGCTGAGGAAAGGTCAGATAAACATCTGGAAAGAATGGCATTAGGGATTCTTCAGGCAAGGGGATACAGCATACATGACTTTTTGAAGTCTTTAACAATCAAATGATTGTGAAAACAGGAATTCAATCAAATAGCTTGCACTATAAAAATATTTCAGTTTGGCTTGTATTTATAATTATTCCAGAAACAGAAGAAATGTAACAAATACTTAACATATCATCAATGAGTGGGGAGTTCCTGCAGTGATGTGCCCATCCAGCTACAGGGTTTGTTGGCTAAGTTTAAAAGATGAAAGAAACCAAGTGCAGGTGATGTGCTGAAGGTCATCCCATTTGTGACAGAACTGAGTGTCAGAACAGAGAGGATCAGACACCTTTCTCTCCTTGCAAGGACAAACCACAGCCACCACATCAAGGGGTTCCTGCTTGGTGTCCACAGTCTCTGTGCCTGCCATGGAACACTTTCAAACAATGACTGTAAAACATCTGGAGGCGCTTTCAAGGAGGAAAAAAAAATCACAAAACCCACACAACCAAAATTTATAGCAGAACATGTTTCCAAACTTAACATGGTGCAGCCAGAACTTCTGAGAAGGACCAGAAGCTATTTTAGGCACTTTTGCTTCTTGGTTCTGTACTTTTGCTCTTTGCTTTAATTTTACATTACTTTACTTTTTTATAGGAAACAAATGTTTTATCAGGTGTCCTCAGAATTCTTACTTTGGTATGATTAGTGTAATACAACCTTTGCCAACTCCTCTTTAAGTGTTGAAGGAAAAAATCCCTTAGTTTTCAAAGTTGGGGGTTGCAGAACTGTTTCTCACGCTCTGCAGACTTGGTACTAGAACAGAACAAAGCTGAAAGCATCCTGACTCCATCATTGTGCCTTGTTTTTCATTCTGAAAGAAAATTAAATGACATACAAAATAATCTCTATGTGCTGAAGATGAAAACATTTAATGACATCAGCAAAGAGAAACTTGGCCTACAGGAGTTTTTGACATACTTATTTCTGTTTGAACAATACTGAGCAGACAGACATGCACACACACTGCCATTTCAATGTTTCCCATCTCACCCCCCAATTAACAGGTTAGTTTTCTAACAAAGTCATTATTTCTCTTTTTCCCTCTGTGTCCCACCATCCCTGTCATCTTTCCCCAACTAGCAACCTGCTCTGCTCCTCTGGCACCCATCACCTTTCCTTGAGAACTGCCTAATTAATTAACATTCAATTAACATACTAAAGTTAAATGCCAAATAATTGCTCCCAAGCTGCACTGGGAACTTGGTAACTAATTTGAGCAAGAGACAGGCTTCTTTACCCTGAAAGTTCATTTCTTCTGGCTGTGTCCATTGGACTAACAGACATTTCTCACCTCAAATGTGGTTATATCAAAGGAGCAGATTTAATGAGCCATAGATGCTCCTGTTAAGGCATTCTGACACCATTCAAGATACAATGTAGAATCACAAAATGGGGTTTAGGTTGGAAGGAACTTAAAGGCCACTGAGTTCCAACTCCCCTGCCATGGGCAGACACCTCCCACTAGATCAGGTTGCTCAAAGCCACATCCAACCTGGCCTTGAACACCTCCAGGGAAGGGGCATTCCATAGCTTCTATAGGCACCCTGTGTATTTTATTTATTACCAATAAAGCAAAACCAGCAAATCACCTATGCTCTGTGTAATTGGAGTGACAGAGAAAACTCAAGTTGGCGTAAAATAAGAAACATCTAAATAACCCTACACTGAACTTCAGGTTATTTTAATATTTCATGACACAAAGCATTCAGCAGCAACCTTGCCTTCAGGCAGTCCTATCTCCGGCTATCTGTGCCATGCCCTGCCACGGCTTGTGTGCTCCCACCTGTGCTGAAGCATCTCAACACAGTCCTCAGCACAAGAAAGTCATGGATCTGCTGAAGCAAGACCAGAGGAGGCCATGAAGAACATCTGAGGGCTGAAGCAACCACTGCTATGAGGACAGGCTGAGAGAGTTGGGGTTGTTCAGCCCAGAGAATGGAAGGCTCCGGGATACCTTAGAGCAGCCTCTCAGCACTGAATGGGGCTACAGAAAAGCTGGGGAGGGGCTCTTGATCACGGGATGCAGGGACAGGATGAGGAGGAACAGTTTTAAACTGAAAGAGGGGAGACTGACCTTAGACATAAAGAAGATTTTTTTTATTTTGAGTGTTGTGAGACATTGAAATAGATTGTCCACAGAAGTTGTGGCTGCCCCATCCCCACAGGTGTTCAAGGCCAGGCTGGATGTAGCTTTGAGCGACCTGAGCCAGTGGGAAGTCAGCAGGGGTTTGGAACTGGATGGGCTTTGAGGTCGCTTCCAACCCAAACTATTCTATGATTCTACGATCTCTTTGCGTGACCACCCTGTGAACCTGACCAGGAATTCAATCTTACTGGGTTTTTTCTTCTCTTCCCCCCGCCCCGCCCCGTGACATTTATTTGGTTTGTGTTATTTGTGTTTTCCCCCAGCGAGATGGAATCCCTGCTGCGGCTCTGAGTCCAGCACCAGCGCCAAGGCTTCAGCGCTCTGCAGGAATCGGGAGCTCTTCCTCTGCACCAGCAGTATCTGAAGAACTGGCTCCAGCGCATGTGCACAAGTTTCGGTTCAATTAGCTGAGCTACAAGCACCCAGCGGCTTCAAACATGAGACTGTTTTATTTAAATACCGAAGAATGAACATTAGCTTTAGATTAGAAATTGCTGTTTCCTTGTCTTCAGGGGAATGTTTACAGTTTTACATAGGTAGAATTAGGTTATCTACAGAATAGGGGAGCGGTTAAAAAACACACATGACTAATTGCTCTTTACACACATGGAATGGTTTGAGTTGGAAGGAACATTAAAGCCCACCCAGTTCCAACCCCCCTGCCATGGGCAGGGACACCTTCCACTGGGTCAGGGTGCTCAAAGCCACATCCAACCTGGCCTTGAGCCTCTCCAAGGATGGGGCAGCCACCACGTCTCTGGGTAACCTGTGCCAGTGCCTCGCTAACCTCATCATGAAGAATTTTTTCCTAATGTCTAATCTAAATCTTCCCCCTTCCAATTTAAAGCCGTTCCCCTTCGTCCTGTCACTCCATGCCCTCGTAAAAAGCCCCTCCCCAGCCTTCCTGTAGCCCCTATCAGTACTGGAAGGCTGCTCTAAGGTCGACCCCGAGTCTTCTCTTCTCCAGGCTGAACAAGCCCAACTCTCAGCCTGTCCTCATAGCAGAGGGTCTCCAGCACTTAGATCATCTTGACGACCTCCTCTGGACCCATTCCAACAGTTCCATATCCTTCTTACGCTGGAGATTCCAGAATTGGACACAGGACTCCAGGTGTGGTCTCACCAGAACAGAGCAGAGTAGAGGGGGAGAATCCTCTTCCTCGCCCTACTGGTCTCACTGTTTCTGATGCGGACCACGGCACGCTTGGAATTCTGGGCTGCGAGCGCATGTCACCATTTCATGTTGAGTTTTTCATCAAGAAGCCAGTAGAAATCACAGCCCACACTGATTTTTCAATACCTGTTTTTTCTCTGTCTAAAAATAAAAAGGAATGGGGAAGAGGAGAAGGGTTCTTTGTGACTTCCTTATCCTATCGAGATGGAGAGAAGAACTGTCCTCTTAAATTCTCACAGAGAGCATCTGGCCCTCTCTCCTTGCACACCAGTGCTATCATTCCAAGCCTGGAGTGCTGGGAGATAATGCCATCCCCACTCCTGCCATCTATAAATAACAACTGCATTTGGATCCAGCCGAGTCACGTGGAAAAGCTGGCCAGCACTACATCCATGTGTGCGAGCATGTGTCCCAAAACCCAAACAATTCTAATAATCTTACATGAAATAAGCTTTAGCTTCCCAACTTTAGCACTGGCCCATGCACTCTACGGCTCAGGGAGGATCGCTATGATTTTTTCCCACACCATTTTCCTGTCGGAAGGTGCTGACTAGGACATTAGCAGGGCATTGTGCAAAACTGTATCATGTGCTGCTGCGCAGACAGGCTGCTCGGGGAGGCAGACAAGAATCAATTCCTCCGGCTGATCCTCCCTCCCCTCTCATTGACATCTTCTCCCAACCACTGAAAAGGCGAATGGGCGCGAGCGAGGCAGCCACGGGGAGCGGTGGGCGGGTGAGAACGCCAGACAGACAGCACAGCATGGATGCCGCACGCCAGAACGGTTTTCCCATCTCGTGGCAGAACTGCAGCATGAAGCTTCCCAGCCTCCTGTTAATATTCCAGGCAGAGGACTGGGATGGGGGAGGAAATAATACAGCCCTAATGACACATGAGAACACGTTTTAGCACCAATATTCTACAGCAAATCTGTTAGAGCAGTGCAAAAAGGATGATTTAAAAAAAATATATAAATAATTTAGATGCTTAAACAATCCCACAGCATCAGAAACAAACACAAATAGGAAACCATTTCAGACGAGTTGCATACAGGTCCTCAGGGCGTTTTCTGGGAAAATGACTGGAACACAACCTGATGTGATCAATAGAGCCTACAAAAAATGTTGTTTATCCAAGGCTGTAATACCCACAAGACATTATCAGGGTTAAGATTTTCATCTTTAGAAGCTAAAACTGAAGATAGCATAAACCGAGGAAGAGAGGAGAGAGGAAGAAGGAGGGCAAGGAGGGACCCAGAGGATTTCCTAGGACTTCAAGCCCTGTTAATTCTCTAGAGCTTTTCACAGGGACAGCGTGGCTGTTTCACAGCCGGTAGAACAGCAGCAGTTTATAGCAGCGCTGAGCAAACACCCTGTCTAAATAGCAACTACATCTGGATAGGAGGAATCAAAACGGACATCAGAACACCAAATATCACAGCAACACACAGCAAGGTGCTATCCAAGCAGATGGTAAATAAAATTCTCATTCTTGATCAGAGCCATTTTCGAGCAGTTCCTGCTCCTACTGAAGTGGGTGGAAAATAGCATAAATAATTTTAGATCACAGTTCGTAGAATTGCTTGGTTGAAAAAGACCTTTGAGATCATCCCACTCAACCGTGGTGGCAGAAAGGCTGAATCTCTTCTATTACACTTATACAACCTCTACCAATCAGATCCTTTTTTTTTTTTTAAATATACCATTTTCAGTATTCTTTACCAAAATGTAACTTTTCCTTTACGCACTGATAAGTACTTTCACGTTAGTCTAGCAGATGATAATTTTAATTTTAGTGACATAAACTAAGAAGATTACGTGAGGAAGTGGCTAGAACAGAGGGTCAAAACTAAGAGAAATGAGTGCAAAAGTTAAGACACTATGTTAAAAAATGATAAGGTTCCTGAAAGGTGAGAGAGATGCATTTACTGCCCACAGATCATTCCTGACTACTCACTGTCTGGGGATGACATAAATGGCCTTTCACACATGCATAAGAACTAGCTCATTTTATAAGGATCTTGAAAGAAATGCAATAAAAGTTCAAAACTAAGATGGCACAAGCAACCATTTCCCAGGGAAATCAACAGCAATGTTTTCTAGAAGGAGCTGGTTACTTGGAGGGCTTGAAAGAAAGAAAGGGTTTCCAGCTAAGCAAATGAAATTTTCTAATGAAAATTTTCTCTAAGGGGAATAGACTGAAGTAATTTTGAAAACAGAAGGGTGGAGGAAGAGAAGAGAAGAATCCTCAAGAGCAACAAAACCCCAGCAAACAAGGACAGAGGCATCAAGGACTGGACCTGAGGGTGCTAGCTGTGTGTTTAATGAAAAGGGAGAATGGGAAATTATATGGACTCCAAAGAGGTGTGATTTTATCCTACTCACTCCCACATACTGTACTTAGAGAACAAGTTTCTGCTCCATTTACTTACTGCTTAAAGCCCGTGTATTTACCTCCCCATGGAAGAAAGCCCCCAAAGAGCTAAGTTTTCCAAATTGGGCTGAATTCAATGTCTTCATGCTATACCCCATCTAATCTTGTCTATTGCAAAACGAATTGGAGTACTTAGCACAGGAAAGACATGGATCTGTCAGAGCGAGTCCAGAGGAGGCCACAGAGATGATCCAAGAGCTGGAGCACCTCCCACACAAGGACAGGCTGAGAGAGTTGGGGTTCTTCAGCCTGGAGAACAGAAGGCTGCCTGGAGAAAAGAAAGCTCCAGAGAGACCTTAGAGCAGCCTCCCAGTACTGAAAGGGGATCCAGGAAAGCTGGGAAGGAGCTCTTGGTCAGGGGAGTGCAGGGATAGGATGAAGGAAATGGTTTTAAGTTGAAAGAGAGGAGATTGAGATGAGATCTTAGGGTGAAATGTTTTCCTGTGAGGGTGGTGAGACACTGGCACAGGTTGCCCAGAGAAGTGGTGGTTGCCTCATCCCTGGAGGTGTTCAAGGTCAGGCTGAACAGGGCTTTGAGTACCCTGATCCAGTGGGAGGTGTCCCTGCCCATGGAAGTGGGGTTGGAACTGCATGATGTTTAAGGTCCCTTCCAACCCAAACCATTATATGATTCTATTAAATCAATATGCATTAGCAACCTGCAGTTTGGTGCTATGAAAAGTAGAAATTATAGCATTTCAAAATTTCACATCATTTCATCGACGTCAGAGGAAAAGGCGCTCTCTGGAATTGCTCCTGCTCATGTACAGCACACACATCATCCTTCTACCTCTGCATTAGCATAACCCTCTTGAAAAAAACTGATCTTCTCAACAGGTAGTTTTGTTCCCTCTTGGATTTGATGCTGACTGTTCAGATCAATTCAGGATACCAGCTCCAGCTCCAAATGCTTTCAAGAAGGGTAAAAAAGTATAAAAAAAGGCAGGCACTGCAGCTTTACTGTGTTGTTGGCCAAAAAAAAATTGCTAAGAACCCGATTTTTTAACTTCCTACACAAAACAGTTGTTCTCCCTCTGTCTTCTGAGTCATATCTGTTCATGTTACTAAGAAAGCCCCACAGAGCCAATATTGCTAGGGAAGAACAAGATGTATTTTCAACAAGATTGTTGGCTGATTCCAGCTGCTGCAAAACCCTTATTTTCAGAAATGATAAAAGAAACATCACAAACACTGTGAATTTCAGGTTCCAGACTTCTTGAACCAGGGATATTTGGCGTGGGAAAGTAAAAGCAGACACTGTCTATCTGTCTAAAAAGATAACTTTTGGAAGGATGGCATTGTGTTTCCTCCTACCTTTATACAGCACTTACATTTCACCCTAAGATCTCATCTCAGTCTCCCCTCTTTCAGCTTAAAACAATTCCTCTTTGCCCTATCCCCACACTACCTGATCAAAAGCCCCTCCCCAGCTTTTCTGGAGCCCCTTTCAGCACTCGGAGGCTGCTCTAAGGTCTGCCCGCAGCCTTCTCTTCTCCCGGTTGAATAACCCCGACTCTCTCAGCCTGTCCTCATTGCAGATGTGCCCCAGCTCTTAGATCATCTCCTTGGCCTCCTCTGGACTTGTTCCACCAGATTCATGTCCTTCCTGTGCTGAGAACTCCAGAACTGAATGCAGGGCTCCAGGTGAGATGTCACCAGAGCAGAGCATAAAAGTAATGAAAAAAAAGAAAAGGACAAAATATTTCCAAATTGCAAATGCTTCAGTTTTCAGGAAGCAGGATTCAGTTCTAAAATTATGCACATCTTAATAACTGTCTGTAACAATTATTTTGTAGCAGTATCCCAAATCAGATGTTTTTCAGATGCAAATTTGAGAATTGCTATGTGATCTGGACCACCCAGTCATTCTAAAAAAGATAGTGTAAACAAAGCACTTCTTTTATCTGCAAGTCCCTGATAAACACTAGCTAATCCTCACCTAATCCTGTGAAGAGAACATCATCCTTTCACAAAGAGGGAAGCTAAGGTAGTGAACTAATCCTTTGGGGAAAATCCTCAGGTTAGGATGCCAGAGAGACTAGTTATTGTCTACAGGTACAGTGAAATCACATCTACCTGCTGTCAGGGTGAGGGACTCTGAGGCTACTGGCTGGTAGCTCTATGTGAGTCTTCTCCCTCAAAGAATCACAGAATGGTTTTGGTTGGAAAAGACCTTTAAGATCACTGACTCCAGTCATTGATCCAGCCCTGCTAAGCCCACCACTGGGCCATGTCCCCATGTATGACATCTACTTGTCTTTTAAACACCTTCAGGGATGGGGACTCAACCACCTCTCTGGGCAGCCTCTTCCAATGCTTGACAAACCTTTCAGTAAAGAAATTCTTCCTAACATCCAACCTGTATCTTCCCTGGCACATCTTGAGGCCATTTCCCCATGTCCTGTCACTGGAGAGAAGAGACCAAAACCCACCTCACAACAACCTCCTTTCAGGTAGTTGTAGAAGGCAATGAGGTCTCCCCCTAGTCTCCTCTTCTCCACACTAAAAAACCCAGCTCCCTCTGGCACTCCCCATGAGGACTGTGCTCTAAACCCCTTCTCAGTTTTGTTGCCCTTCTCTGGACATGCTCCAGTATCTTGATGCCCTTCTTGTTGAGGGGTCCAAAACTGAACACAGTATTCAAGGTGCAGCCTCACCAGTGTTGAGTACAGGGGAAGGATCACTTCCCTACCTCCTGCTGGCCACAGTATTACTTGATGTAGGCCAGGATGCAGTTGGCCTTCTTGGTCACCTCGGCAGACTGCTGGCTCATATGCTGGTCTCTCCCTGAGGGATCTTTCCCACAGCTATTGACAAAAAGCCAGGGAAGGAGAGAATGGGTTTGGCCATCAACATAAGAACAGGATTTTCACCTCCATAGAGTAGGGTCTTGAAAGAAGAGAAGAATTGCTCTGGAGGAGGATAATGGCGGCAGTCGTTAAGGACACACACTCACAGTCATCTATCGCACCCTGAACAGGAGAGGATCAATGCACTCAACATCAGATGTGGGATTAGAGCTCAGAGGTTCTTTTCCTAGCCTGGATGCAGCCCACTAGACCATACTAATCTGAGAGGAGGAGTTCCTGCAAGGCAGCTGGGAAAAAAGCACAGATTCACATGCTGGAAGATAAAATGGGGATTCTAAAACCTCTTTGCAAATTCTTACGCAAGCAAACACGCCACTGAACACTAGAGAATAAATAATAACTAAGTGGCAAAGGCTAAAAATCTTCTTTTTAAGTGGACTTCCGTGCATGTACTGGGAAAGTGCTTGAGATTGGAGCCTGTTTGACACCTGGAGCAAAGACCACAGGGAACTCCAGCATCAGTCCAGCAGCTCAAACCAGAACGTTAGAGAGAAAAGATGGTTCAAAGCTGAAACCTAAGATCAAGCCATCAAAGCTTTAAAAGTGAAATAGTCTAGTTCACTGCAGTATTTATAAAAGGTAGCATCTCAAAGCTTTCATGGAGTGCAGACTAAGCTCCCACTATTACAGACTGGAATAAACTAATAAAGTATGCGTAAAGATGCCTTGCAAAGCCAAAACATATTTCATCCTGGAAAGATCCAGGAATTAAGAATAGCAGAAGACAACATGAGTAGGCCAATATGAACAGCTTTGTAAGATAAAAGGGATACATTAAAAAAGAGTCACAAGGGAAGACTGGAAGTACATTACCTAATCTGCAGCAAACATGATTGTGGGTACCATGATGAAATAACTGACAACCTTCTGTCAGACAGCTTCTTGACTAAGAGGTTTCTGCAGGTAGACACTGGTTAAAAAAATAGCCAGCAAAACCCACAATCTGGGCCTCTGTGGACTCAGGTGAGGTAAAAGGAGCAGACATGAAGCACAGTCACTACACTAATAAGAGATAACAGTAGAGCAATTAACAAAACCAGTTATGATCTCTCAGAATTGATGCTGCTGTGTTTCAGATATTCTGTGACTGGAAGCCAGAAGGTCTGTAGTAAAGACCTCTTTCAGTAAAGGTGACAAACTATAGTGGCTCAGACCAATGGTCTCTAAGTTCAGGGAGTATTTTCACCCATCCAAAGCAATGGAGGAAGCATTCTCAATGTGCTTCATTTGGCAAATGCACCTTACAGGGGTCAGACAAGCCCTTTCCAGTGTTGAGACAGACAGCAGATAAAAAACTTAAGATCAAATAATAATCTTCTATAAATGGCTTCAAGTTGCATCTGCGGTGTGGGGGGGTGTTAGACTGGATATTAGGAAAAATATTTTTACTGAAAGAGTGGTGAAGCATTGGCAGAGGCTGCCCAGGGCAGTGGTGGAGTCTCCATCCCTGGAGGGGTTCAAAAAACATGTTGCTGTAGTACTTTGTGACATCTTTCAGTAGGCAGGGTAGTGTTGGGCTGATGATTGGACTGGATAATCTTAGAGGTCTTTTCCAAGCTTAGTGTTTCTATGATTCTTTGTAGAACTGAAAACACAGCAATCCCAATCCTAATGCACTTGCAGGCAAGTTAGAATCAATCCAAATTCTAACCAAACTTTTATAATACAAGAAACATTCCTTTTTTTTCATTGGGAAAAAAGTGGGGTTTTTGGAAGTCTTTGCCTGCCAGTTTGATGATACAATGGAATTTTTGTTAATTCTTTGGGAACTTGCATTTGACCAAAACAAAAATTGGCTATCTAAATATCACTACTGCAACTACAAAGAGGAACAAGCGGCATAGAGATACATTAGAAAAGCATAACTGAAGAGAAAAAAGCAGCATTAAGTACTAAGGTGAAAGAATTAAAGGATAAACTGCTCCACTCTTTGGAGCAGAGACCATCTCTTCAAATGTGTTTGTACAGTGCTTAGCACAATGGGCATTTAATCACTAACCAAATATTAATAACTAATAATGGCAAATGCCTTAACCTCAATAAAACAGCACATCTGTAACTGGCATTTTTTAATGGTGGAAAGAATCAGGATCATAAAAAAACCTTGTTCAGCGAAATCCTAAGAGTGATATAAATCTGGTGAAATCATGTCACATACTGAAATAGTACCAAAAATGTCAAAAAAATTATGTCATCATGTGCTGGCTCACAACTTGCTTCAAAGGGACCCAGCGGTTCTGGGTTACCTTGTTCAACTGAAAACTCCATATTAAGGAATGTTTTAGCTCTTAGCAGTAAACAACACTGAATAAGGCAGAAGAAACCGGTGACACTGGCTACAAGAAAACAATCGGCTGCTATTACCTTGCTTGGGAGAGAAAGAGGGGTGAGTGGGCAGTAGAAAGTGAAAAAGTGTCATATTCATCAGCTCTCATCACCTCTCTTGCACACATAGAATCACAGAATGGTTTGAGTTGGAAAGGACCTCAAAGCCCATCCAGTTCCATCCCCTGCCATGGGAAGGGTCACCTCCCACTGGATCAGGGTGCTCAAAGCCCCAACCAACCTGGCCTTGAAGACTTCCAGGGATGGGGCAGACACAATTTCTCTGGGCAACCTCTACCAGGGCTTCCCCCCCCTCACAGGAAAAAAATCTTCCTAATATCTCATCTAAATCTCCCCTCTTTCATCTTAAAACCATTCCCTTGTCCTATCCCTGCACTCCCTGATCAAGAGCCCCTCCTTAACTTTCCTGTAGCCCCTTTCTTTACTGGAAGGCTGCTCTAAGGTCTCCCCCAAGCCTTATCTTCTCCAGGTTGAACAACCCCAAATCTCTGCTTGTCCTTGTATGGGAGGTGCTCCAGCCCTTGGATCATCTTTGTGGCCTCCTCTGGAACTGCTCCAGCAGTTCCATATCCTTCTTATGTTGGGGATTTCAGAAAGGGACACAGGACTCCGGGTGGGGAGTCACGTGAGCAGAGCAGAGGGGGAGAATCACCTCCCTTGACCTGCTGGCAATGCTTCTTTTGATGCAGCTCAGAATACGGTTGGCCTTCTGGGCTTAAATCTTAAGAGGCCTTTTCCAACCTTCTTGATTCTATGATTCTATGTCCTGACAAGCCTCACAGTACAAGGCATCATGCTGTAATTTTTCTGATGGATATATTATGCATCTGAAATCCGAACTATTATGCTTGGACACCAATAATGTGACCTATTGCTGTTTTCAGTGGGATTCTCACCACCCAGAGGTCTGACTTCACGGGTGCTGCCTGGCTATGCTGGCTCAGCTCGAAGTCGGGCCGGCGCCTGAACATGCTGGTGAGCAGTCAAAACTGGGAGCCGTTCAAACACGGTCAGCCACGAGGAGGCCTTCTGTGATCTTCTCTTCCAAAGCCAAGGAGGCCCCTTGTGAGTACTTGCAAACCACAGTCATTCAGCTGTGCAGCTGCTTAGCCAACACTGGGTAGATATTATTTTAATGGCAAAAAACCCTGATGGCTTTGCTACTCAAAGACCAGCATCTTGCCAAATTGGAAACACACTATCAAGAAGCAAAAGGTCAGTAGAGTTTTTCTCAAGAAACCATGGCCTAGCCTGCACTCCAAAATTCATAATATAGATTTTTATGTATATATATTCCTTCTTTCTTTCCTTTCTTTTCCCTTTCTTTATTTTTCCCTTCAGATGAAGATGCCTACTTTATTAGGTTTCAGGGTGGGCATGATGAGCCTTTATTAGAAACATACCCAAAATTGAGCCCCAATTTTATCACCTGCCCATGTAAGACTAATTAAAAAAATGCTCTGACAACCCCTTTAAATACACAAAGACCAAGTGATGAAATTATCTTTGTAATTGCTGAAATCATTTTGGTACTATAATACCGCTTAGAGCATATAGCATGAAACCTTGACAAAGATTCCTGTCTGCTTATTTATTTTGGTCTGGCCTTGGTCAGGTCAGCCTCTTCCTCCCTACACTGCATTTGAAATAAACCAAAACCATCCTGCAAAACACCAGCCTTTCCTGGATACTATTTCATAGAATCATAGAATGGTTTGGGTTGGAAGGGACCGTAAAGCCCTGTGAGGGCGGTGAGGCCCTGGGCCAGGTTGCTCAGAGAAGTCATGGATGCTTCATCTCTGGAGGTGGTCAAGGCCAGGTTGGATGAGGCTTTGAGCAACCTGATCAAGAGGGAGGTGTCCCTGGCCATGGCTGGGGGTGGGGACCTGGATGGGCTTAAGGGTCCCTTCCAACCAAAACCATTCTATGATTTTATGAAGACAGATAACAAAATTTCTGCTAGAACAGAGAGGCTCTTGGCTGGAAAGGCTCAATGGAACCTCACTGCCCAGGAAGATGAACTGCAATACCTCTACAGACAAGACCTACTGGACACTGGATGTTTGACTCAGGCACTCTGATCACTTTCAGGCTATCTGTCATTACATTTTTAAAATAATAAAAGTAACTAGAATAAGCACAGAAAGTGTGCTTTGGAGAAAAGCCAGTTGTAGCAAAAGTTGCTTTGTCTGCAAGTCCAAAAATACAGCCTCATTCACTCACAAGAGAAACTATTCATGGACAGAAAGAACACTGCATAATTTGTAGGTCTTTGCAGGGTTTTCTTCATCCCCCAAGACTCCCTTCTCCTATAAACTGCATGAGGCAGACAGAACTTTTTGCCCCCCTACCATTCCTGAATATTTTAGGTCTTGTATTAGTGAATCGTACAGAGCTGTGACACAAAGTCCGGTTTAACCAACTGCCAAACAGGAAAGCACTCATTACTCCTTTAAAAGCATCCTTTGTGCAAATGGCTACAGCAGAGCATGATGAATTAAAAAACCCAACCCACACGGGCAACATGACCAGAGTCCATCTATTCAGTACAGTGCAAACAGCAAGCAGACACTGCTGTCTCCTTTATCTGCTTTCTTGAGCTGACCTTGTTGATCGGCACGATCGCGAGGCAGTGCATGGTATTTATAAAAACCAAGCGCAGGGCAGGCAGTTGACTCGCACTGGAATGTCAGCAAAACTCTGCCTGCAAGGCTTTTATCACTGACATGAAATCTGAGTCTTAGGAACAAGGCATTTGAAAAGTTTGTTCAAGGAGAGGTGCACCCATTAATATTTGTTAATATGGACAGTTACAGTTCCAAGAGTTCAATTTACCATGCGCCTTACAATTACAGAGGATGTAAATTAATTACACTCTGCACTGGCACCAGGGCAAGCACAGTAACAAGATGTACTGTCCTCTTTCACAGCACAAAGAATTTAGCTGACCCTTTAATCCTATTGCCTTCTTTAACTGTAAAACATTTGAGGTGTGCCCAGTTCCAGTTTAAAGGGTTTCAGACCTGAATTTAACACCCAGAAACACATAACTGAGCGTATGACAGAGGTAAATCAGGTCAGTTCTTTGAAGATATCAATGAAGACGTGCCTGAAAAGAAGCTCATTCATATAAATCGTTTGCCCTTTTGAAGACCCCTGGACAAGGCCCCTGGCAACAGACTACCAGGAAACTCAGTAGTCATGGGATCTGTGGCTAAGAGCCCTCTGGTCCGCTTGGAACTGCTTAACAGAGACACACAGAAGCAACAGCTCTCTATACGACAATTAACATGCGAGAGGGAACAAAATCATAAAAAATTAAAGGTGATTAATGGATTCACCCAGTCTCTGGAAAAAGACTTTGAAAGTCAGATGACAAAACTTGCATGTGGCACATTTCTGGGTTAGCAAAAGACAAGATGGGAAAGAAAAAAAACGTGTGTGGTCAAGTGGATGACGCACTACATTTTGTTTTGATGAATCATACAATCATAAAATCATAGAATGGTTTGGGTTGGAAGGGACATTAAAGCCCATCCAATTCCAACCCCCTGCCATGGGCAGGGACACCTCTCACTGGATCAGGTGGCTCAAAGACCCATCCACCCTAGCCTTGAACACCTCCAGGAATGGGGCAGCCACCACTTCTCTGGAAAATCTGTACCAGGGCCTCACCACCGTCACCGTGAGGAATTTCTTCCTAATGCCTAATGCAAATTTTCCCCCTTCCAGTTTAAAGCCATCTCCCCATGTCCTATCCCTGCATTTCCTGATCAAGAGCCCCTCCCTAGCTTTTCTGTTGGCACTATGACCATTTGCACCAGATTAAAACATGGCTGGGTTCTAAACCTGTAACTGCGTTTCAGGATAAGGGGATAGCTCTGTAAAAAACTAGGTTAAATCAGTATATAGTAAAAAATAGAAAGGGGGGACATAAGAAAGAAATGGCAATAATGCTTTAATTACTGCTACTTAAGTCCAAGGCTCACTGTTCAAAGGAATAGTATATACAGTTTTGGTTTCTCTGCCTTAAAAAGCTAAGCAAATATTTAAAAGATTTTGAGATCAGCACACACGACTGAAAAACACAGAGAGACCTGAATGAATAAACAGCAAGACACTCCATTATTGATAAAAAGAGGAATACAGAAACATCAAGCTTCATGGGAAAGATGTCTGACAGAAAAGGTTTCAAAATTATGTTACTAGTGCTCAGAAATGAATACATGTTTTTTTACTACTTCTAGTTTCTCTTTCACACAGCTCAGTCAAGTTCATTGAAATCCTTATTACCAAGCATTTATGAAGCCAAGAACAGAGTGGAACTCAAAATAAAATTAAGCATTTATATGTACACATGCTCACTGACATTAGAAAAGATAAATGACATAAATGGACATTAAACATTAGCTCTTGTTCTCAGAAGTACAGCAAGTTTCATACATTTGTCACATGCAACATCTCAGATCAAAGGTGGAAGAAAAATGCGAGTCATTTTCTGAAATGTAGGATACCAACTTCAAAAAAGACCCAGCAATTATTCTTACCTGATGATTCTATTCAGCATTTACCTCCACAAGGAAAGCAACACACATAAACTTCTTGTATAAGTTAAAAGGCAACAGGCTGAGCTCAAAGAAATGACAAGCTGAAAAAATCAGGATTAGCTAAGTGAAGGCCAGAAAAGAAAACTGAATCATGCACGCCTGCTGCCTATAGAAAGTGCTGGAGCAGTGCACTTTAAATCAATCTGTTCATCCCAAGCAATATGTACATCAGGACAATTATTTGGTTTCCTCTCTCCAATGTTTAGTCACCATAAAAGCCATCTATATGAAAACAACTTGTGCTTTACAGTTCTGAGGAAGCCCATAAAAAATTAATAGAATGTGAAGAAAGAAACACAATGATGCATAGGGATTAGGCATCCAAAAGACAAGAGGTACGTGCAGGTCTCATCGATAATATGCTTAGTTTATCTTCACATCTGAGGCAGCATTTTAGACTTAATGTAACAGGTTGCCCAGAGACGCTGTGGGTGCCCCATCCCTGGAGGTTTTTAAGGCCAGGCTGGATGGGGCTTTGAGCGCCGTGTTGAAGAGGAAGGTCTCCCTGCCCATGGCAAGGGGGTGGAACTGGATGATCTTTAAGGTCCCTTCCAACCCAAACCATTCTGTGATTCTATGATATGATTCTATTATTATAAAATGTGTATCTGGAGTCATTAGCTATCATGTCAAAACTCAAATACACATGAATTGAGGAGAGAATTTTTGCAATAGTTTCTCTTTCATTTTGAGGAATGGGAAAAACAAGTACAGGAAAATGAACTCTGGTAAAGCCTCGCGCATGCTCAGTAGAACGGCAAAACTTACATCAACCGCCGCAAGGATGGGATTTTGTCTGTTAGGTAGGATTCCAAGTACTTTTCTAGTGCCAAGGACGCTGACACTGCCCTCTCCATCCTTCAGTTTCTGGGTAGAGCAGAAGCACAGACCCTAGTGCCGGGCCCTCAGTCCACTTCCACACCCCCAGTTCCACAACCTACGGTGGGCATGGACACTTGGCTGAGGCACTTAGCGACTGCATCTCATCAAGGAGGATACACCAAGGTGCAGAGTTTCTCCCCAAGCTCCACCCTGGAAAGCCAAGTGGGTTATTACGGAGAGAATCCCATAATAAATTTGCTCAACGCTTTTCTCAGCTCATCTGGGATTTCCTTACCTTCTCCCAGCAAACATTTACAGTATTGCTCTTTCAAAATTGCGTTGAATCAGGTCAGTGGAACTATTTTTCTGTCTTTTTTAGTAACAGATGCTAAGGTGTACGCTAAATTGCCTTCTGGTGCCTTATTTACAATATGCTATTTCCTCCTAATACCTTAAGAAGCATAAACACACGAGCAGCAGCAACAAATCAGGTTAAAATCAGTCACGGCAAACGGAGTCTAGAACACTGTTTGTATCATAAATCCTTATGTTATCAATGTGGGAATTAAACTCTGATAAGCAACTACAAAAAGGCCTTTTTAAGGTTCCTCATTTATCCTCCTTAATCTTAAAATTGCTGGGCTTAAGACACATGATGAGAATAGGAAACTATTGTGAACTAATGCTCATTAACACCAAGGGCTGGGGAAGAAATCGAAATCAAGTGCAGGCTGCAAATAATGAGAATCCCATTCATGTTTTAGTGCTGTATTTGCTCATCACAAGATGTGGTAAAAGCAGCAGACAAGGAAAAGGGAAAAAAAGATTCATAATAGCAGACACTGGTTTCAAAGATGCTCTTCTCTAAACAACAAATAACCTTCTAGACTTCAGAATTTGGGATAAAATAGAAATCAAAGAACTCATTCCTGAGAGGGGACACTACATCTTTCCACTGCATGCACGAAGGGGGATGTCCTACTCCTTCCCATCTTTCGACACACTCTTGGTATCTCTTTGAATAAAACCCGTGTAACAATATATTGTGTAACTGCTCTTGGATTTCTCGATAGAAAGTAGCTCTCTACACGGTTACATTTCCAGCCGCCGTTTCACTGTAATTTAATGCTAATTCCTTCATATTTATATTTGATTATTTTAATACCATTATTTTCTAAGGCGTTTCAAAAAAAGTATTTACCTCAATGAGTCTGCATTGGTGAAATTAAATTAAACACAACAAAAAGAGTTGTGTGAGCCTCTCTGCTGCAGACTGACTAGACCCTCCACCAAACTAATCTGCAGTGTTCCTGAAGCGTATTAGTAAGTAATACACAAGCTGCTAAGCTCAAAAAAGATGGAATTACAAGCACTAATGAGTCATACGCAGAGAGATAGAAACTAAAATTACAAGTTGATTAAAGATACATTTCCACCGACAGGGACAGTGAAAGGAGCTGCACAGCATGTACTAATTCAGTTCTATCATAAACAGGTTAAGATTACTGGTGTCAAGGTCAACCACTTGAATCTTGCTCCAAATCATTCCTCTGCTTATGCCATTTTGCTGTTCACAACTGCCCTGACTGTTATATACCTGTTTGTTTAAAGAAAAAGAATATATGGCTCTAGAGACACCAAGATAAGAAAAACACAGCTCCATCCAGCCATCTGCCTACGCACACCAATAGACCATCACATCCAGTAGCCCCTTCCCTAAGCAGAAGAGAGATGTTGGAAACCTGCTCTCAAACATGAGACAAAATTCTGATATCACTTCATACTTGAACTTTTCAAAGAAGTTATAAACCCTTTTGCCAAGTAAGAGCTTGTAAAGCAAAAAGCACATCTGAACATCAATACTGCTATCAGACATTTGCACTTCCCCTTGCTTGTATCCAATATCTTCAATTTAGGGAGTTCTTCCTCACCCTGACTGATGTTAGATTTATGTTTGTGTATTAACATTCAGTTATTCCTGTGATCATGGACTTCAGCTATCCTGTTCATGTTTTGGGTTTTACAACTGTTTATTCAGCCATCTTTATTTTAGAACTGGAATCCAAACTGCACTTTCAGTTATGCAGCCCAGAGAGACTACACAACTGCTGTCCTGCTGACAGACCCCATCTTTCTGCAGAGAAAAAAGACATTCTCTTCTCAGACAGAGAGAAAAGGAGAGAGTGTGTCCTTTCAGTGAAGCTGTGCATGGCATCAGGACCACAATGCTAGTTACTCACACACAGCTGGTCCCAGTCCTGACTGCGTCTCACCTCACCTGAGCGTCTTGTAGGACTGAAGCCGTAAGGTTTTGCCTCAACTTACAGTCTCCCACTTTTTCTGCTCTGATGAAACTAGACATTTTTAATAGACATTAACAAAAATGAAACAATTCAGTTTATGATAAAGAGCTGAATTCTATAGTTACTAAAACCAAAACAAATTACTGATTAGTTTTTAATGTAAGTTGTTATTTCAAGTAACCAGTATGCAGATGAAAACACAATTCATTTTCAAATGGAAAAAGTACCTACAGTAAAATAACCACAGTAACTTGCACTGGGGTTCCCTCCACACAGAGCTCAGGAATAGGCCAGCACTGACAAATGTCACAACTCTGAGTTCAGCACTGCCTTCCCTGCCTGCACACTGCTCTGCAAACCGCTCCACGGGAGGAGGAATTCCAGCCACACATTGGGTAGCAGGTTGGTCAATGACTGGATTATCATTTTATGGCTTGGATTCAACTAACTGTAATATCAACAGTGTGTTACTGCTGGATTAACAAGATATTTAAAGAGGGAAGACATAATATTCCAGACAAGAGATTGATTATCAAAAGGTAGAAATAATGTTATCACCCATGTTATCATCATTTGTTCCAAATACTGGTTTATTTGTCAAGACCTAAAAAAATAAATGACTGCATATCTACAGAAGTAAACTAACACAGGGAAAAGATGACCAGCAGCAACATTTATCTTTGAGCAGATCTTCCAAATGCAGTTAAAGATCATTTGGCTGGAAAGAAAAAAAGACCACATCGATTTTGGTGTGAAAGGTATAACTGCATTTTAGTTCATTTACAGAAAGCTCACAGATGTGGTTTAGACAAGAGTTGCTCAAGTTGCAAATATGCCTTGCTCTGGCAAGTCCCCGTTTCTTTCCAAAGGGTAGGTTGCTGCATGAAAGAGCCAAAAAAACCCAAACCACCGTAGCAGCCTTGGGAATACACGAAAAACAGTTTTCATTCAGAACTAGAGCTGAATAAAAATACACTGAAACCAGGATAAATTGCTTCTTCAGGAAATTGTCAAAGGAAACGCAGCTGAGGGTGCTGCAAGGCACGAGAGGTTGGGATGCATTTTGGTCAACAGTTTTGAGCAACTACAAATTCAGTAAAGAATATGGGAGATGTTGCTTTTAATAAAGTCAAGCACTCTTACACTGAGTTAATAATTTCTTTGATAGTTCTTTGAACCTGAAATTCAAAATATAGCTCAGAGTAGGATCAAGCCCTTCCGGACTGAAACCCCCTAATTATGCACAGGTCTGCATCAGACTGATCCTAACGACAACTCTCAAGGAGTAAAGCTTTAGTTATGCATTTCATAACGCCGAGAAGACTCTTAGGAACGAGTGAACACTGTGGTGTAGTCCAACTGCTTACTAGTCTTGAATAGCCAGCCCTTTTTGCCCTCTACAAAATTTGTAGATTAGGCAGGTTTACTGCTATTCAGGGATGATCAGAAAACAGATGCTATGGGGAAGAGGACTGTTGCAGAGGGAGATATTGAATAATCCAAGAGAGAGTCTTTGGAAACAAATTTGCTAGAACACAAACCTCAACAAACTTTATCGGCTATGAATATGTTTTCACACCAACCACACTGACTAACTGAAGGCAAAATTGGAGTTGAAATTGTATGAGAGGGCAATAGAGTGTTACCCACAACACAGTGCTTAGTGAAAAGGTTGGGAAGTTCATATAAGCAATAAGAGATGTAGCTACTTCCAAGAGCATATTCCTTGCCCCTTCCACTCCTTGTGACCATTTCAATCAATATTCTGCCAGCACAACTGCCCTCAAAAAGTCTGATATACATGCCTATTGCAAATACAGTTTGTATCAGCAAAGAAAAGAGCTCTTGCTAGTTTACAGCTCCCACTAATTCCTTGAGTGAAACAAGCTACATCAGCAAAAGATCACTTTTGTTATAAAACTATACCTGCCCCGGCACTTTTGCCTTATCGAGAGTTGTAAATAAGCACAGTCCTTAACGACATTTCCGTGCTCACACAAGTTTTATGTGTGGATCTCGGTTCAGCTGATCTCATCCTCACTCTACAAAACTCTGCATTGTCATTGCTTAATGCCTTTCTCTCAGACAAATCACTGACACCCAGGAACAAACGCTCCCCTAAAAGCTGCATGCCTTTCCTGCTGGGTAAAACTGAAGTTCAGGGGACAGCAGGTATTTTCAGTGCTCAGGGGACAGCAGGTACATTTTCAGTGCTCAGATTATGAAAAGAATCATAGAAATATCTGGGTTGGAAGAGACCTCCAGATCATCAAGTCCAACCCTTAATCCAACACTATCATGATTACTAGATCATGGCACTAAGTGCCAAATCTAGTCTTGTTTTAAAAACCTCCAGGGATGGTGAATCCACCGCCTCTCTGGGCAGGCCATTCCAATGCCTGATTACTCGCTCTGTGAAGAACATTTTTCTGATATCCAGCCTAAACCTTCCCTGGCAGAGTCTAAGCTTGTGCCCTCTTGTGCTGTTGCCTGGGGGAAGAGTCTGACCCCCACCTGTCTACAACCTCCTTTCAGATAGTTGTAGAGAGCGATGAGGTCACCCCTGAGCCTCCTCTTCTCCAGGCTAAACAAATCCAGCTCCCTCAGCCTCTCTTCATAGGACTTGTGCTCAAGTCCCTTCACCAGTTTTGTTGCTCTTCTCTGGACCTGCTCCAGCACCTCAACATCTTTCTTGAACTAAGGGGTCCAGAACTGAACACAATACTCAAGGTGTGGCCTCACCAATGCCAAGTACAGGGGGAGGATCACTTCCCTTGTCCTGCTGGCCACACTGTTCCTGATACAGGCCAGGATGCTATTGCCAGGGAAGCTTATGCAGCTTTGTGGGAAAATGGGAAGGGGCTGCAGAAGGTAGACAGAAGCTACCCATCTAAGGGGCAAAGTTTAATTAATTTAACATATTAGTAACTCCATAATTCATAGAATCACAGAATGCTTTGGGTTGGAAGAGACCTTAAAGCCCACCCAGTTCAAACCCTCCTGCCATGGGCAGGGACACCTCCCACTGGATCAGGGTGCTCAAAGCCTCATCCAATCTGGCCTTTGGTAACCTTTTCTTCCCCTCTTTCTTCTTTCTCTTTTCCCTGCTTACTTATAGTGCTGTCAAACTAGAACACAGGTCTATTCTATTCCCTACAAAGGCAGAGATCTCTTCCACTTTTTAAGATAGAAATTACTATCAATGGAGGAAATCTGATTATGGATTATTTTGCCACTTGAGTCAATACCAGCATATGCAGATATTACTACTCACGCAGCATCTAACACAATCTTCAATCTCTAGTGTAATTAGGAAAAGAAAGGGGAGTTAAGGACAGGCCAGAAATATCTTAAGCATCAATGAAATTTGCAGCAGAAGCTTCTGGAGACAGCCACTTAGATTTTTTTTTTCCCTCTTCCCTAGGTCCCTAGGGTCCTTGATTCATACAAAACTGATCTCAAAACGGATTAGGCAAACAATGAAATTACATATGGGAAAACTCAGCTGTAGACTCCGGTTTTAGACAACTGGTAAAAAAAATTAAAAAATGCCTTAGCCTGTTAATAATCTCAAGTTCTCTGAAGAAGACTTTGAAAAAATTGCCAAATACTATGAGTGAAATTGAACAACAGCTTGCAATGGCATCAATCAGAAGGGTAGTTCGTGGTGATTCCACTGATAGAAAACCAAGCGCCACAACCAGTCTCCAGTTTAAAGCAATAAACGCTATTTAAAGTGAGATTTCTTTAAAAATTATCTGCTGTTTGACATGCTTTGTGAAGATCAACAAATACAGAGATGTTTCTATGTAAAGACAATGAATAATAAATATTACTTTCACACTAAGAAATTAACTTTTGTATTGCAGTCAGGCATTTTGACAGTCAGGGCACCGCACAAATGCAAAGGAAGAAGTGAGGCAATGTTGGGGAAAGTGCCACCCTGTATTAAACACAGAGCTGGAAGTTGGCAGAATTGAGCTGATGAGGAAATACCAGGGCCACTACTTACAACTGCACTGAAACTAGAGACGTTTAACTCACATATAGTCTTATTCTATGACCAAGCTCTACCCCATTCAGATAATTCCCTAATTTCCATCTTTTTTTGGGTGACCCGGAAACTTTTTGCAGTTTGTACATCTGTGAACCGGGAAAGCCAAATGCACATTTCAAGTATCCGTCACCTGATATTTTAGATGACTTAGGTAAACTCTGAGTGTTCATAGGTTGGATGAGGCTTTGAGCAACCTGATCCAGTGGGAGGTGTCCCTGCCCATGGCGGGGGTTGGAAATGGATGAACTTTAAGGTTCCCTCCAACCCAAACTATTTTATGATTCTATGATATGGGCTGGGCTCACATGCTCCAGCTACAGGAGAGACACTTAAGAATGAGAAGCAGGAAATTCAGAGTAAACATTAGGGTGACAAAAACCATCACAACTGGGAATCAACACTGAGGATTAAATAACCTAAACATTGACAGAGGACCCATTCTCCAGGGATCTGCCTCAGCTTTGCTTGACTTGACACTAAGAAGAACCGAGCAGACAATCAGGACCAACGAATCTGGCCCTGTGGAAAACCGCTTGCCTGACTGCATCAACTGCTTTTTCCTTGCTGTTTAATAAAAACCCACTAAAAAGTAAGTATCGCAGACCTTTGTGATCCAGAAAAACAAGCAATACTGAGTACTGAAAGGTGGCGTTCATCACTCCTCATTTTTCCTAGGCTTTTCCCAAGTCTTTGCCATGAAAGCAGAGACAGCAACAGTTCAGGTACTTCCTGTGATGACAACTATACAGCCTTTTAAACATCCACTTCCCAGGAGCCAGAGAGAATCCTAGGGTTTTACCAGTGGTTTTCACACACTCATCACTCCTGTATCTGCTATCTAGTGGATGATTGAGATCATCCACTAGACTGCCACGAAGTAAAACATTACCTGTCAATACACTCCAGCTCTTGGATCAGCAGGGACAGCCTATCTCACAACACTCTCCAGCGCTGCCTGGTGACTGATTTCATCCCGACATCCCCATCTCTTCTTGCGTACTGCAGATGGGGCCCTATGAGATTACTGGAATTTGTATGCCAAAGAAGGGAGAATAACTTTTGGAGGACCAGTATTTTGGAGCATTCCAGCTCAGGATTATAGTGCAATTGCTTTAAAAAATGAAACAGAAGCGGCTTTTCCTGGAGGATAGCTATGTGTCTATTTGTTGACCTTGCTCAGAGGGCAACTTACACCAGTGTCTACTCCAATTAATGTCACCTCAGACAAGCAGCAGGGTTTACTTTTTTAGCAGTGTAGCTGGGACCACATTTTCTTTTATCTTGCTTCACTGTGCTGAATGAGAACAATGCAGATGTAAAGAAAAACATCTGTGTAATGGAAGGTCTTTTCCTTGCAAATGGGACAGCCTCACAGAGACAGAAACAGCTCTGAGGTGGGACTTGGGAAAGGGGCTCGGGTGAGGCGACTTCCCAAATGCCACTACAGGCTGTGTGACATGGTCAAACCACCACTTCTACTGCACGTTGCAGTTTTGATTGGATATGGCACATGTAATTTCTTTCACTTTAGATGACAGCATCTCTCATGGTGTTGATGACCACCAGGCACTGTGTTATAATCACGGTGAGACCACCAAGGTGCTACAAAACTGCTTCCAGTGTTTCAACAGGTAACTCAAAACTCTCTAGCAGAAGGTGGCTGCCCCATCCCTGGAGGTGTTCCAAGGCCAGCTGGATGAGGCTTTGAGCAACATGATGCAGTGGAAGCTGTACCTGCCCATGGCAGGGGGGTTGGAACTGGATGGGCTTTGAGATCACCTCCAACCCAAACCATTCCATGATTCTAAGGTAAACCGCCTTGCATCTCTTCTGCTCAGGATAAAGTAGAGAGGTGGTAAAGATGAGTAACCATGCAGCATTACTGTCCTTCCCACACTTGCTCTGCAAAGGACACTTGTTTTCAGTATTGCTTCAGCACCTTCTGTGAGCTCTACATTGAGCCTGACCTCCCCAAAGCCAGCCTGATGTCTCAGCGACCCGTGTTAGCCCTCAGCACAGTCCTTATTCCCTTCTTTATTCCCACAGATATATATGCAGAGCTTTATCTACAAGTGCAAGAGAGAGAAAAGCAGCCAAAAAAAGATATCTGGGACAGAACTGAGAAGATAACTCAGAAAAATGCCAAGGAAACCAATTTTTTTTGTCTTTTTTCTCCCCACGGTTTTAAAAGTATTAATAGGAAGTAAAACCAAAACAAATAAGAAAAAAACACTTTGACCCAGTCAAATGTGTGTTCAAATGGAGGTAAGAAACCACTTAAAGTGCTCACAGGATTATAAGCCCCTTCAACAGGTCTGATAATTCCAAATGCCTAAATCCATTACAGCCTCCGGCAGCCTGCGAGGGCACATTTTACCAATGAGAGGCCACCAGGTCATGATAGATGTTGACAGAAAACATTAAAGGTTAAGTAGATGTAAGACCATAAAACATTTCAAGCTGTACAGTGTCAACAATGCTAACAAACAACCATGGTGTTGGCTTGAGAGGAGAAAAACACCAGTTGGATCTTTCCAGCAACTGCAGTCCCTGGGAACCCTGGTAGAACCTGGTGGTCAGGATGGCCATCACCAGGCATGCTCACCTAATATGGAAATCCTCTCTGCTATATCAAAGCCCAAATTTCCTGTGTTGATTAAAATTCATAAAGTTCAAGATCAGGTTAATTATGCTTAAGAACACACGCCCGAACAACAGATTTCATAGAATGATAGAATGGTTTGGGTTGGAAGAGACTTTAAAGCTCATTCATGGGCAGGGATACTTTCCACTGGATCTGATTGCTCAAAACCCCATCCAACCTGGCCTTGAACACCTCCAGGGATGGGGCAGCCACAACTTCTCTGGGCAACCTGTGCCAGAGTCTCCCCATCCTCACAGGAAAACATTTCTTCCTAAGATCTCATCTCAATCTCCCCTCTTTCAGCTTAAAACAGTTCCCTCTCATCCTATCCCTGCACTCCCTGATAAAGAGCCCTTCCCCAGCTTTCCTGTACCCCTGTTAAGTATTAAAGTAATTTCACTAGTGCTCTTCAGCTGGGAGCATCAGCAGCAGGGCAGTGCCACAGCAGAGCAGGAAGGCAGGAAGCATCCTGGCACCACAGGTCAGACAACCTGCAATTGCCTCTGTGTAACAGTACAGCATTTGAACTTTGAAAATAAGCACTCAGATCATCACTGTGATGAGGGTCTAAGCCAACAATTTAGCAAGACATGGTAGTTTCACCTTGAATCCACCACACACCTCACTCCAGAACAGCAGTGTAATGACTGCAGGTGGCAACGCACACTTAAACTCTGCCTGAGAGTATTTTATAGAATAATAGAATCATTGAGGCTGGCAAAGGCCTCTAAGCTGACAGTCCAACTGTCAGCCCAACACCACTGTGCCTACTGAATCATGTCCCAAAGCACCATGTCGACACATTTTTCCAGCACCTTGAGAGATGCAGACTCCACCACTTCCCTGGGTAGCCTCTGCCAGTGCTTCACCACTCATTTGGTAAAGAAATTTTTCCTAATACCCAATCTAAACCTCCCTGGTGCAACATGAGGCCATTTCCTCTCATCCTATAACTTGCTACCTGGGAGAAGAGGCCAGCACCCACCTCGCTACAACCGCCTTTCAGGGAGCTGTAGAGAACGATGAGGCATCCCCTCAGCCTCCTCTTCTTTAGGTTAAACAATCCGAGTTCTCTCTGCAACAAATTTATGCAGTTGCAACCCCAAGATGTAATTTTGATTACTCATTACTTAAAGGCGTCTAGATTCAATGACAATGGCCATAATTACATATTTTGAAATATAAAACCTAATATTTCACATTCCAAACTAGCTAACAGAAAGGAAGGTATCACACAGATCATTTCCTCTGTGTGTACAGCAAAGGCTTGAAAGCTACTCTGCTTACACTCTCTTATAAGGCACCATGAGCATATTCACAAATAGGTCTTCATGCTTTCCTTTTCTTCTTTTAAAAGATTCTGAGTGACATCCATCTGAATAATAAATTGGTGACACCACAGCCAATTAAATTAAAAGTTGTTCAATACGTAATGGGGAGGGAGTTGACTACTGACCAAACCTGACATACAAATAGCTCACTAATTTGTCAGCAAGCCAAAATAAACGGAATGGGTTGGCTACAGGTGCAGGTAAATGCCTCAGAAATAGACATTAATGAATCATTTAGCTCTCTGTACCATTACAGATTACAGTTACTTAATAAGGAGGACATTTTTTGCCTTTGCAACATGGTTAGCGGGTGCTTCAAGTGAGCTGTTTTAAGTCAGCACTTAAAATGGGACTTCAAAACTTTCTTTTTCTGATCTCTTAGAATCTGCTCTTAAATTAGCAGAAAGTATAAACTTTATCTTCTGTTCTTCTTATTTCAAAATACATAATGCAAGATTATGGGGTATTAAACTCTAATGACCAGCGAATTCTCCATGTCCAAAACTCTCTCGATGAGAGAATAAATCCCCCTTGACATATTTTGCTGATGAACAAAGCAGCAGTGAATGTCAGTCAAGCCAGGTAGCCAACAACTTAATCTCACTGTACAATGCCTGTACAGAAGGGTAAAACCAGTGGGTCATCACATAATAAATACGTTCCTTGCAAGTAAAATCACTTGGTCTTCATAATTCCCCATCTCAAATACTTCTTCAAAAATCCATCCACTAGGCTACCTCCTCTCTCTGCCCAAACATCATCTGCTGAGCCCGTTTTCTACAAAAATGATGCAAGGAGCCACAAATAAGATAGAAGCTTAACTGCATTTTCAAAAGAAGGTCATCCTCATATTAAAACTAGAAACACAAATACACAAGGACCATCTACACTTCTACTTTTCAAAGAGCTTCAAGGTATATTCACAAGCTGTAAAGTCATTTAGTAAAAAGATTAAAATCCTTGGTTTATAATGCACTATGACCATATAAAAGCTTACATGAATGTTTCTGTTTTTAACCTGATTGTAATGCAACTTTTGCCTAATGAAGCATATTTCTCAACAGCCACAAATTACTTTAGAAAGTCACATTAAAGACCTTCCAGGTATATCAGTCAATTAAGAAATTACAGTATTTCCACCCTGAGGAACAGTTAGAAAACATATACAGCCTTTGCAAAGCTGACTGGAACAGGACAATTCTACAGTGTTTGTCTATGTGCAAGAAGATGACATGGTTTAGAAATTTCTTCCAGACTAACCTCTCCATTGCCAGAAAACAGTAGGAAGGCATACGGACAAAAAAGTACATAGAAGCATGAAGGATTGGTTCTTACTTCCAAAAATATGCCATTTCCTTACACCTAGGATAGGAGTAGTTTTCACACACTTACAACCCAACACGACAGCTGGGCACACTGCCCAACGTGCATTATAAATCATACAGACAGCCAAACCTGGACAGATCTCCAGCTACAACATCAAAGTTCACTAAGGTATTACCAAACTGATCAAAAAATGCAAATGGGATGACACAACCCTGTGGCACAACTGTCTGAGCAGGACAGCTGAGTTAGAGCTATCAATAGCAACAGAATGAGAAGGCTGAGCGAGATCCGTTGCAGACCCTGTTAAACAGAGCCAGAAAGACCTACAAGCTGCTCAAGGCAGTCAAACAACAGTCTGTGATCAATAGAAGCAAATACTGCTGGCAGATCAAGCAGGATCAAGGCCACATAAGCCACTGCAATCTGTATGAATAAGTGAGTCATGACAGGCTCCTTGGAAAGCTGTGGTGTAAGGGTGATGCTTGAAAAACTCAACTTTCTTAAACAGCTGGATATTGTCTGTAGATAAGGCAGTAAAAGGACTGTTAACACCTTGCTCTGAAGTGTGGCTGGAATACAGATAAGTAAGTGGCAATAAGTAAGTGGCAAAAACCCCCACAGGATTTTTTTCTTTTCCTACTACTTACTAATGCAGAAATAAGGTTGTTAATAAAATATTCAATATATTAAATCACTAAAACACACAACAGGTCAGTAAAGCTGGTTAGCAGAGCTAACTGAGTACTCAAAAGAGGCATATGAGAATCACCTGTTAGCGCTCTCTGTTACCTTCTTGGCCTTGAGTAAAAAAAAAGATACCAAAGAATAAGTGAAGGAGTGATTTTTAGGAGCATCCCAGGTTGCCCTAGTTCTGCTGAACCTCTACTCACTTCATTTGTCACTAAGCTAGGTCTGAATGACTTCAGAAATCCAGTAAAAATAGTATTAATGATAGGCACGTGAAAGAAGGAACCTGGGACATTCAAATAGCACCCTAACAAGCTCATATTTACCAGCAATTGTGGGTGTTTATCTGCTTCCAGGATGTCACCACAGGAAAGAATCCAGCTTACCTACCTCCTGAAATTCAAGGGAGGTATGGGGCACTGAGGGGGTACAAAGACACCAATCACTAACATGAAAATAGTTCCCTAAAGGTTATTCATCAAACTGATAAGAACTCTACTTCAGTTATAGTAAACAACAAGAACTAGGAGCTTAGCTGGGTGTCTGAACATTTTATTGGTGCTAATAAAGACCAAAATTAACTTTTTTTTTTCCTCTGGAATAGGCAAAACTGTCATAGGTTGCACTGTATTACTGTCAACAGAAAGAGCCCCAACACGGTAAGAAACATGACAAGTTATAGATGCCTCATCTCTGGAGGTGCTGTGTTATAATCACAGCGAGACCACCACGACGCTACAAAACTGCTTCCAGCACTTCAACAGGTAACTGAAAACTCCGTAGCAAAAGATGGCTGCCCCATCCCTGGAGGTGTTCAAGGCCAGGCTGGATGAGGCTTTGAGCAACCTGATCCAGTGGAAGGTGTCTCTGCCCATGGCAGGGGGTTGGAACTGAGTGATCTTTAAGGTCCCTTCCGACCCAAACCATTCTATGATCAATAACACACTTCAGAGAATGCAACATATTTGAGAATGATCCAGGTGCAGAGCTGAAAATGGATATTTTTATTATAGCTAGGCTGAGTGGCACCTTCCTTGCTGCTGAAGTCATTACTGCCCCAGTGTCACTCATTTTACTTTATAACTATACCTTGTTTTGATTTTAAGGAGAAAATTCTTCAGGGAATTCCCAATTAAAAACGGGGAAAATAACCTGCCTGTGATCTTTCTGGGATTCTCTTGCCTCCTTACTGCATCCTCAGTGACAAAGCCGACACATGTGCCAGACTGGCTGGCTGCTTTCTCATTGATGATGAACGGATACGTGCTTTTCACCATGCCTTAAAAGCTATTACTGCTTTGCTTTATTGTGCACTACTGTACCTCTGATAATTACTGAAACATCCATTCCAGCTGAAGCCTCACTCATCCTTTTCCAGCCTGGTTCAAGAGGTTTGGTTCGATAACTTCAAACTGTTCTGATATTGAAGAAGTTGATTTTTAGTTACTTCTTGAACAAACATTTAAATAATATACAATCACAGAATCACAGAATGGTTTGGTTTGGAAGAGACCTTAAAAATCAGCCAGTTCCAACCCTCTGCCATGGGCAGGGACACCTCCCACTGGACTAGGCTGCTCAAGGTCCCAGACAACCTGTTCTTGAACATCTCTAGGGAGGGGCTATCTAAAACTTCCCTGGGCAACCTGTGCCAGGGCCTCCTCACCCTGATTGTGAAGAATTTCTTCCTAATGTCTCATCTAAATCTCCCCCATCCAATTTAAAGCCACTCTTCCTCGTCTTATCACTCCATGCCATTGTAAAAAGTCCCTCCCCAGTTTTCCTGTAGCCCCTTCAGGTACTGGGGAGGCTGCTCTATGTTCCCTCCACAGCCTTCTCTTCTCCAGGCTGAATAACCCAAACCCTCTCAGCCTGTCCTCATAGCAGAGGAGCTACAGCCCTCGGATCATCTTCGTGGCCTCCTCTGGACCCATTCCAACAGCTTCAGATCTTTCTTATGTTGGGGATTCCAGAAGCGGACACAGCGCTCCAGGTGGGGACTCATGAGAGTGGAGTAGAGGGGGAGAATTACCTCCCTTGACCTGCTACCTTAACATCCTCTTGCAAAAGCAATTCCACTTAGTGGAATTTTTGTCCCTACCCTGCCATTAGAACAGTCAAGAGATAACACAATAAATATATTTCCAGAGTATTAACTTCTAGCTATTTTTAGAAGTCTTTTTTTTGGTTTGGTCCCTCTGAAGAAAAGATCAGTCACTCCTTGCTGCAGGGAAACATGCCACGCCTAGTGTTTTATCACAGAACTCCCTGGCTTCTTCTGGAAAGGCACTACATGGAAAACCACCACAGCAAACTCCAGGAAATTCAGAGGACAGGTAGTGGGGTCATTTGTTACAGCAATATTTTTCAGACTCCCAGGATATGTCTATGCTGCTTCATATGCTGTACCCTGCAAGGTATCAGAGGTAGCAAACCATCCCTTCAGCTTGCACAGTCATCCATGTGTCCCACCCAGGTTCTGATCCCCAGTTTATTTAGATCATCCAGGTCCAGCCTGGATAACTCAGGACTACCATGCAGCAACAGCTGGGCAGCACTGGGAAGGAGCCACCTTTTCCTACTTATTTCCCCCTCCTTGATCCAAAGCCTTGCTGTCCAGCTGCTTACAAACAGCTTTCTGGTGGGCTGTGAGCAGCAGCTTCTGCTTGTTCCTCCCAAGACAAAACAGCAGTTCCACTTGCAAGAGCAGCCCAGAAGAAGGTATTTCCTGTGGCAGCCTCTGCTCTCAAACTGAGAGGAACAAAACCAGAGAGCATCTTCACTGAGAACCCGAAAACATCATTTTAGCAATGTTCCACATGGTAAGGTTTGGGGTTTGTTTGTTTTCCCCTGGATAGCTCTTTTGCTGTTTAATATTATGTTCTGTCTTTTGTTCTCAGAGAAACATGAAGTTACAAATGTAAAATCCCAGAGTGACAGTTTTCTGTTTCTTTTAGTTGCTGCTGGTCAGGAACATCCCTTTTGCTGGTGTCCTGGTCAGGAGAATGCAGTCTTGTGTTGTTGCAGCACCAGTGACAACAAAGGCTAACATGGGAGCTTCTGTGTCCCCAGCTTACCTTGTGAGAGAGGAAAACATGATTCTCTTGTCTTAGTTACATATCTTGTAATCATAGAATCATTGAATGCTTTGGGTTGGAAGGGACCTTTACAGGTCATCAAGTCCAACACCCCTGCAGAAGCAGGGACATTTTTAACTCGATCAGGTTGCCCAGAGCACCATCCAATGTGACCTTGAGTGTTTCCATGGATGGGGCCTCCACTGCCTCCCCAGGCAACCTGTGCCAGTGCCTCACCACTCTCAGCATAAAAAATTTCTTGCTTTTATCAGGTCTAAATCTACCCTCCCCTAGTTTAAAACCTTTCCCCCTCATCCTATCCCTGCACTCCATGATCAAGAGCCCCTCTTCAGCCTTCCTGGAGCCCCTTTAAGCACTGGGAGGCTAACAACCCCAACACTTTCAGCCTGTCTTCAAATGGGAGGTGCTCTAGCCCTTGGATAATTTTAGTGACCTTCCCTGGACCAGCTCTAACAGCTTCATGTCTTTCTTGTGCTGAGGGCCCCAGAGCTGTATGCAGTAAAATCCCACAGAGGGGTTTGGATTGGGTTGAGTTCAGAGCCTCTCTCAGTGTGCTAACCTGTTTGGCAACAGAAGGCCTGCTTTGCCAGACATTTCTCTCTAAATTATCTCACTGTAATTACCACAGTACCTGTTACTACGACAACAAATTGTTTATTAATTGAGCCCAAAGTACCCTCCACTCTCATGTAACCATCCACCATTCTCTCTATCCAACCAACCACCGTCCACTCTATGCAGCATGAGGTTTCCAGGAACACACGCTCCTTTCGGCACTAACAGCACCAGTAAAGCTGCACACGTTTCACTGAGGTTATGAACACAGCAACATTTCCGCCAGGCCTACCGAGACACCAACACGCACAGGTTTGACATTTGCCTCCATTCTACTACATCAACACAAGATTAAAGGCTTAAGTTTCAAGCTTCTCTTACAATCAGTAATTTCAGTTGTTACCATGAACCTGTCCCTCGCACGTTCAGATGACTTCTTCACTAGTGAAATGCCATCACATTTGCAGATATATTTCCCCAGGTATTTTCTGATGACTCCTCCAGAAAGCAGGCTGGGTGGGAATCACATTAGGTATTTGTTAAATAAAAATTTTAATTATCTATTCAAATCCGAGCCTTCGGTAATGCTTTGCTGGTGGCTTAAACTCAAACTGAAGCGTTACTGATTGAGTTCTTCTGAAGTAAGTTTACATGAACCCAAACTTCTGCTCTTGACTTCTACTGTGCTTTAACTGCCATCTTGATTTAAATGCTCAGCAAAAAGAGGAACAAAATCCCGCTAAGCAGATCAGGGGCAGCATGGAGGAAATGTGCCTTCGCTCGACTGAGAGCAGCTTCTACTTTTACACACGATTAGCTGCTATAATTACTTTTTTTACCAATGCAACTGCAATAAAGTTCTAACTTGAGGAAAACTTAAAGGAATATTAGGTAACGAAGAACAATTTTAGCGGGATCTCAGTTTTATGTACTTCCATTTCCAGATAGTGCTTCAGCCGTGCTAATTGTTTCTCGTAGGTTTAATGATCTGGTCAGCATAACCTGATTGAGACACGACTTCTAGAAAGGAACTGTCTCCACAGTAACTTTTCTCTCAAAACTCTACAGATTTGCACAACAAACATAATCTTCTGTACTTTTATGGGTCAAGATAAATTGTTGTCATAAACGGGCATTCAAGTTGGCCAGTTTAGCCCACCAGAGAGCATTTACTTCATCCAAAGTTGGCAGATAGTAAGGGATTTTGAGCTGGATGTTACCATGGTTTCACCTGAATGCAGGGGGAGTAGTCTGCATGACTGAAGACAACTTTGGTTTTCACAGGGACCTCAGTGGACATAGGACACTGACACCACTTCAGACAAAGCCTGTCTCACTTTATGCAGCAATGTCACTGGTTGAAGGGCTGTCATCTGCAACGGCAAATCTCTGCACCCAGAAAACCATGCTGTTGCAAACACTGAACCTGTATAGATTTCTTTCATTCCATTTTTACTGTATGTTAATATATGTCATTTCAGTCAGTTGTAAGTTATTATTTGCTTTAATCCAAGTAACTAAATACAAAAAACCCAAACAAACCAACATCCTAAATTCTACGCTGGCATCACTAGTTTGAAACTTTCTGAAAATTCTAAATCAGACAAAAATTAAAGAATCATTTTAGCTATTGCACAGATAAAGGAATAAAGAAGATTTTTGTTATTTGTTATTATAATAATTTGTCATTACTCAAAACAAGGGGCAAAAAACTTGCCAATGTGAATACTCAAAGCTGCCATTGATACTGACACTTCTTTGGGATCTGCTCTGAAACCCTTTGCTACAGATGTGAGTTCTGCATGGCGAGGTCTTTACAGAGACAGCAAAACTGAAATGGTGGCAGCAGTATTGTCACTGCTGTTTGCAGAGCAGCACGTCACGTTTTGACAGCGCCAGGCAGGCTAAAGTTGGAGCAAACACCACTGCTAATTGCTGTTGCCACTGGGGTTTATGATCGCAGATACAACAAGCAAGATTCTTGTTAAACACTGAACACTCCACTCCCTGCAATAAAAATATGGTAAAACCCAGGTAAATTAGCAAACCGTGAATTCCTTTCTCGCATTCCCGAATATCCTAAGAGGCAACCAGAGGGCAGGGTGGCCCCATCCTGGTTTCCCGCTGCCATCCCCGCTGACAAGATGCAGCAGCGCTGCCTTTACCCACAATGCACCCACAGGCAGACACAGTCGCGCACGCACAGTCACACAGAGACACACACGGTCATACACACACACACACACACACACACGTTCCCCCCTCCCCAACTTACCCACAAGTTCTATTCCATCCAAACCCCCCCTGTCTTCCTCCGCTCCCCCTCCTTGGCTTGCCTGCTGCAGGAAAAAGGCCACAGATGTCTGCAAACACTTCTAGGCAGAAAGCAGCCAGTGCAGAACAAAGACAGCCAGGGTTGCCTTCATCTCGGCACAAGGCAGCCAGGAGCTATTTCCAAGCGTGTTCGCTCTCCCCCCTCTCCGAGGGCACCCTGCTCGCTCTGCTCTGCTCTCTGCCTGTCCAGCTACTGCACAACACACATCAATTATTCATCACTTGTCTCCGGGTTTCCAGGCAAAACCAATCACAGATGGAGTCTTGCTAATGGGCTCGCGCCGTACTTGCCAACAGGCGATTTGTGCTCCAGCTACAACCCTCGAGAGACAATAAAGAGAATCAGGTTAAGCTTTAGAACTTCACACGTAGGCGCACAGACCCAGAACGGCGTCAGACATGTCAGCATCCCCGTGACACCGCTTCAGTGCGCAGCGTGGCAGGAGGATGCTTTACATCTTCTGAAAGATGAAGATCTGCTTTACATCTCAAAAAGGGGGTTTTTAAAGGGGGAAAAAAATATGAAATGCTCAGGAAAAACAAAAATAATCTCACCTGGGCTGCATGTTACTGATATTGATGGGGTTTCTTTTCTGCCTCTAGTGATCCATCTCCTGCTTTCCCATCACACCTCTCCCTCCTGCTCATACTCACACACAGCCACTTTGCCAGGAGGGAGAGGAGAGAGGAGAGAGAGAGGAGGGGAGGAAAAAAAAAAACCACCCAGGCAGCTCACATTTCAAACTTGCAAGGAGGGGTGGTGCTTAAAAGGCGAGGACAAAGCCTCTGCCTCTGGCATCGGGCCAGGGCGCTAAAACAGATCCCCCCGATCAATTAATTGGGAGCAGCGCCTGTCGGGGGCCGCGGGAGGAACTCTTGAGGGCACCGGGGCTGGGGAAGCGGTGGATTTGGGGAACGTTCTGCGCTCGTTTCCCCCCCGCCCCTGGTTGCTGAGTGCTGGTGACTAAATCCATCAAAGCAGGCATGCTAATTAGCGGGCAGAGAGCGCCCAGGGCGCCCCCCCCCCCCCCCCACCGGGGTGTCTTCCGCACAGGGGCGGAGGGGATGGGATGCGGAAGGGATGAGGAGGGGAGGGGATGGGATGGGGAAGGGATGGGATGGGGATGGGATAGGGATGAGGATAGGATAGGGATGAGAGAGGGATGGGGATGCGATATGATGGGATAGGGATGGGATGGGAAGAGATGGAATGGGGACGGGATGAGAATGGGGATGGGATGGAGCTGGAGCACCGGGGATGAGATGGAGCTGGAGCACCGGGGCGGGGATGGAGCTGCGAGAAGGGGATGGACCGGAGATTGATGAAGCTGGAGCACCGGGGCGAGAGAGACCGGAGAGGAGCGGATGGAGCGAGAGGGATTAGTGGGAAAGGGGGATGGAGCAGGAGGAACTGGCGGGGAGGGAGCTGGAGCACCGGGGTGGGAGGGACCCGTGGGAAGGGGATGGAGTGAACAACGGGACGGGAGGGACCGGCGGATACGGGATGGAAAAGAGATGGGGAAGGGGATGGAGCGTCGGGTCAGGAGGAACCAGCAAGAGGGGAAGAGCCTGACTCGCAGTGGGGCAGGAGATGCTGACGGGGTGGGAGCCGGTAGGGCGGGAGATACCAGCTATGGTCCCCAGGGATCCCACTGTGCAGCAGTCCCCGCTGCGGAGGGGAAACTAAGGTAGGTAAGGATGCAGCAGGGCTGCGTGTTCCAGCTGGGCTCGGGGATCTCCAAAAGCTCATCCTTCCTCCCGGTGCTCCTCACAGCATCCTCTTTCTCACCCCACTCCTCACAGCATCCCCATCCCACCCCACACCTTACAGCACCTCCTTCCCACCCTACTCCCAGCCCAACACCACCCATGGAAGAGTTACACACAAGTTTCACGTATCCAGCAGTGCCACAGGGCAGCATTCCAGTGTCAAAGGGGAAATAAAAAAAACCAACAACAACAAAGCCCCCCAAAACCAAGTAGGAAGCTTATGTGACAATTTTGCTCCCTCTCGGAGGCAAAACTGGCAGTTTAATTTGTGGCCAGGCAAGCCCCAGCCTTTTCCTGCAAGGCTCCTGTGGTGCAGAGCCACTTCCGGACCTGCACAAAGGCACTTACAGCTCTTAAAGGCAACCCCGGCCCTTTCCCTGCCCAGTGGATCCCAGGGAAACTCTAACGGGAATGACAGTTGCCCACGACGTGGCAGAGTCACCATACCTGGAGGTATTTAGAATACGGGCAGATGAGATGCTCAGGGATCTGGTTCAGTAGTGGACAGGTACAGTTCGACTCGATCCCAAAGTCTTCCAACCAAGCAATTCTATGATTGTAAAAAAGGAGGGCAAACAAAAAAACTCTGGTCTGCCATCAAAATCCCTTCCAGAAATGACAAGAAGGACACTGAGGGGCCAGAGCGCATCCAGAGAAGGGCAATGAAGCCGTTGAAGAGCCTGGAGAACAAGGGTTAGGAGGAGCAGCTAAGGGAACTTGGGTTGTTCAGCCTGGAGAAAAGGAGACTGAGGGGAGACCTCACAACACTCTACAACTGCCTGAAAGGAGTTTGCAGCAAGGTGGGTGTTGGTTGCTTCTCCCAAGTGACAGGTGATAGAACAAGAGGAAATGGCCTCAAGTTGCACCAGGGGAGGTTCAGACTGGACATCAGGAAATAGCTCTTCACCGTAACAGTTGTCAGGCACTGGCAGAGACTGCCCAGTGAGGTGGCGGAGCCCCCATCCCTGGAGGTGCTTAAAAGCCAGGTAGATGAGGTGCTCAGGGATGGTTTAGTAGTGGACAGGTACGGTTGGACTTGATGATCTCAAAGGTCTTTTCCAACCAAGCGATTCTATGATTCCTCCTCATGCTCACAGCCACATAATCATGCTTCATAAACACCTCAGCAGTGAGAGCCTGTGAGATGACAGATCCGAGTTGCAAACCATCACAGATATCAAAGAGCAGTTCTTCTCTGAAAAATGATGCCACAAAACAGCATTGTCAGGTTTCGTGTTCATTTCTTTCCCAGAGAATCCACTTCAAACAAGTAGAAGGTAGGTGTGCTCATCACCTTGCTTCCACTGCTGACGTCCCAGCTCAAGGTCAGCCCGTCAGATACAGCTACATCGTTCTGTCTTTGGCTGGGAGACCAAACCGTACCGCACATTAATCCCTCTAGAATGTTTCTCCAATCTCAGTGCAGCACAAGCCTGACCAAAAAGTTCTTAACAAACACGGCTCTACAGCGCCTTCTCCTAGGCCCTCGTGTCAAAGTGGACCCACTGGACTGCTGGAATAAACCCATATACAAAATGTATTTTCCATCACTGCTGATAAAATCTGAGATTCAGTCACATGAAATAACAGTACAGAACCTCATACAACTGTTATCATAGAATCACAGAATGGTTTGCGTTGGAAGGGACCTTAAAGCCCATCCAGTTCCTGCCATGGGCAGGGAGATCTTCCACTGGATCAGGTTGCTTAAAGCTTCATCCAACCTGGCCTTGAACACATCCAAGGTTTGTTGCCTTTCATAGTGGACAGATGCTGTAAGGAGCTGTAAATTACACAGCTGGGCTGGGAAAACAGATAGTAACAAGCACAGGTTCTGGAGGGCTGGCACAGGAGCAAAGGGGTATGTGGATAATCCCAAACAAGGACCAAATTCCCTGCTAATGTAACTGTACCAAGTTCAGACTTGGATGCAAACAACATTAATAACTGACTATAACTCTAGATCAATTCTAGATACACACAGAATGGACATTTTTTGAGCTTGTTTCAGGTTTTACTGCATCTACAAAAGTTTCACAGTTTGTAGGCTACCATGGTGCCAAAAAACCACACAAAGCAACAAAACCAAGAACATATTAAGCAGTTGCAATGTGCTGAATATCGAGACTTACTCCTCGCTCATACAAGCCTCAATGAAAATTAATTTTTCTTTCTCTATATAGAAAACTCATATTCACCAGTATCCTACATTTTTTTCCCTCTAAGGAAGAGGACTGCCTTTTGTCCCCCCCCCGCAAGTAAATGCTCTTTCTAGTGTAACAGTGCAAGTTTCTCTTTTAAGCTGCCTGTCTTTCAGAGGAAGTGGTTTAGCGTAGACAAATCACTTATCTAAAAATTATGTACTTACTTCTCCTTTGACAAATCTTCAGCAGGTTTCTAATCCCACCCTGCCACTTGAAATATCACTTTCTGTGATGACATTTGAGTCACAGTTGTCAGAAGCATCAGGCTCTGTAGTTAAATGGATTAAATCACACTTCATAGCACGCAGCATTTTGAAGGAGGAGTGGTTTATCATTTGTAGAAATTAATCATAACAGTTTTTTCTCTAGGGCAAATTCCCAATCATTTTTAAAGATTACTATGTTTAAGCCCCACTGACAGCACGATGTCACATTACACCACAAGGAAGGTTATCTCAGGCAGTGATAACTATTAGCAAGACTCACTGAAGGTATCTACTACTGGGAGAGGCAGGTTTGCACTGGGGAAGCATCTTTTAAATGCAGGGGTGGGAAAGCAGATCCTATGGCCATGCTTCGTGCGGCTCTACTGAGGTCCCAGTGATTCTGCTGTCGGTGTTGCACCTGGTCGCTTGCATCCTGAGAGGTTGCTCTCCCGTGGGGCCAGCGAGACCCTCAGCCCCACAGGGGAAGGAAACAGGGGGTCACGGCTTCATTCACTCCTATAGTGCAGAAAGAAGAGAGCTGATTTGGGCCACTTCTAGCTGATTAAGGAGAAGAGAAGGCTCCAGGAAGACCTTAGAGCAGCCTTCCAGTACCTGAAGGGGGCTACAGGAAAGCTGGGGAGGGCCTCTTTAGCAGGGATTGCAGGGATAGGATGAGGGGGAATGGTTTTAAGGTGAAAGTGGAGAAATTCAGATGAGATACTAAGAAGAAATGTTTTTCCTATGAGAGTGGTGAGGCCCTGGCACAGGTTGCCCAGAGAAGCGGTGGCTGCCCCATCCCTGTAGATGTTCGAGGACAGGCTGGACAGGGCTTTGAGCAACCTGTCCCTGCAGGTGTCTCTGCCCATGACAGGGGGCTGGAAATGGATGATCTTTAAGGTCCTTTCCAACCCAGACCATTCTATGATTCTATGAAGTGTGTCGAAGTCCCATTTACCCTGAAACAGGAGGCACCATTTGCCTGTTTAACATACGTTGTCAATACCAAGCAGTATTACTGATCAGAATTCTCCCAAATCTCAATCCTGACAGTCACCGCATGGCACAGAAACCACCACCAGCACATCCGTCCGGTATTGCTCTTTGCTCTCCATGCCAAGACGCTTCTCTCTCAAGAGTGTATTTTAAAAAACTCAGAATCCATCTCAGAGTCATGATGGTGCATCAGATCTGCATGCCCAGGGAACATCAGTGTTTATGGTGAAGAAGAGAATGATGTGGGCAGATCTGTGTGCTCGGGTGCCTCCAACTGCTTTGGAAGTCATTCTTGCTTCTCTTCTTCCTTACCCCTCTTTTGTGACATTGTAAAAAATGAACAAAATATATGAACATCTGTAATACAGAGGAAAAGAAGGAAAGGCTGCAGATGGGCAGAAATCAGTTCCCCAGTGTGGGTGTTTCAGTATTTAGTTGACCATATGAGAAGGGACGTCATCACGTTCCACTAATTTCATTATGAGATGAAAAGTGCAAAAAGGGGTTCAACCAGCTGAAATGCCAGTTATTGCCTACTGAGTCACACCAGAACCCCTTAGCAATGCAAATTTCCTATGGCCAAAGAATTAAAGGTTTATCCTGGGGACCAATCTTTATTCATCAGAGTTTTGCTGCACTGCTGAACACAGCAGGGTAGGTCCTTAAAACATTTGTCTAAAGTGGGTTATTTGCCCAAGAATTAGTTCCCTGGATATGTATATATTTTACTATTGATTCAAAGGATTCAAACAACTCTTTAGAAGGCTTACAATTACAGAGTTGAAATACACAGAATGCACGGATCAGTGGCCTTGTGGGTTTTTCCTAATGTTTCACAGTAGGCTGAGTCAGTTTAAGCTGTTACAAATCACAGGGCTGCATCCCAGTCAGAAACCAACCATGTACTTGGGAAAGAAAATCCTTTGACTCTGCATCAAGTGTCTTTCATGCATAACCCACTTTTCCAGGATCAAACCAACTCCAGCCAGAGAGAGGTGTGAGAGGAAAAACCAGTATAAAAAGCAAAATAAAAAAGACTTTTATGTGGTTTAGTCCTGTCTTAAGCCAAAATTTGCTCCACTGCAGAGATGACTACCACTGAAGTACTCACCCTTCAGTCCCTTTCTTTGCCAAGCTTTATAAAACAAAGGTATGGGAGCTACAAAATAGAATAGCACAGCACCTCCCTTTCTCCTGCTGCCCATGACCAGTACTGGCATGCGCCATTGGCAGCTAAATGTTTTGATGGACACTCCGATCCAGACTATACACCTGGAAACACCAAAAGCTGCTTTGGATGCACACAACAATTGGACCAAGACACTCAAAACCTTCTGAAAGAGGTTTAATGGCCAATTCAGTTTTCAAGACCATGGAAACTTTCATCTTCTTGTTAACCCTTGATGAAAAATTGTTCCTTCAAATTAATGCTCAGGACAGATCTCTAGGCACTGCAATGAAAACCACTGCTGTTGATTGCCATCATCTTTGGAAAAGGAAGTCTACCTCAAATCCAGCTAACAAGATGCAGTGTTGCAATTTTCTAATTTCTATTTCATAGAATCATAGAAATATCTAGGTTGGAAGAGACCTCCAAGATCATCAAGTCCAACCCTTAATCCAACACTATCATGATTACTAGATCATGGCACTAAGTGCCACATCCAGGCTTATTTTGAAAACCTCCAGGGATGGTGAATCCACTGCCTCTCTGGGCAGGCCATTCCAATGCCTGATTACTTGTTCTGTGAAGAACCTTTTTGTGATATCCAGCCTAAACCTTCCCTGGCAGAGTCTAAGCTCGTGCTCGTTCTGTTGCTGGTTGCCTGGGAGAAGAGTCTGACCCCCACCTGTTTACAACCTCCTTTTAGATAGTTGTAGAGAGCGATGAGGTCACCCCTGAGCCTCCTCTTCTCCAGGCTAAACAACCCCAGCTCCCTCAGCCTCTCTTCATAGGACTTGTGCTCAAGTCCCTTCACCACTTTTGTTGCTCTTCTCTGGACCCGCTCCAGCACCTCAATATCGTTCTTGAACTGAGGGGCCCAGAATTGAACACAATACTCAAGGTGTGGCCTCACCAACGCCGAGTACAGGGGAAGGATCACTTCCCTCGTCCTGCTGGCCACACTATTCTTGATACAGGTCAGGATGCCATTGTCCTTCTTGGCCACCTGGGCACTCTGCTGGCTCATGTTTAGCCTCCTATCAATCAGTACCCCAGGTCCCTTTCCACCTGACTGCTCTCCAGCCACTCTGTCCCCAGCCTGTAGAGCTGGGGTTGTTGTGGCCAAAGTGCAGGACCTGACACTTGGCCTTGTTGAACTTCATCCCGTTGGACTCAGCCCATCTCTCCAGCCTATCAAGGTCCCTCTGCAGAGCCCTCCTGCCTTCCGGCAGGTCGACACTCCCTCCCAACTTGGTGTCATCCACAAATTTCCTTATGATGGACTCATCTAAATCATCGATGAAGATGTTAAACAGAACCGGACCCAACACTGATCCCTGAGGGACACCACTGGTGACTGGCCACCAGCTGGATGCAGCCCCGTTCACCAGCACTCTCTGGGCCCAGCCATCCAGCCAGTTCTTAACCCAGCTGAGAGTGCACCTGTCCAAGCCATGGGCTACCAGTTTATCCAGGAGTATGCCATATCAAAGGCTTTGCTCAAGTCCAGATAGACTACAGCCACAGGCTTTCCTTCATTCACCAGGCGGGTTACCTGATCATAAAAGGAGATCAGGTTGGTCAGACAGGACCTGCCCCTCACAAAGCTGTGCTGGCTGGGTTGGATCCCATGTCCATCCTGAAGGTGCTGTGTGATTGCACTCAAGATGATCTGTTCCATAACCTTGCCAGGCACTGAGGTCAGGCTGACTGGCCTATAATTGCCTGGGTCCTCCTTGCAGACCTTTTTGTGGATTGGCGTGACATTTGCCAACTTCCAATCATCTGGGACCTCCCCAGAGAGCCAGAACAGTTGGTAGATGATGGAGAGTGGCTCGGCAAGCTCTTCTGCCGACTCCCTCATCACCCTAGGATGGAATCCATCAGGTCCCATAGATTTGTGTGGATCCAGGTGGCTCAGTAACTCATAGACTGTTTCCTCCTGGAACACAGGGGAGCCATTTTAGTTTCCTGTCTCTATCTGTGAGCTCCGGAGGCCAGTTATCCTGAGGGGCACCTCTCCTACTGGTGAAGACTGAGGCAAAGTAGGGTTGAGTACCTCAGCCTTCTCCTCATCCCTGGTAACTATGATCCCCCCAAGTCCAAAAGAATGGAGGTTTTCCTTGCCCCTCCTTTTGTTATTAATGTATTTGTAGAAGCGCTTTTTGTTATCCTTAACAGAAGTAGCCAAATTAATTTCAAATTGCACTTTTGTTTCTCTGATTTTCCTTCTGCATGTTCTAACTATAGTCCTATACTCTTCCTGAGTACTCAGCCCTGCCTTCCACAGTCGGTAGGCTCTTTTTATCTCTGATTTCTTTCAGTATCTCCCTGTTCAACCAAGGTGGTCATCTTCCCCACTGGCTTGCCTTTTGGCTAGTTGGTATAGCTTGTTCCTGTGCACTCAAGACTTTTTCCTTGAAGCACATCCATCCCTCCTGTACACCCCTGTTTTTGAGGATTGTGTCCCAGGGTGTGCTCCGGACCAGTCTTTTGAATAGGTCAAAATCTGCCCTCCGGAAGTCCAGCATAGAGGTTTGATTGGTGGTCCTCCTTGCATCCCTGAATATTGAAAAGTGTATTATTTCATGGTCACTGTGCCCCAGTTGGCCTCTGACCACTACATCTCCCACCAGTCCCTCTCTGTTTGTAAACAACAGATCTAGTGGGGCCCCACTCCTGGTAGGTTCATTTACCAGCTGGAGAAGGAAATTATCCTCTATACACTCTAGGATTCTCCTAGACTGCCTCTTCTCTGCTGTGTTGAGCTCCCAGCAGATATCCGGCAGGTTGAAGTCGCCCACAAGAACAAGGGATGGGGATTTTGAGCTATCTGCCAGCTGCTTGTAGAATAACTCATTCCCTTCATGATCCTGGTTGGGTGGTCTATAACAGACTCCTACCAGGATGTCAGACTTGTTGGCCTTCCCCCTGATTTGGGTCCACAAGCACTCAACCCTATCGTTGGTGACCTCAAGTTCTACAGAGTCAAGAGACTCTTTAACATATAGAGCCACCCCTCCACCTCTCCTATCCTGCCTGTCCTTTCTGAAGAGCTTGTAGCCACTTATGACAGCACTCCAGTCATGCGAGTCGTCCCACCATGTTTCTGTAACAGCAACTATGTCATAGCCTTCCTGCTGCATGGTGGCTTCCAGCTCCTCCTGTTTATTGCCCAGACTGCGTGTGTTAGTGTACATGCACTTCAGCTAGGCTGCTGATTTTACTTTTAATTCAGTCTTTTCACCTCTGGGCTGAACTTTGGAGAGCCTGAAATCAATCCCCTCCCCCTTCACACCTAGTTTAAAGCTCTCCTGATGAGCCCCGCTAACTTAGGGGCAACAGCCCTTTTGCCCTGCCTAGACAGATGAAGCCCATCTGATTTAAGAAGACCAGGTAGTATGGAGTTTGCCCCATGATCAAAAAAACCAAAATTTTGACGGTGGCACCAATCCTTTAGCCACCTATTGATAAGGTAGGCTTTCCTAATTCTCTCCTCATGCATCTCCCCATTCATTCCAGCCATTACAGGAACCAAAGCAAATACTACCTGTGCACCTGTCCCATGGACTGATCTACCCAGTGCCCTGAAATCCTTTTTGATTACCCTGGCACTTTTTCTATTAATATCATCACAGCCAGCCTGGATTATCAACAGTGGATAATAATCTGAGGTCTGAATTAGCTCTGGAAGTCTCCTAGAATTGTCCCTCACCCTGGCCCCAGGAACACAACAAACCTCCCTTGGGGTTGGGGCCGGCCTACATATAGGGCCCTCAGTTCCCCTCAAAAGGGAGTCACCAACTACAACTACCCTTCTTTCTTTCTTACAGCTGTTGTTTTTATCTGTCTGGAAGACGGGGTACAATAAGAAGAGGGCCCTCCAGACAGATCTCCCTCATAGCTGACCTCTATTTGACTATCTGAGTCTAGGCCCTCATATTTTTTCTTTAAGGGCACTTAGGGATGTGATGGGGGTTCAGAGAGAGTTCTTTTTCCTCTCCGAACAGAGACGTGTTTCCACTCCCCTCCATCTTCTTGGTTAGCTCCATCTGCCTGATGGCACGAGGGGTAGAGGTTCACACTCTCCTGCTGACTTAGATATTGAAAGGGTTTGACTCCACCAGTCAATTTCCCTCTCACTTTCTCTGATTTCCTTCCTTCCTTCTTTTGATTAAATATCTTTACCATGTGCAGGAAAACAAAATGAAATTAAAATGAAAAATGTAAAAAACACAGAATTACAGAGTGAAGTCACATTTGTGTATGCGGCTTTCTTTACAGCTATGCTCTTACAGAGAACCCAGAAGTAAAACCAGACCATGCAGAAATATAAGGAATGGAGTACACCAAGGAAAAATCACCTCCATAAGGCAGGATTACAGTCAGAAGAGAGGCTTTATAGAACTAAAAAAACCACTATGCAGTGATGGTATCAGTTCAGAGCGGTCTCCAGTGCTATTGCACCAGGGACTGAGCTACAAAAGGCTACGGAGATGATCTGAGGGCTGGAGCCCCTTCCATACGAGGACAGGCTGAGAGAGTTGGGATCGTCCAGCCTGGAGAAGAGAAGGCTCAGGGGAGACCTTAGAGCAGCCTCCCAGTACTGAAAGGGACTAGAAGTTAATGACAGAGCATTTTTTTCTGTGCTGTGAGTGAACTGTGAGAGCATTCAAATGAGAAAGCTGAGATGCAATGTGTTTTTTTCAATTTAAAAAATAAATCCATGAAAATAACACTGACTCTTACTCTCTCCGCGACAATGTGGAGTCTAGAAAACCATCAGAAGTGCATACAGATGTTTAAGGATGCCATATCTAACACATGAGAGCTTACATAAACAAACAAAGAAATAAAAGCCCAAAGTCACAAATTATAAGAAAAGTTGCAAATTGGTGGCTATGTATCACTGTCTTGGAAAGCTTCCATGCTGGAATACAAAGACATTCATCATTTGGAAGGCCAGCTCATGCTTTGAGCTTTGTATTTAAACAAATCCATGTACCATCATGATACACTTTTTATATCAATCTGTCAGAAAGCCATACAGAGTTATTTTTAGAGATACAAAGTACAGTTTAGCTTGAAGAGCAGCCTAATAAGGAAAAATGCTCTTGGTGAAGACCAAATGCAGTCATTTTCCCTCTTCCCCCCCACTAGGCAATCTCTAGGAGCATCCCCTTCATTTTCCCCATTTGCAATTGCAAAATCAAGATGGAATGAGGGGGATTTTATCCTCTTGTCTGTTTTGATAATCAAATAATGCAGAAGGAGGGAAATAGTCTGAAAATCACTCAGATAGGTCAAAGAAACATTTTGGTAAACACTCATAGAATCACAGAATGGTTTGGGTTGGAAGGGACCTTAAAGCCCATCCAATTCCAATCCCCTGCCATGGGCAGGGACACATCCCACAGAATGAAGTCACTCAAAGCACCATCCAACCTGGCTTTGAACAACTCCAGGGATGTGGCATCCACAACTTCTCTGGGCAACCTGTGCCAGTGTCTCACCACCCTCACCAGGAGGAATTTTGCCCTAATATCTAGTCTAAATCTTTCCCCTTCCAGTTTAAAGCCATTCCCCCTTGTCCTATGCCTGCACTCCCTGATCAAAAGTCCCTCCCCAGCTTTCCTGTAGCCCCTTTCAGTACTGGGAGGCTGCTCTAAGGTCTCCCCGGAGCTTTCTCTTCTCCAGGCTGAACAACCCCAGCTCTCTCAGCCTGTCCTTGTACAGGAGGTGGTTCTGCATTCTGGTCATCTTTGTGGCCTCCTCTGGACCCGTTCCAACAGTTCCATATCCTTCTTATGTTGAGGATTCCAGAACTGGACACAGGGTTCCAGGTGGGATCTCATGAGAGCAGAGTGCTTAATACTCATTTTTGCTTTCAAGAACTGGCAAACCTTTGTCTCAGTCAACTCCAAACACTGCTGGCCTCATGCCTTCTCCATGCCACATTTCCTTCCACAACGCTGGCAGAGGAACAAAGCCTTAGAATGTATACAAAGACTCTTGGAGAGTGTGTGTATGCTTATTAGTAATGGTCTTCTTAAAACTAAAAATGTTCCAAAATCCACTAGATTACTCAGAATCTGAGAAAACCATTCATTTTGACATGTTGTTGCCAGGGGGGCAAGGAGTAACAGTTTATGAGAACAAGATTAAAACCAGCAATTAACACAGGCTTCTATCTTTAGTAATTATTCATATACCTGTTTAGCTCATTATAAGTCATAGCTCCAGGCTGTCTGCCTGCATCGCTAGGACACAGACAGCAACCTCTGCTAAATTGACTCCACTGGCTGCGCTGGTGCTGCAAGCGCTGTTTTCAAGGACAGATGTACAATGTTAGATGGGTAAAGAGACGAGCAAATTAAAGACGGGCGTTCTGTCAGGAAAAGGACTGAAGAACTTGTGTCAGCATTTTCCTACATTAATAGGACCTCAGATTTTTAACCCTTCATCACCCATCACTTAGATTTAAGAACGACCTTCCTTATAATAGGTAGCACAATTGTGTCTTCTCAAATAAAATAATGACATTAGGAAAAAATTCTTCATGATGAGGTTAGCGAGGCACTGGCACAGGTTGCCCAGGGAAGTCATGGCTGCCCCATCCCTGGAGGTGTTCAAGGCCAGAGTGGATGGGGCTTTGAACAGCCTGATCCAGTGGGAGGTGTCCCTGCTCATGGCAGGAGTGTTGGAACTGGATGGGCTTTTAAGGTCCCTTCCAACCCAACCCATTCTATGATTCTATGAAATACAACAGCTTAGAACAAAATAGAAGGGCATGCACTATAGATAACCATACATCTATATATATGTATAAAGGGATTCGTGAAGAGCTTTTAATCCTTCTTAAACCACAGTTCATTTTAAAGCATCATAGCTTGTGGGTTAAAGAAGCTGAGAGCAGTAGTATATGAAGTTAACAAAACGTAACATTGCCATACAACACAGAAGTACCCCTCAATGTGACATCATCAACAGATGTCCAGCATATTCCTACCAAAAAGATACAATCACTTTTTTTTGCTTTTTACCACCTTAATTCTGCATATTTCTGTTTAAAGCAGTATATGTATTTCTTTAAAGGAGGCTGAAAGGCTTTTAAACCTGCTCTGAGAAGTATTTAGCAGGACAACCACAGAAGAGAGTTACACTGGCAGCTCCTACCAAGTGCAGACACAGTTAATACTGGCAAGAGGCTGTATCTGACATTTCATTTATTAGCTCCTCATTGAAATTAAGTGATTCTCACTAGAAGAGGGCTTCTGACATGTACCCAAACAGAGCTTATTTTACTAAAGGATTTCTAGCATAGATCTAGTCTACTTTGAGCAAGTCTACTCCTTGCAATGACATGAACTAGAGACAGCCAGGAGCCCTTACTGACACACAGAATGGTTTTGTTTGGAAGGGACCTCTAAAAGCCATCTAGTCCAAGGCCCCTGCAATGAGCAGGGACATCAACTCAATAAGGCAGCTCAAAGCCCCATCCAACCTGGCTCTGAATGTTTCCAGGGATGGGGCTTCTACCCTGATATGCTCCCGTGCAGCAAGGCTGCCCTGCACTGTGACTCTGACATCAGTCTCAAAAGCCAGATAGAACTACGACCATCCTATTCTATCCATTTCCTCTCACCCTATCTCTTGTTACTTGGGAGAGGAGATCAGCACACACCTCACTACAACCTCCTTTTGGGTGGTTGTAAAGAGTGTAAGGTCTCCCCTCAGCCTCCTCTTTTCTAGACTAAACAACTCCAGTTCCCTCCTTTTCTTCCCTTCAGAAACTCCTCTCAGTAAAATAAGAACCTCTTGATTGTCACGTAGGACCTGCTCCTTTCCCTATAAATGCAAAGGGGCTGTAACCCCTTCTCGGCGGGGATGATGAGCTTGGGCACCTCACTCCTGACCATTCCATTTATGACTCTGACAACTTCTGTTGTCACAGTCCCAGACTCTACAACACTGTGCTGTATATACCATACTGCACTACTTTCATACAATCATAAAGGTTGGGAAAGACCTCTAAGCTCATCCAATCCAATCGCCAACCCAACACTACCATGTCTATTAAACCATGTCAGAAAGTGCCACATCTACATGGTTTTTTAACACCTCCAGGGATGGAGACTCCACCACTGCCCTGGGCAGCCTCTGCCAGTGCTTCACCACTCCTTTGGTAAAGAATTTTTTCCTAATATCCAATCTAAACCTCCCCTGGTATAACTTGAGGCCATTTCCTCTCACCCTATCTCTTGTTAATTTTCAGTAGTCATAACAAACCCTATTTAATTTTGGAGACAACAATGGCAATATGTTACTTCTGTTTTTCTTCATTTTTGGTAGCAATCCCTCTACAGAAAAGATTTTGGGAATGATAGGACTAGGTGATGGCTCTTCCTTAAGTTTTTTTATTAGCTTCCAGGAGAAGCTGGGCTGAAGAAGTGTGGGTCCAATATAATTAATATTCCTATGACTAATCACTAATCTATTGCCCAGACACCCAAGGAGGATTAGAATATCACTGTAACAGAAGTCATCTGTACTATGGGTTAACTTTTTGCTTTAGAAGTACAATTAAATTCTTAAGACCTTGACGATACCTCATGTAACAGCAAGAATGTTCTATGTGCATTCAGCAAGAAAAAAGGCATGAATCCCTACGGAACACCACAAGAAGGCAAATCGTAACTCTATGTCTACTAAAACGTGGAACATAATTTAGATGATTCTTATGAAATATTTATGTTACTTTCAGGCAAAATATTGACTGAGCTGAATTTGTCAAAAGCATGAAAACATTCTCTAAATAATTACATTAAAGAGCTGATATTTGAGTAACAATGCTCTTTGAGAGTAGTCATCCCACAGGCAGAGGAGGGCAAAGGTAAGACAACAAGGTGTGAGGAAAGAACGCTTGTGCACTGTGGTTAACACTGCTGAGGGTGACTGTGTCAATCAGTTGCAATGCCAGCTAGCAAGAAAGCTCAAACACGGACTGCAAATTGTGAAGGAAAATACATACATCCTCATAACTCTTGCATTTAACTGCTGGAGCAACAAGTGGTGCCCTTGGAAGGAGCAACCAAGACAGGAGCAGCAGCTACTAGAGTTGCCGCCTCCCAGGAGCATGGGAAGGAAAAGCTTTCAAGGTTGAGGTGTGCTTTGGAGAGGCAGCCACGCTGGGAATCTCTGTAAATTGGACCAAATGCTCCCAAGTAACCTGGCACGCTTTCCATTCAGTGTTTGTAAATGAAAAAAACTGAGACAAAGAAAAGAAGAAGGCACTTTTGCCCATAAAATTATGAAACAGAAGCAGCACCCAAGCCCCAGTACGCTTGGTTGTGTTTACTAAGACAGTAAACAGAGAAGAGAAAGTGGAATGAAGTCGCTGTGTCGCCATTTGAGCCCTGCTTGGGAGGAATTCGACACATTAACATGATCAATTGTGCTAGTGCATAACAGCAAACCCACTGCTCGTCTGCCATCCTCACTGCCAGGAATACATGGGCACTGAGGGCTGGTGATAGATGCCACAGGCAGGAGGTGAGGAGGTCACCCTGCTCTGAGGGGCACCGTGTTGGGTACTGGTACAGAGCCCTCCGCCCCTGCAACGAGACTGGCTCCCTTCTGCCACCAACTGCACTGCCCTGAACCAGGTCTGATAAAAACATGACCCTTATTCTGACATGTTTGGTTAAATCAAGTTTCCGACCAGAACTCGCAGTGGTAAATTGCGATTAGTCCAAAAGCTCTTGTGACTGAGTTAACACTTAATTTCCCCAGGAGGTTCCTCAGTTTGAAGAAGATGATGTCAAATCCAGGAAGAAGCCTCATGACTATTGTGAACTCTTTATCCTCTCTCTCAAAAATGACAGCAGCAGAGAAACAACTGTGTGATCAAGGCAGGTGAGAGACTCCACACAGCAGTTCCCAGCACTTGGACAGGGTTAATTGAACTCCCACCTCTTCCTCCCCAGCCTTTGCCTTCCTTTGCCTTCTTTACTGTCTATCTCGGCTACATATTCTTCAAAGAAAGGACCTGCAAACTGCATGCAGTTCCTTAGTGCAAGCGGCCTTGTTCTCACACGGGACCTTTTGAGTGCACCAATGAGGAACATCAAACCAAAGCCAAGCACCACTGCACCAGACAAAAACATACGATGGGTCTTCTGAAGAGTTCTGCCCTTGCCTCTTCGGTGGTCACAGCAGATGAGGTTGCCTTCTCAGGTCAGAGAGCACTTTGACTACAGCCAGTACTGGGTATAACAAATATTCAGCTATCTAACGAACAGATTAAGGCAGGAACTAAGGTTTCTCATAACTTGTTTAAAAGGGAACTTTATAGATTTAAGAAGGTTAGGAGCGATGTATTTTTTCCTTTTCAAAAGACGTATCTTTATAATCAAGGATGTGACTCCAGGGACTGATACCCAGCTGTTGTTAGCCTGGTTGAGCAGCCTTTTGCAATGGTTTGGGTTGCGATATGGCCTAGGTTATTGCGTTACCATCAGCAGCTGCTCAGCAGTGAACACAGAATGAGTGCACTGGTCACAGGTCAGCTCACACACCTACACTGCCAAACCTGCTATCTCAAACTCAACCTCCCTGGAATCTATTGTGATCAAGAAGCAAAGGACCTAAACCGGGTATTGATTGCCTGGTTCATTTGCGCAGACCTAAATTACTTTTGAACATTTGCTAATCTTTTGCTCACGTTGCAACTGTCCACAGCTCAAAGGAATTTCATACTGAGGGATTCTGCTTGGAGAAATGTTACGTTTTTTGAAAACATTTCACATTACATCTGTCATCTAATGCTTAATAAGCTCCTAATCAGTGGGCTGCATCCCTGAAACATTATCCCTTGCCTCTAATTGGGAATGTTTCTCATTTAGTAGTTTTCCCCCTTGAAAATCCTTAAAATAGTTACTTAAGAGGATCGATGCAGCAAAGCACATTATGCTTTTTTCAAATCATTTGCACTTCTGCAGTCTAAGATGTAACAAAAGAAATAACGTACTGTAGAATGTTATCATTTAACACCATAGTGTGTCAATAACAGACTCTCCTCATATATGTTTCAAATGAAGTTAATTTGCCAAACATTGAAGTTAATTTGCCATTCTAAATTAAGTTGCTGAATTTTCATCAGCAAATGTTTTACTTTACCACTGTTTGTTTTTTTATTGGTTTTTCCCCCACAGAATAAACCCAAGATCTTTTTTTTACCTCCACCTAACGTTATAAACATCCAATCATAGAATGGTTTGGGTTGGAAGGGACCTGAAAGATCATCCAGTTCCAACCCCCCTGCCGTGGGCAGGAACACCTCCAACAGGATTAGGGTGCTCAAAGTCACATCCAACCTGGCCTTGAACACCTCCGGGGATGGGGCAGCCACCACTTCTCTTGGCAATCTGTGCCACTGCCTCACCATACCCTCACAGGAAAACATTTCTTCCGAATATCTCGTCTATGTCCCCATTTGGTACCACAGCCACACTGCACCGAGTCTTAAAAAATTGAGGTTTTTTCATATTCCATCCATCTAAATTCATCAGCTCATCTCACATCATTACTTTTGATCTAAAAATATCCCAAGTGGGACAGCAAATAACCCTTAGATAGTACAACAAGTGACATCCTTGAATAAGGGATGTCCAAAAGATTCACACGGAAGATCAACAAGAAGCAGCACATTTTTTAAATGCATACTTACAACTGGCACTCAGTCTCCCCCATGGTGTTCATTAAGCAGAGCAATTTCTCACTGTCTGTGCATTAAAAACCAAGGCAAGGGAAAAAGTTTCCATTATATCTAGTAACAAAAACTGTTTGTGCATATATTGGCCCTTCAGATATATGTGGTCTTACACTTTGTCACTTCAGAGCAGATGTTAAATTGGGAGGAAGCGATTTGAAACATCTGTAGCCCACATCTGAGAAGCTGTATGGAGACCACACAGAGCCTAAAGGAAATTAAAAGTGAATGCAATTATGTCACTTCCTAGACTGCATGTTTAGGAGAATTAAAAAAAAATAAACAGAATCAGAAGTTTCAATGGAGAACCTTCAAAATCCTTCCTCTACCCTCACTTGCCTTCCTCTGCCTTAGGAGATATAAAGTCCATTAACTGAGTAACCAAGGTTTGACCAACAAGAGACACTGCATCTCCCAAAGGAAAAGAACAGGGAGTAAAAGTCAATTTAGTATCAAGCTTTTAATCCCTTAGGGAAACAAAGCAAAACAGAGTAAATGTTCAGAAGACGAAACACGGCTCAGTCCTGGTGGGTCTCAGGCGTATTGCAATAACTCAGGTTTAGCAAATACACCTGCAGCAACCACAAACAGCAAACGCTTTCTGCTGCAAAGAGCCAGCGGATGGTCTCTTAGGAATCCAAATCTCTAACTTGCAGCAGCATTTCTGGTGGTTCCACCAGCCCTGAGAAACTGGGTTCCTTATTTCTAGTACCATAACTATGATGACAGGCTGAGATAGTTGGTGGTGTTCAGCCTGGAGAAAAGGCTCTGGGGAGACCTTAAGAGCAGCCTCCCAGTACTAAAATGGGCTACAAGAAAGCTGGGGAGGGGTGTTGATCAGGGAATGCAGGGATAGGACAAGGGGAAATGGTTTTAAACTGGAAGGGGGAAGATTTAGATTAGACATTAGGAAGAAATTCCTTCCGGTGAGGGTGGTGAGGCACTGGCACAAGTTGCCCAGAGAAGTGGTGGTTGCCCCATCCATCCCTAGAGGTGTTCAAGGCCAGGCTAGGTGAGCCTTTGAGCACCCTGATCCAGTAGGAGGTGTCTCTACCCATGGCACTGGGGGTTTGGAACTGGATGGGCTTTCCAACCCAGACCATTCTGTGATTTTTCAGAAGCCAAGTTTTCTTCATTTCACCAAAGAGTCTAGATAAGAAAGAATATTCAGTTCATCTTTTTCTGCTTGGGTAGCTGCTACAGAGGAAAACAGAAAATGAACTGGTCAAACAGACTGGTTCCCATGAATGTGAGGAGAGATGCCCTACAGAAATCAGAGAGTTACTACAGTTCTAAAATTCTAATTTAAAACTGCAAAGGTACCTTCCAACCCAAACCATTCTATGATTTTATGACACATTAACAAAATTAAAAGCACCTTTAAAGGAAAATACATATGCTACCCTCCTATTTAGAAGTTATTTATTAGTGCACTATGCACAGCATTCGATTTTCTAACTTGAATGTGAAAATCGTGACTTCTTACAACATCAAATACATAAAACCAATGTTACTTCATAGGGAGATCATTGTTTGAAAATTTTACGTTAGGATCAAGACAACAAATTGGTAATAGGGCAGCTCACACAAGGTTTGTACAACAAGAGGAAAGTCACAAGGTTTCACAAAATTTATAAGTGACTAATAAATATTTTTCTAAGTCCACAAAATCAATCTCTAAAAATGTTCCTTAAGGAGCAGCCACACCTTTTGATCTGCTCTCACAGCAGAGAATCACTATGTAAAATACACTGCAAGCAGTAAACTATTGATGTTGTAGTTAGGTATATTGAAACTATTGGTATGATACTTAGGAATATCAAAACTACTGTTATTATAATTATGAATAGCGAAAGAACTTGTCAGAATTTGCAACCTACAAAACTGTTGGAGTGGTTTTGTGGCAGAAGTGAAAGACCAGAGGCCATAATGATGTGTTCTGCCCACTTATCTAGTTGACACGCTTTGGCCCCATAATAGAAAGGTTGTCTTTTGACCTAAACTATAGCCTATGGCTTTAAAAAAGGAAGTAGCTCAGAAGAGAAAGATGCTGGGAAGGATCAGATTCCACACTGTTTGCAAGTACCCTGGTCTTCAGCCTTCTGTGGAAGGCATCTGGTCCTCTGGAGCAGCAGGGAGAGCACACTGGATGCCAACAGCTTTATGAGAGGGCTCCAGACCATGAGATGGTCCAGAAAATTCTCTGTACAAATCCACGTGGTACACATTGCCAAACTTGCACACCCCTAGCATCAAAAGCACATACTGTTACAAAGCACTGTGGTATCTTTATTCTCCAAGTACTGTAACTGGAACATGGTCTTCCCCTCCTGGGAACAAACCCAAACACAAGTAGCAAAACTTCCAAGAAAAAATTATTGTTAAAAGCTCTGTGGAAAACTTCCATTTCTGTCCTACTGGAAAATGATACATTATTTCAATCCGTAGCACATACAGATAAGTGAAAAAACACCCCAATCCCCCCTAAAATACAAACCTCCCAACTTTAACTACTTGCTATTAATGAGCAACCACAGACAGAGAAACAAGGATGCTCTCTCATCCCCAATACATTATGATGGCCCACTCAAAGCTGACTCAGGAACTAATGTAGTTGTTTCAAGAAACAAAATAGCAAAAGATTCAGTCTTTGGCAGCTTTTAAACCATCTGCTCCGCACTATTTTAATCACTTCTGCTCAGCACAGAGATTATGGGTTTCAGTTAATTTGTGGTGGAAAAAACAAAGAATGCTGAGTTTCTGGAGCGCGTAGGGGGAAATCCAGAATCCTCCCATCTACTCTGAAACTGGGGTATTTGAAGAAAGCAAAAGGCTTACTGCTTGCGCGCTCTAATGTGGTAAAAAACCCTCCCCCTCCATGAGGGATTCCTCCGGTGCCTTGAAGCAAACAGAAATTGGAATGTGCCACACTGACCTGAAAAAAGGGAGACGTGGCGAAGGAGCTCACATTAGTCACTTTATTAGGGCAAAACAATTAGTATCATTCTTTCCAACGGAAGAACCCAGTAGTTCCACGGCTATTTGTGGTGGGAAATTGCTTGTTAATGTGGAGAACGTGTTTTCTCAGTTCAGAAGTCACAGACTTGCAATGACTTTCTTGTAATACTCAAAGATCAGCAGAGTAGGAGCAGTAGGTGGGTTGGAAGTGATGATCTCTGTAACACAGTGATTTTTCCTCCCTTCTCTCCATCCCCAAAAAAAGAGCAAACAGTTCTGGGAGAGGCCAAGCAAACAAAAATGTCGGTCTCACAGCTCATTTGAACAGATCTTCAACTAAAAGTGTCCTCTGCGCAGGTGATCAACACAAGCGCTTGTGTTTACCTGACTGAGCTACACGAATGACTGTTCCCCTGTACCACTTTCATCTTCCCTGAGGAACTGCAGTGCCACAGCTTCCGCTTCCCACTGCGTCTTCTTAGCACTTCTAAGGAGATCTGACACAGCTCTTTGTTCTGCTCTGAGCTAAAATGGCATGCCAGCTCTTTCCCAGGGCACCAGAGGGAAACAGGTCTTCCCCAACATCAAGAGCTGATGCAGCCTTCTTCAAAACACTGAAAGACTTGCCAGGACCTCAAATGATTTAGTCTGTGATCTGACTAGGATGTAGGTAGGCAAACATAATTAGTGAGAGGGAACTTGATCTCTGTCTGTGTTAACTTGCCCCAGCTGAATGTCCCACTGAAAAAGAGAATTTTCTGCTATAAGGATTAAGCCTTGATATTCCCATGATCAATAACTCCCCAATGCTATCATTTAATACTGATATCAAAGGAGCAACTCAACTACTTGAAAGTCAGCATGGATTTGGCTAAACAGGATTGCTAAGTTTGTTTGCATGGCCTTGGATGAATAATGGCATTGGTTGGAAAACAAATAAAGTGTATTATGACATTTTTCATTTTCATGAACATTTTTCAACCAGTCCAGTGTAAATTCACATTTAGTGCCCTTTGTAGTCATCAAAACTAGCAGGAAATGCAATGTATTCATAAAAATGCTTGGTTTTTGCATAAAAACAAAGCATGCACAACACTAAAAATCTAAATATCATCCACGGTTATCAAGAGTATAGAAGGCATCCAGAAACTATAAGCAGTATGACTGAATATCTATTTTATACGATTAAAATACTGATACTAAGTGCTAATAATCTGCAGTATTTGTTACGGTGCAGAATAAACTCATATGCTTGTAGCTAAGAATATAATAACTCTTAACTATGTAAATGGAGGAGATGGAGAAGATCCCTTGGTTTACACAGATTTGTGCAGCCACTTTCCACTGCTGGTTTCCCTAATCATCTCTGATCTCACCATGCTGACTAAGCTAAAGATTTCCACAGGAAACACTTTTCTCACTACAACAAATGAAAACACAGCGAGGTACCTTCTTTTCCTCTTTTTTTCACCTGATTGGCCCAATTTAGATGCTGTAGCATCCTGCCTGGCATATCCAGCTACCTCTGAGAAACAGGACCTGAGTGGGCATTGTGCACCCATAGAGGGTGCTGATCAGAATCAGAAAGGGATTGTAGTGATCTATACTTAGGAAAGAAATGTCACAGTCTACAGTGAGGCACATATCCTGCTCTGTTCTGCCCTGGAGGTAGGAGCTTTAAAGGTCACAAAGCAAGGCTTTCTGGAGATACTTCTCTTTAGCTTCCCTAATCAGAACATGCGATTAGCCTTTTAAACGGGAAAGGTATTTACTGATGGCAAGAGTGCTTTAAGCTGCATAGATTGTGCCTATGTCTGCGCTTGGGATGGTTGGTTGCCACCAGCACTTGAGACAGGAGATTTGCATTGTTTCTGAGAGCCCCCAGGATGCCTCACACTCTTGCTCTCTGCAGCGTATGAAAGAGAGATCATACTACTTGTTCTTCACCATCCCCTAAGAGCAACTCCAGAAAAAGACGATAGAAGCAAAAGAATGAACAGCGGGAAATGGATTTGCTCCTCAAAGAACTCTCTCTAGTGGTCAGCAAATGACTGTTTTCTCTCTTCAGTTAATTATTTTCATAGATTTATATTTGAGATGCTTCCAAAAAAGACTTCAAAGACCTCATGCAAACAAGAGACCTCCTGATGGACCTAAGAGCCACCTGGTATCCCTCTGAAACATCTAAGGTGACTGAGAATGGAAATCCAGAGAGCTGGCTGTGAAGAAAAGAGAGACAAGTCTTCAGTGAAGCTCCAGCTGTAAATCAAGACCTCCAATAGCTTGCTCTAATTGTAACTAAATCTGCCCACTTAGGTGATTTAATTACAGGTTCTACTCTAACCTGTTATCCATTTAAACAACTTCTGTGTATAAACTGACTTTGATCCTTCTGCTATCACGATGAGTATTTCAGATATAGTTTGACACTTTAAACCTGTTTAGTATGCAAAATATGGAGATATGACTAGAAAATGAACCTGGTAAAGGAATATCCTGTTTTAAATTAATTAAACTATCATCTTAGGGAGATGCATGGGATGTAGTCAAGGAATGCTCTACAAAAAAGATGATCAAAAAATCCACCATTCAGGCCTGAGTTTTCCTCCTGCTTTGCTGGCTGAGATGATGCCCCCCAAAAGAGACAATTTACAGTATATTCATGAGAAAGCTGTTTGCACGATGCCCAGGGAGGTTGTGGCTGCCCCCTACCTGGAGATGTTCAAGGCCAGGTTGGATGGGGCCTTAAGCAGCCTGGTCTACTGAGAAATGTCCCTGCCTTTGGCAGGGGATGGAACTGGATGGGCTTTAAGGTCCCTTCCAACGCAAACCATTCTGTGATTCTATGATGGGCTGCTTCCTTCCTCTAACCCCATGCACACAACTTCAACAGTCGCAGTAGCTGCTCTGGCTCCCTACAGGTTGCATTCCTGACCTGGGACTTGATGCTGAGCTGCTCTGGGAGAGAGATGGATAATGTGGGAGATACCCAACAGAAGAAATTTGGTGCTTTGTCACTTGACAGTAGCCCAGCTCTCTCCTTAGAGAATGGTCTCTCACTCACTGTTCAAAAAGCTGCTCCCTCTTTCCTTACTTTACCATAGGAACCACGTCAAGCTGAAGCTCTGTTACCTACAAGCCCCCTGTTAGACCACACTTCTCTTGACTGTGAATACAGCTGCTACCTGGCATGAAATAACTTACACTGTACAGACAAACACTGCCTATGAGGCCACTTGTTCTCTGTCAAGACAGGTCACATGGGTAACAGAGCACCTTTCCAACAGCTTTCAGACTCTCATGGTGAAAGTCATGCAGAAGTCATCAAGAGAGAAGGCATTTTTTTTTTTAAACCACAAATATATGAATACATAGAAACATTAGAATCATAGGATCATTAAGTTTGGAAAAGACCTCTAAGCTCATCCAGTCCAGTTGTCAGCTCAACCCCACCATGCCTACTAAACAGCTACACATTTTTTGAACACCTGCAGGGATGGAGACTCCACCACTTCCCTGGACAGCTTCTTCCAGTGCTTCACCACTTTTTCAGTAAAGAAATTTTTCCTAATATCCAATCTAAACCTCCCTTGGCGCGGCTTAAGGTCATTTCTCTCATCCTGTCACTTTTTACTTCACTGAAGAGCCCGACCCCATCCTGGCTCCAACCTCCTTTCAGGCAGTTGTAGAGAGAGATGAGGTCTCCCCTCAGCCTCCTCCTCTCCAGACTAAACAGCTCCAGATCCCTCATATGTATGAACACATAAATGAATACATGGAATTTTCTGGTATCTAAAGGAAGACAATTAAATTTAAGCTTTAGACTCAGGCAATTAACAGGAAATAGCGATTAGCAGACAACATACACATGAACAAAACGTTTAGTAACTTTCAAAACACCAGCCTAGGTTTATTTAACTCTCTTACTTGCTTTTCTTTTTTGAGCTTATTGCTGTTGATAACTCTATTAACTCCCTTTGCAGCCCCTAAGTCCCCATGGTGTGAGTTTTACTAAGTGGAAGAAATCTGATCTTTTGCAGTGCACTTCCTTGATTAATCCCCTGCTGGTACATCAGGACAACTGTACCACATTAGCAGAGAGCTAAGTTAAAAGCTCCCAACCAGCCCCGGCTAATTTACAAAAGGTGGCTGAAATTCCCATAGGTTTGTTTCTAGGTAAGAAGCATCATGTTGTCCTTTGTATTCCTACAGGGGAAATTTTTATTAGGCTCTTAATGATTCAAGGCCAACAAATACTGGGTTATTTATTTATACATCAAAAATTAAAATAACACATAGAATCATAGAAACATTAAGGTTGAAAAATATCTCTGAGATCATCCAGTCCAACCGTCAGACCAACACCACTGTGCCTACTAAACGAGGTCACAAAGCGCCACATTTACACACTTTTTGAATCATTCAACCACTTCCCTGGCCAGCCAGTTCCAATGCTTCAGCACTCTTTCGATACATAAATTTTTCCAAATATCCAATCTAAACCTCCCTTGGTGTAACTTGAGGTCATTTCCTCTCCTTCTATCACTTGTTGCTTGGGAGAAGAGACCATCAAACACATAAAACCAAAGGAATCATAGCTTCTTCTATATGACAGCCATTCTTCATTTAATGGTTCTCTCCAATTGCTTTTTTCATTTCTAGTTTTGTTATAAAAATGAATTAGTAATTTGGTTAGTAGAGTTAGTAATTTGGCTTTGAGAGACTGAACAAAGGGGTCATTTCACAACAGTCATATAAGGAAGAATGAAGCTGAAGAGATTGTTGTTTTGGGCACTGTCCTGCCACCCTGCAAGAAGGAAAGTTGCCTAAGAAACACCAGAGATCTGACTGCCACATTGGAGGTGTTGTTAGCAAACACTGTAAGCAACTTTCACCTATTCACTGTTGCAACTCCAATAAAAGGCCAGCACGCAGAGCTCAGAAGAGATGATGGGGGAAAGGAGGGGTTTAAACTCCTTCCCATCCACTTTGCTTTGGACCAGCACTGCTGACCTACTATTTGTTGGCTCAAAAATACTGATTCAGCAAAGAATTTAAGCATGTGCCTAAATTTAAGCACTTTAATTAACTTTGACGTCAGTGAGCCTACTTGTGTGCTTATAATTAGATCTGTGCTTGCTGAAGCAGAGCCCATCTGAATAGAATCTTGTTGATTTTAATTTGGCCCTTTGTCTTTGCCCCTCATTTATTCTTCGCAGTGACTGAAGGATTAGTGCTAAGGTTCTGATTCAGGAATGCACTTAAACAACTTGTCTTCACACACAACATGCAAAAAGAGGCTGAGCAGGTCTCAGAAATCAAGTGTGGGCCTAAGTGCCTTCCAGAATAATCACAATTTTGAGACAGAAGAATGCAAGTTATTTCACTCATAATCACATGATCCAGTTTTTCTTCTTGTAAGTCAGATTTTTTTAAAAAAAGACAGAAAATATTTTCCATTTATGTAAACAAAGAGCAAATAGTTGTGATCCATTTACTATAAGTGAAAAATTCCTAGTAAGCAGCTAGTTCATAGAGAAATTAACTGTATACAGGAATCCTTTTTAACTGTTGTTCGCTCTTACAGTGTGGACAAGCCCACTGTAAATGTCTTATTTGCTCATTTGAATGATGGCTTTTACCTGCCAGTATCTGGGATATTTTAAAGTCAGGTAAAATCAAACACAAAATGCTAAAGCATTACATTAATTTTCAAAAAAACGAAATAGCATGAGGCACGCTGAAAACACAAACACCTCTCATCCTTACAACAGAAATAACAGCTCAAGTCCCAGAGGTCAGGAGAGAGCTCTTTGCCTCCCCAGCAGACACTGGAGCAAAGCAGCAAGATCAAAGCCCCAGCTCCTGCCAGGCTGCTCTGCTGAACACCTCCAGAGGAAAAAAATAGTGTCTCTTAACATGCCCATGTAATTGTATTCAGCACAATGATAGCATCTGCAACAAGCCTTTCAACTCAGATACTTCTGCCTGTTCTTCTGTGTTTATGGCCTTTTAAAACCTGGAACACAGACAGCCAGTATTAACTGCAGGTGCTGCAATTAAAGGTGGATTTGGAAGGATACAGCCATGGAGGGGGAAGAGGGATAAAGAAGGAAAACCAAGAAGCAAGATCACTGTGAAAAACACTATAGAAAGAGTTACTCAAAATAACCAAGCAACCCTGAAAAATACTTCTTCTCAAAGACACTTTGCCATCCATCACAACCTTCATCTGCAAAGCTCACTGCAGGGTACCCTGATCATCCTCCCAAGATGTGCTGCAGCAGGATGCTGAGCAACCGGAACAGCAACTGAGTTTCAATGACGTTTGCATTAATTGCATGGATTAATCCAGGTCTTTGAGACACGTGCACCAAAAATTCCATTAATTTTGTGGTTCTCCAGAAACCCCACTTAACAACTGTGCGCAAGCAGCGACATGGCTGGCTACTCCTTCATCTACTCAAAACCTGCTGGCACATACCCAACGTTCTGCTTTCAAAAGAGCACTGGGAAAAACATTTAGGAAGGTCCAGCCACAGATTACACTGAAGGGAAAACTGATGATATAAAGAAATCAATCATCCATCTATAATATTTCATGAGTGTTTTTGAGACAGAAAAACAGCCTAAGGACATGTCAGTTGGATTAGTGTATTAGTATATTAAAGCAATATACTAACATAGTTAGAATCACAGAATGTCTGGGATGGAAGTGACACTAAAACCTATCCAGTTCCAACCCCCCTGCCATGTGCAGGGATACCTCCCACTGGATCAGGGTGCTCAAAGCCCCATCCCACCTGGTCTTGAACACCTCCAGGAATGGGGCAGCCAAAACTTCCCTGGGCAACCTGTGCCAGGGCGTTATGACCCTCACAGGAAAACATTTCTTCCTAAGACCTCATCAAAATTTGCCCTCTTTCAGCTTATATTCTTTTAAGGCTGTTTGATTTGTTAGGATAGGTTACTATGTTTGGGTTGAAGGGGATGTAGGGAAAAATTCATTTAGCTTGTAATTTTACTTGTGGGGTATTATGTGCTTATTAACTTGTGCATGCCATAACGAGAACCACATTATTACCTGTAGATCTAATAAAACTTCATTACTTTGGATTTTGTTGGTTTCCCTGGACACATCCAGATTTTTCATCCTAAAATTTTTATTTTTAGCCTAAGATTCAGGCTCTCCTGCACTAACTCACTTCCCTAGAATTCACCAGCTTTGCAGGCAGAGCAGGCATACGGTGTCCTTTCCCTCTGCTCCCACATTGTGACCTCTATCTTCTTTGCTCCCTATTTTTTTTGCTGCATCACTAAAATGAACAGACCTATTTCAACCCTGCCCTCTCTACTCTTCTAGTGCTTTGAAAACTTAAACAGCTGTCAAAAGAACAGACGCTATTTAATGTACAGGGCAGACGATGTTCAGTCCAGGCACACGGAAAACACCAAATCCACAATTTCTCACCAATCAAGGCTTTCTCTCCAGAGAAGGGGAGACTTAGAGTCCAGAAAAGGCATCACTAACAAATTGTGCTTCCAGACATGGAACCTTAAAAAGCAATCCCAACATTGCTATAGAAGACAGTGATTTCTGCATGCATGAGCTTCCTCAAGCATAGTTTTATATTTTCAATCTATCTGCAACCTTTATCGCTTTATTGACCTGATAAGCAAAGAGTTTTGGACAGAGAGATGAAAGACAGATGAAAGCATCACCTATGCAAACAAACACAACAATAGAACAATGATCCTTTACAGACTTTTTTCCCGCCTTTGTAGACTAAATGGCACCTGCTGAATAAACGGCTTCTTTTCACGGGGCAATGCATGCAATTAATATCTGACTATTCTAAGTTTTCAAACCGCTGTCCAAATATAGAATCATAGAATCATTTAGGTTGGAAAAAACCTTTAAGACCATCGACCCCAGTCCTTAACCTAGCACTGCCAACTCCACCACTAAACCATGTTCCTAAGTACTGCATCTACACTTCTCTTAAGTATCTCCAGGGATAGTGCATCAACCACTTCCCTGGGCAGCTTCTTCCAGTGCTCGATAACCCTTTCAGTGAAAAAAAATATTTTCTAATATCCAGTCTAAGCCTCCTGCTGCAATGTGAAGCCATTTGCTCTTGTCCTATCACTTGTTACTTGGGAGAAGAGATCAACACCCACCTTGCTACAAACCTCCTTTCAGGGAGCTGTAGAGAGCAATGAGGTCATCCCTCAGACTCCCCTTCTCCAGACTAAACAGCTCCTCATAAGATGTGTTCTCCAGATCCTCAGTTTATTTTTATTTTCTTCTCTACAAAATTCCCCTCCAGAGTGATGTGTCACACAGAGACTGTCAGCCATCGATCAGTTGTAGCTTTTGAAGACCATTCTTAGAGGTCATCATTATCTTTCAATAGTGTTTAAGACAATCTGATTGACAAGTTGAAGATTTGATGAAATGTGGGGCCAATATATTTCCCATCCTACCATGATTTCAAAACATCACCCTCCCCAGAGCTGAAGGTGCTGCCTCCTACACTGAGTGAAAGTATTCATCATTGATGCAGGAAGATGTGAATTCTACCAGATCAAGAAAATAGGAGGAACACAGAACACACTTTCAGCTGCTGAAGTCTGGCAGTCTGTAGTGCTGATTGAAGCAAGGGGACCGTGCCAAGCCAGACATGGCAAGCAGGATTCTCCTCTGGTTTTCTAACATCACCTTCAATGTTTGCTACTCCACACATCGCAATCAAAGACAAAAAAGAAAAATGTTGAAATGCCTCTGCAAATGAGGTTGTTTTAAAGGGATGCTGAAAATCACCCTCTGTCCTTCATGAGGACCCAGGTTTGCTTGAAGCCAGGCCCCTAGCAGGGACACTGCAGGAAGACTGGCTGCAAAACTCTGCTGAGCTTTCTTCTCTGCCCTGACACACATTTTGAGTTCTCATAACAGCAATAAATTCACTCAGTTTGTACTGAGTTTGGATTTTGAGTGTTGGAGCCCTCTTATAAATAATAACCAAAGGATCCCATTGAGCCTCCAGCAGTGGTTTGATGATCCATGAGCTCTGTGTCCCAGGTTTAAGGACTCCGCTCTCGGACGCTGCTCTTGTTTCAGACCACAGCTTTCTGTCCCTTTGAGGCACCGAATGATCCTGCGTGGGGGCTAATCCTGCTTACACAAAGCAAACAGGCAACACATCATTTCTTTCCACCCCTCTATCAAGGCTCTGTAAAAGGCTGATTAGTCCTCACACCCCATGCCAAGCACACAGCTTCACATGGTTGTTTTGATGTAACTGAGAGCAGGGCAGAGGCAGGACCTCCCGGAACAGCACCTGTCCTACGGTACTGCCTTGGCTGAGGAACTTCTGCCGCCTTCATCCATCACTGTAATATTTGGCTGCAAAGAATCAAAGGAACATAGAATTTGCTCCAACTAAAGATTTTGTCTCTACCCATCCATTTTTCCATGCATTGAAAGGAGAAAAAACGATCTCTCTCTTTTGGAAGACCATTTCTTCTTCCTTCCATTATGAGCTGGAGAAGAGATAGTATCAATTTCTTCTCCAGCTCACAGTGATGCTCATCCTAGGTATTGAACGGGTATTCAGCTAAACTGACTAAAATTTTAAATCAGAATTTAAAATCAATTTCCTGTCATGAAGAGCAAGCCAGACATTGTAAAAGAAGAGAAGGGAGGTTTATACAATATTGTCTCTAACAAAAATCTACCTGAAGTCATTGTTTTTGCTCTCAAGACAGCACAACAAGCAACCCAACTCCAATCCCTTGTCCTTTGTCTTTTGGTCAAGTCACAGTTACCACTAATTATTTCAAACAAACTCATCTGCCTATAATACTAGAAGACCTCTAAAGCAAAACCCCCTTACTGCTTGCAAGGGGCTTTTCAGGACCAGTAGGACTACTCCAACACTCCCAGAGGAAGACAGTAACTGCTATAAATTTCCAACACTGTACATCTCCCAATCTCATTTTAGACCAGCAGCAAATCATTTTTCACAGTGAGAACCTAGGGGTTTCTCTGGTTCTTTGCCTTAATTGAAATTGCTTCTGTAGTAAATACACTAAATAATTTCATTTGTTTTCTCTATGATGGAAAGACAGCATCTTCCAGAGTAAGCAAGATTAATGTCACTTGGGTCTGACCAGGCAATCACAGGAGAGACTGTTGCTCAAGAAACAAATACCCTGCTTTGTACGCAGATATTCAGTGCTGAATTTATCTCCTCAGGAACAGCCCCTGTTCAGTCTTCCATTATTGAGTTCAAAGCCAAGTCAGGAATATTTGCCTTTTAAAATGTTTACATTTATGTGCTTTTGATGATGCACATTTTTAACCAGTCTGTGAACCTGAAACCAGGGATCGATGTTTGTGGCTGCAGGTTCGAATCTACACAGTCCTGAACGGGGCTTTGGGGAATGACAACATAGGCAGTTGGGATTTAAAAACATCCACTAAAATTAGTAACCCCAGCACACTTTAAACGCAGGCATTTCTCAAAGAAATACGGAATACATTGAAGGGAGTGCTATTTAACTGTTAGTCTGATCACATATTTCATAGAAGCTGAGTTTCCGTATGAAATGCCGCTACTTTAAGTTTTGCTGAGAGAGAACCTCTGAGTCGAGCAGATACTCAATTTATACAAAACACAGAAAAACACTGGGGTTTTGTAACAGTGCGTGGAAGAAATATATATTCACAACAACAAAGCACAGGTGCAACAGGGATACGTACTTCACAGACAGATAAAAGAGATTTGCTTAGGACTGCACGATGTCCAGGCATCTTGATGTTTGATAAATGTTTTCCTTCTAGCATATTAGGAAATCCTGTCTCTGAGCTCCTGTCCCAACAACTGCATCTATAGAGACATCAATCTGACCCAGTGGGAGGTGTCCCTGCCCAGGGGATGGAACAGGATGGACTTTAAGGTCCCTTCCAACCCAAACCATTCCATGATCCTATGATATGACAAGAGCAGAAATACATTCACCATGATAGACTTGTTTCTTGGAGTTCACATCCAGACTTTCACAAAAGCCTTGTTTAAGTCACAGAAAGTTTCAAAACAACTTAACTTTCTAGTTTCACATCCGTGCCTTTTGAGTTGTATTATTGTTAATCTACTCAACTTCACAACTTTTTTTTTTTCAGAGTGAAACCTTATTTATTCCATCTATTCCTTAAGTCAGGTGTTATCAACTGCTACAAAGCATGATTTATGTTATATAAATGTGTCAGGAATAAATCAGGAAAGTATGGATTTAATAGGATATCAACTTAGGTTCACAATGAGACACGTATTCTTTCAAGTTTTAATCAGACTAACAAAAAATAAAAAGGGATTATTTACCTCAGCATCTGGAAAACCTGTATAGGAAAGTAAATTTGATGTTTTCTTTAAAAGCATTATTGAAACCAAAGTAAGTTGAGACAAAAAGGATCCATAAAATGGAAACAGAAGCCTTCTCAAACCTCTGCTGAACTTCTCTGAAAGACAGCACACATCGTAAGGAACAATATTGCATTTGTTTTGAGAATATATTATTTGACAGACCTCTACAAATCCATTTTCTGTTATGCTGTGCTCTTTCTCCTTTAATTCCCTCTCATGAAGAGGCACAAAGATGAACACAAATTAGAACAACCTACGATGATGAATCCTTATGATTCTTTGATTATTCTTTAACTGGTGTTTAAATGAATGTATTTTATTACACAGCACTTATGTAAATACCTTGCTATCAGCATATTTTAACAGGTGTATCTGAATGTGAGCATTGAAGAAGATGAAACACTAAAACACTTACTCAGTGAAACTTGGAAACCTCTTTTTAAAGAGAAATATTACCTGTAATTTCTTGCCTGCTAACCAGTGTGTTTCACAGAGTGTTGTCTCTAGACTATCCCAAGAAGAACTTCTCCTAACAAGCTGACTACATGCTGCAGATGAACCTCCAGGAATTAGGAACGGATCTGAAACTTCAACCAGTGGAAATCTCAATTATCTTTAGGAATTGAACTTGCTGTCCTGGAGGCTTGATGATCTGATCGCGCAGTTCACGCTTTCGGTCATCCAGCCCTCCAGCAGTAAAAAAGCTGCCAGTCCCTGTGGAAGTTACTCTCTCACTGTTCCCGTAGCTGTACTCCTCAGGAGATTCTCTGAATGCCTCCAAGATGCACAGGCTGATAAAAGAGCACTGTCAGGGAGGTACATTTGGGTGCACCACAGCTCAAAAGGGAACATGTTCAGGACTGTATGATGTAAGCTGAGAAAAGGTAACTTGTAAAGGGCAAATGTCATTCTGAAGAGTTTGCTTTTTCCTCTCCGATGAATATATGTATGTTTTCACAGCTGTCTGCCTTCTTACTGTCTGCTTGGGACTTACCTCATCCTCAAAGGGACAGATATCTACTCAAAACAATAACAGAAAATAAAACATCAAAATCCCTGCTGAGACCAAGCTCTAGTCTGTCTCTATCACCAAATTTTCAGTTGCTTTTAGCATATGTGGGGTCCCTAAAGCAGGAGACAGAAAACAGAAAACAGTGACAGAAATCAACAAAAATCTTCTCTGGACAATGCCAGTACCAATCCAAGTGAAAGCGCGTTGTGCATACCAGGAAAAGATAACACCCAGGAATCGCATGATGAACTAATTCACTTCACATCCACTGCAAAGGATGCAAGTAAGTACCAGTCTTGGGAAAATCCACAACACAGAATAAGAGAAGAGCAGAGCTGGCCTGTTGCTATAGTGGAGTCCTAAGCGCTACAGTAAAAGCATTAACAAAAAAATATCCTAACCTGGCAACAGAGTTTTTACTGTTACATCCCTCAAAGTCAGAGTTGGTACCATGGCAACAAGGACCTGTCAAATGTCAAACAGAACAGCCCAGACAAACCACCTGATATTTTGGCTTAACACAATAAAGCAGCAGCAGCTTGCCCATGCAACCTCTTTCAGAAACAGAGGTCTTTGAGTGCAAAACACAGCAGTGAAAGCCAAAAAAGAGTACATTTCCATTTCAGCACACTAACACCTATCTACATCGGTATGTCATGAGGCCCTAAAACTCACAGTAAAGAAAAACAGGAATCGCCAGCCCAAGGATAACCCAAGTCTGACACAAGTACGATTGTGTTTCTGCTACGAGCAGAGAGCTGACCAAATGCATCAGCAGTAGAGAGCTCAGAGGATGGGAAGGGGAAGAGCTCGAAGAAGCAGGGTCCATTTCTCATTCTGCAGGTTCTTCAGATGCTCCCTCTCGAGATGTTTGAGAGCCGACAAGTCTGCCGCACACCAAGCCAACCTGACAGAGGCTTAAGACACAGGATATAATTTTCCAAACGGCACATCTTTCAGCGTTTTGTTCTGAGTAAACTCATGGGCAAGACTAATGGGAAAAGTCCACTGTACCTTTCTTGTGCTCCCCTTCTGCAGTCAGTGGAAATGTTGCTGTCACAGCCTACAGACATACACGAATGCTGCTTGCCACTAAGCAACAGCACTGACTGCGCTTCCCTCTGGTCAAGTGGAGATGCCGACCTCGTTAGCAGAAACTAATGAAACTAACCCCATACTCTGAAGAATTAAGAATGAATTACTCATTTTTTTTCAGTATCCATGCTATAAATATTTAGGAAAGAGAGCCTTAGTTGCAGCAAAGATGTATCTTGATCCAGAACAGAATTATTTCATCTGTAGGATAACAAAGTGTGGTGTCCCAACTGAAACTACAGCTCCGCTGCAATGGATGCACACCTAAGGGGAAGGAGTAGTTTCTGTCCTGTATAGTACTGAATCTAATTAAACCAGACAAATAAGAATGAGATAGAAGATGTACTACTATCCTGCTTCAGAGATATGAAACTGTAAACCAGAGTGCAAAGCAGCCAAGGGCACCCAGTGACTATCTGTGCTAAGAGCGGGTAGGGGAACCTAGAGATCCCCTGAAATGTAGACAGCCTTCCTCATCAAAAGCTGTTACAGAAGGTAGCAGCTAAAAGAAAACCATGCCTTTATTGTAATGAAGAGTGTCAAGTGGACAGTTTTAGGACACCGAGTACCAGTGGATCAGACAGCTGCATGGAAACGTACCAAGAATTTAGGAATACACAGATAAAAGGTTCTTAACTGGCTTCCAACCCCATCAAGTACTACATTATACAGTCAGGTTCTTATGGTTATTGAGTTTTATCTTTGAAAATGCAGTTTGATATTCCATTTGCCATTCCTCTGCTTCCCCCCTCTCCGCTGTCATTCTAACCGAAAATCCAAATGCAGCTGCCCCAATAGTTTGGAATTTCCCCCTTATTTCAAAAATTTATTCAATGTACACCTGTGTGGTTTTGTGTCAACACTGTCCTATTGCTTCACAGCCCTTGGTTTAAGTTGTTTATTTGTTAGTATTTAGATGTATTTCGTAACCCTGCTCAGCTTTCATTTCAGGAACAACCTAAGCTCTTTTCTTCTGCTGTCAGCAGAGCATCATCTTTCATTCTCCTCATCAGCCACTTTCCTAAGTACAGGTAACACATTTGTATTTCTTCTCCAGTCATATAAGAGCATTTGACTTGAGCGATCTACTAAAAAATCTTTGGTGTGTGGCACGAGACTGACAATTTATACACTGCTTCTCTCCAAAGGCAGGTGTCTCGATCATTTAGTCCCCTCAAGCTGGAGAGATGCCATCAGCCCTGGCTGTAGTAATTTCCATTCTATACTTGTAATCCTTTTAGCCACCTCACTTTGTCTTGCCTACACAGACAACATGAGCATTACTATTTGAAACAGGCAAAGTGTTGATCTTAGCTTTACTTTCTACCTTTTCCTCATTCACACTGCAGCTTCATTTCACCTCTCCTTTCCTCTCAGTTCTGGACGTTTCATTTGAGAATACACCAAAACACACTTTGCCCAATATATGCTATTGCTTTGAAATAAGGCATTAGAACATGTTAGATGGTACACCCTGACCAGGACATACCTTAGGTCTCAGGATCTTGTCCCGTGATGTTTTAACCCTACCATTTGACAGTACTCTCTCTGCAAATCTCTTTGTTAACCTGGGAACCAATTTATTCACAGCTGCAGCATCAGATCCATTAAGAACAGCCCTATTATTTTAGAGTTATATTATGATGATTAAAGGTAAATAAAGAAAGAAAACCTAACGTAAAAATCTCAAATACCGTGAAGTTTTCGTTTATGCTTCATACAAAATAAAGATTATTAAGTAATTCTCCTCTTGAAAAATAAAATCAAAAGCACACCAGGCAGAGCCTAAGGGGTTGAAAACAAAGTAGTATCAAAAAGGGGTTGCTGTCTCTGCTATCAAACATCTAACACTCAGCTGCCCATCCAAGCTATCACAGCATTTGTTTGCTGTAGCTTCTCAGTGATAGCTAAAGTACCTTTTCTGCACAGTTCTGCCCTCAGGCTCCTTCGTCCCTCTCCCTTTTTACAGAGATAGGGAATGCTGTCCTTCTCTGACAAAGCTCTCAGTATGATCTCATCCTGTCGTCCCCTTGTCTGGCCCCAGCCTGGCCTCCTGACAGAAGCAAAAGCAGCTACAAGAGCAACGAAGCTCAGTAGCTCGATAAAGTATTTCTAAAAAAAAAAATCAGAACAGAAAATTATTCCCTCTCTCTTTTTTCTTCCTTTCTAAACAAGCACTTGATTGGTGAACTGTACTTGAATAACAGACCTTAAATAAAGCTACTAAATCACTTAAATCTTTTACAGGAAGGACAAATGCAGCAGATAGCATGCACTATTCAGAAAGAAGGTCTTGTTCGGGCTTAAGGAAGGAAATCGGGAACACACAAACACCCACATGCTCACACACTACAGAGCGGCTGAGGTTGCTGCAGTCTGGAAGCAAACAAGCAGGCAGGCCACGTGCTGGGGCCATTCCCTACGGGTGTCACCACGCAGCAAAGGGATTTGATGTGGAAGATTTGGGGAGCAGCTGTCACCAAGAGACACACAGATTTTTAAAGGCTTTGTCATTTGTCTTCAGGGTGGGAAATGCTGTGTTCCATCTCCTGCTGAGGCAGCAGCCTGGATGCAACAGCCTGGGTTAGAAGAATAAAAGGTGGCACAGCTATTATTTCAGGTACAAACACCAGAAAGTAGAGACAAAAGGCACAGGCATTAAATCATCCTTAATATTTAAAAGCACATGGGATGACATTTTAATATTTTTCATGCCATACAGGTCTCCTCTTAAGGCATTCTCCAGAACAATTTGTATTAGCTTTACGGCCAAGTAAAACAAGACAGACAAAAAAGAAGGACATCAAACACTGTCACAGCTACACCAAACAGTCCTGGATGGGAGATGCTCTCTTAAGGAGCTGACAGCTCCTGGTCTCTTCCCTTGCCCTCCCTGGTGGAGGCTGCACCACCAGAGAAGGTTGCTGTCCCACCTGGCTCCAGCCTCCCATCATCCCCTGCTTCTTTCACCCCATGCTTGCCTGGTCCCTGATCTGTCATCTGCAGCTCCAGTGACCACTCCTCGACATCTCCAGCTGAAACAGTGTGGCACCAATTGCATGAGCCAGGGGTGTGGGTTTCCCAGTTTGGCAGCTGGCTGCTCTGCCTTCTAGCCTCAGGCTCCATCCCTCTCCCACAAGGCATAACAGAGGCCATCGGGCACTACCATGAGGACCCTCACTCACCTGGGGCTCTGCAGAGCCAGCTCAGGGAGCAGAGCCAATCAAACAGAAAACAAGTCAGACCAGCCAAAGATCTTCTGCCAGTGCACGTCCTGGAGCAAACGCAGGGTGGGAATCCAGGGAGAACAGGAACAGGACTACCAATGGCACAGGTTCAGCTGCCTCTGCTGAGGGACATCAGGATGCACTGGTCCACCTGCTCCACACGGCAGGGCTTCAAAGCCGGCCAGACACCACTGCTGGGCTACTCCTGGTGTCCCAGCCTGCAGGACACCAGTCAGCAAGCCTTTTCCTAAGCCGTGTAGAGGTACTAACAGTGGATGGCCCTTAAAAGGATCTGGTGCAAATCTTTTTACCCTGATGTTCACCTACTCAAATGTGCTTTAATTAGAAAAGAGTTTTTTTGACTTACATTTCAGAACATCGGACACTAAACCATATATTAATAGATTAAAAATGCTTCCTGAGCAATCCCTTTGGCAGCATTGAATTCATATTTTGAGGAATGAATTCAAATCATTGTAAAGTCCTCTTAAGCCTGGAGGAAGGGAAGAACAAACAAATGCTTATTCATTAAAAATAATGCCATTTACTATCTACATCAGGGGACTTCTGTAGGAAAGCGACCGGAAGAAGCGTTGAAGGTGTCTTTCAACAGATGCAGCAGAAAAAAGAATGAGTTACTCCAAACAACATGCAAGCATCCTTGACAATAACTTCAGCAAATCATGAAAGGCAGCTCTCAATGTTGCACGCTGTTCACAAAAAAAAGCAATGGACAATCTCAGCAATTGTATACAAACTGAATGAGGGAGTAGAGCCACTGTTACAGAGCAGAAAATGTTAATGCACTCAGATGTGGAAATTAACCCTCTCGAAAGTCAGGATGGTCTGAAACGACATCACGTTTGCAGTCCCAGCCTGTTTGTCTTTCAAATTGCCCATCCCCTGACATACATCTCACAGTTTGTACGAAAATGAAACATCTGTAGAGTACGGGCTGTGTGTGACATCTCACAAAATATGTTATGGTATGGCCCAAACCAGGAAAGGTTAATACAGACAATAAGAGCGCTAAAAACCGTAGCGTGGATGGGCGTGATGAAAGCCCAGGAAAAACTGGTAAAACAACCATATATGTGGTACAACTAAAGTAGACGTGAAACCAAATGTTTAAGATGATTGGAAATAAATTAGTTGTATATGCAACTTGGAAATAGAAAGCGAAGCAAAGGACTGAGAAGATTTTGAGAATACACTGAGAGAAGAGCACATTATTTATTAATCAGCTTTCTCAGTAGTGCATCGATTAACAACGGAAAGACTGAAATCTCTACAGATTGCTAGGGGAATGAGCATATATTCCCAAAAAGTAATTACATGTAGAAATCAAACACTGACACTGGGCTTTTCCAGGGTATGACAACTGAACCAGTGGGTTTCAAGACTATCCCCTTATATAAGCTGAAAAGGACTACAACACGAAAAGATCCAAAGACCGACAACCTCACTTCACTAATGCACTGATAGGGACACACCTCAGGAAGAACCGCCAAGAAAAGGAGGTATGATTACTTTTAATAGGTATGTTTTCATAGGAAATAAGATTTTAATGTGTCATTTAATGTACTCACAGCTGGAAATGTTCATTTGATAAGCTTTTGTTAAAAAAAAACAAACCAAGAAGAACAAACGTGGTAGGTAACTACTGGAGAATCTTACTAGAAACTCAGAAAAAAAAGGGAAATTGTGCTAGGTCAATTGAGCATTTTATCTTCCACACAGGTTTCCTGGATGAAAAATCAGACAGTCTATTCAACATTTAGTAATATTAATGACCCTGTCCCATACAAAAAACAAATTATTAAGTTCAGTGAACATGTTTTGATGTGAAAACCGCCTTAGAGCACTTAGAACAAAAGGGAGCCATAAGTAAAGAAGTTTGGGACTGATAAAACTCAAAAAGAATATGAAAAGTAGTGCTAACAACCCAATCGGTTGACTACGAATCACTGGTTTGGAAGAAGGTAACCTTTCCGGATGTTCTAAAACAGGGACTGCAAACCAGTTTAGTACTAAGCAGAGAAGTTATCCATACTCAGTCTGGAATGGAACAGTTATCTGCCTGTTTTTCCAAGTCAGTGCACATTATGTCGACATTCATCAGCTAAGAAAAGGAGAACCAGAATTAACTGCTCCAGTTAAATCAAACATGTGAAAAGCAGGAAAACCCTAAAGTGCATTTTCTACTTGTACTATACAGAGACGCAATGGCAATACATCACAATCAAATATTGCTACTTGATCAGAGCCCTGAAACAGATTATTGCCGTGAAATACTGGAAAAAATGTTCCTTGATACAATAACATTGCCACCTACTCGGCTCAAAATTCTAAATCTAATGACTAGATATATAAGAAACCATGGTACTCCTCCGCACAGGCCTGTGCAGTCAAGGAATAAAAATTTGGCAATAGATATATCAGGGAGCGCAGAATGAATGTGAAAGTTGTAGAGGCTGACACGTGACACAAAATCAATGGTTTACCAAGACTGAAGGGCCTGAGTGTGTTCCTTCCCACCATGAAATTACTAAACATCAGCGCTTCTGGAAGTAACACTTCATCTACAAGATCAAACAAGGCAACAAACAGCACTAGCTGGGGAAAGTACAAATTTCAAAGTTGCATATCCTCAGAACAACATTCATTTCAATGAAATTTCACTTCAATGAAATGCTAAAAGCAGCAGCACTACTACCACCAAATGCACGTTTGGTTTTGAAAGAACGCAAGACAGTAGCCAGTAGCATTTATTCAGAATATGACCCTCAAAGAACCAGTAATACACCCAGAAAAGCGCTTTGCCTACCAGCTGATTTTGGAGTGAATTTGTCCCTGTTGGCTGCACATACTGCCAGTAGCCGGTATCCAAGATCCAAGTCAAATCCTTGCTGAGCTGCCACTCGACTGACCACCTGTAAAGGGAGAGAGAAATCTTCGTTAGGGGTTACTTGAGCTTTTTGAGAAGTTACATTAACCTGTTTATCAGCACTACTGGTGATAGAATCCGCTCTAACAGCCACAGCACAAACACGGCACAAGGCACTGCTCTTCAGGATATTCCAGTGCAGGCACAGCAAACTGAACCCTGGAGTCGTCTCGTGACCTGATGATCTGACCACTTGCCACAAGAAAGGCCTGGTAGTTCCATGAAAGCTGGAGAGAGAAAGCTTCTCCAGGAGAAATAATGCAAGAGAAATGTGTGCAAAGATTGTACAGAATGCATTTTACTGTATTTGGAACTTCAGGATGAGAAATCCCTTAAGTGTCACAAAACATTCCTGGTCCTGTTATCAAGAGCAGCACGCAAGTCTTTTAGGTTAAAATGCCCTCCTCCATACGTTCTCCTGTGCTGTGATCAGCGTTGCAGTTACTGCATCTCAACAATACCACACTGGGAAGCACATTTACTGCAGTTTTAGAACAAACAGGCCTGTACAAGAAGTATTTGCCAAACACATTAAATAGGGAAAGAAGTGTGGGCATTGTTTTATTTGGTTTTATTGAGTTCTCCTGGAAATGGGAACTGATATAGAAGGAGTACGCAAATCAAAGGCTGCAGACAACTGTTTCTCCAGGCCAGCAACTCAGCTATCAGCCAAGAATGTATCCTCATGAAAATCTGTATAGTATAAACAAAATACTGTGGCCATTCTGGCAAACTACGCAGCTATGCAGCAGTTACACACAGTAGAGCTTTTCTATTGCCTTCTAGTGGCACAGGATGACTTCAGATTCTGAGGCACAGATAAAACATTATTCTTTACACTGCCATTACTGCTTTTCTTTGAGACAATTGTCAAGGAACTTCACAAGAAAAAGAACACCGCTTCCTTGGGTGAAGCAAAAGGAAGTCTCTGTCCTAAATAGCTTAAAAGAAAATACCCTTTTCCTACCCCTATTTCCATCTGAATGCTTCTTTCTAAATTAATGATACTGCAATAATTCATGTCCAGGGATGGATCCCCCCAGAAAGAAACAATATGGAACAGAGTGAAGAGCCAACATACATCATAACTTATAAATGGTAAAGAAATGCTCTATTCAAAAAGCGTGTAGACGTGGCAGTTTGTGACAGGGTTTAGTAGACATGGTGGTGTTGGGCTGATGGTGGAACTTGAAGATCTTAGAGGTATTTTCCAACCTCAATGATTCCATGATTCTGCCCTATGTACCCAATACTATTACATCAACCTTACTATTCTGAACTTTTTCCATAGAATCATAGAATCGTAAGGTTGGAAGAGATCTCTGAGATCATCGAGTCCAACCATGCCTGTCTCCCTACTAAACTATATCCCTAAGAAACTCATCAACCCATCTCTTAAATACCTCCAGGGATGGAGACTCCACTACCTCCCTGGGCAATCTGTTCCAATCCCTGACCACTCTCTCAGTGAAGAAATTCTTCCTAATGTGCAGTCTAAACCTGCCCCCGTGCAACTTGTGGCCATTCTCTTTTGTCCTGTCGCTCGTCACTTGCGAGAAGAGAGCAGCACCCACCCCATCACAACCTCCTTTCAGGTGGTTGTAAACAGTGATGAGGTCTCCCCTCAGTCTGCTCTTCTCCAAGCTAAACAACCCCAATTCCCTCACTCTCTCCTCGTAGGGCTTATTCTCCAGCCCCCTCACCAGCCTCAGTGCCCTTCTTTGCACACGCTCCAGCACCTCAATGTCTTTCTTGTAGGGAGGGGCCCAAAACTGCACACAGTACTCAAGGTGTGGCCTCACCAGTGCTGAGTAAAGGGGCACAATCACCTCCCTGGTCCTGCTGGCCATGCTGTTTCTGATACAAGCCAAGATGCCATTGGCTCTCTTGGCCACCTGGGCACACTGCTGGCTCATGTTCAGCCGGCTGTTGACACCCCCAGGTCCTTCTCCTCCAGGCAAATATCCATTCCAATACCCATTTCTCCTAATTAACAATTAAGAAGCAAATTCCTTTCTTAAGAAAGAATTAGCATGGATAAAGAAAAGAACACCAGCAGAACAAGAGCTCTCATGTTTCACGCTAGGTTTGCAACAGAAGTGTAGACTAGCGGGCAGCTCTGAGATCTGCAGAATATTTGGAAATCCAACTGTTTCCCTTTCCTACTTCCAGCTTCATCACAGTTCAGTTGCTGGCAGGCAGGTGTCAGGGTAGGGAGCAGTAAGAAGCAGACAGAAAGCTCCTCTAAAAACCCCATCTTGTGAAAGGCTCCTGAGGGCAATGTCTCGTTAATGTGCAAATATTATTTAAACTCCTTTAAGCATGATCTATTGTGCCATCGCAGAGGAACTCATTTCAGAATCATACTCAGGGCTCTAAAATAAAGCAGAAAGGGCCCATTTCCCATTTTCTGTTTTGAAAACCCACATATATTGGATGAGGCTTTGGGCAACCTGATCCAGTGGGAGGTGTCCCTGCCCATGGAAGGGAGTTGGAACTGGATGGACTTTAAGATCCCTTCCAACCCAAACCATTCTATGATTCTGTGATTTATTTTGAAACTGGACATCAACAAAGGCAGCTACATCTGCTCATCAGCAAGGACACGGTAACTTAAGAAACTCTTTGTCTGCTTATATGCTTGGTTCATTTGAAAACATGAAGCTACAAACACTGAGGCCAAGTCCCTACTCTCAACTGATATCTTGCTAATTATGGAAAAAATTGTACAAGGTAACTTAGGAAATACAGAGAATCCTAAAACCCTGAGCCCCTGAAAGCAAATCTATGATTGCAATAGCTTCACTCGGTAGATTGCTAGGTCAGTCCAAATCCTAACAACAGGCTAAGTCTTGACCTGTTACACCCTCATTCTTCCTCAGTTTCCTTTTCGTAATGCTCTCTGCCAGAGGAAGCATCGCTCGGTACCTCAGCATGGCCAAAAACAGAGCTTCCAGATGCTGGAGCATGGCCATGGCATCGTCCTGCCTACAGCCGACTTTGAAGTGGGTGAAGTTCTACCTCAGCAAGCACTGCAATCAGAAGACAAGCATGAGAAGGCAGAACCCGAACTTGGGAGTCTAAAGAAAGTCAGCCAGCCAAACTATGACTTACTGCTCCATTTTTTCATGAAAACTCTGAGGTAAAACAAACCGCAAATTCATTATAGCTAAAGAAAATAAAAAAGAACCATTTAAATTCAAAAGAAAGTGCTTCCACTGACAAACTGCACAAACACCCTTCATCCTCTCAGAAAAACAACAAACCACTCAGCTACTTAATAGAAAACAGATACTTCTAATAAAATTTCCATTTTGCCAAGAGTCATTTTCCACCTTAGTTTTGCTTCTATGGACTCCTGTCGGCTTCTATGCTATGAGCGCATTAAATGCAGAAAGAGGCTGTGTAAAACTGTGCTCAAGAAAGCTTTCTCTGGGTCCTTCTTCCCTATCCTTTAGCTCCTATACACCACTACTCAGCAATCCCCCTTGGTCAACACATACAGAGTGGTTTGCCTTCATTCCCAGCTTTTTCATAGGCTCATGGATTTTTGCATCAACTACACTTAAAGTCTGAAGTTTTCTTTCAGTTGTGACAGCTGAAGACTTAGTTTTATTTCAAAATTAAACTCGGACAGAAGAGATCATATATCCTCCTAAGACTGTGTTGTCTTCAACTGCAGTCGGACATTGCTCACTTGGTACTGCTAAAACTCTCCTCTGGTGAGCCTGTATGCAAAAGGGACCTTCTGGCCTTCTAAATTAACACTGAAATTTCTCAGAAACAGGACGACAAAGGCGTCATAGGAATATCAACCAGAAAACATGAAGAACTAACTAGAAGATATTTGATAAGTTTAATATATTCAAGTCAGCAGACCCTGCTGAAATTTATCTTAGAGGGTCTCAAAGGAACCAGCCCAGGAAAACCTTGTCACTGCTATTGATTGTCTTCAGGAATTCATTCAAGGCAGAGGCCTTGGAGGCACATCAAATTTCTGGGCTTAAGATGGCAAAAAGGTGGATCGCAGAAATTACAGTTACCCAGACAACAAACAACCAAACAAATTACTAAACAAATGTCAGGTGAGTAAACCAGAACATCATCACAAACCTGCTGGCACAGTGCAGTTTTCTTCTTTGATGAGTTAACTGGCCTGGTAAGTGTAAGGAGTCACAGAATCATAGAATCATTAAGGTTGGAAAAGACCTCTAAGATCACCCAGTCCAGCTGTCAGCCCAACCCCACCCTGCCTGCTAAACCATGTCCCAAAGTGCCACATCTACATCCTTTTAGAATGCTTCCAGGGAAGGAGGCTCCATATCTTAATTCCAAGATACCTTTTGACATTGCCCTGTATGACACTGTCATAATAGATGAACATAACCCAGATGACAGCAGTATAAATCTTACTCAGATTATTAATTAATAGTCCTCTCTCAAATCAGAGCTTGTCCTGGATTCAGGTCATTTCTATATGTTAAGTCGACTTGGACAATGAAACAGTAAATTGCAAAACTTCTGGATCATAACAGGCAGAAGAATCTGCAAACAGTTAAGAGGACAGGATAAGAGTTTAAAATAATCTCTATAAACTGGAAAAATGTTCCAAAAACCAGGCCAAAGGCACATGAAATACCATAGATGGGAAAGAAAAATCAAATGCCCAAAGAGAAAATGAGGAACACACAGCAGAATTCATCTGCTAAGTGTACAAATGACTACAGATAAACACTGGGAAAACATTTTGGGTACTGAATATCATCAAGGACTGGAACAGGCTGCCTATCAGTCCCTGGAATTTGGGGGATAAGTAGACAAAGGAAATATCTATATAACACCCCAGCTTGGGGAAAAAGAATAGACACCACGCTCCCTTATGTCTGTCCCAAGCTAAAGCTCAGTGATTCCAGATAGAGCTGACTGGAGCCATGCAGCTCAGTCTGAGCCCTTGTCTGAGGAACTCTGCAAGTCTGCAATCTCCTCTAATTTTGATCTCACTCAGGTAACTGTGCTGATCAGATCGAGTCAGCAGAGTTTCACTGATCCATTCAACATCATGGCTAACTGACCATATGTATATATGACCATATCTATGCATATTACACCATTTGCAAACATGCTCTGGCTTCCTCTATCTGAGCACATCAGCAAAAATTCAGATACCATGCAGGCAGCACTGTGTGTTCCACCACAACTTCATCCTGCGGTGCTGTAAGAATGTATCTTAGTTGACCTAAGCATACATACAACAAAATTCCATCGGAAAGTAGTGCATTTAAAAAACAAAACAGACATAGTTACCACAATCATAAACTCAGAAGATCATACTTTATGACAGCCCAAGGTTCAACATTTGCTATTTCCCTATGTTCTTTTACAATAACAGTTGAGACAAACCTTATAAAAGCTATCCCATTTCCTACCTATGGCTGGAACACCTAGCTTTTTCTTTCAACGCAGATATAGTGCTGACAACTATTTCAAGCTGTATCTTTAAAGGAACATATACCTTACTTGCAAACAAACATTACTGTAACATTAACCACCAAAAAGAAAAGAAAAATACCCCAAATCTTTGGAATCTTTAATTTGAATAACATTGTGCTCAAAACTGAGACACTGCCAACGACACAGCTCTGCAGAGTTCCAGATGTCTGAACATTCAAGGTCATTCATAGAATCATAGAAGGGTTTGTGTTGGAAGGGACCTCAAAGCTCATCCAGTTCCAACTCCCCTGCCATGTGCAGGGACACCTCCCACTGGATTAGGGTGCTCAAAATCCCATCCAACCTAGCCTTGAACAACTCCAGGGATGGGGCAGCCACCACTTCTCTGGACAACCTGTACCAGGGCCTCCCCACCCTCTTAAGGAAGAATTTCTTCCTTAATGTCTAATCTAAATTTTCTCCCTTCCAATATAAAGCCATTCCCCCTTGCCCTGTCACTCCCTGACCTTGTATAAAGTCCCTCCCCAGCTTTCCTGTAGCCCCTTCAGGTACTGGGAGGCTGCTCTAAGGTTTCCCAGGAGCCTTCTCTTCTTCAGGCTGAACAACCCCAACTCTCTCAGCCTGTCCTCATAGCAGAGGTGCTCCAGCCCTCAGATCATTTTCGTGACCTCCTCTGGACCTGTTCCAACAGTTCCATATGCTTCTTAAGTTCCAGAACTGGACACAGGACTCCAGGTGGGGTCTCACGAGAGCAGAGTAGAGGGGCAAATGATGAGTGAGGTATTAAGAATTGAAAAGCAGGGAAAATCAGCTACCAACTTCTTTTCTCTTTGTTGAATTTAGCTGCAGTAATTCCCCCCTATACCTTTTTTCCTCCTTTCTCCCTTTGCAAGGCTAAGGAGCTACACTACAAAAAGCTCCACTCCCTGCCCTTCTTGTCGTCACACTGCGAAGCACTGGAACAATGCACCTCTTCACCTAACAGGCCTGTTAATCAAGAGAGCTCTATGACTGCTTATTACAAAACTCCCTTCCCATTATGCTGCACTTTCAGTGAATCTCTTCACCGGCAGCAGTCGAGAGCACCCCCCCCTGCTGGCATCAGAATGAATTTTACCCATTCAGTTTGCTGGCTACTCAGAACTAAAAATGCCAGCTGATTGCCAGTTCAGACATCTCTGTGTTCAGCCACTTGTGCATACTTGAAATTATCTGAATTCAGTTTGAAGACTACAGCAGAAATTTTGTAATTAGAATTCTGCAATGTGGATGGTAATTTTTCCCCCTTGGTGACACACAAAGATCAGATAAACAGGAAGCAAACTGAGGAATTTTGCAACATGAATCTGCCTCAAATAGAAAAAAAAAATGAAGGAGGGGTGGGGAAGGGAGGAAGAAATCTTTGTGATCTGAAGCCCTGGTCTGATGACCCTTACGCTCCAGTTGCAGAAAGGCTGCCTCAACAATACAGACAATCAGAGTAGGTGAGTGAAGTTATGTACCATTAACTGGTTTCTTGCCTTTGATACCTGACACAGACATTATGTGAGTTCTGCAAATGTAAGAGACTCTACAAAGCTCTCGTATTCAAACAAGGGTTTTCTTAAAATATATTTACCACCTTATTAGGTGAATAAAGACCGTATTTTCAAAATAAAATAAACCAGTGTCCCTGCTAGCTATCGCTTTTCTTGACACTTCCTCCAACAGTGGAGTAAACCATGCTGAGCAATGATACCTCCTCCTTTCCATCCTCTTCCTCTCCTCTGCATGTCTCTAACCACCACAAATATAGACGAGAAGGTCACTATACTCAACCCTCTCCACCTGAAATTTTCTCCGAGAGGGAAAGATGAAAGAGTTTTGCTTTAATTAAGTCAGCTGATCACTGGGTCACGGCAATACTGCTGCCACCTGAGTCCTGGCAGCCCTGGAACAATGATACAGATGAAATATCCAGCCATCAGATGAACAAAGAGATTCCAAACACTAAATTCCATTTTAATTTGGAGAGCAACACATCTCAAACAAATATTTTAAAGTTGAAAACCAACCTTGATGAAGGAAATTAAGTTAAAAAGGGGCTGTAGGACACCACGAGGTCACACGACAGCAGTAACCCCAAGCTCCCTGGCAGCATTGCGAGGTGCTCTGTGGCACAGCACGTACGCAGCCCTGCAGGGGCTGAGAGGCACCGCAGACACAGCAGGCTGGGTGCTCAACAAACGCACGGAGAGCACGATGGAAGCATAACCTCTTCCACTTAAACTTCTTGCTCTGGAAGTCTTGGACACGAAGACTGAATGCAACAATTGTAGCTGCATCCTGCCATGCAGCACTACAGGCTGGGGACAGAGTGGCTGGAGAGCAGTCAGGTGGAAAGGGACCTGGGGGTACTGATTGACAGGAGGCTAAACATGAGACAGCAGAGTGCCCAGGTGGCCAAGAAGGACAATGGCATCCTGGCCTGTATCAGGAATAGTGTGGCCAGCAGGACAAGGGAAGTGATCCTTTCCCTGTACTCGGCGTTGGTGAGGCCACACCTTGAGTATTGTGTTCAATTCTGGGCCCCTCAGTTCAAGAACGATATTGAGGTGCTGGAGCAGGTCCAGAGAAGAGCAACAAAACTGGTGAAGGGACTTGAGCACAAGTCCTATGAAGAGAGGCTGAGGGAGCTGGGGTTGTTTAGCCTGGAGAAGAGGAGGCTCAGGGGTGACCTCATCGCTCTCTACAACTATCTAAAAGGAGGTTGTAGACAGGTGGGGGTTGGACTTTTCTCCCAGGCAACCAGCAACAGCACAAGAGGGCATGAGCTTAGACTCTGCCAGGGAAGGTTTAGGCTGGATATCACAAAAAGGTTCTTCACAGAACGAGTAATCAGGCATTGGAATGGCCTGCCCAGAGAGGTGGTGGATTCACCATCCCTGGAGGTTTTTAAAATAAGACTGGATGTGGCACTTAGTGCCATGATCTAGTAATCATGATAGTGTTGGATTAAGGGTTGGACTTGATGATCTTGGAGGTCTCTTCCAACCCAGGTAATTCTACGATTCTATGATTCTATGATTTTCTGGGGACAGATATGCTGAACCAACTCTGTAATTACTCACACAGAGATCCTAACCTGATTTATGAATGTCACATGTTGATTTTTGATTACATATTTTCCTGCATTTAACACAATTAACACAGCCAGGCGTGAAGCCAATGTAGCGGCAGAAACCTTGCGAGCACATTAGCATTAGCTAGACTTTGCTGGTTTTGAGGTATCCTGGAAACTTGACATTACTCAAAGATACCATTCTTCTTATTTTCTCAAAAAAGAAAATAAATTGTATTTTTCATTACCTATTGGATAAGCTAAAGTAGATTTCTGTACCATGAAACCAAGAGCAACTATTTTTATTTTTCTTAAAATGACCTAAAAAAAAATCTCAACAGTCTCAATTCCAGGATTTTCCAAAGAGAAATGCAATTCAAAGTATTATTGTATGATGTATCAGTATCACTAAGGAATGGATTTACAGCAGACACTTCCACCAGTTTAACACAGGTTCATGGGCAGGGACATATCCCACTGGATCAGGGTGCTCAAAGCCTCATCCAATCTCACCTTGAGCATCTCCAGGGATGGGGCATCATGACCTCTCCAGGCAACCTGTGCCAGGGCCTCACCACCCTCACAGAAAAACATTTCCTCCTAATATATCATTTCAATCTCCCCTCTTCCAGCTCAAAACCATAAGCCTCTCATCCTATCCCTGCACTCTCTGATCAAGAGCTCCTTCCCAGCTTTCCTGTAGTCCCTTTCAGTACTGGGAGGCTGCTATTTAAAAAGTATAAATAAAATATATTTATAGTCACAGTAGATCCTATGTACAGGTTTTCGTGATTGAAGTAACATACTGAAGATAACTTTTACTTCAAAGAGAACTGTTCAATATTTTATCTTTGGACTCTACTAAAATTCTTTGATTTGTTTTCTGAGTGGAAGAATGCTACTGGATTTATTCTAACTTCTTCACACACAGGGATCTGAGGGATGCTATATGCTTGTGCACATTAAGATGGAGACATCCCTTAACATTTGGATCTTTGGCAACTAAATCTCAGTCTTAGTGTCTGTTTTACATACATCAACTACTCAGTGCACAAAAACAATCCATGCACCTCTGCCCCCCAACAAATACAATGAAGGGCTCTTCTTCATTAATAATTTTAAAGATTCTATCTCCTTTGTGACTATTTATTTATATCAACTTGTTCTGCTAATTGCAGTGAAACTTTTGAACATTCCTACTCCAGTCAGGGTTTAATTCCTCCAAAGTCTTGACTCCAAATGAGAATTTTGGACCGGATCCTGCTGCTGGGTGCATGGGAAATAAAACATTCAAAACAAAAATGCTGATGTGTAAACAATAAAATATCTCTTCAATGCATTATAGTGAAGTTGCTTTAGGAACCGCAGTGGTCTTAATAAAGAGTGAATGGAAAGAAAAGCACTGAAGTCAATAAAACTGTTAGAATTATTATGTCAGGATTAAACCAGCAGTCAATACGTTTAACAAAGTAAGTCGAGCAGACATGTCAGAAACCATGCTCAGCTGGGAGTGCAGCGTACTTAGAAGACAAGGAGCCTTCCAATCCCGCCAAAAATAAGCAAAGGAAAATAAATGGTGGAGAATTCCATTAATTCCGTAAGAACACAGCTCACTTAGCAACTTCAAACCACGAAAATAAATGCTGTATTTGCATATCAAGTAATCTAGCTCTGCAATTGTAAGTAACCTAAGTATAAATGTTTTCCACTTGTATGATTTAACTTCTTGTTACTGCATTTTGCTTCCTATTAACTAATGGAGTCAAATGAACAGTTCTTAGAATCCAGGTTCACGTGTTTAAGACAAAATGACAAAAAATTCCATAAAACACAAATTCTGAAAATCCAGTTCTCTTGACCACAGCAGACTGCACATGGTATAAAACAGAGGAGAGGAACCACAGCCATGGAAGGAGCAGACGTACCGTCAAACAACCCATCAGGCTCTGCTCGAAAGGTCTCTGGAAGGCTCTGGGATCTCCGCACCAGTCCAGGAGCTCTGTTGCTGCATTATGGAAGTTCGCAGGATTCTGTAAGTGCTGCAGAGAGAAGGCAAAGCGGCACAGTAAATAACACACACAAAGGTTGACGTAGTTTTTTCTAGATCACATTTATGCAGTTTGGAAGCGAGGAAGAGCAAATAATTTGGAAGCAAGACCTCAAGTTGTAAAGTTAACACCAAATTTCATACCTCTTTCTTATTAATACTTAAACAGATTTTCTAGTTACCTAATACGAACTCATCAGTTCAAGGCCAGCTGTAGCTGAGATACCAGAGCTCCCCTGAATTCCTCCTTCCACAACATCACTTCTCCTGCAAACTGTAATAGATTCTAGTTGAAATCAAAACTATCTGGGCCCAAATTGAGGGAAGTTTCAGTCGAAGTCTTTGCTCTGGGGTTATGCCCCGTTGTCAGGGCATGCCAGCACAGTCAGGCCTTTGAACAGCCAAGACTTTAATCTCTGTGTGCCAGCCAGGAGGCAAACATGATCTCCAAAAACACCAGCACACTGACTGTAGCGACCCTTTATAGAGTTCATCATGAACTCTTATTGAGTCATCATGAGCAATTTGGGTCATCAGTTTCGGGGTGATGAAACCCAGAGGCTCATTTCTTGATTGAAATGTAGTGGGATACTGTTGTGACCAAAAATGTTCACATGTGCCCAGAAAGCACGTAGAAATTTCAGAGTGGAATCCTACCTCTCCTGAAGAGGGTGGCACAATTCTGAGAGAAGAAACTGGTTTGGGATTGATATTTGCATGGGCAACGTGGTTTCCTTAACTGTTACACTCCTCTCTGCCTGTGTACTGAACAATGGGGTCCTATTTTTTAGAGGTCTTTAGTAAACTTACTTGATACTATTATTCACACCATCATCCCTCACTGCGCCACACTGCCAAAGTATCCCAACAACTTAGCAGGAGCAGAGGGAGGACACAGGAAAAAGGGAATTCAATTTACATTAACAATATTTCTACTCAATTCTTCAGTTCTGGTGATGCTAGGAAAAATCCCCATACAAAAAGAAAGGCATGTATTTAGGAATTGTTGGCATCTTTTTAAATAGCAGTTTTAGAATTCTTGGAAATGCTGAGAAAAACATGAAAATGAGATGAGCATTTTATCTCAAAGGCAGAAACCCTAAAGGCATCATTTTATAAAATACATCATTATTTTTGAATCAGTTGCATAATTTGGGAAAACGTGACTGCTCATTTCTAAGCATCCGGATTAACAATTATGTTCACAATCTATTTTTTTCCTCCTCATCCCCTTGTGCCCGAGAAGCCACATGCATTAACTCTACAAGAAATGAAGAAAAAACAAATGCCTCTCATAAGAAGTTCCCAGTCTGTGAGCTTTTGGAACACATTAATTTAATTCTTAATCAACGAAGGCTCATGGTCAGAGACCTTGTTTTAACCAGAGAGGACTGACACGTGGGCAGGGATTTTTAAAACAATAGCAGAATTTGAAAAAGCAGACCCGACCGGCCTTGTGCAATGTGTTTTTCTTCCTCTGCTCTATCAAAATGGCCAATAGCTTCTGCCACCATCCAGTCTGACAGCTTTGCCTAGGCTGCAGTTTAGAATAAAGCTTCTTTGCCAGCTGATTCATTATTTGTTGGATAATTCAAACTATCATGTACAGAAATTAAAGTGAAGGTTCTGGGGAGACCTTAGAGCAGCCTCCTAGTACTGAAAGGGGCTACAGGAAAGACGGAGAGGGGCTCTTGATCAGGGAGTGCAGGGATAGGGTGAGGGGGTAATGGGTTTGAGCTGCAAGAGGGGAGACTGAGATGACATAGTAGGAAGAAATGTTTTCCTGGGAGGGTGGGGAGGCCCTGGCACAGGTTGCCCAGAGACGTTATGGAAGCCCCATCCCTGGAGGTGTTCAAGGCCAGGTTGGATAGGGCTTTGAGCACCCTGTTCCAGTGGGAGATGTCCCTGCCCATGGCAGGGGATGTTGGAACTGGATGGGTTTTGAGGTCCCTTCCAACCCAAACCACTCTATGATTCTACGAATTCAAGTAAATAAACATAAGAAGCCATATTTTAAGGCTTATTGTAAAAAAAGGTCCCATAAACAGAGCCAGCAGTTAGAGTTATGAATCTTGTAAGTAAAAAGGTGTCTTTTTGAAGACTTCACTTAATTCTCCTGAGAAGCTACTGCCTGACACCAAATCTCACAGTGTACACTGATCCTTCCACACGACATTTTCATCTGTGGGTGAAATAGAAGTGGGTTCAAACTCCTCTACAACAGCACATGTAAACTCTGATTCTATGAAATATATGATTTCCAGAAGGCAAGGAACATGTAAGCTGGTGAAAAATATTGCACCATACTGAACACATACTGGAGTGCTAGGACACGGGTCTCTCACTAGTGAAAATAAAACCAAACACCAAAACCCTTCTACACAGAAACAGCATAAGGAAAACTTCACTGAAAGCTACTCAATTCTGTATATGGAAACCCTTAATAATCCTTCCCTCCTTGTGAAATGAGCTGAGATCTGCTGATGAAAAGCCCTCAAGAAGAGCTAGGTGTTATTTATTTTCACCAGTGCTTGCCAGCTACACACGTGACATCTTCCGCTAACGCTCATAATGAAATTTTCCCAGTGAGAAACAGACATTGTACTCGAATCAGAACAATTTTTATAGGTTTAGGCTAATAAATAAAAAGCAGAGCAGGACCTCAGCCATACGCTTAATTTTCAGTTTAGCACCACATAAATGCCAATTTCGACTTACCATGACACCACTGAAAAGCAAGTTATCCCTTCCCTAGAGTAAAGGTCTAACTTTCCTGTGGAAGAAAAGACTCCTTCTGCTTTGCCTGAGTCAGAGCAGGGGTGACCTCAATGACTTGATTTGTTTGCTCTGTAACTCTCCCATCAGGTTATCTCCCTGCATCAGACCAAGCACTGAGGCTCCTTATCATAAGCCACTCTTTAAATACAGAGGGGATGCTGAAACCCTGACTTCTTAAATGCAATCATGCAACTGAAATGAATTTAGAAACTCGTTGGGCAAGATAACAGATTCTATTAATCCCATTATAGGTTAAAAAGCCCCCAAAAATCTGTAAGAAAAAGTCAGAATATCAGTGGTTTCTGTCTTCGCAGAGCTGATTTGAGTAGTTTCTGGGATGAGAGACAAGCTTTTCCCGCAGGGACACTTGTAGCAATGTCACACGCAGTTCTGTCCAAGATATATTCCTCACAGCTTTCTGACTTTCTTAATATTTATAAATTAAGGTTTTCCTCTAATTTTCTTTTTCAGATTAGAGAGAGCAGGGTTGCTTTCATGGAAAACAAAGAGAATCTCCAGCATGAATCAAAGCATGAAGGCAGGTGCAATTCCTCCCCTCTGTTACGCAAGAAGACATTCCAAATGCCTACTGTGTTTTTTTTTTCATTTATTGACAGCTTAAACACTGCACCCGGGGTAAAGAGCCCCAACGTCATTCACAAACTCACAATAAAAAGCCTGCTTGAGAAAAATATCACATCTACTACATTCATTGAACAAGAAATTAAAGAGATTTTCTTAGCTCTCGATCCAAGAACAGAAGTACAAAACAAAGCTCATGCCAGACCCATCCATCAGCTTTGTTGTGAAGCATTTCCCATGCCTGGATCCATCCTCTTCAGCTGAAATTATTGGCAGCATTTTGACAGAACCAAGGCACGTGCCTGAACGAGGCACATGTAAACAAGGGAAAAATTCACCTCATGAGGAGATGGTTTAGAAACAAGTGACAACAACCCAGATCTGGCTATGATCCACCTTGGTCTACCTTCAAAGCTACTCACAAAGGGCCACCTAACAGCACCGTGCTCATTGTTTTCAACAACTGGAGAGGATTTCTATGAATAAGATCTGAGGCAGAAATGAACAATGCCAATGCAGTGAATGAATCAGTTATTTACCAGATTGCTCTCAGTATCATCTGCTTTTGAGAAGGCTATTAGTGAAATGCGACATCTTCCTTTATTTCAAACCCTAAGAGAATTTTCAGTGCAATCATTTATAACTCCAAACCCCAGATATTTTTTTAGCCTGAATGCAAGAAAAATCACAGAAATACTTGATTCATGCGAGAGTATCAACATTGTAGGGATTACCAGGTAGTGCTTTGAAGACACTGTGTCTCTGAGTCTCTTTTCGGTCTTGGAAAGAATCTTGCGTTCTTTGTAGCACTACAACAGTCTGGTGCAGAGGATGAAGGAAACAGCAAAGGACTGCTCTCTGTCCAATTACATCCAAGAAGAGTGACCTGTACGAGCAAAGCCTCCTTCTGAGGACTGGGCTGACATTTGGGACAGATTGCAAAGAAAAAAAGGGACATCTACCTGCTATATGTGATGACCTTTAGGTTAAACATTTTATTTACATAAAGAACAGATAATTTTTGTAAATTGGAGAGGGCCATGAAGATGATCTGAGGGCTGGAGCACCTCCCAAATGAGGACAGGCTGAGAGAGTTGTTCAGCCTGGAGAAGAGAAGGCTCTGGGGAGACTTTAGAGTAGCCTCCCAGTACTGAAAGGGGCTACAGGAAAGATGGGGAGGGGCTCTTGATCAGGGATTGCAGGGATAGGATAAGGAGGTAATGGTTTTGAGCTGAAAGAGGGGAGATTGAAATGAGATATTAGGAAGAAATATTTTCCTGTGAGGATGGGGAGGCCCTGGCACAAGTTGTCCAGAGAATTGGTGGCTGCCCCATCCCTGGAGTTGTTCAAGGTAAGACTGGATGGGGCTTTGAGCACCCTGATCCAGTGGGAGGTGTCCTTGCCCATGGCAGGGGAGTGGAACTGGATGAGGTTTAAGGTCCCTTCCAACCCAAAGCATTCTATCACTCTATGACATACGGGCAGAGGATGCAGGTATACTAGGACCCAAGTTCATCAGCTTTCACAGCAGCTGTCTGTGTGTCTGCTCCATGGCCTGTTGGGAACAACAGTGACATGGAGAGTTACTCACAAGAGCTGATACGTGGCCATTTTTGGTGCAAACATCTCAGAATACAGCCACTTCCTGAAATGATAACTTCCTTCCAGTTAGACTTGATGTTCTATAAAGCTCTGCAATGGGCCCACAATTATAAGCCTCATGCTCATAGGAATTCAGGCCCCTGTGAATGAAACAGGCACACATAATACAGATCTTACTTTTTAAGAGGATACTAAAGCACAGTTGAGTGCTTTCAGCCTACACACCCACACTCAAGTGGGTGCAAACCACTTCCTGCAGCCAAAGACTCAATATCATTTGAGAGACAGAATCCAATTATCCACATTGAAACATGGCAAGAAAAACAGCCGCATCTCCTCTAAATATAGAAGACTGAAACCCAGATGTACACTCATGTCTCTTAGACCGAATAGTCTAGGAAGGAACGGAAGAATAACAGTCAAAATTAAAAGCAATTACAGAGGGTTAAACTTATCTCTCATACACATCAAGAAATGCTAACATGACAGCAATGGTATGGAAAGTGAATCATTTAAACATGGAATCCATATGTTCCAGTTTGCTGCTATAGAAAACAAACGTACATTTTCAGTTTCCAAATCTCTGGTGGAGGATCTTTTTTTTATTCTCTGCAGAACACATCAGATTGAAGGCACAGAAATAATTTGCCACAACTTAACCTATTCAAAATGAGATGTCATGCAAATAAGTTTTTGAGCAGCAAACTGCTTAACTACACTAAACAAGTTATTGCATTCATTTACATGATGTCGCACCAAATTATGAAAGCTGACTCGAGTTGTCTGTTTATTTTGCCGAGTTACGTCTGCTGTGTCTCACTCCTTGATTTAATTGAGCTGCTGAAGATAATACAACTTATCACACAGACACTGTGCCATGTTGCTAGCTTCTAGGTTAATTAACAGTAGCCTACAGTCACTGCTTTTCTCACATGGTTGGCCACTTGGACCCTGTCTACTGTCAAGCTTAACTAATCAACGAATCCGGGAATTTCACATTAGCGACAGAATACACCAGAAACATACGGCGCTTTTGACTGCACAGAATCATAGAATGGTTTGGGTTGGAAGGGACCTTAAAAGATCATCCAGTTCCAAAACCCCTGCCACGGGCAGGGTCTTCTTCCACTTGATCAGGGTGCTCAAAGCCCCATCCAACCTGGCCTTGAAGAACTCCAGAAAATGGGAAGCCACGACTTCTCTGGGCAACCTGAGGCAGGGCCTCCTCACTATCATCGTAAGGAAGAATTTCTTCCTAATGTCTCATCTACATCTTCTCCCTTCCAATATAAAGCCATTCCCCCTTGCCCTGTCACTCCCTGACCTTGTATAAAGTCCCTCCCCAGCTTTCCTGTAGCCCCTTCAGGTACTGGGAGGCTGCTCCAAGGTTTCCCACAGGAGCCTTCTCTTCTCCAGGCTGAACAACCCCAACTCTCTCAGCACATCCTCATAGCAGAAGTGCTCCAGCCCTCGGATCATTTTTGTGGCCTCCTCTGGACCCTTTCTAAAAGTTCAATATCCTTATGATGGGGATTCCAGAACGGGACACAGAATGGCTAGATAGTAGGTAGCCTTTTCTTTATTCTAGAATAAACCCATTCCTACACATCCTGTGGCAAAGCTGCACACTTGGCAAAATTTCTCGTACACCAGTCAGGGAAATTAAAATCCAGAGGCAGCTGCTGTGCTGCAGGACAGGGAGCTACGGCTGCTATTCCACAGCACTGCCAGCTAATGCTAGCACCAGCAGCTGCCAGCACTGAAAGGTGCTTGCCTCCTACAGCTCTGTCGTTTCCCACTCACTCTCCTGAGCGACACGAGAGGATGCACGGCTGCATGATCAACTGACCTCATCCTGTACTAGTAACATGAGCTGCATCAGCTCTCCAAAACAGCACACACTGCAGCAGAGATAGAGCAGCAGTGTGTCCCACTCCAGTGGGAGGCCACTCCAGAGCTCATGGGAATGGTAATGGGTTACTGCACATCATCTTTTTGTGCCAATACTAGACTAAAGTTGACCTAAAAATAAGGATAGGTTTTCTTGATATGCTCAGTCTCAGAGCATGCTGCCCTCGAGGGCTTCTCCCTCAAACCACATACTTCCACCACTTCCAGTGCAGCAGACCATGCTTGCTGTTCTGACCATGAAACAACCTTCCAAACACTGATTCCCAGTCATTGTTCACAGTGAGACTCCCTGTGGGACCACACAATCATCAGACCTGGTCTGAGAAGGTGGCAGTGAACACAAAGTTGGGCTGGGATAGTACCAGAACTCTGCTCTCAGCAGCCCACAGTTTGGATTAAACGCATGATGGAACTTCTCCCAAAGGTGGAGCTCTACCATCAACGTAAGAGGAAGACAAAGTTAAATTCACACTACAAATACCCCTCCTGCTTCACCATGCCCCCTGGTTTTAAAATAATGGTACTTTTGATTATTTACACCTTATTCTCCAGAAAACACAAGGCATGCAGAGATGTGCCAAAAGGAAATGCTGCTTTTTAGTGCTCTGATGTTGTACGTGTTTACTCTGGGGTTAATCCTCATACTCCAGCCAAGTTATCCCTAGTTTAGGCAACAGGTTCATCTATGAGTGCTGCAAAACCCTGCAATGGGTCCAGATTTTCAAGTGATACAAACCCCATCTTTTCCAAATGATGAGCCAGATATCCCACATGCCATAAAGTTTGCGTAGAGCTCGTGACATTTGAAACGCCTGTATACAACTCATGGCCACACGATCTGCTTGCTATTTTCAGCTGCTGGCACGCAGGTTTTCAAGCCTTTCTCCACAACAATGAAAGTTAAAACTCTCATATCATTGTAAAATCCAGGAATTTAAAACCAAAACCAAACATACAGCAGTTATGGAACTTTATATATCAAAATAATGATGCTCAAAACTATTAATGCAGAAACCATAGTTCCTTTGGAACTAAGCCAATTGATACTGGTTGAGGAAGGAGCTGACCCACTGTTGTCCATGCCTAGGTGGCTTTTCTAACTTTGGTGCATACCTGCTCTGACCAGATTTGGTGTGCAGGTGCTTTAGTAGATTCTGCCAGGAAATTCAGGCTTTTCTTTTGTCTTAATATTCACCCAGTCATGCCTACAATCACAGTCAGTGAAAATGCACTGTTGTACTGACAGGGGACAAAGAGGGGAGCAGGACAGAAAGGGACCGGGAAAGGGAAGGGACAGAAAGAACAGAAAGAGATAATATGCCCTTCAACTGAAACAACCCAGGAGCGGAATTACTGTGCTCCTACACATTGGGCAAAGGGTGTTTGCCTCCCAGATGAAAACTAATCACCTATCTAAGGAATGTAAACAGGATTCCCACTCAGACATCCTTGACACAGCATAAGCAAGGGGAGACAAGGCTGGCATCTGCGTATTACTCAGCACACAGGTATGTTCCCACTAGACCTGATCACTTGCTCAGCATCATAACCAAGCAGCAGAGGCCCTGACAATCCACAAGGGTCATTTGCTGTCACACATTAATAGAGGCTTAATTACTTTAAAACGTGAGCAGGCTTCATGGGTGAACCCAGCCACGAGCCCCTCTCCCCCTCCTATGCACACTCCTCTACTCCAGATCCCCATTCACCAGGAATTCTTTCTCTCCCTGACATGCCTTCCGTGGGCTGCAGCAAAGCAAGGGAGTTACAGACACACTGGACATCAACCAAGGATGTGCTTTAAATGTAGAAAATGCCATAACCTGAAATAGTTGGTTTCTCTACTTCTTTTTTCCCAGTCAGGTGTGATTATACAAAGGCCTTTTCCACAGGCAGCTGTACCCAGTATATTAAAAACTCATTTGCAATGAAGATTCAAAACAAATTGCCTTTTTCTTTTTCAAGAGGATAGAGGGGAGTATTGAGCTATTTTCTGTCTTTTGGGAGAGTGATTTGTGTTTATCTGGATATAGTTACGTACAGTTCAGTTCTCCACAGTCCCCTTCAATATCAAAGATTGTTTTGTTTATCAAAAAATCAAAAGACTCAAACTGTGCATTTTGTATTCAGATAATCCTCCCCCCCCCAATTTAGTGGTTGTGAGATTTAGAGATTCCCAATTAGTAGATTTATCTTGCAGTTACATGGTTCATTCCATTGGAGGCTTTATAAATATTTTATTAAGCTCACGCTTTTGAGAAGCACTAGATACGCTGAGAGAGTGGTTAAAAGTGTTAGCCATCCCTACTTACAAAAAAAAAATAAAGGGAGTCACCTCTGCCTTATTTGTCCACCTTAGCTTCTTTTTCAAAGCAAAACAGTTAAATACTGAGCAAAGACCAGCACCTCTTTATCAGATATTTGAACTACCTGAAAATATGGGGTAAGACAAGCAGGGGAGTCAACATGAATGACAGGAGATCACATGCTAAACTAACAACAAAGAACAAATAAAACCCACGAGCATTACTTAACTGCAAAAAGCAAGTTGTCCAGTAGTGAACAGCAAGGGAACAAAACCTGTACTAATGACAATTTCCACAGATGCCTCTCTCGTATACTTTTAGTATAAGGTGCGTGTATAAATCAGGATTGGTTTCAGAAAAGGTGAATGCCTAGAGCTTATCGCGCTCTACAACTCCCTGAAAGGAGGTTGTAGCAAGGTGAGTGTTGGTCTCTTCTCCCAATTAACAAGTGATAAGATGCCATAACCAAGCAGCAGAGGCCCTCACAATCAGCAAGGGTCATTTGCTGTCATAAATTAATAGAAGCTTTGTTACTTTAACCCGTGAGCAGACTCCATGAGTGAACATCAGCCACAAGCCCCTCTCCCCCTCCTAAGCACACTTTTCTACTCCAGATCCCCATCTACCACACACTCTCTCTCCCCACATGCCCTCCACTGGCTGCAGCAGAGCAAGGGAACAACTGCCTGAAAGGAGGTTGTAGGAAGGTGGGTGTTGGTCTCTTCTCCCAAATAACAAGTGATAAGACAAGAGGAAATGGCCTTGAGTCATGCCTGGGGAGGCTTAGATTGGATATTATGAAAAATTTCTTTACTGAAAGAGTGGTGAAGCACTGGTAGAGGCTGCCCAGGAAGGTGGTGGAGTCTCCATCCCTGGAGGTGTTCAAAAACCGTGTAGATGTGGCACTTTGGGACACTGTTTAGTAGGCATGGTGGGGTTGGGCTGATGAGTTTACAGTTTTTTTCCAACCTCAGTGATTCTATGATTCTAATTGAATGGCCTTGTACTGCTGCCTCAATCTCCTACACTGTGACTCCACGCATCTATGCATGTGTGCTAGAGGAAGGTGAAGCTATTGCAGCCTTTGCTTGGCTGTCAGTTTTACAAAAAAAGCTGGAGGTGGATTAAACATCCTGATCCTCAAGCACTGCACACAGAAGCTGGAAGACCTAAACCAAGAATCACTCTTCAGCTCTGCTGATCAGAATTATGTTGCCCTCTTCCTGCTCTGTACATTTCTTGTCCACATCAGTGCAGTGTATTTATGATATACTTTGATGTAACTCTGTGTTAACAAGAGAACATGTAGCACATTAAACTTCTTTTGTCATAACTCCTCTGCTGCTGTTCCAACCTCCCCTGCCCAAGAGGAACTTCGGACTTGCGGGTCTAAAGGCCGTGATCCAGATGAAGATGGATGTAGGGTACGAGTGGCAATATTTCTTTTCATTCATCTACTGATAGGCAGAACGACACCACCCAATCCAATCTTTGTACCCTTCTCACCACCAGCACCTGGACTGCTATTGCACCAGCTGAGAGCACTGAGAACAGAATAGCTTACAAAAGGCTCAGAATAATCAGAGGGCTCTGTATTTCCTTGACCACTTGCAAAGAGTGATTTTATGGAAAAAAGTCAAGAAACAAAGGTGTAACTGTTGGTCCTTTCCCTAAGCCCATGTGCCGTGATGCGAGGCTCCAATCTACCTTTAAGTTTGCACTAACTAGTTCACACACTCTTCTTGGCAACTATCTCAACATATCAAGGAGTTAATGAGCTCAATGCAGTGGCCCTGCTCCTTCCTCTACTGCACTATTATAATAACGATCTAAGTATTTAATTAAATTGTTAATGTATTTTATTGATGAAAACAGGCTTATTTGTCCCAGACTTTTTTACCTGCCTTCTTTACAAGAATCTTGCTTCAGAATGTCTTCTAGTAGAAGATTAAGTGAAAGATACAGCAAAGTGGGGTGACCACATACATAATTCTGTGTTATGAACCATTTAATAATTTGAGGTGCATATCGCAGTGTTTTGCGAAGTTGAGATCAGTGAGTTTTTTCGTGCAGTTCTTTCCATACCGAGGTGTTTTAAAGACATTAATGAGCTATTACAGCATCCCTTGACTGGAATATTATTGTCAATAGTGCATCTTAAAAAGAAATAACGCTATCAAGGGTATAAAGTGAGTTGATGGCAAAGGGAAAAAGGCGCAAACTTCAATTACCCTAACTTATGTACTGAACCAACTTTAAAAAATGCATTTAAAACAAATACATTTATGCATTTTCTCAATTTCAGGGGAATGAATGCACTGATTTTGAAAAATACCCAATAGTCTTCAGTATACTCCATCAAACAGCAGCAAAGTGGTTGGGCATATTTTATTTTCAATTATTTTTTTGACTCATTCGAGTAATTTACTTACTCACTGAATGTGTTTTTTATAGCACTTTTAATCAACTGACTTAATCTTTATTTTAATCTCTTAATCTATGTAGAGATAAAAATCTCAAGGTGACTATTTAAAATGACCCCTACATGAACTGACCCCGCCACTGAAACTGTAAAATTCCCACGAGCGATTCTCACAGGCCATACCAGACAGATAGACATTGCTGAGATATCTCAAAGTCAACAGGAAAAACACTTCCCAATCCATCTTTTTCATCTGCATGCAATCCCAGCACGTGCTTTGTGACCTACATATGCACAACACTCACAGTTCTTGTGTGGTGCACGGAAGCCAAAAGGAGTGACCACCACTAGCAAGGACAATTTTCCTTCAGTAGATAATGGCAGAAGCCTGCACAGCTGAAGGCTCCTGGCGTTAACAGCAGTATCACCTCTTCAAACAACATTTTTACAGCACTTTCTGCTTTTCAGAGCAGGTACAATGGTCCTGAAGCGTGACTGCTACGTAAGTCCTACGTGTGATGGATTTGCTGTTGCACTTATGCATACAACAGGAGGAATCAGAACAGTTTGGGTTGAGGTTGTAAGAGGCCTTAAAGTCCATCCAGTTCCAATCCCCTGTCATGGGCAGGGACACCTCCCACTGGATCAGGGTGCTCAAAGCTCCATCCAGCCTCTCACTGAACACCTCCAGGGATGGGACATCCATGACTTCTCTGGGCAACCTGTGCCAGGGCCTCCCAACCCTCACAGGAAAACGTTTGTTCCTAAGATGTCGTCTCAATCTCCCCTCTTTCAGCTTAAAACCATTGCCCCTTGTCCTATCCCTGCACTCTCTGATCAAAAGCCCCTCCTCAGCTTGCCTGTAGCCCCTCTCAGTGCTGGAAGGGTGCTCTAAGTTTTCTCTCATAAGGAAAATAAGAGACAGCGTTTGATTTAAAGCCATACACCATATCTATTACGAGGAATAGTTTAAGAAAACCAGTCAATCCTCTGTTGGGATTTTCTGTGTGCTGGGAGCCAAGCTGTCTTCTTTAGAAAGCTGTACCTGGGACTTGGGCACTAGGGAAGCCCTCACATTCCGCTCTGTGTCTGCCTTGGCCAGTTTCTACTGCTGAGGATCTCCATGGTACGTCAGAGTGAGCACTAGGTAGATAAACAAACTACCGCAGCCTTGAATGGGGCAGTTCTCAGAGGCTATTGGTCCTTCATTGAGCTCAAAATAATTTTGTGGTTTTGTTTGTATGGTCAAAGAATTAAAGTTTCTTTCTGCACCCTGAAGAACCAGCCTCCTTCAGCCTGAAGAGCCTCCCGTGTCATGACAAACTAATTGCATGTATTAAGGAAAAGCTGTTACTTAGGCTTTTTCCACTGATCTTCAAAAAACCCATCAAGACTTGATTTTAAAGCACATACACTTACAAATACTAAGGGAATCGGCTACAAAGAGACCACACAAGCTGTTCCAGCCTTCCACAGAAGTCTGGGTTTTTTTAAAGTGTGAATACACAGCCACCTCTTCAGTTTGCCCTTTCATCTATTCTGAAACACACACGCACACTCTCTCTCTATTTCCTAACTAGCTGATCATATACAAGTTTTAGGTTTGTAGCTTTAAAGCACTAAAAAAGATGAAGGTAAAACACAACCCTGATCCTGGAAAAGAAGTCAGCAAGGATATTGTGGGTGTCTCACAAGTCACAGAGCTGGGAAGAAAGAAGCTTGTCCTGACCCTGTGTTGAAACCTGATCTAGTTAAAGAGGCACACAGCTCACCATTTATAGCTTTTCTCCGGGGCTGGGGTGAGGAGGGTGGCAGACAGCCCTCAGTCTGGCTATGCGAGCTGCCAGCAAGGTTATTAAACGTGCAGATGCTGGGTGCCAAGCAAGGACGGTTGTCCTCCTCCTGTTGCACTGCACCTTCCACGCCACTGCTGTGTTAACCACCCCGAAAGCACGTCTCTTCCAGAACAGCAGCACTGTTTGTCCACAGGCTGGGAAGAAACAATAGAAGACTGGAGACTGGGGAAGAAAAGACAGGTATATGGCTTTAAATTAGAAGGGTTTAGATTAGATTTATATTAGGAAGAAATTCTTCATGATGAGGGTGGTGAGGTCCTGGCACAGGTTGCCCAGAGAAGTCATGGATGCCCCATCCCTGGAGGTGTTCAAGGCCAGGTGGGATAGGGCTTTTAGCACCTTGATCCAGTGGGACATGTCCCTGCCCATGTCGGACTTTAAGGTCCCTTTCAACCCAAACCATTCTATGATTCTATATTTCTGTCTGACCCTACAGTTAATCCCCCAAGTGGGCAAAGACGTGTTGATACAGCCACGCAAGGTACTGGTTTACTCCCAAACCCAAAGTGCACACAACAGCGTGAGGCCCAGTTCTCTGTGGCTGAACTGGAAATTACTCTTCGCAGTACGACATTAATTTGTCAGCTAATGGCTTGTCTCAAAGAACAAGTTAAGTGTCTCTAAGCTGGAAATTTATGACCCTGTGATAGGGATGTGAGTCTCCTCCAAAAAACTAGCTAGAGTTGGTGTTCTGCCTCTTTCTCCACTAAGCAAAAGTAACAGCACAAAATTTGGGAACTCTGAAAAAGCGAAGAGCAGTCTCTATGGTAAATTATTCGATAACAAAGAAATCAGCCATTCCTCTTCAACAAAACTACAAGTACTGCCACTTTCACGAAAGTGAAATATATATTTTCGGCGTTCAACCACTGTCTTCGTTAACGAGACTTCTTCATGAGTTGAAAACACAAGCATCCCTGTTCTCTTATATGGGTTAGAGAACGGAGGCGCCATGAATTCATGAGCACACCCAAGTAGCAGATCTTCTTGTGAGACATCCTTTGCTGTCTGAGAGAACAGAGCTATGCAAGCGTGCCTGTGCCCACCAGAAAACCTCAAGCTGCTTCAGGCAAGATCAAACATAACTGAGACTGTTCTATGAGTGCTGGAACATCTGACTTTTCTCCCTTCCCTTCAGCCTTCGTTGCTGAAGAAACAACCCAGATGCCTACGTAAACCAGCAGTACATATAAATTTAGTGATTTAACTGACAGAGTAACCATTACATAGGCAAAAATATCTCTTAAAGGCTGTAAGAAGTGTAATTTGATATTCTTTAATCTCATTAAAATAATACAAGTTCTCTATGTACAGAAACCAACAGCTCTAGAAAAAGGAACTGAGCAGCATCCTCCATTTGTCCTCATTTGATCTAAAGGTCTCTTCTTACAGCTGGGAGGTTAAATTACTCTACAAGTCACTTCAATCTTCATCCTATGGGCTAGAATGGCCAAAAAGGACAACAATTTATGCCAGTGAAGGGCATGTTTGTTCTGAACCAGAGAGTTGTTTATAAGAAACTAGGATGAAATCCCAAAATTCATCTTTCCCCCAGGCCTTGAAAGGGCCATGAAATGCATTAACTTTCACCACAAAGTGAAGAAACAGAGAGTGAGCCACCACAGATGGAGGCTGGATTATGACCAGCAATTCCTCAGGGATGGATTCCTATTTCTGCCCCTTGACCTACGAACTGACTTTGTTTGATTTATTCCGAGATGCTCTCTTATAAAGTAAACAAAGAGAGAAAAATCAGCTGGTTTAGGTTTAAACTCTATTCTTTTTTTATATCGCCCAAAGCATCTACATGGCCAGACCTGCAAATGAACACACATTTTCTGTTCTTTACACTACACCCAATTCTAGAAAAAATAAATTTCCACTAATATCAAGGCAAGCATGATAAAACCAAATCATGGAGACTGCTGAGACTAAGCGAATGGAAATAGATAATCATACAATCATAGAATATCTCAATTTGGAAGGGACCCATGGGGATCAATGAGTCCAACTCCCTGCTCCTCACACGAATACCTAAAGCAATTGTTTGACTAAGAGTCCAGACACTCCTTGAACCTGGACAGGCTTGGTGCTGTGACCACTTCCCTGGGGAGCCTGTTCCATGACCAACCACCCTCTCAGTGAAGAACGTTTTCCTGTTGTCCAATCTGAACTTTCCCTGGCACAGCTTCATTCCATTTCTTCATGTCTGATCCCATGTCACCATAAAGAGGAGATCAGCCCGTTCCCCTCCGCTGCCTGAGGAAGTTGTAAATAAAATAAAATAAGTGTAACAATATAGACGTATTTCTTATCAGTTCTGTCGATTTAGGGTTCTTGTGTCTACAACACACAGAAATCTGTGAACTGGGCAATGTTGTTCTCCCTCAAGAAGCAGGAGGCACATGTTCCATGAAACGGATGATCTTTAAGGTCCCTTCTAACCCAAACCATTCTATGATGACTCTATTAGGCAGGCAGGTTTTTGACTTGTTTAATATAAATATAAAACTGAAACAGCAGGACTCTGGCCTGATCTGACAGAGAAAACGGCTAAGACAACAGCAAAAAATGGTTTGGGAATATTATTTCACAGAATAATGTATTTCTGGTTTTCCAATGCAATTCAGAAAATTGCAAACAGTTCTGAAGACATTATCTTTGGAGGTCACCTCACGGAGCCAGCTGGGATAACCAGCTTTCAAAATATCTTGTGTGCTGCTTGCGTTCATGCACCTGTTTGCTGCATGCATGAGTTTAGGGACAAAAATGGAAACATCCACATGAGAAACCATTTTCTTCCTCACCTCCTCCACACAAAGGACCACTGCTATGACTTTTCTGTGAGGATTCTTGCACGCAGAGAAGAACATATGTGAAGGGAGGACACACGTTGCCCACAATGCCAGAAAGCACAGCTTAAAGGGAAGGGTAAAGTAGGGATAGATGGCGTCTGCTCATTCCATCCTTGCCTTTGGAGTTTCACTTAGTTATAAAAGCATTCTCAAGCACAGTTACAGTGGGGAAATCTGTAAATGAGAGTTAGATTCCACTGTCTTTCTGTGTATTATAAGGGCCCTTCACGTTCACAAACAGATGCTTCTGAAAATGTTACCTTGCAAACACAAGTTTTCACATCTCTGCACACACCTGAGCACTGGGAGGAATGCCAACTGTCTGATCAGGACAGACACTGGATAAGAATCAAAACTAGCCCATCAAAATACTGGATTACAGTGCACAAGTACAATGGCTGCCTGCTGTGACACCTTCAGGGCAGAGCTGGCAGGACCAGCACTGCTCTGCTTTTAGCTGAGACAGATCTGGTGAGACTTCAGGCTGAAGGTTTCTTAGAAAGGACAAAGGGAAAGTTTGGCTTTTGAGGTTTATACACCAGCCCTTGCAGCAGATATTCTCCTCTTCAATAAGTTCACAATGTCTTGTTCCTACCACTTTCCACCCGTCTAATAAATTTGCTTCACTGAAAGGGCTGTCAGGCCCTGGCACAGGCTCCCCAGGGAGGTGGCTGAGTCCCCATCCCTGGAGGGATTTAAAAGATGGGTAGATGAGGTTCTCAGGGATACGGTTCACTAGTGGACAGGTACAGTTGGACTTGATGATCTCAAGATCTTTCCCAATCAAGTTATTTTATGATTCTATGAAAAGGCAAGGCACTTGCTAAGCAACAGGTAACAACAATGCACAACACACCCTGCCGTACAACAAACACAATCCTCGTGTAGCAGCAATGCTCCCCACCTTCAGCTTACCTGTTTTATGCACTGCAGCCGGTCATTGGTCTGCTGTATGTGCCTGTCCATAGAATTCATTTTGATTGTCTCCACTTGGCTTCTACCTGAAAGCCATTAAAATCCCTCGATCTGCAAGACAAAAAGGACAGTAAAGATCACTGAGCACAGTCCATGCACTTCTACCACCAGAACAGTCAAGTAGATTCACCTGCATGAAACCCCTGAGCACACTGTAAGATGAAATAATAATGGTAATAACAATGACAGTTTGGTTTTTGCAAGGACAAGGGCATGGCGATTCTTCACAATCCTCCTCTAAGAGAAATACCTCCCATAAATGCTAAATGGTTCAGATACAGCAGAGTATTATATGACAAAAAGTAACACAAAAAGTGTGTTACAAAGACTGTGGATTTCTGTACTGAAAATAAAAGCGACAGGTATACTTTGGCCTCTCCTCCAACCAGCAGATCGATTTAATGAGACCTTGCAATGACTGAGAAGACAGCGAGTGACTGGGATCCACAACTCAAGCAAGAATTTCAGAATGACTAATGATTCCAGACACACAACCCGGCATATACGGAAGAGGCCTGATGTCCACACCAAAGGGCTAAGCAGCTCCTGTTTTCTGGAAAAATTTGGCACAAACAGCTGGGTTGATCTAAAGAGCAAAAATGGCCAAAATGCCACTAAAGCAAGTCACTAAAAGCACAAGTAGGCGTAAGTGAGGGCATGGTTTGCATTTCACTGAGCCCCTTCTCCTTCCCTCCCTCTGGTCTTCCGTTACAGTTTCCTACAGTGGCAGAACATGAGATCATAAAGACAGGAGCCAACAATTCATCAACAGTTTCAGTCCACGATTTGTATCACCCAACAACTTGTATCACGACTTCTACTTATTGAAGTTTTAAGCAGATCTATATGAGACTCCAGGCTGGAATTAACAAGCTGAGCAGTTTTAAGTGTCTTTTTCTAGAATTCACTTCTCAGGGGAATTTTATATCTCACACATACATATGTACACTGTTGTTTCACTTTTATGGCATCTAAAAAGTTAATGAAAACATAGATGTTGTGCATTGTCTTTGCCTACAAATTCCCATGTCCTTGTACTAGGACAAAACAGTGAAGTCTAAGTTGTACCCATATGCTCACAAACAGGGAGTCAGCAGAGGTTCAGAAATACATGGCCAAACGCTGTATTTAAATAAAACTTTATACAAGGTCCTGGACTTGCACAGAAACCTCTCCCTTGTGAACCTCTGCAGTGGCATCAAGCAGTTTGTTATTCAGAGAGCTATCCATGACAAAAATTCTTTTCTACTCCCTACACACACTTAAGAGACAGTATTTTTTCAGGTAGTTGTACAGTTAGAGAGCAGCTGGCGGCTCACCACTCCTGCTACACATGACTCAACATCTTCCAGTACTTAAAGGGGGCCTACAGGAAAGGTAGGGAGGGCTCTTCCTCACAGAGTGCAGGGATAGGATGAGGGGGAATGGTTTACAGCTGAAAGAGGGGAGATTGAGATTAAATATTAGGGAAGAAATGTTTTCCTGTGAGGGTGGGGAGGCCCTGGCACAGGTTGCCCAGAGAAGTCACGGCTGTCCCATCCCTGGAGGTGTTCAAGGCCAGGTTGGATGGGGCTTTGAGCACCCTGATCCAGTGGGAGGTGTCCCTGCCCATGGCAGGGTTGTTGGAACTGGATGATCTTTAAGGTCTCTTCCAACCCAAACCATTCTATGATTCTATGATCTTGTCAGTTAAAACACCTCTACAAATCTAGCACTGTCCTTGCTCAAACCCCAGACACAGAATTGTGTTCTCTGTGGTGGGAACACTGACTGCATGGCTGTCAACAGTGAGACAAACTCCAGACCACAGAATCGGGAGTGCATCCCATGCACCCAAGCCATCTGAGATTGCTGTATCTCGCTGATAAGGTTCTTCTATGGCTCCTGCCAGATTAGACTCAGGGAAAGAAATCTTTTTTGCTAGACAGCTAAATAAGGTCTTATAGCAGCAGCTCAAGCTCCTCATCTCCACACTCTAGACACAAGAGGGTTCAATAAAGCACTCCTGTCAATAAATTATAATACTTACGAAATTGAAAAGCCAGTTTCACATACAAGTATTATTGTTTGATTATGTCAGTTCTACCTTCCCAATAGCAAATGCCATCCAAAGGTCCTTTAGCAAATGTAAATTGATATATTTTATTAAAAGCAAGTAACAGAGTCTTATCTGCCTGTAAGACCCCCAAATAGATCTTAGGAACCATGAAGCTTAATCTCTCAGTGGACAGCAGAGGTATTTATCAAGAGATAAACTAGCCCAGACATGACACCACTTCGGCAGTGATCCATCTTACAAGCGGGGACATATTATCTGCATTTTAATTGAACATCAGGACAGACAGAGAAGGGCACACTGAAAACAAATGCACCCACACAGATTTTTCTGGAAATATTAGAAGAAATGCAAACTGAGGTGTTTCCATATTTTTAAAGAAGTCGGGGTGGTTTTTCCTAATGAGCCAGTAAGCACAATACTTTATTTCTAGTTGACTTGGTTACACAATTCTTTGTCTACTTTGGCATTACCTATTTAACCTCCTCAGTGCCACAGAGCCACACAGAGAAACTGAGAGCTGAGTTGAGAAGAGTATCTGTCCCAAACAACAGACACACAGACACACTCTATACTGCCAGAAAACACAATTCTCAAATCAAGTCAGATACACCAGCACTCAGACTCACAGCTAGCGGCAACAGGAGCTGCCTCTGGTGTTACTGGCAATAAACTTCAGGGCTGGAAGCCTGCAGAGAGATTTGACAGAGACAAGGACAACAACTTGCATTCGTGTACTGTCACTCATGCCAACAAACTATCCTGCACGGTGATTTATGAACTGTACATACAACACCATGCCAGTTCTCTGCCTTTCAGTTACCCATAAACAACATCAAAGGTTGCCATCATTTACCTGAACCACAGCTTACTATTGTACTTGTCTGAATTGTCATTTCTCCCACATGGCACAGCTTCTCACAGCCCGTTTGGAGAAGTAGAGTCTGATGGGGCTCTTGGAGGCAGGACTGGGAGCACAGTCCCCTGCTCTCTTACACAGACATACCATACAATTTCTGTCATAAACTCATCAAATTCAGTCTAAAAATAGTTCCGCTTTTAACACCCAATGACTCCCATTGAAGAGCACTCTCTGACTCTCACCCTTCTCCCAACAGCTAGCAGTATCTTCACTACCACCATCAACCCCGCTTGTTCTCACATCACTGGTGCTCTCTGGTTAAGAGTCTTTTCCCTGCCAGGCTCCCTCCACTTAAATCATAGAATGGTTTGGCTTGGAAAGGACCTTAAAGCCCATCCAGCTCCAATTCCCTGCCATGGACAGGGATACCTCCCACTGAATCAGGGGGCTCTAAGCCCCATCCAACCTGGCCTTGAACACCTCCAGGGAAGGGGCATCCACAACTTCTCTGGGCAACCTGTGCCAGGGCCTCCCCACCCTCACAGGAAACAATTTCTTCCTAATGTTTAACCTAAATCTCCCCTCTTTCAGCTTAAAATGGCTCCCCCATGTCCACCCCTGTACTCCCTAATAAAAAGCCCCTCCTCAGCTTTCCTATAGGCACCCTCACTGCATGGACAAACAGTCACCAGCCCTTCACCACCACCCGCTTGTTGCTTTCACCAGCCCAAACTAATTTATCCTATTCTGCTCAAGAGAAGCCCCTCAGTTCTCTAACTGCCCCAGGCAGGAAACTTTTGTTGCATAAACCAAACAGCCAAAATTCTACATATGAAGCCCCACCACGTATAATGCCATTAACATTTTGTACTTCTAATATCCTGCCTCACTTCCCCCCAGGACTCATTATTACCTTTATCGTAGATAAATTGTAAGAGGATCAAATAGAATTTTTTTTTCCAGTGAGCATTACTGGCTCTATGTCATTTTTGCAATAAAAACAGGGAGCTCATTAGTGGGAAACCATTTTTATCTGGAAATTATTCTTTTATAGGCCTCAGAATTAACAGATTAAATGTGGAAAGTGAGAATTATCATATGGATCTGAAGTTTTACCAAGGCAAAATACACATTTCGACACCACATCGATTTGCCTGGAAAAAATACCAGCAGAATTAGACTTCCAGTAATGATACTGACTACACAGGCGTTGCTGTACTCTGGTCTGGCTCCCCATGTGCACATCCACATCCTGAAATTTAAAAAAAATGCCCTTTCTCACACTGTTGTAAAAGTAGCAGCAAGTTTGTCTTACTTGAAAATTATGATGTTGAAGATACAGAGGTGAGCAGAGACAAATAAGAGCAGACTTATTTGGTTAAGGAGCACTTAGCAGGTCCCAAGTCAAAATGACTTTGCAGAGTCCCTTCTGGTAGACCCATGTCAGAAACCATGCCAAGATTCAGGTGCTGCCAGCAGGGGATGTTGCTAATCAGGATTAAGGAAACCAGCAGAGTGATATAGAGAAGGGAATGTTACCCGGTGCTTCCTAACAAATCCCCTCTGTTTGGTGCATGGGTTAGCCAGGAAGGTCACACGCTACTGCTTTCTATGCTAACTCCATCCAAAAGGATAAACAAAAAAAAGAAGTGTTCCCAGCACCTTCTGGTAATTCAGTAACAAAAAGCATCATTCTTCTGGTGTCTTTTCTGAGGCAAAGACCCAATCTCTCCCTTAAAAAAAAAAAAAAGAAAAAAATTATGTGAATTATTCTTTGCCTTCCCTCTTCCCTCCCCTCTAGCATGTGAGTTTATAGCCCTAGGCAGTAATTAAGGAGTCCTCATTTACATATTTATGATGCCTCAAAAACAAAGAATGTGTTTTTTAAAGGAACAGATGTATCAACCTGTTAGACAAATTTTTTAACCCTAAACATACTGAACTTTTTTTCTTAAACAATTACTACAAACCCCTCTTCAAAATTAAAGAATGAAATTGTGCAATGGCTGTAAGACAAGAGACTTTCACAACCTTCTACTGCGTGCTTTGTTGGTTGAAAGTTCAAGTTAGGAGTTTGCAATTCTTACATCAGAAATTGGACTTCCAGTAACGCGTGTGAGGACAGGCTGAGACAGTTGGGATTGTTCAGCCTGAAGAAGACAAGGCTCTCGGGAGACCTTAGAGCAGCCTCCCAGTACTGAAAGGGGCTACAGGAAAGCTGGGAATGCCCTCAGGCACCTGCTGTGAATGTTGGGGTTGTCCTGTGCAGGGACAGGAGCTGGACTCGATGATCCTCGTGGGCTCCTTCCAACTGAGGACATTGATTCTACAACAGCTTGGTGTCATTGCAAATTGATAAGAGAGCACTCGATCCCCATATCCAGATAATAGAATCATAGAATCACTTGGTCGGAAAAGACCTTTGAGATCGAGTCCAACCGTACTGTCCACTACTAAACCGCTCCTGAGCACCTTGTCTACCCATCTTTTAAACGCCTCCAGGGATCGGGACTCTATCACCTGCCCAGGCAGCCTGTTCTAATGCCTGACAACCCTTTTGGTGAAGAAATTTCTCCTGATATCTAATCTGAACCTGCCCTGGTGCAGCTTGAGGTCAGGGAGAGGGCTGGGGGGTCTCAGGGCTTGGGACAGCCCGGGCAGGGGAGGGGAAGCGTGGGCAGCGGAGCGCACTCCCGCCGCACCGGCAGAGGGCGCTGCAGCGCCGCGCCAACACCCGCCGCGCCGAGCGGGGCCGAGTCGAGCCCCAAGGAGAGCTGCCTTAAACAGCGCCCAGCAGCTCTGGGCTCAGAATCATAGACTCGTTTGGCTGGAAAAGACCTTTGAGATCATTGAGTCCAATCGTACTTGTCCACTGCTAAACCATCCCTGAGCGCATCATCTACCCGGGTTTTAAACACCTCCAAGGATGGGGATTCAACCACCTCCCTGAGAAGCCCATCGCCTGCAAAGAATAAATCCCACAAACATACCTCACCGCCCAGTCCCAGCGGTAAAATGTGGCAGTTCCAGAAACAAAACGCATCTAATCCCAGTTAACATTTTCCTTCACATTAAATGCCTTAAAAAAGCTGTTTCTGGGGCCATCAGAGCATACCTCAGTGTACTCATGCACATTAACGCTATTAATACAGTGTAATTGCATTAATTCTCCTTTTCAGTACATAGCAAACCCACGCCACACAGAGACAGGGTCAGAGTTCAAGGACAGGTTTAATTTTAAACCTAAAGGTGAGAGGTTTAGACTAGATATTACGAAGAATTTTTTTACGCTGAGGATGTTGAAACACTGGCACAGGTTGCCCCATCCTCGAAAACATTCAAGGCCATGTTGAATGGGACTCTGAGCAACCTGATGTGCTTAAAGACGTTCATTGCTTACTGTAGGGCAGTTGAACCGGGTGACCTGTAAAGGCCTCTTAAAACCCAAACCATTCTGTGATTCTATGATTCTAATTCTCCGTCTCAGTACCAGTCAAGTGACCACAGGAGAACTCACCCCACCCAGGCCTGGACTCAGACCCCAAAGGTCTGGTGCCAAAGTAGGCACTTACACAGGCACAGAGGCTCCAGTATCCGTCCTCACGCTATACAAAAATGTCTAAGTCTGCTTTTCAGGAAGATAATTCTCAAAGATGCTCCTAAAGATTTCAATACTTAAAAGAAGGCTTGTAAGAAAGATGGGAAAAGATTTTTATCAGGGCCTACAGCAACAAGAAAAGGGCTAATGGCTTTAAAATGAGAGGTTTAGACTAAACATTAGGAAGAAAACTTTTATGCTGAGGGTAGTGAGGCACTGGCATAGGTTGCCCAGAGAAGTCATGGCTGCCCCATTCCCAGGTCAGATAAGTCTTTCAGCAACCTGATCCAGCGGGAGGTGTTCCTGTCTATGGTAGGGGGTTGGAACTGTATGTCCTTCATTATCCCGTCCAACCCAAACCATCATATGATTCTATGATTATTTTCCTTTCAGGAATAAAACTGGAAGAAGTTTAATATCCATCCATGACAACTATTTTATTTCCCCTGCTGGATACACTGCGTGGGGTGGAGGGGATGGAGGAGCATAAAATGTCAGGTGAAAGGCCATTTTAATCATCAAACACTTGAGAAAGGAGGTTGTTTTAATAAAGATTTGTTTACCCTAAGCTGCTAAATAGCTACTGCTGTTGGCTCTGGGCTATTAAAAAGGACCAGATGTGAGACAAAGCAGCGTTTGTTATGCTGGGGAAGGAAGAATAGATATTTGTGCTGTGCCGCTTTCCATTGTTGCTCTACAAATGTGCAGTAATCCCCAGAAGACTTTCTATCATCTTTGACTGTGAGAGGGGGGGAAAGAGAGCGTGCGTGTGTGCGTGCGCTGCCAGCAGGCACAGCTCCAGTGAGGTGGGAGTGGGTTCGTGTAATTTATGGTGGCTTGAGAGCTGCAAGGGCTGGCGGTTTTGTCGGGTGTAAGGAAGCTGTTTTTGCAGCCGTGTGCTTGGGAGCATTTTTATATACAGAGCCTATTATATGCAGGCACGAAGAGCCAGCCAGATACACACAAAAGCAAACCCACACATGCTTTTGGAAAAAAAAAAAAAAGAGAGCATAACAGCTTGCATAAGCAAGCCTGCTGGACTCCTCTGGGAGGAGGAGCGGCGGTGCGCAGAAGTTGTTCAATCATGAAGCACATCTGCAGCCTGATTACAAAAGCAAAGGCAGTCAGGCTAGCTGGAAGCACAGCCACGGCACTGGGATACGACCTATGCTTAAAGTACAGCCATAAAAAAACCCAACCTCAACAACAGCGGGATTGCAGGGATGTAAAAATACCATATCTCAAACTAAGGAGAGTGCTCCTGCAACCCTGCACATGTTGGTCACTGGCCAGCGCTAACCATAAAGTACATGAACTGCCTCCTGCACTGGCAGCGCTCACCTCCAGCCCGCTGGCTGAAATGACTGGTTTCCTCAGAGCGAGAGCAGCATCTGCAGATCCTGGGTTCGGGTAATTGCCCTGCTGCATGCTTATATTACAAGGTTGGTTTCCCTGCATTCCTGGTGTCACCAGCTCTGGTAGCTTGTTATCTTTAGGGAGAACAAGGAGGGAAAAGGACACCGCAGTTTAAAACAGCAAGAGGTAATAACAAAATTAAAAGCAAAAATGCGCAGAAGTGTGCTCCTAGGGAGCCCGGGCTGACAGACCTGCTGTAGTGCTCTCCAAGGCTTTGTGCACTCCGATATAGACAGATCTGCTAGAACAAACATTGACAGTTCCACAGCAGAATCCACTGATCCAGTGGTTTATTAAATGTACTGTAGCTTGCAGGTAAGAAATGCTAATCCTCAACAGGACAGCTACAAGCAAATGAGCCATCCCTAAAAGCTTGCAGGGTTGGACTCAAATCATTTCATAACCAGCGTCCCTGATCACTCAATAAAACAATGCTGTAAAAAAACCCTTCCTGATAAATTGCAGATTCCTAAACCGAGACAGAAACTAACATTTCTTCCCATCTTTCAGGCTCAGTGGGAGGATTGCAGAGGAAATCAGGTGAGCATAAGAACTGAAAAGGATTTGCATTCTAGCATGTGATGCTTGCTTATTTACCTAATGAAAGCTCATTTCTTTCAGATGTTCTATGGTTAAGTCGTTAAGTATTTGTGGAAAATGCTTTGTGTTTGCCTACTGAACAGTGCGATACGCATGGAGTGCTGCTAACAACATCTGGCTTACGGGTCTTCTGGGGGCTGAGCCTTCGGAGCTGCTACAAAGAATGTGTATGAACGGTAAACTTTTTCCTGCTCTTGCTAGACATTTATCAGCTGCTAAAGAAAGCCAACCATTTTTGACATATTCATCCAAGTTATTTCCTCAAAACCTGAAAGACGAGCTACAGAAGATAACCTAATATAATAAGCATTTTCTGAAAGTCCAGAGGAAACAGTAGCAACTCAGTCTATCTGTACAAAGATGGTCTTGGAAGCAGGAGAAAAGAAAGACAGAGGAGAGGTAGCACCAGCAGCAAATATTTTTAAGAATAACCTACCAAAAAGTGCAGATGCTATTTTGTATTTGCTACGTTTCCATAACATCTCTCTTGAACCAGACAGCCTGCTAGATAACAGAGGTCAAAACCTCTTGGGCCAGCCCAAAGAAGCGCTCCCAGCAAGAAACATCTTGAGCCTAAATTAGAAATGAGAAGGATCTGCATTCTAACACTGAACGTCTTATCTGAGGCATGTTCTGGGAGTTCAGCAGTACATTTGAAGGAAATTGTCTGCTGATTCCTTCTTGTGATACCACATCATCACTACTTATGTTCCTCACTACTGGGTGGCAACAGAAAGATCATTACAACCCCCCATCCCCAAACCATACTGCACCCAATGTACCAATGAAAATAAATTTGGACTCCTTTTTTCCAGTAAGTTTAGCACTGTGAAGAAGCGTAGAATCAAAGCAGACGGTAATTTCACTTTATGGTCTATAAACATAAGATTTATTCACCTCTTCTTACATCCTATGAGAACTCAGAAATTGCTCCCAAGACCAATGATTTCTGGTGAGCCACCAGGGAATGCATCACTCCTTTGGAGAAAATCACTCAGGGAAAGAGAAGGAGAGGAGGAAGAAAAGCAGCATTACCTCAATCAACGAAGTCTCCAGAGAACAGAGCAACTGAATAGCTGCTTTGGGACACAGACTCTAATAACTTTGATATCTGCCATTATCCTGGTCTGTGCTGATGAAATTTAAGTAAAGATTTACCAAACTCCCGAGAATGGAAGCAACATAAATTCCAGAAGGACCAGCAAAACCTGTAAAGGCTAAATATAGCTGAAGAAATGAGGTTGACATTGAATGGCTGTGCACTTTTATAGCCAGAGAAAGACTCTAGTCACTGGCAGCCAGGTTATGTTTTCTGTACTGCTTTCAGTGGTCACCCAAACCCAGCTTCTCTCAAACTCTCCTCTTATTTTGAGTCATGACGATTTAGTGGTGGGGGGGTGCCATTTCTTTAAAATAAGTTAAACTAAAAATATGGGACATCTAGACACAACAAAACTACAGTTTTGGTGAGATCTATAGTCTATTCTATCATCTTCATTTTAAGGCAGCAGATTGGAGATCCATCTGTATTAATCTTTCTGGACCTGCAAGATACACATTAAAATCCAAGATTTTTGTTGAATTGTCTTGCAGACAAACATCAAATATTTTAAATCACCATCAAATCCTAAATTATAAGAAACCTTGCTAACAGTCTGGGTAAAATGATCTAGTGTTGGAGAAGCAAAACAAATGACTGTGTATCCCTCGAGAAAAACTTTTTTGTACAAAATATTGTATGAACACAAGGTATTGGGAGGCTTGAAGTGTGACTATTTATATTAGTCTCAACAGCTAATATGCAAGCATCCACCACACAACCAAAGTGACCATGACAATCTGTTGCTACTAAAAATTTACTAAGAAACCCAGACACCCTATAGTTCATTTTGAAAACAATGTGATCGAAAAACTAGTTTCAACTGTAGATCATTCATTCCAAAAAAGTCAAGGCTGCTCACTCACATCCCTACTATTTGACTATCTATAATGTAGTCGTTGCTTTTCCTGTTTTCTAAGAGCCCATAATTCCAGTAAGGTGGATACTCTAGACATGTAGATCACAAAACCCTGCAGGAGTTTTACACAGAAAGAATGCTGCCTTCAAGAAAGATTTTAATATCCGCACTGCCCCATTTCGTTTTCTCACTGTTTTATCATTTCAGAGGACCTTTATATTTGGTCTCTGAGAATCGCCAGTATCCCAGACTTATTTTACAGGCAAATGAAAAGAATTTTACACTTCTCATGAAATAAGTTTCTTTTTACCAAGAATCCTAACAGACAATCTGGTTTCCAAAGGGAACCTGCTCTGTTCACAAACTGCTTGGGATAATCAGGAACAGATTTCAGTAGCATTTCTTCTGAGAGTTTGGATCTCTTAGGTGTAGCTCCACGTGGTCCCTCACCCTGATGTGACAGCATGAGCAAAGCTGAAATGGCATTTGGCAGAATACAACACAGATATCAAGCAGGTGTTTTAAAATCCTTTGAAATATTTGAAAACAGCAACTATACAAATGCTAAATTGGGCCTGAAAAGCTACTATGATGGAAAAGGGTAGAAATAGATGTGGTATCGCCACTGAGGAGGGCACAGTTCCCCATCACCACTGCTGTTTGGAACAGAACAGGCCAGGAGCGAGCCTCACAGCTTAGGAGTGACAGCTGCCTCTCAAACCCAAGCAGGCAGACTTCCCATTTTTATTACAGACAATGTAAATAGAAACACTATTGCTAATGAATTATTTACAGTGTAGTCCATAAATTAAGACACTTATGACTGTCTCATGTCTTTCTCATTCCACTGTCATTACTAGAAACTATCTGCTTAGAAGCTTTTTCCCGTAACCAGAGGGCAAAGTCAGCCCTGTGAGCAGAGACCTGAGCTCCTCTCCTGACTAAGCACCACCAAACACTTCACTTCCTCAGCTCCTAGGGCTTTCCAATTACACCCAGAACTCCTTAGGGTAGATGCTGTCTCCACCGAATACACATGAAGCACCTAACACAAATCACAACTGGGCTACCCCATACTAGTTTATACTAAACAATGAAAAGGGATATAATACAATCTCTAATGTATGTACTGCTTTAAGTTAAGGATAAAACATCTCCTATTACCCTTCCCTGCAATCTCAAGACAAAATTTCCAACATTCAGCCCGACTTCCAAATATAGAATTAAACGAACCTGATAAACTTACACTGTACATCCAGATGACATCTGGTTAAAAGCAGTATAAGTCCAGATGCCATTTTCTTTTCTTCTACTCATATCCTTTCTTTCTGTTTTTTTTGTTGAACAGTTATTACAACACAGTGTTACAGACCTCAAAAAGCTTGCACACTTTTCTTCTTTGTTCCCAGTAGTACCACTACAGACTCGGGAGGTCAGCTTACAGCCTTCACGTTTTTCTGAAGCCCTGCCTGATTAGAGGTACTCTGGAGTGACTTTCATTCTGATCAAATGTGACGGGCTGGCAACACACATACAAAGCCAGCGGAGCAGCCGTGCAGCCAAGCCTTCAGCAGGCAGGAGTAGGTGCAATGTCTGATTTGAAACAATGCACGGCTCCCCCCGAAAAATAAACAAGTAGCCCCTTTGTAAAGGTTCTGATGAACTCAAGTAGAGATGTGTTGTTGTGACAATTTCGAACCTTGAAGAGAATAAAACTACTTCTATCCATCTTCTCATCCTTTGCTCTGGATTTTTGTCATCCTTGAGTCGCCGCGTTTTTGCACCTTTTTTTTCCCCTGAGTAGCTGGGCTTCATTAAATCTGAAATTTGGAGGGACAGCTTTTGAAAGATGGTTTGTTTTTCAAAAAGCCTAGTTGCCCTCTACGCCACATTACAGCATTGTAAAAGCTCCTGCTTACTGCACGGGATGTAAAAGGGAAAGGCAGGCTGGCACAAAACAAGGCTGTGCTGCAGAAGCAGCCCATTCGCTACTGCCCCACTTAGACAAGGGATTCAGGCAATTAGCACCAGATGTGAGAGGCTTTATTTTTTCTGTTGTTGCTTCTTTGGACATAAATCAAGCCAAGTAAGTAGCAGCTCTTCCTTCCCAACAAAACCTCAATCTCCTTAACTTACACTGCTTCAAATTCAGGACTTCTTTGAACCATCATTTCCTAAATTTTCCATTGGCAAAACATTGAACCTAGCTCCACTGTCCTTTATAGGACAATTCAGACACTCACCAGGCTGGACATTTCTACTCTCTTACCTTTCTATGCTTCTATCAGCTGGCTAAGAGATGGGCAGTCTTAGTTCTTCTTCTGAAGGTGATGGGGGCATTCAAAAAAGGCAGACGCTAAACTACTAAATAATGCAGTGTCTGTCTTTTCTCTCTACACTTCTCAGCTTATGATTTCACTTTTCTGACTGTAAAAAGCAAAAGAAACAAGCAAACACCAACGTAAATGTCTTCTACCAAACAAGTCTTTTAAGTTAGCTGCTGGCAGATAAGCATAATTTTAAAAGAAAGGTCAAAGAGAATAAAACTCACCAATGTTTTCACAGGTTGGCACAAATGCAGGAGATTTACAGGCAAATGGGATATAATAGAAGGCATGACAAAATACAGTCCCCTCCTACTTCTATGAAATACCACGGGAGAAAGCACAACTCTTCAGTTCTTTTCAACAGCTACTTCTCTTCTTGAGCAGAGTAAGAATTATTTGATGACATTCTCTTTTTCTTACCAGCTAAAATACAGAAGTATTACTCTAATATCAAGCATTACCACCATCTGTAGGACAGGGCAAAATCAAGGCATGAACTCTTTCTTGTCTCCAGAAAGTTTGTTTCAGAAAGGAAGCTGTATACACCAGCAAGAAGTAAGCCATGTTATCCATAGACAGCACCCTCACCTGAAGAATTGGGAACCTGGGCTGTCCTGGAAAGATGCAATTCCTAATGGAATGCACAGTGACTGCAACGCTACTGTACAGCTACAAGAACAAAACCTCCGATGAGTCTAAAGCGAAGTTCCCAAGAGCTTTCTACCTGTCCTTTGAAAACTAACTCATTAGCATAAAATTTTCTTTGAATAAGCCTTGTTCCTTGCAAAAACCAGCTGAGCTGCTATTTATAAGGCTTTGACTAAATGAACACACACAAACACATTCATACACAGTGTTAACGTTGGGGTTGTCCTATGCAGGGACAGGAGCTGGACTTGATGATCCTTGTGGTCCCTTCCAACTCGGGACATTCTATGATAAGCACACATGCACAAATCGGACAGGATGAAATGCTACAGAAGAAACAATTTATATATATCAACGCATGCAAATTATTGCAAGATTGAACAAGTCCAAAGTGTTACAAAACATGGGAGAAAAGTTTGCACAAGTGAGATTTAGCAGATTTGTCCCGGAAACAGGGATTTTATTGTGTAGTTTAATTTCTCTGTCAAGCAGAGCATGCCCAGCTTTGACCTAGGTTTTTATGAATCACCCCATGTACTAAATTATAAAGGGAAAATAACAGGCAAAATGATATATTTTCTATCCTACTTTCAAGAAACTGAATTTTTAAGTTAGCTTTAAAACATTCATTTAAAAAAACCTGTTCAAGAATTGAATGAGCAATTTAACACTGAACAGAATAAAGCAGCATTTATCACCACCAATGACCGAGTGGGCTCCACACAGGGTCAGCAGAGCATGGACTGCCTTGTCAGTCTGTAAGAATGAAGCGGGGCAGGTATGTAGACGGGAGCCATTTAGGACTTGCACCAGCAAGGAAAATATCAGAGTTGGAAGGTCATATAAATTGCCAGACATGGAGACAAGATCTGTCAAAAAGACAAACTACCTAACAATTTTAACCTATTGGCTGGAGCTGCCCATGTCAGCATAACGTTAACAGATGTGATAGCCTCATCGCAAAAAAATCCGTGTGGATGGATGAGAACTGCAGCACAACTCCCACCCTTATCTTCTGTTTAGACAGGAACTCAGTCTAACAGAGGCTTAAGGAAATAATTTCTCTGATTTTTTTCATCCGACCCCAACAGAGAGAAATTGTTAATACATTAAAAGCATAGCTGTTAATGCCTCTAGAGTTACAGAATTTATTGGAGCATCCATCACAAGCACCTATATTTTTGGACAGCAGTGAATTAGCAACCTGATCCAGTGGGTGGTGTCCCTGCCTGTGGCAGGGGGGGTTGGAACTGGATAATGTTGAAGGTCCCCTCCAGCTCAAACCATTCTATGAATGTTTTAATTATTGCTATTTTAAAAAATTTTCAAATAAAAGCTTTTTTGAAGAGTCACTAAAATCTTGAATTAGAAAAGGTGGGTATTTCCTGGACAGGAAATTAACTTGTTTATATTTTAAATAATCTGCATTTCTCCTAACTACTAAAACTGAATAATTATGGAGCTGTTGATGACTATCCACCAGCTGTTGATGACTATCCATTTTTAATGTAAAATCATCTCATGATTTCACTTCTGTTGAGACCACCTCTTTTGAGGCCACGTGATTTTTGTTTGCCATCTCAAAGCTCCACTGCTTTGCAATTTATTGCTTTTGTCATCTCTCCCCTGGCCTTATTTGTATCTGCATAAGGGAGAAGGCCTTTGGGAAGGCCTGGAAGGATGCATCAAGTTAGTAGGTGGGATGCTTCCCTGTGAGAGAGTAAGAAGATAAACCTCCAGGAATACTCTCAGGGAATCCTGATATTGTTAATCCTCCAGGGTTTATGCATGAAATGTGACATTTAAGATTAGTTCAGAAGCATCTGTTCATAATGCGTAGAACTGAGCCTCCAAGGATGTTCCACACATTTTTAGAAAAAGACAACTCCCTAAAGCTTCATTCCCCTACCGAGCCTCTAATGCAAAATCACCATGATTATATGGACCTGTTTCTCATATTATGACTCCTTAAGTGATACACGAAACTCAAATGACAAAACTTCCTGCAAGTTCCATTTTAGGTTTGAATCCACTTATGGTGCATGCTCTGCTTCCAGTAATTGTTTTATTCTTGGAGAGTAACTTAGAACACTTATTCATAGAATCACAGAATCGTAGAATCATGGAATGGTTTGGGTTGGAAGGGACCTTGAAGTCCATCCAGTTCCAACCCCCCTGCCATGGGCAGGGACACCTCCCACTGGATCAGGATGCTCAAAGCCCCATCCATCCTGGCTTTGACCACCTCCCGGGTTGGGCATTGACATTCTTACATGTCAACTTTCACAGTAATAACCCTGTTTAGCACCAGACCAACAAAGAAAAACAAAGTCAGCAAACAGGAAGCAAAATTTTCTGGATTTCTGATTGCTTTTGCTTGGATGTTTTAATGTTTGTTTTGGTTGTTGCTTTATATACTTTTTTTCTAAACACGATACAAGCAGAAGCCAATTCTGAAGGATTTGTAAGGGCCATGTATATTCCCCTTCTCAGCTGTTCAAGCAGGCAGTAGGTATTCATGAGTACTAAGAGATGCACATAATTATGCCTGAATAATTATTTACCCAGAATGAGGAGCAACTGTGAAGCATCTATCACTCTTTGTTCCAGGTCAGAAGTTTCAGCTAGCCATTTAAAAAGAAAAAAAATAGCATAATGTGGGTGAAGCAACCAACAATATACTGAGCACCATGAATACTGAATACACAAATCAAAGTGTTACAGAAACACACAAGTTCTAAAGTTAGAATCATTTTTCATGTATTCCGGCACACAAGAAATCAGTTTGGTTTGCAAAAGAGACATTAACAAAACATATTAATTCTTTTAAAAGATGCACTATGTGCTTAGGGTGGCCATTTCCTACTGGTTGTGATATATATCCTGTTTAATTGCTTTCAAGCAGACACTAAGCAGGATATACCTGACAGCAGATCAAGCCAACCAAGGAGACTATGCTGAAGTATTGAATAGTGTGCAACAGCACTGGATACACTCGCAGGGTGTATTCCCTGTATATATTGTGTATTCCACTACCTTCAGATAATTAGTAAGGTGTTGAAGAGCTGTAACACTTAGTTTCCCATGGCCTCTGGGTACAAAGCTCTGCAGCATGTGTCCGCTTCTACTTCTAGGCTGGCCCAGTACAGAAAAGAGTGACCATGAGGTCAGCTGATACCTAAACCCCCTCCTGTAACTGCCACCTGGAGAACACAGGGAACTCATTTCATCTGGTGTTATTCTGTGCTAATATTTCCACATATACTTCTCAGGGCTGTTAAAGAAGGAGTATGTCTTCATGCTGTGTGATATTTCATACAAACAAATCGTGAAGATGCTTAAAATCTCCCACCAGCTGGAAAAAAACTGAACAAACTCAATGGCATAACTGTGTTTGGTACCATAGTAAATGGTGTTTTCCATCACTCAAGCACAGTCTGAACCAAGACAGCACAACACACCTACACTGGGGATTTCAATTCATAGAATCATAGAACGGTTTGAGTTGGAAGGAACCTTAAAGCCCATCCAGTTCCACCCCCCTGCCATGGGCAGGGACACCTCCCACTGGATCAGGTTGCTCAAAGCCTCATTCAGTCTAGTCTTGAACACCTCCAGGGATGGGGCAGCCACCATTTCCCTGGGCAACCTGTGCCAGGGCCACACCATAATATCTCATCTCAATCTCCCCTCTTTCGGTTTAAAACCTTTCCCCCTCATCCTGTCCCTGCACTCCCTGGTAAAGAGCCCCTCCCCAGCTTTCCTGCAGCCCTCCATTTCAGTACTGGAAGGACTTCCCTGCCATGGTCAACAGCATTTCCCACAGAGTGCGGTGGAAAACAAAAGAGTGTGGGAAACGACAGGACTGGAGCTACTGCTTTGCAAACCTGCAGCAAGACAGGCAGTTTTACTGAGGCCTTGCTCCAGGAGCCTGTGGAAGGGTGTGGTCTGTTTGCAGGACAGCCTTGAGCAGGAGTGCTGCTGGTGGAAACACTGGCAACTGTGGACAGCTGCTGTCAGAAACAGCTTGTCTGAAGTAAGGAAACCTGTGCCTCCTTCTTCAGTGACTCTGATAGCACAGCACACATCCTCATCTTCCTTAGAAACAGAGCAGTTGGACAAAGAACAGAGTCGGTTTGGCTAACTTTGTTTCACTGACTTGATGTGAAAAAAAACCCCACCGTGGCAGAAAGCTGGAACTAATTCAAAGTAAAAAGCAGTTGGTTTTATCCTACCCTGCTGCACAGAGAGACACAGGAGGAATACTAACCACCTCCTAATCACAACCAGGACAGCTTAAAGCTAAACAATTTCTCATTTTTAAATATGTCATCTAAGAAAACAATGAATCAGTTAGGCTTTAAACTTGTTCTTTCTTCAGGGAAAAGAAATAGCAAAGGTATTTAAAATTAAACAGGACATTCACAATTAATCTGCTTTTTAATTAACTTACTTTGCTGCTGTAAGTGATTCTGCATTTACTCTCATTCTTTTGAAAATTCCAAAGTGCTACTTCTGACCTGTGATTTAGTGTTGCTGTACATCTTTATAAGCAGTACTTTAGTTTAAGTGGCAGTTGCATATTAATTACAAAGTTAATTATGTGCTATGTAATCATGCTGTAATTCATTAGTTTACTCTGCAGTGTGAAAGGATAATGCTAAATGGAAGACCTGATGCAGAGTATTTTAGTAATTTACATTTTTGCATCAAATACTCAAAATATTAACCAGAAAACATGATCTGCACTAAAGGGGCGCCTACAAAAATGCTCATCGTGATTCTATCAATGATTATGCTTAAACTTTTCCTCCTTTAAAAAAAGTTGTAGCGATTTCAGCAGAGTAAAATATTTTCTCTAAAAGCCACTACACATCGAACTGCTCCTTAGACCAGGGCAAAAAATCACAAATACTGAATGAGTTCAACTGTCCAAATATGGTACTTCTTGCCATGACTCATCCTCAAAAAGACAAGCGCTCTCTGCTTTCAGAAATCAGGTCTCTTTGAGAAGTTTCAGCTCAAAAACCTCAACATTGAGGCATCCATTAATACAAACCACAAAGACACAGGCTACAGGCTTTTATGATTCTTAATTACCGACATGTTGCATAAAGTACCCATAGCCAGATAGAGTTTACTACTGGTTTCAGCACTACTGGTTTCAGTCTGAAATTTGCAGATAAATGCAATTCCTGTACATGCAGGTGTCAAAATAAATCTGTTACTGCAAACTTATGTTTACCAGCAGAAGTATTAAACACATACATAAATATTTATTTTGAAGATAATGATTGTTGGTGAAAAATGAACTGAGCACAATACTATAAAACTATTTCTGTACCCCAGGTTTAATTATCCCTGGAACTACCTAGTTTACTCTAATCAACAGAAATACAAAAGCTAATTTTTACAAAGGTGCTCTTAAGTTATGAAGAGTTCATTTTCAGCTTTCAAGCTTCTCCACCTCCCCCTGCCTTGAAGTATTCCAACATTCACTGTTCTTCATCAAGAATTTCTGCTTTTCAAAGCAAATTCTTCACAAGTTGCAATCTTTTCCTTTCTACCGCCTATCGCTGAGATGCAAAATAATGTTCTTCAAGTGATATTTAAAAGTCAACACAGGTCGGAGTATCTCCTCCCAAAACTAACATGATAAAACCCACGATAAAGAGCACTTTTAAAGCCACCATACGAAGCAGCGCTCTCACTTAAAGTAAAATTACAGATAGAATAATTACTATGCAAAGGCTCCGTGCTTTTTCAGCACATGCTTCATATCTCTGTATGCTGGAGCTATTTTCACTGACAAACCCAAAAGCACTGTATTGATAACTCTGCACAAAATCCAGAGGTATCATGAACAGTTGTCAACTCCTGTGCAGTGTTTTGACTCCACAATCTTCATTATCAGGCAGACTGCAGCAACAAAAAGGAGCCCTAACTCTCCAAACAAACACCAAAAGATAACCAAATCCATAACTGAGTTTGCAGCACCCCAGAATTCTGTCTCAAACTTCCCTTTGAAATCATTTGGGAAAAATAAAGGATTCATACTTTTAAAGGAGAATTATGACAAACTACTAAGAGCTTTTCACTCCTTAAAATTCTTAAGGTTTTGTTGATAAAACATCACAGATACCTTAAAATATAAATAGTGTGCACACAGGTAATTGAAGTTCCAGTGGGAAAAAAATGGAATTAATGATATGGTACTACAGAAAATTTAAATATAGCAAAAATGCATATTGTTTCACAGTACTGCAATTTGAGTACTATATATAATTATGTAAGGTTTGAGCTGGTTACTTAAACTTTTTAAAACAGCAATTAAAGCAAATGCACAAGCACCAGTGGCTTTTTAAAAAAAACAAACCTGAATTTGTCCAAAAACCTTTATGTGCTCTGTCGCCTCAGCTAAAAATAAATAATTCTCATTCTTTGAACGCTGTGGTCATGGATTTTGCACTAAGAAATGTAGTTAAAAAATTAATTTCAAGCTCTACTAGAAAAAGGAAACGATAAATATTTTGTCCAATGTAACGGGAAAAAGACAAATCAGTGGAAAAAGTAATTTTGCTTACAAAGTTACAAACAAGTACCACAACAGCTAAGAAAAATGAAAGCATTTGCTTCCCCCTTTAGAAACAGCCACAAGACATTTAACTTTGTATGTAAGGTTATGATTTGCTGAGCTGTGTCATTAATTCAGGTCTGTAGGGACTGGATTGCAGATCCACTCTCACCTTTGGCTTCTATTTTGGAACAGGTACCTAATGCATGTATCGTCAGAAACCGTACGGTATGGAATAAATCCTTAAATTTTGTATTTTACAGAATTGAAGAAGCTTTTATATAATTATTTGTACATGATGATACATCCAAAACCCAAAAAAATTAAAAACCAAAACACAGCTCAAATTCTCCTCCATATTTTAGCCCATGGTAGAAAGTACTTGTCTTCCAATTCTATATGGTAGTGTAAAAATACATTTTAAAGCAAGTAAAGCTTTTTTTAAAAATAAGATCATTTATTTAATTTAATTTCAATAGAATATGATTCTATGGGTGGCTCATCCTTTCAGGTTCTTTAGTGATTTCTTCACGGGGCAGGGGAAGAAGTAAAAATAGAGAAAAGAAACTACTGGTTTGCTTGCGACTTTTCTTATATCTTAGTAAACAGACCAACAACTCTGTTTTCACATTTTCAGAAATGGCTTTGGTATGGTTCTTAATGTTAGCCATCGCATAGAGAAGCCTTAGCCTAAGCTTATCATAGAATCAAAGAATGGTTTGGGTTGGAAGGGACCTTAAAGATCACCCAGTTCCAACCCCCCTGCCATAGGCAGGGGCATTACACCAAGCTGCTCAGGTTCCATTAGTAGTCAACGGACAGAGGTACTTTCAGAGGGCAGTTTGTCCCTTGTTAAGAGAGATGTCAAAAATGAGTGGCACAATTTGCTCTCTGAGATGCCTATTTCTGCCTATTGATCACAGAGCAAGTCTCAATCATTTCTTAAGAAACCAGAGTCTTCACTGACTTGGAGGATGATGCCGACTTTTTAGTCTCTGCCTCATTTTTTTAAAAGAAAACTTTATTTCCCTGACACTTCTGGAAATTGTGTATTAACAGTATGAAGCACATTAATTTTAATTTGAGTAAAATTAAAAGCATATGAAAATAGGGTCCTTAATCATTACATTATCCTTGGTTTCTCACTACAAAAATATTTATTATGTTGTTTGTAACATATATTTCATTATTATGTTTCTAATATATATTTTATTGTAAATCGTATGTAAATATTACTGTTTGTACTGTATTGTACAAACTACATTGTTTGTATGTACTGTTACTGTACATTCTACTTGTCCATTAATAAGATTCAAGTATACTCACTTCCAAAAATCACTAAAAATAAACATGGTGAAGAGATCTTTCCAGAGGCTTCAGTTTTATAGGACATGGGTATTTTATGTAATATATTCAGTAATTTATATAAGCCTCATTCTCTACACTAACACATGCAAACGTACAGATTTTTCATACATAACAAAATGGAAGAAATTTACCCATTAATTGGAGCCCTACTCAAGGGGTATCTGAGAATCTGCATTCTGTTCTTCCATCATTCCTGGGCAAGTCACAGGGTCCTTCTATGCACTTGTTTAACAGCAGTGCTTTCGGGATAAGGCATTTTCCTGGGATGTTATGGGAATATATAAAAATTATGAACTACTCAATTAGCCCAACCACACAGGTACCATAAAGGTATCCAGATGAAGTATATTGCAATACAATTTCTTTAAATTAAATACATCTCTCTGAGCTATGCACAAAACCAAATTACAAAAGCTCACTCAGATGAAAATCCTGAAAGAAAACAAGCCTGGAGTCTAGGGTGATGTATTACCACCTTTAATTATTAAAAAAATTAAAGACTCTAAGATTACTCAGGCTCTTTTCCTTATCAGAGAGTTTATTCTAGCACCAATTTTTAAAGATAGTAGGAAGAACGTGACACTTTGGGCAAGACCATCAGCGCATTCTTTTTTTCCCTGATATAGCCTTAATAGAGGAGAGTGCTACCGATTTACAGCTTTGAAAGTAAACAGAATTGCAAATCTCTCGCACATATCTTCCTTATCACCCTTCTCAGGACACGCAGGCATGTAATGAATTCCCAGGAACAGACAGGCCGCCACCTCCTCTCACCTTTGCTAACGTAACGCTTGAGATTCTCACTTGCTGGTGGCTGGCTGGTGAGCTGTCCTCGGGCACCTTTTCTCTTCAGAGGGCTCTCAGCTCCCGCCAAGGCAGCCCGCGATACTCCGACTGGTGTTTATAAAACCATCTTCAGCTCTGATTACCAACCACCGGGCAATCAAGATGATACACTGTTTTACCTAATTATTGACATATGGATGAGCTGTGTTATCAAACAAAAAAAAAGTCTCCATTGTTTAGCAGTTCCCAGTGAGTCTGAAAGCTCAAGAGTTGTTTCCAAAAAAGTCCTGTGTCCACTAATGCCCTCTAAGCCCCTTTTCCCCTAAGCCACAATTTAAGATGAACTGCAAACCTGGATCAGCTCCTTTCAGAATTTCAGCTTAGTTTTGTTCTTACGTTAAATTCCTCATCAAATGTCATTTCTGTCCACTAAGACTGAGTTTTTGTTTCTCCTGTTATCATTTAACTGGGTGAAATAATTATTAAGGAAGGGGAAGGATGAGTCCTTGCTCAGTGCAAACAGAACAGTTCAGACACCACGCTCAGCACAAAGAGTCAGAAAAATTTCCTTACCATGTCACTTACAGGCATCTATGTCACAAATATAGTTGGTAACTCCAGATCTCAAAATGGTTTTGAAGAAACTGAATTACACAATACCATATCCAAATCCTCCAGCACAGCACGTCTCCATATGCTCACACTTCCAATCTTTTAAGGTTCAACTCTCTTCTTCCTCTGAAAGCCTCTCCCAAGACTGTCTTGTTTGCGAGACCATTTTCTTTCAAGAGTTTATCCATCTCCAGTCCTACTGAAGTTTCCAAAGCTGCTCGGGTAGCTTGCCCCAACAGCAGCAAAGAAAATAAAGTTGATAGGATAAACTTTTTAATGCTAAAACCAGGAGTGCCCTCTAGTGAGATTCCACAGGGAACATGTATGACTAACACTTGTCATCTAGCGCCTGTTATCTTCATAGGTGGTCTGATCTGCTGGGGGCAGAATTACTATAACGTGCTTCCCACACTGGAACATCAACTATGGGAAAGCAAGAGCAGACAGTGTGGGTTTATGCAACACTGATGGGGCAGAAAACTTGTACTGGCTGGCTAGTTGGAGAAACCCTGGAACAGGCAAGGTTGCTGAAAGTCCCATCACGTACGCCTTGTAGCGCCACAGAAGCACTGTTTGCTCACTAGTGGAGAATGCTCTGGCTCAGACACAGCGTTAGTGAGCATGAGGAAGGATTTAATAAACAGAAATCAAACACAAACTCGTCTAGCAGTGCTTGCCTTCTGATTATACGCTTTGAAAGGCTTGCCTCTAATCTTTCAACCTGCTTTACCCTGTTGTTCATAGTTATGAGATTAAAACTACTAAAACTGGAAATGATACCTAAATGAACAGACCCAGACACCACCTAAGCAGACAAAATGTGGTGCACACGATCAAACAGGCAGGCTGAGAAATTCTGTGTCCTGTTGCTTTCATACTATAGCACTGCTGATCCATTAGCAATGTAAAGCAACTAGGAATCTTGCAGCGTGTCTGGTAGCAGTGCTTGCAGTGAAGACCTCAGGGTGTTTTCCAACTTTATTAGAGACCTTTTTTGTCAGCTGATGATGGCAGTTCTTTGTAGGGCTACATAACCTTCATATCCATCTTTGTTGCATCTAAATAGAAATATATTCCTATTTAAGAGGGCATGAATTAGTAGCACTTCTCTTTTTTCCCTCCCAACCTGTTTGACTGAGTTTTTCAAGAAGTGGACAGACATAAACTTTTGGCTTTCAAAAATTATACAGAGGTAAAGAGGAAAGAGATAAAGAGGAAAGGGACAGAGCAAGTTATGTATTAGAGTCTACAGAGAAATGAAATTAGTGTCACAGTGCTGGATATTGATAGTTATGCACACGCTAAATTTAAAGAGACCAACGGGTACAACAACACTGAAGATAAACTCACGCCGTGCTGTCGGAGGGGGCAAGTCAGAGAGTGCAAAGCAAGAGAATCACAGGGATCACTGTTTAATAGGGAAATCCACCTCTCAGGAAAACTGTTTCCCAATTGAGTAAGTAAAAATGACAGCAGCAGTGTGAAGAGGGTGAAAAAAGAGAAAAAGAGAGAGTGAGGAAGATTGTATTTTACAACAGAATGACGAAGAGTTGTTCCCGCTGTTTTTGCAAGAGGCTGCTATCATGAAGAGCAGACAGAGTTAACTATAACATAGAACAATAAAAGAAAGAAGAGATGGAGGACAAATACCTTCCTTTCCTTCACATATCTGTAAAGCATTTGACTTCACACACATCGCAGTCGAGGTACCACAACTAAAACTAAATTTGATGGCTCATATTCCTATAGGATACAGTGGCCTTCACCTTTAGGTCAAGAGTTCAAATGCAAGCCCAATCAGTGGTGACCAAATGTTGTCACCATCTGCCTGCTTAGTGGCTGAGATGAGAAGAGAAAGGTTGTTCAACTCAGTCCCATTGTTAACGGACAGGTGTCTCCAGAACAGGAACAACCATCACCAGTGTCACTAACTGGAAGTTGAGTCAGAGAGGTCAAGAACTGAATGGGCATAAAACCTGAATTAATAGATTTAAGTACCTCTCTAGATAAGGGTCAAAGCAGTTGTGTGCTTGCTGTCTACATAAAGAGCATTTCAGTCTTCAGGGCTTGCAGTCACATGCCTATCACTGGACTAAATTAATTTTTAAATGGAAACAGAATTGAATAAACCGATTTATAATTTGATTTAAATTTAGCTATTAGGTTGGTTCCCATTTTCTTTAGCATCAGCTGGAGGTAAACAGAAGTGTGTGCACATCTGGGACTTACACAGCTGCACTGCTCAATATTAGGAGCCTTCTGAACACTCAGGGGTGCTCAAGTCTTCCAGCTGGACTGGTCGCAGACGTGGCCACAGCCACATCACGGCTACTTCACACAGTGCTACTGTGCTTCATGAAATGGGCTTGGAAAGCCACCTGGGCTTTTAAGTGTCAAGAATGGGAATGACAGAACTGGAAGGATGAGCTGTTTTTTACTTATCATATACAAGAGGGAATCTATGTATTTTTTTCTTTTCTTGCAGGATTTGATATCTGCACAGTGTTAGCAGAGCTATCTGAACTAATCTCTTTATATTGATATACTGATAAGAAACTCTTCCTAGCTTCCATTCTGCTGCCTATTTTTAATTCCTTTATGTACACTTGTATTTTTAACAGTATCTCAAAAACCTAAGACATCACAGGCTCAGTCCAAAACATTTCCCTTTTTTCCCACTACACATACGTGTATTTTACACTTCTGCTTAGACCCACTGAAATCATCTGATAATTACCTTGTTTTGGTTCTCGCAGTAAGCGTTGTGCTGGCATCAACAATGAAGCCAGATGATGTCAGATGCCCAGAGAAGATAGCTTGAAGCATCAGCTTTGAAAAATTTTGGACAGATAGTAACTTGGCTTTCTTCCCTGTCAGGAGAAGCAATTTGAGTGCTGTGCAATTTAGAGCATGTGTGTGCACACGTATCTTTGGGAACGTGAACATTAGCATGAGGTTTGTCCAAGGAGGAGGAGCTTACTCAAGCTTGCCCAAAAATTCCCAAATTATAACTGTTGTGAAGCTGTGCTTTTGGCAAATCAGATATTTCTCCTTGTCCTAGTAAACACGAACAGCTTTCAACACCACTTTGGGAAACATGAGAGCGCTCTCTTCTACACTCAACACCCAGTATTTGTCACTGCTACCTTATTTGGAGCATGCTTTTGGATGCTTTCCATAATTCATAAACATGAATATTATTTACTATGAATATTTAAAACAAAAAGCGAAGCAGAAAGCAAAAATTCTTAATCACAAAGTTATTTAAAAGAAAATAAACCCAAACAACAACAACAGAAAGACACAGGAACTTGTTGTTGGTCTCTTTACAAAGTCAAAACAAATTTCATCTTATGTAATTCCCACCCAACACTGACACACACCCAAGCAACCTGTATGTTCTTAACGTAGAAAGAAAACAAATTCCACTCCAATTATTTTCCTTCATCACACCTGAAGGCATTTATGCAATTGCTGGAAAATAACTGTCCTTTATAGATTATACCTGTGTCTGGCAAGGCACACACCTGCAGAAGTGCATCAGGGAGCAAAGATATGAGTTGATATAATAAGTTAGAAGTAAATAAGAAAATACTTCGGACAAGGAAAGCTTTGGAAAAGGCAGGCCCTAACTCTGCTGTATAAACACCACTGCTGAGGAAACTTAAATGCTCCCAGTTTCCAAGCTCACATCCAAGCAATGGTGTGGTCTGGAGCACCGGACAGCCGTCCCCATGCATTTCACCTACCTTCCACTGACTAAATGCATGAAACTTCTCCCAGGCTGTGCAAAGGATGATGGAAGGGATAAGGATCCTGGTTCTCAGTACAGCTTTGTGACAGGAGTAATACTTTGTGTGAGGGATGTGGAAAGGTGCCCAAAACAAATCCCGCACCCACGCTGGAAATATCTGAAAGCTGTAACAGCGATCCAGTTATCACAACAGACAGAACCACAACCCTGCGTGCACCAACTTACTAACAGGTTCTAGAGCCAACAGCTTTTAAAGAATAATTGTTCATTCCGTGGAAGCAGGAGAGAAACACACTGCTAATCACAGTCTAAATAAGATAAGCAAACAAAGGTCTGCTTTACGTCTATGGTTTTTGATAAGCACATCAAATCCATTCAAACTTCTCAGAAAATGCAGCTGGAATTACCTGTCCAAACTGCCCACTGTCAGTCCCCAAAATTCTCACGAGGCATAATGCTCAGTCTGCTAATCAATAGTATCGTAAAGACAAAGCAAACCCTGGGCTGTTTATAACGCTGCACACATAGATGGGGATCACTCTCTGTGGCATTGGAAAAAACAATAGAGTATTATTCTGCTTTCACAGAATAATAGCACTATCACCAACAAGAAAATAAAAACCTTCCTTTGCGTGCACCTCTTGACAAATTTCAAAAACAAAAGCAGAAAGGGAGGTATTGCAGTATCATATCTTGAGAGCAATTGGAGCAACACCTGTGGAAGGCCACAGCCAACGATACAGCGAGAGCCTCCTTTACAGAAGTGAGAAGAAGTTTTGCTATCTGTAATATAGACACAGCTTCATTTATTTGTGTATTTTACTAAGAAGGAAGTTAATATAATTAATGGCGCTCATGAGGAAGCTTAAATTAGTATATATATAAAAAATACACAGGCATATATATACACACTGATAAAATTAATTTGTTTTCTGAACCTGCCCACTATCTCAGCCTATGACAACATTCTCTGTGTCATTCATCGCTTCTGTTAGATATGTTTACCTTTTGCCTTTCAGTTTCAGCAAATCCATCTTTTCTCTTAAGCTACAAAGAGAGACTAAAAGATGTTTTATTCACCTCACACTACAATTTTCTTCATATTTCCCCCTACTTTCCCATTTATTTGTCTTGTAAACTGAGTACGTCAATATTTAATTTCTCTTCATCCTTCTGACTAATAATGTGGTTGCCAGGATTTAAATCTTGTCTGTCCTGTCTATTCATACCCAACCAGAAAATAAGCTTTTATTCAAGGTGACGTGACCCGTGTTTCATCTGATAGTATTTTCAGCTTTATCCTCCAAATATTTCTGCAGTCCCAATTCACGTAATTTCTAGGGGAGATAGCCTTCTACTTCAAGTATTTCTCTCTACTCTGAAAACAAAATACCCCTTACACTAACAACAACTCACCTTGAGAAATTCACCTTGTTACACCATTCCCATTTTGTAAGAATGATTAACATTCAACTATGTTTTTGTGAACAGCCTGAAAATACACTGAATTATCGGGGATACACAATGCCAGTATTAGATCACTATGAAAGAGTTTCATTAACATTGCTGCTGATCACTAATTATTATCACCCTTTCTTCACATACACAGGGCTAAACAAAATACAGTAGTGAAAATAGGTGAAGTCTGATAGACTCAGTCTTCAAGCTCAGCTTCCCAAGGTAACAATTCTCCTATTATTAGCGAGGGGTTTGCGCTCTCTCTCTCACAAGGGCACCTTGGCTCTGACTCCCCAGCTGGTAGAGCACACAGTTGATACCATCACACCTACTAATATGCCTAGACAGCAGCTTGCGCATCTTATGTATTGTTGCAAATTTCCTTTTCTTGAGCTACCTAATATACAAAAAGAAACACAAAGAAGAATTTTTCCAGGGCCTTTGGAGCAGAGAGGGATCCAGCGATCCAGCTGATCACTTGAGGTAAGCTCCAAGTGCTCACTTAGATAAAAGATGACACAGCCTCCCATAAGCAATCCCATTCCTGAACCTTCTCCTGCCCTTTCTCCTCTCGCTGCTGTGCTGGCTTTTTGCAATGCAGTCTCTGCACGTGAGGGCTATTGTCAAATCCAAGGCAGGAGAGAGCCCTTCATCACCCCACCGCTCTCAAAAGAAACCTTATATGCACGGTGCCAACACAATACATGACCTGTGCATGCTCATTTTCTTGCTTCTGCCTCTTTGTGTCACTACCCTTTAGGCAACACTAAGATCAAGTTTTCTGTACTTTAGTCATAAAATTATTATTTAATTTTTTTTTTGTAGAGCAAAGGAGAAAGAAAACACAGTTACACATGCCAGACATACATACATACACACGCCTCATCTCCAATTCAAGGCAAACTTCTCAGTCAGGTTTCTTCGCATTTTATGTGACTTTATATTAAGTCTAACCGATTTTATGTTGAATATGTCAACCATGTCACACATAAAGCTTCACATCACAGTGTTTCAGGAGCAACAAGACGGTGAAACAGGCACATCGGTGCTCCTGACTACCTTCAAGCACCATTGAGGAAACTGTGGAGGCTCACGACCAAAGTCATGGCATTTAGCTCTTCAGTAACAACCTCAGACACACAAGATGCTCGTTGGCTTGAGCCTCCTGAGCGGGGAGGGGACCACCTTGCCCATTGTGCCCTACCCTGGTCGACCTGTCCCCGTCGGCACGCCCTCTGGTGCTGCAAAGACTCCCCACACAAACCCCCAACACCTACACTGCCATGCCAGATTGTGGGCAAATTGTGGGTCGTCTCTTCAGTACTCTACAAATTTTTTTACCTTCAAAATCATATTTCCCACTCCACTGCCAGGCAGAAAAGTTTAAGATTATGATAATTTCCTGTTATTCTTCTCTGGCCATGTCTGATACTTTCTTATCTGCATTTCTTTTGCTAAAGACATTTGCTGATCTTAAACCTGGCTTGAATGAATAGCAATTGTTCCCTTCTGGTTTTGAAGGTACTTTGTTTGTCTACCCCATTCACTGGCCTGAAATCAGCAAGGCCTCAGATGGCTGTTGCTATGGCAACTCTGTTCATTCAACACTGGCATATAATGAAGACAATGTGTTTTCCATTTAGATGAGTTTTTAGAGCAAAAGAGAGAAGACTCCTGCTTAACAGTCCCTGAGAATGCCAGGGTAATATAATCAGGGTTTCTGTAGTACCAGTAAAACCAGGAAGTGCAACTAAAAAGGGAAAAAGAAAGAAAGTTACGCTGATATTTCACAATAATTACAGTGGTGGGCAAACAAATCAACAGCAGGACTGCATTTCCATACTCTTTAAGACTTTCTGCACTGAGAATAATTCAGAAATAAATATTTTGCTCATACTTCTTAGCAAAGGGGCCATTTGGACACTACTGAGAGCTTCTCTCTCTTCCTCCCTGCTTCCTTAAGCAGAGGGCCAATTAAGATGCGTAGCTATGTACTTGTTTTTAAAACAAGTTTTCGTTATCACTGACAGGCAGAATTACCGATGCAAAAACTTTCTCTGTCTCCTCTCCTCTGCTAGGTACTGGCCATGCTGGCTACAGCCACCCAGGCAGAGAGCATCCCTCTGCAGTGGCGCTGCAGATCCACGCTACTCGCAGAAACAGAGTTAAAGAAAGGCTCCTTTGAATACAGATATGATTCACTTTTCATATCTATATTCTACCTCAGGTACATTAACTATAAGTGTAACTAAGTGCATGTCAGGAAGCATCACTGGGAAGAAGGCGCAGAGGGAATGGCTGCTCCTCTCACCCACTGGGGCTTGTCCTGCAATTACTGCTGTGCATTGCTACCACAGGACACTACGGAACCCAGTACTTTTAAGAGATTCTTACAAATGTTTCCAAGAAAGCATATACTGGAGAAACTTGTTTACTCCTTTGATTCACAAAGCCTGGACATTTCCTCTCTCTCTGTCTCCTTCCTTCTCTCTTGCTCTCCCGCAAGCCTTTTTCTAACTTTTTATCTGCTTACCTTGGGGGCTTCACTCAGGAAAAGAAAACAGGGATTTCTGAGATCCCCAGAAATAAAAGCAACAAAGAAGAAAATGGAAACTAGGCATTACTAGTTCTTCTTCTGTTTACAGTGGAAACAGTGACTTGAAAAGCTTTTTCTTTTCCACTGTTTTTGCAAAGCAGCAGGGAGCAAACACTTCCTGAAGGGCAAGCAAGTTTTCCAAACTGAAATGAAGCCCAGTGTTTTAAAATCCTTCAAACAGGAAACATCATCTTTGCAGGTGACGTGTCCTTCATTTAATCAGGTTATCTCCTCCTTACTCCAAGGAGGTAAGTGGGTTTGGAACTAAGTTTTTTTTTCTTTTCTTTTAGGAATCCACAATTATGTCACTTTTTTAAAATGGCAAAGCAAAAAAGATTAACATCAGGATGGAATAAAACCAGACGAACTGCATTTATCTACCTCCAAGGATTTTTTTTTTTTTGCTGCAGTTACTTCCAGGAGTAAGGAAAAGGCCCATTTTGATACACAGGAGGCTCTCTTTGCACATGGAAGGGTTGTGGAATCAAAGTCAAGAAATCCTGAGTGTTCTCAGTAATTTCAGCTTTTGCATAACAGTGGTTTTTGAAACTGTGCACATTCACTACGATGTGCAAATCATCCCAGGATTTCAAAGAACTGTGCCACCAGCTTGCTTACAATTTCTGAAAACAAAACATCATGTTCTGCACATAGATCTCCACAGTGAGACATCTGATATTTCTAATCATTCCCCAAATATAAGGTTTACACAGGTGGAGCAACTCATCTTTCTCTGGTATCCAAGTGAGTTGGGCTTTGATGGCTTATGAAACTCGGTGACTACCCATACATTTTGTAACACTATCTACGGAGGATGTAGACGTACGTCAGGGTCTGTGTTTGTTCCTTTGCACTTCTACAGCTGAAGAAAGCAGTCATGTTTATGTCTGTCAGATCTTTTCTGCCTCTTCACTCGTGCTGACATCCTACAGCCTTGCTTCAGTTCCTACAAAGCTCAAAACCTGCAGCTGCACTGGCTGGCACGTCTTTTCTTGTCCCGCCCCTCCACCCCTTATCTCCCCCCTCTGCTCCCCCCATCTTTATTTCTAACTTTTTTTTTGGTGTCTAGATCAAAAGCATATAGTCACCAAACCTGAATGGGCTCCAACAGGAGACAAAGACTGAATTTTAAGGCACAACTACAAATAAGTTGTGCATGCACTCACACAGGCACGCACACTTCCCTCTTCTAAATTCAAACAACCAGCCTCTATTCTGAGGACTGGCTGCTGCACTGATCTCACTTATTGTCAGAACACCAAGAAAACAGCCATCATTTATGCAAGGTAGACAGCAATATAAATCAAGACAAACCCAGAGTACTCAAACGTAGATTCATTGTCACTTCAGACCTTGAGACACAGGCTCAAGTCAAGATGCAAGGTTACGATTCCTCGTGTATAATGACTGACAAACCCATTTTGAAGCATCAGCCCAGTCAAAAGGTAGTTTTGTTTAAATCCAGGAACACAGCTTTCATTAAAAATATTAGAAGAAATAACACCGGTTCTTACAGAAATCTCTGTATTCCCTACAAGTTACAAACCCACAACTGGGTTTTTAATTTCAGAGTCCACAGAAAGAACTGTATTGCAGAGTAACTGTACTGGCAAATGAAGTTATGTTGAAGCTTTTGAAGGTACATTTCAGAATAACTTTCAGGTCAAACTATTCATTAAAGGATTCATTTGTTTTCTTTCCTCCTCTGGACACAAAACTATGGTAGAAACAGTGGTGAGTGGGGCAGAGCTGTAAAAGAGCAGGACAGAAACACAAAGAGCAGAACATGTAACAGCAGATGGTTCAGAAGGGAAAATTTGCTGGTTTTATTAGATCCACAATGTCCTGGTTAATCCACACAGACAAGACAGTAGTGGTGAGCACTACTCCCTCAGAAACAAAGGCAATTTCAACAAGATTCAGCAATGAATCTGCAGCATACTTCGGTATCGCTTGTCTGTGTTTGTACCATGCCAGCATCTCAAGGCTCCCGGCACAGACCAGCGGAGGAGGTGCTGCAGAGGCCTGACTGTAAATGTGAGTAATCCTACAAACATCGAGGGATTATTCTCCATGGTTCAGCCATCTCGGCCTTTGCACGCAAGGTGGGGGAGAGGATAAAGGAGCTCTGCAGCCTGTAACGCAATATGTGCACATCCAGCCATGCAACGCAGGGACGGCACCAGCCTTCAGCTAGGACCATGTCCCCTCACAGGGTTTAGGTGCAAGTAAGCCTAAATACATTCACACATCCTTATGTGCAGAGCACCCTTCCCTCTGGCAGCTGCCGACCCTGTACTGAGCCAAAGTTAGCAGGTCCTGCTTCTGTGCCAGCAAGAGCTCCCCATGTCGTGCTGTCGGCAGGTGAGGAGAAGGGGAACAAATGCCAGTAAGATCTTCTGGGCTTATTAGCTTATGCCCTGCACAGGAAGGAGGATCACTGGAAGATGGAGCACAGCAGGGTTGCTGCTTTTTGAGATACTTCAGATTCCTGACTCTTTTTACCTCCAATTTATAAGCCTGTGCCTTCTTAGCAGTGATGTTGCTTCTGGAAAAGGCACAGCATGGGTGCATCTTCTGCAGGAAGGTTGGAACTGGATTATCTTTAAAGTCCCATCCCTGGAGGTGTTCAAGGCCAGGATGGATGAGGCTTTGAGCAATCTGATCCTATGGGAGGTGTCCCTGCCCGTGGCAGGGGGGTGGAACTGGATGGGCTTTAAGGTCCCTTCCAACCTAAACCATTTTGTGATTCTATGAAGGAAAAGAAATATGTTGAACATCTTTTTGAAAAAAAGTTGAAGATAAGGCATTTTAACTCAGTATACTTACCAATAGCAAGCAGAGTACAATTTTTGGAGCAGGTCTGGTCATCTAAAGTCGTTGAATACTGATAAGGTTATATCTTACCTCAGGAGATATATATTACCTATAAAATTCATCCTATTCTTTTGGTGTCCAAATCACTGGATGTATAAGAACTTAGCTTTTAATAGTCATTCATGAAATTAAGATTTGTATAGAGTTGCTTACCTCCCTGGAGGAAGCAGTTAATTCTTAAGTTGGTAAGCCATTGACCTAAATGTAGTACTTGGACACCTCTGTCTGAGAAGCTTTAATTTCTTAATTGTGTGTAACAAGAACTTATTCCCCTGGAAATTTCTTAGAAATGCTTCCCAAACCCAAAATTGATTTTTTCTCTGTCTCTTTTCATCATGTTGAAGGAAATATACCCTGCATGTGAACTAAAGTATGACTGTAGGCTGGTTGTTTTAATCAAAACAGGATTTCTGATGGATTCTGCTTATGCTAAAAAGATGGATGGTGCTATAGTTAGAGAAAAGTATAGTTTTCCTTTGAATTAGTCTTTTGTAACGTAAGTAAATTATCCAGAAGGTACTCAAGCACAACACTTTGATAATACAGGTGTTTAAATGGTAATAGCTATTGGAATTGGAATGGGAGTGAAACAATAAAGTCATTAGGGTGTTACAACATGAAATTAAGCTATTGCTATTACGGAGTGATATTATTATCCTAAAGCATGCAACTCGCAGAGCAAATGAAAACAATGTAATACCCCTCAAACAGTAGTTTACATTAGGATTTAGTTTAGCTGTGGTGTTTGCTAGTGTTGTAATATCTTTATTAGGCAGCGCTCGTGAGTTGGTGCACGGTGTTGTAACACAGGAGGAGTAACATGGAGCTACTGAACATCCACCTGCGAAAATCCCATTCCTTACAAAAAGTCTGTTGCTCAAAATTCCCATTATAGTGGTGGCTCTCACATTATGGTTAGTCAAAACGCAGAATTTTAAGAATTAAATTACTTAATTACCTAATGAAGACTCAGATCCTGTTGACTTCTGTATGCGTCCATACAATTTTAATTGGTTGAAAATCTCAGCTTCCTATTTACTCAGTGATTGTTCCTGAGACGAGGAAGAATTTATGATGTCAGAATAACATCTGTGTGAACATGCTGGGGGAAAAAAAGTACTTCTAATTAATTTTACTTGGGCATAGACACAGTAGTGCTGAGCTGACGGTTGGACTTGTGATCTTAGAGATCTTTTCCAACCTTAACTGTTCTATGTCATGTTCTGAGTGGGCGTTCAGTAGAACAGTGCTCTTTGTTCAGCAGTTCATTCTAACAAGGACATATATAATGATTTTTGTTATGATACGATACAAACATACCATATTCCTAATATCTAATCTAAACCTACTCTCTTCAGAAACTCATTAGATGCACTGACCCTTCATGAAAATTCCATACAGGCAGGTTTCTACTTGCATGCAGCTCCTTGTTGGATCAGGATCCAGTATTAATGATTTGTACAAGCTTTTATGATAAAATAAAGTTCCCTCAGAAAACATTGGTTCAATGTGAAATATTTTTGAACACTAGGGTTCCCTGCCTTAGATACTGAAAACTTCAGAGATCCAATAATTAGCAGTGTCAAGACTTGCTCCTGAGTCAATGACCAAGATAAGCCAGATAAGATTGCCCTACTACTATTGCTCCTCAGACCTCAAGGAACAACACAGGCACCCTAATATTTTTGTTACAGGACAGCATTGTAGACAAAGCTACTGAGAATCTGGAGGATGGTGGGATTCTGCTTCATTTAAGAAATACCAGTTTCAAGGCAATTTATTTTTCCGAAAACATTTTTGTACACAGGTAATTTGAAAGGCTTGGGGTTTCCAGCTCATTTGAGATGGAAACTCAGGCTGCTGAAAAATCCTATTTCTCATACATTGCTGAATTAAAAAATAAGGAATTTTCAAGTTTTTAAACTCACTGTGTGTTCTGTTATAAACACAGGGTTAGAACAAATATGAGAATAATCAACATATACAGGATATTTTAAACATGTTACCATCAGCTGCTATGATTTTTAAGTGATAATTGGGTTAAATGTTAAAATAAACGCTTCTTCAAGAATGTGGTTCAGAATCTTATGCTTAATATATCTGCCTTTCATGTGGAAGTGTGTTAACCAGTCTTCTCAAATCTCTTCCAAAACTTTAGTGTTGCAGATTAATAGAAATAGGGAGCAGGGGAAGACAGGGTAGAAGAACCCTAAATCATTCTTCAGTTCTAATGCATCACAGCAAGTTTTTCTTTTTCAAAACCCAAAATGTGCATCTTTTTTTCAGGCATCATTAAACTCTTAGATGTTTGGGCTTGCTTCCAGAAGTTGACATACTTACCAGCACTTATTTGATCTAGAAATCCTGGGAGAATTTCAGTTCTTCCTGGTTCCCAAAAGGTCACAAGTATTTCAAGAATAGCCTTTTCTGTGGTATTTCTCTTTCCACTTCCAAACAAACACAGCAGCTCAGAGGCATGTGAAAAATGCCGTAGAATGTCTCTCCTACCTTCCTCAACCACCCAGACAGGACCAAAGTTGTGGATAAAGGTTTGCTTTTTGAAACAGGATACACAACGGTAACCCACGACAAACATTATGAATGTTCTTTGCGTAAGTTCTCCTCCCATTTCAGCCCAAACAGGTGCATCTCAATCTCCTCTTTCTGGAGTCACATCTTGTTGCACTTGCGCCTCTTACAGCAAAGGTCAGAATCCAGCAGAGCCACCGCTATGCTCTCATTTACAAAAAGAGATATCTTTCTCCATATTTCCCTTGTAGGAGTTATTGGAGCCAATGGCCAATTGATACCTTTAACCTTCTGATAACCTTGCAACAATACCACAGCCCTGCAAGCAGCTGGGCTTTGCTGCTCATTGATTTCAGCAAGAAGCAGGCTTTGCACAAGGATGCATTATCTTCCTCAAGACAGAAAAAGATTTATATAATGAAACTTTGATAAAAACAATCTCTTGAGAGCATTTACAGTATAAACTTAAAGGTCTGAAAAACTTTTAAGCAGGGCAACAAGTAGATTTAATATCACATTTGATATAATACCTACTGGGGCCAAATAATACCTTGCTGCATCATGACTTATTTTGGCAGATATATGTTCCTATACTTGGCCTCACCTATAGACGCCTTGGATCTGAGAAATTAGAGGATAACCTAAACTTTTTCTGACCTCATAACAGAACATCAATAATGCAAGAACTTTAAAGAGAGGAAATTTAAACAAGAATAGGGTTTTTTTAAAATAAAAATAGAGGTTTTGCCGCCAATGACTCACAATATTTCTGTTTCTAACCAGACCATGATTACTTTGCAGCAGACTGCAATGATTTTGGCCTTTGCTGAAAGGCGTTCCCACTGAAAATCATCGCTGCATCACCATCCTCCTGCAGTGCTCTCAGGTCAAGGCTTCATGTATCAGGTATCATAGGCAGATCACTACTCTGAAGTCCATTCTGCCAGCAGCACTGCTGTTTGGTTTCCCTTTGCATGTCAGTCTGACATCCACAGCAGGTCGGAAGCTGCTTTGTGAGCAGCTCTGCCCACCCTGCTGCAGCAGAGCACACTTCCCAGACAGCGACCAGACAGCCCGAGGCAAAACCAGCTCAGCTGTCCCAAGACAAGGCCACCTCATGAATCACAGGCATCAGTCAAACTTACACCACACAAACATTGTATGTTTGAGCAGCGGCGTGCTTTGCTGGGGACCAGCTGCATGCTAACTTTTACAAAGGTGCTCATTAAAGCCTCCCTTTCCTTTTCTCTTTCAGCTCTCATAGTGCTCCTGTACCAGTCTGCTTTTGAAAGTTACACTTAGTGCTTCTCCATGAAGGCTTTGACTTTTGGGAAAAATAAGGTGGGTTGTCTGAGCAGCATCTGGGGCCTTTCCAAACAGCTGAGCGTAGCTGAAAGTCAGAGTAATGGCAATATGACATCTCCCTACTTAGCACTGACAGCCCATAATAGTTCTGTTGCATGATGTCAAACACATCATCGAATGGTCTGGGTTGGAAGGGACCTTAAAGCCCATCCAGTTGCAGCTCCCCTGCCATGGGCAGGGACACCTCCCACTGGATTAGGCTGCTCAAAGCCCCATCCAATCTGGCCTTGAACACCTCCAAGGATGCGAGAGCCAAAACTGCTCTGGGCAACCTGTGCCAGGGCCTCCCCACCCTCACAGGAAAACATTTCTGCCCAAGATCCCATCTCAATCTCCCCTCTTTCAGCGTAAAACCATTCCTCCTCATCCTACCCCTACGCTCCCTGATCAAAAGCCCCTCCCCAGCTTTCCTGAAGCCTCTTTCAGTACTGGGAGTCTGCTCTAAGGTCTCTCTGGAGCCTTCTCTTCTCCAGGCTGAACAACCCCAGCTCTCTCAGCCTGTCCTGGTACGGGTGGTGCTCCAGCGCTCTGACTGTCTTTGTGTCTTCCTCTGGACTCACTCCAACAGATCCATGTCCTTCCTGTGCTGAGGACATTAAACCTACCTTTATTACAGAAACATTGTAAGCTAACAATTGACATTTTATTTATAAATATATATAAAAAACCCACCTATGCTTAAAATCTAAAAAGACAAGAAACCAGGGTACTGCTGTTAATGGTCTTTCAGATTGTGGGCCTGAATGACTTCCCTGAGGTCTGGCAGCTATGGAAGCAATGTTTTGCTGGTGTCTTAAGAACAAAGCCCCCATCCCCACTGCGACACCACTGGACACCCCTGCTTGCTGTGTCTGGCAATCCAACCGGCTTTCTCCACTGCCAATGAACTGCAGCACCAAGTGCTATTCCTGGAGGTCCTGGGAAAGTGAGAAACTCCAAGTTTCTCAGTGAGCCAATTAGCACCTTGTAAGCACTACCTTCATATTTAATTACATTTAGGAAGTATTTATCAGAAAAGACCTTAGTCAATACCCTCAGTGCTGTTAGCAAAGTCACACCCGAGGAACAAATGGAGACAGCCCAGGAATAGTATTCAAAGCAATGTGAAACACATGAACATTGCATTGTACTCATGTCAGGTACGTTCTCTTTCTACTGTCTTAATTTTTTACTTTTTAAAAAATCACTGCATTACATGACATCTTTTTAAAGTTCCAACAAATTAAACAGCTTGACAGAAATATTATTGGAAAGGAGACTTGGCTCTGTGCAGGAGCATAGATTAGACTGACATATTTATCATTTCTGACATTATAAAACAATTAAAAAGTCATCTTTCTTATGTTATTTTGAATTAAAGTGTTATTTGTAATTAGAGTCAAGTCCCAGAAGTAAGTGACTATCAATTGAAATCTTTTTTCTCTCCTTTTTTAAAATTTGGCAGTATGTAGTAGCAAAAGTCTTGAAAAATATCATTCCAGCGTCTCGAATGCCATAAAAGAAAAAAACAAGAAAATAACCCAAACCCAAAAACACACAGAAAGACCCAAAACCTCCTTAAATAGAAAAAAGTAAATTGGCTTCTCCACATGATTTTCCAGAGAAAAGCTTGCAGAGTTACAGTCAGAAGCAAGAAATATTTTCTTCCTATATTATTATAAATAAATAGATAATATTTATAAATAAATAATATATAAAAATAAATAAATATATAAAACATATGTTACTTAATATGTAGTATTGAATCTGGCAAAAGATAGAGTTGAATTCAAAACCCAAACCGAAAGTGCTGCTGATCAAATTCAGCACAGGGAAGGTGCTCAGCCTGTGACCAGCCGCACCGGCAAAGCCTCGGGACACAACACGTTACACAATGAGCTCCCCTTCCACATGACCCAGCAGCCTCTCCGCATGGCAGCGTCAGCAACTGGCCTGGATGCAAGTCAGTGAGCTGGAAGGAAGAGGCTTCCACGTGAAGTTCCTTTGCAGAGGCAATGTAAGCATGAAGGGTATCAGTTCAACCCACGAGGTGAACTGGAACAGGAGTTTCATCGCATGGAACAAGCCGAAGTGGCGAGAGCCGTGCTTGTTAGCGTGTATGTGGGCAACAGTTATGACAGTGATTGGTGACTTCTGAATGACAAGCCTTCCCCTGAGGAAGCACATATTGTGACTACAGCTTAAATACCCACTTTAAACACTGATGCCACGGAAATATCTCTAGTTTAATCTAGGGGGAAATATGCAAATAATCGTATATTGTTCTTTGTATTTTAGAATGCATTTGCAGAACTTTTCAGGGTCTATGCAGGTGCTCACAACATTCATTTATCTGAATAAATAGCAAATTTCAAGTTAGGTTTTGGTTTTTTTTTGCTGGTAAGAACGTGACAGAGTGAAGGAGCCTATTTGTAGCTGAGCTGGGTGCCAGGGTTAAAAGGAAATCCCTATTTCCATTACAGGCTACAGTTCCAGAGAAGAAAAAAACAACCCTGCTACCCTTATTTCTATTATTTGTTTTACAATAATGTCCAAGAGCCTTTGCCAGATAGAAAAGCCAACTGCAACAAACATTCTCCCAGCAGAGATTTATAATCTAATAACAGGATATGGCAAAGGTGAAGAGACTTGTCCAAGGTCACACAGTAGATACACGGCACAAATAAGGATGTCAATACTTCCTGACACTCTCTGGAGTCCCTTGCCATCTAATTCACATCGCCTCCCTACACCTTCGATGATAAACAAGCAAAGTACCTATTTAGGGTGACAGGAGGGGGAGGACAATGCTACAGGCGACCATGAGCCCATTTTGCTGATGAAACAGAAGGTATCCATTTCTCTTTAAAGGGAATAGTTGCAGGCACAGTCTTTATTTGCTATTACCACAAAATCAGGCCAATTTATATTAATAAATTTAATTTTATGTCATAAATTTAATTTTACAACCACATGTAAAAATCCTTTTACTTAAATATTGATACTTAAAAATAGCATGATCCACCCTGATATTCCTTGTGATATTTGTTGCTGCTAATTTTCAACAGACATGTTTGAAGGGGATCTAAAGCATTAAGATACATAAGTTTAACTGTCTTCCTTTCCTGCCTGCCTTTGTTTACCATGTAAATTGCCACCCACACACTTTCCCATATAGAGCACAGTGGGGTACTATTCACCATCACAGAGCTTGAGCAACTGCAGCTCCTGTCCCCAGCAGGAACAAGGTTACGCCTGGAGTTCCCTCTAAGTCACATAAATTTATCTGGCGGTAACAGGAAAAAGAGGTCTGATGAGAGTCAGTGAGCTAATCCTAATGGACTTGAGGATTGGGGAATGGAGAGAAATCAAATGCTTGAAAAAGAGATAACTTCAGGGAAAGTCATTTTACCCCATGAATTTGTATCTGACTAGGGTTCCTTAATGAATTATATAACCTACAACTTAAAACCTGTAACCTGACTGTGCATCCAAACATGTGTGAAGGGGGCCTACAAGAAAGCTGAGGAGGGGCTTTTTACAAGGGCAAGTAGTGATAGGTTGAAGGGGAATGGCTTTAAATCGGAAGGGAGGCAAGATTTATATAGGACAGTAGGAAGAAATTCCTCATGGTGAGTGTGGGGAGGCCCTGGCACAGGTTGCCCAGGGAAGTCATGGTTGCCCCATTCCTGGAAGTGTTCAAGGCTGGGCTGGGTGAGGCTTTGAGCACCCTGATCCACTGGGAGGGGGTTGGAAGTGAATGGGCTTTAAGGTCCCTTCCAACCCAAACTGTTCCATGATTCTATGAAATCAAGAAACCAAAACATAACCCAAAGATGCACAACTGCATAGGTTTAAACTCCTCAAAGCAACAGAAATTGCTGACAAACGTTTGAGGGCTTGTCTTATAAAATATTATTTTCTTCCTTTCAAAAGCCTTACCAAGTGCTATGTAACCTCAGAATCCATGTATGCAGGGCTGTCCTACCACTTTGCAGACACCCGGTGAAGACACACAAGGTTGCTGACTTTCTTGGATAAGCGTCAACATTGGTATTCTTTTGCCCTCCCCACCCATCTGTGTGCCCGTGAGCCAGGGGTTTATCCTATGGGAAAGGAGCTCCAAGAGCAGCTCACTGCTCTCCACTTCCTGTGGGAACTGTGGGAGAGTGAGTTGGAAAACCTTCACATACCTCAGCTTTACTTCAGTTTAAGTATTACCAGTTTCAAGAGAATAAAAACTCTAAGACCTCTGCCGTATACCACAGCCTGTGGAGAGAAAACCAGAAACACACACAAGTTTTGCATGGGAAAAACCACTGTATCCCAAGATCGCAGTGCAAGGTTCCTGCAGGGGAAGACGGACACTTAAAAAAACACAGGGAAAGGGCAGAGGGAAACAGTAGCAAAACTTTCTAGCATTGCCATCTGTGACTGATCTCCTTTTAGAAGTCCACATAGGGACATATGCAGAAGCAAACCCTCTACTTTCATCACAAGGCAAAAAACCTGCCCATTGAACAAACACACTCACCTATCACTGTGTGCATGGTTACTGAAGCTCTGCTTTGTATGTTTACAGAGAAAAAAAATACTGAATTAAAGCATACAAAAAATTAATCCAAACTGTATGTCTCAAGATTTTCAGGTATCGCTTCTCCAGTTACCTCATCAATAACATTCATAATTTTGAACTTCCATGATGGGAGTGTATCTCTTGCAGGTTTCAATTAGGAGCCTTTGCTCTCTGAAAGCCTTTATTTTTTTTTCCTCCAGTGAAATGTTTTGCCATTAAGCAAAATGAAGGTTTAGGAATAATCACAATTAATGGAACAAATGTTTTAGAATGAAAACGTGTTTGTATCAGCAGGCAAAGCGGGAAAATTGAGATAGCCTTCTCCGCTTCTGATTTTTTACTGTGTAGCCTCAGATACTACAGGAAACCAATTTAGAGTGAAAGATTATCCTCTGGCTCCTGATCTGGCATTGTGTTTACCAAGGACAAACAGAAGTGATGTTATCCCAAGTGACATGTCAGGCAAGCTTAGTACTTATATTTTGTTCTTTCTTTCTCCCATGCTTAAAAAGGGTTGTGGGAATATGGATTTTCAAGAGGAACGACTACCAGGGAGTTGTATGGCTGAGAAATTAAATTAAGTTTCCTGTAGTCTAGATATCATACTCTTTCAGGGAGAGTGAAGTGTGCTTTTCAGGTCCCTTTTCACAGAATCATTAAGGTTGAAAAAGACCTCCAAGATCATCCAATCCAACTCTTAGCACAACCATGCCTACTGAACCATGTCCTGAAGGTTTTCTGAAACATTTTGTTTTAATAGACATTTCCAATTATTCTTGTCTCAAAATGTTTTATTCTAAGGACTAGAATGGATCTACTAGAATGGATCTACAGGCTTACTGCACAGCCAAGGTTTCATAGACAGGATACAATGGTGAGGTCCCCCTTCTAACTGATGTCAACAGTTATATGTGAAATGTGAGGCTGCACTTGCTGGAAAATTTCAGAGTATTCCCTCAAAACCACTCTTTCAATTATTCCCAGGTTTGCTTTTCCCCAAGAGAGGTATCTCCTGTGCACAATGTCTAAGCAGGAAGCTGGAGAGACAGATCAAATCCCCACAGGGGGAAGAAATGAGGATAGGGTGATTCTCATTGAGAATTTAATGCTGTTTTTTTTCATTAAGAATCAGACCTTGCAGAACAAATGGAAAACAGCCTGTGCCGTAAGTATCAGTGTCTATTAAGGGTCTTGTTTGTAGTGCCAAGATAACCATCTCTGTATGGAAGAAGTTGTGCTTGGGAGGTTGACTGGTTGAATGGTAAAATAAAGATATTAATTGTGAGGGGAAGGAAATTCAAGAAAAAGCTAATCCAATTATCTTCCAAAGAATCTATTGCAGAGCTCAGAAAACACTGTCAGAAGGCAGATGCCTTTACTGCAACAGGAAGACAAATGAAAATACATATTGGAAAAGGCAGCTTCTTATCAACTTCACAGCAAGTCCTACAGGCCTTTGTTGCCACCACATCAGAAGTTTGCAAGCTTCAATCCATCTTGCTATCACTAAAGGTTTAAAGCTCACTCTTGCAGTCTTTCTTTAAAGTCTAAAGCTCAAATTGTTTTTGATAAGTTAGTTTATGACACCTTAAGAGACTAGCAACGTGCAATATTGTAAGGTTTGGCTAGAGCAGTATTTCCAGGAATTCTGCTGGTTTACTTGTGAACAGCCTCTGTCATTCCAATTCTATCCTCTCCCTGTGAGAGGGGTGGGTAACACCCAAAATGCAGCATTCGAACTACTCAAAGTAGGTCCACTTTGCTAAATTTGACTTCTCTGCCCAATTAAGTGAGACCACTGAACACTGCTTTTATATAAATATTTGAGCATACCATGTTTATTTGAATAAAAAAGCAAACCGTGAAGTATTTCAGGGCAAAACACTCCTCTCCCTTTCTCCTACCGCCCAGGTGCCTGAATAATAGTTCACTGTATAACTTCTTCTTACTGTATTTGCCCTGGAGCTGGAAGGCATGATGTACACTCCAGGCTGTATTTTTACAGGCTAAAAAGGCCAGCAAATTTAAGATTTGTGCACACACACGTTTGTAGTATGTTTTGTTGATTCTTTAAACTATTTTACATCATTTTTCTTTGGAAGTCCTGAAAACATACCCGGATTTAGCCTTAGTTTTGCTAGCATTTCTCTACAATCATAGAATGATTTGGGTGTGAAGGGAACTTAAAGACCTGCCATGGGCAGGGACACCTTCTACAGGATTCGGTTCCTCAAAGCCTCAACTAACCTGGTCTTGAACACTGTATTTAATGAAAGTGGTGTGTCTTGTGAGATGAGGGTTTGCTTATGCTTTCACTTAAGACCGCTAACATCAGTATCACGTAGATGTACAGAAATAAGGACTGGTGGCTCTGGGGATGGGTACTGGATTACACTGTGTCTTTATTGATAGAGCTAGCTTGTTCCACAAAGGTAAGGTCTAGATCTGCTTTCTCCAAAATCCAGACAAATTTGCACCTGAAGCTTTACCTTGCACCCCATATAATCTAATCAGTAGCAAAAAATAGTACAACTTGCACACTCACATACTCACAGACATTCAGTCAAAAAGTTAAAATGTGGACACGTTGTCAAAATGAGATCTGTGATTGCTCTGCATTTGGATCTACTCTGTAGCACCTGCTGAAGGGCAGCAGTCCACAACCAACACCATCACTAATGTCCCTGTGGACAACACCTAGCAGGCACACCAACAAGGAAACCAACAGAGGAAAGCAGATAGCCAGCTGCCATGAGCCCTTCCACCAGCACAGAATCCTGGATCCATACCATCTTAGGGTGCCCAAAACGACTTGCTGTACCAGGGTTCTGTGCCAGCCTCCACACACTACAGTTCCCATGCAACTTTCACAACAAAGGAGTTGAGAGAGGCAAACAAAGAGGGCAATGGGGTCTCTGGGGGCATCAGCTGCAAAACTGACTAGCGATAAAATCAGTTTCCTCAGCTCTACACACGACAGTGTCTTTGGCCAACATGGTGTGCCACAACGGCGTGGATTATTTTTATGGGTGGATGAATAGTGTTTTATAGCCCAAGTCTGCTGAACTATCCACTGAGTCAAACTATTCATCGCAAACCAATTCTTTCACAAATTCCAGCCATGTTTGGGCTGGTTCATCTTGAATAGTCCAATGAAAAGTTGTGTCATTCATAAACAGACACTGACAAGTTTACAAATCCATTTTTAATGGCAGTTTAGGGCTGTATTACCTTTTCTACCTGCAGTTTCCTTACTTGAGCTGTATGACTGGACACAAAACAAGCAGTACTGTTGCTACTCTAACTTCAGAGGCAGCAGAGAAAGAACATCAACTACACTGCCTATTCTCCTTCATTATGCCTTCTCTTTCCCTCAAAAAATGCCTCAAAATCAAAAATACATTTCAATGCACATTTTCAGCAGAATCCATGGAACTCCTTCATTCACTGACACTGTAACAAACAAGCCCTGCTTGTCCATGTGCTTTAGAAAGTATTATGGCCCTAAGACTGATTTCATACTCAAATTTAGTTGAATATTTTTGTGTTACTCAACAGCTTTTAGTCAGAACATATTCTCAAGCCTACATACACAACATTGTATTGTTAATTACCCCGTTGGTGTGAAAGTCTGTCTGGGTTCTTACCTTTTATTTTTAGCCACTTCCCAGTACTTTTTGTCCGAGTCTGAACCAGGGAGCATAAATTTGTATTAATCAATCAATGATGGCAGTGGTGGTGCACTCTAGTTTTTAATTCTGACTGCAAAGCAAAATTAAAAGCTATATTTTGCAAATTTAGGCATTATAGATTGTAGTGGCAGCTGGTGGACTGCTGCTGAGACAGACCGTCTTTTCCCTTCTAGTCCCCTGTGACCACGATGGAAGAATTACAGGACAGCACGAGCAGCTGCTGCTGCTGCCCCAGAAGCTGCAAGCCAAGGTCTCTGGAAAAATAATTGAGGAGGTGGGGGAAGGGAAGAAGGGGGACAAAGAAGTTGGGAAGGGGAAGGCATTGCCAAGGCTGGCTGCACAAACAACACGCTGCACCTTGCCCTCAAAAGAAACAATTGAGCTGGTTTGGGCTTCCTTTGGTAGGCACAAGGCTCTCCAACCATTATGAGGTTTTGAAATACTAACAATTTGTCATAATGACTTTTAGAGATGAAACAAAAAGTGAGCAAAGGCAATATTCCTTCCAGCCCAGTGACTGCAGCAGTTTGCTCTTGAATCCTCTAAAAACAAAGCACAGCATAATGAGAAAAATCCTTCCGTGCAGCTTTTGAAAAGCTTTAAGACAGAGTCATCCTATGGAGCATTTTATGATAGCGCAGGCACAGCTTAAAAGTCAATTCACGCCCTGTCCATCTCCTGTAAAATAGGGATAACCAAATCCCTTCTCACACGCATGCAGCCATGAAGATAAATAATTAATGACTCCAAGACAGCACGTGCAAACACTGAAGATCACTCATTTTATTAAATAGATATTAAAGTGGAACTAGCAGGAATGAGGCCAGTTTAGAAACTGCTCGGTGCAAAGATCAGCTCGCTTGCAGATTTGGTCATCTAAGCAGTGACTAAGTGCAGGTGGGCAATGCCCATTTATGCTACTCACCACACTAAATATCAAGAGCATCACAACAGGGCTGAAAAACACAAAGACACTGACTTACCAAACAACATCTACCCACATCTCAAAACCTGAACTTCACCCCAAAGCTTTCATGTTGCCTGAGGGCTCTTGCGGGTTCAGCAGTTCCATGGCCACAGCTGACCTTTGGGGATCTAGTGTTCCTCCAAATGGGACAGCAACGGGCATGCCTCTGCCAGCCTTCCCGGGAACAAAGAGCACCCTTCACAACAGTAACTTTTAGTTTATCAGAAGTAACCTATGGATTCTCAGCACATGAAGGACATAGAGCTGTTGGAGTGAGTCCAGAGTAGGCCACAAAGCCAATCCAAGGGCTGAAGCACCTCCCACACAAGGACAGGCTGAGAGAGCTGGGTTTGTTCAGTCTGGAGAAGGCTACAGGGAGATCTTAGAGCAGCCTCCCAGCAATTAAAGGGGGCCACAGGAAAGCTGAGGAGGGGCTCTTTATCAGGAAGTGCAGGGTTAGGATGAGGGGGGGACAGTTTTAAACTGAAAGAGGGGAGATTGAGATGAGATCTTAGGAAGAAATGTTTTCCTGTGAGGGTGGTGAGGCCCTGGCACAGGTTGCCCAGAGAAGTAGTGGCTGCCCCATCCCTGGAGGTGTTCAAGGCCAGGCTGGATGGGGCTTTGAGCAATCTGATTCAGTGGGCGATGTCCCTGCCCATGGCAGGGAGTTGCAACTGGATGGACTTTGAGGTCCCTTCCAACCCAAACCATTCTATGATTTCCAAGAGATACACAAATTGAAATGGGTCGTGTGTGTCTTGCTATTCTTTCAACCAACAGACTAAAACATCAGTCAGTGCAGTGGATGCTGCTTCATTTCCACAGTGGTGGCAAAGACTTCCAGATCAGCCACAAAACAGATTAAATGAAGAAAACACTCAGCTATTCTAAAAGAAAAAAAACACCGCCACCACAGATGTAGCCTTCTATGTCCTGTGCACGAAGATTTAATAGAAAGACATACATTCCTAGTTTTATTCCTGTATGGGAGAATATGCTTCTGTTTAACTATATCTCTTATCTTTTAATTGCAAGACCTGTTTTCATCTGGTATGTTTGTTCATTTAAAAAAGGAGAAGAGAAAAAACATCAAATCATCTTTGAATTCATCTCATTCACATGAACCAAGAAATGCTTAAGGTCACAAGAAAGTATTGCTGGCTGAAACAGTTTTCATCAGTTTTGTTGTGTGTGAAAATCCCTTTCAAGATAACCCCTGAACTCTGTGTACAAAACCAGCACCATTATAAGCAGACACAGCATCCTCTCAGTGTTCAAATTTTACATTCATTTTGGGAGGCTAAGCCAGTGATTACTATCTGAAGAAACAGCTTTTGATATACCATCAATTTCCTGAAGAACGTATCAGTTTATTGAGCAAGGGGGGGGTGTCAGACTCTTGTATCTCATTCAACAGCATTAAGCCTCACTCACTTTTTGGGTTTTTTTAGAAAACTATAGTTAAAAAATTAAGACATCTGCAGAAGACAATTGCTTACTCAAAACCTAATGGCAGGTATCTGCTGCTAAGACTATCAGGGAGTCAACCTGTTAAAACCTTCCTCCTTGGCACATGAGAGCCCGCCTCGTTTCTAAATCTAGAGAGCATTTACTTAAAATTGCACATGTCTGAGGTTAAACCCACCACCACTTTTATTTTTAACGCGTATCGGAAAGGACTCTCAGCAACATCAAATCACTTCTGCTGCTACAAATGCTTCACAGCTTACCACACAATCCCTTGGCTTCAGGCCACACTACCTACAAGGCTTGTAAAGGTCCTGGTCTCATGATGCTCACAATGAAATTTCTCTCGGACATGATTCTGTTGTTATCTTTGAAATCACCACATCCAAGTTCACTAAAAAACATACCCAGCTAATGCAAAAATAAGCCATTAACCTCAGTTTAGGTCCTGGTGAGTGAGAAAACACCTCTCTGAAAACACAGCCAGTTCCAGAATACCATAATGGTTGAGGTTTGTGCCCATTGCTTCTTGTCCTGTCATTAGGCACCACCGAACAGAGCCTGGCTCTGTCTTCTTTGCACCCTCCCTTCAGGTATTTATATACACAGATGAACCTTCTCCAGGCTGAACAGTCCAAGCTCTCTCAGCCTTTCCTCATATGTTTGATGCTCCAGCCCCTCACTTATCTTCATGACCCTTTGTTGGACTCTCTCCATGTCTCTCTTGTACTGAGGAGCCCACACTGGACCCAGCACTCCATGTGTTGACTCACCAGCGCTGAGCAAAGAGGAAGAATCACCTCCTGTGACCTGCTGACAACTTTCTGCCTGGAATACCATTAGCCTTCTTTACAGCAAGGGCACATTGCTGCCTCATGTTCTACTTGGTGTCCACCGGAGCCCCCAAGTCCTTTATGCAAAGCTGCTTTCCAGCTGGGTGCCCCCCAACATCTGCTGGTGCCTGGTTGTTCCTGCCTACGTGCAGGACTTTTCACTTGCCCCTGTTTAACTTCACAATGTTCCTGTTAGCCCATTTCTCCAGCCTCTCCAGGTCCCTCTGGATGGCAGCAAGACCTTTTGGTGTTATCAGCCACTCCTCTCAGACTGCTGAGAGCATACTCTGCTCCATCGTCCAAATCACTAATGGAGATCCTGAACAGTATTGGAGCCAGTACTGAACTCCGGGGTGCACTGCTGGTTACTGGCTTCCAGCTAGACTTGGTGCCACCACAGTAGCACTTTTCCTGACAGGCAAAGCTGAGGGAGCCAAAAATAATGGCATAGAAATCAAATTACACTTTTACTCCCACTAGGAGCTTTGCAGATCAGAGTTGAACAGTATAATAGCGAGGCACAGCTGGAAATAGATGTTTCCTAGCTGGTCATGTTCTCTCTCTCTGTCAAAAAAAGTCCTTACTAACATCTAGTTACAAGAGCTGTCACACTGACATTTACCTCTAGGATCTGCATTTTTTACAAGTTACCCAGGCTCTTACTCAGCCTTTCTTCTTCAGGCAAGGAAACTAGTATGGTTCTAAGGAACAGAGTGGAAATTTGTAGCAATACTGATACATACATATTTCTAAACCACAAGTTGTAGTTCAAGCAACTTTTTTTCTATTACAAATGCTAGTTTTGACTTCTGTTTTCTGTGCAGTTTGATTGGTCATCACTTGTATCCCTCATGCATTAAAAAAAACAGTTCAGTCATGACTTCAAGGCAATACTGTGGTGGTGATGAGGGTCAGAGTGCACGTTCAGCATTCACACCAATTTACAGCTTTGCAAAGGAGGACAAGCACAAGGGTTAAATCACACAAGATCCTTCACTGTCCTCCAAAAGCCTTAACCAGTTGAGGAACAGGACAGGTTTTTTTTCCTCCACAATTCAATATAGAATGGCTTGGCTTATTGTCACAAGACAACGAAGACATGGCCTCAGAAGCCTCAGTATCACACAAATGGAAAAAACAACATCAATAGAGATGGGTAAATAAGGTATAATGATAACCTGCACCTGGAGCAGCCTATTGCAGGTATTGATTTCACGTGGCTCTATACTAAAAACATAAGCGAAGGCAGGGCTCTTCCTAAGTAGCAGTTCTCTCCATGACCTCTCAGGCACACAAACACTACCTGAAGTTATTCATCTCAGTCACTGTACTATCTCTCTCTCTCTCTACGCTCTTCATTTTGACTCAATGCTATTTTTGAACTCGACCTTCTTTCAGTCTCTCCAGTAAGAATGATGTCTTTGATTCTTCTAGGAATTTGGGACCATGCTGAAGAGATAGGCACGGCCTACTGTTCTTTGTGTATGAGTCCTTTCTGCTTTCCCTCTATCATCTCTTTGTCCCTCGTGTTTATTTACCCATGATTCACTTGTGTTCAAGGCGAGGCTGGATGAGGCTTTGAGCAACCTGATCCAGTGGGACACGTCCCTGACCATGGCACGGAGGTGGAACTGGATGGGCTTTGAGGTTCCTTCCAACTCAAACCATTCTATGATTCTGTGATTTAAGAGCATGCTATACCTATGTTTCTTCTCCTCTTGGATGGGAGGCCACCATTTCACAACACAGAAGCTTAAGAAAACCATCTACTTCATGAAAACGGACTCAGCAAATGTTTCTCCTTTGCGATAAGTTATCGAAGTGTGTTCTTATACCAACTAAATAAAAAAACATACAGAAACATTTAAGGTATTTTTTCATTCACTCCACTTTTAAAGATGGAGCACTCTAGAGTTCAAGAACATGAGAAGTTTGGGTTGAATAAGACATATGTAATCACCGATGGTGCTGTACCTCACGTTTCATAAACATTCGTACAGTGTCTACACTTGAGCAATTATTTCACATTTCATGCGAAGGGGATTAGAAAGATGAAACCTGGGCTCACACGTTTCGCCTGAAGCTTCAGGTGATGATGCACTTTGTGCATGAGTGTGCGGGCACGTGTGTTGCCAAAAGAAAAATCAACTGCAAGCTTACAAAAGTCAGAAAGCAGACATCAGAGAACAGCACATCTATAAACATTACAGTTCTGGTCACTTGCACAGTACATCCATGTTACAAGTAGTAAATTAGTTTTGCCAGTACAGAAGATAAAGCTGTCCTGAAAATGCTGGATGTTGTTAAAGGTACAGTCTTGACCAATATCAAAAATGAATCCAACCCGCTGAAGTGTTTGCAGAAGTCCAGCTACCTATATGCAATAAAATGAGCAAATCTGGTCGATTCCTTGTTTTAAGGTGCAAACCTATGATGTCATCAGGTTAAGAACAAGAGTGGGTAGTCAAAATCTTTAATAAGGCATAAGTTAAGACTAATACCTCAAATATTGCAGAAACGCTGGAATTGAATTCCACAGAAGAGCCTATTTCTAAAATAGCTTCAGTTCATCATTAAGGTTCATCCTGAGCAAAGAAATTTCATTCTACAAGGAACTAGAAAGAGAACTTGGTATCAGTTCAACTTCAGATAAACACTGCTAACATTTAAAGCTCTTAGACAATGGCTATTAAAAGAAAACTTCTATTTATGCTAGGTCTATTATTGAGGTTCCCTACTGAAGAACATAATAATTTGCTGGATGATTAGTTTATTGTACAATTATTCAGAGCTTATTACATGCACATGATCTCATAAGATAATGTGGATTATCCTACAATCTTCACATCTTCCCAGCCAGGCCTTATAAGAAGCTGGAGCACAAGTTGTTTTGACAAGTTTCTGTTCCAAAACCATAGTTGGCAATGGTTTGAACTCATCGAATCAAAAACGTCGCCATGGATGCAATGGCCAAGGTTAGCGAAGGCTGCCCTCCAGATGTTTGCCTTCAATAAGCTGGGAGGAGAACAATCTGTAGCTGTGTCCCACCAGTGTGAGCAGCACAATTATTTCAACTGAGAAAGGCAGATGCTGAATTATCTAAACTATAGTGCAAAAAAAAGCATTGCAGCCTCAGCAAATACATGGACAAGGCAGTACAAGTGACACAGTGACATTAAGTGCCGGGTTCCTGTTCTGGTGTGTACAGAGTAAATACCTGGTATACACAACACATTTCATAAACAAAAGATCTCTCCATCCTGAACTCCATGGCATTGCTCACTGTTGCACGATGACAACAAGCACACGTCCCTTATTTAGGAAAAGGAACCTCCAAAGATTTTACTTCATTTAACAACATAGTTGGACAAAGCTTTCTCCACAAGCTCAGAGTCTTATGGGTTTATACATACTTCCTCAAGAGCAAAACTATTACTTGTGCCACATGAGAAGGAAAAGTGTGATTTAAATCTATTTTTATCTACAAGCTTCTAGAGAGCTAGTACACAGATGTACATTCCTTGTACTTGCATATGTGATCAATATTTTACATCTTCTATGTTTACGCAAAACTGGCAGCTCATATTAGTAATTTATAACTGCACAGGTCAGAAGAGACCTACTCTGGATCGTTCGTTGTCTACAGTCGTTTTTCAGGAAAGCCCACTGCCTTTAACTTGAAATAACACTGAACAGAGATGGTGGGGCAGAACTGGCTTCCTGCTGTACATTTTAAAAAAAAAGCTAGTGACAGTCAAAGCAACATTGAGATCAAGAGAGCATAGTTCTCAAAATCTAAACTGAAGCTTTATCACCTGTGAAAGAAGACTATATAAAACCCACTAAGATATTCACATAAAAGTTTAGTCTTTTCTTATGTAAAAAGAAGATGACTGAGAATACCCAATGCCTCTGTGCTTCTTGATATAACTTAAAAAAACAGTGTGAATGATATTTTAGGTGTTGTTCTCCACTTGAATGCAGCTGGAACAGAAGATGTGCCATACTGTGTTAGTCCATCCATCTAGCTCAGTATCCTGTCTCCAGGGACGGCAGCAGAAGGTTCCATGTTAGCAGGGTTTGTGAGCCCAGCCATTACCTGTAGTTTATTGCCTCTACTCCCCAGCACCCACGGTCACATGTTAGCTGGAATATACACTGCCCGTGGTGTCTGTTCACGTACCTGTTGTCTATAGCCACATTTAACCTGCTGATTTGCCTCCACAGCCTCTGACAGCAGCACATCTGCCAAGGAAGGCAATTCTTCCATTTGCACAGCCAATGCTTCTCTACAAATATGAGTCTTGCACCATTCCCTAACAAGAAGTTAAGGTTATGTTTTGGAAAACAGCCTGTAAAATTAATTTCCAGTACCCTGAAGAGTCCTTTCGACCACTGGTGTGCAGCAGCCAAACACATCTCTTGCCTTGGAGACTCCTCTGTGAACTTCCCATCGCACGAAATGCAGCAAGAACAGGAATTACCACACAATATGGAACATGGTCCATATTCTAGGCTAGAGGAAAACAAACTCTTCAAATAAGCAAACTGTTGTTGGGGTTTGAGCACAAATAGGGCACAGCCACATGTCTTATTCACATGGTGGCCACTCTGCTGACCAACCTACCATGTTATCATCACCGTTCTCAACACTGGGCATTAGACATCGCTTCAACTTCATTGACCTTAACTGAGCCTTGATGATGAACAACAACAAGAAGATGAACAAGAAAAAGAAGACAATGATGAACAGGAAGTAGATGAACAAGAAGAAGAAGATGAACAAGATGATGACGATTATTATTTACAAGTGTTCACACCACCCCAAGACCTGTAGTTAAAACTTAGTGAAGTAAAGACAAGGGAAGACTCGTGGTGAAATTCACAGCCTGTCAGCCAGCTAGGTTACTTCTATGATGATTTCTTGCAGAAAGAATGATCAAAAGCTACTATTTACATGTTTAACCCAGCTCAGTTTGTCTCTAATGGTGCACCGAATAATCATATGAACTATCAAGCTAGCAGATCCGAATGGTAGTAACCTCTGCCAGAGGCAGCAATAAGCTGCTGAGAGCATACACTTTTCACAGCCTAATAGCTCTCTCCAAATTCAACCAGAGCTGTCTCAATGATAAGTACATTTGGAAAGAGGTATCAAAATCATTATGATGGGCCACACACATGAATTTAGAAGGAGTTTCTAAGCCACAAAGGAGAGAGAGGTGTTCATCTCCCTTTGTACATTCAATTTTGAGCAAGCCCCTGCCTCTTCAGAAGGTTAGCATTTGGGATCCGCTCTGGAAAACACTCACCTCGGGGCTCAGCATCTTCCATCATTCTGGATACCTGCTGACACCTGCCACAAAACCCAAATATTTGGATTTATGCTTATCTATCGATTGCTCTGATTCATAGAGGAAAAAAACAGCCCCAGCCATCAGTACACTGTTGTCTCCACTGGCATCATCAGCCATTTGAGCCATCTCTATCCATTACTCCCCTTTCCTTCAGTTGTGCTCTCGGTGTTTATTGACGGATCAAGCAGTGCACTGGTGATACCATGAGCTAAGACAGAGAAGGAACACCAGTGAGTTAGGTGTAATTGTTTGGTTTTTTTTTTAAACCCCTAATGTATATATTTGGAGAGGCAAAGAAACAGAGATTACACGATTCACCCTTGACATTCTGCCAGATCACTTCAATCCTGTAAAATGCCCCCTAATGACCCAAATATAATACCATGGTGCTACAGTGTCATTTAAATACTGCAGGGGTCTTCCACTGGCAGCATGAGCTGCAGACTTGATATGTAATGTACGGGATTACACTGCCACTAAAATATTACTTAGTGCTGCTGAGATTTCAAATTAATTCTGGGAGCTAAATCATTATTCGCCTCTGCATTTGCAGGGATATATTCCCCTGGTTGTTCTAATAACAGTAACTTTAGAACTAAAAGGTTGGTACTGTCTCTTTGAGGCTTTCTCAAATGAAGAAGTGGTCTCTAAACTGTCAAGGAAATTAATTCAGCGACATGTGGATGTTTGGGACCAAGAAAATAATGGGCTCAAATATTAAGAGAGCTCATAGTGATGTGGCTGATGAATAATTTTATTGTTTCACAATAAAAGAAGAGACAAGTCGCATTTTCTCTGTATTTATATACCTACACACTCATATGTTCCCATCCACCACCACATTCTTTCATAGACAGAAAGTTTCTTCATATTTGACGGGACAAATTCTTGCTGAAGTGAATAACACGACTGTTGGTAACTGATGAAACCAATCTGAGGATGTGGCTTTCAAGTCGTTCTGAGCTCTAATTTTCCAAACCTAAATAAACAGACTTCAGCCTTTTACAGCTCTGGCTTCTTCCTATATAATTCCTATTTCTAGCAAGTGTTTTGTACCCTTAGGAAACTACAGGACTTCAGCACTAAGATGGGCAGATCCTTGACATTGTATTATAACCAACGTACAAAATAATTTGCTAAAATACAAAGTAAGGGAAGACAAAACCAGAGGCTGGGCTCATTGTAAAGGCAATTTTTTCCCCTCTGAATCTTTGTTCATTTTTAATCTTGTGTTTAGATGAGTTTCTATTTCCCAGTTAAAATACTAGGCTGTTCACTTCTACAATGAAGTTTCTTAAATCTGGAAATGTTCCCAAGAGATGTTGTAAAGAAACAAAACCAAAACCAATAAAACCCCAAAAACGACCAACCCCAAACCACTTTTGGTAAATGAGAAACAAGATGAGGCCAAATATAGGAGCTGAAAACAACCTGTGGTAGTGAGTCTTCATTCTGAATAATCAATCCTTCTCCTTATTGAAACTGTTACCTATTTCCTCCTTCATTAATATTGTCCTTGTTTATGCTTGCAGCCAGGCCAAAGATTTTCCCCTCCCTCCAAATATAATTTCCTGCTATTGACAGACACGTTCAAGTGCTGGATGCATGTACGTCTACATGGCACACTGCAGGCAGAGGCGAGCCTTCCTGGCCACCATCCAAGCCAGCTGTAAATGAGCCAGCTCCAAACTGGAAGCTGTGTAAGCACAATTAGCACAGCAGTAAGCCTGATCTAACACATCCTGCCAAGAGACCGAGCTTATTAGCTCAAGTTCAACACAATGCTAACAATGGGTATGGGGCTTCTGGTTTGGCTCCATACAGAACGTGGCCAGCTGAAGATGAGCAGATCAAGTTCGTGTCTGCCCACAAGATACAGTGAAGGTACACATTCTCTCAGGGTGTAGCACTCTACCAGAGTCTCCTTCCCTGGAGATGTTCAAAAAAACATGTCGACATAGCACTTCGGGACATGGTTTAGTAGGCACAGTGGTGTTGGGCTGACGGTTGGACTGGATGAGCTTAGAGATCTTTTCCAACCTAAATGATTCTATGACTATTTGTTTCTCTCTACATGAGCTCCCAAAACACTCTGCAAACCAACAGGACCAGAGGGCTGCAATCAGATGGAGGGGATGGAGGTCTCCAGTTGAGAACGTCAGAAGCAGGATGAGAAGAAATGGCACTAGGCAGGCGTAAGGCACAAGGTGGGACACAGGCATCAGCAATGCCAAAGGTGTGAGGAAAGGTCAGGGCAGGGCAAAGGTCTGCAAGGCTCTACGAACAGATAAAGAACACTCCACCTTCTAGCTTTGCAGCTTTTCTCTGGTCCAGGGCAATAACGACTCAAAAATGTCACATTCATAGAACCACAAAATGGTTTGGGTTGGAAGGGACTTCAAAGCTCATCTAGTTCCAACCCCCTGCCACAGGCAGGAACACCTCCCACTGGATCAGGGTGCTCAAAGCCCAATCCAGCCTGACTTTGAACACCTCCAGGGATGGGGCAGCCACCACTTCTCTGGGCAACCTGTGCCAGGGCCTCCCAACCCTCTCAGAAAAATATTTCTTCCTAATAACTCATCTAAATCTCCCCTTTTTCAGCTTAGAAACAGTCCCCCTCATCCTTTACATCACCACATAGCAGATGTTAAATGGAATCTCTGCAAGGGTAGGAACCCGTTCCACCAGTCAATGAAGAATCCACAGTTGGCAGTCATTTGAACAGTTCAAAAGAGGAATAGGCTCAAAGAAGGAAATCTGTTTTCAAACTTGGACCTGAGAAACCAGTGTTCCTCTGATACCATAGTTCATATAAGAGCAGCAACGACAATCTGCTCATTGCAATAGTTTGTGAGAGAAACTTATGGATTCAGAGCAAAATGAGACAGAAATCAAAGGGTAGCAATGAAAACCAATGAAGGGAGAAAGCACATTGTAAGAAGAGTGCCTGAAGAGACTGGGAATGCTTACATTTTAAAGGACAGTAATAAAATGGTCATTGCTAAACTACATTAAACAGAAAACAGCCTACAGAACCTGGTGAGCTTCTACCCACCCAGTAGGAGAGCACACGAGCAATAGGGAATTCCATTAAATTAAAGAAGTGCCCCATTCAAAGGCAGCAAAAAGAAACATCTTATTATTCAATATGTAAATTACTTTGTTGAGTTCTATGCCACCAGACTGTTGCTGTGGCAAACACTTAGCATCTGGGAAAGGTGGTGTTCATGCCCGTTTTCTTCTTCTCCCACTCTTATTTGTAAAGCAATATTCTTATTTTTCAGTTGTTTGAGCTTTCCACTGTGTGGGACAGGTATAAGAAAGCAGGAGAAGGGACACCATGTGGTGCCCCAGACACACTCCTTCAAATCTTCCCATTCTGCTGCCCCGGTAGGTTTATTGTCACTCGTGAGATTTTAGATTACATTGTGCATATGGAGGTTTTCCATGATTTGTTAGCTTCAAATGTTTCCTTTGAAAAGCCTTGACTTGATCTGTGGCGCAGATTCCACAATCTCAGCAGAGTACAATAACTTTAACTACTTGGCCCTGACTATCATAGAATCATAGAACCGCTTGGTTGGAAAAGACCTTTGAGATCAACCATACCTGTCCACTACTAAACCATCCCTGAGCATCTCCCTCATCTACCTGGCTTAAACTCCTCCAGGGATGGAGACTCCACCACCTCCCTGGAGCCTCTGCCAGTGCCTGAGAACCCCTTCAGTGAGGAAATTCTTCCTGACGTCTAACCTGAACCTGCCCTGATGCAACTTGAGGCCATTTCCTCTCGTCTTATTATCTGTGACTTGGGAGAAGAAACCAACACCAACCTCAATGCAACCTCCTTTTAGGCAGTTTTAGACAGTGATGAGGTCTCCCCTCAGCCTCCTCTTCTCAAGAACCCCAGTTCCCTCAGCCGCTCCTCACAAAGCTTGTTCTCCAGCCCCTTCACCAGAGGGCTACAGCCCTGCCAGCATTCCAGCCAGTACTTCCCGCACTCCAATAAAACAAGTCTCGGTCATCCCTAGCTTTACGATTCCAGGCAGCACTTGAATCACTGACAGGTGCTTCAAAAGATTTATTCTTCCTTGTCCTTTCATAAACTTCTAAAACCATGAACAAATCAAACCGGATTAATCGTATCAGGTTAAGAGATGGTCTTAGACAGAGACTGAGATAACACTTGCATTGTTCTTTTGTCTTGAGAAGGAAATAAATTTCTTTTTCCCCACTTGAAGGCCTAAAAAAGAATGCTGTGCTATCAGAAATATCAAGGTCCACTAAAATGCATGAAAAAATAGCTGTACTTTGAATTTTCTAACTTCAGTAAGAGAGTAATTTAGTTGAATACTGTTCAATATGAAACATATTTTAAAATCCGCAACAGTATTGTTATTGCTGATTAACTTAACCTTATTTAAAATGTGTCATTTAAAAATAAATATATAATAGCCAACAATTAACAGACTCTGTTCTGAAACAAGATCTCAACTTATATATAGGTAATATCCAAAATATGTCTAACATATACAAAACACCTATGTGTAAGCTGCACAGATCAAATTAACCATTCAGTCCCTTTCCTTACTTATGTTTTCATTGAAAAGATAAAAATCCCTGGCTCATAAAGCAGCTGACCTAATATACCCTAGAATAACATATTTCTAATAGTTGGAAGAAAATACTGGAGAGACAAACAAGATAATGGGAAAAGAGAGGGTGGAGAAGTAAAATATTTGCCAGGTAGCTACAAATACTTTTGTACTGAACAAACCCAAATATTTAATCCAGGTACTATTTCTTTAAGAAATACTTATTTGCACAGACGAATGCAACATAGAACCCTTTAAAAGGCTGTAAGAATTTTGTGCATATCACAATAAAACAGGATTAATATAAGATAGAGCAATCTCCCATGCAGTCACATGATAAATATCACAGAATGGTTTGGGTGGGAAGGGACCTCAAAGCCCATCCAGTTCCAGTCCCCCCCGCCATGGGCAGGGACACCTCCCACTAGATCAGGGTGCTCAAAGCCTCATTCAAACTGGCTTGAACACCTCCAGGGATGGGGCATCACAACCTCTTTGGGCAACTTGTGTCAGGGCCTCACCACCCTCACAGGAAAATATTTCTTCCTAAAAACTCATAAATCTCCCCTGAAAACCATTGCCCCTCATTCTGTCCCTGCACTCTATGACCAAGAGCTCCTCCTCAGCTTTCCTGGAGCCCCTTTCAGTGATGGGAGGCTGCTCTAAGGTCTCCCCAGAGCCTTCTCTTCTCCAGGCTGAACAACCCCAACTCTCTCAGACTGTCCTCATATGGGAGGTGCTCCAGGCCTCTGATTGTCTTTGTGGCCTTCTCTGGACTCGCTCTAACAGATCCATGTCCTTCCTGAGGACTCCAGAACTGAACGCAGGACTCCAGGTCAGGTCTCGCAAGAGCAAGGATACTTGAATACCGATCCTATTTGGTGCCCCTTCCAAGCAATGTTTACTTTTTAAAAAATAAATCAAATAATAATTAATAAAGCAGAAGGCATCTGCCAAAGGAAGTCCCTCAGACTAAAATGCCTGTCTGTACTCAGTGTGTGTACATTGCTTTTTGTTTAGACAAAATTAAAACAGGAACAACTGCAACGTGTCTGGAGAAGGTTCTATTTTTAGCTGATACTGTCCTGCCAGTATCAATTCATCCAGAGAATCCTTCATTAGAAACATAATTTATTTGGTTGTTTTTCCACTATGCTGAAGTGACATCTTTCCCAACCGCTGTCAAAGACAATTAGGAACACGGAGTATTTGAGAACAAGTTTCAACCATGATTCCCATTGGCCTACCTAAACAAAGTTTTCTTATAAAAGCTTGAGAAGTCTTAGATGGCAAGGGGCAAAGCCAAACGGCACGAAAAGTATTATTCAAATACACATATTATCACTGCAAAATTAGCTGTAAGAAGTCTTGACACACATTTATAAAGGTACAGGAGCTACAAATCAGATATATTCCAGAATAGGATAAAACACTGCAACATCTCCAAAAGAAAAAAAAAAAAAAGAAGCTCTTGTGCACTATTTCTGTTACTTAAAGAGGTGGATTTCTGCCTCTTTTTCACCTGAAAACTTAAGGTGCTACAATATTTCACTAAAAAGCCCAGCACAACTTAACTAAGAAGTTACCAACATTTCTCTCAATTATGTTGCATAAGATTTCTGGGATATCGTTTCACATTTTTACGTGCTCACTTGGGGGGGAAAAACCCCATGTACAAGCCAGATAATGCTTGACTTAAAACACAGTTTGCCTTTGAATCATGGCTTACTTTTTCAAAATATAAATATAAATGCTCTATTATTTCTAAGTTAAGCTGATCATTGAAACAGTATCATCATTGAGGCAGGAAAAGACCTCTAAGATCATCATCCAGCCGTCACCTCAACACCACTGTGCCTAATAAACCATCCAGCCATTTTCCTGCTGGGTCTTTGCCTTATTCCTTCTACCCTAAGATCTTCTTAGCTATTCAATTCATGATTTTGCTCCTTTTCCTTCTTCATCTGCCTTCTCTTGTCCAACATGTGGTGTTGTGTCCATCCAGGTGTGCGGGAGAACCCACAGGAGCTGGACAATATAGAACCCATGGCAGTCAGGTATTCCATATTTTATTGAAACAAAACATTAAGTCTTACTTTATTAAAGTAAACAATGCTACACTTCCACATCAGGATAATAGCATGACGTAATCAGTGACACTTAAAGATGGGCTTCAAAAAGCATGGAAGGGGAGAGGAGAAAGGAATGAGGAAGACTTGTCAATGTGCAGAACCCGAGCCCTTGCTCAATTCCTGATATATTGAGGCTCCTCCTTGGTGTCTCAATTCAGGGCCACAATCTGAGGAAAAAAAAACCTATTGTTTCACGCTTTGAAGGAACGCTCTAAGACAAACTATGCTGCCTTTTTTGTCATTCATAACCTGACTCAGTAACAAAGCCACCTTGATACGGTTATAAACGTTCCACTGACCATCCTCTGAGTAGCCTCATGGAATATCCAGACACATTGCTGGGGTGATTTTTTGCAGTGGTAAAGCTGGAACAAGGAGCGCCCCTCGTACTGCCCTCTTCCCATCCCTCTCGGTAGCGTTAGGACAGCTTCCTGGTACTGTGTCAAACGGAGCTGGCTAAGCTAAAAATAGTCCATTCATCCTCTCCCTCGCTCCTCATTTTTGCTGGGTTATTTTTAAAACGGATCAGTTCTCTGCTCTTGTTCAACAGGCAGCTCAGCTTAGCTAGAAGGGCAAGACAGGAGGAGGAGACGCATCTGTGCCAGCCATGGGTGTAAGAGGCACTGCAGGGTCGGAAATGGAGATGCCAGTCAGGACTCTAAAAGGGACTGCCAGAGGCAGAGGAGGAGGAGACGAAGATGCGTCCCTGCCACTCAGGGGTGTAAGAGGGACCACAAGGTCTCCATCAGCCCCCCTACCACGCAGACACAACGTACCCATAACATTGCAGACCAACACGGAGTTCCTCACAGCCCCATCTGAGCCAGACTTTGCAAAGTCTCCAAAGGAGCACGCGCTGTCCCTACAGTTAGCAAAAAGAGGTTTGCATAATCTTAACCCTCACATCCCAGGAGCCAGAACTAATTCCGTGCTTTTCTGATTTGACTTGGGGATTCTCCGCTGCCGCAGCAGGACTTAGGAAATGGCTCTTCACCGTAACCTTGTTTAAGTGCTCATCTTCTGTTTGCATTACTGGAGCTTGCAAGATGACAGCTATCAAGTCAGATTACTGAATGCCACTCACAGTGACATATGCCAAAAGTAAACCATTAAGGCTGTCTAAATAGCAGGGCTAGGCTTAATATGTAGGTTCCCAGGTAAGCCAAAAAGAATTCTAGGCAATTTTAGCAATTAAAAACCTGCCAAATATCTTTTAACTTCTTTTTGTTTTAAAAAAACAAATTGATTCTTAAAATGTATAGCACTGATTAGATAAAAATTTCCTGAATTCCTAAAAACTTCCACATCAGAAGTGTAATGAATTGAAGCTGCAAAAAAAAAAAAAAAAAGGTGGGGGATGCAGTGCAGAATATAATAATTAAAAAAGAAAGATCCTCCTGCCCCCCCTGCCCCCCTGCTCTTTCTGTGTTTATGAAGCCTCCGGAAATACCATGGCAAACATTCCAGCTGTACAGCAGCAAGGCCACATGACCCGAAGACACAGTAAGGAACTACTGTCCCAAGTTTCTTCACCAAACAGAAAAGTGATTTTTTTTTTTTTTAAAAACAGGACCCAATCCTAGGAAAAACTCCAGGAAATTTGCAGGAACACAGTTTTAAAATAGGGTGGGTTTGGATGTGGGAGGTTTTTTATTATTATTATTTGCTGCATTTCTATGCCTGCAAATGCTGTTTTTATAATAAAAGACCAAAGTCTCACACCTATATTCAGGGGGTGTAAAATATAGTACAGCTTTTAGTGATCTTTTAAATAGTATTTTCAATGTCCTCTCAATCTCCTATTGGCATTACAATCAGTACTACTGTATTTCTTAATATAGTCAAGATCTTTTCCCAGTAAAAATGACAGCACAGTTCAAGCCTCTCTTAATTCTGGTTTTACCATATGATGGCAATTACAATTATTAATGAAAGGATTTATTCACATGAGCTTTGTTAAACGTTCTGAAAAAGCACTCAAAATGTGAACTTGTTTAACAACCTTCTGTTTTTACAAACATTCACCTGTAAGTGCTTGGAAGTTATTATTTAAAATGTGGGAGTACGGATGAATTGTAGCGTAATAGTTGAGTATCAGTTGGAATTTGTGTTCGGTCTTAAAACAAAACAGAAGAAAGTCACACCATACAAAAAGGAAAATAGTCCTGCAGTACAAAAGCAGAGCAAACGGCAGCACCCACCACTAACTCGCTTTAGCAGCCATGTCAGAAATGCTTCTAAGGATCAGAGGGAAAAGAGGGATGGCATTTCTGCTGGAAGCAAGTTTTACACTTTAGTCTTTCCTCTCCCCTCTCTTTCAGCCTATAAATATTAGTCCTACATATTTGCCTCCCATACAGCCCTTGAAAAGGTTGAGTTTTTCAAGGCTGAGAGCAGCCAGAAATGTTCATCAAGAAATGCCTTCAGGTCAACTGTCTGTAGCTCATCAAAGCGTGGCACTGAACACACGGATGAGAGGGAGGAGGATTATATGAGCTTGGCAGAGCAGATTAAAAAAAAAATCCATGTTCTGATGATCATTAACTTTTTCCTTTTAGAAATGGGTTCAGTTGTCATCCATGTACCCTCAGTGGTGATTGGCACCAGGGTACTAACTCCTCCCCTCTCTGCTTTCATTTTAATGCTATTTCTCAATATAAGGAAACGCCAGGGGGATGTGACAAGGAGTAGAAGTGAAAATCACCCACACAACAGTGTAAGGAAAGGAAGCTGGTCCACAAAAAAATTAAGATGTAGACCAAATTCTTGAGAAGCTCTGAACTACACTGGAAATAAGGCAAAAATTAGATTACTTTAGATTATAAATACTTGAAATACTTAAACCCCCTCAAATCAAAGCACAAGCAGCAACAGAACAAGTCTGCAAGGTTTATTTTTCTTTAGGAGAGAAAATAACAGAAACCCTGGAGTGCGTACTCTGGTTTTAATTCTGTACAACAGCTGGACATGAGCTATTGAACACTGTTGAAACTACTGCTCGCTTCTACTAAGAGATTACTACTTTGTTTATTATAAATACACACTTATCGGTAGCAAGTAGAATATATTATTGCTCTGTTTTATGGCTCAAACGGCTCATGCAAAGAGTAATTTGTTTGTATTCTGTATCAGGATCAATACTGTAGCAGGGATGGCCCAAGGAATGTTTATGCTGAGGGCTTTGCTTGCAGCATTTCATCAAACAGGGCTGCTCCTTAAAGCAACAAATAAACTTTGATAGTGACAAAACTAGCCGTTAAAGCACAAAACACAAGGCAGTCTCTGGAAAAAGACTGAAGGCCCACAAGCGTTTGTCCACAAGCTTTCCTACCTGAATATTTCCCACTGGCCTTTCTTCCTCACAGTAGCTGGGAACTCTTTCCTCAGTGCCCTCACATAACAAGATCCATTTTCCTGCAATAAAAGCAGAGACACATCACACTTCTCCTGTGTAACACAGCAGCAACTGAAGCAGCTCACTAGGCAGACCTGAAAGCAATGAAGAGCACTTAGGAATCCCAGGACCAAGCCTGGGGGAGCCAATCTTCCAGCCCAGATCTGCCACCCCCAAGCTTTTGAGGCTCAATCCAGCAGTTTCAGTCATACAGGTTTTCTTGTGTGTAACAATGAGATGAGGAGAATATAGTAAGAACTCTGTGGAGGTTTATATAAAAATTTCCTGAGCCAAATGGTAATTTTTTTTTCAGTTAAAGGTCATGCTGAAGTCTCTTTTATTCTCTTTATAAACGGTACTCGCTGACTGTTGTGAGTTAAGTGCCCTTACAAAAATAAACCAACCCCCATCCTCTGCTTAAGCAAATATGCCAGAACACCTCAAAACCACCATCCTGGCTGTAGCAAAACAAAACAAGTTTATGGATTACTGTGACTTCTAGGAAATGCTTTTTAATTATAAGGAAAGACTGAAAAGGGAGGCAGGGGAATGTTTACGGGCAGTATATATTCTATTTTGTTACATGCTGTTCCAGCAGGCAAACAAGGTCTCGTTATAGTCTTACACTGCCAGGCTCCAGAATTCAACAACTATTGAAGAAAGGAACAAGATGACCACTTTTTCCTCAATTCTGACAAACTTCCAAAGAACTTTCATGCAAAAGAACTTTCTATCAAATGTGAGAAAGCAAGGATTATGGAAAAAACATAAAGCACACAACCTGCAGCCAGACCAGCTGTGGGAGCAGAAACTTCCATAACGACTTCTAGGATGCAGAAGTCACAGGTGACTTAAAAAGTGCAGAAGAAAAGCCTCAAGTTACTACAAATTACTTGTTACTCACATTCAGTGGTTGTTCTGCAGTCATATTTATTCTGGTCACTGATAATTCAGCACTGACAGGCTGAGAGAGTTGAGGTTGTTCAGTCTGGAGAAGAGAGGCTCCAGGGAGACCTTAGTGTAGCCTCTCAGTACTGAATGGGGGTCCAGGAAAGATGGGGACAGACTTTTTAGCAAGGCCTGCTGCGACAGGAAAGGAGTAATGGCTTTAAACTGAGAGAAGGTAGATTTAGACTGGATGTAAGGAAGACCTTTTCTACAATGAGGGTGGTGACACACTGGCACAGGTTACCCAGGGAAGCAGTAGAGGCCCCACCCCTGGAAACATTCAAGGCCAGGCTGGGTGGGGCTCCGAGTGACCTAATCTGGTTAAACATATTCCTCTTCCTGCAGGGGGGTTGGGGTCCCTTCCAATGTAAAGCAATCTATGATTCTAATTGACAAAGAATAAAAATACGTCTGAGAAATACATGTTAGAAAGATTCATCCCACCCCTGACACGCACAGTGCCCGCAAGGGACCGTCTGCTTCAGACAGGAACTCTGATGATTCTCCTGTGCCACAGCAAAAGGCAGTGTTAGAGAAGTTACACATTGACAGGCACCCCGGGTGAATGATTGGCTTTTAGGGCTTGTTGAACTGTGAATGTTTTCCCCCCAGAACATATTTATTCTTATCCAGAAGTTTTCCCCAGTGCTTTTGTTCTGCTTCTACAAGCCAGGAAAAACATGTTAATTGATTCAGATTTAGGATGTGTTAACATGACTTTGTCAGCTAATGCAGCCTGGGTCCTTAACGAAGCTGGAATCAGTTATATATCCAACTGGTAACTTCTTTCCTCCAAAGGATAAACTTTTGTTCTCTTTGCCCCAGGAGCACCATTACAGGTGTGACAGGATGGGACTTTGGCAAATTGAGCTGCAGTGTTTACTTAGAACCACAGACTGGTTTAGGTTGGAAGGGACCTTTAAAGACCAGCCAGTTCCAACCCCCCTGCTGTGGGAAGGGACACCTCCCACTGGATCAGGCTGCTACTTGGCAGCTTGAACTTTACCTGTCACTTCTCTCTGCTAGATGCTTGCTTCCAGCCCCAGGTTTGTGCAGCTGGGGCGGAGGAACTCGCTGCCTTCAGGACGTTGTCTCATAAACAGTCATGCAACCACAACGCAGGGATCAGGCACTAGGCAGAAGTGATCACAGCAGAAGGTAGAAACAGAGGCTGTTGAAACCAGCTGAAACTGCACCGCTGCAACACACGCTGTCAACATTTCACTCCTCTGTGCTTCAGCTCTGCCCACCTGTGAAACTGGCACCACAATTCCTACTTTGCTTTATAAAGCACCTCTGAAAAGGGTTATGCCATTAACATTCCTGTGAATTCACATTACAGACCACACACCCCTTTCACAGATCAGATGCAAGCTTATTCTAAGGATGCTGGCACAGTTCCCACCAGCAGCGTGGTTTCCCCACACAACCTCCACAGGGGCCATGTCATCTCCCCGTCACTGGCCTAGACTGTGCCCCTGCCCTCACGGCAGCCCGAGCTTGGCCAGAACACATCATGGGATTTTGCTCTGAACTGCAACCAGCTTCTAAAAATAAGATTAGCTTATTATGAAAGGGTGATCCATTCTGTCATGTTATTTCTAGGAAGAACCCCAAAACAGGCTCACTGGTACACTCTACACCTGAAAACGAGAATAAATCACAGAATCATAGAATCGTTGAGGTTGGAAATGATCTAAGATCATCAAGTCCAACCATCAGCACACCACCATGCCTACTTTACCCTGTCCCAAAGTCTACATGTTTTTTTAACACCTCCAGGGATGAAGAGTCAACGATTGCCCTGGACAGCCTCTGCCAGTGCTTCACCACTCTTTCAGTAAAGAAATGTTTTCTAATATCCAATCTAAACCTCTCCTGGTGCAACTTGAGGCCATTTCCTCTCGTCCTATCACTTGTTACTTGGGAGAAGAGGTCAACATCCACCTCGTTACTGCCTCCTTTCAGGTAGTTGCAGAGAGTGATGAAGTCTTCCCTCAGCCTCCTGTTCTCCAGGCTAAACAATCCCAGGTCATTCAGCCACTCCTCATAAGACTTGTTCTCTAGATCCTTCACCAGCTCCGCTTCCTTCTGTGGACACGGTCCAGCCCCTCAGTGTCCCTCTTGTACTGAGCCCAGGATTTGAGGTGCGACTTCACCAGTGCTGAGTACAGGGGGATGATCCCTTCTGTGCTCCCACTGGCCACACCATGGCTGATCCAAGCCAGGATGATGCCAGCCTTCTTGGCCCCCTGGGCACACTGCTGGCTCATGTTCAACCGCTGTCAACAAACACCCCAGGTCCTTTTCCACTGCAGTTTTCCCATCACTCTTCCCCAAGCCAGTGGGTGGGAAAGAGGAGACAACTGGAAATACCTTAAACTCAGCATCAGCCACCCTTCCCAGGTGTGAAACCATGGCCTCATTGCAGTACAACTCGATGTCGCACAGCCTCCAACCCTTTTTGCCTTCATACCTGGTTCACATCCTGTGATGCAGCTACACCAGTGGACACCACATTCTTCCAATGAATACCCAGTGGGGCACAAATGAGGCAGGGCAGGAGTGTTGCGCCAAGCAGGAACATTTCCCGCTCCTTCAGAGTCACAAACATGCAGTGTTTTGGCTGCAAACAACTCCATACTTGAGATCCCAGGCACTTCGCATAAGATTATTTCTCCAGTAATGCATGTGTGGTGCATTACAAGTGCATAATAGACAAAACCCTTGCTCTGAGTAGATTACACCATAAAAATCGATGCGGTGAAGGAGAAAACCAAGCAGGGAAGGCTGCAGATGCGGAGAGGAAGATAGAAGAACAACACAGCAGGGCTGCCAGCACCAACAATTTTATTTTATCTCATGCAATCCCAGAAGTTTTTCCTAAAGCCACCTCTCCAAAGTCTCATCATCACTTAAAAACTTTAGCATTCGGGTTTTACTGTGTTTATTTTAAGGGATCTATCTCAAGGCTTTCAAAATTCAAAAGTAAAGCTGTAAAGGTGATTAAGGTGAACCCCAAAGACTCAAAAACTGGAAAAGAAGTACAATTCCTCAGAATTTGTTGTCTGTACATCATAGAGAAAATAACCTCAACTCAGGGAATTTTACTTAATTTTACTTTATTTATTGCCAATTAATGCACCTTTAACTACTGTTTCAGGAGTTGAGGGGATAAAAGGAGACTACACAGCTCAGCAGACAGAGGGAAACTCTTTTCCTCTCCCTTCAGGCTCAGCTTCAGTCAAACACCTTTTCTCCCCCGTTCCTTTCCTAGCCTAACTTCCTTTGTTTCCACCATGCCTTACCAGCCCTGGGCAGATGATTAAAGTTCCCAATTTGTTATCATTTCTCAAGTGACCATTGCAGTAACAGCTCCCACCTACCCCATGGCAGGCACCAGTGTATTGGACTGCAGGGATCGTAGCAGAGGACTGAGCTACCAACTCAGAGGCACAGGATAACAAGCGCTATTAACCTTGGCTTAAACCGAATCATTGTTCTGGAGACTGGACATCGCTTCAAAAATCCCATTATTAGGGACTGTTTGCCATCTATTTCCACAGCAACTTTTTAAGTTTTGTTCTATTTTAGAAAATTTCCCCCTTTCCCTTTTGTCCTATTGTACTTGCAGAGCCTTAAACAATAACGCACTCGAGCACAGCCACGGAAGTGGTTCAGAGGAACAAAGGCTGCTTCTGGCATAGCCAGTGCATCCGATTCTCCCCATGTACAGCTGCCTGCATATCCTCCACAGATTTGAAGAGCACCAGAAGCTACTGATTTCCCTCTGTTTCTCCTGTGTGTTGGGCACAAAATAAGTAGCAGGCAGGAGGAGTCTGCTAAAACAGACCTTAGAGCAGCCCTCCAGTACTGAAGGGGCTACAGGAAAGCTAGGGAAGGGCTCTTTATCAGGGAATGCAGGGTTAGGATGAGGGGGAACTGAAAGAAAGGAGATTGAGGTGAGATCTCAGGAAGAAATGTTTTCCTGTGAGGGTGGTGAGGCCCTGGTACAGATTGCCCAGAGGAGCCGTGGATGCCCCATCCCTGGAGGTTTTCAAGGCCAGGCTGGATGGGGCTTTGAGCACCCTCATCTACTGGGAGGTGTCCCTGCCCATGGCAGGGGGGTGGTACTGGATGGGCTTTGAGGTTCCTTTCACCCCAAACCATTCCATGATTCTATGAAAATCATTCTTGAAGCATTAGCTAAGGGTGCAGGTGAGTCACAAGCAAGTTGTACAGCTGATCTTGCTAAAAGAATAGGCCAGAGAAGGTTGACCTGAAAAGAAAGCAGTATGCCCAAACAAGATGAATTTAAAATGAATCTAATTCCAGGGAAGTGGTGCAGTGAAAGCAGAGCATCACAGGCTCTGCTAAAGCAGATTATTGCCACCTCTAGCACCCACCCAAGTAGCGTGCCATCAACTTAATTCTCAAACGAGACCAGCAGAACAGTGAGACAGGATTAGACATGCTTGCTTTTAACCATTCTATTTCTCTCTCTGGTGGAATACTATCAGCACAACATTGTCATCAAAATTACCACCATTCAAAACGTGAAGAACGTGTTTTTAATTTTACACGTAGCTGTTATGTCATATGGGGTTATTTTTTTTTTAATTTAAAGTGGTAAAAAATATTTAATCTGTTTTGAGAAAAGCACAAATTGATTTAGCGAGCAGTTCCAGGCTCTCCCTGGAGACACTCAGCCACACTCAGCAATCTGGATAGAAGTTGAGACTTCACTAAAGTCATTTTAATTGTAGGTCATAAGAAACGTCAAGATACAAAACTCCAAGGAATACTAAAAATTAAGCCATCATCTCTGAGACTAACAAATGTCTTCTACTTGGCAGTAGAGTATTTCTTTAAATCTTTATGGCATTACTACTTAAGCACAGCAGCAGATCAAATAGCTAAGAGCTGCATGTAATACATGTGCATTATTTTTACTGGTGGGGGAGAAAAAACCCCAAAATTTAGATTGAGGAAAAAATTCTGGGGTGAAAGAAACTTAAACCATTATATTTGTGATGGCGGTGGTGTATCTCTTCCACTTTGCTTCATTATACTAAACAACTTCAGTTTATAAACAAAAAATGTTGTTTCATCTTCGTCAGAAAATATCCTTCCCTACTACAGTACGAATGAAACAGGACCATGCATACAGCAATACCTAAAAGGGAGCACAAAAGTGAGGAAAAATGTTTTTTAATGAAAACTTGAAACCCAAACAAACAACCCCCTGCTTTCAGAGCTTTGTGTCCAAGTTTTAGAAGGAAAAGCTCTTCATTTCTTCTTTTTAAGTATTTTATCATGGATAAAGTAAACCTAGCTCTCTGTAGTTTGAAGCTGAAACCCATTTACTGAAACCCTTTTGGAGAACTTAGCTGATATCCCTCAAAATTTCCCTTTTTTCCACTTGCCTCAAATAAGGACGACAAAAGAGGGCTCTCACCTTTGCAACAGAAAGCAAACATCCCTCCAGTTTACCTTCTTAAAACAGAGGAAGTTACATATCAGGTATATTCATTTTCAAAACCAAAAAGCAGTATCTGAAAGCTCTTACTAAAGTATCTAAAGAAAACATATATGACCCATTTTCTCCCACATTCTCCAATCTGAAGCGAAGTTTAAATGTCGGCAATGTGAAATCGGGGCAGCTTTTTTTACCATCTTTGCCTAATAACCTCTTAAACAAATTTCCATTCCTGCCATTATCTTCCAGTCAAGGGAGTGGAAATGAGAAGGGTAATTTCCCCCTTTTGCTTAAGTCAGAACGGAGGTCGGCAGTAAACAAGGTATTTGACCAGAAAGCAGCTCAAGTGATGTGCTAGAGACCCACACTAAGTGAAACCAGTTCATGTGTGCAGATTCAAAAATAAAAAGAAAACAAAAGATGCAGGCAAACACAATTTTACAGATCCAAGCTTTTTATGCAAATTAATGTCATAGAAATAAAAGCATTGAAAGGAAAAATAGCACAGATGCCTCAGAGGAAGAGTCAGATCTTGGGATTTAATAGCTAGAGGCAGTTTCCCCCCGATCATTCCTGTAAATCATTTGGCTGCAGCATATGAGCTGCTGTCTATCACACAAGCTGTTACACAAGTACTCCCAAACTGGTAGCCCTAGATCCTGGGTTTCTGGTCCCCTGGAGGGCTGCAGGGCAGGATCCAAGGCCTCCCCTCATGCCAAGCCCTGCCAGGCTGCCCACGTGGAAACTCAAGGTCATCGGCAGCTTGAAGAAGCAGCCAAGAGCAGGCAACGTTGCACAATTCCTGTTCTGTGTGGACATCTGAGCTGGAAAGACAGCCATTTCAAAACAAGCTGAAGTTTGCCTTGGGATCTTCTGAGTTTTACTGCAGGCTGTTCTTAAACTCTTCCACCAAGAGCATTTCTAAAGCTTAGATTAATTTTCTGTGACACTGCAAGAGAGGGGGGAGACCCTAAACAAAATCCCAGTCCTGCCTCACAGACTTCGCTCCTTACATCCACATCAACTCACTTCCATCCTGTCCTTGAAAGCCCTTTCTTTCCAACACGCAAAAGCTTTTAACTCATATTGCATCTACCAGCATCCAGCCCTGGCTCCAAAAAGGCACTGCTGTGTAAGAGCCACTACTCTGGAAGAATCATAGCATCATAGAATGGTTTGGGTTGGAAAGGACCTTGAAGTCCATCCAGGTCCAGGCCCCCCTGCCATAGGCAGGGACACCTCCCACTGGATCAGGCTGCTCAAGGCCCCATCCAACCTGGCCTTGAACCTGGGAGGGGGCAAATCCTGCTCAGACACTTTGAGATGTGGTTGCCACTGACGATTCCCTGTGTGCTTCCAACAGAGAGGAGGATCCCATAGCAAGAGAACTCATCTCCACACCTCTGCTTTATGTGTTTGCGGGGTGTTTCGCTCATGGGAAGTGCATTTTCCTTAAATTGGACGGAGAGTTTCATCAACAGAGGCAGAGGCAAACCTTGCCTTCTGGCAGCTCCTCTCCGGGGGCGGGATGGACATCTGAGGAGGGGTGAATTAGAGGGAGAACAGCTGTTTGTGCAGTGAATGAGTCACAGGACTCAACTATTAATTCTTCTTCCCAAGAGAATATGCCCCCATGCCAGCCCACCCACCATCCTATAAAACAAACAAACACACAGTGAAGGTCAGGGAGGGAGAGAGCTGTAAGAGGGAAGAAAAAAAGGGGAAAAAAAATACCCAAGCATTTAATATTTACATACGAATGAAATGTTTCATTAATTACATACAGAATCAATTTGCAGTTTTTTTCCTTAAATTTCTGTGTCAAGCCCACAGATTTGAAGCACTTTGAACTGTGCTGCACCAGTAATTGTGGATGAATATTTTAGATCAGCCTTGAATCACTGTACTGCACACACCAAATGAACTAATAAGCTGCTCATGTGTGGACTACTAATGTCTTTTCTTTCTTTCCTAGACAGATGGAGCACAGACTAAAAATCAGTTGAACTGGCTACTGGGAATCTTCAGAAAGGCTTAGAAAAAAATCTTTAGTTCTACCGTTTTATTAAAAATACCACTCAATAGCCTGCCTGCATTAGAAAGGAGCCAAGAAGAAGCAGAAAAACCCAAACAAGTTTACAAAGACACGAAGGAAGAGTTGGACGTTTCACATTACTATAGCAGCCTCCAGAGAGTGACAATGAATAGTGTGGTGTGAAATGTTACTACAGGACTATCAAAAAGATGGACATTCTTGCTTTCTCTGTGATATTTAACGCAATGCATCCATTTATAGACGGTCATTTTAAATCACATATAGAGGCACACCAGCTCTGTAATCTGACAGATATGTCCTAGTTTAGAGAAGCATCTGTTGAGTCATCAGGACATCAGAAGAGTTAATTGCACTTTCTGGATGCTTTCAAGGATTAAAAGTTCCCTGATTTGAACCAAATGGTGTGTCCTCATAGACTAAAACTCCTTTTTCATATACAAAATTAACATATGCACACACACTCCAGAGAAATTAATGTATGAAATGTAAAGAATAACTTCCCTGAGGGATCATCTGTTTTCTTCTGCCTTCCATGCACCCCTGCCTCATACTGTGCTCAGCAGTGTGGAACAGAAAACAAAGACACAACTTGAATCACACATAATTCTAAAATATAAACTAAGATGTGGCCTCCACTGGCTGGGCAAAGAACACAGAAGAAACTGCTTTTGGTCAAGATCTTTTAAAAAATATGTAACAACTGAAAACTGCTAGAACCTGGAGACATTCAGGACCAGGCTGGATGAGGCTTTGACCAACCTGATCCAGTGAAAGGTGTCCCATGGCAGGGAAGCTGGAACTGGAGGTTGAAACTGGATAATCTTTAAGGTCCCTTCCAACTCAAACCTTTCTGTGATTCTCTGATGACTATGTCTGCTGTCTCTTTTTAGCAAAATGCTGATCATTATATTTCAGAAGCTTTTATTACTGTTTATTCTAAAGAAATGTCATACAGGCTGTATCTTTCACCACCACAAGGGTAGGAGACAAGCTAGGAGAACCAGATCAAGACTAAGTATGGGCTGAGAGACATTAAACCATCCCCCCATCTTAATTTGTACCAATTCCTTCTTCCATGCAGCCGGGGTGTGGACACAAGCAGTCTCCCTTAATATACCTAATTACCCAAATACTTGAATGAAAAAAATCAAAGGACCTTGTAGAAGACTCCTGTGAGTTTTCAACATGCGTAAGGAGACAACATCTTCTTCATGCTTCCAACCTGAATTTCCTCGCAACCTTCTGGCCTCCATAGCAGTAGGAGGATTACAAAAATTTATTATTTGGAAGAAGGATCCATCTCATAAATTGCGATTTACAACAATTTCGCAGTGGATTTCTTGTTTGGTTGGTATTTTACAGAAAAAAACCCCAATACAACAAAACAAAGCAACCAAAAAAAAGAATAAGCCGACTGCTTCTCAGACATCACTGAATCTGCCTGGTCTGTAGCTCACGAATCCCAGGGTTCCCATGATTAATTCAATGAGCTATTTGATTCCACTCAAGAAGCAATCATAAAGCTAAAGTACGAGTTCATCACCAGGAGCACCGTACATACCAACGCTGCATCAGGGGCTTCCTCCCTATAAATCCTGCAGTGACGACACCCCTCCATCTAACCAGACCATTATTGTTTAGTGTGGAGGAAATCAAACTTGAGGTGAGAGTGTAAAAGCTGAGACGAGCGCTGCAATGGTGACCATGCTTTAAAAACTTCCCATACTTCTGAAGTTACAGCACATTCCCTTGCTGCTAAAACCCAACTGAGTCTGCTGTCTCGGCTGCATTAAATTATCAGCTAATTAGCCCTGAGTAAGGACAACAGTGTGTTGATGCTGGCAAGCTGTGAAAAGAACACTTCAGCAAAGAAGATCAATAGCATTTTTGTCTGGCTCACAATAAGAAAACTGCTGGCCCAGGTTATGAGTTTAAGCCATTTTTCATTTGGCAGACAAGACAGCACTGGTGACAGATCAATACAGTAACTTTATGATATGCTGCTGCTCCTGCAGATGGCAGGACCATAAACAGGCATCATTTTTAATGCCTGGAGCAATCCATTACTTCGACAGAAACCACCTGACCTTTTATAATATTTAGACATTCCTACACAAAAAGGGAAATTAGATAACAAACCAGGGGAGAAAATCAGGAGAGGTAGCTGTCCTGTAAAACTGAAGGGAATATTAGGTGTTAGCAAGTCAGTATTTAAAGTAGCAAAGCTTCTCTGCTTCCCAGGAGATGACAATAAAGCAACGAGGCTGTCACCAGGTAACTACTTCTCCCTTCCAAGAGAAAATGTTATTGGGGATCAGTTCTTCTTTGATGAATTCTTCTTATCCCCAGATTATCTGGGATAACAAAGGAGCCTATTTATTTATTTGACACAAGCAAACCACTTTAATGTGTCCTTAGAATATTAGATGAGTCATTTTAACACCTGCAATTAGTAAGGAGCTGAGAGACTATCGTCATGGGAGGGAGGGGTATTTTTCCCGTATTGCAATATACACAGGGTAGCGCTTGCACCTATAGGTTGCCATTCTGCACCAGCATTGCCTGTAGTGTTCCACCATTTCAAAGGCAAAGGTAAATAAGCGGATGGTTTTATAATTCTAGTGCTTTTGCAGTAAGACCTGTAGTTGAAACGAGTGTAAAGGATAGTGCCTTAATAGATTCTTCAGGCCAGATCTTCAGCTGAGGACACAGGTGGAGCATCTGGCCCTATATTTGCAGTCATCTTTTTACCATAAACATGAAATAACCGCAGAACATGGTGAATTAATCACACAACCAGCTTGCTTCTGCCTCCCTGTCAGAGCTTGGTTTGTGTCAATTAATGGAGAAATATCTGCTTAAGCAGGAAACTAATTTTACAAAAGCACATTGGGTTCGCAGACTTTCGTCAATACTTTTTGGTTGCTGCAAGTAACTAATTAATATTAATGTCAACATAAAGGATAGAAGGAGGAGGAAAATTTTAACAAATGCAATATAAAAACTGATCTGGCTTCATCTTCCCATCCAGTACTGCCACACAACTGGCTTCCTGTGCCTGCCTGAAAAATGAGTTATTATTTATTTGGTCACTAATTTTACCATGCATGATGTAAGCAAACAGCACTACATTTTCCCCTTAAATGATGCCAATTATGCACAGCATTAGTTTGAAATACAGCAGAATAGCACACAAACCAGAAGCCTTTTGACTGGGCTCCTCTTGTGCTAAGAATAACTTGGCACACACATACAATGCTAAATCTGCCAATGATCTGCTTTGCTCCAGCACTCGCCCCCCTCCCCATGCCTTCTATATCCATCAAGCTGTGTTTAAGCTGGAAAACTAGGTATTGAATCTATTTTGAAGCAAATGGAATTTCTTTAAAATCAAAGGCGAAGGATGGTTTCAACCGTTTCACATTTATAGTCTCACCTCTTTTCAGCACATACAAGGGCTTTTTATACCCAAACACACTTAGCCATGCTGGCCTTCATGACAGCCAGCCAGCCACCAGACCTTGGTTTCAACCCAGACACTCTGCCAGTCTACTGCAAAATTAGGCATAAATACACAGAACAACAGCTCACAATTCTGATTTTCAGGATACAAAATAGCCTTAGATATGCCAGCCCATGATCAGGCTAAACAAGACACTAAATAAATGCATGGCTTGGGTTTTGTTGTTTAGGTTTTTTGGTTCTGTTGGGGGGGTGGTAATAAGCTCACTATATTTTTGGTTGCAAACTTTCCACTTATTTGTAAAAAACAACAGGATCAGGTTGCTCAAAGCCCCATCTAACCTGGCCTTGAACACCTCCAGGAATGGGGCAGCCACAACTTCTCTGGACAACCTGTGCCAGGGCCTCCCCACCCTCACAGGAAAACATTTCTTCCTAAGATCTCATCACATCCTCCCCTCTTTCAGCTTAAAACTCTTCCCCCTCATCCTATTCCTGCACCCCTGATAAAATGCCCCTCCCAATATCCAATTTGAATATTGCATTCATAGACACCTATTTCAACATAATAAAACTAAACACCACTGGTTGGATAGTACAGCATTTGTGAAAGGCACCATCTCTTCATCATGTCTAGTGCCACGATCATATTTAACTCCATGCTGGTGACCAGAAGGCAAGATCTCAACAAATATATTGGTACCACAAGTAAGGAGACTAAAATAGTGCATTCAAATTACACGTTGTTCATTCTACCATCCATCAGAGCCAATCCTTTGGAGTGTAATAAAGTGAAGGTATTATAATTAGAGAGTTCATAATGCCATTTAATCAAGTGTGGAGCTGGAGAACAGTGGGTTGTATACCAGAGACAAAACCACACGAAGCGGTACAATGCTGAGTGCAAGAAAGGACACACATATTCTTCAGGGAAAATAACAAGTTACTACAAAGCCGTGTTTGTTTTCAAATACTCAATCATGAGAGTTTGCATACTAGGTAATTTTACACCATGAAAATAAGTTATTTCATAAACTGCAAGTGAAATATAACCACAAAAATGTCTTTTGTTTCTTACAGACAGAAAAGCCCAGATTTGAGTTCCCAATTTGTGAATTAATTCCTTTTAGTTTTATTAGAAGAATTAATTATACTTCAACAATATTATTTTTCTACCACTGCTTATTATTTACGAAGTGCTCTATGATAACTAACCAGTTTCCATGACTCCTCCTTAGGAGACGCAGTGTAGTGAGGCTGAGATAGGAGTATCCTGAGCCATCACAAACAGAACACCAAAGGCCAAGGGAAATGAGGAGTAAAACTGAGGACTTCTCCGTTATCAGGCCATTTTTCCAGGTGGTCACTGTATCCTTGGCACATCCAGCATGAGACGCTTCTGACAATCAAGCTCAATGTTACAACACCTCTATTCCGTGTCTCAAAACCAGACTGGGAACACTACCCTGATCCTCTCCCATGAAACAGGAAAAATGTATGCTTAAGGAAAGGTATTTGGAAACCAACTTTACAAACGAGAGGGGTCAGACACTCACATGAGCCTCCTGAACAACCTGGAAGACCTTGCACATCTGCCTGCCTCATGACATTGGTAGGCAGGTTTGAACACACTACACAAGGAAGGACTCCACAGACAATGGTTGCAGCTACTACTCTTTCCCCTTCCAATACACCAGAGACGTCCAGCATCATTTTCTACAGACACAGAGTTAAGTCTACTCCTGCCCTGAGCAGCCCTTGGTTTAACCATACCATAACGTTTTCAGTAAAACATGAAAAGTAGTTTCCATTTTATCCATGGAGAAATTCGCCTGACAAACACAGTAAACCAGAAGAACAACCACTGAACGCTCCCAGAAAAACACATGGGATTTGGGGCACAAAGTGTCATGGTACAATTGTCATTTATTTCACAGATGCAGCAAAGAAATCTCACAGACCTTAACTTGATCTTGATTTAGAGCCTTCAGAGCACTACATTTTTCATTATACTACACAAATAACAAGTATACCTAATGCATGTATCCCGGTTACCAGGTGAGCGTAACTTAACACATGAGTAACAGGAGGAAAATCAAAGCAGAAAAATGATGCAGCAGCAGAGAGCTTCAAAAACTACTCTTGGGCAAGCATCTTCAGACTGAAGCATTATTTAAAGATTTGTTATGTATATTACAGCACATTCTCATATGACTGCAGATAAAGAAATAAAATGTCTGAATTAAAACAGGGTCTGATTTAACACCCGTTAAGGCTGCAAAAAGAATTCCCATTGGCTCAGACAGCATCAAACTGTACCCAAGTCACACGGCAACGTAGGTTTCCTGCACTGTTCAGCTTCTTTGGACAACTGTTACACAGCCAGCCACTCCCAAAATAGCAAGATCTCATCTTATGTCTGCCTGGATATTCTAATGGACACAGCCTGACACTTCTATTGGCTGAAAAAAGACTTTGCAAACTAGAAGTCAATTTTGCCCTAACCTGTAGAGTCCCAGTCAAACTTTGCCACCTCCATAGAAGCACTGGGATCCGGCAATGTTTATGTGCCCTCATTTCCTAAGTTTTACAGACCGATGTCTTCCTTCCCTGCCCAAGACTTTTTCCACAACTGCACGTCAAAAGGAAGAAAGTTGCAGTGATCCCATGCATTTATTACTTATTCCAGAACAACTCATTAAGAAGTTGCATTGACTTTGTTGGGTCATTTACATATTTAAAACACGTGGGTGCTTAAGCTCTACAGGAATGAGCATTCCAAAACTCACTTTATTATCATGGAGGGGAAATGAAATTTGTTTGCCTTGTTTTTTCTTTGAAAGCATTAATTTATATATAATTTAGGGAAAATTTCCCTCATCAGTACTCTAAAAAAATTCTTTGAAGTGTGGCAGAAGGCTCAACAATCATAAGACCAATACAAATTGAAAGACACTAAAAAAATATCAGGACAAATAGTTTAATCTGCACTCAACTGATAAACACCGTAACTCACAGCTTTGAAATGAATTAAATACAAGTCTATTCTTTATTAAGGTGACAAACAATTATCTCCACTAATCTTGGACATGCTATTCTTCTGTAACTATGGGATGTCTTCCCTGGTCAATCTGTGGGAGATTTAGGCAGACAATGTTAATCCTAGAACAAAACTTAAGGAACATGAATCAAGTCAAAGTGTTGCAGAACAGCTTAGTCACAAGCAGTAGCTCCAATCAAACAGGACATGGTCAAGATAAAAATCATGCTGTTCTAATATCCTTAGGGCTTTATCCTACCAGCACTAACTGATAGTGTTGCTTATGAGAGATGCTGGCACAACAAAGCAACAGCAAGGACCAAAACGCATCTCCAGACCTTTATTGAAGGGGGCAATTTTAATGAACATCTCTACTGCTTTCGACTGAAACTGTGCCGTGATATTAAAGTGTTGAGATTTCCACTCATTTTGCTCTGCTTACAAGCAGTGTTGACTCTACAGACATCACGCAGGACCATTTACACCAGAGTACGTTTGTTGTACCAATTGCAGACTTCAAATGCCATTAATGTCTGTCAGAAAGGCTGCAGTGACTCCATTTAGAAAACCAAGCTTTTTAAGAGATGCAAACAGGCAAACTCAAAAATCAGAACACAAATCTAAATCTGGCATTCCTATTGCCTGTACTTCTAATAGAAAAAAAATAAATTTTATTTGCTTCTATTGTTGTGTTAATTTTTATTTAAAATACAAAAAAAGAAAAGAGCCGCCTTTTACTTGCACCATAGTTCCTTGTTGATGCGTCAGTCAAAGTGAAAACCAGACACAGACTGAAACTGTTTAACCTCCATTTCAAACACCTCGGTGTTACACACCTAAAAACATCGCACCTTGATTATTTTTTTTAGTCATTCTAGTTTACCTTAATGCAAGACACTAGAATAATAACCTTATTGTTACATTTAATGACAATGACCCACAGAAAACCCACATTTTGATCCCATTTGATTACATTAGTCTTACTAGATCCTAATGGAATCACAAGGAAATCTTCTTTCTTATCGTTCTCATTAATTTCAGAAGTCCCTGTAACTTAGAATCATAGAATCAGAGAATGCTTTGGGTTGGAAGGGACCTTAAAACTCATCCAGTTCCAAGCCCCTGCCAACTCTCAAAGTCTCATTCAGCCTGGCCTTGAACACCTCCAGAGATGGGGCAGCCACCACTTCTCTGGACAATCTGTGCCAGGGCCTCACCACCTTCTCAAGAAAACACTTCCTCTATCTCATCACAACCTCCCTCTTTCAGCTTAAAACTGTTCCCCCTCGTCCTATCCTTGCACCCCCTGATAAAGAGTCCCTCCCCAGCTTTCCCATAGCCCCTTTCAGTACTGGAAGGCTGCTCTAAGGTCTCCCTGGAGTCTTTTCTCTAGGCTGAAAAAGCCCTTCTTGCCAACACTGCACAAGCATTGAGTCATTAGCCATGATCTGAGCAGAGCAAGTAGGGCATATCTTAAAAGAAAAGTGTGTCCCACGCACAGAAGGTGATGCCACCATGAGAAGGTTCTTAAAGGAGAAGCAGGCAGCCAGGGTCTCACGCTGCTGAAAGAGCAGCCTTCTGGTAAGGATGATCAGTCAACCAGAGGCACTCACATCCATGATGCCCAAGATCGCTTTGGTAAGTGAAAAAGAAGCTCATAGCTGTCAGTTGTGTTTCTAAAGGTGGCATCAGATATGAAAAACAGAGGTTCTGACGTGAGGAATCAGAGCAGCCCACAAATGAGCCAACTGTGCTGAAATCTGGACTGACTGCAGAGGTCAGGACAGCTCATCAGTCAGCTGCTCTGCGATGTAAGTGTAACGAGACCCCCGCAGCTCACTGCCCCTCCACTGTAATTGCACATCTTGTTCTTTGTAATCATGCTTACTGCTTCTACGCTGCTCTACAGACAGAACTAATCCTCGTGGATCCCACTGAGAGGTAGGCAGAAAAGTATTACCATCCCCATTTTACAGACAGAGAGAAATATATGTTACCTCCAGGAGCCAATTAATGACTGGAATAACCTGATGCACTTCCACAGGCCTGGGAGGATTCAGCCTTGCACACGTCAGCGGGCCAACTTGGCCAAAAGAGGTCAAGTCATTTGTCAAAAGCCATAGGGTGTTAGTGAGAGATATAGGACAAAAAGCCTGGTGGCACTAACTTTGTTCTCAGGTCACTATACAAATCATACCCAGTAAATACCTGTGGTGGGTTGGTTTGGGGAGTTTTACGGGGAGGTGGGTGTGGGTGGAGGATTTTTTTTTTGTTGTTTTAGAGTTTGTTTTTAAACTGACCCGTAAGGGATTCTAATTAAAAAAGAAGACCAAATAAAACTAAAAATTTTGCTACTTCCCAAGTGGAAGGAAGGAAAAGCCCCACAATTTGTTTAATTCTCAAAATAGTTACAACTGTTATTCTTTTTCTGCAGCACCCAGAAAATACCATATTAGCTGCTGCCAGAGGACAGACAGTTGCTTCCAAATGAAGGGCATAATATGTGAAAACCAAAGGACAGCAACGTACAAATGATGGGATGTATATGCAGTGAATAACACAACAAATTTTTCTATCTTTTGTTACTAGGCTACGTCTGTTATTCTCAAATAACATATTTAGATTTAGAGATTCAGATTAGATATTAGGAAGTGAGGTTGGTGAGGCATCGGCAGAGGTTGCCCAGAGAAGTGGTGGCTGCCCCAACCTTGGAGGCGTTCAAGGCCAGGCTGGATGGGGCTTTGAGCACCTTGAGGTGTCCCAGGGAGGTGTCCCTGCCCATGGCAGGGGTGTTGGAACTGGATGGGCATTAAGGTCTCTTCCAACTCAGACCATTCGCTGATTCTATGAAATGCCATGGTAGATGGGAAAAGAGTTTCTATAGTAATTTCCTATTACTTTTAAGGTCTCAAAGTTCTGTGTTTAAAAGCACAAGTGATCAATAACAATCCATCAACCATCCAAACTTCCAAGACAATCATGAAATTATATTATTTGTTCTTTAAGCTCCTCTGATTAAAACTGTAGTTTAAGTCTTTCTTATGCATTTAGCATTGTTGGGAACTTTAAGAATGGAAAACAATCAACAATGTGGTTTAAACAATCATTTGACTCCGGAAGGCATTCAGTAAAGTGGTCTTCATGAGGCAAAGAGCCAGGTTGGGGAACTGACCCCACTATTATTTTCAGATCCATTGCTACTGCTCAGAACCTTTTTGAAGCACATTGCCCAAGAAAATGGGAGTTGTAGAGCTTATAAACCTGCACTGAACTTGCTTCTGATTAGCAGGAAACATACACAAAGCCATTTTAAAATCACAGGTTGATGTTTTAGCCAGGTTTACAGACAGAAACATCAAGACAGCAACTAGCTAGATCAACTGTCCCCAACACTGTCCTTATGCTGCTGTAGAATTTCCCATCCACTGCTAATGTTCACTTTTTTAAGTCTCTGCTTTAGCAAGAGGCAGCGATGTTATTTTTTCAGGATCCTAAAAGGAAACCTCTCTAACCATTTTAGACTTGAATGGGAAGGGAGAGGCAGAGATGTGTTACCTCAAGAACTACGCTATTTACTGTTAGTCTAGGGAGCCAGTTCTTCCAACCAGGCCTTCCTCTGGTCTGGTACCTACTAGAACAGTGAGAAAGGAAATGGCCTGAGGTTGTGCCAGAGGAGGTTTAAATTTTATATTAAAAGTTCTTTACCAAAAGAGCAATGAAATACTGGCAGAGACTGCCCAGGGCAGTGGTGGAGTGTGCATTCCTGGAGGTGTTCAGTAAGGATCTAGATGTGGCACTTCGGGACATGGTTTAGTAGGCACAGTGGTGTTGGGCTGATGGTTGGACTGGATGAGCTTAGAGGTCTTTTCCAACTGTAATGAATCTATTATTTCCCTTCTTAGGAACGAACAGACAAGTCAATACCTGCTCATCTCATGCATTTGTACAAGAAAATGCACAGTGCTTGCTTGTCGGTTGCTTATTTTAAAGACCTCTGCTGAAGGACACTCTAAGCTTTCCTGTGAGGCACCACACTTTGGCTTATTTTCTGCCTGAAGATGCCAGCAGGATTCATTACTGTTAACTAAGTTTGCTCAACGTATATATCAAGAAAATATGGTTTTCTTCAGCTTTGGAAGTGAATACGGGATTAAATATACCTTACACGAGTGCACTTAGAAGACATGAAGGTGAATTATGTGACTCTATATATCCCAAATCCCACATTAACATAAAAAATAACTGTTGTAGATAATCAATCCAGCTTGTTTACTAGACTACCTGGCTAACAGCCAAAGAGAGCAATTTCAAGGGGTTTTATAGATTCACTCAGAAAAACAAAAATCCATTTTCTAGAAGAGGGCTCACAATTCACAGACTCCTTAAGTCAAAAGAAACACAGAGGAATTCTGCATTTTCCTAATCTTCTCTTACACAGATTTACAGTCAAAACACACATCTCTGGATAAATCGACTTGCCTGTTTACACTGCCTTTCATGTTACCACATGCACAATTTGCCTACCCGATTTTAGGGATTATGTAAATAGATATTAACATCATGTGATTTCAACTAGGAGGAGAAAAACCCAGATAAAATTGCTTACCAAATGACCTTTTTAGGTCATTTTTTAGCACGCAAAATTAAGCAAGAAAGTCTTATTATGACGTTACTGGCACTTTAAATAACACTCTTTTAAAAGGAAGAATGACCTATGAAAATTTTCTTTTTGAAAAAATAAAGCTGAATTTGCACAAGCCCCAGAGATACTTGACACACAAATCTGAGGACAATCTCCAAACCATCTAGTATCAAAGAGCCTACAGCATAAAATACCTCAACATATTTTAAGGCCCCCAAAGATTACAACCACAGTCCTCTCAACTGAGCTCTCCACTAACAGCCATTCAGTACTGAGGTGATCTCTAAGCCATAATGCTGTAGGGTCACTTTGGATTATACAGCACGTAATAGGTTTGATCAGCTTGTTATAGATATAAGCACATATGTACTACAGGTAATTAGAAACCTACTACAATAATGTAAGAAAATTAGTCAGAAAATCACAGAATCATAGAATGATTTGGGTTGGAAGGGACCACAAAGCCATGGGCAGGGACACCTCCCACTGGATCAGGGTACTCAAAGCTGCATCCAACCTGGCCTTGAACACCTACAGGGACAGGGCAGCCACGACTGCTCTGGGCAGCCTGTGCCAGGGCCTCACCACCTTCACAAGAAAAAAAGACTTCCTAAGGTCTCATCTCCCCTCTTTCAGCTTAAAACCATTCCCCCTCATCCCGTCCCTGCACTCCCTGATCAAGAACCCCTTCCCAGCTTTCCTGTAGCCCCTTTCAGTACTAGGAGACTGCTCTCAGGTCTCCCCAGAGCCTTCTCTTCTCCACGCTGAACAACCCCAACTCCCTCAGCCTGTCTTCATACACGAGGTGCTCCACCCCTCGGATCATCTCTGTGGTCTCCTCTGGAATCACTTCAACAGATCCATGCCCTTCCCGTGCCAAGAGCTCCAGAAGTGAACTCAGGACTCCAGCTGAGGTCCCACCAGAACAGAGTAGAGGGGCAGAATTCACCTCCATTGCCCTGGTGGTGCCACTTCTTTTGATGCAACTCAGCATATGATATCTTTGTTCTCTTTTAAAACAAAGTATTTTTCTAGTGAAAAAAATTTTGATCTCTCATTGTAAACCAAAGTAATCAGTTATTTGTTTTCAGGAAGCAAAACTATTTTGGGCCAAAAAACATTGAGGGAGGAAAAAAAAGGCAAAAACCCAACACAAACACAAATGATAGGACTTGATAGGACTGACACCAACCTTCACCCCTGGATTTCTTCAAAAACTACATAGACACGGCACCTTGGGACATTGTATAGTAGGCATGGTGGTTTTTGGGCTGAAGGTTGGACTGAATGAGTTGAATGGTCTTTTCCAACCTTAATGATTCTATGATTCTACGAATATTTTCCAGCTACAGCTACCATGTAACACCATGGAAGTTCTACACTAACAGCATCTCAGAACAGCAGCAAAAGGGGTAAGCTTTGCTGTATTCCACCAGGTAATTCAGCAGCTGCGCTGTGAGCCAGACAGCACAAAGTCTTAGAATCATAGAATCGTAAGATTGGAAGAGACCTCTGAGATCATCGAGTCCAACCATGCCTGTCTCCCTACTAAATCTTATGCCTAAGAAACTCATCTATCCCTCTTTTAAACACCACCAGGGATGGAGACTTCACCATCTCCCTGGGCAATCTGTTCCAATCCCTGACCACTCTCTCAGTGAAGAAATTCTTCGTAATGTGCAGTCTAAACCTGTCTGGGCGCAACTTGAGGCTGTTCCCTCTCGTCCTGTTGCTCGTCACTTGCAAAAAGAGAGAAGCACCCACTCCATCACAACCTCCTTTTGGGTAGTTGTAAAAAGTCTCCCCTCAGCCTCCTCTTCTCTAAGCTAAACAACCCCAATTCCTTCAGTTTCTCCTCGTAGGGCTTATTCTCCAGCCTCATTGCCCTTCTTTGCACTCCAGCACCTCAATGTCTTTCTTGTAGTGAGGAGCCCAAAACTGCACACAGTACTCGAGGTGTGGCCTCACCAGTGCTGAGTAAAGGGGCACAATCACCTCCCTGGTCCTGCTGGCCACGCTGTTTCTGATACAGGCCAAGATGCCATTGACTCTTAGCCACCTGGGCACACTGCTGGCTCATGTTCAGCCGGCTGTCAACCAACACCCCCAGGTCCTTCTCTCCCAGGCAGCTCTCCAGCCACTCTTCCCCAAGCCTATAACTCTGCATGGGGTTGTTGTGGCCTAAATGGAGGACTCTGCACTTGGCCTTGTTGAACCTCATCCTGTTCAGATCTCTCTGCAGAGTCTCCCTTCCTTCAAGCAGATCCACACTTGCACCCAGCTCGGTGTCATCTGCAAACTTGCTAAGGGTGCACTCAATGCCTTCATCGAGATCATTGATAAAGATGTTAAACAAGACTGGACCCAGCACTGAGTCTTGGAGAAGAAAGGGACACACAACCCTCCTGCCTCAGTTTCCTCCCCTGGAGCAACATTTCCCACCTCACACCAAAGCACTGAAAAGGTTAACTCATGTGTGCGAAGTGCTTTGAACATGAAAACAGGCTTTATTTCTCTCCTTTCAGCTGTGGCAGTCATCCTCACAGGAATCCGAGTAGCCGGGAGCTCCCTATTCAGCCAGTTATAAAAGTCACGGCTCTCTTGATAGCTCTGCATGACCTAATTCTCCACCTGGAGCTGCTGCTGTAGTGTTTAAATGTCGAGGAGTTTATCAGTATATAAGTAAAATGTTAAGGGGCTAAATGTATCAGTGGGGACAGGAAAAGGCAAAATTTACGTCACATAAAAGCTTGTTCAGATGAAATTTATTATAGCCCATTTGAGTTAAAATATCATAAATGTGTGAGATGTTAATGAAACCATAACCCAGGAGGGAGAGGGGAGCAGAGTGAGCTCCTTGTAAAGAAAGAATTTGCTCCTGAAACCCGGCAGGCAGAGCCGTAAGGGGCTGCGTGTTTGTGTGTGGGTTTGGAGTGCAAAAACAAAGATGCTTATGGTCCTAAGAATTAATGGGAGGGAGTGAGTTGTGGAAACAAACTGACAAAGGAAGACATATCAAAGGTTTTGAATCTATTCAATATTAGACATTGGGAGGGAAAGGCACAATATATCACAGCTGATTAGCGCTAAGGCTGGCTCTTACTGCCTGCATGCACAGTGAGTAGTGAGACAGAAACCCAATCCCTGCAGGAAGCTTCAGGGGTTTCCAAGACAAAAATGTGGAAACAACCATTTCCATAGAAAGGGCTCTTCCACAAATTGCTTAAAGTGGTTTTAAGTCCATTCCATCCCTTACACAGAGCATCTGCGGAGGTTTCCACTCACCCTCCTGTAATCAAGGCACAGCTACTCTGCTTGGCTGCAGATGATGGAGAATGAGGAGAGCAACTGGGTTCCTGTTTAGTCTCATTAAATACGTAGTTTCACAAGCAGAGCACAAGGAGTCTTTCTGCTGAGGCTGCCAGTGACTCACTAGCCAAGACACACACACACAACCCTGCAAAAGATGCACTAGAAGTGGACTTTTGTGCCTCCTTTTCAAAGATTTCTTCCTGCACTGCTGCCTCCATCCCTCCTCACCCATCTCTGACCAGCACAGGACTGTACAAGGGAAGTTTCCATTTATAGCCTGCTGCTGGTCTTGCCACTTCAGAAGTAAAAGTAACAACATAAAAAAAACATCAGCCCAGCTCATTTCACAAATTGAATTAATTCAAAACCACCTTTCCCCTGTAGCTGGCTTTGCAAATGTGGCACAACTTTGGTTCACTTCACCGATATTGCTACAGTGTGAAAAATTCCACATACTGAATTAAGGAATTCATGGCTCCAAGCACCCTTTATCAGTTGACTACGTCAGCAAGAAATATCATCACTAAATATTCATTTTCTACATTAAATCACGATCAAGTATTTCTGGACAACAAAACAAACACCGTTAGCATCAACTAACAAGGAAGACCTAAGGCAGTGTGACAACAGATGTAGGAGCCTCTATGCTGTCAACCATTCACACATGGTGTTACAGGTAGAAGCTTGGAGACCAGCGATGCCAACTGTCATTGTGATGACCACATCAACTGATTTCCTGGTAAGGCTTCTCCCAGAACTCACTGGTGTGCTCTGTCTCATCTCATCCAAAATAATCTACCTCTATTTCTTGTCTTTACCGAGAAAATAAATAAACCATACGAAGTTATACCGATACTAAAAGCTGGGACATAAATAAAGGAGGACACACGATCCTGCAGAACATAAGACAGATGGTCAGGGACAAACTTAACTCTAATTTCCTCCATTTTGAGCAAACTGAAAGATTTTTCAGAAAATCCATATGTGGTGAACTATTATATCAATACACTGACTACATTTAGCTTTTGTCCTTTTATGAGCCACATACTTTGTTAAAATTGTAGGCTGTTGTTAACAGTGTTACTTCTGAAATAAGCAAATATATGTGTTATTCTTCAAACAGTAAACAGGTAGCAAATTCATAAACCAAGAAATAATAGAATCATTAAGGTTGGAAAAGACCTCTAAGATCATCCAGTGCAACCGCCAACCCAACCCCACTGTGCATACTAAAACATGTCCCAAAGTGCCACATCTACATGCTTTTTGAACACCTCCAGGGATGGACACTCGACCACTGCCCTGCGCAGCCTCTGCCAGTGCTTCACCAGTCTTTCAGTAAAGAAATTTTTCCTAATATCCAATCTAAAGACATTTTTAACTGTCATAAATTCCTGGGGATGTATTTCTGGGCTTCCAATATCAACTCTCATTTCAGAAAGATTCATTTCTCCAGACACACACACGACTTGCAGGTATAGTTAAAAGTGAGCTGTGTCTAACACACAGGGCAGCATTAGCAACAATGGGCAGAATTTAGGAAGTCTGGAAATTAATATGCCATACAAAGAACTCAAAAACAAACAAACAAAGAAAATCCCCCAAAACAACCAAGAAACCTTCCAAACACCCACCAGCACTATCCTGTTTTTTATCCTCCTTGAAGCTCCTTAATTCAGCATAATACCGGTTATAGCTCGGATTACAAACACATCAATTTCACCATGGTTTCATTGTAAGCAAAGTTTACATCTCCTGGAATTTGGCTGTTATATGAAAATTGCTCCTTACACTCTTTTTGAGTTTTAAGGCACATTTTTAGCCTTTCCATTTGCTAACAGTATCTGGAATATATGCCCACTGAAGCCACAACAGCCAGCAGACAAAAGATTTTCCTCTAGACATCTTTTCTTGAAGAACTTCTAGAGCTTGCCTGGTTATAGACAAACGTCTTACACTGGTAACACTGTTTGGTGAGCAATGCTGCCTCTCGGAGTCCAGACAAGCACTGCAGTACCATTTCCAAATGTCTACAAAGGTGCAAGTTGTCCGATTCCTGGTCAGCTGTGGGCTTGGTGGCATTGCATTGAGCTCTGCAGTAAAATGAAAAGCTCATTGATGGACTTTGGATTTTTTTGCACCCTTTTTAAACTCTCACTCAAATGCACTCCTAGATAAGCAAAGAAGCACAGACGCACTCATAAAAAGTAAATGCTATGATTTGTGCTAACAAGACAGAAATAGCAGCATGACTGAGACCCAAGAACATGCTATGACACGTGCAGCTGTCTAAATAGCTCTGCTGCCGGTGTCACTGCCTGCTAATGACATTCCCTTCTGCTTGGCCTCATCTCTCTGCTTTACACAAGGGGTTCAAAATCCAGGCGCTTCCAGCACCACCAAGACTGAACTACTCGCTTAAACAAATAGGAAAAATAGCCACACGAGTAGTTAAGATTTCACTTTCTTTGGAAAGGATTCAAGAAAGCTTGGATCATATGGCGAGAAGTCAAGTGTCTCTTATTTCTGGAGTATTAATAAAACAGTGTTAAATTTTTATTTTCTTTCCATCCTTATGAAGGTCTTTTTCAGAGGATTCTACATCAATAAAGCACCAAAGGCATTCACAGCCCATGGAAATTGAGCAGTGTGAAGGTTTACAGACTCTTATTTAAAAACAAAACAAAACAAAACAGACTACCCTATACACGGTTTAAAAGAGAACTAAGAGAACTACCATATATTTACATGCCATTAAAGACGGAGCCATTCTAGCTCAGGCAATTATGAAAAAAAATGTAATTTTCATGCCTGCCAGCCTCATACAAAGCTCAAACCTCAAGACTTCTGCTTGTCCTCTCTGCAGGATGAGTTTATAGCCCATGCAAAGAAATGAGTCACCTGTGCATCACCCCATCCAGACTGCTGGCAGTGCCACACACCTGGGCAGAGAGGCCAGGTGAGGGTGGAGAAAGGCAAGTTTGATGGCAACACTCAACATCTGTGCACATTAATGAGTTCAACTTAATTACCTCCCAACAGAAAGATTAAATAGGGTGCAACTGGCAATATGAAATTTTCCTAATGGGTTCCACTGCTTGAATCCACCGCTCATCAAGTTGAATTGATTTTTAAACAGTGGAAATTCAAACTACTCCCATGAGAAACTAACACAATTCCCATCTCAATCAAACGCTTTGTAATAGTTATACATAAAATGTGATTTTTGAGGAGGGACAGTAGATTATTTCTTTCCCTTTCATTCCTATAGGAGACCTGGTAAATGGATAGTGTTATCAGGACAATGCTGGAAGACCAACACAAATTGAGGATGAAACGTGTACAAGCATACTATGGATAATATTTTCCTAATAACTCAAAACTACTTTTATTTTTAAATAAAAGCAGTAGCTAAGTATCATGAGTACTTAAAATAGTAGGACAGTTAGGCTATTGTGTAGCTCTTTGTAATCCCAATGCTCCAAAAATAGATTTGCAAGTACATGAATGCCCTGGAAGTAATTTAAGATCGCAATTAATTTATATTTTATAGTATGTTTCCAAAGCAAATATTTCAAGTTTTGCTGCTAGTTTTGAGTATCCAGCTGAGCTATCTAAATTCAGAATGTGCCACAAATCCTTTACACAGTTTCTACTTGGGCATAAACAATTTTTGAACAAAACCCACTACTAAGTTCAAGAAAGTAGTGATTTAAGCAACAAAAAATATTGTGTATTTTAATTAAAAAAATAAACACTGATGTACAAAAACATTCCCCATCTTTTCATGTATATTCAAGATTTCTACAAAAATACACAAAATATCATATGACTTTTTTTGAGAAGGCTTTTTGCCATGACCTCTGAAGATGGACTCAACTTTTTCCACTTCATTTCATCAGAAAAAGATTTGAAAAAATATATATCTAGAGTTGAAAAGATCTACCTTGAGCCCAGACACTGCCTGACAACTCCCATCTCCCCACTGATTAATGTGCTGACAACTTTCCAAAAAAAAAAAGGGTCTGTTTATCGGCTCGGTGAACAAGCAAACATTTGTGAGGACAATTGGTATCTATGCAAGGCAGCCACAGGCTGAGTGGTCATCAGGTGTTAAATAGCAACTGGCATTTTAAACCAAATCCAAGGGCTGTCAGAATCAAAAGTTCACTGAACTGGAGCAAAGGAGAGAAAGGTGAGAGGAAAAGGCAAATGAAATAGCTGGCTGTCTTCTCAGTGGCAGTTCTGTCTGGCTAATTTTATTTTTTTCTAATCGATGCCATAACAATAAAGCATTTCCAATATTGGTTTTGTGTAATTCTTCTTCATTAAATCATACTTGCATGAAAGGAAATCAAACTTGCACAGCTTTAGAGTGGGGCTCTATTCCAGGTGACATCAAAGACTAAAACAGGAGGAGGGGTGGGAGAGGAAGAAAAAAACCACCCTGCACAATATTAAATACCTAACAGGAGATGACAAATCAAATGGGAATTACTGCGGTAAAAACATAATTAAAAACTTGATTGAAGTTAAACAGAATTTACATAACACTGCAAATTAACTTTACGCTGGAAGTATTCACCGGGAAAGCAATAAAAAGGCATTTCATTAGTAATCTATATTTAAACAATATGTACAATAGAGTTGTTCTAATGAGAAACGTAGGGGTTTTAATAACAGCAGTTTCCAATGTCTGCCAAGAGACACTGCTATCACCAAGATTTCTGCACACAAACAAACAATCTTTGGCAATGCCATGTGTGGATTGGAGCCACAAGTCCCAGCACAGGTTGGAGCTCTACAGCTTCTCGTTATAAATTAACTGCATGGAAAACACCAGCACACAGCCCTGGGCCACCCACTTAGCATGGTATTCTGACCTCTTGTGAAAGGACAGCCTAATTTCAGCAGAACTAGGACCGCTTTTTGTCTTGAAGTTTTCTTTCTTAAAGAATGTATTATTCTTAAAGCTTTCAGAGACACACATCCACCACTATGACATTTCATTCAAAACTCTTTAGGGACAGGGACTGCTTGCGATAGTGACGAAGAAGCATATTGCAATCATTATCTAAGTCACAAAACAGTATTACAGGTAAAATAGTAATGAAAATTGTAATAAAAGCACATTGAATATGAACTATTCGAGTGTGCACCACTCATCTCAAAATGCTCAAGTCAAAACAAGCAAATAAAAAAGGCACTATTACAATCCCAAGATGGAAAGCTTCTACAACACAGTGAGGTTGGTGAGGCCCTGGCACAGGTTGCCCAGAGAAGTGGTGGCTGCCCCATCCATGGAGGTGTTCAAGGCCAGGTTGGATGGGGCTTTGAGCAGCCTGATCCAGTGCGAGGTTTCCCTGTCCATGGCAAGGGTGTTGGAAGTGGATGGGCTTTGATGTCCCTTCCAACCCAAACCATTCTATGGAGAACAAACTCAGTTTATTCTAGATTTCAGAGGGAATCCAAGGAAGATTCCAGCCACTTAATTATTTCTCACTTCTTCCTTATATCAGACAAATGTGTTTGATCTTTTTCAAGGCACAGAATCTTTCTGCTGAAAGTTTAACAGGCTTGCGGCAACAACCCTGCTTGGTCACCTTTTATAAAGAGTCATTTTCTCAGGTCACCCACCTACAACCTTAAATCCACGTCATAAAACCAACAGGGTAGTATACATCAGTACTGTTTTCATATTTTTACTGTTCAAACCAAGTGACAAAATCAATGATTTCAGACAAGGATTCAGGTGCAGGCAGCCATTCACTGCACTTTCTGACTAGAACTGAGTGTTCAACACTCAGAGGGCAGCTCGGTGCCATCTCAACCTTTCTCTACTGAAAACACATTTGGAAAGTCTATCCCAGGCAACAGTGAGTCAAAGAAAACAATCAAGAGAAAATATTCATCATAATCATTGTTAAGAAAAACGTAACAGAGAAGTTTCTTCTGATGGACTTTTTGACCTGTCTCAAGTTTTTTTATTCCTTCTATAGGTACCTGCTGTGTGGTTTGGGTAATAAAGTGACATGTTTCCAACTTACATGAAAGGACTTAGGTGAGGGGGCTACAAGCAAAGCGATTTATTGCCCCAACACAAGCCCCAAGAGCAGGAATCCAGGAGGATGCTCTGCAGACTATCCTGGAGCATGTTAAATACGGAGCTCTTCCGAGACATGGGAACCAAGGATTGAAGGCTTTTTGCTTGCCATGGGGTTATTGTATTCACTGAGCAACTGTCTACAAGAACACTCCTCAGTTTTGTGGATCTGTTACTACAGGAATCAATATTTTTATTTTTCTATGCCACTAAAAAGAAAAATCTTTAAAGGATATAAGTGTCTGAAATGTGTTTTCTCATCAATTTGAGTTTGTTTGGGTTTTTATGTCAGTAAGAAAGAAAACAAGCAAATGGTGTTTCATCCTGTTTTGGCTGCTGAACATTAAACAAATACATAGAGATTAATATTCTCATATTTGCTGAAAATTTGGTAGATAACATTTGTTGAACACTTCTAATCACATCAATTTTACTTTTTCTGTCCGAAACTCCACAAAGTTTAGAATTATTTTTCTCCAAAACCTCTATTTATTTTTTTCTAAAAAGAACAAAAAGCAAAGCAAACCAGAAATTCTCACAAAGTCCCTTTAGAAGAGACAGGGAGGAGGCCCCAAATCCCCTAAGTAGACAGAAACATAGAATGGAAGGGTCTCCCCCAGGCTGAACAACCCCAACTCTCTCAGCCTGTCCTGGTATGGGAGGTGCTCCAGCCCCTAGATTGTCTTTGTAGCTTCCTCTGGACTTGTTCCAACAAATCCATGACCTTCCTGTGCTGAGGACTCCAGAACTGAACTCAAGACTCCAGGTAAGGACTTGTGAGAGCTGAATAGAAGGTGAGAATCACCTCCCTTGTCCTGCTGGTCACGCTTTATTTGATGCAGCCCAGGATAGGGGTGAGTCAGGTAAGACAAACAGCAAGTAATATGACAAACCTCAGCAGAATACCTCTCCTGGCAGAACACATATTCCCATGGTGTCAGCTTGTTGTGCCAAGGCCAGATTTCTCCAACTGGCAGAGCAAGGCATGAGGAGACACATTGTCCTCAAGCTCACCCAGGAGCAATGAGCTCAGGAGAAAGGAATTGCCCCATCAGTTCCGAGAAGAGCCTCAACACACCAGAGAGCAAGCTGCAGTCAGTGCTTTTCCTTTTTTAACACGGTGTATTTGTACTCGAGAGAATGCAGCTCACATGCGGTATCCACCCAGGTCAGAAAGACTATGCTTCCACCACAGAGGGCATGGAGAAAGCACGTGCTTCCAAAAGCCTTTTTTTATGCTGTCCTAATTCTGTATCCCGGGGACAATACGCAGTCTAAAGGGGATGCTCTTTTGGGGGCAAAAAGGACCTAACCAGAGCTTGCGGAGACAATTAAAAAAAAAGAAACATTGTCTTACAGTAAAAACTGCAGGTTCATCCAAGGCTGCAAGCTCATTGTGCTTCACACTGTGCAAACACACGATCAGGAAATAAACTTTATTTCAAAAAGCTTGTAAATCAATGAATAAAGAAAGCATAAAGACCCATAGAACTTTTTTAAGACCACTTTTAAAAATGTTAATGCCCAAAATATACCAACAGATGGGGTTTGATAAAGTTGTTGCAAGCTTTGTATTTTACTTCGGACAGCAGCTACCAAATTAATTAACTGTCGCTTTACGTTTCTATGTTTGGAAAAGGGACACTGTGGGGAAACAGAGCCAATGATGAGTGGAAAACTGAATATTCAGATATACTCTTAGGATTACAGAATGTAAGTTATCGACAGAGATAGCTCTCCCAGAGAAGTGGCAGCTGCCCCATCCCTTGAGGTGATAAAGGCCAGGTTGGATGGGGCTTTGAGCACCCTGATCCAGTGGGAGGTGGTCCTGCCCATGACACCCTGATCCAGTGGGGGTGGAACTGGATGATCTTTAAGGTCCCTTCTGACACAAACCATTCTATAGACACTCTAGAAAGAATAAACATAAGATTACTTCCTTAAGCCAATGAACAAGAGGACGTGATGGTCTAGGTCCTAAACTGTCATCTCCCTAGAGGTGACCTTATTCAAGGTAACTGTTTCTCAGAGAGGACAATGGAAATTCAGTTCCAAACTCCACTGAAAATTCCATTTTCCAATTCAGGCCAGCAATCCCAAATGCCTAACAGAAGTCAAGTGTGCTGAAACTTACTGTTGGCAAAAGTGTTGCGAAACACTCTGGCTTTCTATCCTCTTTCCTCTACACTAGGAGAAAGTGAAGTGAAAACATGCCATAAACATCTACACATGCACCTGACAATCTGAAACTATCTACAATCGCCATTATACCAGAGGATGCCCTGTGGCACAAGAGCTGATATGGGCACATTTATGACTTTAGCACATATATTTTTTATTATCTTAAACTCAGCCTTTCTAAAATGAGAACAGGGATAGTGACACAATTTCTACAGGAGAATTCAGTAGAGCTAGACCAACATGGCTGCAGCAATAGTCACTACTGCAAATCCCTAAATAGAGAAGATAACAGAAATATGGAGAACGAAAAATGGACAAAGGTCTCATCCAGCAAACTGGGAAGAGGCCAGAATACAAAGCACATCATACAAGTCCTCTTACCAAGTCTAAGCACTACTGCTCTCTTTACCCAGGTCAACTCAAAATAGCAAGCATCTCCAGCAATGTGCCAAGTCCTCTCAGCACCAACTGCTTTCTAGAGGACCTCAGAAGATCTGCCACAGTGCCCAGAGTCAGTATGAGTACTGGTGCCTGTTCATTCACCCTTTATCTCACCTCTGGCTCAGTTGGCACGACTACTTCTCATCACTACAGGCAGCGATTCATGTAGTCAGAGCTCTGCATATAGCCACTTGCCACTAATTCCACATGTGCACAAGGAGTGAGGGCAGGAGCAGCCCTCATCCACATACAGCTGGGTTTACAAATCCTAAGGCTAAAGGCAAAGGAAAGCTTTAAAAAAGTTGTGCCAGGGGAGTTTAGATTGGATATTAGAAAAAAATTCTTTACCAAAAAACTGGTGAAGCACCAGCAGAGGCTGCCCATGGCAGTGGTGGAGTCTTTGACCCTGGAGTTGTTCAAAAAGCATGTAGCTGTGGCACTTAGTGAGATGGTTTAGCAGACACGGTGGGGTTGGGCTGAGGGTTGGACTGGATGATCTTAGAGGTCTTTTCCAACCTTAATGATTCTATGAAGTTACGAAAAATGCAGACAGTAGCAGAAATGAAAGCCTAAAGATACTCTTGAATCAGATCCTGACCAAGACCAAGGAACTCTGCCCTGAAACATGGCCAGGCTCGGTGTGGCATCCTAGATCAGATCAAATGCTTCCCTCTTCCTCATAATCCCAGAGCTCAGCAATACTACTGCAACACAGTGAAAAACCAGAACATACATAGAAGTGCAAACCAAGTTCTGTTGTAATTTTTCCATAAGAAGAGGAAGAAGGCTTTACCTTTTTGGCTGTGCAGCATTTAGCATTTACTACTCATTGTTTGTTTTGAGTCACTTGCCAGACGCTGTTGGCAAAACATGCAAGTTGAAAGCAAATGGACCTCTCACATACACACAAAATGTTTTCCATTAAAAACACAAGTTATGGGCAACAAGTTGTGACAAAACCTAAAACTGCTCCTTCAGAAGACACAGATCTATCTCTGCCTTTCTGTATTTTCATTTAATAACTTGTACAGCTAAGAATTTTTCATAAATTGAGAAAAACTGATTTAACTCACTTGCCAGATGTTGTTCAAGAGCAACAAGAAGTAATCTGTTATCTCTGAAGTTGCTAGTGACTGTAAGAGGGAGATGACAGTATTTTTAGCTGAGCATACAAAACTTTTGCCAGCCCAGCCTCAGAATCCTTTGACCTGCCACAAAGTTCTCCACTCGTTACAAATTAGATCTGAGACTGCACCTATGCACATGAGAGCACACACGACTTCCATGCATATTGTGTGGATTAATTTTAGACAACAGTGACAGATAAGAAGTATGTTAATGATGTGGCAGAAACCTCTTCTAAATGCTGCCCTTCCCAAGCTTATTGGACATAACATCAACTCAGCTGTCCTTGGGAAGTGACTGTGATTACTACATGTTAGCTAATTCAAAAGGTCTTCTACACATCTAAATTTTACTTAATTTCATATTAGATGTCGTTATTCAATTCTTCACAGTTCTGCATTTCAACAGATTAATACTTCAACATTAATTTATTTAATATAAGGAATAATGCTACAACATTAATTACCAGCAAAACCATCACTGCACAGTTTTTAACAGGGTGCACTGGAAGCCAGGCGATATTCTAGCCAGCATGCACACATATGGGCAATTTTTAGATCACGTTCTGTATTGCAAAAGAAAAATCAAAAACCAACAGTCTCTTTTAGTACTCTAAGGAAAAATAAACGAGATGTAGTTGAAAAGGTAAATGATTTCCAGTCAAGAGAGAAGAGGAAGTAAGAACTCAACGGGGCAGTTTGCATAAAAACTACGACTGAGAGCCATGAAACTCTGAAAAGGATTTACTACACAGTTGTAACATCACAACAGAGCACCATCATGATCAAGTAAGAGGACCTCAGTATGGATGCAACAGAAAAAAGTGCTAGATATAGAATCATTAAAGTTGGAAAAGAACTCTAAGCTCATCCAGTCCAATTGCCAACCCAATACCACTGTGCCTACTAAACCATGTCATGAAGTGCCACGTCTACACCATTTTTTAATAATTCCAGGGATGGAGACTACACCGCTTCCCTGAGTAGCCTCTTCCAATGCTTCACCATTCTTTCAGTAAAGAAATTTTGCATAATATCCAAACTGAACCTCCCCTGACGCAGCTTGAGGCCATTTCCCCTCATCCTATCACTTGTTACTTGAGAGAAGAGACCAGCACCTGGTCTACAACCTCCTTTCAGGGAGCTGTAGAGAACCATAAGTTCTCCCCTCAGGTTATTCTTCTCCAGGCTAAACAATCCCAGTTCCCTCAGCCTCTCCACCCCAGAACCCCTGTGCTCCAGACCCTTCCCCAGCGCTCTTGCTCTTCTCTGGACACACTGCAGTAATTCTGTGTCCTCCTTGCACTGAGGAGTCCAAAACTGAACACAGAATTTGAGGTGAGAGATGAAGCATGTTGAGTGACTACCACAGGATAGTCACTACCAAAGGCTGGTTTGCTTATTTAAAGGTCAAGAAGGACAAATGTTGGCATCACTACTCAGACTTACAAAAAGCCTGTGCCTTTAAAAGGCAAGGTCCAAGGGAATACCTGGAGACGCAAAGGTGCAAGATTACTTTGAAGCAAAAAAGTGAAAAACCTATTGCCTCCCAATCGCAAATGTAATATTTCAAATGTAATGTTGATCCATTTGCTTCTGTCTCTGCAACGGATAGGCTGAAAAAAGTCTGTCTCTTCCTTGTCACTGGGCCTGCCACTTAAACATAGAATCAGAGAATCACTGAATGAATGGTTTGAGTTGGAAGGCACCTTAAAGCCCATCCGGTTCCACTCCCCCACCATGTTCAGGGACACCTCCCACTGGATCGGGTGCTCAAAGCCCCATCCAACCTGGCCTTGAACATCTCCAGTAATGGGGCAACCACCACTTCTCTGGGCAGCCTGTGCCACTGTCTCAGCACCCTCATTGTGAAGAATTTCTTCCTAGTGCCTAATCTAAATGTTCTCTCTTCCAGTTCAAACCCATTCCCCCTCATCCTATTACTACTTGCCCTTATAACTAGCTGAAAAACCTGAAAAATGCATCTAGAATCCACAAAATTGATCTTGATCTTCCAGAAGTGGAGGATAAAGTCTCCTAGCTGGTATACAAACAGCAAACTGCAACGGCATCCCACCAGCACACTGCTGCCGTATTTGCCTTGTTCCTCATGAAGCCGTCATGGAATCAAATTTAAAAATAAATATGATACACCAAGCAACTGCTCGCAATGGATTAATCTTCATGCACGACAATAAAAAAAAATCCTGATTTCATTTTTTCCAGTTACACACCAGTCGGATGGGAGGAAGGTTTGGCCCCTGCAGAACGCGAATTTTCTTGCTGACCTCCCCAGGGCAACAGAGTTTGCAGAAGATGCCCATGGGCTGGGGGTGAGGAGATGGGGAAGGGTGGGCTCAGAGGGGAACAGGGAGAGAAACTTGGCTTTCGCACACCAGATGGTTTCACCACACCAAGTTCAGGCCTGGACAGCACAGCTGCAAGTTATAAATGTTGAGGAAGCCAAGAAGAGTGGCATCCCCTCTGGGCTGCCAAATTCCAGGCAATTAGAGCCAGCTCAGCCCCCTGGTGGGTGCCTGGACAGGGGCACAGCAGCGGGGGAGACAGCTGGGAGGGGGAGGAGTGCTGCTCCACGCCAGTATGGTAAATCGATTGCGTTTTTTATTTCCACTGCTGAATATTATTACACTCTCTCCATGGCTTTTATGAATGTTTGCCTTACACTGTAATCTATTTGCCAGAAATCAATAGCCTCTTATCCTTGCAAACTGGTAGCCAATGTCACCACCTTCCCAGCTTGCAGATCATCAAGCGCTGCCCGCTGCATCGAGAACAGAAAAACTGGTTTCGTACTTCTCGCGTTTCATATAAAGCTTCAGCTAGGAAAGCGGAAATAAAAACACCTATTTCAAGGCAGCTGCCAACAGCTTTTAAATCAAAGCCTGTGTCTTAAAATACACTTTTCCATCAAGCAAGTATGGAGGGACCATTACTGGCCCTCATTAAAGAAACAGCTCATACCAGGAATAAGAGCATTTTGAATTGTCTCATCAGGATATGCTGGGGTGGTTTGCTCTCAAGAGAATTGGAAGGAAGGGAAAGATGCTCTTATACAATTCAAATGACAGTAGCAAACATTACTATTCTAGAGACAAGTAAAATACAGAGGACCAATTTTGAAAGGTGATGCACGTTTACATAACAGTTTTAAACACAACAATTTTTGACCTCAAATGAGCAAAACAAAAAAAAACGTATTACAGGTATCGTGCCTGTAATTAAAACAAAAAAAAGGACAGGATACTCCATGTTTCATAGCTTTCTCCACAAGCTCATTTTCTTCCTTTTATCAAGCCTGTGCGGAGTCATGCAAATTCCAACTCCAAAGCTCAAACCACATTCCCTAGAAATCCTTGTTCCAAATTTACAAAACATATCCACTTATAAATGTTTCCCTCTTTGCTACAGAACCTCCAAAAGCAGGAATAACCTCTTTAGGTAACAGCTGTATATCACCTCAGCCTCCATACTCTTTCCAATTTCACTTTGCTTGGTTTAAAAACTTTCCCTGCTGTAAAGGGGTTAACAGTGATCTTTTCACCTTCTCTAACTTACATCCATTTAAAGTTTATCCTTCTACTCTGGATCTGGCTTTCAGAGCTTTAGGCTGCTCCCTCTGTCCCTTACTGAAATAATAATTTAGTGCCCAGGTAATGGTACCTCAGGAGCTGCCAGAAAATGTTTAACAAGAAGGTCTTGCTCATTGGCCAGAACAGAGGGTATCTGCTGCGGAAAAAGGCAGCCCTTACTGGGGAGTATGAGACTGCAGGAGGCCCCCTACCCTACACGTGCAAGTAAATCCCTTTTTCTTCTCATAGACACCCTCAATATTTTAGCGTAAATTCCTATGACTACATCAACACAAGCTAAAAAAATCAAAATCTGAAATAGTCAAGAAGTCTGGGGAGACCTTAGAGCAGCCTTCCAGTACCTGGAGGGGGCCTACAAGAAAGCTGGGGAGGAACTTTTTAAAAAGGCAAGTAGTGATACGACAAGGGGGAATGGCTTTGAATTGGAAGAGGGAAGATTTAGGTTAGACATTAGGAAGAAATTCTTCCTGAGGAGGGTGGGGAGGCCCTGGCACGGGTTGCCCAGAGAAGTGGTGATTGCTCCGTCCCTGGAGGTGTTTGAGGCCAGGTTGGATGGGGCTTTGAACACCCTGATCCAGTGGGAGGTGTCTCTGCCCACAGCAGGGGGGTTGGAAGGGATGGGCTTTGAGGATGCTCCGAACCCAAACCATTCTACGATTTTAAGTCCACATGTAGTGGAACAGTGGCTTCTTTCCTCTCTGCAGCATTAAACTAACAAGCTGAGCGTGGATTTTATATACAATTTCACCCAAGTAGTGCAGCTACTGAACTTCTATTGGAGATAAGCCATGGTTCCTGCATGCACAGCTTTGTGTGCCCTCAGCGGCCTCGCTGAAGAACCTGCCCTGTACCCAGGCGACCGTACCCACCATCCACTCACTAACTGCGTCACATCCCTCCGGAGAGCATGGCTGAGCTACAGCAGAAACGATCACCTCACGCTCTTGTCCAGCGCTGTGGTAGGTTAGAAGTCCATCTGTTTACAGGATTGCCTTTTCCTGTGGCCCATCTCTGAACACAAAGGGTGAATTGTAAACTTGCTACTGCACCAGGCAAACATGGGAGAGGAAGTACTCCTGCCAGCAGCCCCCACGCTTTCCCCAGAAAAGACTCTCTGTTGCTGTCTAATACTCTTCTGCAAATGGGCAAGTGCCAATTTCCACTCTGTTAGGACTAGTAAATTTTATGTTTGTAATGCCTGGTTGGTGAAAAGAAAATAACAGGCTTGTTCATGAAAAGCCCGGGGTTGGTAGTGCAAAAACAGTGAAGCAGAAAGCTGCTTTGAACAGAGCTGGATCCATCAGCCTGAGCTCAGATTATACCTCTGCAAAGCCATAAAACTGCTTCGGGGGTTGGGGGGGGTGGGGAGAGCCATCATTGAAACGACAGCCTGAGATAAACCACAACCTGATGACTGTCACAGTCCCTTTGACACCACCACTTACCATCGCCTACTGTTTACAGACTAATCATTTTAGCCTTCCCAACCGGCTGCGTACGAGGCAGCTGCTCATCACCACTCAAATTTTCTTAAAGCCTCCCAGAGCAGACACCCAGGATTCTGTAATTTCTTCCACTCCTCCAGCTCAGACTGCCCAAAAGGGGGAAGAAAAAAAAGACACATTCATTTTCACAATTCCTGTGTTATGGAGAATCCTCATTCATACCTAGTGAATGCTCAGGATTTGATAAGCTATTTTAAAAAGAACAGTTTTTCATATAAACCTCACAGTTGAGAGTTGCTGCAGTAATGTTTCTGTTGTTATTTCTTTTTATTTTAAATTAAACAAAGTATTTTTAAAATATACCACCAAAATTTAGAAAGGTTTTCTCAGATATTGAACGTGATATACTTGCAATTTACAGTCTCTCATTTGATTTCCAAGTTTTTTAATAAATAAATTATATAAATAGGCTTCTTTGATTGCTCAGAGCATCCAGCATGAAACACTGGGGCACAGCTTTAGGCATAATTGTCCTACTGAATTCATCAGCTGCCTAATCATCATTCATTTTGCATCTATTTCTGCTAATTAAAAAGAGAAAAACCCTAACAACTTTTACATAAATACTGTATTTGTTCTTCACAAAGATGCAAAGCTAATTTACCAGTTATTAACTGATTATCTAATTTTATAGCTGTCATTCTGCAAGGACCAGGACCCAGAACCACCAGGGAAGGAAACGAAGAGGTCAAGTGAAGTCTGTCGACCCTTACCTGCTGTCACCCACACTCGATGACTTGGGACAGCAAGGGTGATGGCTGTGGTCCTGTGGCTCTGTTGGCACCACAGCAGGTGGGGGAAAAGGACAGATACTCAGTGCAAAACCTCTCTCAGCCAAGCACTAAATGACCCAGTGTGAGAGCAGAAACCTACCTACATGGCACGAGAGCTCAGGGCGGCTGTGCAGCCTCACAGAACCCTCTGCCACGAGCTGGAAATTCACTTTAGCATATTCCCTCTTGGCCCTTCACCTGAAGTTCACTATAATGCAGACTCTGCAGCAGCACCCCCTCTGCTTAGGGCCCTGCCAACCCCAAAATCTTTCGCTTTCAAAGAACTGCTGTCAACATTTAAAGATCTGTCCTTGTCCAAGGGGGAAACCTTGCCAGCCTCAAGAAGCAGAGGGAAGAACCACTGCAGGCACCAGCTGATCCATCCAGGCACGCTGTGCCATGCTGGGAGCATAATCCAACTGCAACCATGTCCCCACCGACCGTGCAGATCCCGCATGAGAGGGGATGCAGAGCCTATGCACAGTAGCACGTTTTCTTCTCATAACCTGAACGTATTTAACTAAAAGAAAGTAACTTTAACCTCTACAAATATTCATGAATCTTCTCCCATTTCAACGCACAGCTGTCATTAACTTTGTCCTGGTTCCAGAGGTACCTGTGGCACAAGCAGCTGCTAAAGCAAGAATGAACAAGGGTGACACCACCACCACCAGGTTTGTAGGCAAGTGCTGATTAGCTCTCCATAAATTTTCTATTAGAGCTTTAATTAGAGACATTATCGCTCCCAAACCCTCTGCTGCCCGCAGGTGATAGCAGGGTAGGCAAATTAGTTCCACAGGCAGGGATAGGCACCTTGCATTTTTGTATACTACATATTTCAAAAGCAAAAGAGGAAAAAACAGCATAATCATATCCACTTTGAATACAGATGAGGAATCACTTTCAAATAGTCCTTTTCTTATCAAACTTGGTAACACCCTCAAATGGGAGAGGAGGTAGGACAGAGAACGCATTTCAGCCATGCAGAGACATGAAGTCATCTGCTTTCTTAACAAACCGGACAGAAAGAGATAACTGAGTACTTGGCGAGGTGCAAGAGACACTCATTTCACCATCAGCTTGATTCTTGGACTGAAAACTACACCGCACATGGAATATGTTGCAACACATATAGCAAAGCTTTAGCTGTCTATTTTTGAAAAATTTTTATTTCCCTGGTTATCCAACTCTTTCTTTTGAGAAACTCCAGTGTGAGAATCTAGACTTAGCCTGTCAGCAGGACTGACTCAGCTTTCAAGTCACAGAATAATAGAAAGCTTTGGGTTGGAAGAGACCTCAAAGCTCATCCAGTTCCAATCCCCCTGCCATGGGCAGGGACAACTTCCACTGGAACAGGTTGCTCAAAGCCTCACCCAACCTGGCCTTGAACACCTCCATGGATGGGGCAGCCACCATTTCTCTCGGCAACCTGTGCCAGGGTCTCCCCACCCTCACAGTAATCATTTTTCCTAAGATCTCGTCTCAGTCTCCCCTCTTTCAGCGTAAAACCATTCCCCCTCCTCCTATCCCTGCACTCCCTGATCCAGAGCCCCTCCCCACCTTTCCTGCAGCCCCTTTCAAGTACTGGAAGGCTGCTTTAAGGTCTCCCCTTCTCCAGGCTGACCAAGCCCAACTCTCTCAGCCAGCCCTCGTACATGAGGTGTTCCATCCCTCTGATCACATCCACTCCTTATCATTCTTCCTGCAAAGACTCTGACATGGGATAGTCAAATTATTTTGGACTTTGCTTTTCTCCCTCAAAGCTCAAAACCCTCTTTCTTGCTGTATGAAAGCGATTCCTCCCATGAATGGCATCTGCAGCCTGCTCCCAGCACTCAACCAGGAGAACACCTCCTGGGATGCAGCACGTCAGCCCCATGCCTGAGGCATGGTGATAAGGCTATCACCACATACATTTATTGCATGATAGGGGACCAAAACACATTACGGTCATACAATAACCACATTATGTTTCATGACCAGTACTGAGTCATAACATCTAATCCTCTACTGCTTTTGAAGGCTTTACAGAGTCTGTCCCAATTGAAATTTTCATTACGATGGGTTAAATTACTCCCTTGGAAATACAATAGAGACAAATCAAATCATTAACCTTGGTAGGCTTCTTTGCAAGTGGATAACAGCGCTGAGATGGTGATGTTATTTGAGGAGTGGGAAAAGAGGTATTTAACATAAAAAGAGAACCCTACAAAGATCTGCGTGTACAGACACACTAACTTGATGCACCAGAAAAGGTGCAACTTAGCGTAACTCTCTGAGAAGGATCTGCCTACCAGGGCAGAAAGTTACCCATAAGCATGAACACATCCTCAGTGGACTACAGCGAAGACTCTGTTTACAACAGTAATTTATTGTTCCGTAGTTAATACAGTGGCTGAAAACAGTTTCACCTTGACAGGGAATAAAATCCACTGACATGAACACCAAGAACACTGACAAGCACAGCACTAATTCTAAATTGGATTAAAATACAGAATAAACCATCGTGCTATTTATAAAAGCCAACTTCTTTGCCTCCACTTGATACAGAAAGGACTTCAGTGGAACTTTAAATATGCAAATTGAACTGAAAATAAAAAGATTTTGGCAGCTACCATTAAATTAACACCTCACTGAACTATGTTCAAAATGACAAAATGCAGAAGAATTAAGTACAGGTTTTGATCAGTATTTACAGAAAAGACAAGAAACAAACACTTCAGACAACACGCATTTACAAACACAGCACATTTAGCTGACTCTACAGCCCAACTAAGGAGAGATTATAATCTTACTTCAAAACTCGAATAATAGATAAAGTCTTGGATAGCAACTTTTTCCAAAAATCCCCTCCCAGAGGATACAAAAACAGACTTGGCAAGTTTATGACTGAAGGAATAATGACTGAAGCAAGAGCAGATTGCTTATAGATTTCAAATCAGGTTTTCTCCACACAATTTACTCTACAAAAATTCCGTGCATTTTTTTAAACTTTAATTTAGAGCCATAACACAACAATGGGCACTTTGCTTCATAAGCTACAGCCGTGCGCTGCATTTCAAACCAGCTGATTTATCTGATGAATGGGCTCTACGCATTCGCCCAAGTGGTTACACCACCTCGTGCTGATCTGTGGGCTGCAGAGCTGCACAGAAGTGCTGGGCTGAGGCAGAGGAAGAACCGTTTGGGGACTTGGATCAATGGAACTGAGGTGTGCAGAGTTCAGTGATTTCCTTCTGAAATTTAAAGCAAAACCAATGAACAGTCTAGATGCAGCGAATGGGGATGTCAGGCTCTAGGCTCTGCCATATGTTATTACAAAAATTAGAGCGTGCTTTTGCACTGCAGTGTTCATCTGCAAAACAGTGATGAAAACACTGGATATTCTTCCCCACTTATGTTGATAGCAAACACTCCAGGCAAAGGTAGCCTGTTCCTGGGTCCTAATACCACCCCCAGAATGAAAAAAGAATCCTGAAGCTGCTGGAATAAAAACCCAGTGCTAAACCTAGGATTGTTTACATCAAAAATGCCTGAGAGATTAGCTTTATTGCCTTCTGGATTAACTAAAATTTCTATTTCTAACTGGAAGAAATTTGAAAAGGTACACAAAGTAACTATATTTTATCATCAAGTGCCAATTCAGACCCTAATTTCCAATCACTGTGTCAGTGACCTGAGCCAGAAAACAGGAATTTGTGATAATCAAATAATAGAAATTTTAAGTTTCTGCTGTTCCTTTTATCACAGACATTGTAATAATGGCTACTTTTAAAAAAACCTGTCAGTAAAAAGACAGACACTTTATTGATGGTGTTAAAATTCTATTTTAGAATTATAATGTGAGATATCTGACCATACACAGAGCTGATTAGAAGGAATAATATTCATGAACATTTTATTATGATATTCCTTAACGGAAATAATTTCTATTTAATACCATTGTACAATTACAAATTGTATAATAGTATTGTTAGATATTATAATAGAGCGAACAGAACAATTTACACTTCAAAATTTTTTGCAGTAACATTTCATGTCACAGCATATATCTTAATATCCTCATTTTATTACAATTACAATCTTAAAGCTATTGGGTTCCTCAGTAGCCACGTGAAATCTGAAAACTGTGAAAGGAATAAAACATAAGCTGAATATTGAGAAAGTTTCCTTCTCTTTGCTACAGAGAAGTGAAATTCATACATAACTGGAATGTCAACCTCTTCTCATTTACTAAGCCATCTTTTCCACCTCTCCCATCAGCTCCTCAGAGGCACTGACTGGATCTTCTTTCGGATGTTAAATTTGTTAGTGAAATCACTAATGGGCGGAAGCCAGTGGCAAAATTCGGAGAGCAACTTAATGGGGCCAGAAATTTGATTCTTAACATGCATAATCTCATCTCTCATCTTTGTAAGTGGCAAAGTCATTCCCAAGTAAGAACTTCTTTTCAAACACAGTTGACATCCTCCCAGCCCAGCAGCAATGGAGCTCACCACATGCAATCACATACAGTGTTCAAACACCTCCATGCCATTGGAAATCCAACAACTAATGGTTACTGTGGAACTGGGAGTGTTTTTAACAGCACAACACACATAGAACCATAGAATCACTTTGTTGGAAAAGACCTTTGAGATCATCAAGTCCAACCATACCTGTCCGCTGCTAAACCATCCCTGAACACCTCATCTACCCGGCTTTTAAACACCTCCAGGGATGGTGACTCCATCACCTTCCTGGGCAGCCTCTGCCAGTGCCAGAGAACCCTTTCAGTGAAGAAATTTTTCCTGATGTCTAATCTGAACCTCCCCTGGCGCAACTCAAGGCCATTTCCTCTCATTCTATCACTTGGGAGAAGAGAACAACACTGCCAAATCGTGTGATCAACTCACATTTTATAATCCTTTGAAATCCACGCCTGGATTGCAAAAGAAAGCAAGCCATCACAAATGCATACATTTTCCTGCCTCCAAAAGCTGCACCTCATTTCAGATCCTTTACGTTTAATGGAAGAAAGCAATTACATAGGTGCAGGGAATAACAAGGATTAACATTCATGCTCTTTATTTAAATGGACTGAGGCCCTGCGAGAGGTTTTTTGCAGCAATTAGTTCAGCCTGCAGAAGGCACAGACACCGATACCGCATCTTCGCATCCCCCTTGCCAAAGCAGGCACCCTACTCTCATCGCTTCATTTCTAAATCAAGTTCACTTCCAAATACACCCCCCGCCACGCATGCCGAGGGCACATACATGTAGTCTCCTGCCACCAGATAGACCCATTCCTGCCCCGGAGAGCATCGAGGAAGGGTATCTGTTGGTCGAGGACCTGGCTGCACACAAACAATACCCGCGATCGGGGGCTCATTCCCAAACACAGCCTGTGAAGAGCACAGTTTGTAGCAGATGGACATAAAAGGTCTCTGCATGGGGCTGCTTTTCAATCTGCCTGCTGGCCTCGCAAAAAGCCGCTCAGCGCTCCTTCCAGGCTGATGACACAAAGCTGCACGAGGCGGGAATAATCCCCTCCTGCAGATCCCTGCATCCGTCTTTTCTTACAGACACCAGCTCCATGTTGCAGGAGAGCCCTGTGGCAGCTGCCAACAAATGTGCAGGGAGGTTTCCTTCACATGATGAGGAGGGGTTAGACAGGACCAGATGCAACTTGGCTTCTCTCTTAAACTGTGCAAGGGGGAAACAGAGCCCTCAGACACATTTGGACCAGGCAATCCTGCTCCTGGAGGCCTCTCCATGCCTTGGGCAGATGGCAAAACCAGTTTCCAGCCTGCAGGTGCAGAAGCAGCACGCCAGGACTCTCCAGACACTCAGCAGACATCTGACATCCCTGAGTGGACTTTATGCTCCAACTGACTGCATGCGCCTCCCCTATGGCTCCCATTCCTGTCCTCAGCAGTGGTCGGCTCAGCTGGCTGAGGATGCTGCTGTCTCCAGTTAATACAAATCATCAGTTGGAGACCAGTGATCACTGATCCCCCACTCTTCCATGCAAGCACTGAGCCAGACACGCAAAACTGGACAAATTAGCTGAGCTCCACCCAGCAGCTTCAAATAACCTGTCTGCCTCTGGAAGAGATTTGTGAGCATTCAGATGTCTCCCACCACAGGGAGGAGGCAGGGAAGGGGATATGCAGGAAGAAGAGTGCTGTTCAAAGCGAGTTTCTCCACGTCCTCATCTGTGCTTCACTCTCCTGCAGTCTTCTCTTTGCGGTACGGCCAACCGTGCCTCTGAGGACCATAACACACATATGGGAGAATATGGAGAACACATACTGTGAAGCTCCTGTTCTTAACACTGCATGCAAAATTAAGCTGAAAGAGCGAGGTTTTTGCAAATGAGACAATCAAATGGCTCACTGCTGTCCTAAAAGCTGGTCCCACTCCTGGCCATGCTCTTCTGCTGCCAACTTTGTGTTGGCTCTGCCACTCGACAGACTATAGAAACCTATTTACTTTAACTCAGCAAAGAACCAACTCAGTAGGGTGGTTTTTTTGATAACTTAGTAAGCTGATTCAGCTGAAAAACTACCCAATAAGAGTTAAGGGTAGCCAAATATTCACTCAAGAGATGCAGTGGAAACGCAGAGGCAGGAAGGAACTGGGGTTGTTAAGCCTGGAGAAGAAGCAGCTGAGAGGAGACCATATCACCCTTTACAGCTACCTGAAAGGACATTGTAGTGAGGTGAGTGCTGGTCTCTTATCCCAAGTGATAGGATGAGAGGAAATGTCCTCAAGTTGTGCCACTGGTGTTTTAAATTCAATATTAGGAAAAACTTTTTTACTGAAAGAGTGGTGAAGCACTGCAAAAGAGGCTGCCCAGGGCAGTGGTAGAGTCTGCATCCCTGGAATTGTTCAAAAAGTGAGTAGACACGGCATTTCGGGACATGGTTCAGTAGGCACAGTAGTGTTGGGCTGACGGTTGGACTAGAAGAGCTTAGAGGTCTTTTCTAACCTTGAAGATTCTATGATTCCCCTTAGGTGCTGGCAGTTATATTGCTTACAAAATATCTTACAAAACTTCACTCCTAAGTTCTAAGGGAACACCGTTCCACAATTCTTTTCTTGGCCCTGAGCTGAAATACTTTCACTACTCAAAATATAAACAAGGACTGAAACGACATAGATTGTCTGCCCTTACCTCATTCATCCTACACCTCTCCTCAAAGTGCAGATCTGTATTAGAATATCAACTAAGGTGTTTATACATAATCTTGCACAATAGTATCCTATTTTTAGTCACATAAAATGACTGACAATAAAGCAAACAGTATTTTCCCCACAATTAATATGTTCTTTTGCAGTTATTTTAACCTCTCAACTCTTCTCCTGTAGACCAAGACTCTAAAATCTTTTTGTAGCTGGTATTTCCCAACATGCAATTCTTAAACTCTGACAAATTCTATTTCCTTTGCTGAAATGGCTGACATCTCTCAGTTGTTACCTTCTACACAGTTTTTTTCTAGTTTTCAAATAACACTCTAACCAAACTGGTCAGTAACTTGCTTTTTTTACACGCTTTATAGATGACTACACAGTCTTCTTTTCCGGGTATTCAGACTGCAAAGGGGAATTGAACAGAAGCCTGCTGCCAGTTCCTCACATTAATTTTTATGAGATTCTGATTTCTCTGCATACATTGAAGTTCCTGCTCTCAGGAACCTCACGTAGGCAATCAATCACAAAAATCAGACCAAAATTCACATTTTCTGTAAACTTCCCCTAGTTTTCTTGCATTCGAACTTTATGATGTTGAACAAAATCAGAAAAAACCACACTTTCCATCTGGTAAGAATATAATCCTTTACAATTAATCTCAGTAGAATGGCAAATCTTTCCAAAGCTGATACTTGAAATAATAAAAGGCAGCATTCTACCAGGCAGTCCAACGATTTTAAAAGTTCTGTGGTATTCCAACAAATATTTAGTTGAGAACAACTATCAATTCCCACAGTCCACTGTTAATCTTCCTATAGCTTCTCCTTGCCGAACATACACTATTGCATGTTTTACTGCCAGTGACACATTGTCTGCACCTAGAGTTTCCAGTACAGGCACACCAGGCTTCGAAAATATAGCCAGGTTCAGAAAATACAACACATGAAAAAAACTCAGAGCATATAAAGGTTTGACATATGTGGATAATCAATAGCAGACAGCAAGCAATGGCCAAAAGCAGCAGAGGCTGCTGCCAGAAGGCTGCAGCAGCTTTCCACATCAGCTAAACAAGAATAGTAGCATCAAGGGGAATGGCAGGCAAGGTGGGAAGTTTTCCAGAGCCAGATTTACAATCCAGCTATTTAAATACACCTTGCATAAGAGCAGGCAAAAAGGGGTCAGTCCAGGGACAATTCTCTGCCAGAATCAGAACGTAAAAATAAAGCAGACAGCTTGAACATGGAATACGATTAACACACCGTTACGGAGAGGATCTTGGCTTTTCCAAAACCGTGTGGTTTTTGGTCTTTCTAGAAACCTACAGATCATTTCCCCACCTCTGCCCCTGGGAAAGAGCTATAATAATCTGCAGCAGAGGAGGAAGCGAGGGGAGGGAGAAGGCAGCCTGTGACGCACCAATGATTCCCACTCTGAGTTTATAAAAGGCAGAGTCTTGCCAGCCCCAGCACCCAGGTCCAGTGATGCACCCGCCCTCTCCAGTAAGGTTATTCTTCCCGTCACCGCCAGTGCTGCTTTTTCTCTGTCATCTCAAGAGCTCGCGGTCTCTCCTGGGTACAACTGAAATTCCCTCTACTGATCTAAAAGCAAGGCTTAATGGAAAAGGCTTAGTGAAACCAGCAAGGAAGGCGGAGATCAGCCACAGCTGCCCTCACCAGCCACAAAATTAGCATCTCCTGAGTCTCTCCCAGTGCTATTCATCAACTGTGGGTTGTTTTTTTTTTCCACATGGCTGTGAAAAATCAGTGAGATTTGCGCTGCAAACTGATCATTATGACAGGGAAAGCTCTGCAATGCAATTGATTTGTTTAAGTCTAACACTACTGCTTCCACTCCTCCACAACTTTGGGGTGCAGACCCTCAAGATCTCAGACAAAAAAGGTACTAGGGCTAAATATCCTTGCTATGCTAACTAACGGAGTCTTTGTTATTCAAAAACTTGGCTTCGGACCAGTTAAAATGAAGGCAGAGCAGCAGAGACAAATGCAAAATGGTTCGGTAAGTGAGCAAAACCAGATTAATTCATTTTATAAATTACATGCAGCAGCAAAGATTAAAGATTCTGATCTGTCCCTTGTGTTTTGTCCTCATTTCACCTTCTCACAAGTGTAGTACTTGACTAGCAGTATTTCCATAAAATCTCAAACACTAAATATGGAAAGAGCCTAACATGAATATGGAAAAGAGAGAACCATAACGAGGTACAAAAAAGCTAGCTGTTATTTCAACTCACAACTATTAGTTAAGTAGCTCCTCCCAAAAGAAATCCACCCTGGAGGAAGCACTTTGGTGGGTATAGCAGATGCGCCAGACGACAGACAGTGCTTGAGCAGGAGTTGAGAGCCATTTTCTATCCCTGGTGCTTCTGGTTTTGGTGTGACTTGGGACAAATTCTGTCTTTTGTGAGTGCCTGTTTCTGCTTCCACCACTGCCAGCTCCGATTATGAAGTTTTGGGGCACAGGCTGCCTGTTGCTTTGAATGAGCAGTAATTACCATAGCAGGTGTCCACCCTCAGGTGAAGATTAAGCACTGTTGTAATACCTGTAAGTAATGAAGGAATGAACTACAAGGGTCCCTCCTCGTCTGGCTGGTCATCTACAGCACTGGAACAGGTACAAAGTACTTGCGTCCCAGCTCTTTGAGGGAAACAACACGTGGGTACCAGATCAGGGGTTGAAAATGGATGATCTCCAAGGTCCCTTCCAATCCAAACCATTCTACAATTCTACAATCCTAACTCCATAACTTTTTGTGTCTGTATTTACAGGACACCAAAGAGCAGACACCAATGAAGAGCTCAGACACGTTGCAGTGTTTGGAAGCGGGACAGCACACACAAAGTGTTGCAGGGGATTAACAGATCCAGCGTGTATCTGGATGGCACCTACCTAGCTGACTCACTGGAACAAACAAGTGCAAGCCCAGATATACATGCAATTACATGTACAAAAATCCTCAAAACATCACACGAATCAGACTCCATTTTACCCTCTTCGACTAACTGTATTATTAATCCTCAAATCCTAACCTGAAGCTGTAGAAACTTTACTCCATAAGATATCACGTTACAGTTAAACAATAATGGTTATACAATAAAAGTTAAAAACCCCCACAAACAAAACCCATCCAGTTTAATCAGCTCGAATGATCTTATCACATAAGCTTTGCCTCCACTACCATTAAGTACAGAGATTCAGAGCGGGTTTCAGGAACAAGGTGACCAAGCCCACAACAATGGTTTGCTTTGCTCCCCATCTGTTCTCCATCCTGTGTCAATTTGTAGTCATTCTTAGAAAAAAAGCCCAAAATAAACCCAGAAGAGTGGCTATTATCCCATGAAGCAAATGTCTTTACTACCATTTTTTTCCTCTTATTACCATACTAGCAAAGCTCAAAGATCGTGCCCACCCCTCTTCAAACACCAGGAACATATTGTGCAAATGTCATCAAGGGAAGAAGAGAGTTCATTTTCCCCAAGAGATACTTCCACAAGAGAAAATGATAGACTTCCTAACAAGTTTGCAATGCAAATAAGCAAGTTAAAAGCCTTAATGGTATGACTCAACACCATTTTAAGTGGGCAAAGTGTTCTGTTACGTCCCATTGCTAATTTCTTCTTAAACATTAATTATCCTCCAGTGAGAGCAGGTATCAGTGGCTTGCTGAAATAATAATGCTGCAGTACATTTCTTCATCGAAAGAAAGTCCTGCCTTATGAAGACCATACTCATTGGTACAAGTGTGCATATATATATACACACATGCATTCATGACTACACAAAATATATTGCCTCTCAAGAGGCAATATGGTCAAGATATTCAAGAACAAAAGAAGTCCAAGACAGTATTTAATTTCTGTGTTAAACATTACGTTTCTTTTAGAAGTGACTGAATTAGTGAACCCCTAAGCAAGAAGATTGCTTGTTTTCATGGAGAGCTTTATTTAAGAAAGAGAAGGTTTAAATACTGTGTCTGCAGCAGGTAAGAGTCATAGCAAGCAGCTTGGTGCCTACAGCTCAAGAACAGATTATAATGAGGAGCAGAGCACAAACACAGCTGAGCTTCAGAGGAAACAGAAGGACTTTCTTAGGGACAGATAGGACTACAGAGTTTTATACAACTCAGAAATCCACTGAGTTGGATAAAATCTGCTCTTGGGTTAAGACCTAGCTGCAGAAACATAGAAGAAACAGCAACTTGCTCATAAACTTTATTTCCATTTTTCTTATCTGGCTGCTGTGCATTTTTTCCATTTAAAAATTAATTATTTTAGTACTTATTAAAATAAAATCTTGCTTTCAGGCATTAAGAGCTCTTGGGTCTTTTTGGAGGAGTTCACTATAGGAAAAGGTCTAAGCACATCCAAATCAAAGGTCTGGGTAATTCAGAGTCTCATTAGCGACCTATAAATACATATATATATATATATATATATATATACATAGGGATCTAGCTTGGTCCTAGAACCAAATTCCCAAATATGTAGAAGCTGACCATGTTCTTGAATGATATACTCGCCAAACATGTATGTAACATACAAGCCCAACATACTAACTCCAATGCTTTAAATCACGACTTTGTCTTCCTTTTTTTTCATTTAGTTAAACAATTGTCAGACTGGATTTTGCAGCATTAAGGGAATGGAAAACCTTCAGCCCGATCTTTGACCAGGAGAGGAGTAGGTGGCAACCTCTATGCAATTCCACAGCTGAAACCAACATCTCAGTAAGACCAAATTCCAAAGGCTCACAACAAAGACATCACATCTTGCTTGTTGTTATATACACCATCCTTAAAACATATGGACAAAAAGTAAGCTGCTGAGGTTAAGGAGATGTTGGACCCTGCTAGGGAAGTTGTTTACTCATGCTAGGAGAACTGATGTAGCAATACCAAATGCTGGCAGAAGCCAAGCAAGTTCTCCTCCTGTAGACCTCAGGTGTACAGCTACACCGTTGTGACATACTCTTATTATTCCCAGGACAATACTAATATTTCTGCACAAGGTTGTGCTATGTGAATGTACCAGAGGAGGGTAGTATTTGCTTGGGCATCTCTCTGTGGCGCTCCATTGTGTCACTTAGGAATGCCATAAACCAGCAGATCAACGCTTAACAATTCCACTAATCTGCATGTCAATGATCTACTCAGCCTGAGAAGTGATTTGGTCCCATCGAATCTGGTATAACTTTTAAACCTTTTTTTTAATCTCCAGATACCATCCAGTTTGGAAGAGTATATTGGGCAGTGAACCGTCTTCATTGCCCCCAACTCCAAAACTTCAGATGGGAGGTTATCTTCAATATACTGCAGGGTGTTTTGTCTCTCCTTTTAGTTTCAGGATATTTGAAGGCATTTTCAACACACTAACTTTTCCCAGTTGTGGGATTTTTTTTTCCTCTAATATTTCTCTGAATATCTGTCATGTCTCACTGAAAGGTTAGGAATAAACGACAACATTTGTACTTCTGTGGAACTCTTTCCTTACCATGAAAGGACACTACTGCTGCTTACTCTTCTGTTTCCTTATTAAGAGAAAAACTGTATTTTTCGAAAGCTCAACAACTATGAAAGCAATCACAATTTATAATCAAAATAAGACATAAACTGATTAAACTAATTCACTGTGCTCTTTTCTTCAATCAGGCAAAAGCCAGTGGCCAAAATGCAGATTTCTCATCATGGCAGCGACTGTTCTTTGCTTTCTGCTGCTCCAGCAGCTGCAGCCCATCTATTTGTTTTATTTGGCCTTTTGAACATCTGCATAACTTGCATTCTTCAGATACTAGGTTACTTCTTTCTCTGGATGTGGGGGTGGAGAAGAGAGGAGAGGAGGGACAGAGAGCACTACAGTTCACCTGGTTTTGAAATCCACCACACCTGAAGGCAGACACACAGATTAATGTGCTTTAGATATTTTATCTCTGTAGGGGAAATGATTTTTAAAAAGTAAGACTTGTAACTGTTCACTTGTAGGTATGTATTACAAAATTAATAGGAAGAAAAACATCCCAACAACTATGCATCCACAGCTCCAAAAGTATGCATTCAGCCAACTCCTATGGTTTAATGCAAGTTATATTCTGTGAAGAGGTAGAGGAATAATTAACAGACCGTTTCTGACCTAATGTCTGGTAATTATTACAACTAAATCCCTTAGCACAGTGACAGTACAGTAAACAGACATAAAACATGCAGGTCTTGCCACAGATACTGTTTAGGACCACTGAAGCCACTTAGTTAGGAGAAGAGAGGGTCAAACACTACCATCTACAATTCCTCACTTTGTTTTTTTTATCCAGCCATTAATCCATCCAGGCTTCCCTGCTTGCTGCTACGGCTTGTAGCAAGAAAAGGAAATGAGAGAATGAGAATTAGTGACACCAGTGGCAGAGGAAGCCAGGCAATGAGAAGTTTGCAAGATAAAGATTTGCTACTGTTATTTGCCTTGCTGTATGAGCTAATACCACAGCAAACTGCACTGGCTCCTACCTAGAGTCGTTACAAAAAACAATAAAAAGATGCTCTCACCTTAAAGTCAGTATAGACTACTGAAAGTAAGCTCAAATGGATAAACTACAGATCAGATTCAGATTGCAGCTGATTCACATCAATTTATATAATTTGCCTTACAAGTTTGAGTATGATAGTTGACCAAGCCTCTAACATAGACTAATAGGAGACTAGGAAATAAAAGCCTGTAGTTACGATAGGCAGGACCTACAGGCATACAGTAGAAAAGAAGAAACAGAGCTACAGCAACAGCCGATGTTTTCAAATTAGCCATGATTAACTAACACATCAAATTAAAACACATTAAATATATGCCATATTTCCCACTACGACTCAATCGCATTTGTTTATTCAAAAATAGGCTTTTACGATAGGCTTCAACTTCTTTCAGAGGTACACCTCCTTCCTAGTTAGTCACAAAGATCAGATTACAAACTCTGGGGCCTTTTCACACATTGCAACACTCATTAAGAACCAATGACTCCTGACCCTGGATTAAGAAATCCAACTGAAGCAGGTTAGACCCTCGACCTGAAATGAATGACACTCAGTTGCTCCATCAAAACATTAAATGTAAATCTGAAGAAACATTCACATCCACAAAAGTTTATTTTTCCAACTATACCAGCTGACCTCTACAAAAAAAAACTCTACAAATCTTGTCCTGCCAATTAAACAAATTCCTCTGCCTATTCATTTTTACACTAAGTACTAGTTTTAACCTTCTAAAGCAGAAACATCAAATCAAAATTGTTTCTTACAGTAAGTGATTTATTTCTAATTTTTTCTATCATTACTTTAATGAATACAGCCCTCAAAAGAAGGCAGTGACTGGATGCAGGTATTACAATTGCTCCTGTCTCTTTTCATCTGGTAACGATTCAAATGTCTTTAATTTTCTATAGCCTCAGGGGACTTTGAAGGAATACAGGAGGAACTTCTAGAAGCTGCTGAAAATCATCAATAATCGCAAGTATTCTGGTTTCATCCATATTTACAATCAGTATCTTCTGTCACAGAGGAAGAGTGGTTGTATGCGACATCAGGCACCTCAAAAAATCATTTCACATTCCTTCTTCTTCTCTCCAAATAGCCACTCTCCATGCATGTAAGAGTCAGACAAAGCTGTTCCCTGTTTCAAGGACATTTTGCCAAGGAACTGGGGAATTAAAACCTCTTACAACCATCTACAAAAGACTGAGAAAAGACCAGTCCCGGGTAAATTGCTTGAAATTTCCTGTACTTATAATTAAAGCATTCTCTATCCACGTAGACATGGCACTTAGGGATATGGTTTTTAGTGGTGGACTTGGCAGTGTTAGTTTAATGACTGGACTCAATCTTAAAGGTCCTTCCCAACCCAAGCGATTCTATGATTTCACCTGGGAAAGGCTAATAGGGTAAGGCAAAAGAAATGCAAGAGAAAAGAGTCCCATGACTGACTACAGAGGCAATTGACTTGGAACATTTAGAGAACAAATCCAAAATCTCCAAGCAAGCTGTTGCCTTCACAATGGAAATGCCAGTCAAGCCCAGCTGTCCTCATCTGCAAAAAATGGCATCAACAGATATCTAGTGCATATTTTGATATTAGCACTAAAACTTTCTCACTACTCTACAATATATTACACCTTCCTCTTTCCGAAGAAACAATTTTTAATGAGCTACAATCTAATCTAGTTATGATGCCTTGACATATGAAAGGTATCAAGGATTTTGGTTCAGTTAGTTTTATTTTCTACCTCTTTTAGCCTGTTTGATTACACGTAAAATACTGCCAGTATTTTATATTTAACCAGTCTCTTGTCACTCCACTGGGGAACATACTTCTGGTCAGTGTAGGCATAAAGCAGTTTGATGAGCACGAGAGTGCTACAGCCACTGATATTATAAATGTTGTTTTAGTATCATGGCAGCGAGTCACGCTGCGAATTGCAATAAAATCTATTAACATTTTATTCAAGTTCATGGTCATATTAGGTCAAGTGCTTGCGAATAAACTCTAGAGGATGGAGGGCTGGCTTTGAGGCTGTTGTTACCAATTGGTTACATTTTAATAGATTTATTATTCAGCTCAAATTGCAAAGTCCTGACTTAATTTCATCAGGGCAAAAATGTTCATAAGTTTCCAAATAGGAAGAGGGAGAAAAAAAAATACTTGTCTATGTAAGTACTTTCAGCTCATCAACACATCAGATGAGGATGTCGTTCCTGCATGCATGCCTTAAATTACTACATCAGTAAGCACAATTTTGCCACACAAAATGCAGACCAGTGCTACTGATACAAGCCTTTACACTCTTCAAATATAACAACCATGAGCAGATACATTTGTTCCACATAAAATTGTTGTAAATACTGCTTTTCCTCAACAACATGGTACAAAGAACAACATTCTTGGATACTGATCTAGAAAAGATTGTCAGCTCCTCGCAGGATAACCAGTCTGCTGTTATTCTGATCTGAATGCCAGCCACTTTGAGAAAAGTATTATTTAATCTCATTGTGGAATATATGTCACAATATAAATATTCTAAGCTCTGCAGCAGGATTCCATTTCCACGTAGTGTAAAAACAAGAGTTAATTGCCTGTACAAATATTTCAGGGTAGTGTTTACGTAATCCACAGAACATTAAGTACCAGAGTTGTGCTCTACTGATAGGTGAAAGAACAACTTTGAAAGGCAACTGCGTTGCCAATTAGCTTTCAACAAATATGTACACAAGCTGTACTCACAGGCTTGTGCTCAGCTTCCTCATTCTCCCCAGATCACTTGCTTTTATAATGGTGAACTCTTTTCCACTCAAATACCCAGTAACTTCCCACTACTGGAACAAGGGAAAATGGCCTACTGGAGTCTTAACCCACTCAGATCTCACAGCTGAAGATTCTGATCTCTGACCAAAGCCACACTCCAGTCACAAGGACTAAACACAAAACCCTTTGCTAGGTCTGAGCAAGAGAGAGGAAGGAATAAAAAAAGCTTTTAAAATTCTCAAAAGAGGATGAGGGCTTAGCTGTATCAAACACGAACAAACACCCCACAAGCCCCAGCTCCTGCGTGTCCATCCTGCTCAAGGAGGCTGAGCCAAGAGCATGTTCACCCACATGCACACACTCTGCAGCAACACCATGATTTTGCCCAACAGGGCTGTACGCAAATTAAGAAACAAACTCAAGTTCACAAAACCACATAAAGAGATTAATGTTTGCAGTCTTGGGTATATCTACACAGTGCTCCACCCAGAAAACCGACTTTTCTTTTTCTTTTTTTTTTTAAACTCGGGAAAGCTGATTAACTTGGGCTGAACCCTGAGCCAGTGACACGGTCCTGCTTAGCTCTGGGTACCCGGATTCTGTTACCTGGTGTGAGTTTGGGTATCACCAGACAACAGTGTGCAAATTGTTTGTTTTCACTTCAGAATTTGTTTTGTTTGTTACTGCTACCAGCGTTACGACAGACTGGGTCTCAAAGCAATGTTTAGAATCATAGAAAGGTTTGGGCTGGAAAGGACCTCAAAGCCTATCCAGTTCCAATCCCCCTGCCATGAACAGGGACACTTCCCACTGGATCAGGCTGATCAAAACCTCATCCAACCTGGCCTTGAACACCTCCAAGGATGCGGCAGCCACCACTTCTCTGGGCAACCTGTGTCAGGGCCTCCCCACCCTCACAGGAAAATATTTCTTCCTAAGATCTCATCTCAACCTCCCCTCTTTCAGCTGAAAACCATTCCCACTCCTCCCACCCCTGCACTCCCTGATTAAGAGCCCCTCCCCAGCTTTCCTGTAGGCTCCCTAATTTTGCAATTAGCTTTCAAACATAGCTTTCCACAGTGCTTCCAAGTTTCAGCCCTCTTCATAAAATATCTTCACAGGCTGACACCCCTTGCAAGAGTTATTGGTGCAGTTACTGAGATGGTAACAGCGTGCAGAAACAGGAGTGTTAAAACAATTCTGGAATCCTGCTTCATAAATTCCTTTAACAACTTATGTTACATAAATTGTAATTTTGATAATAAGGCACCTGAAAATAAGTCTAGTCTTGTAAGTTGTGTGGGTGTACAGTTATGCTTACATAAGTTTAGGATCCACATTACTTTGGAAGTGTATGCTTAAGTGTGCTTTCGTGGATATCTACACTCTCTGTGTGCATGTTTTGTTACAGTATTTAGGAAAAATATCATTAAACCATATTGTGTAAAGCTTGTGAAATCTTTTTGTTAAGTAAAAGCAAACAAAGCCAGCTTTTTAGCTGGTATCCTCACAGTGGCTGAAGAGAGAGGGAGGAGACACAGCGAGGTATGAAAGTACAGCCAAGATTTGGGTGGCCTGGCTTCTGGTGGTTTAGAAAAGTAACTTCTGCATTTTCTATAAAGTGGTTCACATCTGGACTCTGTTACAACAGGAAGGACTGCTTGAGGATCAGTCATAGACAGCCTAAAGATACCGAAGAATAAGCAACTGTTCCTTTGATTCATTAATGTGTGATGGACAGCTTAACAGGCTGAAAATCCGCGGGTCGTCTGTTTGCTAATGCAGGGTATGGCACAAATAATCTCCCGTAGTTTTTATTATTCTTAGAGTCATAGAATTGTTTGGGTTGGAAGGGTTCTTAAAGTCTATTCAGTTCCAATCCCCCCTGCCAAGGCAGAGACATCTCCCACTGGATCGGGGTGCTCAAAACCCCATCCAACCTGGCCTTGAACACCTCTAGGGATGGGGCAACCTGTGCCAGGGCCTCCCCACCCACCACCCTCACAGTAATTATTATTGTTACTGTTATTCTTTTGAAACCATGCTGGTCTCAGATGCAGTATGTGACCAAGTCGAGATGCCCATTTCCAAGAGTGGCTTAACTGCCCAACATTCACCTTCCTCCAAAAGGGTATTTGCACTTGGGGTAGAGGACATGACTGCATTTCCCCCAAATGCTAAAGCTGAAATTCATATTCAAATGCAGGAATACTGAAAAACAACTCAGCCCCACTGTGTAGCTCAGTGCACATAGCCCAAGCAAACAAAGGTCTCCTTGCTCCCGGGTGTGACTGGCCAATGCCTCCCATCAGGGAGGATGAACAAGAGCAGCCTGGGCACTGCCGAACTCACACAGTGCAAAAGCTTTCAACAATTTCTTCACTTGGTAGGACAGCAAGCTGAAGACGGGCAGATACATCCTCCAACAAAACCACATCTGTTCACCTGCTTTTATGGGGGTCTTTAACAAGGGCTCCAAAGCATAGCTTCAACCCTATGTAAGAAAGAGGATCTGAAAACTTATTTCTGATGCACTTCTCCCAGCTTCTGGAGGCTGCAGTATCAGTAACATACCCGTACAGGTGGTGGGTTTAAGAAAGGAATGAAAATAGTTAAATACTGCTCAGAATACAAATGACTTGGAAGGCATCGCTATGAACTCACAATAAAAGATTGAAAATACATATGGTCACTATACTAAATTAATTATTAAAGAAGGACAATATGGGGAAAAACAATTTGCAGAAATAATACAAGCATCATAAGAAGCCATGTTATCGTTACATAATTCTTTAAGTTTCAGATTGTGTGTGTGTATATAAACACAGCCTCACATATCATACTGCAGTATCTCTTAACTAATCAGGTTTTTAATTTATTATTATCCCCAGTTATTCACACGGTAAAGTATGTTGCTCTCTTTCAGCTTACATTTAGCTGTACATAATGATTATTTTCCACCATAGCACTTCAAAACTTCCCTATCTTTTTCCACACATTAGACCTTTCCAATTATATCGACTTCAGTTTTATTCCTATGTAACAATGGCATAACTTGTAAATGATTTATACAGAACTAGCCCTGTGCCAAATTGTAATTCTTCCTCCTACAAAAAGGTCGAAGATGAACAAAAGATTTAAGCTCCTGCTTTTAAATAAAACATACTGGTATCCTTCAGTTTGTATTCTAAATTACAAGTACCTGTTTTCTTTAAGGAATATTCATTTTCAAACTTTTTTTTAAAATTCCATTTCCCTTTAAGTTTGTGTACCTGTTGGCTTTGTGATCTTTATCGTTATCACAGTGGGCAAAACAGAAAGGGGAAAAAAATTAGGCTTAAATATGTGAACTTTTCCAGTTCTCTGTCATCCCCTATAATCATTTTCAGCACTATAACTCCTGGTTCACATTAAATACCTAGGGATACTGTTGGAGGCAGTGCTTAGCTCTACCCATATATTTTGAAATTTCTTTTCCTGCTACCACAGCTACAAAACCAACTGAAACAAAGTAAAAATAAGCATGCAAAATGTATTTCCCAGACACCAAGCTGGCAACTTGCTTGCAGACCTGCACCTCCATGTGGGAGCCACCCCTAGTTAGGAAAGGTCCGTGTACGTATGAAATGTCAACCTTGCTCATCCTTGAACATTTTCCTTTATTATTCAATGCTGATTTATTATACAGAGCCCACTGCCAGAAAACACAGGCAGGAGAACTGTAGGAAACAGAGACCTTCCTAGCTTTCTATTTCAACTCTTTAATAACACCCTTCCAGTACTGCAAGGGGCTACAGGAAATCTGGGGAAGGGCTCTTGATCAGGGAGTGCAGGGATAGGACAAGGGGAAACATTTTTAAGCCGAAAGAGGAGAGACTGAGCTGAGATCTTAGGAAGAAATGTTTTCTTGTGAGGGTGGTGAGGCCCTGGCACAGATTGCCCAGAGGAGCCATGGATGCCCCATCCCTGGAGGTTTTCAAGGCCAGGCTGGATGGGGCTTTGAGCACCCTGATCTACTGGGAGGTATCCCTGCCCGTGGCAGGGTGTTGAACCTGGGTGGGCTTTGAGGACCCTTCTCACCCAAACTGTTTTATGATTTTATGAAATAACAACCCCTTGTTTTCTCATTGAGAAACAAAGTATTTCCATAATTACCCTGAAAGAGGGGGAAGGAACCTCTGTTTGTAGAATGCATAAATCCATCAGAAAGGGGAAAACGCCCTAAAACTAGATTATATACTAAATATGCTCACATACATTATGATCTTTAAACTCTGAATTCAGAGTTGTGCCAAGTTTCACAGGCAACAAAGAGCCCTCCCAAATCCTTAACACCCAGAAATGGGGCCAGCCACAATAACCAAAGATTTTTCACAGAACCATTAAGGTTGGAAAAGACCTCTAAGATCATCCAATCCAACCCCACCATGCCTACTAAACCATGTCCTGAAGTGCCCAATCTTCACACTTTTTGAACACTTTCAGAGATGGAGACTCCATCACTGCCCTGGGCAGCCTCTGCCAGTGCTCCACCAGTCTTTCAGTTAAGAAATTTTTCCTAATATCCAATCTAAACCTCTTCTGGTGCAACTTGAGGCCTTTTCCTCTTGTCCTATCACTTGTTACTTGGGAGAAGTAACTGGTAGTTCAATAGCTGTCCAACAGCTCAACCAACAAAATCCCTTGCAACGCCGCACTACTTTCCCCCTGCAGAGCCACAGCTGACTTTTCAGGCAGCATTCCTGGCATTCTGCTGCTTCTGCATTTATGACAAGGTGAATATGTTAGCCTGCCCTCAAAAAAATCACATTAAAAAGAGAAACACCCAAAATTACAGAGCCATGCGACTCATCATTGGTAGTCTGCTCCAGATCAGAAATAACCTTAAATATATTTAAATACAGTTAAGATGGCTGCTTGCAGATTAAAGCCAGAGTTGCTTTCATGCGGCTTCCTGCTTCCCCCACCATGACAGACGGAATTACCTCACTGTAAAAATACCAGCAGGGGGGATTTCCACCAAAACTGAGACTGCCCAGGCACACGCTGCTCTCTCCCTGATGCTGATGTGAATCATAGAACTATTAAGGTTGGAAAAGACCTCTAAGCTCATCCAGTCCAAACATCAGCCCAACCCCAATGTGCCTACTAAACTGTTTCCTGAAGTGCTATGTCCACACGTTTGGTTGTTGGTAGTTTTTTTGTGGAATACCAGGTATGTTTTCTTCTTCCAAACTGATTCCCCCTCCTCATTCCTGCAGTAGTAGGATCCAAAGAGGACCTTCCACTGCGTCTCACACACAACAAGGCCCTAAAATGGGTCATCAGATCCATCTCCAGCAGCTATTATCTGCAGCAGCCATGCAAGCTCAAGGCTGGGAGTTCAAGGCAGGAGCCTGTCTGCCAGAACTGGGCTGCCATGAGGAACCAGAGGCAGACGGGGGACCTCAGGGCTCTGTGCCTCTCCTGGAGTGACCCCAGTGGCTTCCTAGGCAGGACACAAATAGCAAAACCCACAGGAAGAAGAGCACATTGTAAGAATGGCAACTGTTTGTCACAAGGATTTAGTGGTCCTTCTATACGCAATCAGTGTGTAGAGGGAATAGCTGATCACCACAGCACTCATCCTCACTCTTCCACATTTAGCTACATTCCTTTCCTCCTGTTTAACTCCTCCCACCTTAAACAAACAAACAAACAAAAACCACAGGAAAAAAAATCCCAAATATCTATCTTTGTATGTACATCAAGGAAAATGCTTTGAGTTCCAGGATCTCAAGTTGCATTAAATTTGCTGAATTTTACCTGCATTTCTGATGCAATCACATAATTTTTAGGCTGTTAACATTTATATCTCAATAACACTGATTTTCAGTTGTGCTAAATTTAGAACAATTTCAGTCAACTCTGAAAACAGGACAAAACTAACTGAGCTTTATCTATCACACTGGCTTTTCTAAACCGATATTTGAAAACATACACCTCATCGATATTATAGATTGATACTGAGTTTTACTCTTCAGCTTGGTATTTCGAGCTGTATTTAATGGTTATTACTACAATTATCTGCATTTTAATTTTTCAGCATTCACGTTTTTCTACTACACTCTCCAACAAATTTTGTTTCTGTTTTTTTGGCCCACTGCCCTTCCTCACAGTGTCCATAATCTGTGGAGAAGAGATTGCTGATGGCGTTATCACAGGCAAACAGAATGAAGCTAATGGTAACAGGCACTCCTTACTAGGTAATTATTATAGGAGGAAGAATGCAAATGAGCCCTAATCTGTCTCACATAATAGCAGAGGACTCAGATTTGCATTAAACCTTTTGCAGTAGTCTCCCAGATCGGGGACTCTGCAGATAAAAATGCATCTGCAGCACAGGCTGCTCCTTCCACTTGCTGTTATTAAATCGTGCCCCCAGCAGGTACAGTTGTCCCTGAATGACTTTCCCCTCCCCCTTCATCACTCTGGTCCTTCCCTCTTTTTCCCTCAGCTTTGCTGGAAAAAAGCTAATTGTGCATGCCATTTGGCTTTATACGTGCTTAAAATGAAGAAGGAGAAAGCGCTGTTTGGTTCTTGTAAGAGGGGAACGGACATCAAGAAATCTCTGTTCTGTTCCCAGCTATTCCATTTACTGCAGGGAAATGGCTTTACTTTTCTGTATATCCATATGTTCAGCCAGAAATCATAGAATAATTGAATGTTTTCGGTTGGAAGGGACTTTAAGTCCATCCAGTTCCACCACCACCCCACCACGGGCACTTCCCATCAGACCAAGCTGCACAAGACCCCATCCAGCCTGGCCTCGAACACCTACATGGACTGGGCAGCCTGGGCAACCAGGCAACGACTTCCCTGGGCAACCTGTGCCAGGGGTTACCACCCTCATCATGGAAAATTTCTTCCTAATGTCTAATCTAAATCTTCCCCCTTCCAATTTAAAGCCATTCCTCCTCATCCTATCACCACGGGCCCTTGTAAAAAATCCCTACCCAGCTTTCTTGGAGGCCCTTTCAGTAACTGGGAGGCTGCTCTAAGGTTTCCCTGGAGCCTTCTCTTCTCCACACCAAACAATGCCAGCTTTCTCAGCCTGACATTCTCAGGGCTGACATTTGTAGTGGCCCACTAGTCTTTCATTTTACCACAGCATCTGCTGAGAACTTCAGGAGGCAATGCAGGACTTTGCTTGAATCCAGGTTGAGCTCGCAATAAATCGCAGTCCTTCAGAAGGACCACAGCTGTGATTTCAATTCCCCATCTGATCACAGGCTGTAAAGAATGATATTCTTTTCCTGCACTGTGTCCTGCTATAAAAGGACCTCAGCACCTGCCAGCCAGGGCTGTGATCAGCACCCACAAAGGTGCCTCCTCCTGCCTGCACATCTGGACATTCAGCCATCCCAAAGGACAGCGAGTAAGGAGCACAGATGTCTTCACAGGGAACTATTGCTCACACTGTGACCCTTGGCCCGTTACCAAAGTCACACGCTCTGGGACAGCTCTCATATTAAGCATTAACCCGACTGGCTCAGCTGTGTTGCTGAGTAGCCAGTCAAATATTTACAAGGCTTTCAGAAGGTGCTAGATTAACCTCATCCTTTCAGAAGAAAGACAAGGTCCAAGATTCCGTACTCTGCTTCACATACCCAGAAGTTACACTTCCAAAGCTCCAAGACTTGAAACACAAATTTGTTAGAAAGAAACATCCAAACTGGATAACTAAGAGGGAGTCGATTCATACTGTAGACAAAATATTGGCACCACACACAGTGCTGGCGAGTAGAGCAGCATGCTGCATTCCTAAGGGGGACCACAAGTAAAATCCAGCTCCTCCAGGCTGATGACTGTAGCCCCACCTGAGCAGCAGCTTTCCCTTCATCAGGCTCATCTCCAGGTCATCTTTATGGCAAAGACAAAAATTGCCCAATGCGCTTTCAAGGATCTCAACAGCTTTTCCCCCTGCCATTCTCACCAGCCTTTTGAGTTTCCTCTATAGCAGCATTCTCCGTTGCAGGGATTCAACCTTTCAAGTAAAGCATGTGAGATCACTTATGCTCTTGAACCGGCAGCCTCCCCTTTCTTGCAAAGGGATTTACACTTGAATGGTGGTGGGAAGCTCAGTCTTTTAAGGAAAGGCTGATGTGGGGAAGACGATTTACTTGCCAGCATCTTATTCCCAAACTACCTTATCTACCAGCTTCTCCAGTTCACAGGACTACAGTAATCTTATCGAATCTCTCCTCTGTAACAAGTTTGCTGAGAGGTAACTTTTATGAACAAATTGGTAATTTGAATTTACTTCAAAAAGTATCTTTAGACATAGTCATAAGTGAAGTTAATTCCAAGCCTAAATGTGGACATTTACACTAATTTAATTTAGCCCAGAGTAAGTGTTTTCATCATTCCACAAAGCTTCCCTCTTTCCACACATGCGTTCTTTGTGTCATTCACTTAATTATGACTTTTGAGGTGTTTCCTATTACAGACCTGCATTGCCACCCACATCATACTACGTCTGACGGCTCCTACAGCTTTTCAGGAGAGACACTTGGGGAACACTGCAACAGCAAAACTGCACTGAGGGCAGAAGATTATTTGAAAAAGTAAGCAAGTCTGCTCTAGCTCCATCACTAGTGAAGTTCTGGCTTTGGCCCTCCACGTGAACATATACACGAGTAGCACCTCCCTGGTGCATTCCTATTCATAAGTCACAAACTGGCAGAAAACTACTGATGGGTTTCAGGCTATGGCAGCAGTTACCAGGCAGTATCATATTACAGAATCATAAAATGGTTTGGGTAGGAAGGGACCTTAAAGCCCATCCACTTCCAACCCCCTGCCATGGGCAGGGACACCTCCCACTGGATCAGGGTGCTCAAAGCCTCATCCAACCTGAATGAGGCAACCACCATTTCTCTGAGAAACCTGTGCGTCCCCACCCTCACAGGAAAACATTCCTTCTGCCTTTCAGACAGCATTACTCTCTTGTAAATCCACATAGGGTTTTCTTTTGCTTGCCTGCTATCTCCAAAGAAAAATGATAGCATCCAGCAGCTGGCATAGAGAAAGGTCTGTAAGGTACATTTCCTCTTCTGTTTTCAAAATGGTTCAGTATTCTGCATTCTGAATCAGCCACACACTGCAGCACACAAGAGAGCACAGCCTGCAGAGTGCAGCACAGAAAAGCATAGCACAGTCCAAAGCTGGTGGCAAACCACAGTCCCCATGAAAACCACATGTGCCAGAGACCAAATATTTTACATTTTGCTTACCCTAACAAAGCTGCTTCACTTCATTAAAAGCAGCTTATCATTTTATCGACTCACTCTGATTAATTAACCTCTGGTTTAAATGAATGAGCACTTGATTTGTGGATTATATTAATGTGACACCGGTGAACCACCACTTGCATGCTTCATTCTTTTCCTTTTATCCTCCATTCTCCCTACACCAACAGTGTCTTTTTACAACATTTGGCCCAACACCCCCAGTACCCTTCGAGCGTACTTCAAATGCTTTTATAGAGAGAGGTGAGAAAGGAAAGGTCCCACAGTCCCAAACTCATTCAAGGCTCAATTTCCCTGCTGGAATATACAGATGGATATCATCTACTTCTCACTGTAATTATGATCACAAGCTTGGAAAGAAACAGCATGGAAAGAAAAGTGAGCCAGGGAAATACACCAGGTTGCTGGGAACGGGAAAAACAACAGCACCCTTAACATATACAACTCATTTGTCTTTCCAGAACAAAATTATTTTAAATATGAAGCACCACCAGCAGCCAGTTTGATCAGAAACCTGACTTTCTTAAGAAAGCGAAGAAATTTCTCCCAAGCCAAATAGCATGTGCTGTATATGACTAAAGACAGCTTCTGCTACAGTATATGCCTACAGATTTCACAGTTGCATATTACCGCCAAAAATCTCAATTCCTAGCAGCAAAAAACGTATGTTACCATTCTTTAGCCAAGCATCTGAAGACTGAAATATATCATAGCTGCTCATTTTGCTGGCAAACAGTGTTTGTCTTCATATACCCGATTTTCACCTCTATTAAATTGATTTTATGAATGTCAGAAATACCCAAAGTTGTTTGGAAAGTAGAGAAAACTCCACCACACCCAAACTGCACCCACCTTCCCTTTTTTCTTCCTCCCTCTTTCGTGTCAAATTAAACATCCATTCTTTTGCAACGAGACAACAAAGATCATTAGGCCGAAAACTAACAAATTCATAGTTTGCGGGAGGAGCAGGAGAAAAGAAGTTGAGGGGAAGTGGAAATAAAAGTTGTTGGGTCACCCTAATATTTAAGTCTAAATCCTTGTTCAGTGAAAACCATAGGTAGAATATTACCAAAGCATCGGGAAGCTTTGTATTTAAGTTATAAGCAATTCAAGAGGTCTCTTCCAAGAAAAGAGGGTGTTTAAGTTATGAACCATTGAGTGTAAGCACAAGCCTCAAATTCATGGTCCATCCAAACAAGGCTGCATGTGGACAGGCACCAAAGAAAGATCTGGTTTACATCACACAGCAGGGCAGTAAGTGACCATGAGTCACTGATGTGCTTCATCTGGCTTCTAAAGGTCATCAGCATTGCATCAAAAATGGCTCCGACCATATGTTACAAAGCACTTTCCAGTACAAATTTACCCAGGCAGTTCCTATCTGTACAGAATCTTCTAGGCAAAATTTCTTTACATCACAAGGCTTCCTGCCGGATCAAATATGTTCCAACAAAATGTTAGCACAGCTCTCTGCTAAAAAGCTTGGGCTAATTGAACACGAGTCTTCCCATGGGGTAAGCCCAAAAGGGATGAAGCAGGATCAATGGATCCTGGCACCACCACCCCAGCTCTAAGTAGCACCCAGTCCTCCCAACACCCCAGGCAGGACCACATTTCTAGACCTTAACCATGCGTATACCAAACACAGTCGAAAATAGACAAACAAATGTGGGAAACATGGGTTTAAAATATCAGCTTATTTTGGTTCATACTTTAAAAAACTTGTTTTAAGGAAGAAAACTTCTAGGGGGTTTTTTGTTATTTTTTTAAACCGGCAAATTATTGAAATATAGAAGAAATTCACAGACATTTTTGCATAGCCGAAGGACGGAGCAGTAGGCGCCCAGATGGGTCGTTCTCCAGCAGAAGAGAATAGACATCACTTGAAAGGAAATCAGGCAACAAACCAGGTCTTCTTCTATTGCTAACTTCAACAACAACATTCAAACCCGATTTGTGCCTTCCAGGTTTCTTTGAGGGACTAACAGGTAATAAGCAAAACACCAAAACCTGCCACCTACACTAACACATATGCCTTACACTTTGTTCCTCTCAGCCACTAATTATGGATTAGCAACACAGGCTCTTTCCAAGAACTCCTTCCAGCAGACGGTTGATCTGCACTCCCACCACTCTGCAGCAGCCACTGCAACTCACTCAAGCCAGAGCTCCTCCTGGCAGGCCTGCACAGCTCCAGAAAAACTAAGAAGCTACCTCAATGCTCAGGGCAATTACATACCAGGGGTGATGGTGGGCCTCCAGAACCATTCTTTCAACCCCTGGGAGTGGATGCAAATATGAGTCAAGAAATGACCCAACCGCAGTCCATCAGGGTGGTGGAGTGGGGAAGGAGGGGAGGCCCCAGCACAAGGGAACATGCCACTCCATGTAGGACTTATTCCTAAATAAGTAAACTCAGTTTTATATTCATAGAATCATAGAATGCTTTGGGCTGGAAGGGACCTCTGCAGGCCGTCTAGTGCACACCCCCTGCAGAAGCAGGGACACCTTCAACTCAAGCTGGTTGCTTAGAGCCCCATCCAACCTGATCTTGAATGTTTCCAAGGGTAGAGCCTCCACCATCTCCCTGGGCAACTTCTGCCAGTGTTTCACTGTCCTCGGAGTGAAAATTTTCTTCTTTATATTCAGAAGTAGGTCGATACACCTCAAACAGAACAACTGCGAGGAGTACTGAGAACTCCACTGCATTGAGGACAACTAAGGCAGGCAGACCATAACTGCTGACACTGGAGGAAAGCCAAGTAACCCAGAGCTCGCTCTGCTAACACTAAAGCATTAAAGGTTTTAACCAGCACCAACAAATGATCATCTTGCCATAGCTACCAAAGGGGGGAAGACAACACCTTCAATCACTCAATACAGATACAGATGCCCTGAGGGAAACCCTTGCAGTCTTTTCACCACCTCTCCCCCAACGCCCTTCACTTGGAGGGACCAGAGAAGTCTGCCCTCAGAAAAAGGCTGACTCACACAACTGAAAGGATAAGAAAATTCAAAATGACGGCCCTTACTGCAATTTTAACTTAACTTCTTGTGCCAAGACATGCCAGATTTTTACTCTGCTTCTTAATATTTCTTAAACTTTGTATATGAAAGAAGTGACTTAAGAACAAGTTAATTTCAGCTCTGAACTCCCTGCTTTCTGTGCGTTTGAAACCAAAGATGTTTAAAACAATCTTTTTGGAGGTACCAAATTAAGTATCCAGCTTTCTGATTTTTTCCCCCACCCTACATACTGAACAGATTCTAACCATATAAATGGCCAGAAAAATGCACTGCTGGGATGAAAATTGTTTTTCTCTGCCAACAAAATTTGAGATTTGCATCTTCTTGATATCAGAATAAAAAAATTAAAACTTGTAACCTTCATGAATCAAAAAAAATCATAAAAATATTAAAAGTTTCATTAAAGAAAAAAGAGCACAAGCTCTTTGCTAACAAGAAGTTAATTACGTACTTAAAGGCCTTAAGCAGTGGTAAAGTCCTGATTGAAACTGGGAGATGGTTCAGGCTTTGAGGACTCTGGAAGAACCTGTCATCCTCTGGAAGAAGCAATATAGCTCTGACAGACACTTCATTTTACTGAATGCAGTGTCTGAATGAAAAAATCCTACCCCTAAACTTATCTCAAAGGATGTGGAGTAAAAAGAAATTCCAGACTTGAAAAAAAAAATGCTGAAATGTTCTACAGAGGCTCAAGAGCTATGAACGTGATTTATGTATGAAAAGAGAAATACAAACAGGGAGAGCTTCCCAATTAAAAGTAAGTTCTTACAGGCACGCTGCTTATCACACAGTGTGTCACCCCTGAAACGTTAGCTAGCAGCAGCATCACCTTTCCTTTGGAGGTGGGTCGGGTCGATACAGATGAGAGAGAGGAAAACAGGGAAATCATGTGGGAAATAAAAGTTCTTTCAAAAATCAGTGCAAAAATCACCACTGTATACGCATTGATAAGAAACACAACTTCTGGAAAAGTGAAAAGAAGATGGTTGCTTTTTCAATGAGCAAAAAACCCTGAAAATTATCATTGCCCAAATTTAGTTAGTGGAAACGGGGGAGGGAAGCATAGCATTAAAGACAGGAAACAGCACAGCCAACTATGGGTCAACCTGATCTTTGGTTGCCTCCTCCCTGCCCTGCCCCCTCCCTCCCTTCTGTCCACCTCCAACATTTCCAGCCTGGGAAGGGCTGTATGCTTCCCCACCCTCCACCTTCCCTGAACCGGCTTTGGCGCCACACATGGGCAGGAATTTCCTTTTGCTTCAGGTCCTCACATTTTACTGTTGCACCCAGGCTTTCCTCCCAGAGCTTTTCACCTCCAGGAGCAGTCTCTGCAGGACAGCATTGGATAATACAGACTCTGCTGCTTAACTACCGCACATTTGCAAACACCGAAAGCGAGTTTCGCAAAGGTACCATAAAGGAGTTTAGCAACACAAATTCCCTGGGTTCCCAAGTGGCTGCAGCAGCTGGAATGGGACCTTGTCCAACATGGGGACAGTTTCCCTCTCCTTTCGAGGATGGAAAGGAGCACACAGAGACAAGGTGTTTGTGCTGGAGCTGTTTCCAAACCGTGGCTTCAGAGGGATGATCCGTCTGACATGGGAAGCACGTGCAGGGGAAGGAGGAGGGGAGCAGCAGGGATGAAATCCCTTCCAAATTTCCAGTGTCCTGTGAGAGGGACAAAGAGATACATCCAGCCAGAGAGAAATGGCAGCAGGCTGCACACAAGCCTCTCCATTGACCATGTGAACTGAGCAGAGGCACTCATCTCCGCTGCACATCACTGCGCTAGAACCTTGCTGAAAGGGAAGCAACAACAAGAACTGATGCCCACGATCCTGCAAAAATATCTTGGAAAGCTCATGCTTCCCTCAACCCCCAGTTCGGGGAGTTTGAAGGCATTCAGAAACTATGCAAAAACTCACTGGAGCTACAAATCTTAAATCTTAATACCAGGTTTCCTTCACACCTGCAGCTCAGCCAAGCCTCCCACCTCTCAGTATGCCCCAAAATCCTGCGTTTCAAAGGAATTTGACAGAGCCTTCACTTGTCTGAGAGAAAACAGGTTCCAAGGCTACAAGACAGCTTTCTGCAGGCTCCTCCTCTCAGCACGCTGCGGCGTCAGTGGCAGAGGCGATGCCTGCCTGCAACAGCAGAGGCAGCTATGCTAGTTAGTCTGGCACCAAGGAGAAAAGCTATCATCCATTTTTAAGTTTGATTCAGGAAACCAGCTGGGGACCAGCGATTGCCATTTTTGAAGTGCAAGAAGAGGAGTGTAACCAGCCTTACCATAGTAACAAAGATTAGCAGCCTGGAGTCTGACACTCCTCCTGCATTAAAAGATAGGAGACAAAGCGATAGACAGGTAATTACACAGAAGGAGCCCTGGGGAAATTGCAAACTCCTTGAGAACCCTTTAGCTGGTCTGTATGTTTCTCTTTGTCTCTGCTTCAGCTGAAGGTCTCCAAGAAACATTTGCCCATTAGGTCATTAGCTTTATTGCAGAAGGTAGCCAAGCAGCTGGTAGCAGCCTTTCAATAAAGGCTTTGCTTGCCTCTGCGCCGTCAAGAATGAGATGGAGAATAGGAAAGAGAATATCCCAAGGCACATTACCTGTCTGCAGCTTATCCTTGATAAGTTAGTGTACTTAGGCTGAGGGGTCTGACAAATCAACACTGACAAATCTCACTGGGGCAATTTGAGACATTATTGCATCGTGCTGTCTTCCCAAACCCTTCACAAACATTAGCACCACAGAACAAATTTGGCAGAAAAATTTATATCACACATTACCCTCCCCAGTTCAGAGCCCAGCAAGTTTGTATAAACCCCTTCTCAGAGCTGGTTTAAGTTAAGACATCAACTGCAAACCAGAATGGTCTAGACAGAAGATATTGCCTCTACTACAAGAAGCATTAATGTCTATCACAAAGACGGAATGGGAAATGACATCTCAAAGCTCTGTGCAGCCAGTTCCTAAGCAAATACAAATCTAAACATTGAGTTTCGGCTCTAAAATACATATGTAATTTGTCTAGTGATTGACTTGGGTCTATCCTTCCAGCTCAGGATCAACAACAGCACTATTTTTTTGTATTTTATACATCCTGACACATAAAGTGAATGTCTTGAAAAGGAAAGATGGACATGGATTGCATATGGATCACATCACAGTCAACTACAACATTTAATTGCTTAGAAGTATTGCAAAAAGTGCACTGCATTTGAACTCTCACCCACCACATTTTGCACTTCTGCCTAAAACTAAGAAAAGTCTGGACAGGTGAAGAATTGCCTTCTGTTTCCAACTCTTCACAAAATAGTCCAGAGTTAGAGCCGGGGTTCCAGCTTAATCCTATCCTATCTGTCAGTGGTACAACCAGCCGTGAAACCATGAAGGACCCCAAAGATGATAATTAAGTTTTAAAAAAAACCAAAACAAATAACCAAAAATCTATATTTATCTTATTAAGATGTACTTGTATGGTAATAATAAAAGAAGCACTTTGAAATACTTCTTCAACTTGGCTTTTCCAGACCTAACTTGCTGCCTTTTTGTCTAAGCTGCTATTCACAGATTTAATCAGTCTGCAATACAACAGCCACATAACTTTTTCTTTGCATTTAAAATGTATCTCATCTTCTAGTTTTTCCCAAGGGACTGCATCATCCACATAGAAGTAGAACACAAAGCACACAAAGCTTCTGTTTGCATCATCCTGTTAGAAGGGCAATCCACATTAACCAGAAGACTTGTCTCAACTCCATGTAGACAAGCTTCTCCTAACATCACCTTCCTTTCCAGAAGGAGTTGAGCAGGCAAGACACCTTGAAAAGCAGATAACAATTACCTCTTACCTTTCAGAAGAGGCCGCCGCCAATTAGCACATTCCTGGAGCTTCTAATTCAGGCAAGAAGAAAGGAGGAGGGGAAAAAAAATAGAAAAAAGGAGCAGGGAGCCGGTTTCCTCCTCAGCTTAACACTCAGCACAACAGTATTTCCTAAGGAGTGGAAAAAAAAAAAGAAGAAAAAAAAGAAACAAGTAAGTATTAGCTTTCATGTCTTTTGAAGAGGTTACAGATTACAACTACTCCTTGAAGAAGTGTCTGTGCCTCTCCTTCTCCAGTTCCTAAATACCAACTTGATCTGCTCTCTATTCCCTCCTTCTATCGTCACCTTATCAAAATTCGGAATATGAAGGTCAAGGCACCTACTACTAAGAAAAACAAAGATGGATTCATGTCAAAACGGGATAAAGTCCCCGACTAGAATGGGATAAACTCCTATTCAAAAATATTCTTGAGCACTCAATTCTGTAGATAAATCTGCTTCAGCCAAGCTCACGCCCACTTCTGTAAACATGCAAATGAGCCACATTTACTATCAAAATAGTTGGCAAAAGGCAAATTCCAACATGCATACTGAACATACAGGTATACACTGACATTCAAGTGTTTGTGTACTCGTCTCTGCAAGGATCGTACCTACAATTATGAGGTATATGCAACTAATCGTAGCTTATACTTCTTAAGACAACTACTCTTTCTTAAGGCAATCAGTTCCCTTAAGACAACTTCTTCCATCTGTAGTAAATCTTTCAGTAACAATAAGACAAAAATATTAACCATCAGAATGAAGAGAAAGGGAACCAAAAAGCCTTTTTGTGACTAAAAATACAGTTCAGAAATCCAGCTTCGCTTCCATAAAGCCATAATCCCTCACCTCAAACCATCTCTCTCTCTGCCCTGCTCCCAACATGTATTTAAAGAGACTTACAGGCACCCAGATTTAATGGGCCCCTCCCTACCTCCAGTACCTGTCTCTGATGAAAGGCAGGAAAATCAAGTGGAAAATTATTTTAAAGGGTGCGTGCAAGACATTAACATATTTGAGGAAATGGCAATCAAGGTTTTCCATGGAGAACAAGCAAAGGGAAACACGTCCAGTCTGTTCTCCATCACATTTCGTTGGCATATATTGGTACAGAAAATTCTGCTCTTCTCTGTCCCATGGAAAATCTGAATGCAACTTCTCAAAATAAGGAAAAAAAACTATGCTACTTTATATTTCCACACACACTTCTATCATCCCTCAAAAAGATAATTATCCCATCTGCTAAGAGCATGCAACTGGTCTCCTGAAAAAGATTTTATACGAGGGTTCCCAACAGGAAAAAACAGAAGGCAGCACTTCCATCGCAGCATCTCCCTCAAAGCCAACCACATCTGTCCAATTCTTAATGGCCACAGTTCCTGCATTTCTCTAGGGGACAAAAGCTCTCCTCTCCTCCTGTCAGCAAGGCTTAAAGCTGCAAGAATAATTCCATCCAGATTCCCCTCCTGATAGGCAATAACTTAAAGAATTCATGAAGTAACTGTAGCAGTGTAAATAAACAATGAAAAACTAAATAAAGATCACAGGAGACGACACAGAAAATGTGCACGAAGGAAGGAAAGAACGAGATCAGTGATTCAAAACCTCTTCTGACTTGTTATGTTCACCCTAGCAACAACCTGACAATACGAAAGGATGGAACCGGACACAACAGTGTACCTGCTCAGAAACCTGCCTCCCCAACCTGTTTCCTAAAGGCAAACCTTCCCATACTGTTTAATTCCACTTTCTCCACGTCTTACACCCCTCAGATGCATTTCTGCTTGTTGCCACATTTCAGCCCTCGTGTACTAATTGATGCAAAGCAACTGAAGCCAACACCTGCAGTACTCAAATTGTTACGCTTTTGAAGGAGGGAACCACTGCCACAGCCCTCATTGTGGGGATGGAGAAGCAATGACCCTCACTGAATTGCTCCTGACACGTGTACATCCCCAGGCTACGCGCTAATCAATACGAACCCAGCAGTTCCGCACAGACCAGGCTGCAAAATACAAGAAAAAAACAATGTATCCCCCTCTCAACCACCCACTAGTTTTGTATCCCTAAATCAAAAGCATCGCTTCTTTTTCTTTTTCATTATCAAATCAAAAGGATGCTTTAGACAGGGTTTTTCTCCCTGCTAAGAGAAATTCCCCCCCCCCATATATCAGGTGAAATCTGTTAAGAATTTATATATGGGTAACATTTCAAGTGCTTAAAAATATTTACAATTTCATCCTCTTATTGGTAGGAGAAATAATTTAAAGCAGATGTACAAGATTTGGAGGAAGCATGTATTTAATCAAACGTAAAATCAAGAGGTGGCAAAAAAAGACGGCTAAGTGCAAAAAATGAAAGTTTATTAATGGCATGCTCAGGGAGACTCAAATCTGTCCTAAGTACCACTTAGGGATGTGGCTTTGACTCAACATCACTTGCCCCAGAGAAAGTGAGATCGCTCTGTTCTCAAATCTCAGGCAAGAAAAATAATAAAATGAAGTGAAATAATGCGTTACCCAAAAGTCAAATTCTAAGCGGAGAAACCAAGCAAAATATTACGATACCAAAAGACTTGATGAAATTTCTGGCAGGGCCAGAGATAATTTGTATAAGAAAAATGTCAAAATGTTTTGGGTGTGTAGACACAAACAGAAAACTGGGAAACACTGTAGCAAAGCCCAACAAGTCTTTGACACCAACATTAGATAAATGAAGAGGCATATGTTAAGACAAACACCCTCAGATGGTGCGTGAGTCAACTTCTGCAGTGGGTTTAGCCAAGTTGCTTTCCTATATCAAGCTTAATAAAAATATTCCTCAATTCCACCCGTTAGAGCTGGGCTTTCATTACATCTCACACTATGCATGCTGATTCTGGAAAGTACCTGAGCTGATAACTATAGCCTGGACCCGGGATTCTGAAATGTGATCTTGACTAAAAAGTGATCTTTCTTTCTGGAGGATCAGCACCACATTTATTCTTCCAGCTCCGTGATGAAAATATAGAGGATTTTTCAGGTGTGATCCAAACCTAACCCACTTCCCACAGTCAAATGCAAAGATTTTGCTTGACATTCACCAGGATCTAACTCACAATTTAATGGATCCAGAGATATTTTAACTACAGAAAATGAAGAATTTGGGAAAGATATTCCCTTCATTTCCAGCCTGCACTGCACAACTGGCAAAGAGCTCGCCCACATCATCCTGCCAGCCCTTTGCCAGAAGCGCCATCAGCTCTTTGGGGAACTGCTCTGTTGAAGGGAGCCTCCGTTATGCACAACCAGCCTGAAGTGTTTTCTAGCTCCATGTTTATTACTTCCACTTAAACATGTTAAAAAAAAACAAGTTAAAAAAAGAAGACAAAACCACCTCTCAACCACCTCTCAATCATTATGATGAAACAAAGGGAAAAAAAGATATTTTTCCAGATACAATCGCGTACAACTTGTAGTTAAAATGTTTTAGAACAGTACTATAAGTCTTTCTTGTGGATCTTACTAAAATATATGTCTGTAGTCTCTCTGCCAGTAACAGCAAAGGCACCTCCCAGGTATTTTGGACGCCCACTCTTAACTCTCAGGGCAGGGCCCAAGCCTGGAACCTCCCCTCCTCCTGCGATTGGCTCCTTCATCAATCTGTTTTCCAATATCTACAGTCTGGACAATCAGTATGAAATCAGATTTGCATGTAACATAGCACTTACCTACAGCAACATAAAGAGAACAATCTAGAAATATACAAATTCTTATTTAATTAAATATGAATTGAATGCATATCCCTATTATCCTTGCATATATGTGCATGTGCAAGGGTACAGGCATCTGTATACACAGAACAGGGTCAACACTGACCCCCCCAAACGCCTGTACTGGAGACATTTGTGAAGAAACAAGCTTCTTCAAACAGAAATACTATTTTCCCAGAACTGTATCTGCACAAAGACAGGAAGCTCTTCTCAGGTATCTATTACAAATAGCCAAGAAAGTTATCAAAATATTGTTGCAGAAGTGCAGACAAAGGGTAAAAAAATGGTAAGAGGGAATCAAAACACAGATCTCCTAAGCAAATGTTCCTTTAATTTGAACAGGTCTTAGTGAACTCATGGGATCTACCCATCAACAGATGTCTGCAAGCAAGACTGCACTTTTCTTATGTGAAACACAGTTCTTAAAAAAGGGCAGCATAATTTCTACTAATTTGAACCACTTTTATTCAAATGACAAGTGTATTATATTTCATAGAATCACAGAACGGTTTGTGTCAGAAGGGACTTCAAAGCCTACCCAGAGTTCCACCCCCCTGCCATGGGCATGGACACCTCCCACTGGATGAGGTTGATCAAAGCTCCATCCAACCTGGCCTTGAACACCTCCAGGAATGGGGCAACCACTGCTTCTCTAGGCAACCTGTGCCAGGGCCTCCCCACCCTCACAAGAAAACATTTCTCCCTAACGTCCTGGAGAGCAGCATCCTCCTGGGGCTCCCTGCCAGGGTGGCAGCATGGGCTCCCATGTGCCACATGCTGCTGTGACTACAGATAACATCTCACCCAGCTCGGCCCGCCGCTCTCTGCAGGGCAAAGAGCAAGCACCCGGTGCTATACAACAGCCTGAAGGATACTGGGGGTGGGGAGGGGGCATGCAGAAACATTTGTTTCACATGATCTGCCTCCATTTCACAAGGCTGGTTTAGTATTTTCCTGTCTTATACTTAGTTAAGAAGAGGACACACTTCATGTTGCAAATCTGTATTTTTTGAAGCTTGAATCATTTAGCCTGTTAAACCCAAGCCTGCAATACGGGTATTATTTCTTAAAAACATACAGTAAATGCACTAAATTATTGATAGTCATTAAACAGGAAAAAAAACTTAAACAGCTCTCAGCTTTTATCAATCATTAATGCAGTTTCCACTTGCACATCTCGCTGGGTTGCTATCATATAGCACAGAGCAAAGAGTACAAATCCTGAAGGCATGAATTCATTTTCTCTTGATGCAGAGTAGAAACATTCTTGGCAGCAGGAGAGAGGCTAAAACATGAAGCAGAATGGTTGAAAGGAGGCTTCTGTCTTTTGCAGTAAACAGGCAGCAATCGGAGGGAGCAGCAATTTTAGCAACCAAGGCCCATCCACTTCCCTTCATCGCTTGTAAGGGCCAGTAACAACATCATCCATCACCTCCAACACCCGGCAGCCTAAAGCAGTTACGATCACCCCGGCAGTGTTTACAAATTTGAGCTCTATTTGAAATGTATGTTAATTCAATGGCATAGGGGAGGGGAGGGAAGCAGTATTGAGGTCAATATTAAAGCATCCAGCAACTTCAGCGAGACGAAGATTTCACCCCAAGCTGCTCACCAGCCAGCGAGGCAGTAAAACAGATAATGGGCTGAAAAACCCAACTGTCACCAAGCTGACAGTCCCAGCTCAGAAAAATGACAGGGACTGAAAGAGTCTCTTAAAGCTGTTGTGAACCTTCACCAGGGCAAGTTATGACAGACCTAATGTATTTATCAGCTCTGAATGGCTCTTGTCAATATGGGGAATCTGGAGACAGATGCAAACTGGTGGCACCTTGACCGGCTGGGATATGCCAGCTACCAGCGAAGGGAAGTACAACCTCATTTTTCACCCATTTTATGCACAGACTTAAACCCTGCCTTATAAAGCTGCTCTCTCAGCTTTTACTGAAACTCACTGGTTTAAAAAGCAGCAAAGAGGGATCACAATCTTCAGCGACACACCAGGTATGACTGCAGCATGCAAGGGCTTAGCTGACCCGCCTCTAAAGCACGAGGTAGGTGAGCCATAGCCATGAAAACATCAACATGAAACACTCAGAAACATCAGCTCTGGCTGTATACTCAGCCAGCGAAAGCTTAGCCCCGCTACCGGAACTCAAACTAATCCGTTTTAAACTACCTTGCGTCTATTTAAATAAACTGTAGTAGCAGCTCTGGAGCACGGTGCAGACACAGCCAAAGCTAAACGCGATGCCGAGGACTGCTCGAGAGACACGTGCCTGCACCCAGAGCCCACTCAGAAAGTACTAGCAGGAAAAACTCCCCAACCAAAGTGTTCCACTCCCCATGAGGGCATAAATTCCTTCAAAGAACCTTTCTGTTCATGCAGAAAAAAAAAGAATGTTAAAGACTTAGAGCAAAGCACAGAAAGAATCTTTGTCTGCTTCCAAAATATAAGTCCCATGGAGGTTTGCTGGGCTTTTTTTTCCTGAAAGTGATTCAAGAATGCACTGAGCTGAGCAACTAGATAATGCCAAATGTTGATACCAAAGTAGCCAGGAAAAACTGCTCTCACTGGAAAACATTTTCTGGCTTCATTGTTTACAGACAACTACGTTATAAAGAACAAAGATACTTATTTCCAATCGTCATTAGTGCAAATCTACATCATGTTAAAAAAAAAATGCCCACAAAATTAATTTAAGAACTTGGTTATGTCTCATTATACTGAGTCCCAAGGAAGGTAATACAGTATTTAAATTAATAATATAAAAGCTATTACATGACTGAATTGATTTCATGATATATCAACAAAGTAATTCACAATGTATTTCAGTGTAATAGTAAGCCTTATCTACATACAGAACTGTAAGAATAAGAGCCCAAATTACTAATGTAACACACAACCACTACCAGCTCTTCCATTGGTCCAGGAATAAGTATCAGCCCCAGAGAGAAGATGCTCTTCAACAGGACATTAGCAGGTACCACTGCACTAACTAAAGGTGAAGAGAAGGGCAATAGAAGTCAGGACACTGACATGAGGTGCCTGGAGAAGCTCCACACCTGCCTGCACGAAGCTCCTGCAGCAGCTGAGCAAACCACAGGCTGAGCAGCCCACGACACCAGCACTGACATCCCATCACCATCGGCCTTAGAGATGAGACATGGAAAAAGATCTGCTGCAGTTTGTGCTCTTCATTCCTCAAGACGCACATACAGAAAGTCCATGGAGTTCTGACACTGGCTTTAAGCAACTCCCTGCAGAATGTGTTGGAAAGTATTCTTTTTTTGTCCAAAAGCACTGTTTACTCATAACGCATCCTTCTTGCCAAATCTTTTTTTTTTTTAAAGTACTTAATCTGGTTATTGGGATTTTTTTAAAGCACTCAAGTTCACAGCTCTTTCTCATCCCAATAACACACATTTCAACAAGCTACAGCTGCTATGACATTTTGTCTCACCTGTGAAGAACATCAGTTTTCCAATAAATTTTCTGTAATTTTTATTTTAACACCCCAATCTGGATCTCTAGCTAAAAGATGCGGTCGGAGTGTACGAGCATTTCTTTTCCTAATGAAAAGCACCACTTCTATGAGAAGACATAAGCAAAGGCTGCAAACCACACTCTCACAGATCCCAAATGTAAGTCTCATGACAACTGCAGCTAAGCCTAATGGAAAGCAACTCTGAACTGAGAGTTAAAGTTTTCAAGTCCTCATCAGTGTTTGCAAAGGGTATGTTACCAGAGAAGGCAGATGAATCTTGTAGAACAGTACTGCATGTTCAACTGAATTATCACAGATATGTACTCAAGGCTGAACTATTTGACTTCTGTTCACTTCTGGACCTTGGGTCTCACACAGCAGTGTCTAAGCACATATACCACTCACCCCCCCTTTATTTTTTTTTTTTTAAACTGAGTCCATGATAGAAGACACTTAAAATAACAAAGCCAAACAACTGTCAAACCACCACTAATATGAGCTTTCAAACAGGTTTCCCGTTCATAAATCATTTCGGCAATCTAGTTTCATACCACCCCAGGGAAAGTTACATGCATAACAGAGAAGATTCATTATCAATATGCAGCGATCATTTGGCAACAACATCTTTACTAGTAAAGACTTGTACAGTGGCTCTGTATTCCATATGCATATGCAGTACAGAAGAGCTGTTTAAAACTAATGGATTAGCTCTAGGTTTGAAAAATCAGCAAAAGACTGATTTTTTGAGGTTCTGCCTCACAAGCTTGGTTATGTCCTTCCTCCTGACCCAACATGTGGTGGGCATGAGGAAGAGAACAGAGCACTGGTGTTGGGTACCAACTTGCTTTTTCTGCTAGGAAAGTAATTTCACACATTTTCAGAAGATTTGCTAATGATCCCAAGGGTCTAACAATTTCAGAAACCTCACATATGGAAGATAGTAACCTATTAGTTGAAACTTGTTCATGTGCCATGTTCAGAGACAGATTTAGGAACATGATTGTTTTTAACACTACACACATGTTCTCAGATGTTTATAATCTTAAGTGTTTCATGTTATTTTGTAATCATAGAATCACAAAACGTTTTGGGTTGGAAGGGACCTCAAAAGCCCATCCAGTTCCAACTCCCCTTGTCATGAGCAAGACACCTCCCACTGGATCAGGGTGCTCAAAGTCTCATCCAACCTGGTCTTGAACACCTCCAGGGATGCAATAACCATCTATATTTTAACTACTTCTGATATTTTCTTTGCATCTTAAAAAAAAAAAAAGAATTCTCTTGTTCTGTTCACCAGTTCTGATGTTTCTTTCCTTCGTGGCTTCCCTTATCAGTGGTCAATGGCTGAGACTCAATATCAGTCTCTCACGGGAGGAAGAAAAATGAGTGAACCATAACCTGGGTGTGCATATCTATTTGGCTATATTTCTTAAATCCAGCACATTTGCTTGTCCTGAAGTTCAAATGGTCACAAATAACTCTTAATCAACACTCTTCCTCTGGAAATTCATCTAAAAGCTTGTTTCTGGTTACAAGAAATTCAGTCTTGGGAATTTAATCAGAAACTAAAGCAGAGGGCAAACCGGCTGTCTCCAAAGGACCTTTTACAAGGATCATATCCTGAATGAAACTCACTGATGACAATTCTGCTATTCGTAACACAACGAATAGCTCTACTATGTGGATGCCCAATACATTAGGATACAATTCATGACTTACAGTATATAGTCCTCCTCCTCCAAGTTTAAAGGCTTTTCCACAGCTCCTATTTCCCATGTGAATTCTTTCCTCCGCTAATCAATGAATTTAAAATACTTTGAAACAGACTAGGAGTAAGTAGAGTGACTATTTAGCTACCAGTTACCTGAAGTTATCAAAAAAAAAGAAATATTTTCAGACTTCAGCTGACTTTTTTCTGATAACAACAACCAAAACTGCAGTAGCAGAGAGAGGAAATTCAGGATCAAGGACAGAACCAGGTACCCAACAGAGCAGTCAGTCCCCAAACTGTGTAACAGGTAACCAACTGTCTGTCAGCCAGAGGCTCTAAATTTGCAAACAGCACCATGGCAGGAATTGCTTGACTTCCCTGGGCTTTGTACAAGACAATTAGCAGTAACAAGGCTTACATGGCTGATCCTGCATCTCCCATTTGGTTCATCGTTACTTTCACTTGTCAGTAGTAATCTCTTACAAATATCAGCTGGAGTTTATACTCCAAGTATTTCAATTAACACAGACCAAAACAACTGCATTTCTCTGAAACTTGCATACAAAATCCCTGGCTATTTTCCATGGCATCACCTGCTCCCTGCTCCCCCATCCCGACATTCCTCTCACCTCTCACACACCGCACACTACTGAAAAAGGTCTTGAGCAGGTGGGGCAGGGACAAGCGATGATTTTGTCACCGACACCGACTTCTCAGAGACCAGTTTAGAATATGAAATTTAAAAGCTGCATTAGGTACAGGTGCTCCATTTATGATGTGTGTCAAGAGTTGAATCAGTGGTTATAAGGTAGAATCAGAGACTTTTTAGGTAGAAAGATGTGGGAAAAATTTCTCAGCACTACCTATACAACTCAGAAAGCCAAATCTCACGGTGTCTGAATCATTTAGACGTATCAAAAAACTCTTGGCCTTTTGTTGTTATTCTATTAGATGTAACTACAAACTATTACTGTAAAATTTTTGCACAAATATTCCTTGTCAATAGTACTTTAAAAAGAAGAAAAAAGGTGCAATTTCTACCAGTGGGACTGTGACAGAACTTCCAATCATGCTGCGGCACCTATGCAAAATGTTCAGCAGCGTGTTCCACGACAATGGATTTGCAAAGCAAGAACAGAGGGGATTATTTGATTCAGCATCTACTCAAGTGGCCAATTCCTTCAGCAATCAATACTAATCAACAAGCTAAAGCCTTGTAAGAAAAAGCAGACAGCATTTGAATCCTTCCTGCTGCAGCAAGCCGGGCTCTGAGGCCTTGATCCAACACAGGCACCTCAGATGCTGCGATTTTAGAAAATCAGTTTTACCCACAATGTAAAACACACCCTGTGCTTCTTTCCAAACACCAAAACACAAAGCTCACCTTTTCAATGAAATTATGAGAAGAAAAATACATACAAAATTACTTCGGTCTAATATCATCGTTTTGCTACTTCACATTTCAGCTGTGCAGGAAAGACCGTAACAAGAGACCTTAACACTAGCAGGGATTAATGTAAGAGCGATGCATTTTAGAGCAAAACACAGACCATCAGAGAATGGTTTGGGTTGGAAGGGACCTCAAAGTCCATCCAGTTCCAACCCCCTGCATGGCCAGAGACACCTCCCACTGTATCAGGGTGCTCAAAGTCTCATCCAACCTGGCCTCACATACGCACAACTTCTGCGTTAAGAAAGATCAGGAATTTTAATTCTTCCTATTATTCTTATCTTTCAGGGTGAGTTCAGAGATTCTTAAGAGACATGAATGACATTGCTCTGACAGTACACAAGGAAAGTGGAGCGTGACAACTTCAACAAGAACTTAGGAAAAAGAACATCTCTGGGTTTCTTAGGAGAAAAAACAAACAAGCAAGCAAGCAAACAAGCACAACCAAAGCCCAAACAAAAATACAAAAGAGATTTAGGTCAGGTTTTTAAATGTTTCTCTTCCTCAGTCAAAGCCCATGTCTCACACACTTCTGTTTCCTTTGTTATCACATTAAAACAGAAACCTTCAGATCACCAAGCAGAGCAGAGGGTCTTCGGCATACGATAGGACCCCACACTTGAGTTGTCTCTCCTGGGAGACTGAGCCCTCTCTTGTGTGTCTTTTAACAAGCAGAAAATACAAAAATTTCTTTTCCCCTCCATTATACAGTCACACCAAATCCTGTTGCAATCACTAAGTAGTTCTTGGCACAGCTGTACGAGAGTGACCAAGCCCACATTCAAAGAGAATAAATTGGCAGGCAAGCCATGTTGACTAGGTGGAGGGGAGAGCTAGGAACATAGTGTTTCCAGGAGTGCCACACACTCCGATGACGAAGTAGAAAAAGGACAATGCAATGATCCGGCAGAACAGAAAGGCCTGTCTGTGTTTATCAGGGACAGCTCGTTTGGATAACAGGAAGCATTATGTCTTCAGGCTGTGTGAATAGCCAGATTCAGAAGGAAGAGCACTAGGGTTTGGGATTCCTAGAAAAACAGCTGAAGGAAAATCTGTAAATGTGGACTGTTCTGCAGTGAGAAGTCTGGCAATGAGGAGCAGTTGGGAAAATCTGAGACAAAATATCAGCTTTCACAGAAATTCACCTTCAGACCCAAACAAACCCTGGATTTTGCATTTTAAATAAAGTTTAAGAGCAATTCAGATATGTACTTAAGCTACCATGAAAAATATATGACCAGATGCTAAGTTCTCTATGCTGAGCCACTGCTGATCTGCTAGCACACCCGATACTCAGCTCTGCACCCTACCCTTCATCTGCCACAACATATAGGAACCATTCCCAACAGACAGGTCATTTCTTCCACAGCCCTTTTAAGTCTGCAGAAAAGTGAAAATAAGCATGCATACATTTTTAGATCTGGCTGTGTTTCTAAAAGTTTAATATATAGCCATACTCTGTACCTGTTGACACGCACTTTCCATATGCATTCATGTTTGTTTATGTGGAATAAAAGCTCAACATTTTAGAAAGGATAAAGTTACAGTTTTTGCACTAGGCAACGATGATTAAAACCTGAATATTTCATAGTGGTGAATCACACTGCCAAGTCTCTAGGGATCAGAGTAATCTGAATTGGCACAAATGAATGTTTCCCAATCTTCTGCTCCTTCTGTAATGAGTTATGTTCCAGCTCTGCCAATCATTTCTCAGAAGGCAAAACCCACTCTCAGGCTTTTTAGCTATATTCACTGCTCATGAGTGCCAAGAAGGCTGTGCTGGCTTCCACAGGTGCAACTGCTGCTGTCTCAGAACAGCAGCCCATCTGCACTTTGGACCTTTTGCCAGAGCCGTCCAGATCTGTATGGAGTCCAGGAATCATAGAATCATGTGGTTGGAAGAGACCTCTGAGATCGTTGAGTCCCCTTACTAAACCATGTACCTAAGAAACTCATCTACCTGCTTTTTAAACACCTCCAGGGATAGTGACTCAACCACCTCCCTGGGCAGCCTCTGCCAGTGCCTGACAACCCTTTCAGTAAAGAAATTTTTCTGGATGTCTAATCTGAACCTCCCCTGGTGCAACTTACAGCCATTTCCTCTCATCCTATCCTCTGTCACTTGCAAGAAAAGACCAGCACCCACCTTGCCACAACCTCCTTTCAGGCAGTTGTAGACAATGATGAGGTCTCCCCTCAGCCTCCTCTTCTCTAGGCTAAACAGCCCCAATTCCCTCAGCCACTCCTCGAAGGACTTGTTCTTCAGCCCCTTCACCAGCCTCGTTGTCCTTCTCTGGACGCGCTCCAGCACCTCAATGTCCTTCTTGTACTGAGGGACCCAAAACTGAACACAGTACTCGAGGTGCAGCCTCACCAGTGATGAGTACGGGGACACAATCACCTCCCAACTCCTGATGGCCACACTGTTTCTGATACAGGCCAAGATGCCACTGGCCGGCCACCTGGGCACACTGCTGGGAGAAAGGGAGAAAGAAGCCTTGATCCAAAAGAACACATTGTCCTCAGCTTTTACCTTCCCATATCACCACACAAAATAACTTCTAGCTCAGCAAAGATGGAAAAAGGACATAAACAAAGCAGTTTCCATCTCCGTACCCACGTTTAAACCAGCTGCCCCCTGGACCCAGCCCACGAGCCTTTTCACGCCAGCAACTCTGTCGAGCTTTCTGATCTCAAACGTTAACACATTCCGCCGCTGATACAAGTTTAACCTCAAGAGAAGAGAGGAAACAAGCTGCTACACACAGATTACAGCTGATGAGCAGTAGGTAATGACTGGAGCTCTGTCACACCATGTTTACAACTTTTTTCCCCTCCCCCTCTTTTTTAAGGCACACACGGGTTCACACACTGAAGTTTTCTTTTAAGCTTACTGTGCAAATACCCAAACTTCAACCAAAACCCTGCCAAAAAAGCACTTGTAGGAACTTGCCTGAATGGCACAACAACCTCCTGGCAAAAGTGGGCATAGTTTTGCGTGGAGGGTTCAAACAAGTACACTTGCAGATAACTAAAAGGAGTAGGAAGTTAAACTATAGACTACTAAACTCAATTTTTTCTTCCAAAAATTGACATGGCATTGCCAACCTGCTTGTACCATAATGAACCAATTCTACTGTTAACGAAGACATTAAAAATGTTGTTTCTCCATGAGCTAACACAGCCAAGACAAATTTTGTTGTTACCTAGCTTTGAATTTTTTGTTTTTAAATCTCCCACAAGTCCTCAGCCTCCAGTTCCAGCAGAACATTTCTACTTCTACCTTAAGTGACCTTATTTAGAGGAATATTAAGATTGCTGGCAAGACACGCTACCTCTTGCTGGCATCCTCACTCCTACTACCAATAGAGGATTTACATTACCAGACCGTCATTACATTTTTGTGTTTCACCTTTGTACTTGGCTTCTTCTTAAGGACCTCGAGTACAAAATCCAAGGTTCAAAGACTCTAGGCCAAAGATCCCAAACAGTAATGAAAAGCACAGAAGTGTATGGATTTAATAAGATGTAACAGATGTACAAACCGTTCTACAATTCTGAGTGCATGCACATCCTAGTATGCTGGCTCCATCGGTTACAATTAAAAAAAAATCAGAATAAGTCTTCTTACATTCTAACATCACCAGTGTCAGTCAGTACAAACACTGTATGGAGGAGTTATCAGCAATTTCAGTTTTGTTCATATGCACAGAAACAAGGAGAAAAGGCGGTGGAAATTACTAGAGGTAGTAACCTAGTCACAGAAAGTCAATAGGTTCTTTTCTTTCTGGCAGCTCCCAGCACCCCAAACGCTAATGGCTGTCCATTAATCCACCAGTCTTGAGGCCTCATAAGCTCCCTCTACTCCTTGCAACTCTAGCTGTGCAAACAGAGAGGTAGCATTGGTATCTCTGAAGGATCTACTCCTCTCAAAATGTTTCCAGACCCCTAGGAACAGAAGTCTTTCTCCATCCCTTTTTCTTACTAATATTATTTTAAAGTCAGGTATGGGATGGACTATTTCCTTCCTCAAATTTTCAATAGTTACAACTGGAGCAACACCATGGGAGAAAGCTCAAAAAGCTTCAATAAATCAAAACCACACAGAACTTGCATCCAACAGAGCTCTCTTGTCCGTTTCCTAATGGCTTCTATCCATCCAACAAATTACAACCAATTAACTCTTTTGCAAGTAAAGTTTTTATTTTCAGCATTGCTGAAGAAATTAAAGAAAGTGCTAAGAGGCGTCGGTCCAAATGTATTAAAATAATTAGTCCATCCACAGACACGACTGGAAATTGCCTTGGGTTTCTCCAAAGTACTCTAGTTCTGTTACTGCATGTAATTATAGCAATCAAGAGTTCCTAACCAAGGTATACAAACATGAGATTGGTTAAAATTGAGAAAATCTAAGTATTCTTTCTTACAGCTCCTAGACCCTTCCTTTCCATTAAACGCTCAAAATGCAGAAGTCAGTTTTGCATTCATATTTTTTTTTATTAAATAAAAAAATCAGTATGCCAGCTGTTTATTCTAAGATGTTTCTGACCTAAAAACCTCACATATGCCAAGGAAAAAACAAGCATCTTACTGAAAGAATGCTAAAGCCAAAGCATGGTTTCTATTGGGAAGCTAAAATTCACAGCCACCAGCCAGAAGATAACGGGACTAGCAACCCTAAATACCTGATTTAAGAATATATAATAATGAAAATATGACCCTAGCAATAAGTACCTGGAACCTTTATCATGCTTTCTTAATTTTAGTATCTCCTCACTGTTAATCTCAAGCATTTTGCTTTCAAATGACAAAGACTTTAGGTTCCCGAGAAAAGCTTCAATTAAAAATACAGTTTAACACCTGATGATGTAAACAAGATTTATTTTCCTTGCAAGAAAACGGTGTTGACACTGTTGAATACACAGGCACTTAAATTTACACATTGAATCACAAGCAAAATCCCTGCTGTACTGGAGTCAATGACATCTTTGGCATTGACTTCACTACAGCCCAGATTGCAAGTGTTGGCTGCACTGGATTTATAATTTTAAGAGCCTTTATTTTTTTTTTCTTTTTATACCGCTCTTTTAAAGCACAAGTAAGATGCCCTGACCTTCATGGCCTTAAGAGAAAACACAAACTGTTAATTTTAACACAGCAAAAATATTAATCTAATGGTCAAATGGCCAAATCAGAAAATACTTTTTGAACAGTCCCATCATGATTAAACGTGAATTGCCATTGATGGAAGCAGGTCACATCATAGCACTATAAAGGCCTTAATTCACAGTATTCCACAACCTATAAAGCCATTGCATCTCTCTTGAAGAGATTTCAATCGGAAGAGGCACAGGAAAGCAGCAGAGACCTAATCACCACGACTCAACAACAGCCACTCCAGAAGTCAGCAGAAGAACCAAGCACACACCTTACTGTCCTGCCTGCACCACTTCCCTTCTTAACACAGTCAGCTGTAAAACGTGCATGGCATAATGCATATTAATGGGTCAGTGCTACAGTTTATACTCTCCCAGACAGAACAGAATAATCTCTTGGATGTGAACACTGCATTTTGAAGCACGCAGCTCACAACTCGGGTAACCTCCACTGCTTTTCAGATATTCCTGAAAGCAGATTCTCAGATAACCGTAACTGAATCAGGGCTGAAAACAAGAGCAGCCTTTTCCATTACCTGTGTGTTCCCTGCACTAGACATTGGTCCCTAACCTACATTAAAGAAAGCACTGCAATATATAAAAAAATATACTTTTTAAAAGACTTTAAGCCCTCCCATAAACTTGTATGAACGTTACATTAATAGCCTTTCAGTCTGTGGGTCCCAGAGAAAAGCTAGCTTATTCAAACAGAAGGACTACATATCATTCCAGATGATTTCGGGTGACTCTGGATGAAGACTCCAGAAAAGTGTTCTGCCACAACAGTATTCCCTAAAATTAATGACAGCTGCAGAATTAAGGAATCGCTGAAATGCTTTGCTGGGTGGAATAACAGCTAAAAATATATACATTTTAAATTAAAAAACAAACAAACCCCCACACTGTCAATTTTTGTCACTACAAGTAGCATTTTTGTAAGTACACCAACAGACTCCAATTCTTGACCTTCTGCCAGAGAGATTTTGCAGTATGTTTCACTCCTAAAAAGTTATCTCTGAAGGTTAAAACAAGCTTGACAATAATAGTCAGATGGCACAACAAACTTGGTTACAAACCATCAATATTTATTAGATATAAATCTCGAGCCCTCTTGCAAGTTATAACAAGTTATATAAATTAATCTTCCTCTAACTTTAACATCATTAAAACAGCATTCACCAAGTATCCCTTGTCACAGTCAGCAGCTGTTTGTACTTAGCTTTCTGCACCTTAATCTTACATTTGGCTAAGCTAACAAATTACTATCGTAGCTTCCTTTCTCTTCTCACACTTGAACGGCAAGGCAAAACTGTGTCAAGTTAAAAAATATAAATAAACATTTATTAGTAACATGCAGAACTTACACAGATCAGAGGAAAAATAAGCATTTGCAGTGTAAAACACACTGGAAGTTTAAAAAAGAAATGCAACAAACTTGGAAATGGCTTTCAGTTATAATTTAAACCTTTGGATCTTCCCAGGAACACACTGAGCAAATATTTGAGTAAAACTATAGCATGTAGTACCTTCAGAAAGAAAGAACAGATGTTTATAGTGCGCTTTAGAACTTCAATATTTAATTGTACAGCTATCTGATATTTTCACCAGTAATTAAGTCAATACATAAAGAACACAAAGCTACAGACCAAGTTCCCTGGCTTCCCTTAAGCCCAAAATAAAAGAACATGACATACTTACAGATTTCTGCTCTGTTCCCAAAGATCTTATGCCAAAGATATTCCTATACAAACCTCCTGCTAGGAGGTACAGAGGCTGCAATAAAAGCAAGCCAGCAGAACACCTGAGGGATTGCAGAGTTCAACTCAGCAGCTGATGATATTTAAACATATGGTCAATGTAAGCACTTTTCTGAATAAGGACAAAATTAACATGTGCTTCTAAACTTGAGCTCAGACTGACTAAAAATTTGACTCAAAACTAGCTGAATTAATAATCACACAAACCAGCTGAAGTCACTCCAGCTCCTTCTACATACCTAGCTTTTAGAGTAAGCAAAATGCTCTGTCCCATCTTTTTTAGGTGACCATCATTATTCACTGATTACCCCTACTGATTTGATGCAAAAAAGTTTTTGAAGAGAAGCACACACTCCCCCAGACAATCGGATATTAAGGATTTATCTCCAAGCAAATGGCTCAAAGGCAACAATACACAGTTCATTCTTCCCACAAAGGCTGCAACCTGCAAGATGTTTCTTCCACAGGAAACAAATCCAACCAACCAATCAAATTATTCTAAGCAGTTTTAAAAGAAGTTAGGGAAGTTTTACTGGTTTAATATCATAGCAAACCTTATTAAAGAAATAAGCTCTAAACTTTTGCCCATTGTATCTTCTGATGCCTGTAAAAGGAACACCCTTAACGTACTTCTCAAAGCTTTCCGGAAATACAGCTTAGACATACATATGTGCTTTTTAAAATATAGGGTATGGAAGCGCACAGTGGCTGGAGGGCAACACCATCAGCGTGCAGAGCTAGTAGGCTCAGTGAAACAATTTAGACACCTAAGTCTTATCTTCTGCTTATCAAGAAAGATCATTTAGTGGTGTTTCTCATTCCTGAAACAGCTAGAGAAAACTAAAGCTAAGTTCAAAGAACAATGATGAAATGACGTATTTTCAAAAGAGAAAACAGACAAAGGCAAATTCATCTTATTCCAACCAATCCTCTTCTTGGAGAAATTGGAAGTTTTAAAAGCTCCATCTCTTTGTTACTACTTTGTCTTTCAATCTCAAAGAGATAGGAAAATCGTTTGTAATTCAAGGCTAATTCAGTCTCTAATTAGTTTGCAATCTTAATGGCCCTGATCCTATGTGTTAAAACTAATTTTTATCATGTCTGATACTTCACGGATGCGTCATGTTCTTGCTAATCTGGATCAGCACTTTTAGCAAAATTTTATTATGAGTAGAGTAGTGGGGAGGCAAGAAATTCGAAATATCTGATCATCTTGTGACAAGGCACCAGAGAGCAAACAGATAGAAATAAAGCAGCTGAGTTTATTCAAGGGATGGAAGCCTCCTTCGCAAAAGAGAATTTGGCAAGATAACCTCCAGTCCTTTCAGAATTCTGTGTAGAGGTTGGCTTTTAAGCTTAAAAAGGGGGAAATACATACAAATACAAATCTTTTCACTCTAACAGCTTTTCTTAGGTGCTGCACTCAAGAACTACACAAAGTAAAACAGAACAGAGATCTTCTTTCCTCTAATATCTGGTTTCCGATCAATCACAGTTTACAGAATAGTGCAGGTAGACTGAAAAAGCATGAAATAAAGGTTCTATTGGAACAAGCTGGGCTTTCTTGAGGTGATAGGTCTATTTGGTGTGGCTGTCTCACTGGCAGAGAATGCACTCAAACCAATGAGATGCAAAATTTTTTGTTTGCATTATTTACTCTCATCTTCTGCTATCAGCAACTACATAAAAAGCAGCTTCAAATTTACTCTCATCTGAGCAAATTGTCTTGGATACAATTCAGGATGCAAGGTATTATCTCAGTGTAGCAGTGGGTCAGTGTCGTGGCAAACCACTGTACCTCTAAAGAAAAGCTCCCTTTCCAAGATGTGACCGGTGGAAGGTAGTTATCAGCCACACATTCATCAGTCTCATTACAGAAGTACCAAGGCCTGGCACCACATACAATATTTCCAGGAAGGAAGCCAGATATATATTAGTATGGATAGAAGCAACCAGCTGAAAGAACACAGGCCAAAGGACTACAGATACATGCTCTGTATCATCGTTTATTAGGCTCACCTCAGAGGAACGATGTTCACCTCATTCTTCATATCATGCACTGAGAAACTGAAGCCTGATACTCCACACTTCACCTGTACTCATTCATTTCTGGAGTCCTCAGCACAGGAAGGACATGGAACTGTTAGAGCAAGTCCAGAGGAGGTCACGTAGATGACCTGAGGGTTGGAGCACCTCCCATACAAAGACAGGCTGAAAAAGTTTGGTTTGTTTAGCCTGAGACCTTAGAGCAGCCTCCCAATACTGAAAGGGGCTCCAGGAAAGCTGGGCACGGACTCTTGATCAGGGATTGCAGGGATAGTATGAGGAGAAATGATTTGAAGATGAAAGAGGGGAGATTGAGATGAAATCTTAGGAAGAAATGTTTTTCCTGTGAGGGTGGTGAGACCCTGGCACAGGTTGCCCAGAGAAGTGGTGGCTGCCCCAAACCCTGGAGGTGTTTAAAGCCAGGTTGGACGGGGCTTTGAGGAACCTGATCCAGCGGGAGGTGTCCCTGTCCATGGCAGGAGGGTGGAACTGGATGGGCTTTAAGGTCCCTTCCAACCCAAACCATTCTATGACTCTATGGTACAACCATTAAAACTGAGGGCTGAAATCTGGGCTCCTGTTCACTGCTCTGCCCTGGCATGCCTTGAACCCCATGAAAACATCCATTTCAAGTATTATACAGGCCAGAGATTTGCCCGACAGATTTTATCACCACTGGAATCATCAAGCCATGCTGAGGCATGTATTCATATGGTCCAGGTCTACACCTGTGCGACAGACTACATCCAATGACTTCTTGCATGTCTTCTAACCACATCATTCATTTTAAAAGAACGGTTCCGCAAACTTCTACAAAGGAAAGCAAGAGAACAAGCACATACATTCAGCCTAAGATGAATTTGTTATTACGAACTGGACTCCGTGCCTTCTTTCACATCCACTCTGCCAACTGCATGGTTTTATAAGGTGACAGAGGAATGTATTTCCTGTTATTTGAAACATCACCGTAGAGCACATGAACGACAGTTTGTGTCGAGTTTCTACAATAAACTAAGAGGGCTGTCAAGTTTGATGGCATATTAGTTTGTCACTTGTAACAGGCAAAGCTGTGTGAGCAGATTAGACAACGCAACATAATTTAATAATTTTATCATCTATTCTACTTGACATTACCAGCTATTCCTTGTGATTTCATCTGCCTATGAGACTACATGCCAGACGCAGAGCCTTTTTTACTAACACTATCTACTGCTACACAAACACCATTGTTTAACTCATAAAAGCCAAGCTTGGCTTTCAACACGAAAAAAACCTCCAACTTTAATTCCTGCAAACTCACACGTACAAGTTCAGAGCAGCTCTTCTAAAGAGCTGATGTGGAACAAGGTCTATTTAGGCAGTTCTACTCACATTAAAATAAAAAACGTGTCCTTACAGACCTTTAATCAAATTCACAGAAGCAAAGCCGTAAATGCTGACCCTCTGTAGGGTATGAAGTATAGAGAGAAATTGAAAGGTTAGAGAGAAAGAAAAAGAAAAAATCATTTTAAACCATATTGTACCAAAAAAAAGCCACTAGCAGAGTCATTTTAATAAATTCAAATACATAGATAGCATCCGAAGTACTATATATATATACATACACCCTCCATATATGTGTCCAACTATCCTGAATTATGGAAATAGTTATCAATAAGTAAAACGAGGGGAGGCACCTACATTTAAACCAGCAGTGGTGTCTAAAAACAAGTAGCACACCAGCCACACGCATTGTTTTTGGGCTTACATGGTAGTTTTCTTTCTAAACAGCATCCAGTTCAAGGGCTCCAAGGAAAGTGGGAACAGATGAGAGGTAAACAGGTTTAGGGTCACAGGAGGAGTTAAAGGCACAACTGAGGAAACTAGTTAAAACTGAAATAGAAATCTTCCCAGGAAACACTGTTTCCAGCAGCTGTATTACTCATTTCAAACTGCATAAGGGGTAAAAATCTACATATTTCACTCTGCTTCTTGCACCCTTGGCCTATAACATGGGAAACAAACAACTTCAGTAATCAAAAATCATTGCTGTCAAAGAATAGCTGGAGGGAAAAAAATAATCCTGTGAATTAGGAGAGGGGGACACATAGTTTTTGTCCATGGACCATAATCCTTCATTTTACGCTGCTGTGGGATGCTCGGCACCAATACACACTTCAAATTCCTGGGACAAATAAATTACAAGCTCACTTGAGGTACTCAACCCACAGCTTACAGATGCAGCAACTCCAGTCAGTGCTCAGAACCGAACCCTCCATTCGCCCTGCTGAAAAATGCCAGCATGCCCTAAGAGTCCTAAGTATTCACAACCCACAGGAACACCAGTAAGCTACACTGGGCATCAGTAGGCACATTACCTACCTTGCTTTCTCTGCAGGTGTTCAGAACACAAAACTGCTTTTGTACAGATGCAAGTAATCCCAAGGGGGCAAAACGGGCCAAAGACTTTTGCTCAGTTGACTACAGCTTAAAGAATCATTGTAGCTAAAGTGGCACTAAATCCAGGAATGTGGATACAGCATTAGCCTGCTCCAAACTACCGAAAAAGAGCTGGGTTATGCTGAAAAAAAATTTCTCTTTTAAGCCTGATATCTGCCCACAGAGAATCAGCCTATCAATTTTTTAAAGGGCATTTCTTTTAACTAAACTCCTGTAATACATTTTATGCAGAATTACATTACTAATAATTTTCATGGGATTTCAGGCATGAGAAGTAGCAGTTACACCCTCCCTGGATGAACATGTGGAGGTAGGACAAGGGAGAAATCATTATGCTTTGGAGGTTTGTGTATAACACATTTTGCTTTATTCATATCGAAAATCTGAACAAGCAAAACATTTTCCCCAAAGTTTGCTGAGATGAGAAATTAATAACAACTCAGTGCAAGGGGGCATGCCCTCCCCTGCTACAGTACAGCTCAAAGTGCACACACTTGTCCTACAAGGACAAGTTACAACCAGGAAACTATTCCAGCCAGCTTTGGTCCAGAGCCACCCAACGCTACTGCTGACGTGATGCAAAGTCATAAACTCATCCCTACAGTGAGGCAAGGGCTTGCTGTGTGCTTCTGGAGACCACACTTTGTTCTAAGAATGTCAGGAGAGGAAAAACTCACACCCTGACTTAGTGAACATGTAAATCAGTGTAGCCCATGATGAAAGCCTGTGCTTCTTACAATGCAAAGCGGATGGTGTTCAAATTCAAACGTCCTTATCAGTATTTACTCTTAGCAAACTAGTTTGTTTATTTTTCCTTTATGTTGCAAATATTTGTGCCACTTTCCAGATGTTTATGTAATTCCGACCTAAATCAATGCTGACAGGGATTTGCAACATAACCACTTGATTTTTTTTCAAGTAATTTCTCTAGGACTAGGAAGTCTTTCAAATGAGTTCATCTAAAGATATGGAGAAATCCTGATTTACTAAGCCATTTAAAATACAAACGTGAAAAAAAACCAGAGTCAGAAGGACTGGAAAAGCCACTCGACTGGTTACCCTGATGCTTCCCAGTACCAGTTGTTCATTAGGATACTAAACAACTGCCTTGCTGTTATATTCATGTAAGTTCCTTGATGATTAGTTCTGCTTCCAGTTTCCATCGGGAGTGTTATCATGGTCAATACATCACTAACTGTACAACAGCCGGTCACTGCATTACAGTTCTAATGCAATGCCACCATATACAGAACAATGTATTTAAAAGTGAAGTTGGTTCGTCTTTTAACCTCTATCTCTATTACCAAACATCAAAAAGGTGCAGTTATCATTTCAGCCACCACCAGAATCTGCAAGGAAGACCACATATGTAGTGAGCATAAGAGACAGAAGTGACAGAAATTGATAAAAACTTCATCACATGGCTGACACCCCATATATCAAAGCCCTAAATCTCATTCTCTGCTTGCCTCCAATTTCCATCAAAGTCTGCCAGCTGCACATTTATTGAGAAGTTTGTGATCTGACAGCCACTGTATTACCAACATTAATGATGCATCAGTCTCTAGAATTACTGGGGAAACAGTCCAATTGATTTTATTATTATACAGAGGTTCCTCACATTTCATTTCAGGCAGCTTCCTACCACAAATTTTAGCAATAGCTAAAAATGCTACGCAGCTGATGCATGGAACACTAAGGCGAAATACAGTTACCACGGCTTCATGCCACTCTGCTCTCCCTCCAGGAGAGCTCCAAATCACTCAGACACCACTGTGTAACCCATGAGTTATTGGGCCATAATTAAAGGGACTTGCAGTGCCCCACTAATATTCACTAGTTTGGCCAAGAAAGCTACAAATGGACACAACACCACTCCAAAAAAAGCAGTTATCACAAAATCTTACAAACCCCTGCAATTGACATTTGATAAAAATCACCCGAGGAGCAGGGGACGGGGAGAAAATAGCTTAGAAATATATTGCTAGATAGACTCAAACAGTTTCCGCAGGTACCATAAAGAAAGAGCACACAGCTTCTTTGCAGAAAATAGCACGCTTTAGTCTGTCCTTTCCATCCCAGGCAGCTTTCTTCACTTAAAAAACAACTATCACAGCTACTAAAAAGACACAATAATGCAATACAGTGGATCAAGCTTGTAGGTGCTTTTTTTTGAATCATAACCAAGTATTTTAAATGCATACCTAAGCTGAAAATTCCAGTGTCAGCTGGGAAAGAATCTCCATGAAATATACAGCACCTATTTCCAGAAGTCCTCAAAGCTAGTATGCCTTTTTTTTTTTTCCTTCTAGCAAGCCTGGCAATGACACCCAACAGAGCACTATTCCTGTCATTTTTTTAGGTTTGAAAGGGAAAAAATAAATGCTCTCACAGTTTTAAGAGTAATTTTCATATCGTTCAATGCTTTAAAAAACTTGATACAGAAGAAAGCACTGTATCTGCTTCTATAGAAACTCTTCCTTAACTCCATGGCAAGTCCTCAAATGACAAGCGCTACAGAAAAAAAATGGTAATCACCAGCAAATGCACCAAGAGTAGCAAGCTGCTTCCAGAAGTGTAACCCAACCCAGTCCTTACACAGATCCATGGTAAGAAATGCAGCTTCATTTTCCTTCTTGTTTTCTTGCAATCCAAGGCGTGCAGTGTATTCACCTTTGAGGATCATACATGACACTGGTTTAGCCTGCATCCAGCTCCCAGGCTTTGCTCCCCAAGCAAAGATAGAACGTACCTGGACAGAAGAACTACCTGTGTTAAGTACCATTTAAAATGGATCCCAGTCTTAACAGTGCTCCAATTCAGAAGTTGAGAGGTAGAGCCTGCTCCAGACTGCCCACCTGATGCATGCCTGAGGAACACTCTGGCTACTATTAATCCCTTACGGATTGCCTGCAAATTCCAAGGGCAAACGAACCGGGTCCTGGTTCCCCCTCAGCACAGCAAAGCACTCAGCAGCTCCCGAGGAGAAGCAGAAGTGTCAGAGGAAGGGGCAGAGCAGACCGGCCCTTCAGAACAGGAAATTGAATAGACAAGCCCAAAGCACGAGATTAAGCGTGGGTAGAGGTTTTCTGTTGTTACAGTGGGGTTTTTGGTTGTTTGGGGGTTTTTTTAACACTACCTAGGATAGAACTTTCACCCACGCTTACAGCTGGCATCAAGTATACCTGGTATTTATTAACATTCCCTTTTACGGTATCCAAAAAACCAAGCAAACCAGACAGGAAAACACAATTGGTTTGAGGAAGCCGGACTTTCCAAGCATCTTCTTGATGGCAATGAGCATAAGCTTAAATATCCACAGACAGTTTAGAGGACAGTCATTACCAAATCTTTTTTTACTTTACCAACACAGCTTACATTTACAATCCACGCATTAAAAAAAAAAAGGCAACCCAAAACATTAGTAACATAATTTTGCAGTACATGTAACAGAGTGAATGCAGGCAACTCCAATAGGGAATTCATTAACTTGGGAACAAACAGCTCCTATAATCAGTTACCAGAAAATACTCAACATGCATTTACAGGTTTATTCTTGAATTGCTAAGTACAGCTCTAGGCACTAGGGCTGAATATCTTGGAGGGGGAGGAAAGGGGAAAAAAGCCCCCAAGTATTTAAACTACCATGAGCTACTCCACTATTCCCTGGATCAAGAACGAAGTGACACACCGTTTATTTGCGCATGCAGCCAGTCCTGTTTGTTAGAAAACTGTTTTCCCACATGCAAATTGACTTCTTCTGTGGGTCAACCACTAGCATGAGCAAGCTGATAAAAATCATGTTAAATTGGGACTTTTATCTCTCGTATACAGCTGGTGTAGATGCAGGCAGTCATACTGCTACTAATGTTCCAGATTATTAAAAAGACTGCTTATGTGGAAAGCATTTAATATTCATGAAGTCTCTTTAGCATCTGATGAGGTTCTTCCCCTTCCTCTGCCTCGTGCTTCATTTATTACATTTTTACCTGGGCCAAAAATGCAACTACAAAACTGCTTATTTTGCATATAGCAGGCACAAAATATTGCTAAATGGAAAGGGGTTTCAGTCCTTCTAGAAGTTGGAAAGGAACATTTATTAAGCAGAGAAACATACCCAGCTTTCAACTTAAACCAACAAATGTTTTTAATGTACAATGACTTATGGTAAAAGCAAGTTGCACAAATGTAATCTGGTCTGATAAGCCATTATTACATATTACTATATTAATAATTAGGCTCCTGGGAACAGGCAGGAAGTACACACTAATGGAAGATGGGCCCTGGGAGACCACACTGACCAACGGCAGCCCTAAGCCCTCAAAGCAAGGGTTCATGACTACTGCATGCAGATTAAGCGATGACAAATAAATCATACCTTATGCCAAATAAACTGCAGCAGGGGAACGATGACAGGAAAAACACCCATGCCTGACAACGAAGGCCACAATGTAACCAGCACATAACAGCACGGCGAATTTGATTATCATAGTTCATGCAGCTTTCTGAGAGTTTAGCAAGCGCATAAATGTCCTTAAAGTATTAACTTTTTTCCCTAAAATATCTTGTTCCATCAAACCCACTCCTTAAAGTGCACCTCCAGGAGGCCCCCTAGATGAAGATGGTCTCTATTGCAGGAACCCTGCACCTACCCAAGAGGAAAGGTTTCTGCTATTTCACTTCATGAGGTGAACACTGGGTGATTTGGACCCCTGGTCAAGGCATCTCCAGCCCCCAGGACCCCAGAGCCATCATCTGTCCAGTTCAGTCCAGCCGATCATGTGCAAGATGAATGTCTCGGCTAAGGAATGAAGAAATCCTGCCAGTGGCAGGAGGGCGAGCGCAGCCCAGCAGCCCCAGCCTCAGGAGAGCACAGCTCTCCTCATTTTGGGTGTTCCTGGGCCAAATTTTGACCACCACATATGGCATCTGATCCTTCCACGTGACTTCTTGTAATTACCTCCACTGTTCATTGCACCAGGGAAGGTTTAGTTTGGACAGTAGGAGCGGTGAAGCATTGGAACAGGCTGCCCAGGGAAGTGGTGGAGCCTCCATCCCTGGAGGTGTTCAAAAAACATGTAGCTGTGGCACCTCATGGCATCGTTCGGTAGGCACGGTGGGGTTGGGCTGATGGTTGGACTGGATGAGCTTAGAGGTCTTTTCCAACCTCAATCATTTTTTGATTCTAAGGAGCCTCACCCTCGCCAAACAGCCTGGAGGCATGCAGGGTGCCCTGAGGCGCCAGCAGTCATGTCACAGCCCCCATCACCCTCAAGAGATGGCTCATCTTTATCATCCCTCTGTTAAAAAAATAAGCAAACTTCAAGCTCTTTTAAAAAAGTGGTCTTGATATTAAGGGTTAATATGGAAAAAAAGAAAGGAAAAAAAAGAGGTGAAATAGCTTTAAGTTCATCTCAGTGGTAATAAATAAGGTTTAAGCGTGGAGGCAAAGTTAACCACAATCCTGGGACTCAATCCAAGTCTCCCATGACAATAGGAAAACATTAGAACTATAACATTCAAAATATTATTTAACTTTTAAAGTCTTAGCACAGTTCAAAGTCTCCTTTGTGGAACAGTGCTTTTGAAAATGTCGGTTGCCTTCCAGAGACCATTTCCTCCTAATCAGGCCTGGCGTTGTTTAAATAGCGAGGAATACCAACAAGAATAGGAACCGCTTGGCTGAGCCAGGGAGGGGGAAAGTCCTTAAAATGACTGCAGAATTCCTAAATGCTGGTAAAAGGCCTAATCCTATATAATGATTTACAAAGTGACAAGGGAAATAGATTTACTGTGACAGCTGGAAAGGAGACCAGTGTAAACAAAATCACTGCTCATGCAGTCGCAGTCTCAACGGCCAGCAGCACCAATAACGAGAGCCCACCTACCCAGGCCTCCCTCACAGCCAAAACTGAGGAAAAAAAAAATCAAAAAAGCAAATTACTTGCCCCAAAGTCAGAAATTCTTCCCAAGGCACCAGCATATTGATCACCAGCACAGCAATTCACACATAACACCTCTTTGCATGGTAATTGGAAAAAAAAAAAAAAAAGGATAACTCATTGTGCCTCTCTCCCTCCACAAAAACGCCACCAAAAAACTTACACCAAAGAGTTTTGAGCTTTGGTTTTATTCATTAAGTTACCAACAGCAGCACTGCAGCTGCAGCACACAGAGAGCAGAGCAGAGCGCCAAGTATTTGCAGACGAAGCACGCCAAGCATTTCTCCAGCTAGTAAATACGACATGGGTCAGGAAGGCCTGGTACTACTTATTTAAGGCTTTTTTGAGATCTAGAATATGAACAGCCACGTTTAACCATTTCTTTGCTTAAGAGCAGCCGAGGCAAGCAGCAGGGCTGCCAAGCCACATCCCCACCCCACAGCAGGTCCTCCGCTTTGCTGCGCGGTGGGCTGCATAGTGTGGTTACACGGGTGTCGAGGGGTGAGTGAGCTTTCCTCCACTGAAGCAAAGCCATTCAGCTTCCAGCTGCACAGCAAAGCGCACCCGAGCACACTGGCAAGGGACCAGCTGCTCTTCCCTGCCTCCATCGCACCAGGCAGCTGCGTTCCCACAACCACCACCCTCTGCACAGACCCAACCAAAATCAACCCACTCCATGCCCTCCAGCCCCACACCCCAACCTCTGCATGGTGTTGGAGACACCCTCCCCCTTCACAAGGACCCTTTGTACCACTTTGCTCACTGCCTCCTCACAGCCAGCATCAGTTCTGTAACCTGAATTACTGAATAAACACAACAAACGCCCCCTCCCCATCAGGGCCAAAGCCTGTAAGCAGGTCATTAACAGCCAAGGTCATCTTGTTTGTGGAAAAGAAAGGAAAACATTACCATTAAGATTCTAATAGGGTAAACCAGAAATGACAGCAACAAGGAAACATAAGCTTAATGTTTCCTTTAACCCTCCCTTAACATTTGAAGTCATCTGATTCAATCATATGACTTTGGAAATTACCATTCATTGAGAAGGTGTTGAGTAGATTCAGCCCAATTTCACACTTGCCCCACACACATACCCCAACATTTTGTGCAGGATCTGTGTTAAACCTCATGTCTAAGCAGAAAGCAAAGGATTAACATGGTATTCTGAAACTTGTCATCAGAAGAGTCACCCACTTCCTCCTGCCCATCAACTCTCAGGTCACATTGATGTGTCTTCGAATGGGACCCATCTGGGTGCAGCAGCATCATCCCTGCCCATCCTCAACAGAACTCCCAGCTCCCTCTTTCCTGCAGGGAGCATATATATTTTTCTCCATCTGAGTTTTAACTACTGTTTGTCCACAGGCTTGTAAAATACACACTAAGAAATGCCTAATGAGACACCGATCTGGCACCCAAATGTTCTCCCCATCCATTTCCCCAGTGGGCCGTTGCCTGAGCAGCGCACGCGTTGAGGCTGTAATATGTTTGCCAGCTCTCCAAGGAAGGAAGGAAGGGAGGGAAGTGGGCAGGTGGGCGAGCGCTGGAGTTGGTGCAGCACCAGCACATGACTGGGTTGCACATGTTTTCAGGCTCTCACTACTAAGAAAACACATACGTATGCACACACACAATACGCTGGAAGCCCTAATGAAGACAGCAGGTTGCTAGGATAACTTTGCTTCTGTTGCAGCAGAAGCTAATCCAATAAGTAAAAAACTACAGCTCTAAAGACAAAGACTGGTATCTGCTGAGCTTTTTGGACCCTAAAGAAATGCAAACCTTCTTAATTCCAGGTAGGTCAACACCTGTACTTCCAGGGACTTGACAGAGACATGGCATTTTGGCACATGGTTTAGTAGGGTTTACGGTTGGACTGGATGAGCTTAGAGGTCTTTTCCAGCCTCAGTGATTGTATGGTTCCAAATTACTTATCTTACAGGGGCACTGTGAAACTCACTTCTGCACAAAAACTGGGGAAGTCCAGGCAAGAGAGGGAAGATCGTATAATTAAGTCCTTTTTATTTATTAGTGGGACACCCAGGTACTCAAGAGCCCAAGCAATCTGTTGAAAGTTACTTGAGAAGTTTGGAGGAGAAGAATGAGCTGAATCAGACAAACCACAGCCCTGAGTTCAGTGACCCAAAGCCAAGCTTCCTGCCCTCTAACCGAACACCTAAGTCTTGCTGGAGAGAGCCTGAACATGCAGACAAAAGCCTCCTGTGGGTCAATAAGCCAGCTGGTACCGTACCACCTACTGCCGGGAGGAGTTACCCAAGCAGTGGGTTTTGCATTCTCTGAATGCAGTATTTAAAAAAAAAAAAAGTATTTCTGAAAGTACTTTATATATTAAAAAAACCTGAAATAGGTTCCAGACTGCAAATATTTACGCACATTCTTAGCTTTATGTGCAAGGAGTTCAACTAAGTTTAAAAAACTGGTTTTATGTCTAACCTTAACTACATACATAAATATTTACAGGGCTGACTTTGATTTTCCTCCCTTGTGCTCAGCACATCACCTGGTTTTGGAGTGGCCGGAGTCAATAAAGCAAGCTGCTTTCTCAGTTTCATGCATTATCCCTATCCTCCGTTGCCTGGCTTGCCAACAGAAGAGGAGCAACGTGGAAATCCAAACCCTAAAACCCCAAGCTGCTTTGAAGTGGTTAGCATTCTGCAAAAACATTGTCAGGGGCTGAAATTCGAATAACTGAACAGATGAATTTGAGCAGGGTGCTGACTGGATGCTGTAAACCCATATTACTCTTCTCCTACGAAGACTTACATCTGAGTTAGATCCACAGGAGTTAGCGACAAGGTGGCTTATGTGCCTCAGTAGTGATTTCCCTGGTGTTCACATGGATAAACCTTTGACCTCTACAGGCAGGGGGGCTTAAATGAGTTTCAGGATTACAAATTCATGATCTAAAACTTTTTAATCACAGAATCATTTGACTGAAAGACACCTCTGAGATCATCGAGTCCAACCGTACCTGTCCACTGCTAAACCATATTCTAATTTAAGTTTTTTTCACAATGATTAAAACTTGGATAGCTCCAGAATAAGTTTTGGGAGCATGAGCAGCAGCACTCCCTTCCTGGATATCCAGAGCAGGGCAGCATAGCACTTTGCTCCCAAGAAACAAGGGCTGAGCCTGCTTTTCGCTTTCCCCGCTGACTTTTGGAATAGAAAGGGGGAAAAGAAGAAAAGCAATTACTTCAATACAGCTCAATTTCGCAGTGCTGAAACAAGCTTCAATCAAGTTTAAACATCATGCTGTCTACCCTCATCCTTCTTCAGCATCAGTCATACATTTGAAAACAGTAGATTAATGATGTTAATGCAAACGTTACTTTTAGAGGTTTATACGTTTGATAGGGCTTGTGCTTAGCTACTTTAACTATTTCCTCCCACAGCCCAGCTCATCTACCAGTTTCCTCTGTTTGTGTAGAGCCTTTGATAGTAAAATAGGACAGAAAAACACTGAAATGCTTTAAAATGTATGCATTCTGGTTTTAAAACCACAAAGCCTGGCAGCAGAGTGATTCACCAACAGTCAAAAGCCCCCAATAACTTTCTCTTAAAAAGAAAATACAATATTTATTTTGTGCTTCAACAAATAAGGTCTTCTATTAGTGTACTATAAATTAATACTCATCATTAATTTCTAATATCCACACAGTTCTTGCAACTACCAGAAAATAGCCAATTTCTAGCCTAAGTTCCACTAATATTACATTAAAGGATGCAAACAGTCTCTTGCCTTGGATAAAGCTAGAGAAGGAAAATCAAATGTCTATACACAAACTGATTTCAATATTATGCTACTGGAGTTTAATATACTAAGAAAAAGGATTGTAAACAATCTAATTTTACTAAACTTGATCAGTGCTGCTCAACAGATATAGTTACCAAATATCAAGATCAATATTAATGGAAGAAACTTACACCCTGTTACACAGAACGTGTTTGACACACAGAAAGATTTTAGCATGGTGATTTGTTGAAAGTGTAATTAAAAGTACCAATCACAAAAGGAAAAGCAAAAACTCTGCAAAATTACTTTATGTGCTTAATTTTTAGAAACAGTCTATAAATTTGAAAAGCTTCAAAGAACTTGAAGACGTTTGGATGCCTCACTACATATTATGAAAAAAATGTCAAATTTTTTGGAAATAGCATGCATTGCACTTTATGGGATGGAGGCCTGTTTCAGGCATTTTCAAGAATCAGTTGCTTTAGAAAAATAACCATTTTTCAAGAATGCAGTTTTTATATAAAAAACCCAAAATTTTGACAGAAAATTAAGACATGAGGAGAGATATTCACAAGCTCCATTTTCAACCGTAAATCATTTTTTTCTTGCTGAGGTCTGAGAGCAATTGCAAATTTAAAATGAATTTTCAAAAGAAATTGGAGCCTTTAAAAGTTGTTTTACAATAAAGGTTGGCAGGACGGAACATCTGTGTACAAAGTTATCAGCTGTATTCCAATTTGAACATGATTTTCTTTATCAAAATCTTTTCGGTGTCATACCCCAAACAGCAGTCTACTCAAAATCTGCTCACAGCATAAGGACAAAGCCCATGTCACCTGAATGGGCATGGACTTGTTAACTTCTTTATCAGAGAGTGCAGGGATAGGATGGGGGGGAATCATTTTAAGCTGAAAGAGGTCAGATTTAGACAAGTTCTAAAAGAAAAGAAAAGGGTGGGGAGGCCCTGGCACAGGTTGCCCAGAGAAGGGGTGGCTGCTCCATCCCTGGAGGTGGTCAAGGCCAGGTTGGATGAGGCTTTTGAGCACCCTGATCCAGTGGGAGGTGTCCTTGTCCATGGCAGGGGGGTGGACCTGGATGGGCTTTAAGGTCCCTTCCAACTCAGACAGTTTTATAATTCTATTATTAGGAATGTTTCAGAAGAGTACTTCACTGAGATTGCTTAAAGTGTCCATGGTTAAAAGCACACAAATTGTCCAGTTTAAGGTTCTCCTCACCTTTATTCCGGGAAATTGTCTCTAAAATCTGAAGATGACAGTTTTATGCATCTCTGTTCAACAGTCCGTGGCACCTCGCTTGCGTAAGGCACAAAGAGAGAGAACATCCTTTAATAACTAACATGTGCCAAATAATCAGGGAGGACATTTAATTCCCTAGGACCGTAAGGCACCCCACAGATGGAACTCATCTACACCCACAAGCCAGCCAGAGCGACTTAGTTTACAATCCCCAACACGATACGGCCACTTGCAGGCTGATCTGCTCAAGCCCCCGTGCTCAGAGCAACAGAGCAACACCAAAAACAGAGAGAAACAAACACGGCACGCCATGGTCCTTGGGGATTGCAAGGGAAAATGCTTTAAAATCACCACCGGCATTTAGACAACAACGCTTAGTTTAATCACAAGGGTCATTTGTATTATTATGGTGCCCAGGAGCCCCAGCCACCAAAAAAGGCTCCTCCTGCAATGTGTAAAAAGCACCATTTCGGCACAGACTCTTCTGCAGTGCTTTGGCCCCGAAACACGGCTCTAAAGCTGCAAAAATTGAGCAGGGAGTGGGAGAGGCACGGAGCCAGGGGCTGCTGCCAGCTGGCCTTGGTGACAGAAGCCACAGCTCCCAGAAAGGAGCTGCCTGCCCCACACAGGCACCAAGAGGAGGTCGCCCACCAGCCGCTGGTTACCCACAGGAAGGGTGGGAAGAGCAGATGCCAGCGGGAATACTTCAGTGCTGCAAATAGGAGCCTGTCTCCCCCCTTCCAGATTTTAGCTTCCAGTCCTATCATACACTTCGTGACAATACATTGCAGCTTTTTCCGCCACGGATGGGTGTGCTAGAGGTATCCTCTAGCCACACCAACAGTAGGAAAGGATGGACTTCAAGCTTAGTGCTACCTCCTACCAGATTGTACAATGTGAAATTCCCATGACCCAGGTTGACAGAAAAGGAAATAATCCATTTCACTAGAAACAGTTTGTGGGGAAAAAAAAAAAAAAAAGAAAACCAAGGTTTTTCCACATTATAAAATCCACATTAGGACTTCCAGGCTGTGGAAACCAGAGCCACCTTCTGCAAACATTTTTAAGAGCCACGCAATGCAGGGGGCTGTGTCCGAACTGGAGGAACTAACCAGCAGAACATACCACACCTGGTTTCAGTGCCAGCTCACACACTACCTCCCACCTTGCAGAAGCTGTAAAATGCTCAGGTTCTCCGGCGATTCCAGGCTACCCACCCCAACCCCAGGAGAGCACTAGGCAACACCATAACACGGATGCTTTCCCATAAACCTGGCCCGGCACTGGGAGGCACAAGGCTGCTGAGGGATTGCTCTGTGATGGGAAGCCCTGGCCCTGCCATGCTTCTCAGTGCCCTCAGCTGCAGACCAGCGATACTCCCCCTCTACCCCACTCTTGTGAGACCCCATCTGGAGTACCGTGTCCAGTTGTAGCATACCCAACATAAGAAGGATACGGAACTGTTGGAACAGGTCCAGAGGAGGCCACAAAGATGATCCAAGGGCTGGAGCACCTCTGCTATGAGGACAGGCTGAGAGAGCTGGGGTTGTTCAGCCTGGAGAAGAAAACGCTCCAGAAAGACCTTAGAACAGCCTTCCAGCACTGAAAGGGGCTACAAGAAAGCTGGGGAGGGACTTCTCACAAGCCCTATAGGTATAGGATGAGGGGGAATGGCTTTACATTGGAAGGGGGAAGATTTAGATTAGACGTGAGGAAGAAATCCTTCACGATGAGGGTGGTGAGACACTGACACAGGTTGCATAGGGAAGCTGTGGATGCCCCTTCCCTGGCAGTGTTCAAGGCCAGGTTGGATGGGGCTTTGAGCAGCCTGGTCTAGTGGAAGCTGTCCCTGCTCATGCCAGGGAGGTTGGAATTGGAACCCCTTCCAACCCAAACCATACTGTGATACAGCTGCAGACTGAGGGCTTCCAGCATCAATTCACTTTTCCAGGTCATGTTGCTGAAGTCAGCAGAGGCCTCCGGCCTCACAAGCTCATACACCTGACAAAGGGCTTCAGGCAGGAACTAGTTGGAGTCAGGCACAGTCCTGCAGAGGTAAGCTCTCTTTGTTTGGTTCTTGTTTTCAGGACTCCTGACCAGTTCCAGGCACTGTGCTAATAGTCAAGTGATGCCCGATGTAGAGAAGGTTACGTGCAATTTGTGTTTTTATTCAGTGAGAATCTAACTGCCCCCAGCAATAGATGCTCTGGTATTAATAGGAAAACAAGTTTACGCAAATCAAAATATTGTGGTTTTAATCACTTGAAACAATCTATTTACAAGCTAGGTTTATTATTTTCTGCTAATTATGAGGCTGGGGATCCACCTGACTTTCCTAGGTGGGAGTGCCAGATGAAGCACTCTTTCCCACCTCCACACCTGCCACGCAGCTCAACTTCCCAGCCCTCTGGCTGCTGCCCACGTGCTGCTTGCATGGCGACTTGTGCAGCCACACAGGGAAGCAGACTGGGGAACTGATCCAGGGGACTGGGGTTGAGGAAGAAAAACCTATACAGAAACACCAAAGGGATTTTTGTTTTCATCTTCATCAGTTCACCAGTCTGATTCATTGTGCACCTGCACAAACATCGATGCTAACACAGCGTAAGGGTGGGAATAACATACAGCAGGGAACCGATAGGCTTAAATCATCCTGACAGTGTGAAACCACAGCCTGAGGATGGAAACAGGGATTGTCCATCTTTCTCACAGACTAGCATGTTTATACTGGGCATCACGGTACAGGTCCCACAGAACTAATGATATGGTTTATTCCTGGCCAGGAGAAGTGAACAAGGAAAACCATAAGAGATGCTACTCCACAGTCAAGCCACCCACTCTGGCGTAGCAATGGCCCCTTGCTCCCTACCTTTCCCAGAGCCCACCAACCTCATGCTGGTGGCATGGCCATTGCCACCTCCAAGACACAGAACTTCTCACCATCTTCCAAAGATACAAGCGGCACAGATGGGACCTGGTGCAGCCACATACCTTCCCTCTGCAGCTCCTGGGGGAAAGGGCAGGACCATGGTCATGCCAAGGACACCACAATCAAAGCCCTGTGCTTCCAGCAGTAATCCCCCCTCGTCCTATCACTCCAGACCCTTGTAAAAAGCCCCTCCCCAGCTTTCCTGCAGCCCCTTTCAGTACTGGGAGGCTGCTTTAAGGTCTCCCCCAGAGCCTTCTCTTCTCCAGGCTTAACAACCCTAACTCTCTCAGCCTGTCCTCACAGCAGAGGTACTCCAGCCCTTAGATCATCTGAAAATACTAAAGCTTAACAGTTCATGCTACCATGACTGCCCGTGTAGGAGTGAAGTCGCCCACATACAAGGAAGAGGTAGTTTCTAAGCAGTTATCAGGAGCGAGCATGATAATTCTTACCTGGAAAATGCTGTTTGCAGCTGCTCACCAATTTGTCAGCACACACTCTGCTCTTGTCTCATGATTTATGATGCTCTCTCCAGCACTGAGACTTCTGTTAAGGTCCTCATTTATTGCCTGCAGCTGTCATTCTCACCAACCATCCTACACTTGTTTGTAGGTGAGGTATCAAAGGTATTTAGTGTGCACCTAGAGATGTAATTTTAATCAAATCTACTTGCAGGCAGTGTTTAAATGTTAGAACAACTGCACAGAGTGCAGTAATTAGCGGGGACTTGACCAATTGAAATTATGACAGCCAGAAACACTCAGAAATGCCTCAAAATGATGGGTAACCAACAGTCCTGCAAACACCTGCTGATTTGTAAATGAAGATAAAAATAGTACCGAGTGATCACAAAGCCTTCAGACAGGTATCTGAATGCGCAATAAGTAGATTAACGTAAATTCAGCAATTGCCAAAATGTTGAAAAGCAGGAAATCTACACCTTTCTTACCATGTTTTTCCGAGCCAGCTATTTTCCCCTTAGACTAGCCAGATTTTCCAGCTGCTGAATCTGCCCATTTTAAAACAGGAACGATGGCAGTGAAGGGAGAAGCAGATTTTACATCCAACAAGTCTACTTCTAAAAGATCTCAGTGTGTTTTCTAGACATTAAGAATTTGCAATTCAAGAGTTCTGACATGCTGCAGTCCTTACTTAGCTTTTGGGGGAGATACAAGGTGCTCAATGATTTGAAACACAGGCGAGTAGTGTTACCGAGCAGGACTACAAATTGCATCACCCTGCTTTGAGGGAGGGTGGTCAACAGCCTCCAGGGCGCAAATTGAACATGCCAGCACGGAACATGGCATGAAAGAGCAACACAAAGTGAAAAAAGGAGTCCTGGAGCCAAGCCCAGTGCTATTTTCACGTGTACGCTAAAGCTCCAACTCCTTAAGTCAACTGATTATTAACAGCATCTCTGTTTATTTAATGAATTTCTAGTGCCTGTGATTCAAGATGAAACTTGAAAATATGAACCCTGAACAAGCCCCAAAAGGTAGATCTTGCAAAAGAATGCAAGTTTATTACCATTTAAAATTATTCCATAGGCCTGGCTTCTGATGGCCGAATATTTTAAGGCTGGCAATAGTTTAATCAGTACTCTAAACACCAAAACACAGCTTCTGTATTGTAAGTTATTTTAGTCAACGCCACCCATATGGCACAGCTTGAAAATGGCACTCAAGGCAAACTCAACAATTGTGAATTTACAATCACAAGGTAGACTGAAGGCCATCACTGTCATGGTCAAGCTTTATTTATAGCTGAGCATCTAGCATCAAAATATAAACTACAAATTAAACACATAACTCTAAGAGGAAGAAATCGTGATGCATTTTACTCTATCCTGATAAAGCACTAAAGAACCTCTGGTGTTTGGAAGTTAATACTTGCCAAGTATAAAGATCTTGATTAATCCTATCATCTCTCCATGTTCCAGTCTGTCCAGCCAAGACGATGGGTTCACATTGAGAGAAGCATGCAGAAGTGAGCAGTCACTAATTGTGAACCTACAGTAAACCATTAGTTGATGGGCAACTGCCTGCTTTCACATTAAAAAACAAATTCTGCTTTTAAATAGAACATTAATCGGAGCACATTTGAAAGACCAAGAACATATGACCTTCAAACTGTTCTAAGGACATATTTTAGTCATTTAAGTTCTCAGATGGTATATTTATCTTCCCATAATATTTATTATAATAATAGGTCTGAATTGGTCATCATTAGGAGAAAAGAAATCCAGCACACAAAAGCTGAACTCACCTGTTCTTATTTCTTTATTTATTTCAGCTTTTACTTTGCCCCCAACTCCCTTCCAATATGTGACTGCAGAATGTGTAGATTTGGGTGGAAGTAACATATCCACAGCGAGTGCACACAGCACGTTTTACATGTGGTGGCTTTGATCATAGAGGAAACATTTTCAATTTAACTAAGCTGCTCCACTCCTCTGCTGTGAAAGGTTAACCAAATTAAAAAGTTGGATCCAACTACCTGGCACTCACCTGATGTGACTGCAATGCTCAGATGTCTCTGAAAGGCAGAAACAGAGGACTCATTCCTGTTGAAAGCATCCCTGAGATTCCTCACTCCAGCCACTCAGAAGTTGAGGAATTTAAAAAAACACCACTAAGAAATCAAACAAACAAAACCCATCCCCCAAAACACCACCACGCACAAAAATTCTACACAAACAAAAATGTGAAACTTCCTCCATCAATCAACAGAATCAGAATGGTTTGGGTTGGAAGGGACCTTAAATACGACCAAGTTCCAACCCCCTGACATGGGCACGGACAGCTCCCACTAGATCAGGGAGCTCCAAACCCCATCCAGGCTGGCCTTGAACACCTCCAGGGACACGGTAGCCACCACTTCTCTGGGCAACTTGTGCCAGGGTCCCCTCACCCTCACAGGAGAACATTTCTTCCTAAGAATAAGTGCCATCTAAATTTCCCCTCTTTCAGCCTAAAACCATTGTCCCTCATCCTATCCCTGCAGACCTTGATCAAGACCCCCTTCCCAGCTTTCCTGCAGCCCCTTTCAGCACTGGGAGGCTGCTCTAAGGTCTCCCAGGAGACTTTTCTTCTCCAGACTGAACAACCCCAACTCTCTCAACCTGTCCTCATGTGGGAGGTGCTCCAGCCATCTTCATGGCCTCCTCTGGACTCACTGTAACATCCATTTCATCATCCCAGTTTTCTTAAAACAGGAGAAGAGAATACTTTACTGGCAACAGCGAATCTTTTTTCCTCTCAAAGCTAAGACAGCTGAGAGGACATTGAAACTATAATTGCTCTTTGATTCAAACACAGATTCACATCATCTCCTCGGATGATGTCTTTAGGATCTGATCACTAGGTTCTTCACTGACAAACAACCTGACTCCTCTCCTTGTGCAACTCGCATTACTCATCAGAAAGCCTTGGCAGAGGCAGGCCAACATATGTTAATTACTGGGTTGCATTATAATAGGTCTAACATCTTGTTTCCCATCCAGGGTTTTAAAATAAATGGAAACAACAGTCTCTTTGGATACAAAAGTATGTATTTTTGTATCTCAGGCTAAAAATATTCTACGTTAAAAACACAAATAGACCAACTGCCAGAGGATTCCTGCCTCTTCAGTGCTTCTTTTGGGTGTTTTATCCTTGCTAAATAAAGCAACCAGGCAATCTTTAAGATAGGTCAGTGTATGTGCATTCTTCTTTTATTTCCTACAAATTAGCCTTAAGCCAGGTGCAACAGTGAAACGGGGAGCTTGACTCCCTGATCTTTAACTTCTTCTATAAACAGTTTATTACATACAGTTGGCCACCAATTTCTACAGTGAAATGAAGCATAAATTCACAAACACTGAGGAGCATGAACAGAGCAAAGATAGACTTAAAAGTGTATTTTTTATATGACAGAAGATATGTACTATGTCTCTTCATTTTACGATTTAATATGTTCGGATATCCCTAGGACAAGATGCTGGCAACATTACAAGTATTTCTGATTTACATTTCTTCGTTGAGAACGAGACATTGAGGGCCATAGCTGCAATGTCTGACAAAGGACTAAGACTCTACACTGAGGCTTTTTTACATGCTGGTTTTTTTTACATGACCAAATCTTAAGTTTTATATCTGAATCTCAAATCATGTAACACCATAAACCTGCCAGAAACAGAAGGTTTGTTGAAATTTTCAAAACACTAGTGTTATAAAAACAGGCACTGGTGCAAGACACACTTTCACAAAAGGTTTTGTTGAAAGTTCACCATTGAATAATTAATTTACACATGCATATAGGATGTAAAACCTTTCAGGATACAGTGAAAATGCTATCTCAGCATTTTTATTTTTTAAAGGATTGAACAAATCTAATGACACAACTATCAAACCTACCAGGCATCATCCTCTCCTCTGTCCCTAGGTGAGATTCCTTGTGCCGGGTGCTGTGCAGGGATGGTGCTGGTCCCTGCTCCCGAAGGCTGAGCACCAGCCAAGAACCACCAGCCAGGAGTAGACAGATGGTGGCCAATAAGGAAACCATCACCCTGTCTCAGTCGCCATGGCAGAACCAGGGTGCTGCACAATAGCAGCCTGACTACCAAATACTTTACTCCTCATTTCAGCTCATTAATATGTTTACCTGCGTATGTTCAGTGCTCCCAGCTACAGGGCAAACAGATGCAAGAGCTGTACTAGGTGTACCAGTCCAGTGTCACACAGGCATTGGGAGAACCCACAACAGCCAAGCACAGCCGGATAGCCAAAGGTTATAAAACAGTGCACTAAACCCAGCATACCAACCACTGCTCCGTGGGAGCGGTTATGCTCTAGGTTATCTAAGAGGAGACACGCAAAACTCTTCAAAATGGATGCTCAACATATCAATTAGTCAACAGAAGACATTTCACAGCAATCCTAAATTTCATACATTTTTCCTTTTTTATTTAGAGACAAAACAACCTTGATATTTTGCTTACGGATAAGACAAGCACAGTCCTGAAGTCACAGTGCCCATCTGCTTCCCCCCAGTCAATTCCTCAAACCCAGGCTCTAAGCCCTCCAGCCTCCTCCTCCACTCCCCTGCAGACCCCACACCTCCCAGGCGCTGATTACATTACAAGGAACAATCTGCCATGAATACAAGCAGAATAAAAATGACTGCAAATATTTTCAGAGCCCATTTTAATGAAAAGGGTCTAAACTGCTAACCATCCACAGCACTGTCCTTTGCAAAGCCTATGCAGAAAGAACCACCTCACCCAAGCCTGTGCAGAGCCAAGCATCATCTGGTAAACACTTTGGGGGGACATTTCTGCTCTTTTCAGCCTGTACTGCTCCTGTTAGTGCCGCCTCCACAATCCCTGTTGCACAGACCTTGGAGAGCACAGCAATTCCATGTGAATGGTTTACAACATTTAACTTGCATCCTGTTGCCAGTTCCTTCTGAAGTAGAAAAAAAGATCTGAATGGTCTTCCCTTGACTTGTAATTCATACCCAAGGATCACTTGGTGTGAGAGGTTTGGTCTGAAAAGAAAGCATTTATATGACTGCAATAAGTCCAAAGATAGCGTCTTTCATGTCTAAGTTACAACTTTGCTAAACACCAGGATTAAGTAGTCATTATTAAAGGTATTTGCTATTAACAAATATTTCAAAGGTTCCACAGATTCATTCTGCACTCTGCCAACTTGTTGGTCACCAACAGCTGCTGTCCCAGTTTTACTTGTCCTTTGGTAAAGAGTAACAAAGCCAACTGAAACCCTGACTCCCGAGTTACAACATAAACAAGCAGGTGCCCACTGCAAAGGCAGGACTTTGTTTATCTGGGTTTTGAAGCCTTTCTAGGTATCCACCTTCCCATGAAACTCCTCTCCTCCCCACTGCCGCAGGTGCTGCCAGAGCCCTTAGTTCTTCACCCCTATCCCACCCAAAGCAGCAAGGAGGAAAGCCAGTGCTGAGCAAGGCTGAGCCTTCCCACTAAATGGTCCCTGTAGCAGCATGAATTGCTGTGGCAGAAGGAGGTTCAGAGCCAGCACCACAGCCTGAGCAGAGTCAAGGCAGGTGACCAGGAAAGGACACATCACCCACACACTTACATCGCCAAAAAGCTGCAGGAAAAGGACGTGAGCCCGAATGTTTTAATTTGCAAGGCTACTTTAACCAAGTCTTAGAAGGCTCCGCTCATGACCCAAAATAACTTCTCCTTACATAACACTGTTATGATTTTAATGTGCGAGATGTCAAGAGTTTTACAGTGCCAAAAGTGAAAGCTAAGCATTCAGTTGGAAAGCTAGAAGGCTCCCATGTCTAATGGTATCAAACTCCAGCTGGACTGCAACCCAATACTTCTTAAAAGAGTGATGTGAATTTGGGGAGAATTCTCATACTTGAGGAGGACAAGAAAAAAAAGGAAGCATAGTTCCAGAAACTAGTTTCTTAAAGAAAGCCTGACAGCTGCTTTAAGTCTCACCGGCAAGACCTATCTGAGTAGGTCTCTCAGAAACAAGAAAGAAAGGATCCGAGAGTGGGATGAAGCCTGGCACTAGTTCGGCCTTGTGAATTCACCATGGACTGAGTCCACAATACGAGTCCCAGAATACTACCTGCATTTCCACGCAGGTACCCACTGCAACTCAGTGTCTTGATTTTCTGTGAAACAGGGAGAGCACCTACCTCTGAGCAGCAAGATGGGACTTCATGGATTTGTAAAGCACCTGAGGAATAGCAAAACAAACATGCAGATAGTTGGGATCCCAAGAGCATTTGTAGAATGACTGCTCACTGGCCTGGAGTCTTTTTAGAACAAGCATTCCGGACTTTAGCAAAATTGTTTAATGAACTGTTAAGTGCATCAACCTGTGGTAATCAGAGGTGGAAAGAAAAGGTTTCTTGGGAAAGCACTGGGTTGCTGTGAGCAGGCCAACATAAGCTGTATACTAGCTGTAAACAAGTTAACTTCTGTGATCCCACTGCTGGGAAAGGGTTACAAGAATTAAACAAACACAGAATTTACAAGAAGGACACCAAGAGATTGGGTGGACTGCCTGACAACCACATCATTCTTCCTCCTCCCTGCAAACCTGTGGGATAATAAACCCTTCGCTCTTTCGTATACAGACAGACATATAAACAAACTACTCTTCCAATAATTCAATGTCAACAAAGTCTCTAAAACCACCTTTTAAAGCTTTTCTCCTGCTTTTTTTGGGGGGTAGGGAGATGACCAAATGGCTCTTCCCTTGACCTATGAACATGTTACAGTTTTAAAATAAAAAAGTGACAGTGCTTGTTTACCAACTGTTCCAGCTGCAGGAACCCCTATTTCTGCAATGTATTTTAAGTAGAGAATGCTTCTAAGGAATTTTCCTATAAGGCTTGTTTTATAATGTATAACAGCCAAAATCTCAGAGATACATCCAATGCTAAGAAAGACTAAGTTAAAGCAATGATATGGAAGGTATTTCTTCTTTTCAATCCATATATGGAGCTTCTGGCTGCACAAATAGAAGTACTGCTCAAACCAGGCACTGGGGCTGGCAAGTCCCTCTTGCTTTCTTGAGTAAGGGGCTGTAGTTGGAAGATTAGGGGTCCTGCAGCTGAAGACACAAGCCTTTCCTCACTGGCACTCAACTCTTTTATGGTGGGTTTTGTTTTTCCCCTCTCCACCACATTCTCATACCTCTAAAACACCCAATAGCAGACAGTAGACTTTCAACTCAAGGATGTACATCTACCAATAGGTGTTGGACAACAACTCAGATCACGTCTAAGAGAACAGTGTAAGGGAAGGGTTTTCACTCATAAGCTAAGGAAAAGTTTTAAGAAACCTTACAAGTTTGATGAGGTAAAAATCATGATCGGACTGGGGAAAACACTCCCTTCTGTGCATCAGTGTGAGTCCAGGCAATTTCAATGTTAAGTCCAGTTTCAAAACCTTTCACATGGCAGGTGCCCAGTAGTGAGTCAGCCTTGACATGGCCCTGCACTGCTGCTCCCATCCCACGATGCTCCTTACTTACAGTGTAGTCAATCAGTTCATCTGTTTTTTAAATGGGTGTTCAAACACAAGACAGGAAGGGAAACCTGCACTTCAGAATTTACTGACGGAGATACAGGAGGTGTGTATTTCAGAGCAGCCTAAAAGGCTCTGCTGTTCTCAGAGGGAATCAGGAATACAGCCAAGAAGCAGGCAGATATTCATCAAGGGAACTGGTTTTGCTATTAAATGGCCAATTGAAGCCCCTACTATTCTGTCATAGATCTATGTCACTGCAGCCCCAATAAATAAACCCCTCTGACTAGTAATAAGGCTATCTAGATATCTCCAAGAGATGGATACCATGCGCTTTGCCAGCTGTTCAGTCACTGCAGCTCTGCAGTCTCAAAGGAATAATACATTAACAAAAAAATCCAAAGACAACACAAGCTTGTTGTATTTCTTTTTCTCAGTTCTCAAGTGTATATGTTTTTACCTAATCAGCAAAGACAGCAAATTATCTTTTACCGGTACAAAGAGCTGCAATGTGAGTGGGGCAGAGTTTATCCACATTTGTACCTTAGATCAACCAGCAGGTATTCTCCAGTTAATGCCATCCTGACCAAACTACTTCTAAAATAAATCACCAGAAGAGTTTACCGGTTACCAGATGCAGAGTTTAGAACATCAGAACACAAAACATTTGAAGACTAGCAAATGAAGATGACAAACAACTCCCATGCTGGTTTTGCATGACACTATCAGATACACAAAGTCTGTGGCTTCCATTCTCACGCTGTCTTTGACAACACACATATATTATCTATACGTTAGAGTTGTTCCTATTTCCAAAGTCAGACCTATGGCAGTTTTGCTTTTCTCTGGCAATAAAAATGCTTACAGCAACCACAGTCCCTCAGCGCTCACAGACAATATTGACTACCAAGAAACTGGAATATGACTCTATAGGGAGAGGATAACCACACTACCTATGGATCAGACAGCCAGAGTATTGCCTGGGGATGTTTTGTAGGACTGGAAAAGAATGTCTTAGCGTAAGGACACTGGTTTTATAAATCAGCGCTCCAGCATCCACTGACATTATCAGGAGAAAAAGAGAAAAAATATCAAACAGTGAGCAGCAGGGTGTAATCCAAACCTGCAGTTTTATGACATTTCCATAGGTTTGTAGTACTGTGCATATTAATGGGTTCTGAGCGATTTCTTTTCCTCCCTCCCCCTCCATGTTGTGCCAATAGCCTTCCCGCTTCACTTTGGGAATCAATTCAAAACTGCTCTGTTAGAGACAAAACAAATGCTGGATTACCAATGAAGGGATATGCTTCCCACATTTATCTTAATGGAAAGTTAACACGATAGCTTGTACGTGACTATCTTAATATTAATACACTAGACAAATACAAACCAGCTCAATTTATTGGATTACCTATGGAAAGGACAGAAGTTTCTTTTTGAGCTTAGATATTTCATTGGATTCTAAACCTCATTTAAAAAAGCATCCACCATCACCCCTTCCCCGTTGGAAGGGACTGTGTTTAGCTGTTCCAAGATTCAATATAGGAGTACAAGTTACTTCTATTCCCTGTCACAGGTCTAAAAATTACAAGCAACTATAGGTTACAAGGAACTTACAGGTGGCCTAGATCAAATCATCACCAATGTGAGCCTTCAGAAGGGAAGGTTCATTTAAGAATGAGTCATGCCTCGTGGAGTAACTTTATTTCAGTTGACACTGAAAGGAGAAATTAGATGGAACATAATTTTGCCTAAGAACAACTTTCTTTTTTCTATGAGATACATAATACCCATACAAATTTGCCCTGCTCCATAAAGAGAAGGTACTGAAGCCACCAAACCTCACCTCTGAATACAATGTAAACTTCAGAGTATCTTAAACTATTAGAACTAAAAATAACATGTAACAAGTGTAAGACCATCTCCTACTCTCATAATACACTACTGCCTCCAACAGTCGAGCTGTGGAGATCCATTACAGTTGCCTGGACATTTCTCTTGCAGCCTATATCACCTCTAAAATATTCTACCACTAACCAAGCTGAATGCTAATGATCACGTGAAACCCAATGGAAATAAGGAAATTTGAGAACTGCTACATAAGAAGTTTTTGCTTTTAGAAAAACAAGTGGAGGAAAAAAAAATAATATGACAAAGCAACATTTCAATTTAAAAACTTATTGGTTTTAAGATACAATTTTAAAGCAGAAAAGATTTATAATACCACTAACAGCCTCAACTTACATACACCTAAATTCAGTGAAAGGAGAATATATACTATCTGAGCAGGAAACAGGCCAGTACTCATCCATGGTGGTCTGTACTGATGCGCTATTCCCTGTGCTTTCTCATAAAACACATCCAAGTTGATAAAGAGGGCTTGTTTTCCTCGACCCACAAAATTCAGTTGACAAGAACAAGCATAAACCAACTCTCAAATCTTCAGCAATATTCTTGCCGCTTTGCTGTAATACAGGATAGGATTTCACAAAAATTGGCCTAACTAGGAGTGAACAAATCAGCCAATTGCACAGTGGTCAAATTTGTTACCACAGGCATTAACTGCAGTCCTACTTATTCATGAGAAACAGGCTTCCCAGGTAAAGCCATAACAATCCCAGCTCCCTCCCTCCACAGCATTCGATCACCCACGTTGTTAACAGCAGCATGGGAGGCACCACCAGCTCCTGGCCAGCCACTACATCCATCTCTCATAGACATATTATCTTCCCTGAAAGTGGAAAAAGGCTGGATCCCCATTGTCCTGAAGCATATCAACAACACTGCGGAAGGCAAAAGGAATTCCAACTTTGTTTCCTTTCTGGAATCTATTTTTCTTCCTTTTCAGGAGAGAAACCAGGCTTTCCAGGCTGCTAGTACAAACACCAAGTTGCTAAAAAACAGCCAACATTGTCTCTAACTATAGTATCAATGATGCAACTGCCACCCCTGAGGGTTTGGTGGTGTGGGTGGTGGATTATTTCTTTTTTTGGGGGGAGGGGGTTGCAGGGGGAGTCATAGGTCAACACAAAACCTTTGGAGCTTATAAAAGTAGAAGAGATTTGGGGTAAAGGGCAAGCAACTCCCAAGAAAAGTTATGAATGAAAATGTGCTACAAAGCCTCCTCCTCTCCTTTCTACCCCTTGTAACCACTGCTGATTAGGACAAATCTTTCAGATGATGCAGAAACTGATCTATTCTCTGCTGTGGGTTTCTTAAAATATACTAAAACCAGAACTGTACACTGCATTAAGATCGCAGTTTTATTTCATCTCAGACAGCACAAAACACTCTATGTATACACACAGCAACTCACTTCTTTCCTGAAACAAAGTTTTCATTGATCCTTTACCTCACTCAATTATTGTTTCTAATCATGACCAATGTTTATTTAAGGTATTGTGGACTGTAAACATGGTAAACAATAAAAGAATCTGTTTATGTTGACATGAATGTCACTGGCAGCTTAGATACCTATACTGACTGCTCCTGAGGGTGCTCCTTTTAAATTCTGAGAGCCCAAAGTAAATTTTATTTACAATTTAGAGAATAATCTTTAAATCAGACACCATTTGAGGTAGTGTTATCTTGACTAGATAAAAATCACAATCAATTAAATCCCAGGAAATTTTTCATTGTTTTAAAATGTAATCCTATAGACACTTTTTTTTTTTTCAAAAAAAGCTTTTTAGTGTGGGAGATTTTGCAAAATTCTTAGTCCCACCCATAGAGAAAACTATTCTTCCTGTAATTTGGCAATTAAAGATATGTAATAAAGTAGAATTCAAGGCATTTTAAGAAGACATTTAAAAAGTAAAGATAAAAAGAAGAAAGGTCCTTCACTCTTCGATATTTAGAGGATTTCAAGTCATGTTTTCATAGGCTTGTTTTGAAAATAAGTGGCCTTTTCTTTCTCCTCCTCCCTTTCCACCCCAAACTCTGAGAAAAACAGCCCCCAAATGCACTCAACTAGCCTCAAAGTCACATGTGCTCCATTGCAGATCTGGCTTTCAATGTCTCTTTTGTCTGGGGGCTGGTGTTTCAACATCCTCAACTTGAGCAGAAAAAGGTCAGAGCAAGTCTTCTGGCATTCACAGACCTGCACCAGGCCCCGCCAAGAGAAGATTGATGCCACAGCATGTTTCCCCCAACCAAAAGGAGGAAGTGGAGGTTTTAATTCTAGACCAACTGTGTTTGTTAGAGGGATCTTTCTCTCCCAAAGATCATCAGCATGTTTAGTTTTGCTAGATTCCTCCACGAAACTTTTCTGCTGGTAATACTTAGAGTTCTGCCACTATGCCACGTTACCACCCCATCATCAGGGCTGGGAACAGGTTCTCATCAGTAAGAGGTTTTAGCTGTACACCCCAGCGTGGGGCTCACTCCTTTGAGTCCCCTCTCCCTCCCAGTTTTGCTTCACCTCCAGGTTACCCCGAGATGCCCTTATGCCTTCCTTCCCCTTCCTTCCCTGGTGTCCTTATCCTTCACTCCCTGGACAGGAAGGAGAGGCTGCACCATTAACCTCCCAGTGCGCAAGGCCAAGGTCCATCTTGCAGCAAGAGAGAAAAGCTGTTGCTTAAAATTCCTTAAAAGCTTTGGCACTTTAAGGCAGTTGGAACTATTCAACCAAAGCTGGGAGCCAAAGCTTCCCCACAGCATTAATGGGCTTTTGCCTTTTTAGATTTTATAAGCCTGTCGCCTTTCTGATGCGCAGGGTTTTATTCAGAGCCCTAACTGGCCATTTCATATTTAAAAGAAAGCCTGCATAGGTAGCACCCTAAAACTACCCCAGGTCATTCATCTCCTCCAGCTCCCCTTCTGTCTCTTAGGAAACCTTTGATAGAGCATTTGTTCAGGCTGCCAAGTTAAATCCTCTTCTCCCATGTCAATGCATTGAAAGAAGCAGCCGGAACACCAGTTCCCACTCAGGCCTGCTTGAAGTAAATGCAGAAAACCAATTCCTCTGACGCTCCAGAGCCATTAAGCCCTTTACAGGTTATTAACTGAAGCACAAAAATATACACAATTGGACAACACAGGGCTCTTTCTGAGTTTGCATGCCCTTCTCCATAAACCACTGCATTTTTTACCCATTTATGCAATTGCTGAGCGAGACCCCAGCAGCCCCAGACAAACAGTTGGACTTGATGATCTTAGAGGTCTTTTCCAACCTTAATGATTCCATGAAAACAGAAGTCACACGCCTTTCCTCATCCTGAAATGTGGGAATGGGGGGATGCACTGGGAAGAGGGAGAACACCCCAGCCTCCCTCCTCACGGCACTGCCTCCTAAGGCAGCACCGAAAATTAAACTTTACACGTGCAAACCAAAACTTTTACAGCCCCAAAATCCCGAACACAGCAACAACAACTTCCTCCCCCCCTCGCTCCTTTAGGCTGCCTTACTCCTTTTCCGAGCGGCACGGAGCAGCAGGGGGGGAGAATAAAAGCGTGGCTGGATGGCTCCTATTTTTATGTTTACATTCCTGAAGTGTCTTTTAACTGACTGCCATTCCCCTCCTTTTCCCCTCTGGAAGCGCTTCCCCCTTGCACAAAGGCGACCCCCCCCTCCCCTCCGGCTTCCTGGACAGATGCACCAGGGGGTGGAGGGGGGTGGAAAGAGGGAGGGGAAAAAGGGAAGGGAAGCGGGGGTTTGAGCCTTCCTCCTGCCTGGCCAGAGAGGCCCCGATCCCAACTGGCTCTCCAAACCCAGACACGAGGAATTTACACCCAGGCGAGCTTCCCGGAGCCCGGAAAATAATAATAATAAAAAAAAAACAACAAGCGCAAGCTCCCCCGCGCGTCTCTCCCAAAGCCCAACACCCCGAGCTGCAGCCATGGGGCTCCAGGTCGCGCGCGCCCCCCCCCCCCCCCCGCTCCCCACAACCCCTCTTTTGTGCCTTTTTTTTTTTTTGCAGCTTCAAATTCAACCCCGGGAAGGGCAATTCCCGCGAGCAGAGCCGCCTTCCCAGCCCCGCTCCCTCGGCGGGGACGAGCCTGCTCCTTTAAGAAGTCTCCGCACATTTTCTCCCCTCGTAGAATAAATATGTATTATTGGGATTTTTTTTCACCCACCCCCCCCCCCCCCTCCCCGTACACCTCTTTTCCCAGCGTGGCCGCTCCATTGTTTCTGCTCCGCCGGGTGCGAGAATAGACGCGAAAAAAAAAAACTTACCTACAAATCGCAAAAGCAGCCTCGCAGCAGCAAAAAATAACAAGAAGACAGGCAAAAATCCTCTCTCCCCCAACCGATTTGCAGCTGTACTCGCGTATTTTTTTAAATATATATATTTTTATTATTATTAATCCCCCTTTTCTTTCTTCTCTCTCCCTCCTCGCTTTTTTTTCCCCTTTCTTTCTCTCCCCCCCCCTTTTTTTTTCCTCCTTTGCCCACAGACAGTGAAAAGGAGCTCAATGTTAGTGGGTGAGTAAGTGAATCAACTAGCAGAGAGCACAGCAAGTTGAAGTGTCAAATTACATTGGCTATTCTATTACCAAAGGGCCATGCTTTGTGGCTGCTGGCAAAATCTGTCCCAGATTCCTATCTGAAAGGGAGCTGCCTCCTACAGGGATGTTCTTTTCCTTCGCCCTCTCTTTTTCCCCCTCTCCCTCTCCCCCCAAAACCCTCCCCTAAATCACACAAAGTTTAAAAAAAAAAAAACCCAAAACAAAACAAAGCAAAAACCTTAGATACGAGTTAAAACACAAATATTGTCTTACAGTGTGTTTTTTAAAGGCGGGGATTCGCATTTTTAGTCTTCCTGAATGCCAGGCAACTCGGAAAACCCTTCCACTCTGGAAACCGAAAGCAGGAGGAGAGTTCTCTACCCTCCCTTCTGTATTTCTGTGTTATTAAAGAGGGGAAAACCACCCTGGACCCCGCCAGACTCTGAACCATGCGGTGCCCTCCGTCTGTGGCGGCTGCACTGGGGATTTTTTTTTTTTTTAAACAGGGATGGGAGGAACTACCGGGGATTGTACGGAAACATC